>CM040120.1:282154272-283380365 GCA_022559845.1 Amorphophallus konjac | reverse complement strand
TCTCTATTTTCAGCAATTTGGAGCTTCTCGGCACGGGCCACAAGCTTCTCGGCATGACCCTCTCAGCGCAAGGCTTCTCGGCGCGAAGGATCTCTCGGCGTGGGCTTCTCGGCGTGGACGAAGGTGCTCTGGGCCTGGGGCTTCTCGGCGCGCCCTGGCGGAAGGGGGCCTCGGCCTGGGGGCTTTCGGCCTGGGGTTCTCGGCGCGCCTTCTGGCCGCCTGAGGCTCTCGGCATGGAGCTCTCGGCGTGCTTTTTGGCCGCCTGGAGCTCTCGGCGTGGAGGGCTCTCGGCATGGAGCTCTCGGCGCGCTTTTTGGCCGCCTGGAGCTCTCGGCGTGGAGGGCTCTCGGCGCGCATTGCTTCGCGCCGAGAAGCTTCTCCCTCCCCTTCTCTATTTAACCCCCCGAGAGGGTTTTCTTTCTCATTTCTTCATCTTCTTTCTCTTTCTTCATTACTTTTTCTTCTTCCGTTTTCTTTCATCGGCGGGAGCTTTGTCTCCTCTCGGCCGCCCTCGTCTTTCTTCCCGTTTAGTCGGATTTCACCCGGGTAGGACGATACTAGGGATTTAATCCCTTTTCCTTTCGGGATCACCCCCTCTTGGTTGGTGATTCCCTATTCTTTTTGGGCAGACCCCGAATAAGGGGAGATGCTGCCGAAATTTTTATAGAATCTCATGTTGCAATCTACACAAGACTGGCTTTTAATTCACAATTTTTCTTCGATTGCAGGCACTGCAATGGCTTCCAGTTCTGATGTTGCATCTTCCGGAGCTGTTGGTGCTAGCTCATCGGCCCAGCCAGACATATCTCGGGCCACAGTAAATTGGCTGAATGTGCATAATCTGGATTTCGGCTATGACAGGATTGCTTCAGTTGACGAATCATCTGACTCTGAAACTGACACCGTTTCGACAGCCCGGGTATACTCCACGGCGACTGAGACATGCTTCAGGCGGGATGGTAACTATCGGCAGACCTCCCGAAGGACCGACATTTGATGCCGTTCATCCGGACTTTCACAGTGGGCGGCATGCGAGATTACCGGATAGCTCGCGTAGTTGAAGCTGCCATCCTTGCTGAGCGAGATAGCCTGAAGGACTCAGTGTATCGCAGCAAGGCCATCTATCTTCCTGGGGAAAAGCACGACTGGGATGCCATCCTTGGCATATCGGAGCTGGAACCAGAGAAGAAGATGCTGGTCCGGGCCCCGGAATTCACACCTGCCCGGTGGGATAATGCTAGCGGCCGAGTTCATAGGGAGAAGCCCGGCTATGGTATGTTGTTGGCACCATTAAAGTGGGGATATCGCGAAGAACCCTTCGTGCTGAATTGTTCGGCCGTTCAGTTCAAGTACCTTCTGGCCGCTGGCTGGTTCGGAGACACCAAAATCACTGACGCCCACCTATTCCGAGTGGGGGCAGTGGAGTTTACAGAGTTTGTTCTGATAGAATATGCCCCCTACTAATCAGAGCAGGGGTGTACCACAGTGTCTTCGCTTCTAGATTCCGGTATCCCATATCCCGAGGGCTGTGCTGTGGAATGTTTGAAGTGTTCTGCCCTTTATTCAACACTTTCTATACAGCAGAGGGGGAGACATCCCTGGATCTCTGGAGTTTATCACAGCTCTCCGGCCTGCACATTGATGGCGAGCCGTATGAGGAGGTTTGCTTGTCAGATTCCGAGAAGGATAGCTCTGATGGCGAGGGCAAGTATTCCCTCGGCTTCTCATATCGATATCTGATGAAGGTATACCGCTCCATCTGTCTGGCGTACAGCAGGGGGTCCTCTAAAGGCTATCAACCCCGAGAGAAAGGCAGCAAAATGAGGGTCCGGATAGGGCAGTGGATCCAGTATTTCTTTGACGGTCCCCTGAAGTATGCAGACTTTCCTTCTATGGGTCCGGATGCTAGCAGGCAGGTAAGGGCTCCTCGTTATAAGTCGGCGCTACCTTCCTCATTGCGCCGTGCAGGCAGCGGTGGTCCCAACCCAGCAGGCGTAGACCCCATCACACACTGCGTGGCCTATTTTACATTTTGGCTGTGCACTTTTGCTCTCCCACAAGGGGACGAGATAATCATTCGGCCAGAGGCCATATATCCAGCTTGTCAGATGGCATGGGGGATGAAGCTGTCGCTCTGCCCAGTGGCCCTGTGCTTGATATACAAATCTTTGGGGGACCTGTACAAGCATCGGACTCCCCGTTCTTTGAGGACCGTGGGTCCTTTTCATTTCTTCAACGCCTGGGTCTGCAGTATATTCCCTGAATTAGCTCCGAGAACCTTGCAGGCGGATACAGTGTCACCCAGGATGGTTGAATTTGCCAGCGCTGAGCCTGGTCCCTTTTATGATCAGCTGTTTAAAATAAGGGGCCGACTGATAAAAGTACCAGTGGACGCCCCCGGCAGCATACATTTCTGGAGCTTGGCAGCAGGTTCAGCTCCTTTGATTGATCCTCAGAGAGAGTGCAAGCTGGAAGAAATAGAGACATATATCCACCCTGTCTCAGGGGTCAACACTGCTCGGCCAATCCTAGAGCCGGAGCTGGTGAGATGGGCCATGGCAATTCGGCCCAGTGTTTTGGTTTACAGGAAGGGTGGCCTGCTTCTATTGGAGCCATACTATCCATTCCGCTTTGGGCGAAACTTCGGCTATGACCAGCATATTCCTACCTCGGCTGCCCAATTTCCCTTAGATAGCCGGGCCAAGCACGGGTCCATCATTGTTGGCGAGGGCCGGTTGTGGTGGGATTTCTATCATCGCCAGGATGATGTAGTTTTCAGGGTGCCCCCTGTTTCTAACCGTGTTCCCCGGGTAACACCAGAATATATCAAATGGTGGAATATCCGGACCGACTTTTATAGGGACGGTAGGGGTGCCTTCTGGGACGTGGCAGAGCGCTCCTTCCTGAAACAGCAACCTGGGCCGGTGATTGATATTTCTGAAGCCCACTTGAAAAAACTTTACTCACAGCATCTGAGGGAGGCGGAGAATTATCTGACTCAGCGGCGGGCCTTGAAGGAAAAGAGTTCCGAGCCGCTTGCTCCTGTCTTCGCTGCTATCAACGAGGACACCTTTATGCAGAGTTTGAAATATCTGAGCCATGTAGGGGGCACTCGCTTGGAAGTGCAGCAATACCCATTTCCTGTCGAAGAGCCGCTCCCGACAGTAGCTTCCTGGAGGGGTCCAGTTGATAGATTTCATCCATATAGGACGTTTGTACGCCGAGAAGATAGAACTCAGACGTACTATAGACAGACGTCCTGGCTGTTCATTCTGCTAAATTTGCATGGGTTATCTGCAGAAAGCCCGATAGCTGGCATATTGAACAAGCCACTGTTTATATCATTTCATTATGTCGATGGTTGGGGCATGGACCATCTTGACTTGTTTCGATGCCTTGACTTTCGCGGCTATAATGATCTGGCGGCTTTGGTAGAGAAGTGCCAGATATTCGGTGATGTGTGCTGGCTCATCAAGGAGGCTGCTTCCCGCTCCAAGGAGGTAGCTTACATGTACTGGCCACTTTCTGTATTCTATGATGGCCCGGCAAGTAAGATTTCTTCTTTTCTGATTGCAGTGTTTTCTGCTTAGCATCTGAACTTCGCACCCACTGATCCCATCATCCTTCTGCCATTCTCCTCAGACCGGCCTGATATAAAGCGGCAGGGGCTCTATAGAAAGATTATTGCGCAGGCCGAGAAGCCCACTTATTTTGAAGTCCCTGCCGCGGCACCGACCACTACTCCCCTGCCTCCTGGCAAGAAGAGGAAGGCTTCCGCAGTCAAGACTGCAGTTGGGAAGGCCAGGAAGGCCAAAAAGGCCCATATTCAACAGTCGACTTCGGTGGCGATGGATACTGGGACCCCTCTCCCTGACATTCCATCATTTGATGAGTTTGAGCTGCAGAGGGAGGCTGCTTCGACACCGGTTCAGGGTAACATCAAGAGCTTGCATTTGCATTCTTCACTGTCTTCTGCAGGATCTCAAAGAAGTCCTTGAATTTGACCCATTCTTTTTGCACAGCCGAAGAGACAGTCATAGCACCTTCTGTGGTGGAGACCAGATTGCCTTCTCCTACGCCGGCTAGTGAGGCGAGGGGTAAGTGTATCTTCTCATCTGTTTCATACCTGTATTTGTCTTCTTTGCTACATTTCTCAGAGGTTTCTTTTTGCATCAGCGGCAGGCGAGGAGCAGACTGAGGCTGTGGTGACAGAAGAGTTGCTTCCACCACAGGAAGGTTACAAGGCTCAGTCGAAGCAGCGTACCATTTCGGCCAGGCGCATAATTACCTGGTCTACATCTCGGCATGTTTTAGAGGTGGCCCCACAGCGTACAGCTAGTGTGGAAATATCCTCAGGCAGTTCTAAGACCGCCTCTGATGAGGAGGAAGCAACCTTCAGCGACAGTGAGGGAGATGCTCCTGAATCAGAGGCCCCACTTGTATTTGTAAAGGGTGTTCCGTCCTTTCAGCCTGCTAAACTGGTGGTGCTATCTCCTGAGGAGGAGTTGCAAGAGGAGTTTGCCGGGCTCGATACCGAGATTGACATAACTCCACCATTTGTCATTCCGACTATGGAGCTTCCTTCTCTTTCACCCTACTTCGAGGATGTGGACCCTGCTTCAAGGGTGGGTTCCTTTTCATGTTTGTTGCTTCATCTGCCCCTTCTTCTTTTATATCTAGCGCTAAGTTGCTTTGTTTTAGTCTCAGGGCATTGCCATTGCTAGCTCAGACACAACTGCGGCTATCACGGACATTTCTTCCACAAACTGGGCTATTGTCCCTTTCTAGCCGTTAACTTGCACGGGAATTCCCGAGATCATTCGCCCTGTGCCGACGCGGATACAGTCCTCAACAGATTTAGCATCGTTGGACATAGGATCACCAGGAGAGATTTCCATCCTTGTCAGGGCCTCAGAGTTCAGAGCCGAAGCAGACCCAGCCAGAAGCTCCGCTTTCATTCTGGCTGCCATAATGTCAATTGCGCCTGAGTCAGCAGTCCCTGCCACAGTGGCTATAGAAACTGGATTTCTGCCTTTACAGACTAGCGACCCTTCGCCCCCATTATCAGGAAGAGTAGCTGAAGATGAAGCCCTTATTCAGAAGATTCATGAAGAGATAGCTCCATCATTCATCGGTCCTCCCTCCGCTGATGTTCAAGCCATAGCGCCCGAGACGGAGGGGGAATCTTCAGTTCAGCCAGAGGGGACGGAGAGGGACCGGCCAGTTCTTCCAGCAGATTTACCGTCTTCATCCTCTCAGCCGGATGTCGCACTGTGGGCAGACATCGATAGCGAAGTGACCTTCGAAGTGATCCCCTCTGCTTCTTTTGGCTTTGCATCGTCTGAGAGCTTTGTCTGGCAGAACCTGGATATGCTGCGCCAGCTGGTAGAATCTCAGCCTGGCTTGACATATTTGCAACTGAAGGAAATTGCTGATCGCTTCACTGCCGGTCTGCAGGCTATGGGTTGCCCTCTGGACACATGGGCTCAGCGGGTCTTGCTTTTGCTTAAATTCGTGCATCGGAGGGATTTCCTAGCACGGACCATGGTTGATAAGCTAACGGCGCTGAAATTGCAGAGGTCAGAATGCAAATCCGAGTTGGGGAAGCTGACACTTATGCTTGATGGACGCCGAGCTGAGCTAGAAGGTGCTATTCAGCGGGAAGAAGCTGTGCGGGACCGGATAGCCCTATTGGAGATGGAACTCTCTGGACTTCGAGCCGAACTGCAGCAACTCTCCTTTATCCGGCCGCAGTCTGAAGAGGAGGTAGCCTCGTTGGAGGGACGGGTGATGTCTCTTCAGGACATGTCCATTGGGCTTCAGGAGGAGGAAGCGCGCCTTCATGAGCTAGGAGCCGCCCCTTATGTGGGTCTTCTAGCCTTCGAAGATATATTCCGGCGGCCGTTAATTATTTATCCCTCCTTTTTTGTTCTCTTCTGTAATGTAATGTCCCCTCGGGGCCCTTCACGTATTCCCTTTTTATTGGAAAGGAATGTCTTGGCTTCCAGCGTCTCCATCTTACTTTGCATATGGTTTTATCACTTTGGGAAGTGAGGTAGCGGTTTTGACAATCCCTCATGCGAACGGCTCGTACTTGGCAGGAGAGCGTCCACCCCTTCAGAGAAAGGATGGGGGACTCGCTCCACCGCGTGACGGCATCCGAAGAGGTGCTTAAACCGGATTTTGTGAGTGGCAGCAAAAATCCTTCCGGCCATGTGCGCCGTAAAGGAGACAATTTGCAGGAGTGTGAAAGGAGAGGTTCCATCAGAATAGACGTGAGGTCTAGACTGGGTAGGGGTTATAGTAGGTGGGACAATTAAAGGATATGTGGTTTTCATCAAGACAGACGTAGGGTCTGAACTGAATAGGGTTTCATCATTGATCGGGCGAAATGCCAGTCGATCAATAGTTGGTTTCATCATCGATATTGGGTTTATATCGATGCAAGAAGAGTTTCATAAGTTTCATCAGAATAGACGAAAGGTCTAAGCTGGCAGGGTTTCATCATTGATCGGGCGAGGTGCCGGTCGATCAACAATTGATTTCATCATTGATATTGGGTTTATATCAATGCAAGGAGATTTCATAATTTTCATCAGAATAGACGAAAGGTCTAAACTGCATGGTTTCATCATTGATCGGGCAGGGTGCCGGTCGATCAACAGTTGGTTTCATCATCGATATTGGGTTGATACTGATGCAAAGGGTTTTATAAGTTTCATCAGAATAGACGAAAGGTCTAACTGGATAGGGTTTCATCATTGGTCGGGCAGTGTGCCAATCGATCAACGGTGGGAAGTGTGTGAAGGTGTAGGTCTCATCAGGATAGACGTAAGGTCTATTCCAATAGGTTTTATCGCAGGTGGGACTTTGCCAAGAAATGCGTGGATTTTATCAGGACAGACGTGAGGTTTGAACTGGATAGGCTTTAGCAAAATGGTGATGGGTTTCATTGTCGGTGGGACGTTTGAAAGAGGGTATGTAGATTTTATCAGGGTAAACGTAAGGTCTACCCCGGAAGGGTTCTGTCATCGGCGGGGCGCGGAAACAGTTGACCGACGGAAGGCTTCATCAATAGAAGGGAGGTACAGGTAGCGTGCCGGTTGGCATGGAACTTTTAAATTACCACATTACTGACCCAAGTGCCCTTTCGAGTTTTCACCGGAGCAAGCCCCCTCTTGCTTTTGCCCACGCGCCCTTTCGGGTTTTCACGTGGCGGGGTACCCGATTTTGCCCGCGGTGCCCTTTCGGGTTTTCACCACAACTGGGTTTTTGGCCATTTTTGCCCTTATCCGGGATGTCCGAACAAGTCTGGCGGGGTATCTCTATTTTTAACCACATTTTTATTTATATATGCATATATTTCCTGAATTGGGACTTCAGTACGGATCAGGCGATGTGCTGCTTCATTGGTGCATGCTCTTATCATCGGTATTGGGTATATACCGACGCAAGGATTTCATAGGGTTCATCAGGGTAGACGTAAGGTCTACACTGGGCTGGTTTTATCATTGATCGGGCAGGGTGCCGATCGACCAATGGTAGGTTTCATCACGGCGGGACGTAAAGGGATATGCAAATTTGATAGGACGGGTTTCTTTGTAGATCGGGCAGGGTGCCCATTGATCAGAGGTGGGTTTCATCATCGGTATTGAGTTTATACCAATGCAAGGATCTTATGACTCTCATCAGAATAGACGTAAGGTCTACACTGGGCTGGTTTTATTGTTGATCGGGTAGGGTGCCAATCGACCAACAGCAGGTTTCATCGTCGGTATTGGGTTTATACCAATGCAAAGATTTCATAGGTTTCATCGGGATAGGCGTAAGGTCTAAGCCGGATAGGTTTCATCATTGACCGGGCAGTGCGCCTAGTCGGTCGACAGCTGGTTTCATCATCGGTAATGGGTTTATACCAATGCAAATATTTCATAGGTTTCATCGGGATAGACGTAAGATCTAAGCCAGATAGGTTTCATCATTGACCGGGCAGTGCGCCTAATCGGTCAACAGCTGGTTTCATCATCGGTATTGGGTTTATACCAATGCAAAGATTTCATAGGTTTCATCGGGATAGACGTAAGGTCTAAGCCGAATAGGTTTCATCATTGACCGGACAGTACGCCTAGCTGGTTTCATCATCGATATTGGGTTTATACCAATGCAAAGATTTCATAGGTTTCATCGGGATAGACGTAAGGTCTAAGCCGGATAGGTTTCATCATTGACCGGACAGTGCGCCTAATCGGTCAACAGCTGGTTTCATCATCGGTATTGGGTTTATACCAATGCAAAGATTTCATAGGTTTCATCGGGATAGACGTAAGATCTAAGCCGGATAGGTTTCATCATTGACCGGGCAGTGCGCCAAATCGATCAACAGCTGGTTTCATCATCGGTATTGGGTTTATACCAATGCAAAGATTTCATAGGTTTCATCGGGATAGACGTAAGGTCTAAGCCGGATGGGTTTCATCATTGACCGGGCAGTGCGCCTAATCGGTCAAGTGCTGGTTTCATCATCGGTATTGGGTTTATACCAATGCAAAGATTTTATAAGTTTCATCAGAATAGCCGAAAGGTCTAAACTGGGTAGGGTTTCATCATTGATCGGGCGAGGTGCCAATCGATCAACGAGAAGTTTATGACGGGAGGCGACGTTTCCTTTAGGATCACCATATTACTGGCCCAAGCGCCCTTTCGGGTTTTCACCGGAGCCAGCCCCCTCTTGCTTTTGCCCACGCGCCCTTCCGGGTTTTCACGTGGCGGGGTACCCGATTTTACCTGCAGTGCCCTTTCGGGTTTTCACCACAGCTGGGTTTTAGCCATTTTTGCTCTTGCTCAGAAAACCTGAACAAGACTGGCGGGGTATCTCTATTTTTAACCCCATTTTTTTTACTTATTTATTTTCATTCTTTTATTCTCTCTTCCCCTCTTTTTGGGAGGGTAACAAGTCGGACTGTCATTAGATCATGATGAGGGATGGCTTGGCCAGGGCGGAGTGCCACTAGACCAAGGGAGAAGGGTAGCTCGGTTAGGGCAGAGTGCCGCTAGACCAAGGAAGAAGGGTAGCTCGGTTAGGGTGGAGCACCGCTAGATCAAGGAAAAGGGTAGCTTGGTTAGGGTGGAGTGCCGCTAGACCAAGGAAAAGGATAGCTCGGTTAGGGCGGAGTGCCACTAGACCAAGGGAGAAGGGTAGCTCGGTTAGGGCGGAGCGCCGCTAGACCAAGGAAAAGGGTAGCTTGGTTAGGACAGAGTGTCGCTAGACCAAGGAAGAGGGTAGCTTGGTTAGGACAGAGTGTCGCTAGACCAAGGAAATGGGTAGCTTGGTTAGGACGGAGTGTCGCTAGACCAGGGAAGAGGGTAGCTTGGTTAGGACAGAGTGTCGCTAGACCAAGGAAATGGGTAGCTTGGTTAGGTCGCTAGACCAGGGAAGAGGGTAGCTTGGTTAGGACAGAGTGTCGCTAGACCAAGGAAATGGGTAGCTTGGTTAGGACAGAGTGTCGCTAGACTAGGGAAGAGGGTAGCTTGGTTAGGACAGAGTGTCGCTAGACCAAGGAAATGGGTAGCTTGGTTAGGACGGAGTGTCGCTAGACCAGGGAAGAGGGTAGCTCGGTTAGGACAGAATGTCGCTAAACCAAGGAAGAGGGTAGCTTGGTTAGAGCGGAGTGCCACTAGACCAAGGAAATGGGTAGCTTGGTTAGGACGGAATGTCACTAGACCAAGGAAGAGGGTAGCTTGGTTAGGACGGAATGTCACTAGACCAAGGAAGAGGGTAGCTTGGTTAGGGCAGAGCGCCGCTAGACCAAGGAAAAGGGTAGCTCGGTTAGGGCGGAGTGCCACTAGACCAAGGAAAAGGGTAGCTTTTAGCCTGATTACTCGGGGAATATTGGTTGGGCAGCATGATACAGCTTTAGGTGTCTACCGTTGAGTGGTGAGAATTGGATTTCCCCTCGATGGTTAACAACCATGTAGGCCCCTCCTTCGTAGACCCTATATATCACATAAGGACCTTCCCAATTAGGATTCAGCTTTCCTTTTGGGTTGGACGCCATGACTTCTCTTTTCTTGACCATGACAAGGTCACCTTTCTTAAATTCTCATCCTTTTACGAGTTTGTTGAATGCAGTGGCCATGCGGGCCTGATACATCTGGATATTCTTCTGAGCTTGGAGGCGCTTTCCTTCCAATTCAGCTAATTCTTGTAATCTTCTTTCTACATTGGTTTGTTCGCCATGGGCCAGGTCATATTGGACTGCCACTCTGAGTGACGGGACTTCCAGCTCTAATGGAACTACTGCCTCTGAGCCGTATACCAGTGAGTATGGCGAGCACCCTGTAGGTGTCTTGAAGACAGTGCGGTATGCCCACAGAGCTTCATACATCTTTTCTTCCCAGTCCTTCTTATTAGAACTGACGACTTTAGCCAACAAGGTGCATAAAGTTTTGTTGAAGGCTTCTGCCAATCCATTTGCCTGTGGATTGTAAGGAGTGGAAGTCCTCCATTCGATCTTATACTTCTCGGCAAGCCGATAGATCTTTTGATTTCTGAAATGACTTCCATTATCAGATATTATCCGGCTGGGGATCCCAAAATGGAAGATAATGTTCTGCTTGATGAATCTAGCAACCAGCTCACCAGTCACTTCTCGTAATGCTATAGCTTCCGCCCATCGGGAGAAGTAATATGTTATTGCCAGTATGTATTTATGTCCGGCCGATGAGGTCGGTAGTGGGCCGACTACATCAGTTCCCCATTGCGCAAACGGCCAGCTAGGGACTGTAGGGTGCAGAACGGCAGGTGGCCTTCTAGGCACAACAGCATGCTCCTGACATTTCTGACATGACTTCACAAACTTGCAGCAATCTTCAAACATAGTGGGCCAATAATATCACAGCTTCTTGATTTCTATCTTCATCTTAGGGCCAGCTTGATGAGCACCTGCCGTCCCAGCATGTATTTCTTTCATTGCTTGCCAAGCTTCCTCAGTAGACAGACAGTGGAGCAAAATCTTCTTGCGTGCATCTACCATTATTCGGAACAGAGTTCCATTTCTGAATTCATAAGAATCTTTGATCCTTAAAAGTTTCATCTTTTCTTCTCTTTTCTGCGGCAGCTGTTGGTGTAAAAACCATTGTAGCAGGTGTTGTCTCCAATCAGATGCTTGTTCTGTACTGATCGTGGTGACTTCATTTTCTTCGGGGCAGCCTTCTAACATGCTGGGGACTTGCTGCCGGTTTATAACAATAATGTTCAGTGTCTCATCTGGTGGGACTGCTATTGAGCTGGCTAGCTTTGCCAACGCATCAGCCTGGGCATTATGTGCACGACCCACATGCTTGAGCTCAATATGATAGAATTTCGCCATGAGGCGCACAGCTTTTTGGTGGTAGGGGTTCAACTCTAGCTTTCGCACTTCGAACTCCCCTTGGATTTGCTTTATTATCAACATTGAATCCCCGAATACCTGAAGCATCTAGATACCCATGTTGAGGCTAATGTGCAACTCGATTATCAGAGCTTCATACTCGGCTTCATTATTAGTGCAGGGCTTGTTTATAGAATAGGAAGTATGCACAACCTCCCCCTCTGGTGATCTTAGCACAATACCGGCTCCGGCCCGTATTCTGGTCTTTCCATCGGAGTCCGTCTCTGTTCTTGATGCTCCATCAAAGAATAGCTGCCACATAGTTGACTGAGCCTGGCAGGCTTCTAATGTTTCATCATCGGGTAACTCAGTCCCCAACATATCATTCTCTGGCACAGGATGCTCTGCGAAGAAATCGGCCACGTCCTGTCCTTTTATTGCCCTCTGGGGTATATATGTGATATCGAATTCAATCAGAATTACTGCCCATTTGCCCAATCGGCCTTTCAGTACTGGCTGAGTCAATATGTATTTGAGCGGATCTGCTGCAGATATCAATCTGATTTCGTGTGACAGCATATAGTGCCGGAGCTTTTTAACGGCAAAGGCTAGTGCCAAGCATGTCTTTTCTATATAGGTGTAGCTTTCTTCAGTTCTAATCAGCCTCCGACTCAGGTAGTATAGAGCCTGCTCTTTGCCTTCTTCATTTATCTGTGCTAGCATTGCCCCCAGGGAACAGTGTGTGGCTGCAATGTATAGTATCAGGGGTTTGCCCTTAACAGGTGCCCCCAGCACTGGAGGGGTCTTGAGATATTCTTTCAGCTTCTCAAAGGCTTCCTGACAGCCATCGTCCCAGAGGAACGGTATATCTTTCATCATGAGCTTGTGAAAAGGGTGGCATCTCCCTGACAGATTTGATATGAATCGTCGGATGTAGGCCAAGCGCCCTTGTAGAGATCTCAGCTCGTGGAGATTCCTTGGTGGGGGGAGCTCCTGGATAGCTTTAATCTTGGATGGGTCGATCTCAATGCCCCTATGACGGACAATGAACCCAAGGAATTTTCCACTGGACACGGCCGAAGGCACATTTCATAGGATTCATCTTGAGTTCATATTTGCGCAGCCTCTGGAACACTATCCTCAAGTCTTGCAGATGATCTTCTCTTCTGCTGGTTTTCACCACCAGGTCATCGATGTAGCACTCCACTTTCTTGAAGAGCAAATCATCAAAGATCTTTGTCATAGCTCTCTGATAGGTAGCGCCGGCATTCTTAAGGCCGAACGGCATTCTTTTATAATGAAATATCCCCTTCGGGGTGCGGAATGCAGTGTGCACTCTGTCTTCTTCAGCAATCCAGATCTGGTTGTATCCGGATGACCCATCCATGAATGACAGGGCTTCATGGCCAGTGGTTGCATCGATCATGACTTCAGTGATCGGCACTGGGAAATCATCTTTCGGGCAAGCCCTATTCAGGTCCCTGAAATCCACACATATTTTGATCTGCCCATTTTTTTTCTTCACGGGCACGATATTGGCCAGCCATGTAGTATACTGGTTCTCTTCAACAAAGCCCACATCGATCAGCTTGTCGACCTCTTTGTTGATCTGATTTATCAGTTCGGGACGCATTCTCCTGGGAGGCTGCTTCACAGGGCTTGCCTCTGGGTTTATCGCCAATCGGTGCTGTGCCACATCACAACTCAGTCCTGGCATTTCATCATATGTCCATGCGAAGCAGTCTCGGAATTCTTTCAAAAACTGAATATACTGTTCTTTGACAGCTAGCTCCAGCAGTGCACTGAGGAATGTAGGCCTTGGCTCATCTGCTGACCCCAGATTAACTTCTATCAGCTCATCGACGGTGGCTTGGCCTCCGTCTTCAAGTTCGGGTGGGGCTTCTTACAAATCAATAAAGCCTCCCGGGATATAATCTTCTTCATTCTCATGATTTTCTGTTTCATCAGATTGGTCATCAGCAGATGCTGGTGCATCGTATAAGGCCAATACGGCCGGATTCTGTTCAGTCTGCCCCGAGGACGTGACTGGCTCAGCGGAAAACTTCGAGGTGGAATCTTCCGTGCTTAGAGGTTCTTCTGATGTGGGCTCCCCTGAGAGGTCATCATTATGTAGAGCTCGGAATTCTTCTAGAATGCGCCCAAACTCCAGGCACTCTTGAAGCTCTCTGGCTACTTGATCTTCATCTGGGGTTCCCGTGTCAAATTTCGCTTCATCCTGGAACAGATCCTCCTTGCAAGATAGATCTTCCCAGTACCAATCTCTCTTTGTCTCGTCAGGTATCCCCACCCCTGGTAGATTGTCTGGGATTTCATTGTCCACTACGGACTGATAAATGATTTCTTCATCTTCCGAAGGGTATTGGTCATAGTCCATCCCAGGGGAATCTTCATGCTGGTAGAAGGCAGAGATGACATCTACCTCAGCTTCATAGTATTCTTGCAGGGTATAACCCAGTCCCGGGTGCTGTGTGATTTTCCTCAGTTCTTTATTATCTCGAGGTGGATCCCATAGCTCCTTGAATGCTTTCTTCTGGGCCGCAGACTGTATTGAAGGCATTTGCATCTTGGAGAACATCCGCGAAACCTGTTGGGTAGTGTACTCCAGGCCTGTAATTGGCACCATCCGGTTTGCGGCTTCTTCAGGGACCATGCAATCTTGATCATCTTCTTCGACTGCCCCCCCGGTGTAGAATATGATAGGAGGCTCGCAGAAGCGAGGAATTTTTGTAGTCTTCAGTGGCAGCACCATCTGGTATTCTATGCTGGCTATGGGCTTGACTAGACCCTGAGGAACTTCCACCTGTGTGTATTTTTCTTTCATCTTTTCTTCAGTATCATCCGGGTGTATGCCAGGAGGAGTGATCCGAGCAAAATCACCAGCATAAGAGATGTGAGATACCCCATGCTTTTTGATGTATCCCTTTGGAGGCGGCGGAGACCAATTTCTTGTCTTTGTCGCCGGCTTTTCTTGGCTGACCACAGTTTCTTTTTCTTTATCCCTTTGTGACACCTCGGTGTAGTAGGATGCATCGAGCATATGGCACTCAAACACTTCGAAGGGATGTAGGTCTGCAAACACCCTTTCTTCTTTTCCTTCATGGCAGTATTTTATGCATTGGTGTAGCGTGGATGGCACTATCTGATATTCGTGCAGCCACGGTCTTCCTAGCAGGGCCTTATACGTGGTGTTGGAGTCGATTACATAGAATTGTACCACGGTAGTGAGGTCGCCCAGCGTGAGGTTAAAATCAGCCACCCCCAGAGGTGTTTCACATTTTTGGTTGAATCCTGCAATCTTCATGTCTCTGACCTTGGTGAGCTGCAGATCAAAGTAATATTTCTGATAGATGCGGTATGGGAGAATATTCACAGCAGCCCCTGGATCTATCAGTATTCTGCTTATCGGCTGACAGTTCAGGGAACCCCTCATATACAGCGGTCTATTATGGCCGGAATTTGGGATTAGCATATCATCCTCCGTGAATGTGACTGATGGCCCATCATTCACTTCTGCCAAGAGTGCTTCACATTGTGCCGGGGACTGCAGTGCATCCATAATTGCTTGGCGAGCTTCTTCACTCAGAGAGAGAATTTCCCAGATGGAAAATCTGGTAGGGAGTTTCTTCAGCATTTTCATGACTCGACTGCCCACCCGGACATTAGACAGTCTCATCTCCTCTGCCCATCGGGGTCTTGGAGGTTCATGTGGTGCCTGTGGCCTTTGCTGCCCATTTTCAATTTTATCTTCTTCATCGGTCTCCCGGAAGGCTTCTTCTGTAGCGACTGCCCCTGGTTTTGCTAGAGGGTTACCTTCTTCATTTTCTTCATGCTGTTTCTGCTTTCCAGCCGCTGTCTGCTGGCATTTATTTCTTTTATCTGGAGCAGTATGAGCCGGTTGCTCATTTTCTAAGCTGGACAGGAACTCCAGGAATGAAGGGGCTTCATCTGTCTTCTTTTTGTCTTGGTATAGACTGGCAGGGGGAGGAACTTGGACACCTCGTATCTCTGGTTCCGGGATTTGATAGGGTTGCTCCCCTCTGAACATGATATTATGGTTGGCTGGTGGTGGGCGCCCCCATCTTCTCCCAGAACGTGTTGCATGGGCCGAGGTAGAGGCTTCGGCATGGTTAGCTTCTAGCGGAGCGTTGGATGCTTCCGGCTCATCATCCTCCCCGGGCAAGGAAAAGAGTACTGATAGAGTGTTACATTGTACTGTCGTGACCTTCTTTCCTTTCTTAGATTTGGGCCGTTTCTTCTTCTTTTGGGAATTTGGCTTTGCTGGCTCCTGCCCCCAGAAGGGCTCATTTTCAGCTTTTTCTTGTTCTGTCTCTGGCTGCTCTTTAATTTTCAATTCTTCGAGTTGTTCCCAGAGTATACAGTCTTTCATCAGCAGATGCTTGGGCTTCTTCTGCTCATACTCATCAAGCACATTAATGTATTGCTGCAGACGCCTGGCTGCAGGGCTCACTTCTTTATGTGTAGGGAGGGGAGTTTGTCTCCTCCGGTTGTGAGTAGGTGTAAGACCCCAAATTCTTTAGAAATTTATTTAGAAAGTTATTTGTAATTACTTGGAATTTATTTGAAGTTATTCGAAATTAATGAGAATTATCCAAATTAATTGGATTAATTAATTAATTAATAGAATAAGTCATTTTTCTACTATTTTCTAAAAATCCCCAAAAATCACATCTTGTAGAATTAATTTTGTTTATCAACTTTGTCTTCTACAATTAAGCCTAATACAATCGTTTATTAAGCCGAATTAGCGAACTAATTCTTCCGAACTTAATATTTAATTAATTACGGAATAGTAGAAATGGAATTTTATCTAACATATAAAAATTCATAAAAATAGTAATTAAATAATAGATGCTTCGACTAACACTTTTGTCTTCTTGGAGTAAGCCTAATTAAATCATTATCTAGGCCTAATCAGTGGATTAAGCCTGACTTATAACCCACCTAACCCAAATTCGAATTTACTATTCACCCAAACTTTGAACATCAAATTCGAGCTTGATTCTCAACCAAATGGGGTGATTCCAGAGGCAAATGAAAGGTATTACATAAAGGAACATTTACCCTCAATCAATTTGAGGTAAACTTAGCCCCAAAACGTGCTGCCGACATAGTTAGGTCAAGTCAAGGATTTCGGCGCCGTTTCTAAACTCGTAGCTTGCAGCAGCAAATACTCCCAATTCAGAAATCTCCAGAAGCTCTATGAGCTATCAAAATGAAGCCCTACGAGTCTTCTTTCATTTGGCTGCTGTGGGGTTCGCTGAAATTTCAGATCTGGAGAGATCTAGTTCGATTTGTGGAGGTCGGTCAGTAGGCCGTTGGCTTCCCTTCATCCTTCTTTGATCAATCGATTGAGGTAGGAATTCTCAACCAAATCTTGATCATGAGTATAGCAAATTGTACATGTCATCGATCTCTTTCCATTGGTGGTAAAAGCCCCAATTTTCATTAGGTATCCGAGGAGATATCGAAGTTTTAGTGAGGTGCTGTCAAGTTGTTCTTTATTCTAGGTTTCGAGTTCCTTCTTCAATTTGAGGTAGGTGATAACAGCCCAATTTCTATTTAACATACATGAATGTAATCAATAGCATGTTATCTTTCTTTTGACATCAAAATCCCCAATTTTTATAGATCATGTCTTGAGTATTTTGTGTGTTATTAGAAGCATGCTAGCAAGCTAGACTTTACTTGTGTTCTTCATAGAATAGGTTGTATTTCATTGGATTCCTATCGAAATTCGTGATTTAAAATTGTGTTTTATGACCCTAAGATGCATATTATTAACCCTAGAGTCTATGGTTATGATCCCAATACATTTAGACCCCAATTCATGGAGTTTTCATGTTTTTTTTGAGGCCTTTTTGGGTCTGGAAATCAAGGGGTCGACCCACGGGTCGACCCATTTCAAACCCTGCAAGCAGCAATGCTGCCTTGCATGGGTCGACCCAATGGGTCGACCCACAGCCTGCAGGGGTCGACCCATGGGTCGACCCATGCAGCCAGGATTGCAGGGGTCGACCCAGGGGTCGACCCATCCCTGGAATTTTTCCAGGGGTCGACCCAAAGGGTCGACCCATGCATTGTAAACCCGTTTTTTTTGATGATTTGACCCGGGGATCAATCCGGATCATCGGGGAATCAAACCATTCAACCTAAACACTTTGAAAACTACATTTTTGAGGAACTAATGACCTATTCATGTACCCTTTTTAGTTTCAATTAACATTGGTCCATACATGCAAACTTAGTGTAAAAACACACCGTTTATCATCTTCATTTTCAATGCATACAAGATTAAATAGAAACCCACATAATTAGTGGTTAATGGTGTAACTAAATCTCTGTTAATGCATTCTATTTCACTCCTGTGGGAGTTGTTCTTTGTCTTATCATCTTGAATCAGCTTCTTGGCAATTGTCTTAATGCAAATGATAATGGTTAAATCATGATATCTTAACTTGATGATTAGGATTAATATGTTGATTAGCTTGTTTGATTGCTGCTGTTGTACAGTAGCGCAGCACGATTAACTCTTGTTGTGACTTGATTTCAATCTCCTTGATGATTATACTTACCTTGAAATTCTGGAAATGAATCTCCTTCCTACTTGAAGTTGTTATTGCTACTTAGTTTAAACCTTGGAATTCTGGCCATAAACTGTGGAAGTCTAGATTCTTGGGATCTTTGATCCAAAGAAATTAATGCCTGGCAAATAATTAAGGGCTCGGTCTAGTCCTGGGAAGAGCGCCCGAACACTACGTGTACCCCTGGGAGGTGAATGACTAGGTGTGGCATTTGGCACCAGTACTTGACATGTGTTAAATCTAGGACTGTCCACTACTCTCTCCACTACTCTCTACATTACTTTCTACTACTTTTCACTTTCCACTCGTCACTGTTCTATACTCTACTTGTGGTTACTGTACTTGCTCATTACTTGGACGTGGAAATGAAATTACATACGTGCTTGACATGACTTGAATCGACTTGATATGGCCAACTTTTTATCGTTATCTCCTGTAGTAAATTCTTGTCTTACTATTCTATTCATTATATTTCTTGACCTTGCAAGATCTTTGAATTTCGTTTCATCATCGTTATCTTTTTATCGTTTTTATCATTTGTAGCATGACATTTTGAAAAATGTAATTAAACTGTTAATCACTTATACATGTCTGTTATTTCCTACTGAGCGTTAGCTCACACCCCGTTGTTTCCCCCTTTCCAGGCTTTTCAGGTGACGCGCTTACCGATGGGGAAGGGCAGGAGTGATGTCTTGAGTGTATCAGTTCTAGTGTGTTAGCAGTGTGTTATTGTTAGTTGTGTTTGGAGATCATTTAGTTTCAGTTTGTTATTGAGTTTTAGTGGTTGATTATTCCAGTTGTATTAAGTTGAACTTGAGGATTATTGTATTAGTCGTGGTTTATTAATGATCATTTAGCATTTCCATCTTGTAGCACTTGTGTATTGTTTTAGATTTAGTTCCCTCTCTTGCTAGCGTGTCCCTAACTGTACGTCCCGATACTTCCGCCTTGTTCGGGGCGTGACAGTTTAGTTGGTATCAGAGCCCTAGGTTTCACATTCCTAGGTTTCCTAAGTTTAAGTTTTCTTTCATTGCATCCCAATAACCGGTATATAAAAAGGTGTTGCCCGAACGTTAGGCTACGCCTATCGGGAAGGTCGCACACTTGCGCGAGTGGTCTTCGGACCGATTACCTCCGCCAGGTACCGAGTTTTTGGTCGTGTCTAGGTGCACTAGATCCCTAACCTTGTAAAAGTCTAGGACCTGACCTGGTGAGATTGGGTAGAACTTGGGTTAAGTTCGTTTCTTAATCGTGTAATTACCTATCTTATTTGAACCTAAGTAACCTATTTCTCGTGTAGATGGCAGCTGATCGTGCTGAATGGAGGAACCTGCAACGTACGGTTCAAGGCCTTACTCAGGCCCTTCAGCAAGTAGCTCAGGCAGGAGCGGCACCACATGGCACCGGTGATCTATACCGGAACTTCCGCGGAATGAATCCGCCTAGATTCGCTGGTTCGACTGACCCTGACCAAGCCGAGCACTGGCTAGACGAGATGGGGAGAATCTTTGAAGTTATGCAATGCACCAACCAGGAGCGTGTCCTTTTGTCCACATTTCAACTGGAACATGATGCACGTACTTGGTGGGATTCTATCAAGGCAACTCTCGGAGATCGGCAGGTTATGTGGAAGAGTTCGAGGAATTCTTCAATAGCAAGTATTTTTCTGATAGAGTGCAAGAGAAGAAAGCGGCAGAGTTCGCGGCCTTGAAACAGCGAGGTTTGTCCGTGGCAGAGTATTAGGCTCAATTCGCACGGCTTTCTCGATATGTTACACATCTCATTTCCACCGAGAAGATGAAGGCGAAGCGCTTTCTCAATGGTTTGAAGCTTCATTATATCAACCAATTGGCACCGATGGAGATTTCCACTTATTCCGAGATGGTAAGGAAAGCACAAGTTCTAGAGGATACTCTTGAAATGACGGAGAGAATCCGTGGGAAAGGCACCAAGAAAGAATTACCTACGGGTTCCGGGAGTGTCAAACCCGGGTATACCAAGAAGAGACCTGTTAGTGGACCTGGTTCGTGGAGCGGGTCCGGATCGTGGAAGGGCAAGATGCCGAGGCATGAAGACAAGAAGCCTGGCCCTATTTTTCCATTCAAGGGCGTGTGCAACTATTGTGATCGTCCGGGTCACAAGATAGAGGAGTGCTGGCGCAAGCTAGGCGCCTGTTTGCGATGTGGAAGCAAGGAGCACCGTATCCCCAATTGCCCTCTCATATCGGAACAAGCTACACCGGCAAAACCTCTAGTCTTCAAGAAACCACAAGGCAAGCTTCAAGCCTTACATGCAGATGAAACTGGGATTTCTGATGATGGCGGACTCGTCGAAGGTACCCTTACTATAATCGATAATCCCGCATTTGCTCTCTTTGATACTGGTGCAACACATTCTTTTATTTCACGGAGATTTGCTAAGTCATTAGCTATGGAACCTGTTTTGATGAATACTCCGTTAGAGATTTCAACCCCTATTGGCACTAGATCAACAATCCAATATTTCTATCCTTCTAGTAAGGTTATGATTGGTGAACAGAACTTTCCAGCAGATTTGGTCTGCATGGATATGAAGGATTATGATGTAATCCTAGGAGCAGATTGGTTGGCTAAGTATGAGGCCAATGTTCACTGTAGTTCTAGCTCAGTGACTTTTACTGGACATTCTGGTTTATCTTTTACGGGAGTCAAGCACCATAACTCCGTACCACTCATTTCGGCTCTTCGAGCTGATAAGCTTTTAAGGCATGGGTGTGAGGCTTTTCTAGCCTTTGTTTGTGCAACTCCTGAGCAGCAGATGGAGATTAAGGACATTCCTGTTGTCCAAGATTTTCCTGATGTCTTTCCAGAAGAATTACCAGGACTTCCGCCTGAGCGGGAAGTTATCTTTTCTATTGATCTTATTCCTGGCACAGCTCCTATTTCTAAGGCTCCTTATCGTATGTCTCCTGCGGAACTGAGGGAACTGAAGCAGCAACTGATGGAATTACTCGAGAAGGGTTTTATTCGTCCTAGTACTTCTCCGTGGGGAGCCCCTGTGTTGTTCGTCAGGAAGAAAGATGGTTCGATGAGGTTGTGCATTGATTATCGGCAAATAAACCAGCAGACTGTCAAGAACAAATATCCCTTGCCGAGGATTGACGAGTTATTTGACCAGATAGCGGGAGCTCAATATTTCTCTAAGATCGATCTTCGATCTGGATATCATCAGTTGCGGATTAAGGAAGAGGATATTTATAAAACAGCTTTCCGCAGCAGGTATGGTCATTTTGAATTTGTCGTTATGCCTTTTGGTCTAACGAATGCTCCAGCAGCTTTCATGCAGTTGATGAACGACATATTTCGGCCCTATCTTGATCAATGGGTCGTAGTCTTTATTGATGACATCCTGATTTATTCTAAGAATGAGGAGGAGCATGCTGAGCATCTGAGAATGGCATTGCAACTATTGAAAGATCATCAGCTATATGCTAAGTTCAGTAAGTGTGAGTTCTGGCTACAAGAAGTGTCCTTTCTCGGACATATTATCACCAAGGAAGGTATTTCTGTTGATCCTTCGAAGATTGAGGCAGTGAAGAATTGGGAGCAGCCTACTAGTGCAACTGAAGTTAGAAGTTTTCTAGGCCTGGCAGGCTATTACCGAAGATTTATTCAAGATTTCTCCAAGATTGCAGTACCTATGACAAGATTAACCCGCAAGGAGAACAAGTTTGATTGGTCAGATGATTGTCAGCGAAGCTTTCAGACTCTGAAGGAGTGTTTGACTACTGCACCTATTTTGGCTTTACCTTCTGGTGAAGGAGGATTCGTTGTTTATACTGATGCATCAGGTATTGGCTTAGGCTGTGTACTCATGCAGCATGGGAAGGTGATTGCCTATTCCTCTAGGCAGTTGAGGAAGCACGAAGATAATTATCCTGTTCATGATTTGGAACTTGCTGCAGTCGTGTTTGCTTTGAAGATATGGAGGCATTACTTATATGGAGAAACCTTTACAGTGTTTTCGGATCATAAGAGTTTGAAGTATTTATTCTCTCAAAAGGAACTCAACATGAGGCAGCGGAGATGGTTGGAGTACTTGAAAGACTTCGACTTCTCGATTGAGTATCATCCTGGCAAAGGTAATGTTGTGGCAGATGCATTAAGCCGGAAGCCGGTAGCTAGATTGTCAAGTCTCATGTTACAAGAATGGAGATTGTTAGAACAATTATCTAGTCTGGATCTCAATATTGACAACGATCGGATCTTGATTGCTCAGATTCAACTTAAACCTGAATTATTGTTAGAGATCAAGTCCTTGCAAGATAATGATCCCGAGTTGGTAGAGATCAAGGGAAGCTTGAGTAGCAGACCTGATTTCATGTTGGCCGATGATGGTAGATTATTATTTAAAGGCAGAACTTGTGTTCCGGATGAGGCTACAATAAAGAACAACATTCTTGAGGAGGCTCATAGATCCAGATATACCATTCATCCTGGAGGTACTAAGATGTACCGAGATTTGAAAAGGTCCTTTTGGTGGCCGAATATGAAAAGAGAAGTTGCAGATTTTGTGAGCAGATGTTTGGTATGTCAGCAAGTTAAGGCCGAACATTTCAGACCAGTAGGGAAATTGAAACCACTCGACATACCCCAATGGAAGTGGGAAAGTATTGGCATGGATTTCATTATGGGTCTACCTAAGACTCGTGGTGGATTTGATGCGATATGGGTGATTGTTGATCGTTTGACAAAGTCGGCTCATTTCTTACCAATTAAGTCCAAGTGGACGATTGATGTATTGGCTGCTTTGTATATAAAGGAAGTGGTGAGATTGCATGGTATCCCAGTGAATATAGTATCTGATCGAGACCCCAGATTTACTTCACATTTCTGGAAGGGACTGCAAGAGTCTTTGGGTACTCGTCTGAATTTCAGTACTGCTTTTCATCCACAGACAGATGGACAGACTGAAAGAACCAATCAGATAGTGGAAGATATGTTGCGAGCTTGCATGATTGATTTCGGTGGTAATTGGAGTGAGCATTTGGCATTAATTGAATTCGCCTACAATAACAGCTATCAGTCTAGCATTCAGATGACTCCTTTTGAAGCACTATATGGTAGAAGTTATCGTTCCCCGTTGTGTTGGGACGAGGTAGGTGTGAAACAGTGGCTTAGACCAGATCTTGTTTCGGAATCATCACAGAACATCCGTGTTATCCGAGACCGGTTACAAGTAGCCCAGTCAAGACAGAAGAGTTATGCCGACAACAGGAGAAGGGATTTGGAATTTCAGGTTGGCGAGCATGTGTTCTTAAAGGTCTCTCCGACGAGAGGGATCCGAAGATTTGGCATTCATGGCAAGCTGAGTCCGAGGTACATTGGTCCATTCGAGATTCTAGATAGAGTGGGAGCGGTGGCATACAGACTGGCTTTACCACCGCATTTGTCTGGCGTACATAATGTTTTCCATGTGTCTATGTTACGGAAATATGTGTACGATCCCACTCATATCATTCAGCAAGTGGATTTTGAACTGAAGGAAGATTTGACCTATGAGGAAAGACCTGTCAAGATTTTGGACCGGAAGCATCAGCAACTCCGGAATCGTTCGATACCGATGGTCAAGATTTAGTGGAGTCGGCGTGGGACCGAAGATGCTACATGGGAGTCTGAAGAGACTATGCGAAAGCGGTATCCCGATCTATTCTAGGTGAGTGATCTTTTTCTACTCTCAGTTTTAGTGCAATGAATTTGGAGGACCAAATTCCTTTAAGTAGGGGAGGGTGTAAGACCCCAAATTCTTTAGAAATTTATTTAGAAAGTTATTTGTAATTACTTGGAATTTATTTGAAGTTATTCGAATTTAATGAGAATTATCCAAATTAATTGGATTAATTAATTAATTAATAGAATAAGTCATTTTTCTACTATTTTCTAAAAATCCCCAAAAATCACATCTTGTAGAATTAATTTTGTTTATCAACTTTGTCTTCTACAATTAAGCCTAATACAATCGTTTATTAAGCCGAATTAGCGAACTAATTCTTCCGAACTTAATATTTAATTAATTACGGAATAGTAGAAATGGAATTTTATCTAACATATAAAAATTCATAAAAATAGTAATTAAATAATAGATGCTTCGACTAACACTTTTGTCTTCTTGGAGTAAGCCTAATTAAATCATTATCTAGGCCTAATCAGTGGATTAAGCCTGACTTATAACCCACCTAACCCAAATTCGAATTTACTATTCACCCAAACTTTGAACATCAAATTCGAGCTTGATTCTCAACCAAATGGGGTGATTCCAGAGGCAAATGAAAGGTATTACATAAAGGAACATTTACCCTCAATCAATTTGAGGTAAACTTAGCCCCAAAACGTGCTGCCGACATAGTTAGGTCAAGTCAAGGATTTCGGCGCCGTTTCTAAACTCGTAGCTTGCAGCAGCAAATACTCCCAATTCAGAAGGCTCCAGAAGCTCTATGAGCTATCAAAATGAAGCCCTACGAGTCTTCTTTCATTTGGCTGCTGTGGGGTTCGCTGAAATTTCGGATCTGGAGAGATCTAGTTCGATTTGTGGAGGTCGGTCAGTAGGCCGTTGGCTTCCCTTCATCCTTCTTTGATCAATCGATTGAGGTAGGAATTCTCAACCAAATCTTGATCATGAGTATAGCAAATTGTACCTCTCATCGAGCTCTTTCCATTGGTGGCAAAAGCCCCAATTTTCATTAGGTATCCGAGGAGATATCGAAGTTTTAGTGAGGTGCTGTCAAGTTGTTCTTTATTCTAGGTTTCGAGTTCCTTCTTCAATTTGAGGTAGGTGATAACAGCCCAATTTCTAATTAACATACATGAATGTAATCAATAGCATGTTATCTTTCTTTTGACATCAAAATCCCCAATTTTTATAGATCATGTCTTGAGTATTTTGTGTGTTATTAGAAGCATGCTAGCAAGCTAGACTTTACTTGTGTTCTTCATAGAATAAGTTGTATTTCATTGGATTCCTATCGAAATTCATGATTTAAAATTGTGTTTTATGACCCTAAGATGCATATTATTAACCCTAGAGTCTATGGTTATGATCCCAATACATTTAGACCCCAATTCATGGAGTTTTCATGTTTTTTTTAGGCCTTTTTGGGTCTGGAAATCAAGGGGTCGACCCACGGGTCGACCCATTTCAAACCCTGCAAGCAGCAATGCTGCCTTGCATGGGTCGACCCAATGGGTCGACCCACAGCCTGCAGGGGTCGACCCATGGGTCGACCCATGCAGCCAGGATTGCAGGGGTCGACCCATCCCTGGAATTTTTCCAGGGGTCGACCCAAAGGGTCGACCCATGCATTGTAAACCCTTTTTTTTTTATGATTTGACCCGGGGATCAATCCGGATCATCGGGGAATCAAACCATTCAACCTAAACACTTTGAAAACTACATTTTTGAGGAACTAATGACCTATTCATGTACCCTTTTTAGTTTCAATTAACATTGGTCCATACATGCAAACTTAGTGTAAAAACACACCGTTTATCATCTTCATTTTCAATGCATACAAGATTAAATAGAAACCCACATAATTAGTGGTTAATGGTGTAACTAAATCTCTGTTAATGCATTCTATTTCACTCCTGTGGGAGTTGTTCTTTGCCTTATCATCTTGAATCAGCTTCTTGGCAATTGTCTTAATGCAAATGATAATGGTTAAATCATGATATCTTAACTTGATGATTAGGATTAATATGTTGATTAGCTTGTTTGATTGCTACTGTTGTACAGTAGCGCAGCACGATTAACTCTTGTTGTGACTTGATTTCAATCTCCTTGATGATTATACTTACCTTGAAATTCTGGAAATGAATCTCCTTCCTACTTGAAGTTGTTATTGCTACTTAGTTTAAACCTTGGAATTCTGGCCATAAACTGTGGAAGTCTAGATTCTTGGGATCTTTGATCCAAAGAAATCAATGCCTGGCAAACAATTAAGGGCTCGGTCTAGTCCTGGGAAGAGCGCCCGAACACTACGTGTACCCCTGGGAGGTGAATGACTAGGTGTGGCATTTGGCACCAGTACTTGACATGTGTTAAATCTAGGACTGTCCACTACTCTCTCCACTACTCTCTACATTACTTTCTACTACTTTTCACTTTCCACTCGTCACTGTTCTATACTCTACTTGTGGTTACTGTACTTGCTCATTACTTGGACGTGGAAATGAAATTACATACGTGCTTGACATGACTTGAATCGACTTGATATGGCCAACTTTTTATCGTTATCTCCTGTAGTAAATTCTTGTCTTACTATTCTATTCATTATATTTCTTGACCTTGCAAGATCTTTGAATTTCGTTTCATCATCGTTATCTTTTTATCGTTTTTATCATTTGTAGCATGACATTTTGAAAAATGTAATTAAACTGTTAATCACTTATACATGTCTGTTATTTCCTACTGAGCGTTAGCTCACACCCCGTTGTTTCCCCCTTTCCAGGCTTTTCAGGTGACGCGCTTACCGATGGGGAAGGGCAGGAGTGATGTCTTGAGTGTATCAGTTCTAGTGTGTTAGCAGTGTGTTATTGTTAGTTGTGTTTGGAGATCATTTAGTTTCAGTTTGTTATTGAGTTTTAGTGGTTGATTATTCCAGTTGTATTAAGTTGAACTTAAGGATTATTGTATTAGTCGTGGTTTATTAATGATCATTTAGCATTTCCATCTTGTAGCACTTGTGTATTGTTTTAGATTTAGTTCCCTCTCTTGCTAGCGTGTCCCTAACTGTACGTCCCGATACTTCCGCCTTGTTCGGGGCGTGACAGTAGGGATCCAGATGACTGGTCCGGTCTCAGCTGTATGCCATATTGGCTTTATTGGAAGCGGCTCGGGCCTTGGGGTAACACCCCAGATAACTGCTCCGCTGGTACTGGCTGCAGGAGTCTTCTTTCTGCTTTTTATGGGTATCATCTGCCATCCTTCCTGATCTTTCTGTGGGGTGAGGAAGCAAGCTTCATAGGTGTGCTTGGTGCATTCTTCAACGGCTTCCTTGAGCAGCTGTTGGTAGACTGAGATCATATTGGCAGCCATTCTCCAGGGTGGAGGCTCATGTGGATGGGGCGGCTTTACCTCGTAATCTCCCAGCTGCAGCTCACCTTTCTTGACCATTCCTACCATGATATCTTTGAAGACATAACAATCTTCAATTGCGTGCCCCAGCGCACGGTGAAATGGACAGAACATCGGATCATCTTTCTTTGCTGCATCTGCCGGTCTTTTGTGTTCAGGTAATGTTACCTTATTGAACTTGTATGCCCAGTTGAACAGTGCGGCCGTCTTATCTTTTGGGAAGGAATATGCTTTTCTCATCTTGTCTCTCAGAGAGACTTTATCTTTTCTTTCTGCTGTATCTGCCAGCGGGGGAGCTTCATCTGCCCCTTTCTTCCCCTTCTGTTGCTCGAAGGTTCTGAAATCGACGGTGTTGGCCTCAGAGTGTGATGGCCGTCGCTCATTGGATTTTCCCTTTGACATGGTGGGGACATTGGCGGTCAGACGCTTGGACAAGAACGTCTCGACTTCTGCCACTATATTGTTCAGTCGGTCAAACGTTCTGACATCTGCACCGATCATTTTTTCTAGCACCTCCCTCCTGAGGCTCTGCTTGCATATTTACACCGCATCTTCTTGATGAGGAGGTCTTCGGCATCTCATGGCTAAGTTCCTCCACCTTTTGATGTAGTCCAGTGCAGTTTCATCTTGCTTCTGCCTGGTTGCATATAGCTCTGCTATCGTGATTTCCCTTTCCGTGACATGAAATCTGTCACGGAATTTTCTCTGCATATCAGGCCAATCCACCACTGACCCAGCTGGCAGGCTTGAGTACCATTCAAAGGCCAACCCAGTGAGGGATGAGCCAAAGAACTTGAGCAGATAAGCTTCATCGACTGTTAGGTCGCCCATGATTGTAGTGTAGTAGGCTATATGCTCCCTAGGGGAGCCTTGGCCATTAAATTTCTCGAACATCGGCGGCTTACTGACGCCTGGGGGTAGTCTCTTGGCAGCATACTAGGGAGGATACGGTACCTTGTACACATCATAGGTACCAGCATCACCACCAGTCTTTTCTGACAGCTTCATTTCCATAATTCTTTCAATCATCTGCTTGTGGGCTACAGCTGGATCTATGTCTTCTGGAAAGAAGTGAGCTTGTTGCTGGCTGTGAGGAGTTGTCATCACAGTGGCGCGCAAGATGGGCGCGGTAGGCTGTGTCTGAGACACAGAGGGCTGAGCTGCTGTTTACTGTGGAATAGGTTGGCTCGGTGTCTTGCCCTTATCAGCTAGGAGAGGGTTAGCTGGGATAGCCGTCTCTGCTGAGCTGGATGTCTGTCCCACAAGTTCAGCTTGCTTTGAGACTGATGTAGCTTCATGTCTCTCATTGAGCTGCCTTCGGAGAGCACTGATCTCCTGCTAGTATCTTCTGAACATCATCTGGACCATAGGATCCAAGGCTGATGGGATTTGCATATCTTCAGAAGTCCCTTCAGCATCATCGATAAGGGGATTGTCCTCATCCTCTGTTGTCACCACATTGACTGTCATGGTGGTGATCTTGCAGGCTTCATCATATTTCTTCATCTTATCTTTTGCGGCCTGGCCTCTTCTTGTGACAGGACCAGGTCTAGTGGCCAACCTGAGCAGTTCATCTGGCCGAGTTGGTAGTATATCTTGCCCCCTGGCAAGTCCAGCCATGTTGCAGGCGAAGATTTGCATTTTTTCTTTCCACCTGTAGACCTTTCTTTCCACCTGGTCAGGATATTTGAGCCGGTCAAAGACCGATATTCTTTCTTTGGCTTCTTCCCGGTACAGGTCTTCTTTGTCATATCCGGCCTTGAGACCTTCTTCATAGTGATTTGAATCGGAGGAAGAGGCTCCGATCATCATTTCTTGCAGTGTTTCTTCTTTTTCTTCACCTCTGGTGCCCAAGGCACGGGATAGTCTTTGTTGACCGAGGGCAGAGCTCCCCAGGTAGTGGAAGTAGTCTTGGACTATCTGCTTCATCTCTTCAGAGTTGTGCCTCTGTGGCTCAGGTTGGAGTATCAATCTGTCCTGGCTCTTTTGCTGATAAGCCAGTCTTGCCACCCGAGCATTCAAATGCTCGGCTTTGGAGTATCTACAGATATCAATCTGTCTGGCACAGGCTCTTAGTCTTCTTGCAGTAACCACAGTGACTGGTTCACTTACATCGCCAACTTGGCAGCAGTTGGCAGCAGCATCATAGATCCTCCTTTCCCATTTTCTGCCCCCTGCCCTGGAACGGGTGACAGTAAGGTCTTCCTTCTTCTCATCCCTTCTGCCCCTCATCACGGGGCGAGCAGTAGTCAAATCTCTTTCTTCATCATTTCTCTCATCTCTTTTGCCCCCGGCCTTGGGGCGAGCAGCAACAGCATTTCTTATCTCTTTTCCCTCTCTTCTTCGGCCTCCTGCCCTGAAGCGGGCAACAGCATTTTCAGCAGCCTTCTCCTCATCTCGAGCTGGAGCCCAGCTCTGAATCCTTTTCGGTCGCCAGACCTGTTTATATTTTGCTGGCTTGGGTGCCAGCGGCTTCTTCTCATCAGCCTCCCAGTTGGCCTGCCTGGTGACCAGAGTCTGGAATCTGTTGGTAGTGGGCACCATCGGGACGATCACGTCCGGGTTGACCGCCCTTGGGCAACCATTCATGTTTGCCCGGACACCTCCAATCATCATGGTCTTTCCGGAGTTGGAAAGACGACGGTCAGCAGCAACATACCGGCCCCTCCGGTTGGTCCTTCTCCCCTTCTGAGCAGCAGCAGGGACCATGTCCCTTTTTTGGACATGATGGACGTAGCAGGCGACGGCCGTGGGGGCCGTGTTCTCTGGTAAGATGTTCTTCTGGTCAGTGATCTTCACCGGGGCACTTGCAGCAGTGCCTTGCTCATTGTCATCGACCTGCAGAAGGTCAGTGAAGACGACGCCCAAGCAGTTGGGCAGCCTAACGGCAGGCGGCAGTGATCCGAACGCGAGAGGTACCGCCAGGTAGCCTTCTCGCACATGCATGTCAATCGGCTGCTGGTCGAAGCAAACGGACATGATTCCGGCTGTCATTGTAGATTCCTGAAAATAAGGAAAGTACACAGAATCAGAAGTTTCGGGGGGGCCCGTCGGGCCTACTACTTTAGCGTAAAGATGAAGGGAGACTGCAGTCCCACCGGGCGTGCCAGACTTGTGGACGCAGATTTTTTTTATTTTTTTATTAATTTATTTTATTATTTTATTATTTTTATTATTTATTTATTTTTTATTTTTTTTATTGGCGTGCCAGTCACCGAAGTGACGATTTCATTGTGCGCTCGATCTGACTTGGTCAGTCGATTGTGAGTGATCGTGTCTGGACCAGAAGTCCGTCATACCATAAAGGCTATGACGTTAATTACGCCCTTCCAAGGAAGGATAACCCTTGATTAAACGCTAAAGGTAGGAGGATGACAGCGGTAAAGCCACATGCTTAAAAGAGATGGAAGTCGTTCATTTGCAAGACATTAAGTGGATTAGACGAAGCAGGGGTTGGTTATTTTCGGGATAAAATCGACGACATATTCCCACCATCTTGGACCATGCCAAGTGGGGAATAGGAAACCACCCATACAGTGGCAGGGTGGGATCCGTAAAAGATCGGGCATAACTGACCCAGAATCCGAGTAAGCATTGGCGTAACATGACGCGTCCCATGCGTACGCGATGTTGCATCTATATCCCCCTTCAAAGGACCGTCGGAGAGCATGTAGGGACATAGCTCCGTGGGCCAATGGGGTTGAGGGAGAGGACATCACAGCTACCTGGCAAGGTATGTGTAAATTTCGGCAGCATGTCCCCTCAACTTGGATTATGCCAAGAGAGGATAGGTCATCATCCATGGAGTGCCGGGATGACAACCGAACGAGGATGGGCACCGGGCCCCGGGACATCGCTTACCTTTATTCCATCATTTAATATCCCCTTGAAATCCCTCGGAACTCATATAATGACATGGCCCTTTGGGTTCATAAGGGTGAAATCTAGATCGGGAATGAGGAATGTAGGGGAGGCCTTCCCCATTACTATGTCTTCTCAAGGCATCCATGACGATCTCTGAACATCCCCGGGGCATATGTGTATGGAGACTAAAAGATTGAAGGATGTCAGTGCAGAAGAGGGCCTCGGACTGGGTTTCATCGGCCAGAGAAGGAGGGGCTCTCGGCATGGTTTTAATTCGACAGAGAAATAGGGTTCTCGGCATGGGTTTAGCTGGCCGAATGAGGGGCTTCTCGGCATGGTTTAGGGGTTCAAAAGGGGGGTCTCGGCGGCGGCTTCCCGGCGCGCTCATGGCCGCACCGAGAAGGTGGCGCCGAGAGGCTTGCATGGAGGGGCTTGAATAGGCCTATAGGGAAGGGGGTCTCGGCATGGAGCTTCCCGGCGCGCTCCTGGCCGCGCCGGGAGCCTGGCGCCGGGAGGCTTGCATGGAGGCTCACGTGAGAAGGGTTGAAATGGCTTTTTTTGTCGTTTAGCCGAAGAGGGAGGCCTCTCGGCTGGATAGTTCTCGGCGGGGAATTGTGCACGCCGAGAAGGTGAAATCGCTGCAGGGTTTCAGGGTTCAGACGATGCTCTGCTTCTGGGATTCCTGAGTTTTCTAGCTACGATTAAAGTTGAATTTGAAGTGTAGGAGGGGGGTTTCATGGATATTTCCCTGAGAAAGGGCCAAGGGGGATCTGGAGGGTAGGATCGATGGGGAACGAGACCATCATCTGGATTTCTGAAGACTTTGTTTTATTTCTGCCGCCAGCCGCCTGGGGATCAAGAGATGACTGTCTCTGATCCCCCGGACGAACCCAATGGCATCTAGAAACTGGTGACTGAGGAACCTTTGGCATCAAACTCCAGACCCTAATCATCCAAGGGATTAGAATGGAGGGTCGAGAGATCGAGATTGTCATTCGCTAGAATCCACGGAATAGCAGTGATCCGAAGAATCGATATACCCTCGTATAGCCAGCGGTTCAGGGGACCAAGAGATTGATGTCTCTGGTCCCTGAACAGCACAAGGAGGGGCCCGGTTTTCATGCCTCGAAAGAGAAGATTCGTATGAACCATTAAATGTTTTTCATAAATGATAAACATACAAAGATAAGCAGAGAGCAGACATTTCGATCAAAGGAGAGCAGACATCTTAATCAGTAGATCCCCAAATGGGTCAAGTCGACATTTCATTGCATCGCATCGAAGCCTTACATCGACTGTGAAATAGAAATGCAAAGCAGAAAGATGGAGATTGAGACCGGAACTCGCCGGCTACTTTCGATAAATCAAGACAAAGGCTCACTAGATTACATCGGTAAAAAAAAAACATGGGGAGGGCGGAGCATTGACTCCTCTCCCTCCCCCTAGCAGCCCACCTGGAGCCCTTTTCTTCTTCTTTCTTCTGCTTCTTCTCTTCTGCTTCTTCTCTTCTCTTAGCCGAGGGGGACTCTCTCTTGGCAGGACTCCCTCTCTACTCTTTCTTTTCTGGCTTCTTTTTCTCTTTTTCTTCTCTCTTTTTGTTCGCCTCCTTTTTGTCTCTCTCTCCAGGCCTCCATCTGTTCGAAGGGAGAGGGTTTTTATACCCATTTCCCCCCCTTCTCGGTAGGCTTCATCTCAGCGCGCCCCAAATGGGGCTTCCCGGCGCGATTGCAAGCGGCTCTCGGCGCCCTCTTTTGGGCTTCGGCAATTGGCTCTTGGCGCCATCCTTTGCAGGCCCAATTAAAGCTTTTTAGCCACTTTCACAGGCCCATTTGGGTCTTTCAAGGGCATCATCACCAAAAAGGGGTCTTCCATTGGTGACACAGCTTGTATCATTATTAAGGTTTTCATCAATCCGTAGACAGGGGTCTCATCAGTCCGTAGACAAGGGTTTCATCAGTCCGTAGATAGGGGTTTCATCAGAATTGCCATCTGAACGGTGACAAGACCGGGTATTATCTTATCGATATCGTCACTTGAATGGTGACGAGCTCGGGCATCAGCTTTAGTCCGGAAAGACTTCCGCCGGGTGTATAATCTGTGGAGACCATTCTTCTTCTGTTCTGACTTTGCAAAAGCCTTTGCAATCTTCATCTGCCGGTACCGGCTTCATCTTCATCTCATATTACATCTGTCAGTAAGCCGACATCTGACTTACCCTGACATATCATCCGTGGATTCTTGGACGAAACGGTAGTACAGCTCTCATTAAAGGGCTGGAAAGTCTCATCAGTCGAGTGACTGCTGCTTTATCAGTGCTGCCGACTGAGTGACATTGACACCGGGCATCAGCTTTGCCGACAAGGGCTTTAGCAGGGTAGACAGTTGATGAGCTCCATCATTGGTCTTTCACTGTTGGTCTGACCCTCTTTTCAATTATGTTTTCACCCTTGTTCATTTTCCAGGTGTCAACAGGGGGTCTAGAAGGTAGTGTGGATCCGGTCATGTTCCGTGATCCATATCTGGTTGTAGCCAGATGACCCATCCATGAATGATAGGGCCTCATGACCAGTTGTTGCATCTATCATGACCTCCATTATCGGCACTGGGAAGTCATCTTTAGGACATGCTTTATTCAGATCCTGGAAGTCAACACATATCCGGATCTGTCCGTTCTTCTTCTTCACGGGCACGATGTTAGCTAACCACGTGGTATATTGATTTTCCTCGACGAAACCCACATCAATGAGCTTTTCGACCTTGTTGCATATTTGAGTGATGAGCTCTGGCCTCATACGCCAAGGGGGCTGTTTCACCGGCTCTACCCCAGGGTTTATGGTCAGCTCATGCTGTGAGACTGAGGGGCTTAGTCCTGGCATCTCTCTATAGGTCCAGGCAAAGCAGTCCCGATATTCTTGTAGCAGCTGGATGTACATCCTCTGTTCTTTGGTAGACAGTTGGGCGCTGAGGAAGGTTGGCGTGGGGTCATCCTCGTCTCCCAAGTTGACTTCTATTGGTTCATCGACTGTTGCTTGACCTCCGTCTTCTATCTCAGGGGGTGCAGGCTGGAGGTTGACAAAGTCTGATATATCATCTTCGAGGTCGAGGACCTCGATCCCTTCGTCTTGCCTTATTTGAGTCATGCCAGAAATCTCTTGTTTGGCTAATAATCACTGCATGCACTGTTCTGCCAACAAGTTTACCTTACTAGCAACTTCAAGGGGCGAGTTGATTGCCTTACCCCCTACTGAGGTGGTTGCAGTCACTAAGGGCTGGTGATTACTTGTCATTAAGTCAGAGTAGCCTTGCAGCTCCTTGGCAAGGGGTGAAGAGATCTCGATCCCTCGAACCACCATGTCCTCAGTGAAGGCAACCATTTCTCTTCTAGCAGCATCTGTCTCTTGATCAGGCTCGGGGGAAGCTTTCCCGACTGGTTCGAGAAGTGCCGACATCATGAACAGAGGAGGGCCACTGGAGGGAGGCAGCTCTGCTTCTTCAACATCTTCAGCTTCACTACTGCTAGCTGTGTCAAATTTGGCTTGAAGAGCTGCATCTTCCGGATAGACTTGTTCCCAGCACCAGCAGGGGAATACAGCCTCGGATTCCGGATTCCTTGGCCGGGCTAGCTGAATGCACTCAACTTCTATTAGGTGTTCACCAATAGTTGCCCCCAGTGGGTTATCCTCCATTGGGTAGAAAGCAGAGATGGTATCCACTTCATAGCGTCCGCTATAATAGTATTCTTCGAGGGTGAAGCCCAATCCCGGGTGCTGAGAGACACGCTTCATTTCTTTGTCCAGGCTCGGAGGGTACCATAGCTTCTAGAATGCTTCTTTCCTCTTGCGAGGCTGGCCAGAAGGGATGTGCTGCTTCTGGAACATCTTGGCCATTCGATTTGTTATAAATGTCAGCCCATGTATAGGCATTGAGGAGTTTTCTATATCTTCAGGCAGATGACAATCAGTGTCTTCCTGTGTAGGGTGCTCTTCAGCTGTGTAGAACAGGCTACTAGGACCATCTATCTGTGTCACCTCCCAAGCTTTGAAAGGCTCGACAGTAGCATTGTCGAGGCTGAGAATTGGCTTGGTAAGACCTTCGGGGATCCCGATGTGGTCGTGCAGCTGGTCAACCCTGACTTCATTAGTTTCGGGGTAGATGGGGGGGGGGGGGGCGCTATCCGGCCTACATCCCCGGTGACAGTGATGTGTGAAACCACCTTGGTATCGATATATCCACGTGGCGGCGGAGGGAACCATTCTGCTTTGGAAGTGCCTTTTGTTGTGCTAGAAGAGGTCTTGGCCGCAGGGGCCTTCTATGACCATTCTGCATATAGAGGGGCGTCTGCCAAGTGGCATTCGAATACTTCGAATGGGTGGAGATCAGTAAATACTCTTTCCTCTCTCCCATCCATGCTGTATTTGATGCATTGGTGAAGTGTGAAAGGTACCACCATATTTTCATGTAGCCAAGGGCGGCCAAGCAGCGCCTTGTATGAGGTGCGAGAATCAATGATATGAAATTGCACCTTCGTGATAAAGTCCGCTAGAGTGAGTGTGAACTCTACTACTCCTAGCGACACTTCGCACTTATGATTTAAGCCAGTAGTGCGCATATCCCTGACCTTTTGTAGGTGCACGTTGAAGTAGTGCCTCTCATATATCCTGTAGGGCAAGATGTTGACAGCTGCCCCGAGGTCCACCAGGATTCTGTTCAACTCCCGGCCATTTTGATGTCCCCTCATATATAGAGGTCGGTTGTGACTGGTGGTGGGGAGCAACATGTCTTCCTGGGTGAAGGTCATGCTGGCCTCCGGTAGTGCCTCAGCTAGGCAGGCTTCATATTGGGAAGGCGTCTGGAGAGCAGTAATGATCGCCTGTCGAGTCTCTTCACTGAGAGAGAGGATTTCCCAGACAGTGAATCTTGCTGGGAGCTTATTCAATAGTTTGACCACCCGACTTCCAGGTCGGACATTGGATAGCTTCATTTCATCTGCCCACTTGGGCTTGGAAGATCCTTGGACTGTGGCCCCTGATGGACCTGCTTCCTCGGACTCAGAGGCTACACCCTTTTGCTTGGGATCATCTCCTGGCTGCTCCTCACTGGCTGCTGCCGGGTGAGTTTCTACCTCTTCTGACAATTCGGGAGATTGCTGGAGTTGTGGGTGACTGCCCCCGGTTACCGGTTCAACCTCCCAGCATGGCTGCTTTCCTTTTGACATCTTTATGAACTCCAGAAATGAAGGAGCGGGAGTGCCGCCCCAACTTTGGTTGTATAAGCCTGACGGAGGAGGGATTTGAACTCCTCTGACTTTCGGAGGGGGTTTCTTGTAGGGTTGCTCCCCTCTGAAGATAATGTTATGGTTGGCGGGTGGCTGACGGCCCCACCTTCGGCCCGACCGGGTTGCATGTGCGGCAGTTGCGGCTTCGGCCTGGCTTTCCATAGCAGCGGGTGTGACGCAAATCTCTTCATCATCCTCCTCACCGGGAAAATTGAACAAAGCAAGAGGGTGTTGCAAGAAAGGATCACACCCGTTGTAGCCTTGCCGGCCCTTCTCTTCCTTCTTTGTCTTCTTTTCTTTTCTTTGGCTAGCGCTTGCCCCCAGAATAGGCTGCCATCCCTGTCTGATGCTTTGTCAACTTCCTCTTCCTGCTTTAGTGAAAGCTGTTCCAGCTCCTACCACAGAAGATGATCCCATACCAGCAAAGGTTCTAGCTCGGGCTGTACATACTCATCTAGCCAATTTATGTAGTCCTGTAGCCGCCGGGCTTCTGGACTGATCTTCTTGACTGCCAGCAACGGAGTTTGCCTCCTCCGGTTGCGGGTAGGTATCCGGATAACTGTTTGCGGATTGGTCCACACAGGTGTTGCTACTGGTGAAGGGGGTCGTGGCGTGACGCCATGAATATGTGCCCCCGATGCCGGGCGAGGCAGGCCCTTTTTCTTGGCTCTTGCAAGGACTTGCTGCCATCCCTCCTATTCTTTTATTGGGGCCAGAAAGCAGGCTTCATATGTACGCTGAGTACTGGCTTCTGCGTTCTCCTCAGGCAAGGCTTGATACAGAGAGACCATGTTGACGGCGGCTCTTCTTACGGGTGCCTGTTGACACCCGAAATATAATCAAGAACAAAGATGAGACCGAAGAGAAGATTGAGTCAAAGATGAAGATCCCGGAGATCCCTGCAAAACCAAGATTATGGAAAATTTGCCACTGAAGCTGCCACCCGGCTGAAGCCCTCCACGGCCAAGCTGATGTCCGGTGTTGCCATCCCTTCGATGGCAGTACTGATAAGAACTGTAGTCTATTGACCGATGAAAACTCCAGAGGTATTCTGATAAGAGTATGTCATCTCACCCTCGCCTGACAGACTCGAGGGACTAGCAAGTAAAGAAGCAGGGCTAACGGCTTTGATAGTTGGAGCCCACTGATAGAAAGAGTTGAAAGCATCCAAGAGCCTTAAATGGGCTTATGATCACGGCGCCGAGAGCTCTTCACCATGGCCCAGAATGATGGCGCCGAGAGCCCCACGGCCGGGAAACCCCTCGAATGGGCGCGCCGGGAACTAGTGCTGCAGGCACGCCGAATGCCATCGCCGTGAACATGGCCCTATAAAACCCATTACTTCTCCCACAAGACAGGGAAGGGAAAAAAAGAGAAAGGAAAGCGATAGAAAAGAAACAGAGGGGCTTCGAGAGAGACTCCTCCACTGAAAAAAAGAAGAGGCCAACAGAGAGAGAGAGCCACCTCCCCTGAGAAAAGAAAGAAGGAGAAGAAGCTCCAGGTGGGCAGCCGGGGAGGGAGAGGAGTCAATGCTCCGCCCTCCCCCATGGTTTTATTTTCTTCTTCATGTAATCCTACTGAGTTTATCTCGATTTTCCTCTGGATGTAATCGGGATGTCCCGATGTCTATTCATCTCCCTTTCCCTCATTCCCTCCGTGTGATTGGTATGAGTTCTGGGGTGATCTATTGAAATGATATGAAATGCTTCAATGACCCGTTTGGGCGTTGGGTGATTGAAACATCTGCCAGCTATCTCTCCGTATGCTGCTATATATTTCCTTTACATGTTTTCATCTTTAGCTCAACTGAAGTGCATCTAATTCTCTTATGGGTCTTAGGGATCAGTTGTCTTCCGTAGAATAAATATAGCTCTAAATATACCGATATCCCTCGCAGTTAGTAGTCGTTTGCATAAAGCCTCCCAGGCTTGCCCCAGGGCCAGAGACAGACCATCTCTTGGCTTCTGGGACAGTCTGCTACGGATATTGGCAATAGCTCGGATCTCCTATTCGAGATTCCCTTGCTACAGGAATAAGTAAGCTGTCTCGATGGCTTGATACTGAGAGTTTCTAATCCGATTCCAATATGGATAGTTCCATCAGGGTCGTCCCTGGGGCCTGAGATGACCATCTCTTGGCTCCCAGGCGACCAAAGATGCCAGCAAACGATCCCATGAGGGTCAACAGCACATGACGACTCAAAGCCCATCCGGGCGATTGGATTTTCCGATCCTCTTCCATTCAACCCCTCATTGATGAGATTAAACCCCTGCCTAATCAAACCTCAACATCCATGAAATCCCCCTCCTGCACTTCAAATCCGGCTTCAATCGCAGCCAGAAAGCTCAGGAATCCCAAAAACAGAGTATCGTTTTAGCTCTGTAAACCTTGAATTCTTTCCGCAACTCCACCTTCTCGGCGTGCAAAATTCACCGCCGAGAACTGTCCCGCCGAGAGGCCTTCCTCTCCTTTCCCCTTTGGCTAAAAGACAAAACCTGTTCAGCCCCCTCATGCAAACCTCCCCAGCCCTTAGCTTCCCGGCGCCACCTTCCCGACGCGGTAACGGGCGCGCTGGGAAGTCCCACGCCGAGACCCCCCTATAAGCCAACTCCACCCATGCCGAGAACCCATCCGCCGAAAGCCCCACGGCCGGGAGCCCCCCCATTTTGCCACCCAGCCGCGCCGAGAACCCATCCGCCGAGACCCCCTTTTGGCCGACTAAACCCCTGGCCGAGATCCCCCCTTGGCCACTAAAACCCGCGCCGAGAGCCCCGCTAAAGCCACGCCGGGAACCAGCGCGCCGAGAGGGTTCCGCGCCGGGAACCCCCTTGATCTCCCGGCTGTGCCGATAACCCAATGCCAATCCTCTGTCCACCCCTTTGGCCGCTTCCTCCACCAATCCTGAGACATCCTTGAGTCGTCATGTGCACCCCAGGAGATAAATTAATTAGGGGATTGATCTCCCCTACATTCCTATGTCCCGAATCGGATTCACATGCAACCCCACGGGACCGGCGGACCTTGTCTTTACAAGGGTTTCGTCGGTCTCCGAGAAGGGGAATAGCGACCGATGCTAGAGACATACACAGTCTCCCTGAGCCTTAGTGCTCTCTCACTTTCTGGTTTTCATCCCGGCATTCCGTGGATGTCAGCCTATATCTCCCCCTGGCAAATGCTCAGTCTAGGGGAGGTGCTGCCAAAATTCCCCCAGGATGATGAAAGTCTACATTAAGCTATCCCCGGGAACCTATGCATGCCGGAACTGCACCAATAATCTAACCAAATTTTACTACTGAGTCTTCAATCCAAATTTTGTTCCGGGGGCGCTGCCCCCGAAAACCCCCGCAAGGGGCGCTGCAACCTTGACCCCCGCGACCTGACCGGGCAGGTCGATCCCCGTGACCTGACTGCGCAGGTCGATCCGCGTGCGAGGTCGCAACATTGAGCGTTCACTTACATTCCGTCGTCCCGCATCAGGTCCATGGATAACCCTTTTAGCTCGGGAGGGCTCTGCCACTGCACGAGTTCTGCCGACTTCCACAAGGGGAAAATCAAACACTGCCCTATGGCAGATATATATAGGTCGGGAGGTTTGGCCTCTCTCTTTCTCTCGGCTTTCATCCCGGCACTCCGTGGGTGATAGCCTATTTCCCCCTGGGCATAATCCAGATAAAGGGGAAATGCTGTCGAAATATCGATCGATGCTTTAAACCTCCATCATGGCCATGGCTCAGTCTGCCTGTGACTAAAATCCTCCTTCTCCCCTTTAACTCGGTCTTTGAACCGCCGACTTAACGATATTGTCTGCTTCTACAGTTGATGTTGCTATCTTGCCCGCCTTCCTGGCTCTGGTATGAAGTTCAATTTGCGCACATGAATACATGTTTGCCTCTCGAGGCCTCCTATTTTGACGTTTAATCAAGGGTTGTCCTTCCTTGGAAGGGCGTAATTAACGTCATAGCCTTTATGGTATGACAGACTTCCGGTCCCGACTCGGACTTCACAATCGACTGACCAAGTCAGATCGAGCGCACAATGAAATCGTCACTCCGGTGACTGGCACGCCAATAAATAAACAAAATAAATAAAAAGAATAATAAAGCACATCCACAAGTCTGGCACGCCCGGTGGGACTGAGTCTCCCTTCATCTCTACGTCAAAATAGAAGGCCTCGAGAGGCCCCTCTTAAATTCTAACTGTGCGCTAATCCTATTACCAGGAATTAAAATGATGAGTGGACTCGCCTCCCTCCGCTGCGGCCGGCTGGTCGTTGATGCTCATGTTCGCGAAGGCTACTTCGCGGTGCCCACGATGTTCGGGTCTATGCCCCCTACTGTCGGGTTGCCCAACTGCTTGGGCCTCGTCTTCATTGACCTACTGGAGGTTGCTGACAAAGAACAAGGCACTACTGCAGGTGCCCCGATGGAAACTGCTGATGAGAAGGGAAGCTCACCAGAAAAGACGGCCTCGATAGTCGTCGCCTGCTTCATCCACCATATCCAAAGGAGGGACACGGTCCCCGCTGTTGCCCTAAAAGGGAGAAGAGGTAACCGGAGGAGCCGGTATGCTGCTGCAAGCCGTCGTCTTTCAAACTCTGGAAAGATGATGATGACCGGAGATGTTAGGGTGAACCTCGATGGTCTCTCCCAAAGACGTTCATCTGGACAGGGTTGCCCCGACCGTCCAGACTGACAACAATGTCCAAATTTTGGCCACTAAGACGGCCAACTGGGAAACTGATGAGATGAAGCCGCTAGCTCCCAAGCCAGCAAGATATAGACATATATGGAGGCCGAAGAAGATACAAAGCTAGATTCCGGCTCAAGAGCAAGGTGCCACTGCTCTCCACCCTGAAGCCAGAGTCAGGAGATGGAAGAAAGAAGAGAAGATGTTGCTGTCATTCACCCCGGAACTGGGGGCAGAGGAAAAGAAGATGCTACTGTCATTCGCCCCAGGACTGGGGGCAGGAGATGAGAAGAAAGAAGAAAATGCTACTGTCATCCACCCCAGGACTGGGGGCAGGAGATGGGAAGAAAGAAAAGAAAATGCTACTGTCATTCACCCCAGGGCTGGGGGCAAAGGAAAAGAAAATGCTACTGTCATTCACCCCAGGGCTGGGGGCAGAAGGAGAGAAGATACTATTGCCATCCGCCACAAAGGGGGGAACAATATATATTGCCCAAAGGAAGAACAAAGAAGAATGGAAGATCCAGCCTGTGCTGCTATTCCAAAGAGACCGAAGGCCTGCGCCAGATGGGCTGATATCTTCAAATATTTCAAGTCGAAGCATTTGGCTTCCCAAATTTCAAGGCTGGTGTCTCAGCCAAAGATCGAAGAGAGGCTGCTGCCCCGATCAGATCTACAAAGGCATATCCAAGGAGAAATGAACCAGGTGGTTCAAGACTACTTCCACTGTCTAGGGAATCCCTCCATAGGGCAGCAAAGATTGTCTCGTGCCTTGGGCACCCCACATGAAAAAGATGAAACCTCAGAAGATGTGGCATTTGGAGTCTCATCCTCAGACTCCAACACCTATGAGGATGGTCGTAGGGTCAGACGTCGAAAAGACAGCCCCAAGAGGGAAGAAACAGAAGCAGAAGAAAGGACTTCAGTCTTTGACCGCCTCACATATCCGAGTTGTGTCAGAAGGAAAGTCCACACCCGGAAGGGAAAGATGCAGGTTTTTTCCTGCAATATGGCCGGTGTCACCGGGAAATATGATACACTGCCAGACCAGCCTGAAGAGCTGATTAGATTGGCACGCAGGCCAAATGTCATCACAAGAAGAAGCCGAGCAGTGAAAGAAAAGATAATGACTGCCGATGAAGCTCAAAGAAGTCACTATGATGACAGTCAAAGTAGTGACTGCAGGAGAAGAAGACAACCCTCTGGGTGTTTCCACTGAAGAAATATCGGGAGAAATACAGATCCCGACAACCCTGGATCCCATGATCCAAATGATGTTCAAGAGAAATTAGCAGAAGATTGACTCCCTCAAAAGACAGCTCAATGAAAGAGGCGAGCATACACTTGTCTCCAAGCATGCTGAACCAGCTGGACAAACTTCTGGCTCAATAGGGGTGGCCTCTTCGGTCCATCCTGCTCAAACTGACAAAGGCAAGGCGCCGAGTCATCCTTCTCTACAACAAATGGCAGCTCAGCCTTCTGCGTCTCAGACACAGCTTGCCATGCCTGCTCTGCATACAACAATTATGACAACCCCCTCTAGCCGGCAGGGGCACACTTCTTCCCGGAGCCCATACATCCGGATGTGGCTGGCAAGCTGATGATAAAAAAAAATTTATTGAAATGAAGTTGTCCGAAAGGACCAAGAATTCCAGTACCTGTGATGTTTAGAAGGTACCATATCCTGCGCATTATGCTACTAAGAAACTACCACCAGGCGTCAGCAAGCCGCCGAAATTTGAAAGATTCAATGACCAGGGCTCTCCCAAAGAGCATATAGCCTGCTATACAATAATTATGGGCGACCTGGCGTCTGATGAAGCCTTTGAATCGTACTCTGGCCCACCGGCTGGGTCAGTGGCTGACTGGCCCGATATGCAGCGGAAGTTCTGGGGCAGATTCCATATTACAGAAAGAGAAATTACAGTAGCCAAACTGTATGCAACCAGGCAGAAGCAAGATGAGACCGCTCTGGATTATATAGAAAGAGGGAGGGATCTCCCCATGAGATGCAGGCAGCCTCCGCATCAAGAGGACGCCGTCCTGATTTGAAAGCAGAATCTTCGGCGGGAAACTCTCGAAAGAATGATTAGAATGGAGATACGGTCATTTGACCGACTGAACAACGCCGCAGTGGAGGTCGAGGCCTTCCTCTCTAGTGGTTCTTCAACTGCTACTGCTATATGCCACAAAGCTAGATCAGCTGATAAATGGCCCATGCCTACAGAAGTTGATACAGTAGACTTCAAGACATTTCAGCAACATAATAATAATAAAAGAAAAAAAAAGGAGGTTGCCCGCCCTCCTCCCACTAGGCCGGCTGATCAGAAGGATGGCCCCGCTCTACGAGCCAGGATGAGCAAGCCTTATTCCTTTCCTAAGGAAAAGACTCGGTGGTGAGGACACACGGCGCTATCCTCGACGGAGCACCCGGCACACCGCTACTTCCTTGTGGCTCGGCGATGGCGGCATCTTCTAGCTATCTTCTCTGCTTGCTCAGGCCATGTGGGCCTTGTCTTTTGGTCCCTGCGTGGACACTTTATCTTATTTAGACACTTATTGGGCCATGTGATGGCTTATTGGGTTGCATTTAGGGATAATGGGTCTTGTAGTTGGTTCATGGGCATAATGGGGCTTGAAGCCCACTTATTGAGGGCCCATTAGGGTTAGGGTGCGGCCCCCTCTTCATGTAGAGAAGGTGGAGGCAGCCGCCCACCCTTCCTAGCCCTACTAGGGAAGGTGGGGGGCGCTCCCCTCTCCCTTTCCCCCTTTCCCCATCTCCTCCTTTCCACAACTCCACCCCTTCCTTCTCCCACTTAGATTCTTTCTTATTTTGCTAGACTTGCTGGAATATGGGCCGCCCTTCTCTCCTTGGAGCTAGGCGCACCCCTCCTTCTAGTAGAATTAGGGTTTTCTCCCCTCCCCTATAAGTAGTCTCCATCTTGTACTTGTTTCAGTTTACACATGAATTAAAATATTGAGCCATTGTGCAAAAGCCTTTTTGCGCCCTTCTCTCTCTCTCTCTTTCTGCTCCTGCGATGGGAGACCGGCGGGGTGTGACGCCTCAGCCCTCGGTGGACTCCGGGGTTCCTTCTTATCTTCTTCTTCTTCCTCGACGGTTCGTATTCGTGAATCAGATTTCTGCCCCGACTTGTAGCAGAGCTCGCGCCCCTCTCCTGGACGAGTTTCGCCCCAAGCTAAATTCTGGAGATACGTCGGCGGATCAGCTTCGCGTCGGCGCTGGTTTCGCGTCAATCGGAGGTCGGCACCGCCCGTACCGATTTTCTCCGTCGACCTGCGCCAGCACCCCCTTCTCTGCTCGCCCAGCAGGGAGGCCCTTCTTGCGAATTTTCCCCAGGCCTCCACACTGCGCCTGTTACCCTGGTTTCTTCAGGGTTCGTAGATCTCCAGGTCTCCTGTCCAACGCCGCCGACGACGTCGCGTTTCGACGTCGTCACCGTCCGTGGCAGTCGTTCTCGTGGGGTTGCGCCGGCGTGCCTGCACAGTCCGGCCAGCGAATCAACACCAACTTCCAGCGGCTCCTGCGACTCATACCGGCATCGTCTGCCCGCGCCGTTTGGCCGAGGGCTTCCTCTACCAGTCAGCTCTCATCTCCAACCGGCCCGGACCTGTTCGGGCACCGGACGACCGAGTTCCATATTTTACCGGCGGCGTGCGCGATTCTGCGACCACAGAACCAGACCTGGTTTTCAGCAGCGCCCACGGCCACCACCGGCGCACCCAGCGCGTCCCCTCTGGCCGGAGCGTTCCTCCAGCAGTCAGCGACGCGTCCTCTCTGACGGCGCCTCGATCGGACGTCGCATCAGCCCGTGGGACCCGTCTCCGTCCAGGCGCGCGCGACACCGATTCTGCAGCATCGTGCCCATCACCGAGTGCGGCCCGTCAGCCCGTGCCCGGCAGCCCCGAATGCGTCGCTTGTAGCCTTTTACCTCCCTGCGAGGAGTGGGCCACTATTGGGTTGTATTTTATTGGTCTTCAGTGTATCGGGGTTGTTGGCCCACGGCCGGGGTTCCTTCCCCACGCCTAGGCGTGGAGGTACGCGTTCCGACTCCTCTCTTGTGCTTGCTCTTTTAGTATGCTTTTGATTATGCCGCGTGAGAGAGAGTAGGCGCCTAGCTACTTTGTTGCCATCACCGCGGATCGTGAGTGAGAGCACCCATCCCTTAGCACCAATAGAGCATCGAGCTAGAACGCGACTCCCCTTGTCTTTGGAAATCGACTTTACGCCTAGACACGTGCGCTTCCCTCCTTGGGACGGCCGAGGTCGGAGTTTCTGTTGAGAGACGTCCTTCACTCTGTGGGGTATCACGGTGGTCAGCCACTTGGCGACCCTTGAGCGTGCTACTGCTTGCCTCAGTTAGAGTCCTTGTGAGTCTTAGTCCGTGTCGGTCCCCGTACCCCATCAAATTTTGGTATCAGAGCTTAGGGAACCAGTTTGTTCTAACAAATTGGGGTCTTAGGTCTTTTGAGTCTTTAGGTTGTCTAGGGTGCATTGAGTCTCTTAGTTCATCTAGGTAACCAACCATTGCATTGTCATTTTAGGCTTGTGTCTAGTTAGAGTTTTTATCCTTGTCTCGTTGAGTCTTGCATGTCCAGCTCCCCGCCAGCCCCATGGTGGTTCCTCGTGCCCACGTGTCAGATTGGTCATCCCTGTTGGCCCGATTCGACGCTCTTATGGCACGACCTGTGGGTGTCGGCCCTACCACTCAGTCGTCGGGATACCCGATCCCTATACCGATGACCGAGTCGTTTCAGCGCCCTGTCATGTCCGTGGCCATCCTACCTAATGGGTTGCATACGGAGATCGACTTCATCAGTAAGGTTTCATATAATTGTGTCTCACAGGACATTGTTGAGTCTCTCTCTAAGACTGGGGAGATTGTTCTCCGTGATGGTTTAGCTTTTATCGAGTTTCAACGGTGGTTTGGCCCCGTTAAATATTTCGATGGCGCTTGGTGCAAGATCAGCACACTTGCTGGTCCATGCATCATTTTAGGGCGAACTTGGTTGGAGGAAAGAAGTGCGACCATCGACCTGGATAGGAGGACCTGCACCTTACACCCATCTCACCTTCCCGGTGAGTTTGTCTTCCATGACGGCGTTACGCCGACCACCTCCATGTCATCACCTGGGTTTGTTCCAGTGAGTTACGAGGCTGAACAGGAGTTGATTGAGGAGTACCTAACTGAGGTTGAGGAGTTAGGGAGTGATCCCCTCCACATCATAGAGGACTCCGTTTCCCCTCCCGAGAGAGAGGCTTCACCCTTAGACCCTCATATAGAGACATTCTTACCTTCCGAGGGTGAACTGGTCATTGGTGAGTCTTTAGCTAGCTGGCTAAGGGAGGATCCACTTCTAGATGTCTCCATTCCTTGCTATACACCCATGGGACCAGCCCTCCCAATAATACCCCTTAACTCCTTTCACACCACTTTTCGGTCCTTCTGCTTTCTTGAAAATGTGAAGGACTTCCTTAGGAGTTTAGATTATCAATGGGAGTTGACTTATATGTTGACCTTAGGGTCTGACCAACCCTATAGTCATAGCTTTACACTCCCTGTTTTGGGGTCTATTACCTCGGTCTACACCATAGGACATATCACATCCGAGGTCCTTTTATTATTTCCCATACCCGTGGAGGTTGATTTTGTCCCCGCTTATGGTTTCACGGTCCCGAGGGAGGAACCTAGCCTTCCTTGCCTTCCTCATGAGCCTCTTGCCCCATACATGAGAGTGCCTGAAGGTGATTATCTGTGCCTAGGCGAATGTCGCACATGGGCAAGTATAGTGAAGGGACCTGTCGGGAGGGGTCATCATTTCTTTGACCCTTTCGATCCCCTCCCTAGTGAGCCTCTCGACCCATATTATTTTCCCCACCTTGTCGAGGAGGTCCACTATCATACACCACCTAGGCCTTCTAGTCAACACCTCACCATGCAGGCATCCAGATGCCCGAGCTTAGGAGGCCAGGGACACATGTCTCTTCCCCATGTTTCACCATGTCCATCGTCATATAGGGGAGATGTCATGAGTAAGCTTGGGATTATTCATCCTTCTGAGTCTACCATATGTCATAGGACACATGTGCATGCTAGGTTCTACTTTGGTTGTCCAGGCCCTCCCCATGTTGTCAAGTCAGGTAGACATCATAGGCATGTTAGATCCATGTTCGGATGTCCAGGACCACCACTGCATTCACATAGGTATGAGTCAACACAGCTAGTTCGGAGTCTGCATCATCACCACCTCGAGGCCAGCAACGCACGTTACAAGGAGTTAGCTGACGCGCACAGACGCACACGTGAGTTTCGCGAGGGAGAGTACGTCATGGTCCGGGTTAGACCGGAACGGTTTCCTTCGGGAGCCGTAAAGAAACTCCAAGACCGCGGTGCAGGACCATTCAGAGTGTTGAGGCGTATTGGGTCGAACGCGTATGAGATCGAGCTTCCAGACGACTACGGGATCAGTTCGACATTCAATGTTTCTGATCTGGTAGCTTATAAGGATCCCGCGGTGATACCCAGCGAGTTATTTGGGCCTGACCCTCCCGTTGTGAGTGATACACCTACTGAGAGCCCACCTCCTCCAGCCCCATTACAAAAACGCGAGCATATAGATTGCATACTGGATGAGCAGGTGACAACTACCAGGAGCGGAGCCTACCAACGCTTCCTAGTGCGTTGGAGAGGGCGCCCGGAGTCGGACAACACCTGGATTACACGCGGAGAGCTGGAGCGGATGGACCCGGACTTGCTGGAGCGGTACCTCAGCGACCGTGACCCTTACTCGACGGGGTCGAGTTCTTCCCACCCGGGGAGAATTGGTGAGGACACACGGCGCTATCCTCGACGGAGCACCCGGCACACCGCTACTTCCTTGTGGCTCGGCGATGGCGGCATCTTCTAGCTATCTTCTCTGCTTGCTCAGGCCATGTGGGCCTTGTCTTTTGGTCCCTGCGTGGACACTTTATCTTATTTAGACACTTATTGGGCCATGTGATGGCTTATTGGGTTGCATTTAGGGATAATGGGTCTTGTAGTTGGTTCATGGGCATAATGGGGCTTGAAGCCCACTTATTGAGGGCCCATTAGGGTTAGGGTGCGGCCCCCTCTTCATGTAGAGAAGGTGGAGGCAGCCGCCCACCCTTCCTAGCCCTACTAGGGAAGGTGGGGGGCGCTCCCCTCTCCCTTTCCCCCTTTCCCCATCTCCTCCTTTCCACAACTCCACCCCTTCCTTCTCCCACTTAGATTCTTTCTTATTTTGCTAGACTTGCTGGAATATGGGCCGCCCTTCTCTCCTTGGAGCTAGGCGCACCCCTCCTTCTAGTAGAATTAGGGTTTTCTCCCCTCCCCTATAAGTAGTCTCCATCTTGTACTTGTTTCAGTTTACACATGAATTAAAATATTGAGCCATTGTGCAAAAGCCTTTTTGCGCCCTTCTCTCTCTCTCTCTTTCTGCTCCTGCGATGGGAGACCGGCGGGGTGTGACGCCTCAGCCCTCGGTGGACTCCGGGGTTCCTTCTTATCTTCTTCTTCTTCCTCGACGGTTCGTATTCGTGAATCAGATTTCTGCCCCGACTTGTAGCAGAGCTCGCGCCCCTCTCCTGGACGAGTTTCGCCCCAAGCTAAATTCTGGAGATACGTCGGCGGATCAGCTTCGCGTCGGCGCTGGTTTCGCGTCAATCGGAGGTCGGCACCGCCCGTACCGATTTTCTCCGTCGACCTGCGCCAGCACCCCCTTCTCTGCTCGCCCAGCAGGGAGGCCCTTCTTGCGAATTTTCCCCAGGCCTCCACACTGCGCCTGTTACCCTGGTTTCTTCAGGGTTCGTAGATCTCCAGGTCTCCTGTCCAACGCCGCCGACGACGTCGCGTTTCGACGTCGTCACCGTCCGTGGCAGTCGTTCTCGTGGGGTTGCGCCGGCATGCCTGCACAGTCCGGCCAGCGAATCAACACCAACTTCCAGCGGCTCCTGCGACTCGTACCGGCATCGTCTGCCCGCGCCGTTTGGCCGAGGGCTTCCTCTACCAGTCAGCTCTCATCTCCAACCGGCCCGGACCTGTTCGGGCACCGGACGACCGAGTTCCAGATTTTACCGGCGGCGTGCGTGATTCTGCGACCACAGAACCAGACCTGGTTTTCAGCAGCGCCCACGGCCACCACCGGCGCACCCAGCGCGTCCCCTCTGGCCGGAGCGTTCCTCCAGCAGTCAGCGACGCGTCCTCTCTGACGGCGCCTCGATCGGACGTCGCATCAGCCCGTGGGACCCGTCTCCGTCCAGGCGCGCGCGACACCGATTCTGCAGCATCGTGCCCATCACCGAGTGCGGCCCGTCAGCCCGTGCCCGGCAGCCCCGAATGCGTCGCTTGTAGCCTTTTACCTCCCTGCGAGGAGTGGGCCACTATTGGGTTGTATTTTATTGGTCTTCAGTGTATCGGGGTTGTTGGCCCACGGCCGGGGTTCCTTCCCCACGCCTAGGCGTGGAGGTACGCGTTCCGACTCCTCTCTTGTGCTTGCTCTTTTAGTATGCTTTTGATTATGCCGCGTGAGAGAGAGTAGGCGCCTAGCTACTTTGTTGCCATCACCGCGGATCGTGAGTGAGAGCACCCATCCCTTAGCACCAATAGAGCATCGAGCTAGAACGCGACTCCCCTTGTCTTTGGAAATCGACTTTACGCCTAGACACGTGCGCTTCCCTCCTTGGGACGGCCGAGGTCGGAGTTTCTGTTGAGAGACGTCCTTCACTCTGTGGGGTATCACGGTGGTCAGCCACTTGGCGACCCTTGAGCGTGCTACTGCTTGCCTCAGTTAGAGTCCTTGTGAGTCTTAGTCCGTGTCGGTCCCCGTACCCCATCACTCGGCTCTTGTTTGAATGGGCGGCCCAATTTGACAAGATTGTCCTTCCGGATCCAAAGAGACCTGATGATACCAAAAGAAAAGATGACCCCCGCTTCTGCCCATATCATCAAGCATTGGGTCATCCCATTGAAGATTGCTATGTATTTAAAGATATTATTGAAAGAATGATTAAAAAAGGGGAACTCGAACTGGGTGAGTATAGAGTGGACCCTCCATGCCTGCATGAGTTGCCTGAGTTAAAAAGAGCAGTCAATATGGTATCTCTATACCGGCAATCGCCCAAAGAAATGTTAAAAGAAACAGACACCGATGAGCCCATCCTGTGGGAGCGCGTCAAATCCCCAGGCCTGATGAATAAGATGAAAAATAAATCAAAAATGCCAGATGTGCTAGATGACCCGTTATGGGTACAGATGTCGACCGCTGAAAGGAAGGAAGAGCAGATGCAAACAAACACAAGGAGGGACAAAGTCTTCTCCTGTAACATGCTGTCAGTTTTACCCGGCGATGGCCAGACTTCCGAAGGGGATGATGAAGAGATATGCTTCATGCCGATAAGGTCAGAGCAAGCCAAAGCTTCAGCCTCCTGTCCTGATGATAAAACCAGCAAGAAGCCTGGGCACCTCCCGCTACCAGAAGAAGAAGCATGCTACCACACTCCTCCTCCATATGCGGGGACGAGGGCCAAGATGTTAATTTCTGAAAGCCTGGACGCGTCCGGCGCCTGTAATAGGGTACTGCCAGTCCCTCCTAGGATTAGGGCCAGGGGCAACATTCTTGGCCTTGCCATGATGACAGAGCTATCTAAAAAACTACAAGAAGTCAAAGTGTTACAGAGCAAGCTGAATGAAATGGGTTTGCATCTGCCTGGTTTGCACTTAAACTCACCAGCTCCGGCAGTGATGGGTAAACCCGATATGAAACAAACAATGAAAATCAACTCTGCTGAGGAAGAAATTACTAAGGCAGAACTGTATGAGACTAAACAAGGGGCTGGTGAACCTGCTCTGGATTATATCCGCCGATGAAAGGACCTTTGCGCTAGATGTCGGCACCCGCCGTACCATGAGGGGGCTGTCCAGATATGCAAGCGCAACCTGAAAATAGAAATCTTAACAAGATTGATTGGCATCGAAGTCAAGTCCTTCGATCTCCCGAATGAGATTATGGCTGATATTAAGGCCTTTTCGGCGAAATATTGCCCGGCCGCTACCTCCCTAAGTCAAAAGAACAAGCCTGCCAGTGAACAACTGATGCATAAATATATTCACATTGCCAATTTTCAAAGCTTTCGAGAAACGAAGGAAGAAAGCAAAGAAGGCAGCTATCTCTTCGTCGGCAAAGACTGGCGAGCTAGGCCATTCCCTAAGAAGCAAAAAGACTAAACCCTACTCCTTTCCTAAGGAAAAGACTCGGGCCCTGTTCAAGTGGGTCACCCACTACAACAAAGATATATTCTCGGCCCCAAAGAAGCCCGGTGATGCCACAAGAAAAGATGACACCCCACTCTGGGGCAGATGTATACCAAAAAAAAAAAAGGAAAAAAAATGAATGATGAGGGATGCAGATGGTGCCTCGTTCTGGGGGCAGATGTATTAACAAAAAAAGAGATGGTGAAAGATATGATGATACCCCATCCCGGGGGCATGTGTGAAGAAAAAAAAATGATGATAAAAAAATTGTGAAATAACAAATATAGAGGGTACTCCCATTCGAGGGGTGATGCACATCAAAAAAAAAAGAAATGAGAAAGATGATGAAATGATGGAAGATACAGATGATACCCCATTTTAAGGAGGGGGATGCATATCAAAAAAAAAAGAAGAAAAAAAAAGAAAGAAGAAAAAAATAGGAAGAGAAATGATGATTATGAGATGATGGAAGTTCCAAATGGTACCCCATTCTGGGGGCAGATGTATGCCAAACAATGAGAAATATTGATGGTACCCCATTCCGGGGGCAGATGTATGCCAAACAATGAGAAGTATTGATGGTATCCCATTCTTGGGACAAATGTATGCCAAGAGAATGATGGAAGACCCATGTGGTTCCCCATTCTAGGGGTAAATGTATGAAATTCCAATGGCGGCATGCATGGCCGTTGCTGGATATGCTCACCCCTTTTAAAGGGGCAATGATCATTTATGGCAATGATGAATAAAATTGGCACATTGACCTTTCAAGGGCCATCTTGTCGCTGACTCTTACATTGCACGTCTGCTGCTGATGTCGGGGACTATCCAAATGATGGAATCCCAGATGGCAATGAACAATGAATGATGAATCAATGAAGAATGATGGGAGTTCGCCTAACCACTGGCGTTCAGTGAATGATAGATGCGTCGATAATCAGATCGATAGATGCTCCAAGACAAAGATGAAGGAATACATCGGCGCCCAAGCTGATGGATGTTCAACAGTGCCTGCAAGATGGTCAAAGAAGTTCAACAATGCCCTAAGATGTCAACTATCGGTGTACGCGCCAACCGATGTTCAACCACATTCCGCGGTTGCCAAATGTATGCCCATCGGCGTTTAAGCCGACAGATGTCGAGGTTCGATCATTGACTTTCAGGCCAACAACCACTGGCATCTTAGCTGATATATGTTAAACATTCAGTCATCGGCACCCTCGCCGATAGATGCCCGATGAGCCTTCAGAGTGTCAAAGATGTCTAACCTTCGGCACTCGAGATGATAGATGTTCCCAAGCATGAGTCGCCAGCATGTCAACCAAAAGAAGTAAAAACTCTAGCTATCGGCACCCAAGATGTACGGCATCATGACCACACGTCTAAGCCGTTAAATATCCTACCTTGGCGTCATGGCCTTTCGCCTAAGCCAAGATGTACGGCATCATGACCACACGTCTAAGCCATTAAATATCCTACCTTGGCGTCATGGCCTTTCGCCTAAGCCAAGCTGTACGGCATCATGACCATACGTCTAAGCCGTTAAATATCCTACGTTGGCGTCATCTGCCTAAAGCCAAGATGTACGGCGTCATGACCATACGTCTAAGCCGTTAAATATCATACCTTGGCATCATGGCCTTCCGCCTAAGCCAAGATGTACGGCGTCACGACCATACGTCTAAGCCGTTAAATATCCTACCTTGGCGTCATGGCCTTTCGCCCTAGCCAAGCTACCTGTGCTTGGCTTAGTGGCATCCAGCCCTAGCCGAGATACACCTTTCCTTGGCCTAGTGGCATCCAGCCCTAGCCAAGATATACCCTTTTCCTTGGTCTAGCGGCACTCCGCCCTAGTCAAGCTACCCTTCTCCTTGGTCTAGCGGCCCTCCGCCCTAGCCGAGCTACCTCTTCCTTGGTCTAGTGGCACTCCATCCTAGCCAAGCTATCCCTTATCTTGACCTGAGGCACTCCACCCTCGTCGAGCTACGAGACTCCGTCCATCAAGCCTCGCCGGGATAGGCCCATAAACCTTTTCCCTCTTGCTCAAGGCACCCCGCCTTGGCCGAGCTCTCAAATGTTAATCCCAAGCCCCACCGGCACTATAACAGCACAGTCAAATCCATCAATAGTCCCGCCGGACAACACAGCCGGCTATCCTGGCTCTTACAGCCTGCTATTCTGGCTCTTACAGCTTGCTATTCTGGCTCTTATAGCCTGCTACCTCCGGCTCCCGTAGCCTGCTACCTCTGGCTTCTACAGCCTGCTATCCTGGCTCTTATAGCCTGTTACCTCTGGCTCTCGTAGCCCGCCATTCCTGGCTCTCGCAGCCTGCTATCCTGGCTCCTATAACCTGCTACCTCTGGCTCCCGTAGCCTGCTATTCTGGCTCTTATAGCCTGCTACCTCCGGCTCCCGTAGCCTGCTACCTCTGGCTTCTACAGCCTGCTGTCCTGGCTCTTATAGCCTGTTACCTCTGGCTCTCGTAGCCCGCCATTCCTGGCTCTCGCAGCCTGCTATCCTGGCTCCTATAGCCTGCTACCTCTGGCTCCCGTAGCCTGCTATCCTAGCTCTTATAGCCTGCTACCTCCGGCTCCCGTAGCCTGCTACCTCTGGCTTCTACAGCCTGCTGTCCTGGCTCTTATAGCCTGTTACCTTTGGCTCTCGTAGCCCGCCATTCCTGGCTCTCGCAGCCTGCTATCCCGGCCCCTATAGCCTGCTACCTCTGGCTCCCGTAGCCTGCTATCCTGGCTCTTATAGCCTGCTACCTCTGGCTTATTTAACCTGCTACCCTGGCCCCCATGGCCTGCTATCATCACTTTCCTGGATCCTGTTACCTCGGCCTTTATGGCTTGCTACCCTGCTATACCGACTTTTACGGTCTATTAACCTGCTACCTTGGCTTGCACAGCCTGCTATCTCACCATCTCCGGGTCCTTGCGACCTGCTATTCTATTATCTTTCACTATCCATGAAATTCTCGGCCTTGGCATGCCGTCAAAAACCCGCTCACCTTTTCGGCGAATGGCTTTAGGCCCGAGCTGCTACATACCAACATCAGTCCAGACCTCCCGTCTAGGTCAGGTGCATGCATGGGTTGTCTTCGAGAGTCCATCGAGGCAACATCAATTATGGATTGCTTCCAAGTCTAACATCCTACCAGGATACGATATCCTATCTTCTGGCCTCTGACGTCCAGTCAAAGCCAGCTATCCTTGTTTGCGAGCGCAATGCCCTATCATATATTTCAAGTATCTCATTTTTCGGCTCGGCCATCTCGGCCAAAGTCACTATTACAATTCTTCGGCTATCTCTGCTTTCGACTTAGCCGTTCTGGCCAAAGCCGCCATCACAACTTGTCAGTCATCTAGTCTTTCGGCTTCGCCATTTCGGCCGAAGCTGCTATCATGATTTTCAAACTACTCTATCTGTCGGCTTAGCCATTCCGGCCAAAGCTGCTATCATAATTTTTGACCATTCTATCTTTCGGCTTAGCCATTCCGGCTAAGGCTGCTATTACAACTTCCAACTGCTTCATCCCTCGGCTTAGCCATTTTAGGCCAAAGCCTGTTGTCTCTAGCTCTCGTGGCCTGCTATTCCTTGCTTCTACAGCCTGCCGTCTCTAGCTCTCGTGGCCTACTATCCCTGGCTTCTACAGCCTGCTATCCTGGCTCTTATAGCCTGTTATCTCTGGCTCTTGTAGCCTGCTATTCCTCGCTTCTATAGCTTGCTATCCTGGCTTTTGTAGCCTGCTATCTCTGGTTCCCGTAGCCTACTATTCCCAAATTCTATAGCCTGCTAGCCTGGCTCTCGTGGCTTGCTATTCCTGGCTCCTACAACCTGCATTCCCAGCTCCTATATCCTGCTATTCCTGGCTTCTACAGCCTACTATTCTGGCTCTTGTAGCCTGCTATCTCTGGCTCTCGTAGCCTGTCATTCCTGGCTTCCACAGCCTGCTGTCCTGGCTTTTGTAGCCTGCTATCTCTGGTTCTCGTAGCCTGCTACTCCTGGCTTCCACAGCCTGCTGTCCTGGCTTTTGTAGCCTGCTATCTCTGGTTCTCGTAGCCTGCTACTCTTGGCTTCTACAGTCTACTGTTCTGGCTTTTGTAGCATGCTGTCTCTGGCTCTCGTAGTCTGCTATTCCTGGCTTCTACAGCTTTCTATCCTGGCTCTTATAGCTTGCTGTCTCTGGCCCTCGTAGTCTGCTATCATCTCATCCACACCCTTTCTTGGTCTAGTGGCACTCCGCCCTAGTCGAGCTACCCTTTCTTGGTCTAGTGGCGCTCCGCCCTAGCCGAGCTACTCTCATTCTCGGTCTAGTGGCACTCCGCCCTAGCCAAGCTACCCTCATTCTTGGTCTAGCGGCACTCCGCCCTAGTCGAGCTACCCTTTCTTGGTCTAGTGGCGCTCCGCCCTAGCCGAGCTACTCTCATTCTCGGTCTAGTGGCACTCCGCCCTAGCCAAGCTACCCTCATTCTTGGTCTAGCGGCGCTCCGCCCTGGCCGAGCTACCCTTTCTTGGTCTAGTGGCACTCCGCCCTAGCCAAGCTACCCTCTTCTTGGTCTAGCGGCACTCCGCCCTAGCCAAGCTACCCTCTTCTTGGTCTAGCGGCACTCCGCCCTAGCCAAGCTACCCCCATTCTTGGTCTAGTGGCACTCCGCCCTAGCCAAGCTACCCTCATTCTTGGTCTAGTGGCACTCCGCCCTAGCCAAGCTACCCTCTTCTTGGTCTAGCGGCACTCCGCCCTAGCCGAGCTACCCTCATTCTTGGATTAGCGGCACTCCACCCTAGCCAAGCTACCCTCATTCTTGGTCTAGCGGCGCTCCGCCCTAGCCGAGCTACCCTTTCTTGGTCTAGTGGCACTCCGCCCTAGCCAAGCTACCCTCTTCTTGGTCTAGCGGCACTCCGCCCTAGCCAAGCTACCCCCATTCTTGGTCTAGTGGCACTCCGCCCTAGCCAAGCTACCCTCATTCTTGGTCTAGTGGCACTCCGTCCTAGCCAAGCTACCCTCTTCTTGGTCTAGCGGCACTCCGCCCTAGCCGAGCTACCCTCATTCTTGGTCTAGTGGCACTCCGCCCTAGCCAAGGTACCCTCTTCTTGGTCTAGCGGCACTCCGCCCTAGCCGAGCTACCCTCATTCTTGGTCTAGCGGCACTCCGCCCTAGCCGAGCTACCCTTTCTTGGTCTAGCGGCACTCCGCCCTAGCCGAGCAACCCTTTCTTGGTCTAGTGGCACTTCGCCCTAGCCGAGCTACCCCATTCTTGGTCTAGCGGCGCTCCGCCCTAGCCAAGCTACCCTCTTCTTGGTCTAGCGGCACCCCGCCCTAGCCGAGCTACCCTCATTCTTGGTCTAGCGATATTCCGCCCTAGCCGAACTACCCTCATCCTTGGTCTAGCGGCACTTCGCCCCAGCCGAGCTACCCTTTCTTGGTCTAGTGGCACTCCGCCCTAACCAAGCCACTCCTTATCACGGATTAATGGCATTCCAATCTGTCACCCTCTAAAAGAAAAAAAAATGAGAAAAGAAAAATGGGGTTAAAAATAGAGATACCCCGCCGGTCTTGTTCAGGCTTTCTGAGCAAGAGCAAAAATGGCTAAAACCCAACTGTAGTGAAAACCCGAAAGGGCACTGCAGGCAAAATCGGGTACCCCGCCACGTGAAAACCCGAAAGGGCGCGTGGGCAAAAGCAAGAGGGGGCTGGCTCCGGTGAAAACCCGAAAGGGCACTTGGGTCAGTAATGTGGTAATCCCAAAGAAAGCCTCACCTCCCGCCATAAAACTCCTCGTCAATCGACCGGCGCCTTGCCCGATCGATGATTAGACCCACTCAGTATAGGCCCTACGTCTATCCTGATAAAAGCCCTCATACCTCGTCCTAGGTTCCACCGCGATGAAAGCTACCATTGGTCGATCGGCACCTCGCCCGATCAATGATAAAACCCTCTCCAGTTTAGACTTTACGTCTATCCTGATGAAATCCATGATATCCTTGCATTGGTATAAACCCAATACCGATGATGAAACCCATCTTTGGTCGACAGGGCACCCTGCCCGATCAGCGAAGAAACATGTTCGGTCTAGACCTTACATCTGTTCCGACTAGAGCTGCGTGTCTCGCTACGTCCCACCGTGATGAAACCTGCTGCTGATTAATGGGCACACTCGCCCGATCAGCAATGAAACCTGTCCGGTTTAGACCTTACGTCTATGCCGATAAAACCCATGAAACCCTTGCATTGGTATAAACCCAATACCGATGATGAAACCTGCTGTTGATCGATTGGCACACTGCCCGATCAGCGATGAAACCTATCCAGTTTAGACCCTACGTCTATCCTGATGAAACCTATGAAATCCTTGCATTGGTATAAACCCAATACCGATGATGAAACCTGCTGTTGATTGATTGGCACACTGCCCGATCAGTGGTGAAACCTATCCAGTTTAGACCCTACGTCTATCCTGATGAAACCTATGAAATCCTTGCATTGGTATAAACCCAATACCGATGATGAAACCTGTTGTTGATCGATCGGCACATTGCCCGATCAATGATGAAACCTATCCAGTTTAGACCCTACGTCTATCCTGATGAAAGCTATGAAATCATTGCATTGGTTTAAACCCAATACTGATGATGAAACCTGCTGTTGATTGATTGGCACACTGCCCGATCAGCGGTGAAACCTATCCAGTTTAGACCCTACGTCTATCCTGATGAAACCTATGAAATCCTTGCATTGGTATAAACCCAATACCGATGATGAAACCTGCTGTTGATTGATTGGCACATTGCCCGATCAGCGGTGAAACCTATCCAGTTTAGACCCTACGTCTATCCTGATGAAACCTATGAAATCCTTGCATTGGTATAAACCCAATACCGATGATGAAACCTGCTGTTGATTGATTGGCACACTGCCCGATCAGCGGTGAAACCTATCCAGTTTAGACCCTACGTCTATCCTGATGAAACCTATGAAATCCTTGCATTGGTATAAACCCAATACCGATGATGAAACCTGCTGTTGATCGATCGGCACATTGCCCGATCAATGATGAAACCTATCCAGTTTAGACCCTACGTCTATCCTGATGAAACCTATGAAATCCTTACATTGGTATAAACCCAATACCGATGATGAAACCTGCTGTTGATCGATCGGCACATTGCCCGATCAATGATGAAACCTATCCAGTTTAGACCCTACGTCTATCCTGATGAAACCTATGAAATCCTTGCATTGGTATAAACCCAATACCGATGATGAAACCTACTGTTGATCGATCGGCACATTGCCTGATCAATGATGAAACCTATCCAGTTTAGACCCTACGTCTATCCTGATGAAACCTATGAAATCCTTGCATTGGTATAAACCCAATACTGATGATGAAACCTGCTGTTGATTGATTGGCACACTGCCCGATCAGCGGTGAAACCTATCCAGTTTAGACCCTACGTCTATCCTGATGAAACCTATGAAATCCTTGCATTGGTATAAACCCAATACCGATGATGAAACCTGCTGTTGATCGATCGGCACATTGCCCGATCAATGATGAAACCTATCCAGTTTAGACCCTACGTCTATCCTGATGAAACCTATGAAATCCTTACATTGGTATAAACCCAATACCGATGATGAAACCTGCTGTTGATCGATCGGCACATTGCCCGATCAATGATGAAACCTATCCAGTTTAGACCCTACGTCTATCCTGATGAAACCTATGAAATCCTTGCATTGGTATAAACCCAATACCGATGATGAAACCTGCTGTTGATCGATCGGCACATTGCCCGATCAATGATGAAACCTATCCAGTTTAGACCTTATGTCTATCCTGATGGAACCTATAAAATCCTTTGCGATGGTATAGACCCGATACCAATGATAAAAGCAGCTACTAATGGGGTGGCCCGCCGCCTGAGCAATGCTGAAGCCCGTCCGGGGTAGATTCTCCGTCTGCTCTGATGAAGATGCTACACCCATTCTCAAATCAACCTGGACCTTCCGTCCGGATAGATGATAAAACCTCATCCCTTTGCGTTAATGTTAAACCCCACATTAACGATGAAACCTGCGTTTCCATCGAGTGGTTTCGTGCTTAAGCTGCTACACACATCCTCGAGCCAATCCAGACCTTCTGTCTGGATGGATGATGAAATCCCATTCCCTTGCGTTGATGGCAACCCCCACATCAACGATACAGCCATGCCCCCGGCGAACGGCTTCACGCCTAAGCCACAAAAACACACTCAAGTCGACCCAAGCCTTCCGCCTAGGCAGACGATGAAAACCTTATGTCCCTTGCATTGGTGTCAGCACCCACATCAATGATGATGCATACACAAGTTGAGCACATGGCTTAACAATTTACGAAGCTAAAGTCCCAATAAAAAAGAAAAGAAGAGACAAAATGGGGTTAAAAATAGAGATACCCCGCCAGTCTTGTTCAGATACTCTGAACAAGGGCAAAAATGGCCAAAACCCAGCTGTGGTGAAAACCCGAAAGGGCACTGCAGGCAAAATCGGGTACCCCGCCACGTGAAAACCCTAGAGGGCGGAAGCAAGAGGGGGCTGGCTCCGGTGAAAACCCAAAAGGGCACTTGGGTCAGTAATGTGGTAATTCAAGAGTTCCATGCCAACCGGCACGCTGCCCTTTCCTCCCCTTCACTGATGAAACCTTCCGTCGGTCAGCGGGCTCCATTCCCCACCGATGATAAAACCCTCCCGGGGTAGACCTTACGTTTACCCTGATAAGATCCACATACCCTCTTTCAAACGTCCCACCGACAATGAAACCCATCACCATTCTGATGAAGCCTGTCCAGCTCAGACCTCACGTCTGTCCTGATGAAGCCTACGCATTTCTTGGCAAGCCTCACCCGCGATAAAGCCTGCTGGAGTAGACTTTACGTCTACCCCGATGAAACTTATGAAATCTTCTTGCGTCGATATAAACCCAATATCGATGATGAAACTAACTGTTGATCGACCGGCACCTCACCCGATCAATGATGAAACCCTGCCAGTTTAGACCTTTCGTCTATTCTGATAAAACTTGTGAAACTCTTCTTGCATCGATATAAACCCAATATCGATGATGAAACCAACTATTGATCGATTGGCACCTCGCCCGATCAATGATGAAACCCTGCCAATGTAGACCTTTCGTCTATTCTGATGAAATTTATAACACTTTCTTTGCATCGATATAAACCCAATATCGATGATGAAACCAACTATTGATCGATTGGCACCTCGCCCGATCAACGATGAAACCCTACCGGGATAGACCTTCCGTCTGTCCTGATGAAAACTACGCACCCTTTAATGACCCACCTGCTATAACCTCTACCCAGTTCAGACCTTTCGTCTATTCTGATGAAACTCATGAAACTCTTTTTGCATCGATATAAACCCAACATCGATGATGAAACCAATTGTTGATCGACCGGCACCTCGCCCGATCAATGATGAAACCCTACTGGGATAGACCTCTCATCTACACTCCCGCATGATGCCATGGCCCAAATGCATGTCTTCCGTTAGCCAACAGGCCCAGCAAAGGCAGTCCCGACGGGCACCAACACGCGGTGGAGCGAGTCCCCCATTCTCTCCCTAAGAGGATGGACACTCTCCTGCTGAACACGGGTCATCCGCATAAAAGCTACTGAGACCACTACTCTTCCATATGAAGGAAATAACAGCACATGATACAAGATATACAGCCGATCGGGGCTCAAAATCGATAGATACAAGATGTTCATCCAATCGGGGCTCAGAACCGATAGATGCAAGATATACAGCCGATCGGGGCTCAAAACTGATAGATGCAAGATGTACAGCCGATCGGGGCTCAAAACTGACAGATGCAAGATATACAGTCGATCGGGGCTCAAAACTGACAGATGCAAGACATACAGCCGATCGGGGCTCAAAACTGACAGATGCAAGATATACAGCCCATCGGGGCTCAAAATCGATAGATGCAAGATGTACAGCCGATCGGGGCTCAAAACCGATAGATGTAAGATGTACAGCCTATCAGGGGCTTCAAGCCGACAGATACGAGATGTTCAGCCAATCGGAGCTTCAAGCCGACAGATGCCAGATGTTCAGCCAATCGGGGCTTAAAGCCGATAGAAGTCAAATGTGCTGTTGATCGGGGCCTAAAATCGACAGATGTCAGATGTGCCATTTGATCAGGGCTCAATCCGATAGATATTCCGCTGATCAAGGTTCAAGCAAAGAAGATCGTGTCAGGATGAAATCCCAGTATAAGGATACTGCCAAGATACAACTGAAAGAATGAGTCAATGGCATTAAGCTAAAGATGCACCTACGGACACCGTGCCGCTTATTCTGTGCTTATGCCGTCCACAGGTGGGGGGCATTTGTTGACACCCAAAATACAATCAAGAACAAAGATGAGACCGAAGAGAAGATTGAGTCAAAGATGAAGATCCCGGAGATCCCTGCAAAACCAAGATTATGGAAAATTTGCCACTGAAGCTGCCACCCGGCTGAAGCCCTCCACGGCCAAGCTGATGTCCGGTGTTGCCATCCCTCCGATGGCAGTACTGATAAGAACTGTAGTCTATTGACCGATGAAAACTCCAGAGGTATTCTGATAAGACTATGTCATCTCACCCTTGCCTGACAGACTCGAGGGACTAGCAAGTAAAGAAGTAGGGCTAACGGCTTTGATAGTTGGAGCCCACTGATAGAAAGAGTTGAAAGCATCCAAGAGCCTTAAATGGGCCTATGATCACGGCGCCGAGAGCACTTCACCATGGCCCAGAATGATGGCGTCGAGAGCCCCACGGCCGGGAAACCCCTCGAATGGGCGCGCCGGGAACTAGTGCTGCAGGCACGCCGAATGCCATCGCCGTGAACATGGCCCTATAAAACCCATTACTTCTCCCACAAGACAGGGAAGGGAAAAAAAAAGAGAAAGGAAAGCGATAGAAAAGAAACAGAGGGGCTTCGAGAGAGAATCCTCCACTGAAAAAAAGAAGAGACCAACAGAGAGAGAGAGCCACCTCCCCTGAGAAAAGAAAGAAGGAGAAGAAGCTCCAGGTGGGCAGCCGGGGAGGGAGAGGAGTCAATGCTCCGCCCTCCCCCATGGTTTTATTTTCTTCTTCATGTAATCCTGCCGAGTTTATCTCGATTTTCCTCTGGATGTAACCGGGATGTCCCGATGTCTATTCATCTCCCTTTCCCTCATTCCCTCCGTGTGATTGGTATGAGTTCTGGGGTGATCTATTGAAATGATATGAAATGCTTCAATGACCCGTTTGGGCGTTGGGTGATTGAAACATCTGCCAGCTATCTCTCCGTATGCTGCTATATATTTTCTTTACATGTTTTCATCTTTAGCTCAACTGAAGTGCATCTAATTCTCTTATGGGTCTTAGGGATCAGTTGTCTTCCGTAGAATAAATATAGCTCTAAATATACCGATATCCCTCGCAGTTAGTAGTCGTTTGCATAAAGCCTCCCAGGCTTGCCCCAGGGCCAGAGACAGACCATCTCTTGGCTTCTGGGACAGTCTGCTACGGATATTGGCAATAGCTCGGATCTCCTGTTCGAGATTCCCTTGCTACGGGAATAAGTAAGCTGTCTCGATGGCTTGATACTGAGAGTTTCTAATCCGATTCCAATATGGATAGTTCCATCAGGGTCGGCCCTGGGGCCTGAGATGACTGTCTCTTGGCTCCCAGGCGACCAAAGATGCCAGCAAACGATCCCATGAGGGTCAACAACACATGACGACTCAAAGCCCATCGGGGCGATTGGATTTTTCGATCCTCTTCCATTCAACCCCTCATTGATGAGATTAAACCCCTGCCTAATCAAACCTCAGCATCCATGAAATCCCCCTCCTGCACTTCAAATTCGGCTTCAATCGCAGCCAGAAAGCTCAGGAATCCCAAAAACAGAGTATCGTTTTAGCTCTGTAAACCTTGAATTCTTTCCGCAACTCCACCTTCTCGGCGTGCAAAATTCACCACCGAGAACTGTCCCGCCGAGAGGCCTTCCTCTCCTTTCCCCTTTGGCTAAAAGACAAAACCTATTCAGCCCCCTCATGCAAGCCTCCCCAGCCCTTAGCTTCCCGGCGCCACCTTCCCGGCGCGGTAACGGGCGCGTCGGGAAGTCCCACGCCGAGACCCCCCTATAAGCCAACTCCACCCATGCCGAGAACCCATCCGCCGAAAGCCCCACGGCCAGGAGCCCCCCCATTTTGCCTCCTAGCCGCGCCGAGAACCCATCCGCCGAGACCCCCTTTTGGCCGACTAAACCCCTGGCCGAGATACCCCCTTGGCCACTAAAACCTGCGCCGAGAGCCCCGCTAAAGCCACACCGGGAACCAGCGCGCCGAGAGGGTTCCACGCCGGGAACCCCCTTCATCTCCCGGCTGTGCCGATAACCCAATGCCAATCCTCTGTCCACCCCTTTGGCCGCTTCCTCCACCTATCCTGAGACATCCTTGAGTCGTCATGTGCACCCCAGGAGATAAATTAATTAGGGGATTGATCTCCCCTACATTCCTATGTCCCGAATCGGATTCACATGCAACCCCACGGGTCCGGCAGACCTTGTCTTTACAAGGGTTTCGTCGGTCTCCGAGAAGGGGAATAGCGACCGATGCTAGAGACATACACAGTCTCCCTGAGCCTTAGTGCTCTCTCACTTTCTGGTTTTCATCCCGGCATTCTGTGGATGTCAGCCTATATCTCCCCCTGGCAAATGCTCAGTCTAGGGGAGGTGCTGCCAAAATTCCCCCAGGATGATGAAAGTCTACATTAAGCTATCCCCGGGAACCTATGCATGCCGGAACTGCACCGATAATCTAACCAAATTTTACTACTGAGTCTTCAATCCAAATTTTGTTCCGGGGGCGCTGCCCCCGAAAACCCCCGCAAGGGGCGCTGCAACTTTGACCCCCGCGACCTGACCGGGCAGGTCGATCCCCCGCGACCTGACCGCGCAGGTCGATCCACGTGCGAGGTTGCAACATTGAGCGTTCACTTACATTCCGTTGTCCTGCATCAGGTCCATGGATAACCCTTTTAGCTCGGGAGGGCTCTGCCACTGCACGAGTTCTGCCGACTTCCACAAGGGGAAAATCAAACACTGCCCTATGGCAGATATATATAGGTCGGGAGGTTTGGCCTCTCTCTTTCTCTCGGCTTTCATCCCGGCACTCCGTGGGTGATAGCCTATTTCCCCCTGGGCATAATCCAGATAAAGGGAAAATGCTGTCGAAATATCGATCGATGCTTTAAACCTCCATCATGGCCATGGCTCAGTCTGCCTGTGACTAAAATCCTCCTTCTCCCCTTTAACTCGGTCTTTGAACCGCCGACTTAACGATATTGTCTGCTTCTACAGTTGATGTTGCTATCTTGCCCGCCTTCCTGGCTCTGGTATGAAGTTCAATTTGCGCACATGAATACATGTTTGCCTCTCGAGGCCTCCTATTTTGGCGTTTAATCAAGGGTTGTCCTTCCTTGGAAGGGCGTAATTAACGTCATAGCCTTTATGGTATGACGGACTTCCGGTCCCGACTCGGACTTCACAATCGACTGACCAAGTCAGATCGAGCGCACAATGAAATCGTCACTCCGGTGACTGGCACGCCAATAAATAAACAAAATAAATAAAAAGAATAATAAAGCGCGTCCACAGTGCCTCATGTGGTTGTGGAGGGTCGACTTCACCTGCCGTTATCACATTTGCTGTGAGAATAACGGCCTTGTCATGCTGTTGGAGGCGAGGCAGGGCTTTCTTTCCTTCGGTCGCTGCCAGCTTCTCTTTTGCGGCCTCCACTCTTCGAGTGCTTGGCCCCGGTCTTCCGGCTAGCCAGGCCAACTCTTGAGGCTCCTCGGGCAATTTTCCATAATGGCCATCTATCCCGACCATATTGCATGTTAAAATCTGCATCCTTCGTTTCTGTCTACGAACCCTCCTCTTGACATTCCCCAGGAAGGTAAGCCTTTCAAACACAGAGATCCTTCTCTTTTCCCCTTGGCGGGGAGCAGTTTCATCGGCTTGAACATCAGAGCCGCCTTCATATCCATTGTCATCAATCGATGACGTCATCCTCCTATCTTCTTCTTCTCCCACTGCCATTAATGGACAGCGATCTTCTTCAGCTGTGGCTGCCTGCAACAGCCGTTGTTGGCCCAAACAGGGGTTGCCTAACCCCCTAAAATAACTTCTGGCCATATTGGTCATTTCTTCTTGCCCTTGACCCGGGTGCAGGGTCGGGGACAGTTGTCGACCTCCCATCGGAGGAATGTAAGAAAACCGAGCCCTCTCGGTAGTCTGCCGTAATCTTCTTCCCACAACGGGGATGTTGGCTTGTCGGGCGCAAGCCCAAAAGCTTTCTCGGCGTGGCGGATCCACGATTGTCTCTTCCTTCCTCGGGACAGGGTCCCTCTTCTTGCTCTCTTCTACTCTGGTGAACCTGGGGTGGTACTGCACTGGAGCTTCTTGCTGGACAGGCTGGACCTTTTTGGGGACCCAAACCTGTTTGAATCTTCTTGGCTTGGGAGCCATCCTTCTCTGGCCATGGCGGCCGGCTTCTTCTTCTTTGGCTCTTCTTCCAGCAAGAGCCTGATAGAAGTTGTGGACTGGCATTGTAGGGATCACCCGGTTTGGGCTCACTCGAGCCTTACGTCCATCCAGAAAGACGCGGAGGCCACCGACTAGCATAGACTTGCCGATGCGGAGAGACGTCCGGTCACAGGAGCATCAACCTTCCTTCGGGAGTTCCGGTGTCGGCGCCTCCCTAAGTTCTTGGCAGGGACGGGGCAGGCCCCGTGAGCAATATGATGCACCATGTAGCTGGCGACTTGAATCGGGCTGGTAGGCGAGCCAGCACAGTGTTGAGCCTTCGAGGCCTCGACCCTCTCTACAGCCTTCTCTTCTGCGGGCCTTGAGGACTCCGTCTGTAGCATGTCGGCAAAGGCCAACCCCAAGAAGTTGGGGAAGCCTACAGCTGGTGGGAAGGAGCTGAAAACCATGGGCACCGCCAGGTACCCGCGTTCCGCATGGTCGGCGACGATTGCGGGGCCGAAGCCAACACCGGTGAGTCCGTATGACGTCATCATTTGCCTAAGACAAACAGATAAACAATCAGTATTCTTGGGGGAAGCCCCCGAAGGTATCCTTTCTTGGCAAAGAGATAAAGGGGGACTCAGGTCCCACCGGGCGTGCCAGACTGTTTACGATGAGAATTTTGTTTTTATTTTATTTTTATTATTTCATTTGGATTTACTTGGTTCATTTGTGCGTCGATCAACCAATTAACTAACCGGTAATTAACTGACTGATTGACTGCGTGGGCGTGCCAGTCACGTACGTGACGAGTTTATTGTGCGCTCGACCTGACTCAGTCAGTCGATTGTGATATTCGTGTCAGAACCCAGAGTCCGTCATACCATAAAGGCTATGACGTTAATTACGTCCTTCCAAAGAAGGACAACCCTTGATTAGTTGCCAAGAAAGGATGCCTCGGGGGCAAAACGAGATAAGACTATTACGCTAACTCCGCTAACGAGATGCGAAACATGCATAGAAAACCATGCTACGCGGGACATGATGACAGCATTATGGCGCAAATTCGGCAGCATATCCCCTTATTTTGGACTATGCCAAAGGGGGGAAATAGGTCATCCACCCACGGAATGCCGGGATGGAAGCCAAAAGAGAGGCGGGTGTAGCCCTGGATCCAAAAAAGATTTGAGTGTGACAGGACAGTGTCCATTACCACGGTGTTTGTTGATATTCCCTTCAGAGACCATTGGGGGACTTGCAATGGCAAGACTCCCAGGGTCGACAGGGTTAGAAGAAAAACCCGACGGTTAATGGCGTAGAATATCGGGGTAAGACCCCGTTAATATAGCTCCGTTTAGACATGGATGAAGAACCATGAGACCCTCATGATATGATGGGGACTGGTATAATGGCCTGTGGGGGTCAGGGTCCTAAGTCTAGGCTGATGGTGGACTCGATAGGACTTTTGGGAGTTGGATATATGACAGGTGGCCAACAACGGCAGGGGTCGGCGCGGCTAGGGTTTTGGCACGAAGGTAAATGGCGCGGCAGGGTCGGCACGACTAGCTCGTCGACGCGCCCTTCACCCGGCGTGAAAGCGACGCCGGGAGGAGGTTGCACCGGGAGGACTTGTGGCGCCGATAGCTGAGTGTTCATTAGTTTTTCAAGTGCTATGAGGGCTTTGTGAGTCCGAATGGATATTCTATGTTTGATTGGGGTTTCATGGGTTTGTCCATGGTTGTATTTGAGTGGGGTAGAAGGTGAGGGTAGACTCATCCACATGAGGCCTAAGGAGATCATGTGATTGTGATGTTCATATTCCCCTTTCTCGGTGGTGGCCAAAGTGTCATGAGATGGTATAGCTCAGCTCTCTACCACACAGTTGGGGTTAAATTAATCATTTCAATGGAAGCATTATACCGCACTATGAAGTAAAGCTCGTGGACGGATTTTGACAGCACCTCCCCTTATTTTGGAGTGTGCCAAAAGGGTATTATAGGTCATCCACTCATGAAATGTCGGAGTGGAAACCAAAATAGAGGCGGGTGTAGCCCTGGATCCCAAAAGGATCCCCATCTTATGTGACATTATCCACGTATTGTGAGATTCATTAATGTCCCCATGTAAAGTCAACGGAGAACATACAATGGCAGAACTCCGTGACTTGTTGGGTTGGCAACATGTGGGGGATTAACCCCTTTGATATAGCTCCCACGAGGGTCTAGGGAAGGATAGTATTTCTCCTTTAGACGGATGGGGTATCATGACCAAGGCTGGCATGGCTCGAAGGTATCGGCACGGGTCTATCGGCGTGGCCATCTTCAGCACGAAAGGTATGAAGGTCTCGGCACAACAAATAGAGCCGGCCTCGGCGCCACGGGAGAAGTTCAGCCGGCGCGGGCAGTCCTTGGCGCGAGACTCGCGCCGAGAGGGGTTCACGCCGGGAGGCTGGGAGGGCTTCTGAAATGAGCATTTCAGCGAGGTTTTGAAGAGATTTTCTTTTGGAGTAGAGGCTTCAAGGGGGTTCTAGAGCTTTAAAGGAGGGTTTATTCAGGGATTTGTAAAGAGGGTTTATTCAAGGGTTTGATGACCACTGAAGGGGGGTTATAGAGAGGGTATAATCCAAGGGGATGGCAGCCTTCCCTCTGAGGCCTCATTGGGGGCAGAACCACAGATGGAAACTTCTGAGTCTATCCCTCTTCATTTCACAAACGAGAAGCCATGAGATAAACTGTCTCAGGCTCTCGATATGGATACGAGGTGGTGAGGAAAAATAGCAGAGAAGCCTTTAGCAGATCTAGAAGATTAAACTATAAGATATATGTGGCTTGCGGTAGCCGTTGCATATATTAAACCTCGGATGCAGGGGAAGAGAAAAAAATAATGAAAGGGCAAAACTCAGCCCACTTTTATTAACTATTTCATCTAAACGGCGTACACGAATCCAACTCGGAAGAAAATCCAACCAAAAACATATACACCAACTCTATCCTTGACAACAAGGTTACATTAGAATTCAATGCTACTGGAGCAAAGATGCTCGAAAGCAGAGATACAAAAGAAGAAAAAGAAGATATCCAGACAGAATAGGGGGGAGAAGAACTGTAGCCCCTCGGGGCGTCGGACTGCCAACCCCACCTTGCTTCTTCCTTCGAGTCTCTCTCTCTTCTCTTCAGCTTCTATGGAGGGCTCTCGAGCTCCCCTTTCTTTCAGTGACTACTGCTCTCTATTCCCTCTATTCCCTCTTCTTCTCTTCTTTTTTTTCCTTGTTGTCTTGTGTTCCCTCTCTTGTTGTTGTTGTTCTTTTTTTGTATTGTTCGAAGGCAGCAGCCTTTATAGAAGGGTGGCCTTCTGTTCCCGGCGTGAGCTTCCCGGCGCGCCTCAACATGCATCATCTCGGCGTGCCTGGCTTCATATTGGGCTTGGCCCATTTGTTCAGAACCCGACGCCGGAAGAGGCTCATCTAATGGGCTTCATTTCATTGCTCTGGTGGGCTTCTTAGTATATTCCTTTTGAGGCTTGTTTAGCACCTTGCGTTCACGCCCATGTGTGAGGCAGTGTGAATCCCTTTTCATGAGAATCAGAATTATCTGAGGTTTCTCTTCAGCAGGCAGATGGTTGCCTGAATGTTGTTATAATTTTATCAACCCGACTATCTGAATGACAGTAGTGCTGGACAGCGACCTAGCCAGAGATGGCTTTAGCCGGACAGAGTGTTAGGGGTAGTGGACCTCTTCTATTCTGATTCTTAGTACTTCCAGGGATGGTACAGGAGCCGCACCATTGGTTGACCTTAAGGGCCTTGAGTCTACTTTGGTCTCTTCTGGTATTTTTTAGGTGTCAACAACCCCCTAGGACCAGAGCACATGTCTGAATTGAAAATAATTTGAACTCATTTGCTCTAGTCTCACAGATAGAACCAAAAAATGTAGAAAGTGCCCTACAGGATGAACATTGGACAAATTAGTGTGTGCATAATCTTGATGCAAACCCACACATATGAATATACCCATGGATATCTGTATCCATCTATAACGCATGAGTCTATGTTCACATCCAATGAAATGTGAGATTTATGAGATGTAAGAAAATAGAAGCCCAGTCAATTCTTTCATTTTTAAAATTATTTTTATATTTTATAAAAACATATTTATAATTTTAATAAGAAGTCTAAACTCACAAACCCAATAAGATGGGCAACAGGTTGAGTTTATGTGAAAATCTTAGACCTAACATACACAATGAGTTATTAAGAATGTGTTTGGATCGGGTATAAGTTCGGATGCACTAAATCTATACCATATCTAAATATGACACGGATATTGTAAACATATCCGAAGTTGAATCTATATCTATTTATTCAGGTATTATCCGACTCATCACAGATCGCATGATGCAAGTAATAGAATTTATGAGTATTTTTGGCATTCCTAGTAATGAAGGTATGTGTGACCCATTTAATTTGGAGTTCACTGTGGTTAAGGTATACTGGATCTCTTCCCTTGGGCCTTTGGGTAAGAACGAGGTTAGAAATTTGAGAAGAACCACGACACAGTGTGCGAAGAAGCAAACATTGATGTCGCAGGCTGGTAACATTTTAGTTAACTGTCTTTAAAAATCCCAAACCAATAGGGTTTTTTACATAAATACCCTCACAAATATTGGTTATGTCAAATATACCCTTCATATAAGCATATTGTCCACAATATCCTCCAAATATCTTTAATGATTGCAGTTGTACCTTTACCGTCACTCTCGTGAGATTGACTCGAGTTAAATTTGGGTTAGAAAGGCGAGTTACTAACCTACCGCTAAGGTTTACAACAATTGTCCCGTTGCGGTTTCCCCCTTTCACAAACCCTTCATGATTTTCCCCCTTTCTCACGCGCCCATTACGATCGTCTACCATCTTCGACCTGCAACGCCCGTCACGCGACGGAAGGGCTCTTCCTCTCCGCCGAGTAAGTCTCACATACTCTCTCTCAACCTCTCACATTATCTTCCTCACTCTCTCTTGGGCTTTCATCTTCTTTCTCACATACTCTCTATTACACTCGATTTCTCTCTCACTCTCTATCATTTTCTCTTTCGCATGGCCCCCCTCTTCTCCTCTCTTTCTCTATCTCTCTATCTCTATGTCCCTCAATATATAAAAAACCCTACTTTATATCTCTTGACTATGGATGCCACGTTCTTCCATTTTGGGGTCGACGGTCAGTTATTGCGTCCGGTAGGAATTAGGGTTTAGGGGTTTACGATGGCCATCGAATAAGGGGTTGGCCATCTATGTTGATTTGTTGTTTAGGGAACAGATGTTGATGAGATTTGTTTATTTAGTGACTAGGGTGCATTATTTATTGTCTTCGTTTAAGATTTGGCCCTTTTGTTTATTTGTAGCTTCAAAACGACACAAAAGCAAGGGAAGGAGTAGGCCCTACAAAAATTGAACTTGTTGGATTGAAAGTGATTGTGGTCCTGCATTGCCTTTTTTGTGAGATAAACTAGGAAACAAGTGGCATGCTTGATTTGTTTATTTATGGTTCATTTGATTTATTGATTTGGAGTAAAGTTTAGTACCATCTTCTATATGTGTAGGGAGGTATTCCCATCTAGACAGTAGTGAATCAAGGAGGCTCACAGATAGCTGGACTAGTTGGAGTGGACGTGCCTATGGTCCATACTTATTAATTAAGGTTTGAACTATAGTTTTTTCTAATTGTACAAGGCCTATTTGCTGAGAATGTTTGCACTACTTATTTGTTGTATACAAACTTATCATCCCCTTTATTTTTCTTTTGTATTCTATCTTATTTTAAACATCAAACGCACAATTGTGGCTGACACATTTACATTGAAACTTCACTATGGAGGGTATTTTAAGACTACTGAGGAACAAGAAAGAATGATCTCCATAGGTTTTAGCTAGAAAACCTACTCATTTGAAAGAGATTGTGCTCATTTGAGGGAGCTGAGAGTGTTAACTTCTCAAGTCACCAAATGGGGACATGACCAGACGATTGATTTCTACGCTTTAGTACCAAATATGAGGCCCAAGAAATATGTGAGAATTACTTCAGATCAGGATGTGATCTCCCTTTTTGATAAAGTTAGCCATGATTGGTGCATTGTGCTATATGTTGCCATAAAATATATTGGAGTGCCTTTAGCCTCTTCTAATCCACATATGAAGATGGTAGCATCAATTACTAGAAGAAAGTCCAAGGCAAAAAAATGTAATGCCTTCAGAAGATGATCTAGACTAGAATCCCTTAGGAGATGACAGTGAGTTTGTTGAGGTTGAGCCTCCAGGCAATAATGAGACATAGACTCTATTTAGGGAGGGTGATATATCTGATGATGAGATTTATACCGATGACAGTCGTGACAGTTGCTTTTCCTCAGACTCTGAGTGTGATATGGAGGTGGATGAAGGGGACAATAAGGGTACCCCTATTGTGCGAAACATTCATGATCCGGATATATCTTTAGGAAGTAGATTTGATAATGTTAATGCATTCAGACTAGCACTTGCCCAGCATGCAGTCAAAAATGAGTTTGCAGTCAACTACAAAAACTTTGAACCAACTAGAGTCACAATAGTCTGTGCCGAGAAGAGTTGCAAGTGGAGAATGCATGCCTCTCGTTTACCTGATAGCCATACATGTCAGATAAAGAAGCTTCAACCTCAACACACTTGCACGGGGACAAATAAGGTTGGGAATCATATGGCCACTCAGAAGTAGGTTGCAAGTACATGCATTAGGTGGCTTATTATTAAAGGAGATGCTACAGTGAAAGAAATTTCAAGAAGCGTGAATGCTCAATACCATGTGGACATTCCTTACCACCGGAATTATAGAGGCAAGCAAATGGCATTGGAGCAAATTCATGATTTTTTGGAAGCAATGTATGGCAGAGTACCTGACCTACAACATGAACTAGTCTTAATGAATCCTGTGAGTGCAGTCAAATATTAGACAAATGTAGATGACTGATTTTTCAGGATGTTTGTATGTTTAAAGGCTTGTATTAAGGGTTTTAAGTTGGGATGTAGGCACTTAATTGGCTTGGATGTATGTCACTTGAAAGGTATCTTTAGAGGTACATTACTAGCTGCCACCTCGTTTGATGGGAACAATGTGATTTTTCCACTAGCCATAGCAATTATGAAAGGAGAAAATGGAGATAGTTGGACTTGGTTTCTGGATGCCCCGAAGCAAGCCATTGGATAGCCTAGTGATTTATCTTTCATGTCTGACAGACAAAAGGGGTTAGAAGAAGGTCTCCCACTTGTTTTCCCAGGTGTTGAGCATAGGGTATGCCTTAGACATTTGTATAAGAACTTCAAGAAGTTATTTCCAGGTGAATTCATGAAGAGACTCTTGTGGAATGTTGCAAGATCATATATTGAAGTTGATTTCTTGGACTGGATGATGCAAATCAAAGAAAATTCTCCAGAGGCACATGCCTATTTGACATCACCGACCATGAGGGGGGTTGTTGTGGACGCACTTTTAATCTCATGTATTGTTTTATCTTTTATCGATTTATTAAGTGCGAGGTCGTGACAGTCACATATTGACAACGTGTTCAGGTTTCGAGACTGGAGTGATCCGAAGCATGTGGTGTGCACCGTCTGACTAATCAGACGAAGGTGGCTATCAGGTCGGGATTGAAACCCACCGTGCCATAAAGGTCATGACGTTAATTAAAACCTTTGATTAATCGCCAAGATAAGGGGCCCCATAGCCAAAAAATCAAATTTCGTGAAATGGACGAATGAAGAGCAGTAAAATCCCTCACATTAGGGTGCAAAGGGGTATTTAAGATCATGTTGGTCACATATTGACCATTTCATATTCAGACGGGAGTCCGTGTTGAAGATATCCCCAATATATGTGCAATACCAGGACAGGTGTACGTCGAGATACGACAAATTTGATATTTGAGTCATTGAGGAATGAGTCAAACTTAGTGAGATATTGGCCCAAGGTAAGGTACGTCCATGGCGATGATTGGGTGTTACCCGAGGGTCAAGCATGGCTTGCGGGGCATCTTTAGTATCTCCTTCACGTCGGGCTCAAGGAGGTGAGGACTTCTGGATCAAACACCATTAATTCCTTAAGTTCATTTTCTTTATTATTGTGTTTTTTGTGGCATTCCTTTTCGAAACATTGGTATTTATTATTTATCGTTCATTCATATTTTTTTCTATTATTTTGTTCATTTTTTGTTTGTATTGATTTTGTTGTTCATTATTAGTTTTTTGGTCAGTTATTTATTTTATTTTGTTATTATTATTATTATTTCTTTTTTTGTTCACTATAGATCAGGGGGAGGTGCACGGGCTGTGTCGACGCAGGGACTTGCATGCGTCGCTGCAGGGGTTTAGGCACCCGCCTTTCTGCTTTTCTTTCTTCTCTTTTTTTTTGCTTGATGAAGGCTGAGTCGACGTAGGGAGCTTCCTGCGTCGACGCAGCATAAAAGAGGAACAGCCGGGGGCTGGGTGAACAACTGCGTTGACCTGCAGCATTGGGTGGGTCGACGCAACGCGCCAGGGCTCAGCCCAGATTTGCGCCGCATCGATGCGAGCTCTGCACCGCGTCGGCGTAAGGGTGCTTACTGAATGGAGGCCAGGTGAGGTTGCGTCGACGAAGAGCCGAGCTACGTCGACGTAGCCTACGTCAAGGGCAGAACCTATTTTCTTCGGCTTTTCTTTGTTTGATTTGTCTCACCTTCTTATTGGGTTCTGTGGGAATTCTTTCATTTCATTTTTTTTTATCATTCATTTTATTTATTTATTTATTTTTTGTTTCATCTTCTTGTTTTCTCCTTGTTGCACATGGGCGAAGCACACAGATAATGCACATGCAGATGTACGTGAGTGCCGATGAGAGATGGAGCGTAAAACATGGGTTCAAGTATGGTTTTGGGAATTTAATGCTCGTGCATGGCAATGCATGCTTGTGCATGGTTATCCATGTTCAATTTTCCTTTTTCTTCCTTTTTTTTGATCAGGGGAGTTTGGTCGACCGAAAGTTCAATTCGGTCGACCACTCCTCCCAGGAATGGGAGTCTGCTGGAGGGGTCGACCCCAGCAGCACATTGAGTCGACTCCAAGGCAGATCGATTGACCAACTCTCCCAGAAGTTAGGAGGCCTGTGAGTGAGTCGACGCAGCCGTCAGGGTGCATTGATTCATCCACTGATCGATCGATCGAAAACTGAATTCGATCGACCGAACCAATGGACATGTCCCAGTGAACAAGCTTCTGTTTGTTCAGCCCATTTTAGAGATAGAATGAAATGCAACAATGCATGTTTTGATGGTCATGCAAGGGTTTCAACCTACATCTATGTAGGGCACTCCTTGGTACAAGGCGGAGTATTTTTACTCACGCATAGTGAGAATTTTTGCCCAGACGCAATCCGGGTTTCCATTACTCACTATTTGATATACCCAAGGGGTAATGAGAAGCAATCATTTAAGAATGAAGTGTTCGTGAGATCTCATCTGAATTCATGGCTGAATGCACACATATATATATATATATATATATATATATATATATATATATATGTCAAAACATGCATGAGGGTGCAAATGCCATACTTAGTTCTTAAAACATAAGTTGGGGGGGCAGACATGTTTGAATTCATGCAATTTCAATGAAAATCTGGTGCAATTTAATATGCAAAGACAGTGTTTGATCGTCTTTGGTGCGGATTTGCCATGCAGAATTTGGTTCCTTCTGTTCTTCTTTCTTCTTTTTTTTCTCTTTTTTACCAAGGGCAAGTATGCATCGAAGAACAGCCTAGCCTGAAGGGAGTCGACCCCCGGGTCAACTCCTGTTCAGACTCCTGCACGGGCAGCGACAGACAGAAACCACCCCCAGGGGAGTCGACCATGGGGTCGACCCTCTTGACGGCAACTTCCCAGCCCAGCATGTAAATGGATGCATATATACATGTAATTCTAGTAAAAAAAACATTCCAATGCAAGGAATCACAGTGCACATGAGGCCTCCCCTGCCATTAAAATTCATATATGAAGTGTTGTATGTGTAAAGGTGGACATGCCATGCTAAGTTCTGGCAAATGAGTGAAAGGGCAGTCATGCCCCTACTCAAGCAATTTCAGTGAAAAAAAATAGTGGAATTCAATATGCATACGCCTCGTTCAATCACTCTCATGCAATCTTCGTAAAAGGCCTGGTATGAGCCAATGTGCACATGCAATGTTTGACCATTTCATGAAAACTTAATAAGTTTATCATGCCCACGAAATCCGTTATGAACTCTTGTGCAAAAACTATCATGCAAATGCAATTCTTTTCAGTCTTTTCTTTTTATCAAGATAGTCCATTTGAAGAACAGCCCTGCTCAAAGAGATTTCAAACTGATCATGCGTGGTATGCATATGCACATGCATGCAATTGCCCACTCTGAATTTCTGTTTTCGATCTGAGAATCTACTTTTTTTATTGATGTCCGTCTTCTCTTTTAACAGTCATTTAAATCAGTTTTCTTTTGTTCGTTCATCTTGGTTTTAGCAGTTTTATGAACTTAAAGTCCATTTATCATCATTCTTCATATGTCATTGATATTCAAGTTGCCCGGCGAAAATCCGACAGCACCTCCCCTAGACCCGGAGCGTTGGGGGGTGTTAATTAGGTACACGCCAACAGAGAAAACTCCAAGGCGTCCCCAAAATGAGGAGGATGCGCACAGAAGCGGCAACATCCCATGACCTGATTTGGGCACGGAAATCTCAAGGACTAACCTACAACGAACTCCAATGACCTGAGGGTTGCCACAATCTCGTTTCTAAAACATGGACTTAGGTTATTGCCATTCTATATGGCCATTAATGTTCACTCCTTTAAGGAAGGTCAGTAGGGGTCATGCTATGTTGAAGCAAGCCACCAGAGATCCGTGAGTGATCAAAAAAAGGGGCTCAGAAAAGAGTTAAAGAGAGCTAAAGAAAATCGGGGAGCAGCCCGCTGGAGCTCAAAAGAGCATGAATTCCGAGTCATATCCATGCAAACGGATAAACCTGGGACCCTTCCATCGGGGCATACTATGCTTCTCCCCTAACAAAAAAAAATTGTGGACGTAGGAAAATCACATGTTGCTAATTCAGAAATTAAACCCATATCCCTCACCCATTTGGGTTCATGACTATGGACTAGTCAAATCCCAAAGTGGGGTGTTGAGAGGAGGAAAATCTTCCTACCGAACCTGAACATCGAGTTTAAAGGAAGCATATAAAAAGAAAACATGGATCAGATAGAAAAGAGGAACGAAGAGGTGATGAACATCAGAGATTGGACTCCATGAATTCTGCAACATAAAGAAAATCTTCCAGAGGGGAGCGTTTCTTTTATTCCTTATCAAAGAACAACGAAAAGAAAAGAGTACATCGGAGAAGCTAAGAAAGAAAGATACGGAAGGAGGAGAAGGGGAGAACTCCCCTGCTCCTGCTCCCTCACCTCTCTTCTCCCTATCACCCTGCTTCTTTTTTTTCTATAGGATCTCCTCTTCTTCTATTTCTTCAGCATCCGGAAGTTTCAAAAAATCCAGAGAGAGTTTTCTTCGTCGCAGGGGGGCTTCTTATAGGGGTTGAAGCCCTTGTTTGAAGGGAAAGCCTCCGCAGGTTGCTGCTGCCACATTGCTACTGGCGTTGCTTGCTGCCACCGCCGCTACTGCAACTGCTACGTGGCCGGTACTACTACTACTGGCGTGGATCCCTCGCTCGGCCGCGGTGGAGCTAGGGCAAGGGCACGCCACTGTGGGCATGGTAGCCTCTCCGCTCCAAGGGAGGTGGTGTCCGCTCTGTTGGCCATGCAGGCGGGAGGGATGGTTCAAGGTTGCAGGCGTGCACAGGAGCGGCTTCGAGCATTCAATGCCCGTGTGGGAGAAGGGGATGAACAGTAAAAAAATGGGGAGAGAGACACAGACACATGGCTTCTGCACCCTTTTCTCTTCTTCTATTCCATTTGTTCCTTTTCATGTTGGCCCATTCACATTTCTTCTTTCTTCCTTCTTTCTTTCTTCTTCTTTTTTTAGTGCCAACAATTGCCCCCCACCCATGGGTGCCGTGGATGAGGGATGAGGGAGAGGGGCCTGTGGGTGTAGCTTCTTGCTCGGCAAGCGATTGATCTTTGGGAAGAATATCTTCAGCTTAACGCGAACAATCTCGGCTGCGGACTGTATCAATTGGTCTCGACCGAGAGTTAGGCGCCAATCAAGATGATATCATCGATATTGGGTCTATACCGATGCAAGGATATCTGGTTTATCTGGTTCAGACGAAAGGTCTAAGCCAAAGGGTTGTATTGATCATCAAGGGATGGTTGGGTTGGTCCTGCCCGAGAGACCGGTGCCAACCTGAGTGGTATCGCCAACATTGGGTTTATTCTGACGCAAAGAATTAGGTTTATCCAGCTTAGACGAAAGGTCTAAGCCAGGCCCCTAGGCTAAGACCACGAAAGGCCATAGACACCGAGTTAAGTGGTTCATCGGTACTGGGACTGCACCTACACAAGAAATTTTGATTTCTCTGACTTAGATGGAAGGTCTAGGTCGTTCCCCTCGGCTAAGACCCTGGAAGGTCATGGGTGCCGAACTAAAAACATTAAGGAATCGTTCCCTTCTTCTCTTTTTTTCCTTCTTTCTTATCTCTTTTTTTTTCTCTCTCTCTCTTTTTTAGGATCACGGTGGGATCAGGTTATAAAGTCTAGGTCATTATCTCCAGTAGAGACAGCAAGTCATGGGCGCCGGGTTGATGGTATCATCAACACTAGGACTATACCGATGCAACGAAATCAAGTTTTTCTGACTTAGACGGAAGGTCTAGGTCGTACCCCTCGGCTAAGACCCCGGACGACCATGGGCGCCGAGTTAAGTGGTTCATCGATGCTGGGATTGCATCGATGCATGGAATTCGGGTTTCTCCAACTTTGACAGAAGGTCTGGGTCGTACCCCTTGGCTAGGACCCCAGAAGGCCATGGGTGTCGAGTTAAGTGGTTCATCGATGCTGGAATCGCACCGACGCAAGGAGTTCTGGTTTCTCCGACTTTGACGAAAGGTCTAGCTTGTACCCCTCGGCTAAGACCTCGGAAGGCCATGGGTGTCGAGTGTGGATGTACTTTTGGAACACTTCTTTTGTTTAATTTGTTATTCATTTATTCATTCACTTATTCGATTTATTTGTGCGAGGGCGTGCCAGTCACCTAGGTGACGATTTATTCGGGCTTCAAGGAAACCCTTGGTGCGCTTGATCTAACTAGTCAGACGATTGTGTGTGTCCTACCGGGACAAAGAACCCGCCGCGCCATAAAGGCCACGGCATTAATTACATCCTCTCAAAGAGGGGAAAACCCTTGATTAGTCGCCAGGAAAAGAGGGCCCTACGGCCTGAAATTCATATTAATGAAGCAAGAGAATGAAATCTCGAGTTGCATTTAAACACACCCTGCATTGGGGCGTAAATGTTCACAGATATATGTTGGTCACTCGAGGACCATTTCATATTCGGACAGAAGTCCGTGTTTGTAGCATAAAAGACAGTGACAAAACCGCGCATATGTCTACCGTGAACATCGCAAGTTTAATGAGGATGCGGGATTGGATCCCAGTAGAGACGAGTCAAATTCGATGAACTATTGGCCCGAGGCAGTGCTGGATCATGGCCATAACGAGATGGTTCCCAAGGTTCGCGTCCGACTTAGCGGGGCACCATTGATATTCCTTTCACGCCGAGTCCCGGGGAGCAGAAGTTCCGAAACATTTGTGGTTATGCCACACTTTGTTATCTCCATTCAGGTTGTTAAATTTCATTGTTTATTCACACACACGGGTGGTTTATTCTGATATTTGTTTTCATCCCTTTTCTTCTTATTTGTTTGATTGTGTTTTTCTTTACCTTGTAGATGGCACGTCGGTTAAAGGAAGGCATGGGAGTAGCGCTAAAACGTCGTGAGGACATGAAGTAGACATTTGGGCATATGATGGGTTAAAACGGCGTGGGGATTGGGAGCGCAGGTTTAGGGCTGAAACGGCATGGCAAAGGGGCACGCCGATTTAGGGATCTAAGAGGTTAATAGGGCATAGCGAGGGGCGCGTCGGTTTAGGCTAAAATGGCATGGTGAGGGGCGCGTCTGTGTAGGCCGCACCAGTTTAGGAGGAGGGTGTGATGGCGCCGGTTTAGGCTAATTTCACAAAATTTGGGATTTGACAGGGGGAGCAACCCGGCGCGCCGCTTTGGGCGCCGGATTAGGCCACGTCGGATTAGGGGAAGGTTCAGCGGAGTCTTGGTTCTGATTCCCTTCTTTTTTTTCTCATTTGATAGGATGGGTTAGCAGGGAGATTTGAGTGTTGATTGTAGAGGTTTATTGTGCATATGTTTAATGATGCAGGGGTTGTGTTATGCCAAGCTCATGGGAGTTCAAACACGCACAGTTTCTTATCCATAGAGAGTTCTTTTCATTTGTTCATTCATCCTTCTTTATGATTGTTCATTATTCTTGTCGTTTGCATTCCTGGCGAAAAATGGGCAGCACCTCCCTCAGACTGGGGTTTACGAGGTGTGAAATAGGGGATCGTCAAACGGAATATTCCAGGACGACTCCCAAAATTTGGGTGAGCTGACAACAGTTGCCCGATGGCCCAACGGTGAGCATAGAAGCCCGCGGACTAGCCTTTAAGGGGTTCTAGGGGCTCACAGGCTGAGATTCCAGAAGAGTTTACGGGGACATGTTTGCCACATTGATGAGCAAGGGGCTGTTTATGTTCACTCTCCGAACAGGTCATTTAGAAGCCATACTGCAGGAAGTAGACTTCTGAGAACCCCGAGTGGTCAAGAGATGTAGACAGGGAGGAAGAGCGCCAGTGAGATGGGCAAGAAAAAGCATAAACACAGAACAACTTTTCTTTTTATTCATTCATAAAGGCCAAGAGGGTGATGGAAGAACAAACACAAAGGGGGGATCTACCCCATAATAGAAGAGATATTAAGAAGAAAGAAATAAGATGGGTACGTCGATGGAGAATAGAAGAAACAAAACTGAAGCTCCCCCTTTCTCCCTCTCACCTCTCTCTTCTCTCCTTCTGCAGACGTAGGTGTAGAGCCTCTTTTTTTTCTTCTTGTTGTCTCCTCCCTTCTCTCGAACCAACCTTTTCTTGAGCAAAGCTCACCTCCTTTTATAGGAGGGAAGATAATGCCCTCCCCCGGTGGAAACTCCATCCTTCCCCCTCTCTTTACCCTGCTCGAAGCCGTCGAGTGGCCTGCGGATAGGGGGCGGTAGAGTAGGGAAGGTGCCTCTGCAGGATTGGTCGACGGTGACGGGCGGACATCAACGCTTCATTGCGGGGCTCGAAGTCTTCCATTCTTGTAGGCTTGAGGTGTGCAGGAGGTTACCTGTCGATCTGATGCAAGAAGTTCATCCATTTCAGGCAAGGGTTCCTTTGTTCGCAGAGAAAAATAGAGCATCAGACTGAGGATGGGACGGCCCATAGGTTAAAATGGTGCGGTCGAGGGCTCGCCGGTTTAGGCCACGCCGGTTTAGATGGGCATGAGATTATCTGCACGCCGATTTAGTAGCCAGGGGGGCACGCCGGTTTAATAGCCAGGGGGCAGGCCGCCCTGGTTTAGCAGCCAGGGGGGTGTGCCGGTTTAGCAGCCAGGGGGGCGCACAAACTTAACAACCAGGGGGCAGGCCGCGCTGGTTTAGCAACCAGGGGGGCGTCGGTTTTACAGCCAGGGGGCCCGCCGATTTAGAAGCAAAAAGGGAGGCGTGCCGGTTTAACAGGAGAGGGGCAGGCCGCGCCGATTTAGCCCAAGGAGAGGCCGCGCCGATTTAGAAGCAAAGGGGGGTTTTGCCCTGGCTCCGAAGCAGCTCCGATAAACGCTTGGCCTCCAGTACTACCTTAGCTTTAAGGCACCGCCTCCGGTGTGACGACCCGGACTCCGTATACCGGATATACCCAATAGGATTACCTAGTAGACCCGATACCACTTGGAACCCGTGAAGCCTCCCAAGAGCTGTAAAGCTCCGAAGGGATAAAGGATTGTTGTGTAGTACATTGAAGTCGCAGATATAACAATACGCAATAATATTTCATTAACTAGGTTTGCTAAAGTAGTAGAAATAAAATTACTTTTTAATTAATAGTTCAAATTAACAATAGAGTCTAGTCCAAAGGAAAGACAAGTACAGTCTAACAAGAAAGAGGACGTACACTGAGGTCGGGGGAAGCCCGACGCAGGTACTGCTGGCAACTACGAACACGCCACACCAGGAACTATGAATGAAGAAGAGATGGCCACACCTGAAAAGTAGGGGTGAGCCTTGTGTCACTGGCTCAGTAGGGGTCACGCGGATCCCCACTGAAAAATAACGCAGTAACACGGAACAACAGCTAAAATAGCAGTAATAGAAAAGCAGGAAAAGCTAAACTACAACAAGAAAGCTATAAAAGAAAGCTGGAAAAGTAGAAGTAGAACAGCTAAAAGAAAAGGGAAAAGCAAAGCTGTAAAGAACGAGGACACGACTATCGAGTAAAGCACGGCTCCCTAAGCTACTCCAAACAACGACAGAAGGGCAAACCCTGATCTCACAAAGTCAGGAGTTACCGATCCGTCAGCCGACCATTAGCCCAAAAGCTAAAGCCCACGAAACGAGGTAAAGGCCCTAGAAAAGACCTAGATAGACAATAGACATTGACGCACACGACTAGAGCGTCATGTATGCGACACCGAGCTATCCTCGGCAAAGTCGAGAACAGCCTAACTTGGAAAGGGAAGATGAACTTGGACGAAGCCAAGAACATGCTAACTCAATAGGGGAACACAGACTCCGAGAAACACGAGAGTCATGCGTCAAGTGACAGAAGCACCTCCTCACGTCCACTGACGTCTTACACTGTGCCACAAGTATCTCTCTACAGACGCCGAGAACGACGGAGACTGAGATACTCTCTGAACCAGGAACATGTTCATGAACAAGGAACAATAGTAACGAGTGACTAGTCAGGGTCACGCCCGTCGGCGTTCGTCCAACCGCCCCTGACCACGTGTGCACACATAAGCTCAATGCCTTGAGCCCGGCATCTAGCTAGTTTTCTCCCCCAGCAGGACGCTACTGCAAGGCAAGGGAGCCCACGGAAACTAGCTTACGAACCATCTATCGGGAACTGCCCCGCCACCACTCCGAAGTGGGCCGACACACTGGAACACGTGAGTCATCAGGCAACGACTAGTGGAGGCTCACTAGACACAGAGACTCTGAAACACGAGTGCTGGAGTACAGACAGGCTAAGCACGCACTGTCACCCGTACTACGAAGCACAAAGGCAGTACACCAACTGCCAACAAACTCAGGACAGGGAAACTAGACCTGCTGACACAACGATCCTTGAGTCTCACAACTAGAAGTCAAGATCGTCGCACAACGGCAGTGACAAGCCGCCAATCAGCCTAATCCTAAGCCGGGGAAAATGACACTGGATCATCAGATCTACATAACCATATGAAATGACTCACGGAGACCTGAGGGAGCATCAAGACCCTCAAAGCACCTGGACACACAAACCGACGTAAAATAGCACCTTTAGGCGTCCAGAACCATGTCTCGATCAGATGAGACACTAACGAGGTCACGTGTCAACCACTGGATCACACCGGGCTGACCAGAAACCAAGGATGACTCTGAAGCGTCGCGGAACACGACTCGATGTAAAGGCACTCCTGGCTACCTTCTAACATGGTCATAGCCCACATAGGACATCAAGGATATCCACGGAACCACGGGCAACCCACAAGGTCAAGCCAAGACAAATGGAGGCCAAACCATCAGAAAAACAACACAGAACAGTATTCTGGGAAGTAAACGGTCACACGTCTGACCGTTCTATGGGTCAAACGGTCAGCCCGAGGGCCGCTACCTTCACCCCGAACACACAGGCAATACACGGTCATACCAGGGCCGCTCAATTCCAAAAATGGTCTAAAGACATGCCGTTCCACAGAATAGAACGGTCTACAGAGGGGCCGTCTCATTGAGATGAACGGTCAGGGACATGGCCGTTCAACTCAGAAGACTCCAAAAATGAAATATGAAAGCGCAGGGGTAAGTGGTCTGCCTGAGGCCGTTTATATCATAGAACGGTCTCATCATGGCCGTAGAGATGAACCAAGCGGTCATGACCTAACCGCTTCACATAGTCAACCCCAAATAGCTAAATTGATCAAACCAATAGAACGGTCCAGACATGGGCCGTTCAAACCATACGAATAGTCTATCGTTGGACCGCTTGGCCAAACCAACTTAAAACGTTGACCAAGTCCAAATGATAAAAACGGTTGAGCCAAGGCCACTTAGACCTTGAACATGGTCAGTCACATGTCCGTTCAGCCAGCGAACTGACATACCCAAGACAACACGGGGAAACACGGTCTCTATTGGGCCGTTATTCATGGAATATCGATCCTCCAAGGGCCACTTACATAATACCACGGTCTATCGCGAAGCTGTTTAACTCTGAACCGACCAACATGAAATGGTTGCACTTGAACTACTTACAAGGTAGAACGGTTTTTGTAAAACCGTCTAAGTGTCACGGCTGATAAAACAGGGGATCGGCCAGATCTCAGCATTTCCACACCCCGTTCGCTCTAAAACGAAGGGGAAACAATCCTAACGACGATACAAGGCTTCCACAGACCGGAAGGGGTCAAATCGAAGCCAAAATGACACGAATCGGGCGATTCAAACGAATCGACCCTAATGGAGTCACATGGGTTCCCAGGCTTCTATCGGCCCCAATTGACCACCGATCGTGATGAAACTTGCGGGAATGGAATGCTAACATGCTGGGGGTTCCAATGGAACCAACTGATCTGAAAATCGTCACCATTTTCCAACGAATCCAACGAACACCCCAAAAGCATGATTTTCCCGAACTTGAATGAAACCCACTCGTTCTCGCACCATTCGGCGTAAAACTGCGAGGAAACGTTGAACAGGAGTAGGGCTTCCATCTCCCTACCTCCATCGAAGATTTCGTGCGTCGAAGTGACTAAACCGCGTCGAAACAATCACGACAATCAAACCACGCAGGCTTTGAATCCCCCGAGAGATCGCGCCAACGTATGCTCCATTCGTCACTCCATCGCGTTCCACGATCACTCATCGCGTTCCTGCCTCGCCCAGCTCGCCAACGGTGCGCGCCCCACGAAGAGAGGAGCAGAGAGGAGAGAGAACGTGAGATGAGAAATGAGAGGGAGGAGAGAGGAAAGGAAAATAAATTAGGAATTTTTCTAATTTCTGAAAATCTAATTTTTGTGCTGAAAATCTACTAATTAATAAAAATACGAAAAAAAATCCGAAACGATCCTCTCAAAGAGTACATCGCAGCTGTAGCATCCTTGAGTCGATGAACTGAGAAATAAACTCACCACTAGGTCCTGTAACTTGTACGAAAGAAAAACCCACGTGGATCGTAAAACTCAACTCATGACCCACAAAAGCGATTCGAAAGCACTCCGATAAGGATCCGAAAGATCCAATAAGAATCCAGGGTGTCCATTTCGGGGCCTCTAGGCCTCAGTTTGAGATTCCGAGTGATTTTTGACACATGCCGAACCCGTATCAGATTGCTCGGGTTTCTCCCTGATTCGGCCTTCGGCACTATGAGTCATGCCCTTAACCCTGCTCCGTTATCATGGGGAGTGTCTTCATTGAATGAGCAGCCACCCAAAGTATTTTCTCCCCCATTGGGTAGTTCCTCGGCCTTCTACGGACCTTTTCGGCATGATGTGTGCCCCGATCGGGTTACTCGGGTTTTTCGCTGATTCAACATTCGGCACCTTGTTTTGAGGGGCCAGGGCTATTTCTTTAGCTCGAGAAACTTTCTTATTGTTAGGGTGCTAGGCCCGGATACAGAGGGGGGTGAATGTATCCTGTTACGAATAATGTCCAAATAGAAACTCAGATGCTAGACGCAATCACAGAATAAAACTAATTCAATTAAACTTATGAGCAAGCAGATGGAGCGCGTCTATCCAGGCATCTAGCGGAAGCAAACACACAAATCAAACCACTGCTCAATAGATTTTTAGGTGGTTCGGTCCTCCAGACCTACATCCACCCCTCACTCCCAACCGGAGTGAGGCTTCACTAGCAAACGCTAGAACCAAGCAGACTCAGTCTGCAAACAGTTACTGCCACACAGCTTGACCAGGGAAACAGACTTCCCTCTTCCTCCCAACCGGAGGGACACCCAAGTGACTCCCAGCCACTTGGGAACTAGAGGTCGAAGACCTCTCTTCCTCCAGACCAGGAGGGACACCTAGACTCGCAACCACAAGCCCAGACCCGGAGGACTAGCCTCCCTTCCTCTAACCAGAGGGAACCCACAAGTGACAACCTGTCACTTGCAACCCGGAGATCAGATCTCCCTTCTCCTGAACCAACAGGAGGAACCCGATCCCCAACAGGGCAATCGGAAGAACAAAGATAATCAGAAAAATAAAGGAAAAATAATAAACGAAAATGACACAGCAATCAGAAGGCTGTAAAAGATGAAAACATAGATGTGGCTCTCAACGGAGCTGACTAGCCTGGATTTGATCCACGGTCCAGTAGACAGATCTTCAGTAGCTTCGTCCTTCTTCTCCACGAACTCACTCTCTCTCTTTCTATCTCTCTTTCTTTCTCCTCTGCTCTCTTCCTCCTTCACTCTCTGCTGCACTTCTTCTTCTTCACTCTTTCTTCTCTCTTCACACGAGCACTATCTCTCTCTCTTTTTCTTTCTCTGCTCTCACTCTCACTCTCTTCTCTGCTCTCTTCTTTTCTTTCTTTTCTTCTTTTTCTGGATCGAAGGGCTTTCTACTCCTCCGGCTTTCTGCTTCGATGATTCTTCAAAGGATGAAGACCCATATATATAGCAGCAGCAGCAGTATCACCCCCGACGTGTGACCTCCACATTTCCAGCCCTAAGTATTCGGACCACGTGGCAGTCTCTCAACAGGCTTTATTTCAGCCTCGGATCACGTGCTGACAGTCACTCGGGAATATTTCCTCGGACCATCTTCTTCTTCTCCTGCAAGGAATTAACACGATTAAAACTCAGGGCACCAGAACCTAAAAGTGCACGAGGTGTATAGAAACAACAAGCGGTGCACTGCACTGAGGACGACACGAGATACAGTGGTGACAAAACAAACACTACACATAGAACGACACGAGGTTCAAAGGTGACAAAACAAGTATTACACAGAGAACGACACGAGGTTATAAACACTAGAATAACACGAAGACACGAATACAAAGAAACAACACGACATAATAAACAGCAGATAGAACGACATGAGGTGAAACGACACGTGATAAAACAAAGAAAGCAGGAATATGACTCGAGTAGCTACAGTAAATGACACGAGAACACAGGATTACTACAGTACGAGATAAGGAGAGCATGACACGAGGTCAGATGAAAAGAGCACGAGGTAAAACGAGAACGACACGAAGTGTCACTATAACAAAACAAACACTACGAAGAGACCGACACGAGATACATACTAATAACGCTTAACACTTCAGAGAAAACGACACGAGCTCACCACAACACGAAGTCGAAAAAAATAGAAACCAACACGAAGTGTGGTTTCAACACAAGAAAGACACGAGGTCTAGGAAGAACAACACGAAGACGGAAATAACAAAGAACCGACTCGAACTAAGGACGACATGGAGACAGCACAGACACGGGCTTGAACTTAGAGAAGAGTGCACGAAGTAAAATCAACACGAAGACAGAACACCACACGAAGATGATGAATGCAACAGTGCAAAGTCTAGACTTGAAATACAATCCAAAACGGCTGTACAGACTTGAAGAATAAGCCAGTGTATAGACTTGAAGATTGAAGGCGATGTACAGACTTTGATGCCCAAAGGCGATGAATAGTGAATCAGTGTATAGACATCAAAGTTCATTGAAGGATGTTCAGACTTTGTGTGTGAAGCAGCACAATGAATAAGTGTGTACATTGAGACCCAGTGTAGACATGACCTAACAGTCCAGTGTATGGACTACAACAATGAACGGCTGTACATACTTCATGTGAAAACCCAATGTACAGACTTCAATCAATATGCATCAGACAACTGTGTATGAACTTGAAGACCCTCAGCCAATGTATAGACTTCAAGTAGAGACCAATGTGTAGACTTCACGTGAAAACGCTGAGGCCAGTGTACAGGCTTGCCACCGACCAGTGTATGGACTACCTCAGCCTGAGGCACAGTATGGACTTCAACTCTGCACATCGAATGTATGGACTTCAAGTGTGAAGGCCACTATGCAGACATTGGGTTCGAAGACAATGTGCAGACTTTGACTTGGAACGTAGGTAGGAATGAGGCTGTATAGACTTGGACCACAAAGGCAGTGTGCAGACTTGGAGACTTAATGAGCAACACAAAGGAGACAAAGCAGCATGGCGTCAACCCAGCTGATCCACTGCGTCCACGCAGCTAGTGAACAAACAGCTAATGCGTCAACCCAATCTCCAACTGCGTCAACTCACTGCATGAACAATTAGCCATTATGTTAACCCAATCTAGCAAACAATCAGATATTCAAGCAGTCAATTAGTCATCAATATTAATTAGCACACCTTAGTGTGACTCATGGTGTGTCAGCCATCATCAAAACCACACAGGGGCACAACAATCTCCCCCTTTTTGATGATGGCAACACAATGAGTTACACTAACTCAACTCAGATTCTTCTCCCCCTTTGCCTTCAGCAAAAAGACATGAGTTGAAGAGAGAATTAAAAACTCCCCCTTTGACTAAACTGCCCCTTTTACGTCAGCAACAACAAAAAACTTATGAGGGCAGCTCAAGATCAGAAGCAATTAAATCAAAATCTCCCCCTTTGTCAAACAACTTATGCAGAGATGCAAATGCAACAAATACTCCCCCTTTGACATGGCAGAAAATATAGAGCTAATGCAGAGAATGAGTCATGGTAAAAAAAAAATGAAGATCTCCCTTATGCAATGAGACATCTCTCCCCCTATCAACATGCATGATTGACTACTCTCCTCGTGAAGCACAGAAATGGACTCTGGTTATCCAATAAATCAATCTGAAATCAGCCATTACAAAGAATCTGAAATCTGGTGAAGATACCACAGAATCAGAACTTATTGCAGAACAAGATGGAAGATTCCAACAGTGTAGAGAGAAATACATCTCAGGAATCAATCTGAAATCCACCATCATAAAGATTCTGAGGTTCAGAAGGCTGCAAGTGAACAAGGTAATAATGGGAGTGGCACCTCACATTTGTATGGTCAGAAAAATGCAGATGGAATCAGTCAACTGATAAGAAAGGAGTTGACTATACAGTTTTTGTTGATCATGCATAAATCTGATCATGAGGGATTTGAATTCAAGGTCACAAATGATATGAACATGATTCAGTATGACAAGGAATGCACCCCCTGAATAGATGCCAATTAATATGCAAGTGATGCATGACATGGAAGCTCCCCCTCAATAAGTGGAATCTTATGAGATAGATGAGAAGGAGACCACAGGGGCAGACAAGGAGAAGTTCAGGTCAATGATCTAAGGAAAAGTGAGCAGAAAGATTTTCAAGGAGATATCAATCTCATAAATCCAAAACATAGTTTTTCAAGGTCTTCCATTATAGGGACTTATGAATGAGTCTTTTGAACAGCATGGTTTAAACATGATGTATGCAGAGTTTATCAATAAAATTCTGTATTGATATCTAAAACCATGTTTTAATAAAGATGAACCAAGCCCTCATATTTATCTTGATTAATATCCCTTTCTCTTACACAATCAAATCTATTGACTTCTTTCAGAATTACATGCACCAATATTGAAGTCAAGCAATTATGAAGTCATATGATTTTGTCTAGGGTTGTAGCAATTTGATTTTAGCATCAATATTCAGTTATTTCAATTTGTTCAACAATTTTTCATGCTACAAATTTTACGAGCACTCTAGTTCAGTTCACACCTTGTAACTAGAGGATATACCTTGATCAGAGGCCAATGTCCCTAAGCACTTAGTGTGACTAACTGTCATGCTATATATGAACAGAGATAGCATTTACACATCATGACACACTCCAAATCATTTCTTGATGAGTGAGTTGTATTTCTCAGTGTGCATGCCATTCCTCTGCCTGAATTTCAATGAATTCTTAATCAGAGTTAACTAAGGCACCTCATGACACAGTCCTTCAGACATGTGTTTCTCAGTGACCAATGTCATTGCTCTGACAGATATTACCCTTTAGACATTTCAGAAAAATTCATTTGCTTCAAATCAATAATAGTTTCATGTACTTAATCAGTTGAAGTCATATATTCAAAAGTGCAGATTTCAGAAGATTTTACAAGACATAGCATGAAACAGATGGTTAAGGTTTATTAAATATGCTTCAGATATTTTTAAGAGATTTTAAAGCCAAACTCATTGAATACATTAAACTTAAACCACATGAGTTATTTCAGTCATTCATAAAAACGTATAATAGAAGATTTCTAGTTCAAGAGTTTTCAGATTTATGATCGAGATAGCCCATTGAAATCTTCATGAAAGACTGATAGAATTCTGAAGCCGAATGATACCAAATTGATAGTAGAAATACCAATTGTTAAGAGAGATTGTGAAGCTCAAAGTTTTCAGAATATGATTAAGGTTTGTCAACAAAATCAGTACGAGAGGATATGCAATGAGTTCTGACCCATGTATGCATTTGACAACCTATATGCAATGCAATGACTCCCCCTCACAATATGCATTCAAACTCCCTTTTTGGCATTTTCAATGTAAGGAAATGCAATGCACTATATGTATGCAGGGACATGCAAAGACTCGACATTGAATTGCTATGCAAGGATATGCAACTAACTCCCCCTGAAAACATGCAATGTTTGCACTGAAAACTGAACATATGATACCAAATGATTCATGCACATTCAGACTGCCCTGTCAAGCAAAATGACCCATGGTACTAGGCGGGGCACTTGGTCTAAAAGACCAGCTCTCACATAGTAAGGACCTCCGGACAGATTTCCCTGCCTTTTGGTAGCTTACCATTTGATATACCATAGAGGTCATAAATAATAAGGTAAACTCAACAGTCCTATATGCAATTCAGGTTTTCAATGAATTATGCAACGGACAGTTTTCAAACAGCATTCACATTCAATTCAGATTTTCAGAAATTTCAGAGTGCATGATATGCAATCCAACATACAAGAAGTTTGAAATATCATTCATCATGGCATTGATATGTAATGCATTCAGAGGTAAACTACAATTATTTCCATGTGTATTTCAGATTTTCAATTAGATTCAGTTAGATGATGCACAAAAGAATTAATCATGATATGCAGGCATTTAGAGCACACAAATTCAGAAGACAGAATTTAAGCAGAGTTTTCAGAGCTAACCTGAAATGTAGTCATGGGGTTTTCATTCTTGAGTGCCTTGGTTGATTAACCCCCTTTATTCATTTCCAAGGCACACCTGCAACAACTGGATTATTTTGATCCTGCAGGAACCCAAGAAGTCTTGGGTCCTGAATTAATAGTGACATTCCTAGCAGGTATGGTAGCCAACTTCTGTGCATGAAGGTCATCAATTCTCATTACATGACAATCAACAGCAGCATGAGACCTATGACCATAAGCGTGAAATGTTCTGTTGTATGCATGAAATTTTGACTTACCATTACCTGCCCACCAGCATTTAGAAGCTCGGTGGCCAGGTTTCCCACATTCAAGGCAGACAAGTGTCTTTCCTTTAAAAACAGATTTATTTTTACCAAGAGAATTTCTATTTGCAGGGAATTCAACAAATTTGGAATTTAAATGGTTTACCTGAGCATACCAGCAGTCCTTGACTGTATGGTTATGCCTCCCACATTCGAAGCACCTTGGGTGCTTGCCTTTGGAGCCAATGTCATTTCTATCAAGATTATTTTTGTTGACATGGAAATTAAAAGGTTTAGAATTGAATCTCTTTCTCTGAACATGCCAGCAATTTTCAACCATGTGGCCCAATTTTCCACAATGAAAGCATTGAATGTTCTTTTTATGAGATGTATGATTTTTAGCATGGAACAGTTTATCATGCATTTTTCTAGCAGAAAGGTCATCATGTTTTATTAACCTGCATTCATGCATGATATGACCTTCTCTGTGACAGTAAAAACATTTTATTCTTCTCTTTTGATCATGAGAAGGTTTCTTCGATTTAGAATTCCTAGCATGAATTCTATCTGATTTCAATTCATCCTTTCTCATGACAAAGCACACATCCATCTCATGGCCAGATTTACCACAGTAGAAACATTTCACATTCCTTCTTTTAACATGAGACAGTTTGGCCTGAGAATTTTCAGCATACAAATTTTTATTCTGTTTTGTTTTCTTTTGTTTTTCTATCTGATTAGTAGGCAGACATGAAGGAGAAGCTGAAGTGCTAGCTAACTCAGAGCTACGCACAAAGGTTGTATACATTCTTTTTCTCTCTTCCTGTTTACTGCCTCCATCAGAGACTTTCTTCTTAGAAGCAGTCTTTGAATTTTCTTTATTTTTAAATGACTCAGACAGAGAATTGTTCAATTCAATGATTTCATTTTTGAGAGAGGAAATGAGAATTTCAGAGTCTGTGATCTTTTCATTAAGTAAGACATTAATGGCTTTGCAGCTATCAATCTCTTCAATTAATGTAGTCACTCTCTCACATTCATTTTCAATTGAACTTTTCCCTCTTTCAAGCATTAAGAGTCTCTCAGACATAGCAAAATTCAGTAGCTTCAGCTCTTCATTTTCCTTTCTTATTTGTTCATTCTGAACCAGTTCATCAATTAGGATTTGATCTTTTCCTATTGAATTCAGCTCATTTTCTAGTTCAGAAATTTTATCAGTAAGTTCATTATTTTTGTTTTTCAGCACAGAAATGTGTTCTTTATGCTTGTCAAGTTCAGCTTGATTTTCTTGTTGGAGCCTTTTAGCCTTTTCATTTTCAAGCTTCAGTTGATTCATTTTTGAGCCTGTATTTCCAGCTTCTTCCAATTGCTTCTTATGGTTTTGAATATCAATCAGATAAGCATCATGAGATTGTTTCAATTTTGAACAATTTTCACATGATAAATCAGAACAATTTTGATCAATCTTTTTCTTTAGTCTTCTATTTTTAGATTTTACTTTTCTATATTTTTCATACAATTCAGCATACATCTCCTTTAAATCATCAAAAGTCATTTTGTCAGAATCAGATTCAGAATTTACCTGGTCTTCTTCTTCATTGCTTGAGGTGCTTCCTCTTGCCGTTAGACATTTCTGGTTCTCATGAAATGTGATCACTGAATCCCAGATTTCCTTCGCAGTCCTACATGTAAGAATAGAGGAAATGACATTAGCATCTACAACATTCTTCAGAATGTCCCGAACTCTTATATTCTCACTGTTTAGTTGTTTATCCTTCTGGGACCATTTATTCTTCTCTCGAGACAAAACATGTGGACCATGTTCAACGAGAACCCATAGTTTTGGATCTATAGAGTTTATAAAACCACATAGACTGCGTGACCATTTCTTGAAGTTAGAACCATCAAAAACTGTAGGTGATGTCATTATCAAACAATCGAATAGACTCAGATCGATGAGCTAGAAAGCGATATCAGAAGAATGCACCACACTGGAACTGTAAAGCATGAAATCAAACCAGCAGGATCCTCTGCAGATCATTGGATCTGGAAGTCAGACACCGCTCTGATACCAACTGTTAGGGTGCTAGGCCCGGACACAGAGGGGGGTGAATGTATCCTGTTACAAATAATGTCCAAATAGAAACTCAGATGCTAGACGCAATCACAGAATAAAACTAATTCAATTAAACTTATGAGCAAGCAGATGGAGCGCGTCTATCCAGGCATCTAGAGGAAGCAAACACACAAAGCAAACCACTGCTCAATAGATTTTTAGGTGGTTCGGTCCTCCAGACCTACATCCACCCCTCACTCCCAACCGGAGTGAGGCTTCACTAGCAAACGTTAGAACCAAGCAGACTCAGTCTGCAAACAGTTGCTGCCACACAGCTTGACCAGGGAAACAGACTTCCCTCTTCCTCCCAACCGGAGGGACACCCAAGTGACTCCCAGCCACTTGGGAACTAGAGGTCGAAGACCTCTCTTCCTCCAGACCAGGAGGGACACCTGGACTCGCAACCACAAGCCCAGACCCGGAGGACTAGCCTCCCTTCCTCTAACCAGAGGGAACCCACAAGTGACAACCTGTCACTTGCAACCCGGAGATCAGATCTCCCTTCTCCTGAACCAACAGGAGGAACCCGATCCCCAACAGGGCAATCGGAAGAACAAAGATAATCAGAAAAACAAAGAAAAAATAATAAACGAAAATGACACAGCAATCAGAAGGCTGTAAAAGATGAAAACATAGATGTGTCTCTCAACGGAGCTGACTGGCCTGGATTTGATCCACGGTCCAGTAGACAGATCTTCAGTAGCTTCGTCCTTCTTCTCCACGAACTCTCTCTCTCTCTTTCTATCTCTCTTTCTTTCTCCTCTGCTCTCTTCCTCTTTCACTCTCTGCTGCACTTCTTCTTCTTCACTCTTTCTTCTCTCTTCACACGAGCACTATCTCTCTCTCTTTTTCTTTCTCTGCTCTCACTCTCACTCTCTTCTCTGCTCACTTCTTTTCTTTCTTTTCTTCTTTTTCTGGATCGAAGGGCTTTCTGCTCCTCCGGCTTTCTGCTTCGATGATTCTTCAAAGGATCAAGACCCATATATATAGCAGCAGCAGCAGTATCACCCCCGACGTGTGACCTCCACATTTCCAGCCCTAAGTATTCGGACCACGTGGCAGTCTCTCAGCAGGCTTTATTTCAGCCTCGGATCACGTGCTGACAGTCACTCGGGAATATTTCTCGGACCATCTTCTTCTTCTCCTGCAAGGAATTAACACGATTAAAACTCAGGGCACCAGAACCTAAAACTGCACGAGGTGTATAGAAACAACAAGAGGTGCACTGCACTGAGGACGACACGAGATACAGTGGTGACAAAACAAACACTACACATAGAACGACACGAGGTTCAAAGGTGACAAAACAAGTATTACACAGAGAACGACACGAGGTTATAAACACTAGAATAACACGAAGACACGAATACAAAGAAACAACACGACATAATAAACAGCAGATAGAACGACATGAGGTGAAACGACACGTGATAAAACAAAGAAAGCAGGAATATGACTCGAGTAGCTACAGTAAATGACACGAGAACACAGGATTACTACAGTACGAGATAAGGAGAGCATGACACGAGGTCAGATGAAAACAGCACGAGGTAAAACGAGAACGACACGAAGTGTCACTATAACAAAACAAACACTACGAAGAGACCGACACAAGATACATACTAATAACGCTTAACACTTCAGAGAAAACGACACGAGCTGACCACAACACGAAAATGAAAAAAATAGAAACCAACACGAAGTGTGGTTTCAACACAAGAAAGACACGAGGTCTAGGAAGAACAACACGAAGATGGAAATAACAAAGAACCGACTCAAACTGAGGACGACATGGAGACAGCACAGACACGGGCTTGAACTTAGAGAAGAGTGCACGAAGTAACAACACGAAGATAGAACACCACACGAAGACGATGAATGCAACAGTGCAAAGTCTAGACTTGAAATACAATCCAAAATGGCTGTACAGACTTGAAGAATAAGCCAGTGTATAGACTTGAAGATTGAAGGCGATGTACAGACTTTGATGCCCAAAGGCGATGAACAGTGAATCAGTGTATAGACTTCAAAGTTCATTGAAGGATGTTCAGACTTTGTGCGTGAAGCAGCACAATGAATAAGTGTGTACATTGAGACCCAGTGTAGACATGACCTAACAGTCCAGTGTATGGACTACAACAATGAACGGCTGTACATACTTCATGTGAAAACCCAATGTACAGACTTCAATCAATATGCATCAGACAACTGTGTATGGACTTGAAGACCCTCAGCCAATGTATAGACTTCAAGTAGAGACCAATGTGTAGACTTCACGTGAAAATGCTGAGGCCAGTGTACAGGCTTGCCACCGACCAGTGTATGGACTACCTCAGCCTGAGGCACAGTATGGACTTCAACTCTGCACATCGAATGTATGGACTCCAAGTGTGAAGGCCACTGTGCAGATATTGGGTTCGAAGACAATGTGCAGACTTTGACTTGGAATGTAGGTAGGAATGAGGCTGTATAGACTTGGACCACAAAGGCAGTGTGCAGACTTGGAGACTTAATGAGCAACACAAAGGAGAAAAAGCAGCATGGCGTCAACCCAACTGATCCACTGCGTCCACGCAGCTAGTGAACAAACAGCTAATGCATCAACCCAATCTCCAACTGCGTCAACGCACTGCATGAACAATTAGCCACTATGTTAACCCAATCTAGCAAACAATCAGATATTCAAGCAGTCAATCAGTCATCAATATTAATTAGCGCACCTCAGTGTGACTCATGGTGTGTCAGCCATCATCAAAACCACACAGGGGCACAACACTTATGAGGTAGCAGACCCCCAGGTGTGTTTTCACCCTGATCGGACGAGATATGGCGTTTAGTCGGCGTCTCCATCCTCGACTTGCTCTCGGGTGCCGGGACGTACATGCCGCATGATCATCATTTTTTTGACGTCCACACCGAGTTATGCCGTTCATCGATGTTGGGATTGCACCGACGCAAGGAGTTCGGGCTTCTCCGACTTAGACGAAAGGTCTAGGTCGTACCCCTCGGCTAAGACCCCGGAAGGCCATGGGTGCCGAGTTAAGTGGTTCATCGATACTGGGATCGCACCGATGCAAGGAGTTCGGGTTTCTCTGACTTTGACAAAAGGTCTAGGTCGTACCCCTTGGCTAAGACCCCGGAAGGCCATGGGTGACTAGTTGAGTGGTTATGGTGACTCATTATTGGAGCTTTGAGAGACTATCTTTTTCATTGTGGGGTATTGGTTTCAGTTGATCGCCTAACTGAGAAAGCGGCGCATGGTATAGCTTCAGGTGTTTCCCATTGAGGGGTGGAAATTGAACTTCCCCCCGATGGTTGACAAAGACATAAGAACCACCTTCGTAAACTTTCTGGATCACGTAAGGTCCTATCCAATTTTCATTCAATTTGCCTTTGGGATTGGCTGCCATGACTTCTTTTCATTTGGCCATGACTAGGTCCCCTTTCTTGAATTCGCGCTCTTTGAAGAGTTCGTCAAAGATGCGAGCCATACGAGCCTGATAGATCTGTATATTTTGCTAGGCCTTAAGCCATTGTCCTTCCAAATTGGAGAGTTCCTCCAGTCTTATTTCCATATTGGCTTGGCCATCTTTGACCAGTTCGTGCTGGATCGACACTCGCAGCGAGGGTATCTCCAGCTCTATCGTGATGACATCTTTCGAGTCGTAGACTAGTGAGAATGGTGAACAACTTGTCGGGGTGTTGTACACGGTGCGGTACACCCACAGTGTTTCATACATTTTGTCTTCCCAATCCTTCTTGCTAGAGCTTACCATCTTGGCAAGAAGTGTGCATAATATTTTGTTGAAGGCTTCCGCCAACCCGTTTGCTTGCTGGTTATACGGAGCAGATGTCCTCCAATCTATTCTGAATTTATCGGCTAATTTGTAGACCTTCTGATTCCGGAAGTGACTTCGTTGTCGGAGACAATTCGATCGGGTACGCCGAAGTGGAGTATTATGTTTCGATGGACAAATCGGACAACGTTTTCTCTTGTCACTTCTCTTAGAGCCACGGCCTTCGCCCAGTGGGAGAAGTAATCTATCACTACTGAGATGTATCTACATCCTGATGAAGATGCGGGCAGTGGGCCCAGAACATAGGTGCCCCGTTGAGCAAAAGGCCAGCTGGGCGCCGTTGGATGTAGTTGTATTGGGGGTCTTCTTGGGATTGCAGCTTGCTGTTGACATTTCAGACACGACTTGGCATATTTGCAGCGGTCGTCGAACATAGTTGGCCAGTAATATCTCAACTTGTTGATTTCAATTTTCATCTTAGGCCCGGCTTGATGGGCACCAGCTGATTCGGCATGAACTTCCTTCATGACCGTCCAAGCCTCCTCCATAGACAGACATCGGAGGAGCACCTTTCTTTTGGCATCCGCCACAATTCGGAACAAGGTTCCATTCCTGACTTCGTAGGAGTCTTTCATTCTGATCAATTTGATCTTTTCTTCCGTTTGCTTGGGAAATTGTTGGTGTTTGAACCATTGCATTAGGGGCTCTATCTAATCAGGAGAGTTAATTGCTTCTGCTGTTGCAGCTTCATATTCTTCTTCGCTTGGCTCCTCTATCATGCTAGGAACCTGGCGCCTGTTTATCACTGTTATATTAAGCGATTCACCTAGTGGGACTGCCAGTGAGCTTGCTAACTTCGCCAGTGCATTTGCCTGAGCATTTTGGCTTCGGCCGACATGGCCTATCTTGATGAAGTAGAGTCGCCCCATGAGCTTCTTTGCCTTGGCGCAATAAGGGAGTATCTCAGGCTTTCGGACATTGAATTCTCCCTGTATCAGCTTGACAATTAGCATTGAATCGCCGAACACTTGCAGCATTCGAATCTCCATATGGAGGGCAATCTGAAGACCGATGATCAAGGCTTCATATTCTACTTCATTGTTTGTGAATGGCTTGTTGATCGAGCACGATGTATGCATCACTTCTCTTTCTGGGGATTTGAAAATGATGCCTGCTCTGGCTCTTATCCTCATATGCCCTGATTGGGATGTTTCAGTTTTGGATGCTCCGTCAAAGTATAACTGTCATATGACTTGACGGACTTGGTCCACTTCTAGTGTTTCATCTTCCGGAAGCTCCGTGATTAGAGGGGAATCTTCGGGCACAGGGTGTGCTGCAAAGAAATATGCTATTGCCTATCCTTTAATAACCTTTTGTGGCACATATGTAATTTCAAATTCCATCAGGATGACGGCCCATTTACCTAGTCACCCTTTCAGTATTGGATGGGAAAGCATATATTTAACCGGATCAGCCCTTGATATCAGTTGTATTTCATGGGAGAGCATGTGATGCCTCATCTTCTTGACTGTAAAGACCAAGGCGAGGCAGACTTTCTCAATCGGGATGTATTTTCCTTCGACCCCGACCAATCGTCGACTATGGTAATAAAGGGCTTGCTCCTTGCCCTCGTCATTATTCTGGGCCAGCATTACCCCCAGTGAATATTCAGTGGCGGCTATGTAGAGAATCATTGGCTGCCCCTTAACAGGTGCCCCCAACATTGGTGGGGTCTTCAAATATTCTTTCAACTGGTCAAAAGCCCCTAGGCATTCTTGATTCCAGTAGAAGAGTGCGTTTTTCATCATCAGCTTATGGAATGGCTGACATCGCTTGGACATGTTAGAGATGAACCTGTGGATATAGGTTAATCGACCCTGCAATGACTGCAGTTCCGTTAAGTTCTTCGGAGGAGGCAACTCCTGAGTGGCTTTTATCTTGGAGGGGTCTATTTCAATTCCCCGATATCGGACAATGAAGCCTAGAAACTTCCAACTGGAAATGTCGAAGGCGCACTTCAACGGGTTCATCTTCAGCTCGTATTGTCAGAGCCTTACGAATATAATCCTGAGGTCGCTCAGGTGATCTTCTTTCTTCTTGGTCTTGATGATCAAATTGTCGACGTAGCATTCGACTTTGTCATAGAGCAGTTCATCAAATATCTTCGTCATCGCCCTTTGATAAGTGGCACCGGCATTTTTTTGGCCGAAAGGCATCCTTTTATAATGGAATATCCCCTTGGGTGATCGAAAAGCCGTATGAATTCTGTCATGCTTGGTTATCCATATTTGGTTGTATCTAGGCGACCCGTCCGTGAAAGATAGAGCCTCGTGCCTAGTAGTGCCGTCTATCATGACTTTAGTGATGGGCAATAGGAAATCGCCCTTCGGGCATGCCTTATTCAGGTCCCGAAAGTCCACACATATATGACCATTCTTCTTCTTGACAGGCACAATGTTGTCCAGCCATGTGGTGTATTGGTTTTCTATTATGAAGTCGACATCTATGAGCTTGTCGACCTCTTTGCAAACCTGGCTTTTCAATTCCAGCCTCATCCGTCGAGGTGATTGCTTCACCGGTTCGACTTTGAGGTCGATAGCCAGTATATGCTGAGCAACTTCAGGGTTGAGGCTTGGCATCTCTTTGTAATTCCAAGTGAAACAGTCTCAGAACTCCTGGAGGAGCTGTATATATCGCTTTCTTTCTTCTGGGAGAAGGAGGGCGCTAAGGAAGGTTGGCCTAGGCTCGTCTTCCAGGCCAAGGTTTACTTCTATCAGCTCATCAATGGTAGCTTGGCCACCATCTTCTATCTCCGGAGGTGCCGGTTGCAAATCAATGAAACCTTCATCATCTTCTTCGGCTTCGAAGACATTGTGAATGTCTCCTTGGCTTATCTCGCTCAACAGCGAGGCTTCGCCATCTTCTTTCCCTGGCTCTTGAATCAGTGCCGGTGCCGGCAATATAGCTTCTGGGCAACTTGAGTATTGGCCCGTAGGTGAATCGCCCCTAGGGGCAACAAGGAGTTCCATAGCCTCTTACTGTTGTGAGACATTGTCAGAGGTCGTAATGGCCTCTATGACAATAGATTCTCAACATTTACAGGGGACATCGGCCTTCGGCCCATCATGTATCATTGTGTAGGGTTTCGGGGTATTGATAACGCAGAAATGTATGTCGTTACTATATGCGCGCTAACAATCTTAAAACCAAACTCGCACAAAATGATCAAAAGAGAACGTAGTACTATGGCAAGCATGTGTCGAATCCACAGAAAAGAAGAGATTTTTAAAGTTAAAAATCTTAGACTCCTTTGAAAAATATTTGTGATTTGATTGCTTGAAGAAAAGTGATGAAACAAAGAACGATTCTAACAATTAATTAAAAATGCCTATGACTATGCACTTATACTATAGAAAATAATTGCATGAAGTGGAAAGAAGAGATAGAGGAAGGAGGTAGAGAGAGAAGAAGAGCAAAAACTAGATCAAAAAAATAATTCCTTTCATTAACTTAAAAGAAAGAGTACATTAAATGCGAAACAAAATTACACTAATGACGCAATGAGATTACAATGAGGTGAAATTACACAAAAATAAGAAAAATAAGAAAAGCCTAGATTTTAAAGTTTGGAGAAGGTAGCAGAAATAGTGATGACGGCACCATTCTCTCTTGGCCTTGGATCACGAACCACCTCACGGAAGATGTTGTCTACGCTGGGAGGAAGTCACCTTCGTCGTTGAAGCCGCTCTTGGAGGAGAATGTATGGGGTGAGGAGAGAGATCTAAGGAGAGGAAGGGAGAGGTCAAGGTAAAGTTAAGGGAGATGGCAATGGTTTAGAAGAAAAGGGGATGGTAATGAAGGAGAGAGTAACTAAGGCTACCTAGGTGAGATGGAAGAAGAAGAAGAAGAAGGTTTCAAAATATGAATAGTAAAGATTAGAGATAGAGCATTAAAAAGTAGAACATAACTTGTACACTAGAAGGAATTAGAAGATGATGCAGAAGAGGAAGTTGTAGATCATTTAAAAACAAAGAACTTTCATGAAGAAAGTAAGATGAGAAGAGGGACATATAAAGGAGCCAAATAGGGAAGAATAGAGAAGAATGATGTCCACGATTTCAGAGGATAGAATAGTGAAAAATACAATATAACTTGAAAACCAAACGGAATTAGAAGATGATGCAGAAGAAGATGTTGTAGATCATTTAAACACAAAGAACTTTCGTGAAGAAAGTAAGAGAAGTGGAGTAGAAGGGGGAGAACATCGGTGGCCTAAGGTCAAGAGAGAAAGGGTGAAAAATTACCAAAAGAAGAACTCCCTTCTCCTCCTTGACATGGGCTATTTACAGGGAAAATTGGGTCAATGAAAGATGGAGATTGTATCAAAAGGAGATGGATGGCTGTGATTTAGTTAAAAGATAATGCATGGGGGAAAGGAAAAGGAGGTGGGCACCCCCTCCTTGGGCTTTGGGCAACCCCCTTCCCAAGACTCATCATTTCTCTCCTTTATTTCAAACTTTGAATTCTCTTTTCCCTCCAACCAAAATATGTGCTTCTTCTCCTCCATTTCAAACTTTGAATTTTCTTTTCCCTCTAACCAAAATATTTTGATTTCTCTTTTTCCTCCAACCAAAATATGTGCTTCTTTGTTTGACTTGGTCAAAGCGGTGATGACAGTTTTACCCCCTACTTCTCTTACAATTACCTTCAATATCCTGCACACACATAATTACAATTTAATCTATCAAAATTATCACAATGTGCACAAATGCTCATGATTATGCAATGGAGAATTAATGTTCATGGCCCTCAACTTTACTTTACTAAATGATATCACTGAATTAATCAATTTGTGTGAAATGCCCAATTTACATGCGAAGTTGAGATTAACAATGGGACATGCATAATTACCTAATTATATGATCATAAAATGGTTCATACGTAATAAATTATCATAGAAAATGGACACTTATCACACCCCCAACTTGAACATTGCTAGCCCCTTAGCAATGTAAACAAATTAAGATTAGGGACCAACAAGAGTTTGAAAGATTTCATGCCTCCAATCAAGATCACCCTTCACAGAATCAACTACGGATTAGGAATTTTGAATTATTAAAATGTTCTAGCCATAGGATTAGAACATGATGCTCTCATAGAACACTCCTAAAGTCTCATAGCATTTGCCCTTGTGAAATCTAAATCAACAGTTTGGACAATTACGTCCTCCAGATTGCCATCTTAGCTAGGTGTCTTTCAACTCTACCTCTTAGATCAGAGCTTTGATCATAGCAGCCTTCATTTTTTTTGATTAACACAAGGAGCTGTACAATCCTTCACCGTTTGACGTGAACCTCAACTCTTACATTAGGAGAAGCAGGCCCGATTACTAAGATCAGGGGCATTTTTCATGATTTTTTTTCTTTTCTATTTTTTTTTCAACACATGGTGTTGCACAACCCTTCACCATTTGACGCGAACCTCAACTCTTGCATTAGGAGAAACATGCCCGGTTACTATGATCAAGGACATTTTTCATGATTTTTTTTTTGATCTAACTCTTCACTAGGGAGGGCAGAGTGTCAGACACCATACCAAATGACAGAAGGCTTGTCTTTCCTATTTCATTAGTGTGCAAGTGATTTTTTTTATGCTAAGAGACCTTAGGAGATTCTAAACTAATTTTCATGACTAGACACAAAAAATCATTCCATCATCCATCTCCACAGTTTTTTTTCAGAGTCTCTTTTATGAAAGCATGAATCATGAAAGCTTAGTTGGGGCTCTCTTATTATTATTATTATTATTATTATTATTATTATTATTATTGTTATTATTGATAACAATATGAGACAGTAATTATCATGAGATTTGTACAAGGCAGCAAGTTGCATGAGATTTTTACAATGATTACCCTTATCTCCCAACTTAAATGACATCGTCTCTGATGGCATGAAGAATATATGAACAGGATAATGCATACATGAATGCTTGGGAAGGAAAGGTACAACCTAGGGTGCACAGACGCGGCTATTTTGTCAGGCAGCTTTACGAACGACTTCTTCCAGCTCCTACAAATGCAAATGAAAATGACTCACTAGATTATTGAAGGGAAATAGTTGGGTTGCCTCCCAACAAGTGCTAAGTTTAACGCCTTCAGCCAGACGACCTTCTTGTATTTATCATGGGTCACTCAGTGGGATTGATTCCTTTGATGAAAGTTGTGTGTTCTCCAAGTAGTGTTTGAGACGCTGACCATTGACAGTGAAAATTTGACCATTTTTAAGATCTAGGATTTTGACAACACCATGATCAAAGACATTGAGCACAACAAATGGTCCATCCCATCTAGACTTCAATTTTACAGGGAATAAGCACAACCTTGAATTAAAAGCCAAACTTTTTGATCAGGTTGGAATGATTTTCTCACAATGTGTTTATCATGGAAAGCTTTGGTCTTGGCTTTGTAAATCTTGGCATTTTCATAGGCTTCATTCCTCAACTCCTCTAACTCATTTAATTGTAGGGTCCTATGACACCCGGCTTGTGCCAAGTCAAGATTGAATTGTTTAATAGCCCAATAGGCCCTATGCTCAAGCTCAACGGGTAAGTGACAAGCTTTTCCAAAGATCAACCTATATGGTGACATGCCAATGGGCGTCTTATATGTTGTCCGATAGACTCAAAGAGTATCATCCAATCTTTCGGACCAATCCTTCCTATCGGGCGTAACAGATTTTTGCAAGATGTTTTTGATCTCCCGATTAGATACCTCCACTTGGCCAGTTGTTTGGGGGGTAGGGGTAGCAATTTTGTGAGTGATCTCATATTTCCCAAGAAGAGCTCGGAATTGGGAATGAGTGAGATGAGAACCCCCATCACTAATGATGGCCCTAGAACACCCAAACCTTAAAAATATGTTCTTTCGGATAAACTTCATGACAACTTTATGATCATTAGTTCAGGTAGCAATAGCTTCAATCCACTTATATACATAGTCGACTGCCACCAGAATGTATTTATGTCCAAATGATGGTGGCAAGGGCCCCATAAAATTAATTCCCCAAACATCGAAGATTTCAACCACTAGAATGGGGTTAAGTGGCATCATATCTCGTTTACTCATGTTCCCCATAGTTTGACACCTAAGACAAGTCTTGCTAAATTCATAGGCATCTTTGAAGAGAGTAGGCTAGAAAAATCTACTTTGCAACACTTTGGCAGCCGTTTTCTTTCCTGAGAAATGTCCCCCACAAGCTAGAGTGTGACAAAAGTTCAAAATGCTTTGTTGTATCTCCTCTGGGACACACCTATTAATTATTTGATCCGGACTCACATGGCAAAATTCGGGGTCTTTCCAGAAGTAGTGTTTGATTTTGGCAAAGAAGTGTTCCCTTTCGTGTTTGGACCATGCCTTAGGAATTTGCCCCACATCTAAGTAGTTGACAATATCAGCAAACCATGAGAGTTGACTATGGGTAATGGCCAAGAGATGTACATCAAAAAATAAATCTTACAAAGGAGCACTATCAGTGGTGAGAATCCTAGAAAGATGATTGGCAACTTTATTTTCAGAACCCTTTTTGTCTCAAATTTGAAGATCGAACTCCTGGAGTAACAGGATCCACCTAATGAGTCTAGGCTTGGCATCCTTCTTGGAGAAAAAATATTTGAGAGCTGAGTGATCAGAGTACACAATGACTTTTGCCCCTAAGAGATATGATCGAAAATTTTCAAGGGCGAAGACAACAGCTAACAGCTCCTTTTCCGTGGTTGTGTAGTTAAGCTGAGCATCGGCGAGGGTGTGACTAGCATAATATATCACCACCGGACACTTGTCAATTCTTTGGCCTAGAACTGCCCCGATAGCATAGTCAGATGTATCACACATGATTTCAAAAGGCAAAGACCAATTGGGAGATTGGAGAATGGGTGCCTTGGTCAAAACCTCTTTAAGGGTATTGAAAGCCTCTAAGCAAGCATCATCTAGATAGAATGGGGCATCTTTGGCCAAGAGAAGAGTTAACGGGCGGGGAATCTTAGAAAAGTTGCTGATGAACCGGCGGTAGAAGCCGGCATGGCCAAGGAATGAACGGATTTACTTCACTGAGGTTGGAGGAGGGAGATTAGAAATGAGGTCAATTTTGGCCTTATCCACCTCTATACCCCATTTGGACACAATGTGGCCCAAGATTATGCTCTCTTGAACCATGAAGTGGCTCTTTTCTCAACTAAGAATAAGGTTTGTTTCAATACATCTCGCAAGCACTTTCTTCAAATTTTCCAAGCAGTTTTCAAATGACTCCCCAAACACAGAAAAATCATCCACAAAGATCTATAAGAATTCTCCTACTATATCGGAGAAAATGGCCATCATGCACCTTTGAAAAGTGGCCGGTGCGTTGCAAAGACCAAATGGCATTCTCCGAAAGGCAAATGTTCCATATGGGCAAGTGAAGGTGGTCTTTTCTTGGTCTTTTGGATAAATGGCCACTTGATTGTACCCAGAATATCAATCTAGGAAACAAAAATATCTTTAGCCCGCCAATTTCTCCAGAACATGGTCAATAAAGGGGAGTGGAAAATTATAGCAACCCTGGTAAAAATAAAAGGAAATAAAAACCCCTATTGATCAAAATAAGATTAAAAGATTTAATGAATAAATGATAAGAGCCAAAAGAAGTAAATAATAAACCAAAATGTAAATAACGCCTTGATTCAAGGCGCTACTTCAAAAAGAAACGCCCTTATATAAGGCACGAATTCCAGAGAGGACGACCACAGCAGATGTCGTCAATTCTTAAACGGCCAAAATAATAAAAAGGGCAAGTAAACGTGACGCCCTCCACATGGACGCGTTTTACATAAGAAATGACTTTTAACAAAGGCGTCAATTTAAACTAACGCCCTATGGCAAGGCGTTAATTCTGTTCGAGTCTCATTCGAACCAGGACATTATCCAGGGCAAGTTCTAGATAACTACGAGGAAGATTAATTATGGCAAGGACTCTATGAGGGAAACATTACTTTCAATACAACACTAACTCCATTAGGGTTCTAAAAATCTTATAAGTATCCTGCTGTTCAACCCAGACCGCTGTTTGGCATTCTGTGTATTGCTGCTGTCATCCGTGAGGAACGTAAGTTGTTCTTCATTATTTTGCTTTCACCTTCGGTTATGTATGAGTACGAAGACTAATGTCTTCATCTTATTTCATGTAGGAAGTCTACGGTAAGTAGTAACTCTCGTGTCAAAGAGAAGATCGTGGATTCTTCGTCAAACGATCTATACATCCTTTCTGTGCAAGTTGTTACTGTTACCGTGTGAAGAACGTAGATTGATCTTCACCTTCCTTCTTCTCTTGCAGCCAACCGACCGTGAAAGGAGGAAGCTTTCTTCTGCTTCTTCTTTCTGCTGTTGCTGTCTTGCATTAAAACAGAGTATCGTTCTCTCTTCAACTTTCTTCACGTGTCTTCACCCAGAACATCATTAGGTAGGTTTTCTCAAGAACGTAGCCCAAACTAGTTTAAGATCTTTAATAATATCATCGGTCATCCATGCATATAGTTTTACTGTGGTTTCAAATGTTTTGTATAAAATTTCAAAAAGAAACGCCCTTGACAAGGGCGCTAATTTAAAAGAAGCGACCCTCACCAGGGCGCTAATTGTGGTTTTGACGCCCTGCCCAGGAGTTGTCAATTTCACTTAATTGTTAATTAACCGTGTTTAAAATTTAATATCTATGAAACTACGAATCTAATATGATGCATGATCATACCTGTTGAATCCTGCTATTTTCTTGTCCTGACCCTATACCTTGGTTCCTGAAATTTATTATTTGAAAAATTTACACTGTTCATGTTAATATCCCGAATTACGGAAGATAGTGAATTAACGACCTGCATGAGGTCGTCTGTCATAAAAGTGACGCCCTGGACCAGGGCGCGAAGTTGAAAGTAACGCCCCTGTTTAAGGCGCGTTCTACTAAAATTCCAGAATTTAGAAATTATGCAAAATAGAAGAAATGTGATGGACGCCTGCTGTATAAGCCGTCAAATCATAAATAAACGCCCCTATAGAAGGCGTTAATTTGATAAGTAATGACTTAGATTAAGTCGCTATTTTCCTGTGTTACTGTTTTGAATTGTTTTCTGTTAACCGAGGGTTTTGATATATATATATATATATAATTATAGTATCTGACACTATATTCCAATCCGTGAATATAGTCACATGTTTCACGATGGTTTATCGCATTACCCCTCAATTCTCAGTGACATACAAGCTCTCCATTGGACATTCCGTTCCTTTGGACTAGCAAGTTAGTCATAGAGACCTCCATAAGACTCCTCGAGCCTTGGATTCCCTCAAGGCCGATTGAGCGGGTTGTACCATAAAAACCTATTATACTACTTTACCATGTCACTCTATAGAAACATGGTATACCGGCCCTCATATTATGCTATGGGTATGATATGAGAATTATCTTAATGAACGGGGAAAGCATGCCATTATTGTGATGTTCTTGTGGACCCCAATTCTATATCAAACATTATTGTGATGTTCTTGTGGACCTCAATTCTATATTAAAAGAGTGACCATCTACTTATGGGCACTTATTTGTCATGGTACCCAAGTTAGGGAACCAATTACACCCAGTTTTATCGATATTCGTGATTATATCGAGTTCAATTTTGAACTCTACCTATCTTAAATTTCCACAAGCTTTTTCCTTGAAATTCCATATTGGCTATACAATAAAGTGGATGTCTAGATCTATCTTTAATGCTGTGCATAAGGGCCCGATCTGGTCCTGGGAGGAGCACCCAAAAGTACTAGTGCCCATGGGAGTTGTAATGATACCGGTGTCTAGCATTGCACCGAAGTACTATTTTCTTTTGATCTAATTGGCATTCCACACTCTCTCTCTTTCTCGCGTGCGTGACTTGACTTGCGTGACTTTACTAGCATGGTCCGACACGGGCAAAGTACTTGCGTGAAGTAGCCAATTCCCACATGACATGATAAATATCTTGACATATATTTGATACAAGTTCTTGAAAGTTCATGAATAGTTCACTTCATTATCTCTTGTTATACTCTCTATCTTGTCGTTTTACGCAAGCATGCATAGCCATAGTGCATTTACATATGACAAATGTAATTACTTAAACCCATTGCTAGTTCTTGAGATAGAATTTTCTACTGAGCGTTCGCTCACTCAGTGTTTCCATACTTTTCAGGTAAGTCCGCTGGCGAGACCCAAACTGACGGAGAAGGTCAAGAGTGAAAGAGTTAGAGCTATTCAAGCATCCATCAGTCCTGTCTTCTCTATATTTTGTTGAGTCAGAAATGTACCTTTCTTTTATTAAGTCTAGTATTTGCAAGGGTTGGTAATAGACATATTCTTATTAAAGGAATAAATGGATTGGGTTATCTTTATATTTGCGCACTCTGTCTTTGTGTCGAATACACTACTACTCTGATTGACATGATTGATATAAACTCGTCACGCATCTACGGGTACCTTCCGCGCTCGGGGCGTGACAGTTTTTGTGGTATCAGAGCCTAGGGTATTCAATTCCTAAGAAACCCAAGTCCAAGGATAAGTCTGAACCTCTAACCAGTGAGATTGGGTAGAACCAAGGGTTAAAGTCAACATAGAATTAAAAGCCTTTTTAACGCAATCACATACTAAAATAGCTATTGTAATTGTTGGACAATGGCTGCCGAACGTGCTCAATGGCGCAACATGCAACGCACTCTTCAAGGCATGACCCAGGCACTTCAACAAGTGGCACAAGCAGGTGCACATCGTGGAGCAGGAAATCTCCACCAAAGCTTCAAGAACATGAACCCTCCTAAGTTCATGGGATCCACTGATCCAGATGATGCCGAACACTGGATCCGAGAGACGGAACGTGTTTTTAGAGTCATGCAATGTTCGGACCAAGTGCAGGTCCTATTAGCCACATTTCAATTGGAAAGAGACGCCCGATGCTGGTGGGAGTCGGTAGAAGCCACATTAGATCAAGGACAAGTTACTTGGGAGGAGTTTGTTGAACATTTCAACAATAAATATTTCTCAGATCGAGTTCAAGAGAAGAAAGCCGCTGAATTTGCCGCACTTAAGCAACGATCTTTGTTGGTGGCTGAATATGAAACGCAGTTCGCTAGGTTGTCTCGGTACGCTAAACACTTAGTTAGTACTGAGAAGATGAAAGCTCGAAGATTCCTTAATGGGCTCAGGCCTCAATATATCACACAACTGGCACCGATGGACATACAAGTCTATTCGGAGATGGTTCGACGAGCCCAATTACTAGAAGATGCCACGGAACTATCTGATAGGATCCGTGGGAAAGACAAGAAGGAGAATGTTACTAGCTCCGGCACCTTCAAACCTCATTTCAAGAAGAGGCCAGGAAATGGAGGCATTCCCTCCCAGGAGCAAAAGTTCAAGAAGACCAAACCTTTCTCCATCACCACTACACCTGCTAAGGTGGTATGTAAGCACTGTGATAAGGCCGGACACAAGGCCGAAGAATGTTGGAGGAAACTTGGAGCGTGTCTCCGTTGTGGGAGCCGTGATCATCAGATTCCCGACTGTCCCCTACTCAATGATCAAGCCGGTGACGGAAAGCGCCCGGTAACAAAGAATGCTCGTCTCCACGCGATTAAGGAGACCGAAGAAGACGAAGGTGGACTAGTAGAAGGTACACTAAAAGTTTGTTCCAAGTCGGCACATGTCTTATTTGATATGGGTGCATCACATTCTTTTATTTCCAAGAAGTTTGCTGACCCACTACCTATGGAACCGGAATGGATGAAAATATTTTTATCTACTCCTCTCGGAAACGAAACCGATATTACGCACCATTATCAAAACTGTGAAGTCTTAGTAAAAGGAAGAAATCTTCCTATCAACCTCATATGTCTAGACCTAAAGGAATATGATGTCATATTGGGAGTAGATTGGTTATCTAGGTATCAAGCAACGGTGGATTGCCGTAACAGCAAAGTTACTTTCAAGGACTTTCCAGAACTAGTCTATTCTAGCCCTAAGAGTCGGAGCAAGTCACCTCTTATTTCGGCTCTCCGAGCTAGCAAGCTAATAAGGAAAGGATGTGTATCTTTCCTTGCATTTGTCACCGTTAAGGAAACTAAGGAAACTAAACTAGAAGACATCCCTATTGTGCAAGAATTTCCGGATGTGTTTCCGAAAGATTTGCCTGGATTACCCCCACAAAGAGAAGTGGCATTCACCATCGATTTGGTCCCTGGTGCTGGACCAGTTTCTAAGGCACCATATAGGATGTCCCCTGCCGAACTCAAGGAGCTGAAGGAGCAATTGATGGAACTCCTCAAGAAGGGATTTATTAGACCAAGCACTTCCCCGTGGGGAGCACCTGTGCTATTTGTAAAGAAGAAAGATGGATCCATGAGGTTATGCATCGACTATCGACAGTTGAATCATCTCACTATCAAGAACAAGTATCCACTGCCGAGAATCGATGAGTTATTTGATCAAATATCTGGATCCAAGTATTTTTCAAAGATTGATCTCAGGTCAGGTTATCACCAACTAAGGATCAAGGATGATGACATTCATAAGACCGCATTCAGAAGCAGGTATGGCCATTATGAGTTTGTTGTTATGCCTTTTGGACTAACAAATGCCCCTGCTGCTTTTATGCAGTTGATGAATAGTATATTCAGACCTTATCTAGATCAATTCGTGGTGGTTTTCATTGATGATATATTGATTTACTCCAAGACCAAGGGAGAGCATGAGGAACATTTAAGGATTGCATTACAGGTATTGAGGACAAATCAGCTATATGCAAAGCTCAGCAAATGTGAATTTTCGATAGGAGAAGTAGCTTTCTTGGGGCATGTTATCTCAAAAGACGGTTTACTCGTAGATCCATCAAAGGTTGAAGCTGTAAGGATTTGGGAAAGACCGACCAATGCTAGCGAGGTCCGTAGTTTCTTGGGTATTGCGGGCTACTATCGGTGATTCATCAAGGATTTCTCCAAGATAGCCGTACCACTCACTAGGCTAACTCGCAAGGAGATACGCTATGAATGGAGCGAGGATTGTGAACGAAGCTTCCAAGCTCTCAAGGATCACTTGACTACTGCCCCAGTCTTAGCTCTACCAATTGAAGGAGAAAAGTTCAAGGTATACACCGATGCATCTGGCATTGGCCTCGGATGTGTTTTAATACAACAAGGGAAGGTTATAGCCTACTCTTCTCGCCAATTGAAGAAGCGCGAGGAGAACTACCCAGTTCATGATTTGGAATTGGCTGCGGTAGTTTTTGCACTGAAGATATGGAGACATTATCTGTATGGAGTGCAGTTTCTTGTATACTCTGACCATAAAAGTCTTAAGTATCTCTTCTCTCAGAAGGAATTGAATATGAGGCAAAGACGTTGGCTAGAATATCTTAAGGACTTCGACCTTACGATACAATATCATCCTGGAAAGGGTAATCCTGTAGCTGATGCCCTTAGTCGAAAGAGAGCATTATTAGCCAATTGTATGATTCAGGAGTGGAAGTTGCTAGAACAATTCACTAGACTTAATATAAGCATGGACAAGGACGGTAGGTGTGTCACCTTATCCCATATAAGCATACAGCCAGACTTGCTATTCGAAATACAAGGACTTCAAGGTAGTGACCCGGTATTAGTGGAAATCAAGGGCAAACTAGAAGGACAATCTGTGTTCCAACTAGCTTCAGATGGAAGGTTGTTATTCCAAAATAGAACTTGTATACCAGATTGTCCAGAATTAAAGAAGAAGATCTTAGATGAAGCTCACAGATCAAGGTACACAATTCATCCAGGATCTACTAAGATGTACCAAGATTTAAAAAGGACCTTCTGGTGGCCTAATATGAAGAGAGAAGTCGCGGACTTTGTGTCTCGCTGTCTCACCTGCCAACAAGTTAAGGCTGAACACCAGAAGCCTGCCGGAAAACTACATCCTCTGGATATTCCCAAATGGAAGTGGGAGGATATTGGTATGGATTTCATCATGGGTCTAACTAAATCAAAAGGAGGATATGATGGAATATGGGTTATCATTGATCGATTGACCAAATCAGCACACTTCTTGCCAATCAAGAGTCGATGGTCAGTTGATGTTCTGGCTACATTATACATAAAAGAGATAGTCAGATTACATGGTATTCCTGTCTCAATTGTGTCCGATAGAGATCCCCGTTTTACTTCGCATTTTTGGAAAGGACTACAATATTCGTTGGGATCGAGACTTAACTTTAGTACAGCTTTTCATCCTCAAACGGATGGTCAGACCGAGAGAACTAATCAGGTGGTTGAAGATATGCTCAGGGCTTGCATCATTAATTTTGGTGGAAGCTGGCATGACCACTTGCCTCTGGTTGAATTTGCATACAATAATAGCTACCAGGCAAGTATACAAATGGCACCTTTCGAAGCCTTATACGGAAGGAATTGCCGATCACCCTTATGCTGGGACAAAGTTGGAGAGAAACAACTATTAGGTCCAGATATGATAAGGGATACCACCGAGAAGATACAGTTGATTAGAGAAAGACTGTAAATAGCTCAGTGTAGACAAAAGGCTTATGCTGACACAAGAAGGAGAGATCTCGAATTCCAAGTCGGAGATCACATTTTTCTTAAGATATCACCTGGACGTGGAATAAGGAGATTTGGTGTTAAGGGCAAGCTTACACCAAGGTTTATCGGACCTTTTGAGATACTAGAGAGAGTTGGCGAGGTTGCTTATCGCATCGCTTTACCTCCTCAATTGTCCGAAGTTCACAATGTATTCCATATATCAATGTTGAAGAATTATGTGCATGATCTGTCACATATCATTGATCATGGAGACCTGGTGATTCAAAGGGATCTCACTTATGAGCAAAGGCCTATGAAGATCCTCGATCGCGAGGTACGAACATTAAGGAATAAAGTTATCCCCATGCTAAAGGTGCAATGGAGTAAATGTTCAGAACACGAAGCCACATGGGAGACCGAGGAATATATGAGGAAACGATTCCCGAACTTGTTCTAAAAAGGTATATACTCTACACTCTCCACATATATATAAATATATGCGATGGAATTTGGGGACCAAATTCTTTTAAGTGGGGGAGGGTGTAGCAACCCTGGTAAAAATAAAAGGAAATAAAAACCCCAATTGATCAAAATAAGATTAAAAGTGTTGGCCCAGATAGAGATGGCGGACAAGAAGGGGGGTTGAATTGTCCCCTTGCCGAGATGGCGGATTTTAAAAATTCTCTTTACTGAACACAGCGGAATTTAAAATTGCAACGTTGATTTCTTAAATAGGAGTGAGATTAAAGAGTTCTCTCAATCTTTCCGATCTCACTCGAATTGACAATGCAACAATTTAGAGAGTTCAAGTTTAACAAAGATTAAACAGTGATTAACAAGGAGATTAAGCTCAAATACAAATAACGGAGGTAGCAATGTGTGATAGCGTAGTGAGATAAAAACCTATGTATTGAACCTGTGAAGGGAGATAGAAGAAATGGCAAACACACAGGCAAACCACAAGACACAGATTTTTAAGGTGGTTCGGGACCACGACGGGCACCCTACGTCCACCCCTCACCCAATCGGGTGAGGATTCACTACACGCTACTTTCGTAGCACCCGGGGATGAACCCTAACCATACACACACGCTACTTCTGTAGCAATATCCACACACACACACGACGGGGAACACACCCCAGACAATAAGCACACACGGAGACGCAGCTCCGTACACGATCCACAAGGGACGAACAATCACACACACACAAGCCGCAATGCCCGCGGCATAATAACTCCACAACCGTTCACCGACGGTTCACACACTCATAGACATGATGTTTAGAAACGAAGGATATGATCAATACAACTTTAGAAACCTAAAGAGATTGACTCCATTAAGCACAAAAAAGATGTAGAAAGAAATTCCTATCGAAGAACAAGAGCTATAGAATGTCTTCTCTATGCCACGGGTCGGAGGGTAGCCGGATGATGACGTTGAGAGTGTCCTCTTGATCCCCTTGATGATCCGCTCCTTTTCTTCTTCTTCCACGAGCTCCAAATGTCGAGGGATGTAGATCGAATCTAGCGTTGAAGCTTCCTTGAGCTCTCTTCTTTCTCTCCTACAACAAATAGAACAAGGTTAGCCAAAGGAGATGAATAAAACCCCAAATTCGTATGTTATATATACAAGAGGGATGAGTTGTGCAAAAGACCACAATACCCTTGCAAAACCCTAGCAAAACCACCCCAATATGTTCATTAGTAACTCAAGGGTAAGTGTGTAAATTTTCAGCCCATTCGGAGGTCATTTGGATGGGTTTCGACAATTTACGAAAAAGCCGCGCGGACCTGCGAACAGGGGGGGTCGACCCACTTTGGAGGGGGGTCGACCCATCTACTCCCAGAAGCTATTTTTTAGCATATTTTACAGGGGGGTCGACCCACTTTGTGAGGGGGGTCGACCCACTTTCAGACAGGGTGCTGAAAACACCCTGTTTAGCCCAGGGGACGACCCATTGAGCATGGGGGGTCGACCCACTGACCTAGGAACATGATAAAAAGGTTTCTAAACAATTTCCAAACATTCTAAACATGCAACCCAATAGATTAAAACAAGAATTGCATTAGAAAGTAAGTTCTCACCTTGTCATTCATGATTTTGAGAGCATAACCTGAAAAACTCAAAAACTTCATCTTCATGATGCATGAAACACATTTAATCTAATAATACCTCATAGAAGGTGTTCAGAAAACAACCCACACAATTACCCAAAGCTTAAATCACTAGAACATGAGAGCCAATGGAAGAACCCTTCAATTATTCAATCCTAGAAGGAACCCATTCATGAATGCCAACCTTAAATCATATATGAGTGATATGCATGATAATAAGTGATGTGCATGAGAATTCATTCTAAACCCGAATGGCATCAATTTATGTCCAACCAAAAATCATTCCTCCTCATTCAACATGTAAATCAAATGACTATGCATTGAAAACAAGATGTTAGCATCAAACACATCATTTTCACAATAAGAGCAAACTTCCCACTTGAAATGCAGTCAATATAAGTCAAGTGCATGAAAGAGGGATTTTGACCCCAATCAAAACACTATGAATATGATCCACATTGTATATGCATGAAACTGAATGTATAGACTTGGAAACTTGAAGGCACAAGACAATGTATAGACTTGGTAGAAGGCCAACGTATAGACTTGGAAGATAGAAGCCCAATGTATAGACTTTGAACTATGAAGGGCAATGTATAGACTTGAAGTGTGAAGGCCAATGTATAGACTTGGATTGAAGAAGGCCAATGTATAGACTTGATGTGTGAAGGCCAATGTATAGACTTGGTGGCCAAAGGCCAATGTATAGACTTGATGGCCAAAGGCCAATGTACATACTTTGATTCCAAAAGGCAATGTGTAGACTTGGAGGATGAAGGCCAATGTATGGACTTGGCTGATGAAGGCCAATGTACAGACTTTGAAATATAAAGCCCAATGCAACAAAAAAAACCAATGCAATCCAATGCATGTCAATAATATGCATGAAGGCCTAGTCATCATTTTACCAATGAAAAACATCATGTATGAAATACATCAAGAGACCAAGGTCAATGCATATGACCCAAGGTCTAAGAATTTGAACCAATCATCAAAAGTGAGGTTGACTTCACAAAGCACATTTTCCATCTAAAGAACTTATCCACCAAGCATCCAAACCTGCAAAATAAGATATTGCGACATAAGCTCCAAAGTGATCAGTGAGTATTTTTCACAATACTTACACACAATATATAGTTATCATCAAAACCATTGTCAAAGACAACGAGGGGACGCACAGAACCCAACAAAAAGATTTAATGAATAAATGATAAGAGCCAAAAGAAGTAAATAATAAACCAAAATGTAAATAACGCCTTGATTCAAGGCGCTACTTCAAAAAGAAACGCCCTTATATAAGGCACGAATTCCAGAGAGGACGACCACAGCAGATGTCGTCAATTCTTAAACGGCCAAAATAATAAAAAGGGCAAGTAAACGTGACGCCCTCCACATGGACGCGTTTTACATAAGAAATGACTTTTAACAAAGGCGTCAATTTAAACTAACGCCCAATGGCAAGGTGTTAATTCTGTTCGACTCTCGTTCGAACCAGGACATTATCCAGGGCAAGTTCTGGATAACTACGAGGGAGATTGATTATGGCAAGGACTCTATGAGGGAAACATTACTTTCAATACAACACTAACTCCATTAGGGTTCTAAAAATCCTATAAGTATCCTGCTGTTCAACCCAGACCGCTGTTTGGCGTTCTGTGTATTGCTGCTGTCATCCGTGAGGAACGTAAGTTGTTCTTCATTATTTTGCTTTCACCTTCGGTTATGTATGAGTACGAAGACTAATGTCTTCATCTTATTTCATGTAGGAAGTCTACGGTAAGTAGTAACTCTCGTGTCAAAGAGAAGATCGTGGATTCTTCGTCAAACGATCTATACATCCTTTCTGTGCAAGTTGTTACTGTTACCGTGTGAAGAACGTAGATTGATCTTCACCTTCCTTCTTCCTCTTGCAGCCAACCGACCGTGAAAGGAGGAAGCTTTCTTCTGCTTCTTCTTTCTGCTGTTGCTGTCTTGCATTAAAACAAAGTATCGTTCTCTCTTCAACTTTCTTCACGTGTCTTCACCCAGAACATCATCAGGTAGGTTTTCTCAAGAACGTAGTCCAAACTAGTTTAAGATCTTTAATAATATCATCGGTCATCCATGCATATAGTTTTACTGTGGTTTCAAATGTTTTGTATAAAATTTCAAAAAGAAACGCCCTTGACAAGGGCGCTAATTTAAAAGAAGTGACCCTCACCAGGGCGCTAATTGTGGTTTTGACGCCCTGCCCAGGAGTTGTCAATTTCACTTAATTGTTAATTAACCGTGTTTAAAATTTAATATCTATGAAACTACGAATCTAATATGATGTGTGATCATACCTGTTGAATCCTGCTATTTTCTTGTCCTGACCCTGTACCTTGGTTCCTAAAATTTATTATTTGGAAAATTTACACTGTTCATGTTAATATCCCGAATTACGGAAGATAGTGAATTAACGACCTGCATGAGGTCGTCTCTTATAAAAGTGACGCCCTGAACCAGGGCGCGAAGTTGAAAGTAACGCCCCTGTTTAAGGCGCGTTCTACTAAAATTCCGGAATTTAGAAATTATGCAAAATAGAAGAAATGTGATGGACGCCTGCTGTATAAGTCGTCAAATCATAAATAAACGCCCCTATAGAAGGCGTTAATTTGATAAGTAATGACTTAGATTAAGTCGCTATTTTCCTGTGTTACTATTTTGAATTGTTTTCTGTTAACCGAGGGTTTTGATATATATATATATAATTATAGTATCTGGCACTATATTCCAGTCCGTGAATATAGTCCCATATTTTACGATGGTTTATCGCATTACCCCTCAATTCTCAGTGACATACAAGCTCTCAATTGGACATTCCGTTCCTTTGGACTAGCAAGTTAGTCATAGAGACCTCCATAAGACTCCTCGAGCCTTGGATTCCCTCAAGGCCGATTGAGCGGGTTGTACCATAAAAACCTATTACACTACTTTGCCATGTCACTCTATAGAAACATGGTATACCGGCCCTCATATTATGCTATGGGTATGATATGAGAATTATCTTAATGAACGGGGAAAGCATGCCATTATTGTGATGTTCTTGTGGACCCCAATTCTATCAAACATTATTGTGATGTTCTTGTGGACCTCAATTCTATATTAAAAGAGTGACCATCTACTTATGGGCACTTGTTTGTCATGGTACCCAAGTTAGGGAACCAATTCCACCTAGTTTTATCGATATTCGTGATTATATCGAGTTCAATTTTGAACTCTACCTATCTTAAATTTCCACAAGCTTTTTCCTTGAAATTCCATATTGGCTATACAATAAAGTGGATGTCTAGATCTATCTTTAATGCTATGCATAAGAGCCCGATCTGGTCCTAGGAGGAGCACCCAAAAGTACTAGTGTCCATGGGAGTTGTAATGATACCGGTGTCTAGCATTGCACCGAAGTACTATTTTCTTTTGATCTAATTGGCATTCCACACACTCTCTCTTTCTCGCGTGCGTGACTTGACTTGCGTGACTTTACTAGCATGGTCCGACACGGGCAAAGTACTTGCGTGAAGTAGCCAATTCCCACATGACATGATAAATATCTTGACATATATTTGATACAAGTTCTTGAAAGTTCATGAATAGTTCACTTCATTATCTCTTGTTATACTCTTTATCTTGTCATTTTACGCAAGCATGCATAGCCATAGTGCATTTACATATGACAAATGTAATTACTTAAACCCATTGCTAGTTCTTGAGATAGAATTTCCTACTGAGCGTTCGCTCACTCAGTGTTTCCATACTTTTCAGGTAAGTCCGATGGCGAGACCCAAACTGACGGGGAAGGTCAAGAGTGAAAGAGTTAGAGCTATTCAAGCGTCCATCAGTCCTGTCTTCTCTATATTTTGTTGAGTCAGAAATGTACCTTTCTTTTATTAAGTCTAGTATTTGCAAGGGTTGGTAATAGACATATTCTTATTAAAGGAATAAATGGATTGGGTTATCTTTATATTTGTGCACTCTGTCTTTGTGTCGAATACACTACTACTCTGATTGACATGATTGATATAAACTCGTCACGCATCTACGGGTACCTTCCGCGCTCGGGGCGTGACAAAAATGGTCCTTTTTTGTCATGGCATTGAGTTTCCTATAATCGATACAGACTCTCCATCCCGTTGTAGGCCTAGTGGGCACATCTTCTCCTTGTTCATTTTGGACCACGGTGAGTTCGATTTCTTAAGAACCACTTGAGTGTGACTCACCCATTGGCTATCCGATATAGGATAAATAATTCCCGCATCGAGCCATTTGACAACCTCCTTCTTCACCACCTCCTTCATGTTTGGGTTCAACCTCCTTTGCATTTCCCGACTAGGTTTGGCATTGTCCTCTATGTAAATGTGATGCATGCAAATAGACGGACTTATGCCCTTAAGATCGACCACTGTCCAACCTATGGCACCCTTATGAGTCCTAAGGACTTATAGAAGAAGTGTTTCTTGGGTAGGGGTACGGTTGCAAGCTAAGATAACAGGAAGGGTTTGATCGGGGCCTAGGAATGTTGTGTAGTGGACAGCGGATCTAGAGGGGAGGGGTGAATAGATCTGCCCCCCTTTTCGCAATGGAACCATCTAAATATCTAGATAGAACAAATCGCAGTGGAATATAACTAGCTAAACGAAAGACACAGTGATTTGCTTAGCAAGATGATTACTAATGTATCAATTCGAACCTAAGCATGCATCTAGAACAAAATAATCACACAAACAAATCACAACACACAATATTTTAAGGTGGTTCGGACTGAATCCCCAGTCCTACGTCCACCCCTCACCAAATCCGGTGAGGCTTCACTAGTGCCACGCACTAAACTGCAAATCGGAAAGACCACCGATTGCCTTCCTACTAACCACCTGGTAGGGACGTCAACAACGCAGATCAGACAACCTCCGATTGCCTTCCTACTAACCACCGGTAGGGATGATTCTCAGATTCAATTATTTGTATGAAATGAAAAAGAGAACAAATATGAAATCACTCAAACAAGATATAGAGTATGCTCAAAGAAAAGAATCTTGTCTGAGTTACAGAAGCTTGAATCGGATGCTTTGACGGTGTCTTCTTTCTTGCGGGATGAACTTCCTTGAACCTCTTCTAGTTGATGAAGAAGACGATGGATGTAGCTTCAATCTTCCTTTTGATCTTCTTGAGTTGATGAAGAGGATGTAGAAGATGTAGGATGCAGCTTAGATCACCCTTGAGAGCCTTGATTCCTTCTTCTTCCTTGGAGTTTGAGATGGCTTCAGATCTGGACTTGAATGCCTTGGAATGGATGAAGAACTCCTTCCCGAAACACTATTCACGGAGGTGCTACAGTGCCTCGAAAATGAGCTCCCTTGATCTCCCTAGAAGCCTTGAAGCATTAGGGTTTCTAACCCCTCAAGTGTTGGTTTTATAGACCTTGAATGGTCCATAGACACCCTCCAGACCAGATCCATAAATCATGGAAGATTAGGTAAGGTTTGATTAAACAAATCCATGGAAAGGGGCTGGCCACGAGGTGGAATTCGAAGTCAAACAAGGCTGCATCGGGGCTGGCGGTCGACCTGCAGCTCCTGGAGGTCGACCGCTACTGTGAAACCTGCAAACGGGCGGTCCCTGGGATTTTTGGTCGACCGCCACTGGCTGGCAGTCGACCGTCAGCTGAAACACATGAAGACTGGTGATCCCTGGCTGGGGTGGTCGACCGCACCTATGCTGGCGGTCGACCGCCAGCTGGGCAGAACCCGGATTTTCCGGGGTTGGTCCATTATCTATCTTAGCTCCGCCGCTTAAGTCCTTTAGTAGTCCGTTCATGTCTGTGGCAACAACTTTGACTATCTTGAAGTTTTATTACTGAGTCTTCAATTAAATTTTTGTCCTGCCCCCTTGACCCCCGTTCATGTCTGTGGCAACAACTTTGAGTGTTTAATCCACAACACTTGGGTGCCACAGCTCCCCGCAGCAACATATTCTGCCTCCGCGGTTGAGAGGGCAACCGAGTGTTGTTTCTTGGAAGCCCAAGAAACTAAACACCCGCCTAGAAACTGGAAATAGCCACTAGTACTCTTGCGATCTAGCTTGCATCCAGCGTAGTCCGCATCAGAATAAGATATAAGAGATAAATCACATGATGATCCCCGCGACCTGACCGCGCAGGTCGATCCGCGTGCGAGGGCGCAACATTGAGCTTTCACTTGTCCATTCATTTGCATATCTGTCATGAACACAACAACACATATGTCAATCACATGAGAGTGGAAGATATCAATGACTGATAGTGTTTAGCCATTATCAAAACCAAGAGTACCACAGAACTCATATGACTATAGAATGATGTCGAATGACCCAAGTGACCACAGAATGACTCAAATGACCTCAGGGACACAACATTCTCCCACTTTTTGATGATGGCAACACTGTGAGTCATTATGTGATAGAAATGTCTAAAATGGCACAAGTTATAACAAATGCAATATATGTAGCTCAAGATTCATGATAGTAATAGCATGGGAATGCAATTATGAATGCAGATATGAATGCTATGCAATATGAATGCTAGCAGTTATGCAAGTCCCAAGCCCCATCACATACACATATGAGATGCAAAGGGAGCAATGGATTCTCTCCCCGTACACCATTCACACAACCTCACAAAACACATAAGCTCTCCCCTTTGACAACGCGATAACGCATACATAGCTCTTACACATGACTCACACAAAGAATTCTCCCCCTTTGCCAACTACAAAAAGGAGTGATAAAGTAAAATGTCTATGAGACCAGAGCTGAAAGGAGTGGAGAGCAAGTCATTATATGCAAAACTGAAGCATGCCGTGAGCAACATATATGGTTCAAAGCTAATGAAATTCGAGACCATCAACAGAGTTCGAAAAGTAGCTACATACAAGATTTAATAGAAATGAACCAAAGGTGCATATCATGGCAGTGTTTAACCTTCCCTTGTCTTATATATCCATATTCAATAACGACAAAGGTAATAACACAAAAGCATGTATTGAGGTTAAACAATCATGACTAAAGCATGGAATTGAATGATTGTAGCATATGTTGATTTTCAATATCGTTAGTATTTGAAGGCACATGACTCACTTTATACGAGCAATCAAGTCTAGTACATACCTCCAAGCCATAAGAATACACGTTGTTTAGACGCCAGTATTCCTAGGAATTTGGTAAGACTGACTGTCATGTTTCAAGATGAACAGAGATAGCAAAGTCACGTCATGACATATCCTGTCTCAATTCTTTGATGAGGGGATATATTTCTCAGCAATTATGCCATTGCTCTGCCTAGTGTCCAAAAGTTTTAAGACATAGATAACAAGGGCACATCATGACATATGCATTTGTCACTTGATTTGATGACATGACATGTTTCTCCGTGCAACAATAGCATTGCTCTGTCAAATTGATTTTCAAGAATTCCAGCTCATCAAGATGTTTAAAAATAATACTAAGCCTGAGTGTATCACCAAGATGGTCATGAACTTTGAATTTTCAGATATCAGGATAGTCATTCAAAGCACAATATGTAATCTCTACTTAAGGTCTATTAAAACCACAGAACATAGATGATTTCATAACATATATTTCATAACGTCAAGGAAATCTTTAAATCTGAACCATTTTCATTGGATGGACAATCATTAGGGCATATAATAGAAAGCTCTTACACCATATGTCCATCCGTCTCATGAACTCAAACCAGACTGTAAGCCACTGAAGTGCAGTTTGCAAGAGGTTATGAGAATCAACAAAACTCCCCCTAAGGATATGCAATGGATACGTGAAGAATTATGTGTGCAAGCAAGTGTAATGATAAGTGTCAAGAGGAGAATGACCTGAAACGTGCAGGGGTGGACATGAATTTGGTAGACATGAAATGCATGATCCAACATATGGTTGTACACTTATTAAATGCAACAGAATGGAGATGAAAGTCATGTATAAATGCTGTAAAATGATAACTCCCCCTTACTATAGGGCCTATATGCAACAATGACGCATGGTACTTGGCGGAGGTGAAACCTCACGCATATTGAGTACTTCTAGACAAGCATAACATGCCTTTCCATACATCAACATTTGATATACCATGGCCATGCAATAATGATGCGACACAAACCATACAATGCATTATGAACATGAACTCAATTCATTATTATGCATCTACATGCAATGTAAAATGACATATTGACATATCAACAATGCATGAAACACCAATCTGCAAAAATACACACTAAATTGAACATGATCATCATTTCAAATTCTTATTGGCCTGAGGTCGGCAAAGACCAAGCTCCCTTCTGGGTGTTGAAAACCTGTCATTACACAAGGGCTTGGTGAAAATATCAGCAATTTGATTTTGAGTATCAACAAAATGCAGTTCAAAGTTTTTCTTACCGACCTCATCTCTAATGAAGTGATGCCTAATATCAATATGCTTAGTCCTAGAGTGCTGGACTGGTTTTTTGCAAGGTTGATAGCACTAGTGTTATCACACAGAATCGGGACACAGCCAAGATCCACTAGGTAGTCTTGGAGTTGGTGTTTAATCCACAACACTTGGGTGCCACAGCTCCCCGCAGCAACATATTCTGCCTCCGCGGTTGAGAGGGCAACCGAGTGTTGTTTCTTGGAAGCCCAAGAAACTAAACACCCGCCTAAAAATTGGAAATAGCCACTAGTACTCTTGCGATCTAGCTTGCATCCAGCGTAGTCCGCATCAGAATAAGATATAAGAGATAAATCACATGATGATCCCCGCGACCTGACCGCGCAGGTCGATCCGCGTGCGAGGGCGCAACATTGAGCTTTCACTTGTCCATTCATTTGCATATCTGTCATGAACACAACAGCACATATGTCAATCACATGAGAGTGGAAGATATCAATGACTGATAGTGTTTAGCCATTATCAAAACCAAGAATACCACAGAACTCATATGACTATAGAATGATGTCGAATGACCCAAGTGACCACAGAATGACTCAAATGACCTCAGAGACACAACAAGGAATGCATATTTGAGGGAGTCCGGAAGGGGCTTAAGCTCATGTTTAGGAAGACTTTCAAGTGATAGAAGGGTCGGTTCATCTTGCAAAGCCGAAAGAGGTTCAACCTTATGCCAAATGGTACTATGAGGAGGGGAATCATGAAGAGCATTGACCTCCCTTATTTGACCCATGCCCAGATCATTCTCAAGAAGTTCATCATAGATGTCTATAAAGTAGCATTCCTCATCTTGGTCTAAATATTGGGAGGCTTTGAACACATTGAGAGAAACTTTTTGACCTCCGATTGAGATGTCCATAGTCCCTGTAGCACAATTGATGTTGACTTTGGCAGTGGCAAGGAATGGGCGGCCTACGATGATTGGGGTGTGACTTAACTCCGAGGAGGAGGCCATGTCAAGAATGAGGAAATCAACGGGGAAGTAGCAATCATGGACTTTGACAATCACATCCTCTATCAAACCTCGTGGGGTCTTGACTGAGCGATCCGCCAGTTGGAGAATGACGGGAGTTGGCTTGAGTTCCCTTATGTCAAATTGCTCATAAACGGAGGTGGGTAAAAGGTTAACACTGGCTCCTAAGTCAAGGAGGGCTCGATCAAAGGCTATACCACCTATATTACATGAGATGAGAGGAGCACAGGGATCCTTCAACGTCCTAGGGAGATTAGTCATCAAGACCACACTAACGTCCTCGGAGAGCCAAATTTTCTTAGGGGGCGACTTGGGCCCTCTTCTTGGAGTGCATAGCTCTTTGAGGAACTTGGCATAGGCCGGAACATGTTTTATGGCATCTAGAAGTGAAATATTGATGTGAACTTGTGAGAAGAGCTCCATTAGCTCCTCATTTTGGGTTGGCCTAGTCTTATTGGACTTGGGTTCTAAGGCACTAGGGAATGGGACCTTGGGTTGATAGGAGTTTGGATCTTCATGGGCTTTTTCCTTCCCTTTAGGATCTCCCCCCAACTTATCTTCAGTGCAATCCTCCATGCTTGCATCATCATTATCTTGATTCTTTTCTGTGGAATCTTGTAAGTTTTTTTCATCCTTGTATGGGTCATTGTTGGCGACCGCGGGGGAGTCACTTGTCGTTTTGTCCTCGCCGCGGGGGTGTAGACTCGCCTTTTACGGAAGGTCGAGATAGGTTGACTGGGCACGCTGAAATTCCGAGGGTATTGAGAAGAAGGCAGAGAGAACGATATGAACGCGCTGGAAGGGATGGCGTATGGTTAATCATTCTGGAAGACTGGGATAGGGATGGCTGGGTGGAATGCGGGCGTGCTAGTCGATTTCTCGACAATCACCTATGGAACCAAGGATTGACCGGGGAAGCGTCGCAAGGACGCGGCAGGTGGCTCGAGAGATCGGGTGACACGTGGATAGAAGGGGTTCCACGGGTGTGAGTGCGCAGGCGATTATGGGGATTCATGTACTGGATGTCTTTCCCCACCGGCTGCAAGCAACCGATGTTTATTTTACATTGGATTGAATCCGAAAACCTTTGTTTCTACTGCCGAAGAGAGAGTCAGGGACCCTGGGAGCCGCGACGTTGGGAGGGCTTAGTCCGTGCAACAGCGACAGGGCAACGACAACACAACAGGGGTTACTGGGGACAGAGAGACTGGTTCCAGCGAGGAGGGGAATCCACTCTTTGATTGGATTACATGACTTATATGCCATGAAAGGCATTTATATGGGGGCGTGAGACCCCGATTACAAGTGCTTGCAAGCCGCGGGACAATTCCGTCATTCATGACGGTGCCCAGGCCATTGCGTTATTGTGCGGGTATTTCCGCATTTGTACGTAGTGTCCGTCAGAGGACCTGTAACTGAGCAGGATGGCACCCGAGGGGCGTCACAATGTATTCTCGACATGAGACAATGTCGAGGTCGGGGCTGTAGGGGTGTCGTAGGCACCATTGTGCCTGGGAAGTTGAGTGGTCGAGTGCCGCGGGCCCTGGTGTGACTGGAGTAGCTGGCAGTCGGGTGTCGGGGGCACCGTTGTGACTGGAGTTGTTGGCAGTCGGGTGCCGGGGGCACCGTTGTGACTGAAGTAGCTGGGTAGTCGGGTGCCGGCGATACGGTTGTGACTGGGGCAGCTGGCAGTTGGGTGCCAGGGGCACCGTTGTGACTGAAGTAGCTGGGTAGTCGGGTGCCGGCGGCACCATTGTGACTGGGGTAGCTGGCAGTCGGGTGCCGGGGGCACCATTGTGACTGGAGGAGACTGGCACCGGGAGACCTTGATGGTCATGGTCGGGGCCCGATGTGACTAGAGTCGGGTGCCGGAGGCACCGTTGCGACTGGAGTTGTTGATAGTCGGGTGCCGGGGGCACCGTTGTGACTAAAGGAGGCGGGCGCCAAGAGACCTCGATGGTCGTGCTCGGGGCCCGATGTGACTAGAGTCGGGTGTCGGAGGCACCGTTGTGACTAGAGTTGTTGACAGTCGGGTGCCAGGGGCACCGTTGTGACTGAAGGAGGTGGGTGCCAGGAGACCTCGATGGTCATGCTCGGGGCCCGATGTGACTAGAGTCGGGTGCCGGAGGCACCGTTGCGACTGGAGTTGTGGACAGTCGGGTGCCGGGGACACCATTGCGACTGAAGGAGGCGGGCGCCGGGAGACCTCGATGGTCGTGCTCGATGCCCGATGTGACTGGAGTCGGGTACCGGAGGCACCGTTGCGACTGGAGTTGTTGATAGTCGGGTGCCGGGGGCACCGTTGTGACTGAAGGAGGCGGGCGCCGTGAAGAGGCTGAGACCCAAGTACCGGTGCATGTGTTCAACTGGTTTCATGCTATATGAGAGCCACATGGGCTTTACAAATGGGCCAAGGAGGCCAAAGTACAACTGGCGCAAGCCGCGGGACAATTCCGACATGTGGGCCGGTCCCCGGGTCAATGCGGGATAAAGCGGATATCCGCGTGTTTTACAGAGCCTCCCCATGAGGAGATCGAGACAAGCCCGATAGCCTAGGTGGCAGGGGCGATCGTGGGCTGGCGCCTGACGGAGGTTGGACGCGGCTCGAGGTGAGCAGTCGGGTCCGGACCTCGGAAGGCGAATGTCATCATGATGGGGAGTCGAGGCCGGTCCCGAGAATATTACCCCCGGGCCAGGGTCTGGCTAACTCGAGTCATCTGTCAGAGCGGTCGGCTACTAGCTCGAGGCGAGCGGTAGGCACGTGGTTCCGTGACGGAAGTAGGTGCGGCATCATAGAGTATGCGCGACCACCGTGGGTTGTCATACGCGGGCGGACCCGAGATACGGGTGTATTCATCGTCATCATAGTGCATTTCGTGCGACGGGCATGGACTTGTGTGAGATAGCTAGACGCCGCGTGAGGGAAGTACGTATGACATACACTCGGCGTGTATAAGTCGATCGACAAGCCAACCACGTGCGCACTTAGTTCCTCACGTCCCCGACCCTTGCCGAAGGCCTTGGGAGTCCGAGGGCGCGGCAGTTAGGTCGGAGGGTGTTGCATTGCATCCTTCATTCCATTTCCCATTGCATGTTCCTTTACATTGCATAGGGGGGGATTTTATAGGGGAAGATGAAGGGTCATGGGGGTTTAGGCGGACTAGGTTAGGTGGCAAAGCTGGTCCGGGTAAACCCTGGGAGAGTGTTACGGAGTGGGGGAGGGAGGGTTTAGGCGGACCAGCCTAAGGGGCTGGTCTGGTCCACCTAAACCCCTCACGGAGGGGTTTTTCTTGTTTAAGAAATCTTTTTTGTTTTGTTTTGGATGGGGTTTAGGCGGAGCTTGTTGGCCCTTCTAAGAAAAATTAGGATGATCTTGTTGGCCCTTCTAAGCTGCTTGAGGTGGAGCTTGTTGGCCCTTCTAAGAAAAATTAGGATAATGGGCTTGGAGAACCCTTGGGCAGCTTGAACTTACTCTTGTATAAATGGTGGTAATTGGGCCGCAGTTGGACATTCCGTGATGTGATTGGTTGGGCTTGCACATAGAGTTCATGCTTCTTGTGGAGTGGAAGATTGACCCGAATAGGAATGAGTTGATGGTTGGCAAGTAAGATCTTTCAAGGTCAAGAGTTGGTCTAACTTTTGGGTAAGACTCTCTACCTTATCCAACTTTTGAGTGATGAGATTTATGTCAAATCTTGGTTCAAAATCACCCCGGGCCCTGATCTCGTATAATCCGGCCCGTTTGGAAGGACCAATAGATCTCTCATAGGATGATAAAGAGGCATGATTAATGGAATTCTCACTAAGCATTTCAAACAAATCATATGCCTCATCCTCACTTTTGCTCATGAATGTCCCTCCACATGATGCATCAACCATTTGCCTAAATTGGTCAGACAGGCCCTCATAAAAAGCTTAGGCTACTTGCCATTTGGACAACCCATGATGAGGACACTTCCTAAGAAATTCCTTAAGTCTCTCCCAAGATTCATGTATTTGTTCCCCAAGAGTTTGGGTAAATCCCGTGATTGCCCTTCTCATGGTATTGGTGCGACCTATAGGGTAGAACTTCTTCAAAGAATTCTTGTTGCATCTCGACCCAAGTTCGAATTGGCTTCCCTATAGTGCCTAACCATTATTTAGCCTTGTCCTTAAGAGAGAATGGAAAGAGGGTCAATTTAAGGGCATCATCCGAGAAATTTTAGATTTTTACCGTGGAACAAATTTCTAAAAATTCATCAATGTGCTTGTAGGGGTCCTCATTAGTATTTTCATAGAATGAAGGGAGCATTTGAATTGTGCTTGACTTGATCTCATATTGGATGGCCTGGTTTTAAGAAATGTGAATGCAAGATGGGGGTTGATATTGGTTGGGAATGAAATAATACTTCAATTGCTTTGGTGGATCGAGATTTTCGACCATTAGATTTTGGGGGTGAGGTCCTTGATTTTCGGCCATGGGATCTTATTGGAGATCGTTCCTTAGATACAAGACTCTCTCAATTTTTTGAATGGGTCCTAGTAGGTTTGGACATTGAGATCTTCTACCTTGCATAAACTAGGATGAAGAGAGAGATAAGAGAGATTTTTTTATGATAATTTTTTTGTTTGTTTGTTTTTTTTGGATTTGACACAAACTAGGACGAAGAGAGAGAAGAGGAGAAATTTTTATTTTTATTTTTTTATTTTTTTATGCAAACACAAACAAGTTGTCACATAAATTACCTAATGACCTAGATGTGACCTAGACCTACAAATTGGGTTTCACAAAATGGCTAAAGTGCAACTTGAGTTCACCCTCAATATTTTCACCGACCAGGTAAGGGGTGGGGTAGTGGGAGGCTCCCCTTACTTTCGCAAGGTCCTAATTAAAAATCACTAGCCCGCTTAAGACGTTTACGGTCCGACCATCTTGCCTTAGGCACCGGTTTTCACAAGAGGGTAAGCCCAAATAACACAAGAATCACAGTGTGAAATTAGGGCCAATGTCTACAAAATTTTATTTAGGGTCTAGGTGATGCAAAGATGAAGGAAATTGTGGTTTGTGGGCTAAGGAAGGGTGATAAAATCTCCACCTTATCTTGCTTATGGGTGTTGCCCTTAGAATATTTTAGAAATGATATGCAACAAATCAAGTTCAATCAAGGGGTTCTATGCAAGTATGCATGAGCATGTGATTAAGAAAAAGATTAGAAAAGAACTCACCTTGCCCTTTGCAATCTCCAAAATATAATGACCAAAGTTAAACAACAAGGAAAAAGAACTTCTATCATAAATGATGCATGACCTAGAACATGAAAGTGTGATTTCTACTCTTGGAATGAAGACTTTTATTGAGAAAGAGTGAAGAGTTTTTTTTTTATTTTTTTGTGAACCTACCTAACCACAATATGCAAGAAGATTAAGAAAATGACACTAAATGAAAGAAGTTTAGGATAATTACTTGAAACGAAATCCCTCGTTCTTTTTTTTTGAAATGAATGACAAAATCAAAAGATGAAAGAAAGAAAAGTAAACTTACCTATGATTTTCTTGATTTTTTTTCTACAAAAGAGAAAAAAATAAGAAAAGAGAGCTTTATTAGTATACTATAAACACAAGGGAAACAAAGTTCTTAAATAAAAAATCATCATTCCTCCCCGATAATGGCGCCAAAAATTGATAACGCGAAAATGTATGTTGTTACTACATGCGCGCTAACAATCTTAAAATCGAACTCGCACAAAATGATCAAAAGAGAACGTAGTACTATGGCAAGCACGGGTCGAATCCACAGGGAAGAAGAGATTTTTAAGGTTAAAAATCTTGGACTCCTTTGGAAAATATTTATGATTTGATTGCTTGAAGAAAAGTGATGAAACAAAGAACGATTCTAACAATTAATTAAAAATGCCTATGACTATGCGCCTATACTATAGAAAATAATTGCATGAAGTGAAAATAAGAGATAGAAGAAAGAGGTAGAGAGAGAAGAAGAGCAAGAACTAGATCAAAAGAATAATTCCTTTCATTAACTTAAAAGAAAGAGTACATGAAATGAGAAACAAAATTACACTAATGATGCAATGAGATTACAATGAGGTGAAATGACACAAAAATAATAAAAATAAGAAAAGTCAAGAGTTTAAAGTTTGGAGAAGATAGCAAAAATGGTGATGACGGTACCGTTCTCTCTTGGCCTTGCATCACGAACCACCTCGCGGAAGATGTCGTCTATGCTGGGAGGAAGTCACCTTCGTCGTTGAAGCCGCCCTTGGAGGAGAATGTATGGGGTAAGGAGAGAGATCTAAGGAGAGAAAGGGAGAGGTCAAGGTAAAGTTAAGGGAGATGGAAATGGTTTAGAAGAAAAGGGGATGGTGATGAAGGAGAGAGTAACTAAGGCTACCTAGGTGAGATGGAAGAAGAAGATGAAGAAGGTTTTAAAATATGAATAGTAAAAATTAGAGATAGAGCATTGAAAAGTAGAACATAACTTAAAAGCCAGAAGGAATTAGAAGATGATGCAGAAGAAGAAGTTGTAGAGCATTTAAAAACAAAGAACTTTCATGAATAAAGTAAGATGAGAAGAGGGACATATAAAGGAGCCAAATAGGGAAGAATAGAGAAGAATGTTGTCCACGATTTCACAGGATAGAATAGTGAAAAATACAATATAACTTGAAAACCAAACGGAATTAGAAGATGATGCAGAAGAAGATATTGTAGATCATTTAAACACAAAGGACTTCCGTGAAGAAAGTATGAGGAGAAGTGGAGTAGAAGGGGGAGAACATCGGTGGCCTAAGGTTAAGAGAGAAAGGGTGAAAAATTACCAAAAGAACTCCCTTCTCCTCCTTGACATGGGCTATTTATAGGGAAAATTGGGTCAATGGAGGGTGAAGATTGTATTAAAAGGAGATGAGTGACTGAGATTTAGTTAAAAGATCATGCATGGGGAAAAAAAAAAGGTGGTGGGCACCCCCTCCTTGGGCTTTGGGCAACCTCCTTCCCAAGACTCATCATTTCTCTCCTTTATTTCAAACTTTGAATTCTCTTTTCCCTCCAACCAAAATATGTGATTCTTCTCCTCTATTTCAACCTTTGATTTTTATTTTCTCTCTAACCAAAATATTTTGAATTCTCTTTTTCTTCCAACCAAAATATGTGTTTCTTTGTTTGACTTGGTCAAAGTGGTGATGATAGTTTTGCCCCCGACTTCTCTTACAATTACCTTCAATATCCTGCACACACATAATTATAATTTAATCCATCAAAAATATCACAATGTGCACAAATACTCGTGATTATGCAATGGAGAATTAATGCTCATGGCCCTCAACTTTACTTTACTAAATGATATCACCGAATTAATCAATTTGTGTGAAATGCCCAATTTACATGCAAAGTTGAGATTAACAATGGGACATACATAATTGCCTAATTATATGCTCATAAAATGGTGCATACGGAATAAATTATCATAGAAAATGGACACTTATCAGGTATCTCCTGACATAAAGAGCTGTAGGATTTCTTCACGATCTTCTTGATAATCATGGTAGATAGCCTCTACGGGGCCCTCACCCATAGGGGTGGAGAGGGGGACCATATTTGCTTTATAGTATCTTTTATCGGTCGAGCTGGCGGCCTCCATGGAGAGGGAGACCCTGTGGACTCCCCTTTTATCAACGCCCGCTTCATGCGGTCGCGGTGGGTTCACTTCATATTCCCCCATCTGCAGTTCGCTCCTCCTGATCGAGCTTTGAGCGATGTTTTTGAATACATAACAATTCTCGATGGGATGCCCCCGGACCCGATGATATGGGCAAAATCAAGGATCATCACTTCTTCTGGTATCCTCTGGCCTTTTGGGCTCTGGCAGAGTGATCTTGTCATAATGACAAGCCCATTCAAAAATTGCCTGAGTCTTATTTCTCGGGAAGGAATAAGGCTTCCTCATTTTCTGCCGCAATGAGGGGATTCGTTCTGCCAACTGATTGGTTGAAGGACTGGTTGCCCCCTTCATCTTCTTCCTCAAGTGTTTGAAAGCATTGAGGTCAACACCTTCAGATCTATTTTCTTGTTTTACTGCGGCAGTAGCGAGGCAGTATTTTGCCCAAAAGGCCTCAATATCTGATGCTATCATGCTAAGTTGATCAAGGGATTAGATGTTGATGCCAATCATTTGCTGCTGAATTTCTTCCTTCATACTTTGTTCGTAAAACTGGGTGGCGACCTCGTGGCTTAACGGAGGCTCGCACCTTGCACAGAGGTTTCTCCATCTTTTGATGTAATCCAGGACATCTTCATCATCTTTTTGCCTGTGGCTATACAGTTCTGCCCTAGTCATAGGGGAATTTTTCAGATTTGGATGACTGCATCGCCAAGGGAGGATGCCCCTTGTTGGATCAAACTGGCGTATACTCATTTCAGTCAACTGCTTCTCTAGCCTTTTGATCTCCTGCTATAGATCACCAAATAATGAGAGCAACATAGGGTCATGTTGAGGGGAATCCGGTACACGTCCTAGGCCACCGCCTTCCGCTCCAATATGAGGTGGGGGCAGCCGCACCCCGCCATCATGGCTTGCTGGGGTTGGTTCTTGAGAAGTCGATGTGCCCGGCCCCACATCCTTGCTCGGAGACGGATGCCAGAGGTGTATTTCTTCATCATGTTCTTCGCCATCCGGGGGCGTGTGTTGCTCCCGGCCCATGGCTTTTGCCTTATCTAGATTCTATTGGTCCTTGAGTAGGCGAGCGGACAAGAAGGGGGGGTTTAATTATCCCCCACGCGATATGGCAAATTAGAACTTTCTTAGTGGAATTAACAAGCTTGATGAGATTGAAGAAAATAAACTAACAAAGTAATTTAAGTTCACTCAATCTCTCCGATCTCACACGATCGACTAAATGGAGTAAGCAAGGAACACACAATCACACAATGCAAACCACAAGACACAAGGGTTTTCAAGGTGGTTCGGGATCACGACTGGCTCCCTACGTCCACCCCTTACCAAACCGATAAGGATTTACTCACTGGATAAACCATCAAGGGAAAGACTCCCCAACATAGAGCAAGGCTCCAACACACACGGGGATAAATCCCCAACACGGAGGTGACGCTCCAACAACATGTAGGATGACATATGCATACAAACACGGAGACACACCCTAACACACACACGCAGAGTAAACCCTGCAAACACGGTGTACAACCCCAAACACACACGGAGACGGAGTCTCTAACACGATTTGATGATCGGATCACAAACACAGACACACGCTGCAACAAACGCAGCACCGGAGACACACGACCATATACAAACGGTCAAACACACAATATTTATAGTCAGAAAACTAACACAGATATTCAAACATGCTCAACCGTAAACATAGATCATGAAACACATCAAGAACAACATAGAATGGATGTAGAAAAGATCCCCCTTGGGTTCCAGAACCCAGTTGATGATGTTCTTTCAATCAATGGTTGGAAGGAAGTCGGATGACGATGATTCAAGAATCAACACAATCCTCTCATCATTCCGCTTCACTTTCTATTCATGCAAGATCTTCAAAACATCCTGGATGTAGATGAAATCCACCTTGACTTTAGCTCTTCCTTCCTTTCTCCCATTTCTTCACCTACTAGATAGAAACAATGAACACATTAGGGTTGTCCTTGCCAAATTCATAGGTCTCACATATACATATATAAGAGGAACCAAAAGACTAGTATAACCCTTCTAGAATCCTCTAAAAGTCCCCTAATAGGTCTACGAGCAACCCAGGGGCAAAGGGGAAAAAGGTTAGGCACAAGGTGACTGGGTTTAGATGGTTTTCAGATCCACGTTTTTGGGTATTCGCCACTACCGGTAGACCTACACGGGGTGGGCGGTCGACCTAAAAATTACAGACTAAAAACATCCCAGCACTGGGAATTTTGGTCGACTTAAGACCCATGGTCGATCGACCGAAATGAACAGTATTCCAGATTTGTAAGAGTTCAGATTTAAGAGTTAAAACCCATTGACAAGTGTTCAAACTTCATGAATGAAAACTAAGACTTAAACCCAATCTACCCAAGTTAAAAATCTATGAAACACACTCATAAAAAAATACATTAAGAACATATGTATGACATACTTTAAAGCCCTTAAAAACATAGGTCTTACACTTAAACAACAAGAGCTAATGTGTATGAAGTTGAACACAATGAAAGAGCATCTTTAGCCAAACTCTACCAAGGTTCACTGTTGTGCCCCTTGTGCTTTGTTGATGATGTGATGTTTTAATGATAGCAACATGAATGAGTCACCACATTGTCTTGAATATGTCTGACCTTTTCTGTGGGAGATTGCATAAGTGTGCCATGTCTGAATTATGAAGAATGCATGTGTATGCTTGAGTCATGCTGTGATAAATTGGTTTGTGCTTGATTTCTGTTCTGTGCATTGCTTCTCTGCTGATATGTTCATACATTATCTTAGGCTAAGTCTATACAGACTTTAGCGTCTCATTTAACATCTAAGGCAAAGTCTACACATTGGCTAAGTGTGTACATCACTTACAGTTCTTGAGATCAAGTCCATACGTTGCACTGTTTCTTCAAGTCCATACAGTGGCAAAGTCTGGACATTGTGTTTTGAAGATCATCAAGTCCATACATCGTGAAAGTCTATACACTCCTCTTGGCCTTAGCATCTGTTTTGAAGTCCATACATTGGTCTTCAGTTCAAGTTTGTACAGCGTTACGTTCTCTTTGGAAAGTCTGTACAGCGTCAAGTCTGCACATTGGGGTTTCACGAGAAGTCTACACATTGGTCTCTACTTGAAGTCTATACATTGGCTAAGGGTCTTCAAGTCCATACACAGTCGTCTGATGCATATTGATTAACAGGAAATCTGCTATGAGGTAGTACATTGTATGTCCGTACTGTTTCTGTCATACTTCATGCTGTTTGTGTTTTCAACACGCCGTGTCGTCCCTTCGTACCTCGTGTTGTTTTAAGTGTCTATTGTTGATTGTCTTCATGCTGTTTTTCTCTTTAGACTTCGTGTCCTTCTCGCCTTGACCACACTCCGTGTCAGTTCATGTCCTATGTCTTCGTGTTGATTTTACTTCGTGCACTTTTCTCTAAGTTCAAGCCCGTGTCTATGCTGTCTCCATGTCGTCCTTAGTTCGAGTCGGTTCTTTGTTATTTCCGTCTTTTTGTTGTTCTTCCTAGACCTCGTGTCTTTCTTCTGTTGAAACCACACTTCGTGTTGGTTTCTATTTTTCATCTTCGTGTTGTGGTCAGCTCGTGTCGTTCTCTTTGCTATTTGTTATGTCGAGTTGCTTTTTACTTCGTGTCGTGTTCTCTGTAGTGTTAAGCGTTATTAGTATGTATCTCGTGTCGGTCTCTTCGTAGTGTTTGTTTTGTTACAGTGACACTTCGTGTCGTTCTCGTTTTATCTCGTGCTGTTTTCATCTGACCTCGTGTCATGCTCTCCTTGTCTCGTACTGTAGTAATCTTGTGTTCTTGTGTCATTTACTGTAGCTACTCGAGTCATATTCCTGATTTCTTTGTTTTATCACGTGTCGTTTCACCTCATGTCGTTCTCTCTATTGTTTATTATGTCGTGTTGTTTCTTTGTATTCGTGTCTTCGTGTTATTCTTGTGTTTATGACCTCGTGTCGTTCTCTGTGTAGTACTTGTTTTGTCACCTTTGAACCTCGTGTCGTTCTATGTGTAGTGTTTGTTTTGTCACCACTGTATCTCGTGTCATCCTCAGTACAGTGCACCTCTTGTTGTTTCTATACACCTCGTGCAGTTTTAGGTTCTGGTGCCCTGAGTTTTAATCGTGTTAATTCCTTGCAGGAGAAGAAGAAGGTGGTCCGAGGAAATATTCCCGAGTGACTGGCAGCACGTGATCCGAGGCTGAAATGAAGCCTGCTGAGAGACTGCCACGTGGTCCGAATACTTAGGGCTGGAAATGTGGAGGTCACACGTCGGGGGTGATGCTGGTGCTGCTGCTATATATATGGGTCTTCATCCTCTGAAGAAAAAATCGAAGAAAAAGCCTTGAGAGTAGAAAGCCCTTCGATCCAGAAGAAAAGAAGAGAGTAGAGAAGAGAGTGAGAGTGAGAGCAGAAGAATAAAAAGAGAGAGAGAGATAGTGCTCGTGTGAAGAGAGAAGAAAGAGTGAAGAGGAAGAAGTGTAGCAGAGAGTGAGAGATTAGGAGAGCAGAAGAAAGAGAAAGAGAGATAGAGAGTGAGCGAGAGAGCTCGTGGAGAAGAAGGAAGAAGTTGCTTGAAGATCTGTCTTCACTGGACCGTGGATCAGATCCAGGCCAGTCAGCTCCGTTGAGAGCCACATTGTGCATTTCATTTTTCAGCTTTCTGTTTGCTGAAGTTATTTTCATTTCGTGTTTTTGTTTCATCTTTTTCATTTGGTTATCTGTGTTCTTCCGATCCTCAGTAGTGAGGTCGGGTTCCTCCTGTTGATTCAGGAGAAGGGAGATCTGATCTCCGGGTTGCAAGTGATAGGTTGTCACTTGTGGGTTCCCTCTGGTTAGAGGAAGGGAGGCTAGCCCTCCGGTTCTGGGCTTGTGGTTGCAAGTCCAGGTGTCCCTCCGGTTGGGAGGAAGAGAGGTCTTTGACCTCTAGTTTGCTGGTGACTGGAAGTCATCGGTTGGTTCCCTCCTGGTCTGGAGGAAGAGAGACTTCGGTCTCTGGTTTTCAAGTGGCTGAAAGTCACTTGGGGTGTCCCTCCGGTTGGGAGGAAGAGGGGAGCGTGTTCCCCTGGTCAAGCTGTTTGGCAGCATTTGTTGCAGACTGAGTCTGCGGTTTCTAGCGTGTGCTAGTGGAATCCTCACTCCGGTTGGGAGTGAGGGGTGGATGTAGGTCTGGAGGACCGAACCACCTAAAAAATCTATTGAGTAGTGGTTTGATTGCTTGAGTTGCTTCCGCTAGATGCTTGAATAGGCACGCTCCAATTGTTTGTATTTGAGTTAAATCAAATCGGTTCTATTTTGTGTCTATCTCTAGCATCCAAGATTTTATTTGGCCATTCTATATAGTAGGATACATTCACCCCCCCTCTGTATCCGGGCATAGCACCCTAACAGTTGGTATCAGAGCGTGTGTCTGCATACAAGGTCCAACGACCTGCAGATTCGATCTCTGGTTTTCGGTTGTAATTTGCTTTTAGTGCATCAATATTCCTGTTGCATTGAATTTATCTGCTATTTGCCTCAATGGCTTGTCCACCCGTCTTCAGTGGTTTTGATTTCAACCAGTGGCACAGTGCCTTACGTGCTTATGTTAAATCTGCTGATCCAGACCTATGGAAAGTGATTTCACATGGTCCTCATAAATTGCCAAAGAAAAAGTCCAAATGGACTGACAGTCACGAAGCAATGCATGAGGAGAATCAGACAGCTATAAATCTGATGAAAGCAGCCACTGACAAAGCCTTTCACTCATGCTTCCTTGATTGCAGATCTGCAAGGGATATGTTGGAAATGATGAAGAGAGCCGGGAAAGGAAATCAAACAAGCTGCATGATGGCCAACAGAAGCGATCAAGGCAGCAATCAAACTGAAGAAGATGATGATGATGAGGTAAATCTCTTCGAGAATTTCTCTCTAGAGGATTGGGAGAATGCTTATGCTGAATTATTTGAATCTCATGAGCTGTTAAGAAAATAGTATAAGAAATTGAAGAAGGGTACTGGTTTAGATAGTTCAAGCTTTCCTTGTAGAAATTGTGTTGAATTGAAAAATATTCATGATGCTTGTATGTCTGACTTTCAAATACTGAAGAAACAAGTTTCATTATTGAAAACTGAAAATCAAGAACATATAAATGTGATATCTGAACTCAAAGAAAAATTGAACTCAGATAATGATAATCAGACTATTGTTAACTATCATGACCAGTATGAAAAATTGCTGAAAAACTTTGAAAGTGTAAACTCAGATTTAAACAAGCTGAGATCCGAAAATGATTCCCTGAGAACATCTGCTAATAAAAATGATAACAAATTTGAGAAACTCAAGCAGGAGAAAAACTTGCTTGTTGAAAAATTAGAAGCCATCAAATCTGTGAATGTGGAATTACAGAAAAATATTGAAAAGAAGGAAAAAGATTTGAAGGAATCCAAGGCTGAAAGAAAACTTGAAATTAACTCAGAAGATCATACTCTAATAAATGAGTTAATTCAGAATGACAAGCTTAAGGAAGAAAATGAAAAATTAAAAATGTTGAATTCCACTATGTCAGAGAGACTTATAGCTTTGGAAAGAGGAAAAAGTATTTGTGTTGAAGATTCTAATAAACTGAGCAATCTGGAACAGGAAATTGAAAAATACAAAACTGCTAACAATGTGTTAACTGAATGTGTGAATTGTAGTGAACAAGAGATTGCCAGTTATGAGCTACATATTTCCTCTTTGGAAGATGAAATTCAGGATTTGAAAGTCTCTTTGTCAAAATTTGTTGATGGGCAAGAAAACCTAGACAAGCTGCTAGGTGTAAAAGTCAATGTCAAAAGGAAAGGGTTGGGCTACAATAATCTAAATAAAAAGGCTTTGCAGAACAAAGTAATGACATCCTTTATAAATGCCTCAAACGTAGCCACAACATCAAAAGACAAACAGCCCATTGTTCAGAAAATACTGGGAACAAAGATTATTTTTAAGAAAGAAGGACTGGGTTACAGTCCAGTCATGAGGAAGGCTGATGGAGCCAACCTGAAAATTGTCTTTGTTAAATCCTCTGAACAGGAGAAGCCTTCTACTTCATCTCCAACTCAGTTCAAGGCTAAGAAAATAGGAAAATAGGATAAAAATCAGAAAAGGACTGTAAATCAGAAAATGAATGAAAAGGGTTCATCAGTGCTTATTGATCACAGTCCTCATACACATTCACAAGCATCCAAAAAGAAAATGATCTGTCATTACTGTCATAAATTTGGACATCTGATGCATGAGTGTAAGCTGATGGAGAAGGATGATAAGAATGCTAGGAGATCTCATGATAAAAATCCTTCACCTCAGAAAAGGAGTGTCACATGTTCTAATTGTGGCAAATTAGGACACTCAATTGCTCATTGCTGGTTTGTTAGGGGTAAGAAAACATTTTATTCATATCATGCTAAATTCCCTGCAAACCAATATGTTCTTAATGAAAACAAATCTGTTTCAATGAACCAGCATATCATCTGTTTTAACTGCAACAAAATGGGTCACAAGACCTCTGAATGCTGGTTAGACTCTTTTAAAAGAAATTCTATTTCATAATTTGAATGTGGAAAGCATGGCCATAGGGCCATTGATTGTTGGCATGCTCAGGGTAGAAAATTCAATTCTAAAACTGTTAAATTCCCTGCCATTAACAGAAAGTCTTCTGCATGCTATCACTGTGGGAAGTATGGCCACACAGTCAAGGACTGTTGGCATGTCCAAGGAGGCTATGGCAATAATGAACTCAATTTTAAAAAGAATGCCTCTTATTGCTCTCACTGTGGAAAGCATGGCCATGAAGTCAAGGACTGCTGGTATGCTCAGGGAAAACATCTTAATTCCAAACTTGATAAATTCCCTAAAAATAGAAATTTTCTTGGCAGAAATGAACCTATTTTTACAGAAAAGATACTTGTATGTTTTGAATGTGAAAAACCTGGCCACCGAGCTTCTGAATGCTTGTGGGCAGGCAATGCTAAATCAAAACCTCATGCAAGTAAAAAAAATTTTCATACAAATTCACATAGATTCCATGATGATAATAATGTCCACAAAAAGAATTCAAGGTTTGCTACATCATGTAGAGATTGTGGAAAATTTGGTCATCTCATGGATAATTGTTACCTGATGGATCATGGTGATAATACTACTAAGAAATTATTTAGAACACCTGTTAGGGCTTATACAGGACCCAAGGCAACTTGGGTTCCTGCAAGATCAAATTGATTGACTTGCTGCAGGTGTGCCTTGGAAGGAGAAATAAAAGGGGTTAACCAAGGCACTCAAAAAGAAAACCCCAGGACTCAATTCAGGTCAGTTCTGAAATCTGTTTTAAATTCATTATCTGAATTTGTGAGTATGAAACAATGTGAATTTCATGTTGATCTGCTTGTCTGAATTTTGATGATCTCTTCACTGAATTCAATTCTGAATATATTTGTTGCTCTTCTCATGCTGTTGTTTGCACTAAATGAACAAGATGCTAGATGCACTGCATTTTGCACTAAGCTAAACGGTTCTTTAATGTATACAGTCAATGCATGTGTCAAATGTCTGCACACATCATTTGCATGACTGTCAATGAAGTTGTTCAATGCATGTAGGACTGCGTTATGTTGCACAGCATTCAATGTTGAGTCTTTGCATGTCTCTGCATACATATAGTGCATTGCATTTCCTTACATTGAAAATGCCAAAAAGGGAGTTTGAATGCATATTGTGAGGGGGAGTCATTGCATTGCATATAAGTTGTCAAATGCATACATGGGTCAGAACTCAGTGCATATCCCTTTCATTGATTCTTTTTGACCAAACCGTGATCATAATTTGAAAACACTGAGCTTCAAAATTGGTATACATTTGGTATCATTTGGCTTCAGAATTCTATCAGTCTTTCATGAAGATTTCAATGGGATATCTCGATCATAAATCTGAAAACTCTTGAACTAGAAATCTTCTATTATACATTTTTATGAATGACTGAAATAACTCATGTGGTTTAAGTTTAATGTATTCAATGAGTTTGGCTTTAAAATCTCTTAAAAATATCTGAAGCATGTTTAATAAACCTTAACCATCTGTTTCATGCTATGTCTTGTAAAATCTTCTGAAATCTGCACTTTTAAATATATGACTTTAATTGGTTAAGTACATGAAACTATTATTGATTTGAAGCAAATGAAATTTTTTTGAAATGTCTAAAGGGTAATATCTGTCAGAGCAATGACATTGGTCACTGAGAAACACATGTCCGAAGGACTGTGTCATGAGGTGCCTTAGTTAACTCTGATTAAGAATTCATTGAAATTCAGGCAGAGCAATGGCATGCACACTGAGAAATACAACTCACTCATCAAGAAATGATTTGGAGTGTGTCATGATGTGTAAATGCTATCTCTGTTCATATATAGCATGACAGTTAGTCACACTAAGTGCTTAGGGATATTGGCCTCTGATCAAGGTATATTCTCTAGTTACAAGGTGTGAACTGAACTAGAGTGCTCGTAAAATTTGTAGCATGAAAATTATTGAACAAATTGAAATATCTGAATATTGATGCTAAAATCAAATTGCTACAACCCTAGATAAAATCATATGACTTCATAATTGCTTGACTTCAATACTGGTGCATGTAATTCTGAAAGAAGTCAATAGATTTGATTGTGTAAGAGAAAGGGAGATTAATCAAGATAAATATGAGGGATTGGTTCATCTTTATTAAAACATGGTTTTAGATATCAATACAGAATTTTATTGATAAACTCTGCATACATCATGTTTAAACCATGCTGTTCAAAAGACTCATTCATAAGTCCGTATAATGGAAGACCTTGAAAAATTATGTTTTGGATTTATGAGATTGATATCTCTTTAAAAATCTTTCTGCTCACTTTCCTTAGATCATTGACCTGAACTTCTCCTTGTCTGCCCCTGTGGTCTCCTTCTCATCTATCTCATAAGATTCCACTTATTGAGGGGGAGCTTCCATGTCATGCATCACCTGCATATCAAGTGGCATCTATTCAGGGGGAGCTTTCCTTGTCATACTGAATCATGTTCATATCATTTGTGACCTTGCATTCAAATCCCTCATGATCAGATTTATGCATGATCAACAAAAACTATAGTCAACTCCTTTCTTATCAGTTGACTGATTCCATCTGTATTTTTCTGACCATACAAATGTGAGGTGCCACTCCCATTATTACCTTGTTCACTTGCAGCCTTCTGAACCTCAGAATCTTTATGATGGTGGATTTCAGATTGATTCCTGAGATGTATTTCTCTCTACACTGTTGGAATCTTCCATCTTGTTCTGTAATAGGTTCTGATTCTGTGGTATCTTCACCAGAATTCAGATTCTTTGTAATGGCTGATTTTAGATTGATTTATTGGATAACTAGAGTCCATTCCTGTGCCTCAGGGGGAGTTATGATTTATTTTTATCTAAGGGGAGAGCAGTCAATCATGCATGTTGATAGGGGGAGAACTGTTTCATGGTCATAAGGGAGATCTTCATTTTAAAGAACCTTGACTCATTCTCTACATTGTTGTGCTGCTTTTGACTATCAAACCATTTCCCTTCTTTTTGATTATGTCAAAGGGGGAGAATAGTTTGATGAGTCAGTGTGACTCATTATGTTGCCATCATCAAAAAGGGGGAGATTGTTGTGCCCCTTGTGCTTTGTTGATGATGTGATGTTTTAATGATAGCAACATGAATGAGTCACCACATTGTCTTGAATATGTCTAACCTTTTCTTTGGGAGATTGCATAAGTGTGCCATGTCTGAATTGTGAAGAATGCATGTGTATGCTTGAGTCATGCTGTGATAAATTGGTTTGTGCTTGATTTCTGTTCTGTGCATTGCTTCTCTGCTGATATGTTCATACATTGTCTTAGGCTAAGTCTATATAGACATTAGCGTCTCATTTAACATCTAAGGCAAAGTCTACACATTGGCTAAGTGTGTACATCGCTTACAGTTCTTGAGATCAAGTCCATACGTTGCACTGTTTCTTCAAGTCCATACAGTGGCAAAGTCTGGGCATTGTGTTTTGAAGATCATCAAGTCCATACATCGTGAAAGTCTATACACTCCTCTTGGCCTTAGCATCTGTTTTGAAGTCCATACATTGGTCTTCAGTTCAAGTCTGTACAGTGTTACGTTCTCTTTGAAAAGTCTGTACAGCGTCAAGTCTACACATTGGGGTTTCACGAGAAGTCTACACATTGGTCTCTACTTGAAGTCTATACATTGGCTAAGGGTCTTCAAGTCCATACACAGTCGTCTGATGCATATTGATTAACAGGAAATCTGCTATGAGGTAGTACATTGTATGTCCGTACTGTTTCTGTCATACTTCATGCTATTTGTGTTTTCAACACGCCGTGTCGTCCCTTCGTACCTCGTGTTATTTTAAGTGTCTATTGTTGATTGTCTTCGTGCTGTTTTTCTCTTTAGACTTCGTGTCCTTCTCGCCTTGACCACACTCCGTGTTAGTTCATGTCCTCTATCTTCATGTTGATTTTACTTCGTGCACTTTTCTCTAAGTTCAAGCCCGTGTCTGTGCTATCTCCATGTCGTCCTTAGTTCGAGTCGGTTCTTTGTTATTTCTGTCTTATTGTTGTTCTTCCTAGACCTCGTGTCTTTCTTGTGTTGAAACCACACTTCGTGTTGGTTTCTATTTTTCATCTTCGTGTTGTGGTCAGCTCGTGTCGTTCTCTTTGCTATTTGTTATGTCGAGTTGCTTTTTACTTCGTGTCATTTTCTCTGTAGTGTTAAGCGTTATTAGTATGTATCTCATGTCGGTCTCTTCGTAGTGTTTGTTTTGTTACAGTGACACTTCGTGTCGTTCTCGTTTTACCTCGTGCTGTTTTCATCTGACCTCGTGTCATGCTCTCCTTGTCTCGTACTGTAGTAATCTTGTGTTCTCGTGTCATTTACTGTAGCTACTCGAGTCATATTCCTGCTTTCTTTGTTTTATCACGTGTCGTTTCACCTCATGTCGTTCTCTCTGTTGTTTATTATGTCGTGTTGTTTCTTTGTATTCGTGTCTTCGTGTTATTCTTGTGTTTATGACCTCGTGTCGTTCTCTGTGTAGTACTTGTTTTGTCACCTTTGAACCTCGTGTCGTTCTATGTGTAGTGTTTGTTTTGTCACCACTGTATCTCGTGTCATCCTCAGTACAGTGCACCTCTTGTTGTTTCTATACACCTCGTGCAGTTTTAGGTTCTGGTGCCCTGAGTTTTAATCATGTTAATTCCTTGCAGGAGAAGAAGAAGGTGGTCCGAGGAAATATTCCCGAGTGACTGGCAGCACGTGATCCGAGGCTGAAATGAAGCCTGCAGAGAGACTGCCACGTGGTCCGAATACTTAGGGCTGGAAATGTGGAGGTCACACGTCGGGGGTGATGCTGGTGCTGCTGCTATATATATGGGTCTTCATCCTCTGAAGAAAAAATCGAAGAAAAAGCCTTGAGAGTAGAAAGCCCTTTGATCCATAAGAAAAGAAGAGAGTAGAGAAGAGAGTGAGAGTGAGAGCAGAAGAACAAAAAGAGAGAGAGAGATAGTGCTCGTGTGAAGAGAGAAGAAAGAGTGAAGAAGAAGAAGTGTAGCAGAGAGTGAGAGATTCGGAGAGCAGAAGAAAGAGAAAGAGAGATAGAGAGTGAGCGAGAGAGGTCGTGGAGAAGAAGGAAGAAGTTGCTTGAAGATCTGTCTTCACTGGACCGTGGATCAGATCCAGGCCAGTCAGCTCCGTTGAGAGCCACATTGTGCATTTCATTTTTCAGCTTTCTGTTTGCTGAAGTCATTTTCATTTCGTGTTTTTGTTTCGTCTTTTTCATTTGGTTATCTGTGTTCTTCCGATCCTCAGTAGTGAGGTCGGGTTCCTCCTGTTGATTCAGGAGAAGGGAGATCTGATCTCCGGGTTGCAAGTGATAGGTTGTCACTTGTGGGTTCCCTCTGGTTAGAGGAAGGGAGGCTAGCCCTCCGGTTCTGGGCTTGTGGTTGCAAGTCCAGGTGTCCCTCCGGTTGGGAGGAAGAGAGGTCTTCGACCTCTGGTTTGCTGGTGACTGGAAGTCATCGGTTGGTTCCCTCCTGGTCTGGAGGAAGAGAGACTTCGGTCTCTGGTTTTCAAGTGGCTGAAAGTCACTTGGGGTGTCCCTCCGGTTGGGAGGAAGAGGGGAGCGTGTTCCCCTGGTCAAGCTGTTTGGCAGCATTTGTTGCAGACTGAGTCTGCGGTTTCTAGCGTGTGCTAGTGGAATCCTCACTCCGGTTGGGAGTGAGGGGTGGATGTAGGTCTGGAGGACCGAACCACCTAAAAAATCTATTGAGCAGTGGTTTGATTGCTTGAGTTGCTTCCGCTAGATGCTTGAATAGGCACGCTCCAATTGTTTGTATTTGAGTTAAATCAAATCGGTTCTATTTTGTGTCTATCTCTAGCATCCAAGATTTTATTTGGCCATTCTATATAGTAGGATACATTCACCCCCCCTCTGTATCCGGGCATAGCACCCTAACATTCACAAGATTTGATTAGACATGTTGCACACTCAATTCCTAATGAGAGATATGCATGAAAAACATTCATCATCCTTAAGAGCTCAATGAAGAGATATGCATGTGAACTCAACCAAAATAGAACAACAAGAACACAAAGACTCATTACACATGCAAGGGGTCGACTTTTTGTTAGGATGGGTCGACTCGACATATCACAAGGCCTATATAGCATGTAGCAAATCCTCCATATATCATAATACCATATAGCATGGGCAACAAAGATAGAATCATCAATCTTCAATATAGTTCTATGAATACAAGCTCAGTTTTCAGAACAGAAACAACAAGTGTGTTCCATGAACACAACCTCATGGATTAAACCCAAATCTAGCTATATTCAGAAAAGAATAACTCCATTCAACATGTAGTTCAAGCTAGAATTGAATCACCCCCAAACCAAGATTATCATATAGGCAAATGTAGCACGCTATGCAGATTGACTTGTTTTGCCAAAATCAAATGACCATGAATCCATATAATCTAAGAGCATCACTAAAATCACATTCATCAAATTTTAAGTTAATATGTTGAGGATATTTCAAGCCAAAAAACTTATGAGGAAAATGCATGAAAATACCCAACCAAGACGTTGAAAACCTATTTGATGAAATGCATGAAACATATAAAGAGTCGATGCAATGCAATGAGAAAGTCAACTCTCTTTTTGAAGAAGAACTTCATTGATGGACTCCTTTGAGTTCCAAGCATGAATCATGGATTTGATCCTGCAAGCCAAGATAACATAGCATGAGTTCCTTAAACAACAATCATCCATATGACCTCCAAGTGAGAATCTTGAAGTCATCTTTTAACTCATCAACCAAGATGCATACATGTTACTCAATGAAATACATGCACATACCCACAAGCACAATCATTTTGTTATCATCAAAACCAAACACCAAACATCAACTAGGGGATGCAACAATCTCCCCCTTTTTTATGATGACAAAATAATATGTGCGAGAGTCCAAAAAGATAGCATTGAGCAGATACCCAATGAGCACACAACCATTATTCTCCCCCTTTTTGTCATCTACAAAAAGACAGGGGATTATTGGACATGATATGAACATGTTAGGCTTGAAGAGATAATGCCCATTCGAATACCAGTTGTTGCTAATTGTTGGCCTTAAGGATATGATACCATTGTTGGAATATTTGTGCAACATTTCAAATACCATGAAGTGTTCAAGATGATAGTATTCAAAATCTAAAGCCCATTTCAGATTTTCACAAAATGCAATAGTAAAGCAACGCAAGATGGTTCATGGAATGTCTATGAGAGCCTGAAAACATAACAAGATGTTGACAGACCAATGGTTGATTATCAAGATGGGAAGATGAGTAGACTTGATACCAACAATAATCAATATTATTCCACTACAGCATTTGTTAACAAACCTGATGCCATTCAATGCCTAAAACCAATTGAGCAAATGTAAAGTATTTGAAGGCTATTCATTTTTTTGGATTTTCATTGTTTTTCAGATTTTTTTTTAAATTTTCTTTTGAAATGTATAAAGCAAGATGCATGAAGCTAAATATATACAAATGATGAGATATGTGATGCACATAATGCAACCAAGCAAATATGTATATATATTTACATGCAACATATCTCCCCCTTACTTATTTAAGAGGGGAATAGGTATAAGAGAGGTGCATGAGAATCAAAACAACTAAGATGTTTATGTGTAACACCTAGGGGATTGTGCAATCACATAGAGGCGTTATGCAATAGTCAATATAGTCAATCAATTTTATGAATACATATTAAATCAAATTTCCATATGTGTAGGTGAATAACATGAAAAAAGACTATAGCCATATGGATATTCAGATTTTCAGATCAACAAAGGTATTAAGAAAAAATATCGACAGGAGTATAAGCCTAAACCGGCTGATGTAAGTAGTAAACTGATAGATGCAACAGCTAACATGTTCTCAATTTTAGGCCAAGCCTTGGAGGATTCTCCAGATTCTGATGAAGAGAATAGTCAAGTCAAGAAAGTTCTTGATCATGGCTCAACTCTTGAGGCCTGTACTAGCTATCATCATGTGGATTTCTCTTCTATTCCTTTGGAAACATCAAATGGCCTTGATCCCTCACAAGCTGCTTGTATAAATGACTCAATAAAAAAGCCTACCAAAACTCTATCATGGATAGAGGAAGTTTCGGTTATAGAGGAGCTGCGTTCAATCCATTGCTGTAAAGAGGTCTCTCAGGCCAGAAGCTCAAATCAACATTTGTCTTCAATTCATTCAAATCATAAGACAATCACTATTAGCAGCTCGGAGGTAATTTCTAAACTATCGGCTGATGAAAATACTAGGATGTTTGGTCAGATAAATAATAGTACTACCAATTATCTTGTTCTAAACTCAAAGTCAAATGAGGTCTCAGAAAAGCCAAGAGTGCTATTCAGTGATGCTAGGCTGACAAGGGTAAAAGCCAAGAGTATGGCAGTACACTCGTCTTCTTCTTATGACCATGTTTAATTCAGTATTAATTTGGAATGTCAGAGGTATAGGGAATAAATCCATTGTCAGAAGTTTGGCTCAGCACATAAAAGCCAATAATATCTGTATAGCAGCTATATCTGAACCCCAGATTGATCTCAGTAGAGCTCAAAGTGTGGCTCGAAGAATTAGTATGCAAGCTCCTATTGATAATAATGGTAATGCATCCAAGATATGGATTTTTTATAAGCCTCATATTTGCCTTGAAACAATAGAGGCTCACCCACAATACCTGACTGTAGCCATTAAGGAAAACAATAATGATGTTTTGCTTTTCACAGCTATATATGCCTCCTGTAGTTATAGTGAGCGAAGGGTCATGTTTGACTCTCTTATGGAATTCAGTCAAAATGTTAGTACTCCTTTGATAATAAGAGGTGATTTTAATTGCATTGTCTCACATGAAGAAAAAAGTGGTGGATCTCTATCCTCTATGGCCGCCATGATAGACTTTCAAGGTTTTATAACAGCCACCGGTCTTGTTGATGCTGGATTCACTGGTGCTAGTTATACCTGGACAAATAACCAAACTGGGATATCTCACATAAGAGCCCGCTTGGATAGGGTCTTGTGTAATTCCCTATGGGCTCATTCAACCCATCTTCTGTCGGTCAGACATTTAATTAGAGGCCCCTCATATCATGCCCCATTGCTGCTGTCTTTGAAGCTCAACCAGTCTTCTCCAGGGAGATTTATGTACTAGCATATGTGGCGCACAGATGAGGATTTCTTGGAATTTGTAAGAGCACATTGGAGTAAATATGTTCAGACTGATAGCCACCCATTCCTTATTTTACATAAAAAGCTTAAATTTTTGAAGGCTGATTTAAAAAGTGGAATAAGGAAATTTTTGGGAACATCTTTCACGCTAAGAGCCAGGCAGAATCACTGGTAGAGATAGCTCAAAATCAGTATGATGATAACCCTTCAGTTGAAAATCGTATGCAGCTCAATAAGGCTAATGCAGATCTGCGCCTTACATTGTCTCGAGAAGAGATGTTTTGGTATCAAAAGGCCCGGGTGGAGTGGATCTCTTGTGGGGATCGAAACACCCAATTTTTCCATCAGTATACCAAGATTAAGAGGCAGAGAAACTATATTCATAAACTAAAAATTGATGAGCAGTGGGCAGATGATCAAGATGTTCTGGCAGATGGTGCTGTGGAATATTTTAAAGTACATTTAACATCTGAACTTCACATAGTTGATGAAAGCCTGTTCAATGTAATACCTTCTTTGGTTAATGAAGATCAAAACTATTCTTTATGCTCAATTCCATCAGCAGAGGAGATTAAGAATGCTATGCTCTCTTTGTCTGGCAATAGCTCCCCAGGGCCGGATGGGTTTACAGGGGGATTCTTTTCACATTGTTGGGATATCATTGGAGAAGATGTAACTCATGATGTTCAAAGCTTTTTTCAGGGATGGGGTCTACCAAAGGGGGCTACTTCAACAATTATCAGTCTCATTCCAAAGACCAAAAATCCTAGCTCATATGCAGATTTTAGACCTATCAGTTTATGTAATTTTACATATAAGATAGTGTCGAAAGTTATCTGTGATAGATTGAGATCTATTCTCCCATTGATCATCTCTAAGGAACAAAGTGGCTTTGTTAGTGGAAGACATATAGTTGATAATTTCACGTTGGCGAAGGAGCTGCTAATGGAGATAGATAGACCAGTGAGAGGTCATAATATGGTTATTCAACTTGATATGGCTAAAGCATATGATCGAATGGAGTGGGATTTTCTTTTCATGGCCCTAAAAAGGTTTGGCTTCTGCAATAGATTTATTTCATTGATTGCTCAATTACTGGTTAACTGCTGGTTCTCTCTATCCTTTAATGGTCAAATCCGTGGTTATTTCAAATCAACTAGAGGAATCAGACAAGGAGATCCACTAGCTCCAGCATTATTCATTATTGTAGAGGAGGTATTGAGCAGGGGGCTCAGCCATATATTTTCAGCAGGTATTTGTAAATATTACAACCTCCCTAGAGGGGTGCAGTCTATTTCACATATACTATACGCAGATGATTCTCTGATTTTTATGAGTGGAGGAGTTTCTTCATTAAAACAACTCCTCCTTTTTCTGAAGAGGTATGAAACATACTCTGGGCAGCAAATTAATGCACAAAAGAGTTGTTTCATTGCTACTAAGAAACTGCCACACAGAACTATTGCTCGCATCAGTCACTTGTCTGGTTATCTTCACAAAATTGGAAGCATCACATATCTGGGAATTCCTCTTTTTAAAGGCAGAGTCAAGACTCCCCATTTTAAGTATCTGATTGATAAAGTTAACAACAAGCTAGCAGGTTGGCAAAGTAAATTCTTATCTCAGGCTGGCAGAGTGATTCTTATCCGTTCAGTTTTGTCTGTAATTCCCATATACACTGCTAATGCAGCCTCTATACCATACACTACTCTTAAGCACATTAGGAGAATATGTTCTAATTTCTTTTGGCAAGGATTTGAAACAGCGCACAGAAAGCACTGGGTATCCTGGGATAAAATCTGCTGCCCTATCAATGAAGGTGGTCTGGTGATCCGAGGACTTTCAGATATACAATTGTGCTTCTATGTCAAACTGATTCGGCAATCAATACATAGCAATTCCCTTTGGGCTAACTTTGTGAGGAGCAAATACCTTCATGATCAGCATATTCTAAATTGCAAAACTCCTTTTCCTGCAGGAATAAAAAAACAAGATTTTGAAAAGGCTCGGGATATGATCATGACATGTTCCAAGATGATTGTATTTGATGGGGCTAAAACTAATTTCCTTAAAGATAGCTGGTGTAAGGACAGATCCCTGGCTGAATTTCAGTCCTTACAGAACCAATCGGAAATTGAAGACTGTTCTGTTAAAGATGCATTGGCTAACCTCCAGCACCCTATCTGGAATAATTTGGAAGATCAGCAGTTGAAGGAGTAGACCCAAAGATTTGAAATGCAAGCTGGAGAAGATAATCCTATATGGTCTTATTCAATCTCAGGTTCATTTAATCTGAAATCCACTTACAATGCTCTTAAAGGGCAAACAATCAGGTCCAATCTAAAACTCAAGAAACTTTGGCATTACAAGCTATCCCCGTGGGCCTCTTTATTCTATTGGAAAATGCTGAATCATGCTGTCCCAGTTGACAATCACATTTAACATAGTGGTATTAATTTGGCTTCTATTTGTGATTGTTGCATTAACTCCCATGACATAGAAGATGATGACCATTTGTTCATAAAGAGTGAAATAGCCAGCTTCCTTTGGAACCGTTTTACTCCTTTTTTTAGCAAGACATTCTTGGATGAAGCCTGTATTTTTAGCAGGTTGGAAAAAATCATAAACAGGACAGTGATCAACAAACCAAAAAACTTTATACGTCTCATGTTAACAATAATGATTGTATGGGAAACCTGGAAGTACAGATGTTGTGTCAGGTATGAAGATCACCATATCAACTTCATGAGAATTGCTGATCAAATCTCTGCTGAGATTTCATGCTCGGTTGGCCAGATGAAGTTTAAACAAGGGGCAAGCTTAGATTATCAGAAAATGTTGCAAAGCTATGGTATAACTATCTACTGTGCTCGCACTGTTTGTTTTATGGTACGGTGGGTAGCTCCTGCAGTGGGCTTCTCATTAAATGTAGATGGCGCAAGTAAAGGGAATCCCGGTCACTCCGGGGGAGGAGGTTGTATCAGAGATCAAAATGGACAGCTTATATTGGGTTTTGCATACTACTATGGATTTGGTTCTAATATGGTTGCTGAAGGCCGAGCATTACTTATGGTCTCTGTTTGGCTCAGTTTCATAACATTCCCCTATCAGTCATTTACACAGATTCTCAAGCTCTAATTAGTTTGCTGATTACCAAGAGGGATCCGCCCTGGACTTTACTTCCTTGGTGGCAACATCTAATACAGCTTCACTCAATATTTCAATGCCCCACTGTGCATTCATATAGAGAGGCCAACCAACTAGCTAATGCATTAGCCAACCATGCTATTTCTATGGGAAGTAATGTAGAATTTTTTTCCATTGGTGAGCTTCCATTATTTGCTAAGGGTTATTCCATAGCTGATGCTAGAGGCTTACCCAATGTTCGTGTGAGAAGTGTATAGCCTTTTTTGATTCTTGGTTCTTTCTCTATATGTACTTCAGAGGCTTATCTCCTCAGATGATGTAATTCCTTTTGGTAAAAGCAATAAAATTAGCATCTAATGGTGGACAGGTGGAGTGATAACATTCCCTTCCTCTGGAATGGGGGTGCACTCTCCCTTCTATCCCATTAGATGACTGGGTTTACAAAAAAAAAAAAACGTAATAGAGGCTACGCTCTGTCACAATGAGTTTTCACCATAATTTTTCAACTCAACCAATTTCACACTGATAAAAAGAATTTTTCAAGAATGATCAAGTTCAAATAATTCTTTTTTACGCGAGGAAACACATGGAGCTCATGCCAGACTCCCCGGTTACTCAGAATATTGAACTATTTCACCTCATTTTAAGTAGAGGTAGTTCAGTCCAACACCTTTCAGAAATGAACCACATCATGTCTCAGGTGACGTGCATCCAATTTACTCAGTGAGACTAAACATTGCTCTACCATTCATTTACATTTTAGATTCTTTCTACAAAAATAGGCAGGCAGTTTTTTCCTCAACTATCTCAACAAGATTCATGCAGCAAGTTTAATTTCTCTAGAGTGTTGAAAGAAAATTCTTATATCCTTATCTCTAACACTCATTTTCACATATTGTGCATGAAGTGTATGAATTTGATTCAGCATATATACCGAAAATTTTATGAACACATAACAATGCTGCTCCCCCTATCTAAATGCACTTACCAAAAGATTACTCCCCCAGAGTGTATGACATGAAGCACTCTAGTGATGACACAATTATAACATTATTTAGCCAAAAATATGAGGTCTTAGAAATTACAAGGAAGGGGGTGAATATCATATATATAACATGCAAGCACATGATGAGGAAATATGCAAAATGCAATGCAACATGTAATATGGATGCAAGATTTTCATATTTAACTCGAATATCCAAAATGCATTACAAAGAGCAAGACATAACATGGGTGCAAGATGCAAGTTTGTAGTTTTTTTTGTTATTTGAATTATCTAAATGCACCTTATGAATTTTCTAATACATGCAACTTATAATAACATGAGAATGCAATGCAAGATGTAAAAATAAGTTGCAAAACTTTTTTTTGAATATCATGACAGATTGCACGAGGAGGCATACACATTCAAATGACAGATTTCCAAGACTTGATCTTTTTGAACAAGGGTGCACAAATGATCAAAATTAAGCAATGCAACCTAATTATTTTCAAAAACGTTCAAAAATAAATTTTCAATAACCTTTCAAAAGCTTAGAATATCATCCACAAGTCAAACACATTTTTTTTAAGTTCTGGTACGAGGTGGAGGTGAAGGTCCAAAGACCCAACTCACACATAGTGAGAGTTTCCAAGTAGACGTAATCCACCCTTCCACCATACACCATTTGATATACCAGATACTCAATTAAGCTCAGATGCTCATGCATTTCAGATTGAAAAGTATTCAATAGGCAGAGACATCATACTTATTCCTTAAATTTTTTAATTTTATTCAACCAATGAGACATGTTCATCATAGCAGAATACAAGAATAACAGATCAAGTTTTCATAATCAATATCTGTCAAAGGAACCATTTTGCATTTCAGACCTTCTTGAAGCAAGAAGGAATTCCAGAATCAATTTGAAAGCACATGGTATTTCAGAATTTCAAGATAAATTGATTTCCTTCTAAAGACATGTTTCCTCATTAGCCAAACAATTCAATTTTTGAAATTTGGTACAAGGTGGAGAACTTTACTCCGAGGATCACCTTACGTATGGTGTTAGCTTCTTGATATACTTAATCTATCATTTCACATAATAGCATTTGATATACCAAATATTCATTCAATGAGAGAATGAATGGCTTGTACAAAGTAGCAGAAGGAAAACATCAAACATATCAATTTTGACAAAGAGGAAGTAAAGGTGGGGTTTTACCATTCGAGTATGCCTTGTTCCATTTTGTTGGAACCCCTTTCATTCTTTATTTACCTCAAGGCACACCTCCATCAAAACCAACTCAGTTGACAGATTTTGGCACCCAAGCCTTTTTGGGTCCCTGGAGATTAGAAATATTTCTACCAAAATCTTTCTTCGACATTCTCATAGCCATCATATCATCATTCTTCATGATCCTGGAATCCTCAATAACATGTCCATGGTTTTCACAATAAAGGCATTGAGGAGAAGTAGTTTTACTAAAATACTTCATTTTAGGAGCAAAGGAATTTTTAAATCCATTCCATCTTCTATTTTCAAAAGATCTAGATTTAACAAAATTAAACCTAGCATTCATTCTAGAAGCATGTAAATTTTATGTTTTCAAGAACCAACACTCTTTCACAACATGTCCATACTTCCCACAATGAAAGTAACAAGGAGATGTGGGTCTACGAAATGACTTCCCATTATTTACATGAGGGTTTGTGAACAAATTTCTTTTATAGGATGAAGACCTTTGAGCATTAGAAACATGTTCATTTCTGAATTTTCTTGGAACATCAAACTTAGCATTCATGGCTCGAAAATCATCATTTGATTTCACAAGACAATTATCTATCACATGGCCTAATTTGTGACAATAGAAGCAAGAACATTTCTTTGTCTCTTGAAAGAAGATTTATCTTTGCATGCATTTTCATCATCCATTTTCATGACAACACAATCATCTATTTTATGACCATGCATGCCACAATAAAAGCATTCAACATTTGAATTCATTTTCTGCCCACCATGAATTTTTTGAGATCTATTTTGCATTGTGGGTTTTGTGTTGAGATTTTTCTTTTTCTCAAAGTCATTTTCAGAGTTTTTCATTTGAGAAGTGGGAGGAGGAGCCTTGGAGGTACTTGGAATATCAGATGCATGAACAAAAGAGGTTGTTATTTTATATTCAAAAGACTTTTTATTGAATGGGGTGTATCCAAGACCTTCCTTTTGAAAATTCACTTTAACACCCAACACCTTATCCAGATTTTCTTTCCCTTTGACAAATCAAGATAAATAATCTTTCAACTTTTTCACCTCTTCTTCTAGACCAGAAATATGCAATTCAGTATTTGTGATTTCTTCTTCGCATGCAAGGATTTTGTCACCATACAAATAATTCTTTGATGTGACTTTCTCATTTTCTTGCATGATTTCCTTGTTTTCATCATTCATAGCATGCAATTTTTCAGTTAAGTTTTCAAGAACTTTCTCAGTTTCAGCAAATTTTGAAATCTTAACAAGCAACTGTTCATTCTCATGTTTCAACAATGAGATTTCTGTTTCAAGCTTATCAAAACATTTCAATCTTCCTTGAAGTAAGAAATTCTGGATTAGCATGGCACCATTTTTCTTTTTAAGTTCTTCATTTTCAGTCATGATACTCTTGCTGTCAATTTCAGAATCAAACAATTTTTCAAACATTTTCTCATCATTAGAAAGAGAATCTTGCTTGCTTTTAAGGTATTCTCATTTTTCTCAAGTAAGGAGATTTTAAGCAACAAGGTTTCATTTTGTTGACGCAAATCATGACAATCATTTTCAGATGCAAGAGAGATATTGGAGTTTCTTATCATTTCAAGGTCTTCAATCATACAAGACATTTCATCTGAAAGTAATTCAACTCTGGATTCAAGATGTTCATTTTGATCTTCTAGATGTTCAATTTTTAACTCCAAAGTTTTGCAATTCTCACAGGAGGAATTATCATGCACATTCTCATCATTTTTCTTTTTCAATCTCTTGATTTTAGATTTATATTTTTTACATCTGTCATGCATATCGGCATAGGCTAATTGCCAGTCTTCAATTGAAAGTTCTTCGGAGTCAGAATTTACCTGACTCAAGCTTTCCTCACCATGAGTCATCAAGCTTGAACCCACTTGGGAATCTTATGGATTTCCTTCATACATAGCCAGTTTATCCCATAAATCTCTCGCTGTCTTGCAAGAAGAGATTTGGGAAAGAATGTCAGACTCTATGCTATTTCTTAGGAAATTCAAAGCCTTAACATTAATATCATTTTTTTTACATTCTTATCATTCCATTCTCTTTTTTTTGATGGAAGTTGATGTGGACCATTACATATGACTTTCCAGATTTTACGTTCTTTCATACCAAGATAGAAAGATATTTTGTTTTTCCAAGAAATATAGTTGTGACCATCAAAACAAGGAGGAAGGGAAGACAAGCAAATATCAGACATGATGCTCAATGAAACTCGCCGACAGGGATCACTCTAAAGGTCGTTAGACCCAAGAAAATAGAGCCGTGGCTCTGATACCAATTATTGGTCCCTGGGTAGGCGAGCGGACAAGAAGGGGGGGTTGAATTATCCCCCACGCGATATGGCAAATTAGAACTTTCGTAGCGGAATTAACAAGCATGACGAGATTGAAGAAAATAAACTAACAAAGTAATTTAAGTTCACTCAATCTCTCCGATCTCACACGATCGACTAAACGGAGTAAGCAAGGAACACACAATCACACAATGCAAATCACAAGACACAAGGGTTTTTAAGGTGGTTCGGGAACACGACGGGCTCCCTATGTCCACCCCTTACCAAATCGGTAAGGATTCACTCACTGGATAAACCAGCAAGGGGAAGACTCCCCAACACGGAGCAAGGCTCCAACACACACGGAGATAAGTCCCCAACACGGAGGCGACGCTCCAGCAACACGCAGGATGATGCATGCATACAAACACAGAGATACAACCCAACACATACACGCAGAGTAAACCCTACAAACACGGAGTACAACCCAAACACACATGGATACGGAGTCTCTAACACGATCCGATGATCGGATCATAAACACACACACATGCTGCAACAAACGCAGCACCGGAGACACATGACCATATATAAATGGTCAAACACACAATATTTCTAGTCAGAAAATTAACATAGAAATTCAAACATGCTCAACCCTAAACATAGATCATGAAACACATCAAGAACAACATAGAATGGATAAAGAAAAGATCCCCCTTGGTTTCCAGAACCCGGTTGATGATGTTCTTTCAAGCAATGGTTGGAAGGAAGTCGGATGACGGTGATTCAAGCATCAACACGATCCTCTCATCATTCCGCTTCACTTTCTATTCATGCAAGATCTTCAAAACATCCTGAATGTAGATGAAATCCTGATGTGACACAACCTCGGACCTAATGCAAGCAAGCACAATCCCATTCAAATGGGCCGAATTGGGCCACCACTCTATCGACACTCACCCAAGCCCGGGGTAACTTGGCAATGCCAAGGTGAGGTTGAGGGGTTGGGCCCTTGCTGGTAGAGGGCCAGCAAGGCCAAGATGGGATTCCCAATGGGTGTGGAAGCCCAATTCAATGGGGCCGACGAAGTGCCGAAGGCACCGGTTGCACTTTTCCCACGGTGATCACTCAAGGCAATGGGGCTTGAGGATCGAGCTCTCACTCGCATAACCAGCGGAACTAGAACTTATATTGAAAGACAAGCACTAATGGAGTGAGGTGTGAGCACTTACTCGACCGGTTTGAAGAAACCGATCCCGCTCGGAGACGAGGGCGAGCGGGGAGGCGAGTGGATCCCCACACGCCGCGGCGGTGTCGCTTGACCTGCCCAAAGAAGTTACAACACTACACCTCTCGCAGGAGGGGGACCTTGGGGTGGGGGTTAATGATATTACAATCAATACTACCTCCACACAGGGAGGGGCCTTCAGCCGGCCAAGCGGGGAGGGGGAAACTAGGACCAAAAGTGATAAAAAGTTGGGAAGCCGAATCTGCCTGCTGTCTGGGAGGGAGGACTGATAGTCGAAGTTGGGGCTGCAGAAGTTGATACCGATTTTTTCTGATGGCGAGACTAGGGGGGAACTCTTCGTGACTGGTACTGGAACACCTCAGAATTTTTTAAATTTCTTATGGTACCACTGCTGACCGGGGTGGAGCTTCGAACAGAGTGGCAAGTTCTGGGACTGGCAGCTTCAGATTTCCAACCGCAGGTTATAGAGAATGCTCGATGGCTCCCGGACTCCGAATCGAGAACCACCAGAGTTTTTGGAATCGTGGACGAGTCTTCTTCACAGAAAAACTGACAGAGATGCTAAAAGATGCCGGAGAAGACCTGGACGCTATGAACAAGGATGACTGGTCGGGGTAGACTGTGGGGAAACAGATCCGTGCAGCAGAGGGAGAAAATTGATAACTTCTGCTACTGGATGCCAAACGGAGTTCCGCTTCTTGATTCTGAACGTAGACAGAGCGATGAAGAACTTTGTGGAAGAGCTTGGGGGCTGATTCCTCCGAGGTTCGTCATGGCAGTGCTTCTAATCTGGTTCTGGTACTCAGCAGGGATAGCTCTGCGCCATTGTGGAAGAACGAAGCTCCTGGGCAGCACACAGCTCGGATGAAGATGAAACCACTTCCGTTGCGAAGAAGACAGGGAGACGCTTCTGTGGATGCCTCTTTTGCCTTCAAAATCCTCCGGAGGAAGTTGTGGTGGCCGCTGCAAGTTGCTAGTTCATCTGCAACCTCTGGACAGCAAACTGCAACTTCGAAGTAGCTTCCAATGACCAAGAAAGAAGAAGGGGAAGGGGGTAGATGAGTGTGGGAGTGACCCCTAGTAGTAAGGGGGTCTTGGAGGGGGTGTTCTAAGGTGTGGGAGGTGGAGAATAAGGTCTGGAAGAGGGTCCAACAGATGGTGGTAGTGGGGGCTGCGAATTTGGGAAGGTGGGTGAGAGGGAAAGGGTATTTGAAAATGGGTTTAAGGGTGGGGTTAACTTGTTTGTCTTGGGAATGGGGGGGGTTATGTTGGGGAAGGGAATGGGTGCTTGGGAAAGTGGGAAGGGTGCTTGGGAAAGTGGGAGGGGTAGTTGGGGGTTGGATGGTGAGGAGAGGATTGGTGGAGGGGGTCTTGGGAAGGGATGAAGTATTGATGAGGGTTGTAGGGAATGGGAAGAGGCTTAAATGGGGTAGGTGGGGAGTGGAGGTGGTTGGGAAGGGAAGAGAGAGAAGAAAATTCGAATTTGGGTGTTGAGGAGAGAGAAAGTGGAGTGAAAAAGAGAGATTAAGAGAGGGAAGGTGCGGAATCTCTCCCCTAGGGTTTCTCACCCAAAAAATAGAATCTCTCCACTAGATAAGAAGTGTAAACTCTCAAAATGGCAAGTTTTTCATTCATTGATTCATTAAGTTGGAATGGGGGGAATGGGGTTCTATATATAGGAAACCCACATTTCTACAAAAGTCCCTGACAATTGACTCAATGACAAATAACCGAGGGGGTAGGGGAGAGCCCTTGGGCCAAGCCCAATGAATTGGGCCCAATAGCTAACTAGACAACCTGATGACACTCAAACTTAGGGAAATGAACACAAGACCTAGGAACATGACTCAACTAAAAGGGAAAATACATCAAATGACTCAAATAAAAATTACATAGGACTCAAAATTAAATGACTAGAACATTCCGGATGCAACCGAGGCGAGGAGACGAGCTGTGAACGTGGGCATGGGAGGTGATGTCCCCATCATATTCTCGGGGTGCGGAGAACTCGACTCTGTCGAGTAAGTGTCCTTCCCTCCTCGGAGGGTGTAGAAGTGGTACTTCTCTCAAGTCTTCCGAACGAGACCGATCTATCCACCTACCGAGATAGCGCTCGTATACCTTGCTCCTGGTGGTAGTGACATGTTCATCCAATATTCGTTCAATGTGCTCATGCTGGGCTCTCTTGGCTGGTGGACTCTCCTCACAGGTGGGTGCTCTCTCAACAGAGGGAATAGGCTCAATATCCTCACTAGGTACCACCGTGGGTCCCTTCTATGGCACTAGGTCGGCGACATTGAATGTGGGACTTATTCCATACTCCTCAGGGAGATCTAACTCGTAGGCATTTGCACCAATGCGCCTCAAGACCTGGAAGGGACCAGCCCCACGTGGCCTCAGTTTAGAGTTGGCTCCCGGGGAGAGCCTCTCCGTCCTTACCATCATAAAGTCACCATCATGGAATTCTTGGTGACGCCGATGAGAGTCGGCCCGCCTCTTATAAGCCTCATTCTTTTTGCTTATGTGCTTGCAAAGGCTTTCATGCAATTTTGTGAATGTTGACATTCTAGGGGTGATGGGTGGGCCTGGGCAACCAAAAGTAGACCAATCATGCTTTGATGCCAAGAAGACTTTGATGGATTTTGGAGGGCCAGGGCAACCATATGTGGACTTATCATGCAATGTTGTCATGTAGACTTTGGTGGGCCTAGGTGGGCCGGGGCACCCGTAGGTGAACCTATCATGCAAAGTGGTGATGAATGTAGGGGGACCTGGACATCCGTAGATGCTTTTGACATGCTTAAGACCCATGATAAATGAAGGTGGACCAATACATCCGAATATGGGCCACTCATGCCTTCTACTTGACATGTGGGTGGTATGAATGAATGGACCCAACATAGTGTTCATGCCAAGTGGTGTGGTAGGCCTAGACACATGCATGTTTTTCCTAAGGGTGACTTCCATGTGTATAGGTGTGGGACAACCTTTGAACTCCCGTTGGAAAGGATCGAACGGATCTAAGAATGTGGTCATCATGGGATGGAGCACAACCTCATTACCTAGGGAAATGTGGCCCAAGGTCATGGCTCCCAAGGTGTAACCCGGGTCATAGATGAGGTGGGTTTGGCCCAATATGGTGGGTGAGGGTAGGAAAGGGTGGGTGGTTGGTAAGATGGTTGGGTCATATGAGTCCCTTGACTCCCATTGGAATGGATCATATGGATCATAAAATGGGTCACCTAGGGGGAAGAACTCCATGTCCTCAAGATCCTTAAAAGGTGCTAAGTCATCCTTCTCCATTATAGTTGGGCCAATGTTCTTGACAAGTGAGTCGGCCATGAGTGGAGGGCTTGGATTTCTACCCGAGATAAGAAGCTCTAAATCGAGGAGAAGGTTGGGCTCATCGGGTGTAGGGAGGAGTAGAAGGAGGTCGCTAGTGTAGCAACCAATGGTGCAAACCGAGGTGATAGACCCTATGCATAGGTGTAGCAGGCTAAGGCTCCTAGGTTGTTCGACCATAGGGGTCAACATGCTAGTCATCTCTACTTGCCATGCTATGCCCTTGAGGAGGTCCTCTAAGGTCTCCACTTGATAGGATGCTCGGATTGTAATGTGATAGGAGAAGAAGGGCACTATGGGAAGGTCTTGTTCTATGGGAGGGAAAACATGGGTCGGGGTCTCTCGAATTGGGCTCTCCTTTAGCCAACTAACAATGGGTTCTCCTAAGATGAGCTCCGCCTCAACTAGAGAGGGTGGTGTAAGGTAAAGACCATCGTGTGAGGTTCCTTCTTCAGCTTGGACTTGGGTTTCCTCCAAAGTGGGTGGTGGGTTTGGAGTGCTCACAACTATTGGATTAGGTATGAGTTCTGCTACCAAGGACGTGAGAGAGGCTTTTGAGGGTGTGGTGATGATTGGGGCATGGTGTATCCGGGGTGGTAGGTAGTGGGAAACTTGGGTTAGGATAGGTAAGGGTAGTAGTGGAGGCTTTGGTGGGAGTTGGATTGGGGTAGGGAGAGGAAGATGGGTGGGTTGAAGGGGTTTGGGTTGATTTGTTTTGGGAGGAGTGTCTCTTTTTGGGGGTGATGGAGAGGTAGTGGTGGGGGTTACCATGGGCCTAGGTGGAGAGTTGGTCATGGGGCCCAATTGGATATGGGGACCTATGGTTGTGGTGTGGACTTGGAGGTGGGGTGTAAATGTAGTGGTTGGGGTAGGAGAGATGGGAAGTGGTGGGGAATGGGTGATTGGGGTCTTGGATTGACTGGGTGGGGATGATGGAGTTGAAGTGCTCCTTGGACTTTGGTGATTTGAGTAGGAGGGAGAGGGTTGGAGAGTGTAGGTTTTTCTAAGCTCGGTCTTCATCTCATCCCAAGTGCTAATTGGAGCCTCCCTACGGATCTTTCTCAAACCTTCCACAACTAACCAATGAGTTTTAGCTTGTTTGGAGAGGTGTGCCTTGGCTAGCCTCATTCTCCTTCCTTCGTTCAAGGGGCAACTTTTAAAGAATTGGTTTATGGAAATCTCCCAATCTAGGTAAAGGCTTGGGCTGTTGGATCCATCAAAGGCGGGGGTTTTGATTTTCAAGTGTTCTAAAAATAGGGTTTCTAGATTTCCCCAAAGGTCACTCTCATTCACTCTTGGTGCTCGGCTATTTCCTTCAAGTCGGTCGAGTCGAGACATGATATCTTCAAGCCTATTAAGGACATTAGGTAGGGCTTCTATGATCGAGGTGTTGCTACCCACTATGTTGGCAATGGAACTTTAATGAGGATTTGGGCTTCTTGGGAAAGTTGATAGGGATGGATATGACGGGTATGAAGTGGCCATTCTAGTGGACATGGGAGATGCAACCGAGGACTCTAAATGTATAAACATGCCCTAGGACCAACTTGTGGAGAGACAAGTTGTGAACTTGCTCTGATACCAATTGATGTGACACAACCTCGGTCCTAATGCAAGCAAGCACAATCGCATTCAAATGGGCCGAATTGGGCCACCGCTCTATCGACACTCACCCAAGCCCGGGGTAACTTGGCAATGCCAAGGTGAGGTTGAGGGGTTGGGCCCTTGCTGGTAGAGGGCCAGCAAGGCCAAGATGGGATTCCCAATGGGTGTGGAAGCCCAATTCAATGGGGCCGACGAAGTGCCGAAGGCACCGGTTGCACTTTTCCCACGGTGATCACTCAAGGCAATGGGGCTTGAGGATTGAGCTCTCACTCGCATAACCAGCGGAACTAGAACTTATATTGAAAGACAAGCACTAATGGAGTGAGGTGTGAGCACTTACTCGACCGGTTTGAAGAAACCGATCCCGCTCGGAGACGAGGGCGAGCGGGGAGGCGAGTAGATCCCCACACGCCGCGGCGGTGTCGCTTGACCTGCCCAAAGAAGTTACAACACTACACCTCTCGCAGGAGAGGGACCTTGGGGTGGGGGTTAATGATCTTACAATCAATACTACCTCCACACTGGGAGGGGCCTTCAGCCGGCCAAGCGGGGAGGGGGAAACTAGGACCAAAAGCGATAAGAAGTTGGGAAGCCGAATCTGCCTGCTGTCTGGGAGGGAGGACTGATAGTCGAAGTTGGGGCTGAAAAAGTTGATACATAATTTTTCTGATGGCGAAACAAGGGGGGAACTCTTCGTGACTGGTACTGGAACACCTCAGAATTTTTTAAATCTCTTCTGGTACCACTGCTGACCGGGGTGGAGCTTCGAACAGAGTGGTAAGTTCTGGGACTGGCAGCTTCAGATTTCCAACCGCAGGTTGCAGAGAATGCTCCGATGGTTCCCGGACTCCGAATCGAGAAACGCTAGAGTTGTTGGAATCGTGGACGAGTCTTCATCACAGAAAAACTGACGGGGATGCTAAAAGATGCCGGATAAGACCTGGAGGCTATGAACAAGGATGACTGGTCGGGGTAGACTGTGGGGAAATAGATCCATGCAGCAGAGGGAGAAAATTGATAACTTCTGCTACTGGATGACGAACGGAGTTCCGCTTCTTGATTCTGAATGTAGACAGAGCGATGAAGAACTTTGTAGAAGAGCTTGGGGGCTGATTCCTCCGAGGTTCGTCATGGGAGTGCTTCTAATCCGGTTCTGGTACTCAGCAGGGATAGCTCTGCGCCATTGTGGAAGAACGAAGCTCCTGGGCAGCACACAGCTCGGATGAAGACGAAACCACTTCTGTTGCGAAGAAGACAGGGAGACGCTTCTGTGGATGCCTCTTGTGCCTTGAAAATCGTTCGAAGGAAGTCGTGGTGGCCGCTGAAAGTTACTAGTTCATCTGCAACCTCTGGACAGCAAACTGTAATTTCGAAGTAGCTTCCAATGACCAAGAAAGAAGAAGGGGAAGGGGGTAGATGAGTGTGGGAGTGACCCCTGGTTGTAAGGGGGTCTTGGAGGGGGTGTTCTAAGGTGTGGGAGGTGGAGAATAAGGTCTGGAAGAGGGTCCAACAGATGGTGGTAGTGGGGGCTGCGAATTTGGGAAGGTGGGTGAGAGGGAAAGGGTATTTGAAAATGGGTTTAAGGGTGGGGTTAATTTGTTTGTCTTGGGAATGGGGGGGGTTGTGTTGGGGAAGGGAATGGGTGCTTGGGAAAGTGGGAAGGGTGCTTGGGAAAGTGGGAGGGGTAGTTGGGGGTTGGATGGTGAGGAGAGGATTGGTGGAGGGGGTCTTGGGAAGGGATGGAGTATTGATGAGGGTTGTGGGGAATGGGAAGAGGCTTAAATGGGGTAGGTGGGGAGTGGTGGTGGTTGGGAAGGGAGGAGAGAGACGAAAAATCGAATTTGGGTGTTGAGGAGAGAGAAAGTGGAGTGAAAAAGAGAGATTAAGAGAGGGAAGGGTGGGGAATCTCTCCCCTAGGGTTTCTCACCCAAAAAATGGAATCTCTCCACTAGATAAGAAGTGTAAACTCTCAAAATGGCAAGTTTTTCATTCATTGATTCATTAAGTTGGAATGGGGGGAATGGGGTCCTATATATAGGAAACCCACATTTCTACAAAAGTCCCTGACAATTGACTCAATGACAAATAACCGAGGGGGTAGGGGAGAGCCCTTGGGCCAAGCCCAATGAATTGGGCCCAATAGCTAACTAGACAACCTGATGACACTCAAACTTAGGGAAATGAACACAAGACCTAGGAACATGACTCAAATAAAAGGGAAAATACATCAAATGACTCAAATAAAAATTACATAGGACTCAAAATTAAATGACTAGAACATTCCGGATGCAACCGGGGCGAGGAGACGAGCTGTGAACGTAGGCATGGGAGGTGATGTCCCCATCAAATCCACCTTGGCTTGAGCACTTCCTTCCTTTCTCCCCTTTCTTCACCTACTAGATAGAAACAATGAACACATTAGGGTTGTCCTAGCCAAATTCGTAGGTCTCACATATACATATATACGAGGAACCAAAAGACTAGTATAACACTTCTAGAATCCTCTAAAAGACCCCTAATAGGTCTACCAGCAACCCAGGGGCAAAGGGGCAAAAGGTTAGGCATAAGTTGACTAGGTTTAGATGGTTTTTGGATCCATATTTTTGGGTATTCGCTGCTACCGGTCGACCTACACGGGGTGGGCGGTCGACCTAAAAATTACAGACTGAAAACATCCCAACACTGGGAATTTTGGTCGACCTAAGACCCATGGTCGGTCGACCGGAATGAACAGTATTCCCGATTTGTAAGAGTTCAGATTTAAGTGTTAAATCCCATTGACAAGTGTTTAAACTTCATGAATGAAAAACTAAGACTTAATCCCAATCTACCCAAGTTCAAAATCTATGAAACACACTTATGAAAAAATACATTAAGAACATATGGATGACATGCATTAAAGCCCTTGAAAACATAGGTCTTACACTTAAACAACAAGAGCTAATGTGTATGAAGTTGAACATAATGAAAGAGCATCTCTAGCCAAACTCTACCAAGGTTCACAAGATTTGATTAGGCATGTTGCACACTCAATTCCTCATGAGAGATATGCATGAAAAACATTCATCATCCTTAAGAGCTCAATGAAGAGATATGCATTTGAACTCAACCAAAATAGAACAACAAGAACACAAAGACTCATTACACAAGCAAGGGGTCAACTTTTGTTAGGATGGGTCGACTCCACATATCACAAGGCCTATATAGCATGTAGAAAATCCTGCACATATCACAATACCATATAGCATGGGCAACCAAGATAGAATCATCAATCTTCAATATTGGTCCAGGAACACAAGCTCAGTTTTCAGAACAGAAACAATAACAAGTGTGTTCCATGGACACAACCTCATGGATTAAACCCAAATCTAGCTATCGTAAGAAAAGAATAGCTCCATTCAACATGTAGTTCAAGTTTGAATTGAATCACCCCCAAACAAAGATTATCATATAGGCAAATGAAGCACACTATGCACATTGACTTGTTTTGCCAAAATCAAATGACCATGAATCCATATAATCTAAGAGCATCACTAAAATCACATTCATCAAATTTCAAGTTAATAAGTTGAGGATATTTCAAGCCCAAAAACCTTATGAGGGAAATGCATGAAAATACCCAATCAAGACATTGAAAACCTATTTGATGAAATGCATGAAACATAGAAAGAGTCGATGCAATGCAATGAGAAAGTTAACTCCCTTTTTGAAGAAGAAATTCATTGATGGACTCCTTTGAGTTCCAAACATGAATCATGGATTTGATAATGTAAGCCAAGATAACATGGCATGAGTTCCTTAAACAAAAATCATCCATATGACCTCCAAGTGAGAATCTTGAAGTCATCTTTTAACTCATCAACCAAGATGCATACATGTTGCTCAATGAAATACATGCACATACCTACAAGCACAATCTTTTTGTTATCATCAAAATCAAACACCAAACATCAACTAGGGGATGCAACAGATTCCCAGGAGGATCTTCGCTGGTGGGAGCGGAGATAGATATCATGTTTGCTTCATAGAATTCTTCTACCGAGAAACCCAAGCCAGGGTGCTGGGTAATCTTTAGAAGTTCTCTATCCAAGTTGGGTGGGTACTACAACTTTTTGAACATTTGATTTCGGGTGGTGGCTCAAAAGAAGGGACTTGCTGCCTCCTGGCCATTTTCACCACTTTGTCGGATATATCTGGAAGCCTTATAATCGGGCTGACTAGGTCATGAATTTCTTTGGGAAATTTGCAATCATCATCCCCTTTCACTGGCTGTTCATTAGCCGTATAAAATATTTTGGGTTGACCCTCAGGGTTGGGCACCTCCAAAATATTTGGCAGTTCGACTGTTTGACAGTCTATATCTATAAGGGGCTTTGTGATCCTTGGCGGGACCTTCATATACCCCAACAAATCTTCGAGCTTCGGCATCTCCAGCTCGGGGTGAATATCGGATGGGATTGCTCGAACCACCCGTTCAACTTCAGAAATGTGCGACACCTCCTACGGAGCCACATAGTCAGGCGGGGACTAAGGGAACCAGTCGTCGGTTTCCTTTATCTTCTTCCCTTTGCCTTAAGCTAGCTAGGGAGTCTGGTTTGGCTTCTCCATATAGAGCGATGCATCCAACAGATGGCATTCAAACACTGCAAAGGGGTGTAAGTTAGTGAATATTCTTTCTTCTTTTCCATTCTGGGAGTACTTGATTAAAGACACCACCCGATTTTGATGCAGCCACAGTCGGCCCAACAATGCTTTGTATGAAGTATCGGAGTTGATGACGTGGAACTGCACCTTGATGGTGAAGTCTCCCAGCGAAAGCTCAAACTCCGCTATGCCCATTGGGACTTCAAACTTCTGGTTGAATCCAGCTATCTTCATGTCCCTGACCTCGATCAGGTGCACATTGAAATAATACTTCTGGTAGACCCGGTAGGGGAGTATGTTCACTGCTACCCCTGGGTCAATTAGGATCCTATTTATAGGCTGGCCGTTCAACTGCCCCCTCATATACATGGGTCTATTATGATTGGCCGAAGGGAGGAGCATATCTTCTTCAGTGAACGTAATGGATGTCCCCGAATGCATCTCGGTGAAACAACTCTCGTAGTATGCTGGGGTTTGCATGGCTGCAATGACAGCCTGCCTGGTTTCTTCATCTAAGGAGAGTATCTCCCAAACGCTGAATCTTGCCGGGATCCTTTTCAATTGCCTCATTATCCTGTTGCAGGCTCTGACATTGGCCAACCTGGCTTCTTCGGCTTTGCTGTGCTTGCCATGTTTTGGTGCCGGAGGAGTCGGCAGAGAAGATAATTGTTGGCCCGTTGGAATGGCAATCAAGAGGGGGTGAATTGATTGACGGGAAATTAAAAATTATCAACCGCGCACGAGCAGGCAAACCACAAATAAAAATGCAGCAACCACACACACCAACAGGATAAACCAAACGCACAAGAGCACAACCACAGGAGACGAGCAGATTTAGGTGGTTCGGACGCACCCAAGTGCGATCCTACATCCACCCCTCTCAACTTGAGAGGATTCCACTATAGAGAGCTACACTGAATAGCACACACACACAAACACGAGGTCAAGGACCTCTATCCACACACACACACACCCACAAGGGCAATCCACGGAGATCAAATCTCCAATCTCTCACACACTATATCTGAGTTTGAAAATAAAGAGAATCACATGAACATTAAGCCTAAGACTGATGAAGAACATTAAGGACAACTCCCCCTGTCTATTGGAATGATGGCTAGCTATGCTTCAACAGAGACGTCCGTGGGTTGATGGGTTCCTGAAGATGCTGAGGCTTGGAAAGATGATCCACGCAGCAGGATGATGTCTTGATTGCTGAACGAAGTTGCTCGGATGAAGATCGATGAAGCTGCTCTTCGAACCACGACCTTCTCTTCCACACTCAGGTGCGCCTCTGCTCCCGAGGATGAAGACGCCCAACACTCGTGTGGCACCGTTTGCAGCTCTGGTCGTCTATTTTTCGGACGCCCTAATCATGGGCATTTATATCCTGGGGGTGGCACTCCTAGCTGGAGGAAGGAGGAGATTATTCTCTCCTTTGATTGGTTCTGCAAATCCGACGTGGCCTATTTCTTTATCCTTTTCGAAACCTGCACGAAATAAGTGAAATCAGTGTTAGACTTAATCAAATGATGTTGATTAGGTTTAATAGTCTAAGCCACATGATTACTAGTTAATCCCAATGACTAACAAGTGATTTGCACATGAAGTATGGCCCACACAATTAATAGATGAAATATATAGCGTAAATCGGAGAAAATAACAAAGTTCAAGAGTGGGTCGACCCATCTCCCAAGTGGTTCGACCCATGTATCAAACAGATCCTGTTTCCAGGTTCTGCTTGTTACAGGGGTCGACCCCCTTTGATAGGTGGGACGTCCCACTTCTTCACAGGGGCCAAAAACTGTTCTGTGAGATCACAGGGGTCGACCCCCTTTATCAGCTGGGTCGACCCATCTGTGCCAGAGCCAAAAGAGTGGCATCTGTTGCAACAGGGGTCGACCCATCTGTCTGGGGGGGTCGACCCACTTCAGGTTAAAACAGAAAAAAGACATTAAGCCCAACAAATTCAAGGAATTTTGGTCAAACTAAAATAAAGTTATTCTAGGGAGAATTCTTACATGTTTGGTCTGAATGAATCAATTCTACTCACCTTTCATGGAGATTCTTCATTTCACTTACCTTGTCTTCCTTCTTCCAGATTTCTGAATTTCACCATGGAGAAGGAGTGAGCTTGCTGTCAGCATTATTCATTCTCATCAAATAGTTAGTGAGATAAAGATTTGATCAATGAATTGGCATCTCAGAAGATAGTTTATCATTGTGAAAGTATAGTGTATCAAAGATGGAATGAATGAATGTGAAGCATATGACCACTCACTGTGTTTTATTCAATCTATTAAAGAACTTTGTCATCATCAAAACCAAGGAGGGCACAACAATCTCCCCCTTTTTGATGATGACAAAAAAATAAAACAACCCAAGCAATTTAAGCTAATAAAGGGAAGATAGAGTAATATAGAGAGAACTGAGACAATTTTCACTACTATGTCAGCCAAACAGACATGAAAGCAAAACACTTATTTTCCAATGAGTGTCAAGGAACATCACTCCAGAATTCAACAGCATATCCATTTACTTACTGAACCATGAGCATATCAAGACTGGAACGTCAAAAACATAGCAACTTCAAAACAAGACATAGTAGGACATGATCACAAAATATTACTGTCAGCAAATTGCTAGTTCTCCCCCTTTTTTTTCATGAGCAAAAAGGAGATGTGCAGAGCAGGTGCACAAAGATAAGCTGAGTAGATGGTGGATTTAAAGAAGGAACAAGGTAGATAGAAAGAAGATGACCAAGGAGAAAGAAATTGAAATGAGCACGCAAGCATCCAGACATGCAGCTTAACATATAACATAAGTAAGCAAAGGTGCTGCTAAGTAGGGTTTAAACAAAAAGGGCAGCTTCTCATCAAAAAGCTGACATCAAAGTTACTCCTAGCCAGACTAGTTGGGTGATCCGGAAACAGAATCCCTAATGTGCTGAAGCATTTGGGTGTGGGCATCAAGAGTCTTCGATATGGATTCGAAGTGGTGCAGGAACATCTCTTGATGTAGCTTCAGGTCACTCACATCTTCAGTTAGCTTGTCCAGCCGTTGGGCAATTTGATCAGGACGAGAAACATGTGGCTCTGGTCTAGAGCTACTTCCTCCGGCTTGAGAAGGACTGGTTGGTGGCTGATCATCATGTGAGGCAGTAGTATCTTCTTCTTCTGCTTCTTCACCACTGTCACTGTTTTCGGCAGATTGCACATTCTTGCCTTTAACATTTTTCAAAACTCGAACTAGGTGGCCAGCTGCAGTTCTTTTGTAACCCATGTTGCGGCAAAGACTGCGGGCGGTATAGACATCCTTGTTCAGTAACTCTTCACAGATTTCCTTATCCAAGTCGATATGAAGATGCCTAAAAACCGCTGTCAATTGTGAAGCATATGGAAGACTACGTCTTTTTTCTTTGTAACAACGGAATATTAAGTCGTACATGAGACTTGAGAAATCAGCAATTATACCATTATAAATGCAGTGGAACAAAAATTTATGAACTTTGTTGACTTTGTTCCTGCTGCCTCCCCTGGGATAGAGAATGGTGGTGAAGAAATGATGCAGAATGCGCTGAGCAGGAGGAAAAACATTGGCATTCAATTCCTTTGGAATGTCATTTTCATCTATGACTACTGAGTCATCAAAACCCATCATTATGCTATAAACAGACACTGCATTCATTGTTGTATTTGCCATTATGGAGGTGTGACGACTTGGAAAACCAAAAACTGTACTGAAGAGCCCGGCAGAGACCATGACAGATTTGTTGTTTACTGCAGTGTAGAGCTTGTTGTTCTTTATCACCAGATTTTGATAAAATTGCAGAACTAGTGTGGGATAAACTTTCCGATGCTCAGACATAAATTGTATCCAATTTGGTTGGGTGTTCAGCAAATCAAAGAGTTCTGGGACCAAATAGGTGACATCTTCAAGATCCATGGCTCTGGGATGCATGATAGTTCGAGGATAGAGATTAGTAGACTGGGCTTGTAGCAGTACCTCTTCATGAAAACGCTTGGACCGAATTTCTCTTTGTTGGGCTGGCGGAATAGGGATAGCCTGGGGAGCTTCATCCTCTGAGTTGGAGGTGTGAGGATCAATGGCATATGAGGAGACCTTTGCCGCAGCTTTCCTCCGTGGACGTTTGGACATGCTTTTGTAGCGTGGAGCCATCAGAAGAGCCTAGATTGAAGCCGCAGGTACTCGTCCGTCTCTCCTTCAGAAGGGGGAGGAACAGCAAGCTGTCGAAGTGAGCTTCCCTCCACCTATCAGGGTTCTCTTGCACCTTCGCAGGGAGTAGAAGGAGAAGATCTTGATGCCCGGAATGGAGGTATTGGCGGTAGCCGCAAGGATGTCCGCCGGTGCGATGGTTTGCTGAGCGGGAAGGAAAAAGTTTTGCGGTGTAGGAGGGTTTGCGGCTGGCTTGAGGAGGGGATGCCCGTGGTTTTTAACTTGGACCGGTCAAATAGGGTTGAAAAGATGTGTTGACCGGTTGAAGTTGTGGTGAGTATTTAGACAAAAAGGGGTATTGGGCTCATCCATAAGGGACGACCCATTTGGGCATCCCAAAATAAAAACATATGGAATGTTGGGAAGTTGGTAAAAGTTAACCCACTGGACCCGATGAGTATTTGATATAAGTGGATGGGTTAACTCAAAAGAATGGGTCCGAGTGAGAAATACTACAGCACAATTGAGGATTTTGTTTTAAAGACTTACCAATTTTGTCTAGCAGGAACTGTACCTGACCATCATTTTCGATTGAAGCTGCACTTTATTTAGCAAGGATCTAAACAGGCCCAAATAAGAAAGAAATGCAAATTTGGGTTAATTCAGGCAAGTTGAGTTCAGACAATAATACTAGTAGAGGTTTTATTGATAAATGGGTGTGGCACACAATTATGCATATGCATGAGAGAAAATGATGTGAATAGTGATGTGAGTCAAATGGAATAGATGAGTACCAAGTGGGGAGTAAGTCTGAAAGGCTCAATGCAGTGAAATGGGTGATGAAGGTTATTAAAATGTGTTATTTGAAGGTAGGACAAAAAGAGAATTTCATGGATTGTGTAGAATGCAGACTTGTAAGTCTGTCTAAGTGCACTCTACTCTGCATATTCCTAGCTCTCTTCTTAAGGAGATGAACTTTTCTTTGCTAAGAGGTTTTGTAAAGATGTCCGCTAATTGTTTATCAGTTTCAATGTATTTCAGCTCAAAGTCCTTTTTATTTACATGGTCCCTCAGAAAATGATGCCGGATATCTATATGTTTGGACCTTGAGTGATGAGTTGGATTTTTAGACAGATCAATTGCACTTTTATTATCACACATGATCGGAACACAATTCAGAAACACATCATAATCGACTAGCTGGTGTTTGATCCAAAGGACCTGTGCACCACAACTGCCGGCAGCCATGTATTCGGCTTCGGCCGTTGACAATGCCACGGAATTTTGTTTCTTGGAGGCCCAAGAGACTAGGCAACCTCCGAGAAATTGGCATGTGCCACTTGTGCTTTTACGATCAAGAAGGCACCCAGCATAGTCGGCATCGGTGAAAGCCACAAGTTTAAAATCACATCTACGAGGAAACCACAGTCCTAGATCAGAAGTACCAGCAAGATAACGAAAAATCCTTTTAACGGCACTCAAATGAGACTCACGAGGACTAGCTTGATGCCTAGCACACAGACAAACTGCAAAGTGTATGTCAGGCCTACTAGCTGTTAGATATAAAAGTGAACCGATCATACCTCTAAACAGCTTTTGTTCAACCTGTTTACCTTTGCAGTCTTTCTCCAGTTTTATGCTTGTTGACATTGGTGTTGCATAGGATTTTGCACCCTCAAAATCATACTTCTTTAGAAGTTCCAGCATATATTTCTTTTGATTGATGAAAATTCCATCCTCCCTTTGTTGAATTTGTAGCCCCAAGAAAAAATTTAGCTCGCCCATTAGACTCATCTCGAATTCAGCCTGCATCAACTCAGAAAACTCCTTGCACAGTTTCTTATCAGTAGACCCAAAAATGATATCGTCCACATAAACTTGAACCAGAAGCAAATCATTTCTAGAATGCTTAGAAAATAAAGTCTGATCAACAGAACCTCTTTTGAAACCATGTTCAATCAAGAAGGAGCTTAGACGTTCATACCAAGCCCTTGGGGCTTGTTTTAGACCGTACAAAGCTTTTTCTAGTTTGAACACATGGTCCGGGTTTTTTAAATCCTCAAAACCCGGAGGTTGCTCAACGAAAACTTCTTCTTTAATGAAGCCGTTTAGAAATGCGCTCTTAACATCCATTTGATAAAGTTTAAAATTTTTTGAGCATGCAAAAGATAGAATGATGCGCACGGCTTCAAGGCAAGCAACCGGTGCGAATGATTCATCAAAATCGATTCCGAGCTCTTGGCAATATCCCTTGGCCACAAGACGGGCCTTATTCCTTATAACCACACCTTGATCATTTAGCTTGTTTCTAAATACCCATTTGGTACCGATCACGTTGTGGTTATTAGGACGGGGCAATAGTTTCCACACCTCATTCCGTTGGAATTGGTGTAGTTCCTCGTGCATAGCCATTACCCAAGAGTCATCTTTTAATGCTTCATCCACATTTTTGGGTTCTACTTGTGAGGTATGAGCAAAGGCATTTAGAGTGAGCAATAATTTTAAAGATGAGCGGGTCTTTATACCTTCGTTTACCTTACCCAGAATGTTTGCTGCTGGATGGTCTTTAAGATATTTCCATGAGGGAGGCAGATCTGGATGAGTTGGAGGTGCATCCTTCAGTTGTTCTGTGCTATTTTCCTCAGCTTCATGGTTCTTATCAGTTTTGGTTCCAGAAGTGGATGGATCTTCTTGTTTTCCCTGATTTGTGTCCCCTTGAGTTTTATCCTGCAAGAAATCTGATTCTTCATTAAGTGAAGTGAGATTTTTGGAAGTATTCTCATCAACAATCACATGTGGAGTTTCTTCGATTACTAAGGTTCTTTTATTAAAAACTCGATAAGCCCGTGAGTTGTTAGAGTAGCCCAGAAAAATTCCAACATCACTCTTTGCATCAAATTTTTCTAGATCGTCCTTACCATTATTCAATATGTAACAAGTACTCCCAAAGGTCTTAAAGTATGAGATGTTCGGTTTCTTACCTTTGTAGAGTTCATAGGGTGTTTTACTTACAAACGGCCTTATCATTGCACGGTTGACAATGTGACATGCCGTATTCACCGCTTCAGCCCAAAAATATCGAGGAAGATTCCGCTCACTTAGCATGGTTCTCGCCATATCTATTAGCGTGCGGTTCTTCCTTTCAACCACGCCATTTTGTTCCGGTGTCCTTGGTGCCGAGAAGTTATGAGTGTACCCTTCACTCCTGCAAAAGTCATCAAAATTTGCATTATCAAATTCACGTCCATGGTCACTTCGTAAACTCGTAATCATGTATCCTTTCTCGTTCTGGACCTTCTTGCAAAAAACTTGGAACTCCTGCAAAGCATCACTTTTATTACTAAGAAATATAACCCAAGTAAAGCGAGAAAAATCATCAACTATGACAAAACCATAAGACTTGCCCCCTAAGCTATGTGTCCGAGTAGGACCAAAAAGATCAAAATGCAATAATTCTAAGGGGCGAGATGTGGAAATGATGTTTTTGGATTTAAATGAAGATCTAGTCTGCTTCCCTTTGGCGCATGCTTCACAAACTTTATTTACATCTAGTTTTATTCTGGGAAGACCTATGACAAGATTATTTCTGCACAGTTTTGAAATAACACTACTGCTAGCATGTCCAAGCCTCCGATGCCAAACCCAAAAACCGTCGGTATCTTTGGCAACTAAACACAAAATATTGCATGGAATTTCATTCATGTCAATTGTATAGACATTATTTTTCCTATGTCCTAAAAACTTTATTTCATTTGTATGACTATCTACAATTGTGCAAAATGAGGATTCAAAAGTGACTTTCAGACCACTATCACATAACTGACTAATGCTTAGAAGATTATGATTTAGTCCATCAACTAACAGAACATTGTCGATGGTATTGGAGTTATTTACACTTACCTTACCAATACCAACGATCTTACCTTTGTCGCTTCCTCCAAATGCAACAAGACCTCCTTCTTTTTCTTTGAAATCAGCAAAAATCTTCTTGTTCCCAGTCATATGCCTCGAACAGCCGCTGTCTAGAAACCAATGTGATTCTTCGGCCTTGAGACATCCCTACATCAGAACATAAGCTCAAGGAACAACTTTTGGCACCCACATAAGGTTGGGTCCATGCTTGTGAGATCTGTTAAACATGAAGGAATTTCTTGACTTATGAGCAAAATATTCATCATCCTGACTCATAATATTGCAATATGACATGACATGGCCAACGCGACCACAATAGTGACAAAAGGTTCTTCTCCTTCTGGAATTACCTGTGTTCAGGCCAGTAAATTTTTGTGGTTTAGAGTTTGAGCTAGCACTAGCCTTTTCATGCATGATAGGCTTATCACCTTTTGCAGGCACAAAAGATATGAATGATGTCGTCACTTTATTCTCAAATGATTTCTTTTTGATTGGTTCATAGCCTATTCCCTCTTTTCGAAAATTTATCCTTGTTCCAAGAACCTTTTCTAGGTTGTCCTTTCCTTTCACAAATTTTGCCAAATCATCTATTAACCTATCAATTTCCTGGTTTAGGGTGAGAATCTTTTGGTTTGATTGATCTAATTTCTCATGACATACAAAGATTTGATCCCTCAAGATTTTATTGTCATTGATCATTTTCTCATTTTCACTTTCCAGATCGTGAATCCTATCCTCCTTCTCAAGATTTAGGATTTGGGCATCTTTTATTTTTTCTAACTCATTTTTGAGATGCAGCTCAGTTTCTTCATGATTTTTAATCTTCTCAACCATAGCTTCATTTTCACTCTTCAGGCTGGCACAAGTCTTTGTTAGTTCAACAAATTTTTCACTTGTGACATCCCCATGATTCATGGATTCAACTTTTCTTTTTAGCTGTTTGTTTTCAGATCTTATCTTCTTGAATTTAGCATAGAGTGCGACATACTCTGATTCCCACTGTTCAGGTGTAAGAGTGTCTGAGTCAGAGATTACCTCATCATTCTCTTCCTCATGTGCCATTAGACACATACTCTTCATCAGTTCTTCAAGTTCTGCATTGTCTTCATCGTCTTCATCCTCTTCATCGTCACTCCAAGTAGCAACCATGGCATTAGGCTTTTTCTCTTTGTCCTTCTTAAATTTCTTTCTCAGTTCCGGACATTCGCCACGCATGTGTCCTGATTTTTTGCATTCATAGCATATTACATCTTGTAACTTGCTTCCTTCTGTCCTCCACTTGGCTTGTTTCTTGAAGAGCTTCTTGAATTTTCCTGGAAATCTCTTTCTTGCTTTCAGAAATCTTCTCACTCTTCTTGTCAGCATAGCCACATCATATTCTTCATCAGTGTCTTCAGTGGACTCTTCATCACCTGAGCTAGTTGGCTGTGGGTTCGCCTTTAGAGCTATGGTCTTTTTCTTTTTGCCTTCTTCTTCAGTTCTCTTGACATTAATTTCGTAGGTCATAAGTGACCCAATCAACTCATCCAAGGTCAGGGTAGATAGATTCTTAGAGTCTTCAATCACCGTGGCCTTGGTGTGCCACGCAGGTGATAGTGATCTCAGCACCTTGCGAACCATCTCTGAGTTTGTGTATTCCCTTCCTAGTGCCTTCAGCCCATTCGTGATTTCGACGAGTCTTGCAAACATCTCAGATATTGTCTCCTCCGGCTTCATCTGGAACAGCTCGTAGTCTCGGATCAACATGTTTGCTTTAGCCTCCTTAACTTCAGATGTGCCTTCATAGATCAGCTTCAATTTGTCCCACATCTCTTTAGCGCTGTTACACATAGAAACACGAGCATACTCGTTAGGATGAATGGCGCATTGGATAATATTCAAGGCATTAAAATTAACAGTAGCATGCTTAATGTGTTCATCAGACCATTTCCCTTCATCAGGAGGTAGAGCATGTGGACCTTTGTTGACAACGGTCCAGGTCTCATGACTTTGAGCGCGAAGAAACACAGTCATTCGATTTTTCCAATAACTGTAGTTCGTACCGTCAAAGAATGGCGGTCGATGAATCGAATGCCCTTCGGGCATCATCCCTTTGTTTGCCATTTCAAAGGATCACTCTATGAACCGTGGGGTTCAGAATAGAAGAGCCGAGGCTCTGATACCAATTGTTGGCCCGTTGGAATGGCAATCAAGAGGGGGTGAATTGATTGACGGGAAATTAAAAATTATCAACCGCGCACGAGCAGGCAAACCACAAATAAAAATGCAGCAACCACACACACCAACAGGATAAACCAAACGCACAAGAGCACAACCACAGGAGACGAGCAATTTTAGGTGGTTCGGATGCACCCAAGTGCGATCCTACATCCACCCCTCTCAACTTGAGAGGATTCCACTATAGAGAGCTACACTGAATAGCACACACACACAAACACGAGGTCAAGGACCTCTATCCACACACACACACACCCCACAAGGGCAATCCACGGAGATCAAATCTCCAATCTCTCACACACTATATCTGAGTTTGAAAATAAAGAGAATCACATGAACATTAAGCCTAAGACTGATGAAGAACATTAAGGACAACTCCCCCTGTCTATTGGAATGATGGCTAGCTATGCTTCAACAGAGACATCCGTGGGTTGATGGGTTCCTGAAGACGCTAAGGCTTGGAAAGATGATCCACGCAGCAGGATGATGTCTTGATTGCTGAACGAAGTTGCTCGGATGAAGATCGATGAAGCTGCTCTTCGAACCACGACCTTCTCTTCCACACGCAGGTGCGCCTCTGCTCCCGAGGATGAAGACGCCCAACACTCGTGTGGCACCGTTTGCAGCTCTGGTCGTCTATTTTTAGGACGCCCTAATCATGGGCATTTATATCCTGGGGGATGGCACTCCTAGCTGGAGGAAGGAGGAGATTATTCTCTCCTTTGATTGGTTCTGCAAATCCGACGTGGCCTATTTCTTTATCCTTTTCGAAACCTGCACGAAATAAGTGAAATCAGTGTTAGACTTAATCAAATGATGTTGATTAGGTTTAATAGTCTAAGCCACATGATTACTAGTTAATCCCAATGACTAACAAGTGATTTGCACATGAAGTATGGCCCACACAATTAATAGATGAAATATATAGCGTAAATCGGAGAAAATAACAAAGTTCAAGAGTGGGTCGACCCATCTCCCAAGTGGGTCGACCCATGTATCAAACAGATCCTGTTTCCAGGTTCTGCTTGTTACAGGGGTCGACCCCCTTTGATAGGTGGGACGTCCCACTTCTTCACAGGGGCCAAAAACTGTTCTGTGAGATCACAGGGGTCGACCCCCTTTATCAGCTGGGTCGACCCATCTGTGCCAGAGCCAAAAGAGTGGCATCTGTTGCAACAGGGGTCGACCCATCTGTCTGGGGGGGTCGACCCACTTCAGGTTAAAACAGAAAAAAGACATTAAGCCCAACAAATTCAAGGAATTTTGGTCAAACTAAAATAAAGTTATTCTAGGGAGAATTCTTACATGTTTGGTCTGAATGAATCAATTCTACTCACCTTTCATGGAGATTCTTCATTTCACTTACCTTGTCTTCCTTCTTCCAGATTTCTGAATTTCACCATGGAGAAGGAGTGAGCTTGCTGTCAGCATTATTCATTCTCATCAAATAGTTAGTGAGATAAAGATTTGATCAATGAATTGGCATCTCAGAAGATAGTTTATCATTGTGAAAGTATAGTGTATCAAAGATGGAATGAATGAATGTGAAGCATATGACCACTCACTGTGTTTTATTCAATCTATTAAAGAACTTTGTCATCATCAAAACCAAGGAGGGCACAACAGATAGTTTATCTTCCTCTTTAGGGCCGCCTGCCCCTGACGTATTTGATCATTTGGTTCACTTATCTGTATGGTTTTGGCAACAGGGGTAGTGCCATCACACTTATCTACCGGAGGTGGCGCACCTGAGGCCCAAATGGGAGTGCTCTTGGCCTTTGACCCAGCCTGCTGGCATGGTTGTTTGTTCTTCTTTGCGAGCAGAAATTCAACGAATGAGGGGACCACTTCGTCGGTTGTATCTTCAGGGTAGAGACCCGTTGGAGTTAGGACTCTCGCGCCTTTAACTTCAGGTTCGGGGATTTGATACGGCTGTTCACCCTAGAACATAATATTGTGATTATCTGGAGGTATATGTCCCCACCTCCTCCCAAATCTAGTGGTGTGCTGGGAGGTGGAAGCTTCGGCCTGATTTGCTTCGGCTAGCGTGAAGCATATTTCTTCGTCTTCTTCTTCGGGGTTCTGGGCTAAGCTGAACAAAGCCGACAAAGTATTGCATGATACAATGTTGCATTTTGTTTTATTCTTCAACTTCTTCTTTTTCTTTTTCTTTTCACTTGGCATCCGCTCGCATGGAGCGTCTTCTGGGGTAGTTTCACCCCAAATTTCATCTGCAACTTCTTGATCTAATATGAGGGACTCCAGGTGCTCCCAGGGGACATACTCCTTCAGCTGCACCGGCTGGATCTTGGGTTGTTCATATTCCTCTAACCCATCGATGATCGCCTGCAGTCGTTCGACTATCGGGCTAGTTTGCTTGTGCATCCGTAGTGGGATCTGCTTCTTCTTGTTAATGGTTGGCCTTCGGATGACCATTTGAGGGGTCATCTCATACCAAATCGGGGTCACAGTGGGCGGAGCCAGCCAATGCATGATGCCATGAATTCTGACTCTCGGGGTAGTGCGGGATGCCAGCTTTCTTCCTGCCTTCTTTGGCACCATCTGACAATTTCCCTGGTATTTTGTAGGGGCCAGGACAAATGCCTCATAGGTGTGCTTTGTACAAGCTTCTGACACCTCCTCAGGCAATTGTTGATAAAAGGATATCATATTGGCCATGGCCCCCATCATAGGCATCTCGTGATGGCGTGGTGGGTCCACCTTATGTTCACCCATTTGGAGCTCTCCCTTCTTGATCATACCTTCGATGATGTCTTTACACACATAGCAGTCTTTGATGGTGTGCCCGAGCGTCTGATGATATGGGCAGTATCGAGGATCATCTTTCCTCTTGGCATCGCCGAGTCTCTTCGGCTCCGGAAGAGTAATCTTGTTGTATTTGGTGGGCCATTCAAAGAGGACCCGGGTCTTCTCCTTTGGGAAGGAATAAAGTCTCTTCATTTTGGATCGCAAGGAGGCGTCTTCTTATTGCACAACCAGCTTGGCAATGTTGGCGACTCCTTTATCCTTATTCTTCTGTTGCTCGAAGTCCTTAAAGTCAACTATGTTGACTTCTTTGGGTGCGGGCTATTTATCAGCCGAGTTTGCCTTTTGGCTTAGGGAAGCCAGGGGGGAGAGTATCTGGAGAGGAAGGCCTCGATTTCCACAACCATATTATTAAATCGGTCGAAAGACCTGATTTCCATGCCGATCATCCGTTTAAAGACATCCCGCTTCAGATTCTACTTACAAATCTGGACTGCATCCTCTTGATGTGGCCGGCGCCTGCACCTCATGCTAAGGTTCCGCCATCTCTTGATATATTCCAGAATAGTTTCATCATTCTTTTGCCTTGTTGCAAAGAGTTCGGCCATGGTGACCTCCCTTTCGGTGACGTGGAACCGCTCCTAAAAGTTTCATTGCATATTCGGCCAGTCACTAATGGACCCTATCGGCAGATTCGAGTACCATTCGAAGGCGAGCCCCATGAGCGAGGACCCGAAGAACTTTAACAGGTACGATTCATCAGTTGCCAGATCACCCATCACGTTGATGTAATAGGCTATATGCTCCTTTGGCGAACCTTGCCCATTGAATTTGTCAAACTTCGGTGGCTTGTTGACACCGGGAGGTAATCTTTTGGCCGCATGAGGGATAGGGTAGGGCACCTTGTACACATCAAAATAGGCATATTCGTCGATGCCCCGATCGGCCAACTTCATCTCGATGATTTGTTCGATCATCAACTTGTTCGCCATTACCGGATCCACCAATTCCGGGTAGAAATGAGCTGGCTTTGTGGCATTGCCAACACCGTTGCCTGAGGTACTGTGGCAGTGCCTTGGTGCTGAAGAGCCAGGTGTGGTGTTGGGGCTGTGCCCCCAGTGTAGTTAGGTACCGACTGTGAGGCCGTCATTTGGGGTGAGCCCTCGAATTCATCAACAACTCACCGGGATGTCTATGGAAGGGCTTCGACCTACTTCGAGGCAGAAGCATGCATGGTCAGTTCGCTTACTTGCCTCTTCAGAGCTTCGATCTCCTACCGATATGCTTGCAGCAGCAGCATCTGTTGGAACCCTGGTTTTGATAATGATAGCCTATGAATCATGTTGAAACTGAAATGCATAAGTACCTCCATACTGAACAAGCTAGATTTCTGTCTAAGTGTCAAAACAAAGGTCGATGCACATATAGGCACTTAGTCACTAAAATCGATGCATATTTAGGTCGCCATCGACTAAGGTTGATGTACATTCACTATGTCTTCTCATCAAGTCCGTGCAAGTTTCTAGACAGAAGTGTCAAAGGTCGATGCATGTTCCTTGCATGCAGTAATAAAGGTCGATGGACATATGCCGCTAGCATTAGGAAGGTCGATGCATGTTTTCTCTTAGTCTTACTAAGGTTGACGCACATCGTCCGTTAGTCTCATTAAGGTCGATGCACATCGTCTCTTAGTCTTACTAAGGTCGATGCACATCATGCCTTAGTCATGCTAAGGTCTACGCATATATTACATCATGTATTGCTAAGGTCTACGCACATACAAGTCCATGCACACTTAAGGTCTGTGCACATTTGGATATAGCGTGAAGGTCGACGCACATCACTGTTCATAGAAAATGAAAATCGATGCACATGGTTTAGCAATAGCATGTAAGGTCGATGCACATTTTGCAACTTGCCTTTTAAGGTCGAAGCACATTGTGTATTTTGTCTTCTAAGGTCTGTGCACTTTTGTATCTTGCATAACTAAGGTCGAAGCACATTGTGTATTTTGTCTTCTAAGGACTGTGCACTTTTGTATCTTGCATAACTAAGGTCGAAGCATTGTTTCTATAGCCAGTGTATATGAAGGCATCAGGTAAGAGCACATTAGGCAAGTCTAAGCACATGCATCTCTACGCAGGTCGGTGCACATGCACAAAATTGCATGGTCAGGTCAATGCTTGTGTTCGTATAGTTCACTGTAAGGTCTATGTATTGTCTCATGGTTTAGCACAATAAGTCTAACTGTGTGCTTCACAAGTCTGAGCATATTCATACTTTCTTTTCTCTAAAAGTCTACATGTGTTCTACACAGGTCCGTGCAAAAGGACTGCATTCAATATTAACCATATATTCTCTCAAATGTAATGACTATAAGGTGTTTGATAAAATGCCTTGCATTCTTGTTGACAGGATTAAGTCACTGTGGGACCCAAAATCAAACACATAAAAGGCTAGAAGGTTTATACTCAGCATGATCACATGGCTCAAGTTCTTAACCTACAGGCACGAGATCCAAGGCTAGTCTAGACTGGAGTTTCAGCCACGTGGACAGCACACTTTCAACATCTGACATGTGGAATCCAGAGATGCTTTCCTGAGATATCTTCTCTGAAAAGAATGGCCGGGAATGTTTCTTCCACGCGCCAAACTGACAACTCGGTGGGGACTACAGAATCTCAAGAGCTCTATAAATAGAAGACCTCTATCATTCGAGAGAGGTGATCACGCAATTTTTGAATTGAGCAAGCTTGAGCAAGAACCTACAGAGTGATCCAAAGAGTTTGAAAAAGAGAGCCAGTGCAAAAGGAGAAGAAAAAGAAAGAGAGTTGCAGAGAGAACTCCAGAAAATAGAGTATCAAAATCTGAAGAGGGATTCTAAGTAAAAAGAGAGAGAGAGAGCAGAGAAAGAGAAGGAGAGTGAGCAAGAAAGAATAGAGAGGAAGTGTGGGCTTGAAGATCTTTTTTCTTATCAGTTCTTCGATCAGATCCAGAACTGGATTTGCTCCTGCGTAAGCTACATTCTTGTGAGTTACTTTTCGGTTTCATTTCCTGTGTTTTCTTTATCATCCTCTTTCAAGCTGTGTGTCAGCAGAGCTAAGCTGTAATGCTCAGCGGGCGAGGCGGATCCCTCGGACAGCAAGCTGTGATGCTCAGCGGTCTGTAAGCAAGCTGTGATGCTCAGCGATTGAAGCTTGAATCAGCAGAAGCAAGCTGTGATGCTCAACTATAAGCAAGCTGTGATGCTCAACAGTTCAAGCTATTAGGCAGTGGGAAGCCTCACTCTGGTTTGAGTGGGGGATGGATGTAGGTCTGTGGTAGCAGACCGAACCATCAAAAAACTATATGTGCAGTGGTTTGTATTACGTTCCAGTCCATATCCTCTATCACCATTCTCAGGCTGTCTGAGCATTTTTATTTTCTATCTGAAGTTTACTTGAGAGCTATATGCTCTACTGATTGAGTCAGTTTAGCGTAGTTCTTATCTACTATGAAAGCATGCTATTTGATGCTTGAAGGTTTGTTCGTATGTTCAACGATATATCAGTATGTGTGCACTATTAGTATTTGATATTGTGTCTTGCATAATTACGGTTAGTGTGAGCTAGTCATTTTGCTTTTCCTTTTATTTGTTAACTGGAGAGCATTTAATTTGATTAAGCCATCTGAGATTTTAATTCCGCAATAGTTTCTTAAAGGGGATTCATTCACCCCCCCTCTGAATCCGTGCATAGCACCCCAACAATTGGTATCAAAGCGGGTTTCTGCAATATAAGGTCCAACGATCTGTAGATTTGATCCTGCTTTTTTTTCTCCTGGTGCAATTTGTTCTCAGTGCTTCTATTTATTTCTACTCTCTCATTTATATTTGCTCTCCATGGCTGATATTCTGACATTTGATGGTTCTAGTTTTTATGTTTGGCTAGGAAGATTCAAACTTAAGGGTTTTAATTGCATACGGTTCACACGATGTTCCAGAGGATCAATCCAAATGGAATGTCGTTGATAAACGAAAGAATGCAGAAAACTTGAAAACCCTAGAGATGGTAAAGAGGGCAATAGATATTAACATGTTTCCTAGTGTTACTGTGTGCAGGACTCTGAAAGAAAATCTTGGATAAGATTAATCCAGTCGATAAAGAGAAGGAAGATCACAGATGGAAGAAAATGGCAATCTGAAAGAACAAAACAAAAAGCTCATGGTCTAAAATATTATCATGTCAGAAAAATGGTTAACAATTGAAAAGGGAAAATCTATTTTAAACGAAGATGAAGCTGACTATGAAATAAAGTTAAAATAGGAAATAAATAATCTCAAAAGCTTGAATGATGCATTGCATCAACAAGTAATTTCTTGTGAGAATGATATTGCCAACTATGAAATGAGCATTGCTTCTTTAGAATCTGAAATTCATGATCTGAATAATTCCATGTCTAAATTTTTTGAAGGGAAAAATAATTTATATAAAATTCTTGGAATAAAAGTAAACTTTCAGAGAGAAGGACCGGGTTATAATCCAGTTAAGAAGAAGAAAATTGAAAATAAACTCTCAACTTCATTTGTGAGCAGTTCTAAAAAACCCAAAACATCCTACTTATCTGTTTTTCAATTCAATGCTCAGAAAATTGATAAACAATCTAAAATTTTGAAAAAGATTGGAAAACAGAAAAAGAATGTGAATCAAAATAAAACAAAGAATGTGTCTGCTTTTGCTGTGAATTCTGTCATCTCTGAGAAATCTGAATCATCAGTGCATGTTGTTAAAAATTCCCCAATTCATTCACATGCACACACAAAGAGTCTTTCATGTCACTATTGTGGTAAGGTAGGTCATGTTATGGATGACTGCCAGGCAATGATGGCTGATGACATGTAGGTTCTGAAGAAAGTGAAAGCTTTTCAGAGTGGAAATAAGAATAAGCAGAAAACATTTAGGAACATTCTTGGTAGATATGTCAATTTACATGCTAAGTCAAATGTCCCTTCACACAAGCATGTAAATAGGAATAAGGACATAATTTCATGTTTCTATTGTGCTAGATATGGTCACTACTTGCATGATTGTCATTTATTGCTTCATGATTATCAAATGTTTAGCAAGTTTTATGCTAAGGACAATCATGCACAGAGCTATCATGCTAAGAAACATGTTGTTCTGAATTTGGAGTGTTTTAATTGTGGGAAGGTTGGGCATGTGGCATCACAATGCTAGTCAGTAAAGAAACAGTTTCATGATAAACATGCTCAAGTTTCTGTAATTAGAAACACTCATGGCAGGAATAAATTTATGCATAGACATCCAATATGTAATAGCTGTGGAAAACATGGTCATACTAGGTTTGAATGTTATTGGATGAAATTTGATTCATTTACTGCCTGGAATAATTGGAGTACACCTGCTAGAGGTGTTACTAATCTAACAGGACCCAAGAGTTATTGGGTTCCTAGATATGCGAGATAATTTTCTCTTGCGGGTGTGCCTTGGTGGAAGGAATAAAAAGGGTTGAATAAGAACACAAGGCACATGAAGGCTAGTTAAACCCCATTCTTATTCATTCTTGTATTGCCTATTTTATGGCTTGAGCAATTCTTCTTTGAGCTTCTGCATGATTGGTCAGAGTGGTTCTTTTGTAGCTGTTAAATGTCATCTCATCAATTAATGTCATTGATTGATGCTGTCTTAAAATGAATGTTGAATTTCTGATCATCTGCCATATGCATGACTCATATAAGAATTTTCATGCTAAGAATTTGTTTGTGATTAGTCACTCATGTTCATAGTAGTTGCACTAGTCTGCATGACTCTTTGGTATATCAAATGGCCTGTTAGAAGAAGGGCAGATCATCTTATGTCTGGAAACCCACATCATGTGTAGAGGCAAGTCTCCACCCAGTACCAAGAGTCCAAAACATTGCATGTAGTGTCAATATGTAATGTGCATTTCATTGTTGCATAACTGTGTACCTTAAGAGAAAAATTGGTTTTTGGCTGAAACCACTGCACACAGTGAGGGGTAGCTGAGCTGAGCTTGTCAGATATACAATGGTTTATGGCTAATTGTTAGAATATGAGTTGTGCTAGTGATGTTGGTTCTATTGCTGAAATGTTGTTTTGATGATGGACTGGATATCCTACTTGAAAAGAGTTTCAGGTCGATGCATATGGAAGGTGCCTCAACCTTACCATTTAAGCAAGTCAAAAAATATAGGAGATACATCGACCTTAGTTGGCTAGCTAGTTGAACCTCATGGATAGAATCCCAACTTTTCTTCATTCAGAACTAGCTGAAGGTTGTGTGCTGCTGGGATATTCAGAAGGTTGTTGGTTAGATGAAAGGCTAGTAAAGGCTAAGTCTTTGGTTGTCTGCAAATCAGCCCTAAGTCTTACCCTTGCTCCTATGTGGCCTTCTATCCTACTACCTTGCTTTTCTTCATAATGATTTGTCCACATCCTCTTTCTCATCTGAATTCTATAATAAGTCCTTAGACTCTGCTATTCAGGGGGAGTAATGCTTTGAAATCTGTCAACTTTACTGACCATCAATTGTAGGTTACTAAGACCACCCTTATCCAAAAATAAAATTGCTAGACTTTACAAAAATATGCTTTTCTGCTTATGAAGATTAAATCCTATGTAAATTGTTCAAAATCCTGGAATCAACCTTCAATGGTCTTAAAACATTCTAATATTGGAATTGTTCAGTTGACCTCCATAAATCTGAAAATTGCAAGTAATAATTTTTTATTTATGAAAATTGCAAGTAATAAGACAATCTGATAGAAGATCATGTCATATAATGTTCTCAAACTATGCCTTAAGTAAATCTGAGATAAGACTAGGGAATACGCCATTAAACTAAAATGTGAAAATGGCAGAGCAATGGCACATCCATTTGAGAAACTAACCATCTGAATCAATGAAATTCAAAGGTTATGTCATGATAATGGAGGTTATCTCTGTTCATAAATTGAAGCATAATGGTAGATTGCGCTAAGTAACCAGGGATTCTGGTGTCTGATAAACATGTTTCCTTGAGTAAAAAGGCATAGTCATACTAGAATGCTCAGTCAAGAAAATAGAAAAATGGTTGACTCTGGGCTCCATTTCAGAGACTGAAAATGGTTCTAAGTTCAATATAAGACATATTTTTAAATCAATTTTGTCTAGTGAAAATGATAAGTAAGATTAATGGATCTTTGATTGGACATAGTACTTTGATTAGAGGGTTTCATTACCACTATTTATTCATTAAAGGATCAATTTTAGAAGATTAATGGAGTATGATATAATCCTCATACGCTGAAAATCGCCCATGTGTAAAGAAAGGCATTTTAATTAAAGTGAAGGGTAGTTTGGGAACTAAACGTTTAAATTAGTAATCTCGGCACAAGACGAAGTATAACTTTACCTTATTTCAAAGTCTTCCTCACTTTGAAACCTACTCCATCCAGGTCGAGGCTTATCTCTCTGCACCGACGCTCCCTACGTCTGTGCTAATCCTCTCCAGACCTTAGCCTCGGCCTTTCCGTTCTTGCTCTCCACATTTCTCTTATCCTTCCTACCACTCTTTGTCCTCCATTCTTCACCGTTTCCATCATGTCTTCAAGGGAAAGCGGAAGGCAACGGAAGAGCAGCATCTAGTGGACACTCTGTCCATAAAATCTACAAAAGTTCATCAATACCAAAGGAGATCAAAGGAGGTACAAGCCGAAGGCACCATTTCTGGGTTGGCTAAAGAGAAATCAAGCAAGGGCAAAGGAAAGAAAGTAGAAGCCCCAGCCAAGTGGCAACGAACAGCTGCCGTAGAGTCCATCCGCAGAGAGCCTGAGGAAGAAGTAATCATTTCTACTAGATCTTGCTTGGAAGCTGAATCTTTGATTGAGTCAGGAAAAATCATATTTCCACGCTATGTGGACTTTCATGACAAGACAATGCTTTTAGAGTTTCTCGAATTGATAGATTTAATTAGTTTTCAAAAATGGAAGAAATTCATGGGGAAACACAAAGTTTATTACCCTAGGCTGGTGACAGATTTTTTCAAAAATTTGAAATTTGATCCAGAACTGTCCAAAATTTGGACTTATGTGAAAGGAACAAAGATTGAAGTCACTAGGCATTATTTGCATAAGGTCTTTAGGATTCCAGAAGATAGGGTAGTTGAAGGGGACTTCGAATATAATGAACATGAAGCCTACTCCATTCTCACTGATTTACCCTGCGACTCTAAAGACAAGCAGCAAACTAAATTGACTTCATTCAATGCAAATAAGTTCTCCCCTCTGAAGAGATTACTTCATCAGATGTTCACCACTATTATTACACCACAAGGAGGAGGCAGGGGGAGGCTTACTGAGTCACAAAGATTTCTTTTCTTTTGCATGTTTAAGAGGATCAGGGTATGCTTGCCAGAATTAATGATTCAAATTATGAGAACCTGCAAGGAGTCTAAAAGACACTTGCCCTATGCTGCTCACCTGATAGCCATTTTTAAGAAGATGAATATCTCCTTAGAGGATGAAACTTTCAAAGAAATCCCTAAGGTAAATGTGTACAACATGGATTTCATCACCAAGTTTATGAAAATTAAGCCATCAGGTGGTAGAATCCAAGGGCAGGAGCCAGTAGGCCAGGTTCAGCAGGAAATGGAAGCACAACCCATCCTTCAGGGGGAGGATCAGCCTCGAACAGTAGAACAACCAGCAGTTGAAGAAGGTCAGCAACCAGTTCTAGAAGAAATTGATCAAACTCAGTCAGATGCACGAGTTCAGGGGGACGATCAGCCCCAAGCAGTTGAACAGTAAAGGGGAGTAAATGCCAAGCAGGAGGTTGATGAAGAAGTACATGATTAGAACTTGCAAATGCAAGGGGCAGAACAGGAAGTTGAAAGGGAAGAAATGGAAGTTGATGAAGTGGAAGTTCATGAAGAGCGGCAACCAAGACAAGTAGAACTGGAATAGCAACTTCATGAACTGGAAGAACAACACATTTTAGATGAGCAAGTCATGCAAAAGATTGATCAACATTTAGACCAGCTCATTGACCAGATGGAATAGCAGAAGCATCACTTATTTGAAAACCAACCAGAGCAAATAAATTTGGAAGAAAACATAGAACAACAACAACCATTTGTTGAACAGCCAAATGAGCAGTAGAGGGTGGAACAGCCACAAGAAGCTGAGGTACTCAAAGAAAATAAGCAAGTAGAAGCTAAAGTTCCACAGGAACAATTTGTAGGTCCTGCTACCTACCATGGACCTTATCATGGGCCAGTGATGGGATTTGGTATTCAGCCACCTCTATCCCCTGAGGAACCTCATATCCCACCTGAATTTCAAGCCTCTACTTCAACCGGACCAAGCTCAGGACAGTATGCTGCAGATGTTCATCCATCCCTGGTACATTTACTTTTAGATCAATTCAGGATAATGAATGCACAGTTTATGCATTTACATACAGCTGTAGAAAGATTAGATACCAGAATGCTACATGAGAAGCAGACTATTAATAGTCAATGGGAGAAGTTTATTAGAGATAAGTACAGATCAGATGAAAGAATCCATGGTTTCTTAGATTCTCTCTTGCATGTTTGTGAGAAAGCTGGAGCCCTTATGACAGATATGAGACAGACCCAAGCTGAAAGTTATGCAAAAACTACACAAATGCTGGTCCATGCCTTTGATATCAAAAGTGAGCTAGAAATCATTAGAAACTGGCTGAACTTAATAAGAGAAGACCAGCAGATTATGTCTCAGAGGATTAACTCAGTTTTTATGAAGTCCAAGGAAGCATAATTCAACTTGGAAATATTTATGGGAAACTGGATGTTGTTCAAGAACAAGTTCAAAATCTGGCTGACAGCTTCACATATGTAATTACTACTCAAGCCACCAGTGCATCTACCTCTATGGCTGAAATTCACCACCAGCAGACCTCTCAATTGGAAAACATGTGCACCATGTTACAAAACTGGTTTGTGGATTTGACTACCAGTGTCAAGGAATTACAAGCCCTAGTTCAGCAAAATGATGGAAAAATCATGACTAAGTTTGTAGCTCTAGACACTAAGGTAGACATAATTCCAAACTCATTTCCAATGGTAGTGCCTTTAAGGGGCAGTTCCAGCAGAGCTCCTATCAGAAGGACCAGAACAAGAGGTGCCAGCTCCAGCGGAACATGTCCAGCTGATATTTGAAGCCCTCAACCTTCTATCTTTTTGATAATGACAAAGGGGGAGAGGATTGGTCATGTATCTTCTGTATGAGGAGAAATTTTTGGAGTTGTCTGTTTGGGGGATAGGAAGAGAACTGATGATTGTAATTCTGACTGATCTGAATGAGAAAGACAAAAGTTTTTGAATTTCTGTGTCTAAATCACTTGTGTGCTGTGATTTTTAGTCAAACATTAGTTTGTTTCTTCTTAGTGTACACAGAAATATCAGCATTGCATCTTTATTTTAAATATTCTTGTCATGCATGTCAGTTCATGTGTCTTAATTTGAATAAAGTGAAAACCATGATTGTTATTGAAAATTTGTGCTAAGACTTGATTTAGTGATTAAAGGAATGAATGTATGTAATTTTCTCCTCATGCAAACATACATGACTCATAGTTGTCATCATCAAAAAGGGGGAGATTGTTGGAAGCCTTGTTTTGGTAATGACAGCCTATGAATCATGTTGAAACTAAAATGCATAAGTACCTTCATACAGAACAAGCCAGATTTCTGTCTAAGTGTCAAAAGAAAGGTCGAAGCACATATAGGCACTTAGTCACTAAGGTCTATGCATATTCAGGTCGCCATCAACTAAGGTTGATGCACATTCACTATGTCTTTTCGTCAAGTCCGTGCATGATTTTAGATAGAAGTGTCAAAGGTCGATGCATGTTTCTTGCATGCAGTAATAAAGGTCGATGCACATATGCCACTGGCATTAGGAAGGTCGATGAATGTTTTCTCTTAGTCTTACTAAGGTCGATGCACATCGTCCATTAGTCCCACTAAGGTCTATGCACATCATCTCTTAGTCTTACTAAGGTCGATGCACATCGTGCCTTAGTCATGCTAAGGTCTACGCATATATTGCATCATGTATTGCTAAGGTCTACGCACATACAAGTCCATGCACACTTAAGGTCTGTGCACATTTGGATATAGCGCGAAGGTCGATGCACATCACTGTTCATAGCAAATGAAGGTCGATGCACATGGTTTAGCAATAGCATGTAAGGTCGATACACATTTTGCAACTTGCCTTTTATAGTCGAAGCACATTGTGTATTTTGTCTTCTAAGGTCTGTGCACTTTTGTATCTTGCATAACTAAGGTCGAAGCACATTGTGTATTTTATCTTCTAAGGCCTGTGCATTTTTGTATCTTGCATAACTAAGTTCGAAGCATTGTTTCTGTAGCCAGTGCATATGAAGGCATCAGGTAAGAGCACATTAGGCAAGTCTGAGCACATGCATATCTACGTAGGTCGGTGCACATGGACAAAATTGCATGGTCAGGTCAATGCTTGTGTTCATCTAGTTCACTCTAAGGTCTGTGTATTGTCTCATGGTTTAGCGCTATAAGTCTAACTGTATGCTTCACAAGTCTGAGCATATTCATACTTTCTTTTCTCGAAAAGTCTACCTGTGTTCTACACAGGTCTGTGCAAAAGGACTGCATTCAGTATTAACCATATATTCTCTCAAATGCAATGACTATAAGGTGTTTGATAAATTACCTTGCATTCTTGTTGACAGGATTAAGTCACTGTGGGACCCAAAATCAAACACATAAAAGGCTAGAAGGTTTATACTTGGCATGATCACGTTGCTCAAGTTCTTAACTTACAGGCACGAGATCCAAGGCTAGTCTGGACTGGAGTTTCAACCACATGGATAGCACACTTTCATCATCTGACATGTGGAATCCAGAGATGCTTTCTTGAGTTACCTTCTCTGAAAAGAATGGGCGGGAATGTTTCCTCCATGCGCCAAACTGACAACTCTGTGGGACCATAGAATCTCAAGAGCTTTATAAACAGAAGACCTCTATCATTCGAGAGAGGTGATCACACAATTTTTAAATTGAGCAAGTCTGAGCAAGAACATATAGAGTGATCCAAAGAGTTTGAAAAAGAGAGCCAGTGCAAAAAGAGAAGAAAAAGAGAGAGAGTTGCAGAGAGAACTCCAGAAAAGAGAAAAATAGAGTATCGGAATCTGATGAGGGATTCTAAGTAAAAAGAGAGAGAGAGTAGAGAAAGAGAAGGAGAGTGAGCAAGAAAGAATAGAGAGGAAGTGTAGGCTTGAAGATCTTGTTTCTTATCAGTTCTTGGATCAGATCCAGAATTGGATTTGCTCCTGCGTGAGCTACATTCTTGTGAGTTACTTTTTCATTTCATTTCCTGTGTTTTCTTTATCATCCTCCTTCAAGTTGTGTGTCAGCAGAGCTAAGCTGTAATGCTCAGCGGGCATGGTGGATATCTCGGACAGCAAGCTGTGATGCTCAGCGGTCTGTAAGCAAGCGGTGATACTCAGCGATTGAAGCTGTGAATCAGCAGAAGCAAGCTGTGATGCTCAACTGTAAGCAAGGTGTAATGCTCAGCAGTTCAAGCTGTTAGGTAGCGGGAAGCCTCACTCTGGTTTGAGTGGGGGATGGATGTGGGTATGTGGTAGCAGACCGAACCATCTAAAAACTATCTGTGCAGTGGTTTGTATTGCGTTCCAGTCCATATCCTCTATCACCATTCTCCGGCTGTCTGAGCATTTTTATTTTCTATCTGAAGCTTACTTGAGAGCTATATACTCTACTGATTGAGTCAGTTTAGCGTAGTTCTTATCTGCTGTGAAAGCATGCTATTTGATGCTTGAAGGTTTGTTAGTATGTTCAATGATATATCAGTATGTGTGCACGATTAGTATTTGATATTGTGTCTGGCATAATTACGGTTAGTGTGAGCTAGTCATTTTGCATTTCCTTTTATTTGTTAACTGGAGAGCATTTAATTTGATTAAGCCATCTGAGATTTTAATTCCACAATAGTTTTTTAAAGGGGATTCATTCACCCCCCCTCTGAATCTGTGCATAGCACCCCAACATCATCATCGCCGAATCAGGGGTAGACGTGCTAGGAACTTAGCCTCCCCCTTCCAATGGAGTATCTAAAGAAGGTGATAGCCTCTCTTCTTCATCTTCGGTGGTAATCACGTTTGTCGCCATGGCCATCGCATCTGAGCTTGTTTCATCGGTGAGGGCATGTATTCTCTCGGTTGTGGCTCTCCATCTCCTGGTGACGAAACCTGGCCATTCAGCGAGCCTAGCCACTTCTTCGTGGTCTTCGGGGAGAGCCTCATAGTGACTGGCCACTCCGGCCATATTGCAAGTGACAATCTGTAGCTTCTGGTTTCTTCGAATTACTTTCCTGGACGACTGTCCAGGGAAAGTCAATCGGTCAAACACAGAGACCCTTAGTGTGGCTTCTTCACAGAGGGGTGGCTCGTAACATCCCGACTCTACATCTTTGATGTTTCCCGAGTCGACTTGTTGCCCCCGGCTTCTTTCCGCATCATTTACGGCTTCTAGGAGTCGTTGTGTCTCTAAAAGGGTATTTCTGAGGCCGCGAAGGTATCCTCTTACGGCCTGAGTAACATCGTCTTGCCCATTGGTGGGGCAGACTCTAGGTGATGGCACTCTAACTTGTGCCGAGGGTCTGTAGGCAAGGCGCCTTCGCTTGGACGTCCCGCTGTATCTTCCATCATTTAAATGAATCTTTGCATGCCGGCCATAGGCTAGGAATGCTGATCTCTGAGACACCCAAGTTGGCACTTCGGTCTTCTCTTCTTCATCTTCTTTTTCTTTCTCGAGCCTGTCAATCGTGACGGGCTCTGGTTGAACTGGGGCCCGCCGCTTGGGCACCCGCACTTGCTTGAATTTGGTCAGCTTCGGGGCTGACCCTCCCTTCATCTTGGGCCCAATGCGGTCCTCTCGATCCCAGGCCAGTGCTTGGAATTGATTATGCACCGGCATAGTTGGTATCACCATGTAGGGTGGAATCGTGGCCTGGCGGCCATTCAGGCACACTCGGACTCCTCCGATCATAACGGATTTTCCCGAGACAGAGAGCCGGCCTTGCAGTGGACTAGCGTGCTTCTTGGCTGCCCTCCTGGTAGCCGACGTGCGCTTCCTTCTGGTATCCACGTGGTGGACATAGTAGCCCACCACCTTTGCTTCTTCGGGTGTTGCCTTCGCAGTGGCGACGTGCTTGATCTCCTGGATGTCTAGGAGGTTCACGAATATGCCCCGAGAAAGTTGGGGAACCCAACCATCGGAGGGAAATCATCGAACTGGGTTGGCACTGGCATGTAGCCATGCTTAGCATGGCTCACAACGACAAGAGGTCCGAACGTGACCGCCATTGGTTTCTTCAAAGTTCATCCTGCAATTTAAAATTGAGGATGTTAGAATTTTAGGAGGAGACCAAGGGACCCCGAATCCTGGCGAAAGATGAAAGGTGGTCCAGTCCCACCGGGCATGCTAGACTTGTTCATGAACTTTTAATCTCATGTATCATTTTATCTTTTATCGATTTATTAAGTGCGAGGGCGTGCCAGTCACATATTGACAATGTGTTCAGGCTTCGAGATTAGAGTGGTCCGAAGCCTGTGGTGCGCACCATCTGACTAATAAGACGAAGGTGGGATATAGGGTCAAGACTGGAACCCGCCATGCCATAAAGGTCACTACGTTAATTATACCCCCTCGGAGAGGGGAAAACCTTTGATTAATCGTCAAGATAAGGGGCCCCATGGCCTAAAAATCAAATTTAATGAAATGGGCATGTCACGCACTGAACCGATAGCAGCGGAAGACATGCTCGGAACGTGGCAGCGAAACAGTCATGTCAATCAGAGCAGCAAAATCGACAGATAAAAAAAACAACACCACTGACACTAGAAGGCCATAATTTCACAAATAATATAATTTTATTGATATCAAGAATTTAAATTATAAGTTTGAATCGATTTATAATAATAGACTCAATAGAAGAAACAAGAAAAAAGGAAATGAACATGACTCACTACACTAACTAGACTGAAGCAAATAAAGAAGAGAAGACTCAGGTCTCTAAGCTCCTGGTTCACTTGATCACACTGGCCCATTCCTAATTGCACGTGCTCCATCTACTGAATTACCTGAAAAATGTTAAAGTAGGGAGTGAGCGAGAAGCTCAGTAGGATTTAAACTCTATCACCAAGCAGAATTTAAGTAATTAACCATTTCATGAATATGAATGAATGATGTGTAAAACACAAATAAAGCGGACTAAGTAAACAGTATGAACCGAAGAAAATTGACAATTAAATGGAATTAAGATAATGCAAGTCGAGATATCAAGAGCAAGTAACTAGAACTTTCATGTGAATGGTCATTTATCATGTCAAGTCATGTCACGTCAAACAAGTCCTTTCACGAAATTCATGCATGTATATCAAGGTTTCACGAGATTGTGGAATGTCGTAGACTCACATGCTAGCTAGTACTTCGGGGCAATGCCTCCCCATGTCATTAAAACTCCCATGGACACTAGTACTTTTCGGGCGCTCTCCCCAAGACCAGACCGGGACCCTACGGTGCGTTGGCATTGAGGGTTGGATCAGAGATTCCACGACATCTAGACATCCACAATAATTTTTAATGGCCAAGAGTTCCAGGTAAAGCTATGTAGCCAAGGTAAGTTGCATAGAAATATGGATTTCTTTAAGAGTTCCAACAACAAGCTCTTTAATCAAAGGATAAGTCATTTAACAAAAATGACTTTGATGAACAATTTATAGAAATATGATTGAGAATGGAACTAATAAAGGTCCTAATCTCGAGATGTTATAGCCTACAGAGGCTATATTGGTCTAACACACAAAAATCACAGGAAAATGGAAATACCGGAACACTAAAAGAAGAGACGGTCAAAACTAGACCGCTATCAGAATAAGGCGGTCTTGAGGGGACCACAATAAAGTTGGTTAGACCAGGCTCGACTAGTCAAAGTAATGAACGCGTCTAAGGAACCGGACGCGTTTCAATTAAGGTGTCGGGGACACTGGATGTGTCAAAAAGTGGCCACAAGGCTAAGAAAATAAGACGATCTAGTCAAGACTGCAGCCAATTAGTGGCGATCTAGGAAGGACCATTTTCAAAATCTGACAGAATTTCGGCAGAACTTTGACAGGGCCTTGTTCTGCCAAAGTAGACTTCCAATGGGTTCAGGTCTTGGTGATACAACCTGCGCGGCGTCCTAGTGGGAATCCCAGGCTCGAAGAGTCTTTCGGAGACCTCAGAACATGAGCACCTACTCCAGTAGAAGGAATATCCGATGGAGAGGTATTCGATGCCCAAGAATTAATGGCTTAAAAATCAGCAGCAAACGAGTGTAGCGGTAAGTTGCAACCACCGGAGTGGCACGACCCTCAAACAATCTTAAGAAGATAACAAGCTATGAACAACAGTTAAAGGATAGTACCAAAATTTTTACAAGTTAAACCCATGATTTTAACTATTCATTCTACATTTTCTCAAATGAAAGAAAAGATCAAAATTGGAGCTTATTATTCCAGCAACCTGATTGGTCATGTTCTATAATGTTTTAGCCTCAGCAGCGTGCAATATGACAGCATAAACATAGCATAATACACAGAAAAAAGAGCCGATTTCAAGCTGGAAAACAAGAGATAAAAATGGTCTTCTTCAGGCCGCAACTAGCATAAGACGGTCTCAGGAAGACCGCTATAGTAAAACCCTTGATATATATATATATATATATATATATATATATATATATATATATATATATATATATATATATATATATATATATATATATATTGAAATTCAATAATGAACGCGTCTAAGAGGCTGGACGTGCCTATGAGAAGGTGTCAGCTTTCTAGGGCGCGTCAATAATATCTCATAATTATTAAACTAATTAATATACATGAACGCGTCTTAGAGATAGGACGCGTCAAACAAAATAATATATATATTTTTTGAAAAATGGGGGGAAAGACGGTCTATTGCGTGACCATTTCTTCCTCAAGCGGTCACTAGTGCGACCGTTTTTAACACCGAGATCTGCCGACGGCGAACTCCCATAGACCTTGACTAAAACGACAATTGCGATCAATATAGTGAACAAAATTTAGGCAAAATGGAACCGTTGGAAAGAGCATTCAAAGACAAATAAGATAGTATGGTTTAATTAGAGTTTGGGATAAGATAAACTAATATAAAATGAACTGAAAGTGAAGACAACCTCTCGAGTATACCTCCGGGTAGACTAAGAAATTCGATTGACATGGTATACTAAAATTGGGCAAACTAGTATCAAATGAAAGAGGACAAAAGGACGAACAAGATGGCATATTCTATTATTGTTTTTGCCTGCGAGAAACCTACCTTTTTAATGCGAGAAAGGAAGTGGACGGCGGCGGAACCCTAGACGAAAGCTTCCTCTTCCTTGATGCACCATGCCCTCAAGCGCTGTCACCGGTGGCGGCTACAGCCAAATGGGATATTAGGGAGTATTAGGAATCAATTTATAAGGCTAGGGTCGAAGGAGGAGTCGTGTGTGTGCTAGGGGATCGAAGGGAAGAGTCCTCCTCGTGATGTCCAGAGTTGATGAATTCAACGAGCCTATCTTTGAAATACGGCGGTTAGGGTTAGGGTTTATGTGGGGGATTACAGGGGAAGTGGACCTCTATCATGGGCCTACGATTTGGGACAGGATTTGTCACGTCCTGAGATTATGCAGCAGAAACAATTGGGAATGTGAACAGTCGGCTAGTACGTCTCAAGCGAAGAATATAATCAGAGCACTAACACATTCACACATAAGAAATGAATGCACATAATGATTGATCAAAATTTTAACTTTTATTGATAATGATAATCAAATTACAATGGTATTTGACTCAATTCACTAGACTCAAATAAAGGGAAAAAAATACATAGACTCGACTTGACTTATGACTCTACTAGCTCTTCTCTCGATCTTTTAATCACTCTCGGATCCATCAATTGAATAGTCTGAATCCGACCCGCTAGAATTTCCTGAAAAAGATTGAAAAAGTAGGGAATGAGAACACATGCCCAATAGGTATCTCCGTATCAACATGAAGGTAATATTTAAGTAATTAACATTTTTTCTTTAGAGTAAAGATAAATCATGAAAATACGATGAAACACGTGAATAAACCAAAGTATCGAGATATGATCAAGGTTGAGATATGAGAGCATGATTGAATAAGTATATATATATATATATATATATATATATATATAAAGAATATAAGTTTGGCCTTTTATGAATAAGAATGTACTTTTTCATAACCATAAAGTCTATGCACTAGAAAGTCATGTAACGAGAATGTACTAGCATTCATGTAATTTTCACAAGATTGTCTCGTGGATCTTCACCCGTTTATAAAAAAAGTACTCCCAGCGCAATGCGACGCGAGTGTTCATCATACCCCATGGTTTATAGTATGTTTTTGGCTATCTACCGAGGGGACTAGAGTTGAGCCCTTAGACACTGTCCGTGCCCGCTCTTGCATCTTCAAGTTATAAATCAAGCTACTTCAACGAGAAATATAAATATGGCCAATAATGTGACAAGTTCAAACTATAGTTCCATGATAACAAATATCAAGGTAAGAAAGCTTCAATTAAGAATATGAGAGTTCAAATATTTGATTTAGAACAAGGTTATGCCATGAAGAAAAATCGCCAGCATAACGACATATTCTTTATTTTCCATAAGTTATTAATACCTTATTTGACAAGTGTTAAGCTCCAAGCAATCATTAGACCATCTAGGAACTTATAAAAACCCAACCCAAAGGTCAAACCTTGGGTTAGATAGTTAGGGACCAAGAGGTCATTTGCTGGACCGTTTTAATAACACATGCGGTCTAGACAGAACCGTTTAAGAGAGGCATGCGGTCTAGTCAAGACCGTTTTAGTCAAGTTAAAGCCAGAACCAAAAGGTTTGACTCAGGGACACATGCGGTCATAGATGGACCGTTAATGGGAAAAAGTGGTCTCGGGCCAACTGCTAGACAAGGCTTAGCGGTCATCTGAGGACCATTTTTAGAACCAGAACTCAAAAAAACACTGGTAGTGTAAGTGCTTTCTAGACAATTTATATTTTCATGGTACAACCAGCTCGGTGTCCTAGTGAGAATCCCAGGCTCGCGGAGTCTTATGGAGGCCGTGAAATAAGATCACCTATCTGGTGGAAGGAATATCCAACGGAGAGGATCACAAGTCCAAGATTGTGTGCTTAATGTGTAAAGTGTAACTAATGACATCGTACCGGAATACGTGCCATGTATATAAGAAAATGACTCATAGATAAGAAGAGCTCGTAAAACAACGATCAACCAATAATGAAACAAGTTCATCTATCACTTTGAAATATGCATTTAATACAAGAATATATTATTTTGGTATGAAACTAGCTTAGATTAAAAATAGGTCCTAAGTACATAAAACCATGAAACATATCCAGGTATACGACTACAACGCTTAAAAAAGGAATAGAGTCTAGTTATCTAGGTTTATCATATGATAAATAAGGCTAATATGCATTATGTTTCGGGTTGACATAAATGCAGAACTCAGGAAAACCTAGCGGTCACTTGAGGACCGTTTCATAGGTCCTAGCGGTCTATCATAGGACCGCTAAGGGACTCTGGCGGTTTCAGGAAGACCGTTTCTTCCTGTCTACTGTAAACAGCAATAAAATCAAAATATATGCAAATCTAGGGTAGATAGTTGTATGATAAAATATACCAACAGGTAAATATGGCCTGATAAAACCATATTAAAACATGGAGATGCATAGATTTTAGTGAGATAAACTAGAATTACCATTTTCTTATTAAGGGCAAGGTTCATGCATGCTATGTTAACCCTATATGCGTAGTCATAGTAAAACATTAAATTCATCATGTACAATCAATGAAAAGAGGAGGTAACAGAGGGATTTTGTTCCTAACATAAGAATTTAGCCTTTTCATGAGATAACCTACCTCTGGTAGTGCTCCTAAACTTCGAATTTCTGACTGGAAGGAAGCCCTAGTTCTGCACGTTCTATGCCAAACCAGCAACTTCTCGCCCTTCGTTCTCCTTAACCTCTTGACCTAAAATCGTAAAATTTGGAGGGTAGATAGAAGATAAAAAGGGGAACAAAAAGTTCTAAAGACACTACTTCTAAATACCTCGTTTTGGGCTTCTATTTTCCTGATCTTCACTGGGCCGTCGCATTGGTTCCGGTTCAATCTATTGCGATCCAGCGACTTGCAGAGGCTCTAACTCTCCAACGGCTAAGTCTTCTAGCACGAAAATTTAAGGGTAGTTAGATAAAACTAAGAAGAATAATTTCTTCTAAAGAACCAACCTCAGTAGACGCCATCTTACCTTCAAAATACGCCAGCCAACATTAGGGTTCGCATGAGTCGAAGTTAGGGTCTATTTATAGGATTCACCTAGGTTTAAGGGATTAGATTGAACCTAGAGTCCTAAATTGGAGTAGACTAAATCCCTAGAGAGTTCTGGAGAGTCTTCCATACCAGGTTGCTTCGATCTAAGGTGATTTGATAGACTAAGATCTAAGCTTTTTCACGTTTCTTTGATTCACGGAACTGGGTTTGCCTAGCGGTCATAGCAAGACCGCTAGGGTGGGTCTCGCGGTCGCGTGATAGATCGCTAGGCTTCAGAAGATCCAAAATTTTCTAATTTTCGTACTATCTCCCATTTGTCCCCCAATTGATGTACATATCCCACTTTAAATTCGTAATTCACTTAATTTACGTTTCTATTAATGTGCTTGGGTCTAAAAAGTCTTGGAAATGGGTCTTTCGGCCTATTTAGGTTGGGCTTAGCCCTTTAGTTGATATAGGGCTTTTAAAGGGATTAAATAAATCCTTGATTCTTCTTAATAACCCATTAAGCCTTTAAAAATGCCTATTAATTTATATTTTAATCCAGAAAATTCTTAGAAAAACCTCGGGCGTTACACCCTCCCCCACTTAAAAAAAATTTGGTCACCAAATTCATCGTAATAAGGTTTGCTAATGAGAGTGTACTTACATTCAAATATCTCCAGAAATCTTTTGCACATGACTTCTTCGGTTTCCCTTGTTGCTTCATGTGGCCATAATTTGGTCCATTGGACTTTGATTATAGGAATAGTCTTATTCCGAAGTTGACATACTTCCTGTTCAACTATTCTGATTGGCTTTTACTCATATGTCAAATCCTTTTTAATCTCCAGGTTGTCAAAAGTTTGACATGGAATGGATCGGGGATGTACCTTTTGAGCATTGAGACATGAAATACATCATGGACTCCAGCTAATTGAGGGGGTAAAGCTATTCTTTATGCGACTTCACCAACCCTTTCGAGAATTTCAAAGGGGCCACTGAATCTCGGAGTAAGCTTACCTTTGATACCGAATCTTTGAATACCTCGACCCGGAGAAACCTTAGGGAATACGTGGTCTCCTACTTGAAATTCTAGGTCGCGCCTTCTATTATCAGCATATAATTTCTGCCTATCTTGAGCCATATGGAGTCTTTCCCGAATAAACTTTATCTTCTCGGTAGTATCCCTGATGATGTCGGGGCTGAGAAATTGCCTTTCTCCTGCTTCATAGCTTCTTCCATGCAATGTCTCGAATGGTGCCATTTATATACTAGCTTGATAGCTATTATTGTAGGCGAATTCCACTAGAGACAAGTTGTCGTGCTAACTCCCTCCAAAATCAATAGCACATGCCCTGAGCATATCTTCCACCACCTGATTTGTCCTCAAAGTTTGACCATCAGTTTGCGGATGGAACGCAGTGCTAAAGTTGAGTCGGGTCCCTAATGAATGCTATAGACCCTTTCAGAATTGTGATGTGAACCGAGGGTCTCGGTCAGATATAATGGTGATAGGGACACCATGTAGTTTGACAATTTCCCTCATGTATAGTGATGCTAATACATCCACAGACCATCGACTTTTGATTGGTAGAAAATGTGCAGATTTAGTCAATCGATCTATAATCACCTATATACCATTGTGTCCACCTCTTGTCTTTGGCAAACCCATGATGAAATCCATCCCTATACTTTCCCCTTTCCACTCGGAAATATTCAAGGGATGTAGTTTCCCGGCGGGCTTTAAATGTTCTACCTTTATGTAATACCCCAAGATTTTGTAAATAATATTTTAAATTTTCTAAGAATATATTCGGATTTTCTACGCTTTTTCTAGAAATAAATAGAGTTAATTCAAGGGTAATGGGCTATTAAATGAATTATAGTTAATTTAATCTAACTATTAAAGCCCAATATTTATTTAAAATAAATCTAATCTTTTAAATAGGCCCAAAAGACCCAAAACCAAGCCCATAAGTCTTGGCCCATATTCTAGAAGCTTAAAAGATCCTATTTACGGAATTTAAGTAGATAATAGAAGACAATATCAAAAGAGTTTGAAAACAGTTCAAATTCAGCACCCAATAGTAGAAACGGTCTATCGAGCGACCGCATGGCGCACAAAATAGTCTAGAACTAGACCGCTAGACACTACAGATTCCGTGAATGGAAGAAGGCATGAAAAAATGAGAACTTTGGCATCCTAATCACTTAGGATCGATGCTATCCCTTAGTTAGAAGAGTCTAGAATATTAGAGGATCAAATTGAAAACCTAAATTGGACTCTATGTTCGTTCTAATCCCCAAAACCCTAGCTAACCCTATAAATAGACCTAAGGTTTCACATGCGCGACCCTTACGTTTGGCTCGCGTGGAACTAAGGTAAGGAGGATGAATTAGAGGTATGTTCTTTAGAAGTTTTTGTTCATAATACTAAGGTTTAACTACTCTCAAAATTTTGTTCTAGGAGATCAAGCCTACAGAAAGTTAGAGGTTTGCAAAGTCACTAGTTCGGTACAAGAATCTCTGGAAATTATGCGACCGAACCAGATTGAACATCAAATTTGAAGCCATAAACGAGGTAATTATATAGGCATTCTTTAGAGTTATTTGTTCCTATTAATACCCTCTTCTTACCCTCCAAATTTTGTGGTATTCGGTGAAAGGGATCAGAAGTTAGAAGGACACGAAGTTGCTGGTTCTGTTCTGAACGAGCAGAAACTAGGGTCTACTTCCAGCACTAAATTCAAAGTCTAAAGCCCAGATCAAAGGTAGGTTATCTCATGAACGACTTAAACATGATCTTAGGAGTAAAAGCCCTTAAGTTGCAGTCATTTTCATGCATTGTACTCATAGTATTTCATGTTTAATTTTGATTACGCATATAGGATTTACTTAGCATGCATAGTTCATACCTTTAATAATGAAAGCAATTAAATCATGATTAACCATGCATCTCCATGTCTAAATATGATGTTATCAGGTCTTATTTAACTGTTGGCACATCTTACTATGCATCCATCTATCTTAGATTAGCCATATTTTTAGTTTTATTGCTATTTACTGTAAACAGGAAGAAATGGTCTTCCTGAAGACCGCTTGAAATCACTAGCGGCCCTGCGATAGACCGCTAGGCCTGATCAAACGGTCCTCATATGACCGTTTATGTTTTATGAGTTCTATGTTTATGTTAATCCAAAACATAATACAGAATAGCCCTAAATATCATATGATAAGCTTAGCTAGTTAGGTTTTACACCTATCTTAAATGTTATATTCTTGTTGATTTCATGTTCCTTATGCACGTTGGTATTATTTTAAACTTACGCTAAATTCATGTCAAAACTATATACTTTTATAATTATATTTCACATGGTTCACGACTTGTCTAGTTTTAATTTGATCGCTATTTTATCACAATCCTTTCTCGTCTATGAGTCATTTTTTTAAGTACATGGCATATACTCCGGTATGTGACCATTAGATACACTTTTCACTTATAAGGACACAATCTTGGACTTATGAACCTCTCCGCCAGATATTCCTTCTGTCGGACTAGGGAAATATGTTTAAAGGCCTCCGTAAGACTCCGCAAGCCTAGGATTCCCACTAGGACGTCTAGCTAGTTGTACCATTAAAACTAATTTTCTAGAAAGCACTTTACCGATATTTTATATACTCTGGACCTTAGCGGCCCTCTGGACGACCGTCTGATTCGGTTAGTAGCCATTCACTAGATTGCTAAAGCTCTAGATGGTTTTCATGCGTCGACTCTATTTTATGAAACAGTCTAGACTATGACCGCGTTCTGCGTAAAATGGTCCAGTAAACGACCGCTTATTTCTTGATTTAGTGTAACCCAAGGTTTGACCTTTGGAGTTGATTTTCTTGAGTTCCTAGATGTTCTTAGGATTATCTAGAGCCCTAAACTATGTTAAAAAGGTTAACATTAAGTTATGGAATTTAATGAACATACCATTATGTTGCCGGACTGCCGCCGTAGCATAATGTTTCTTTTTAAATCATTCTTTGGAATCATATCAAATTTTGGTACGTTCTATACCTTGGTTACTTGATCATGAAACTTGTTATTTGGAATTGAATTTTTTGCTGACATTATTGTTATATCTCGTGAAAGTAGCTGGATTTATAACTTGAAGATGCAAGATCGAGCACGGATTGTGTCCAAGGGCTCCACGCTAGTCCCCACGACCGATGATCGGAAACATGCTATAAATCATGGGGTACGATGATACTGGCATCGCATTGCGCTGGGAGTACTTTCCCTTATAAATGAGTGAAATTCATGAGGCTCGTTATGAAATTTACATGCTTGTTAATGCATAGCCTTTACAAGGTTGTGTACGTACTTTCTAGTTACATGCTCGTACATTCTTATTCATGAAAGGCCAAATTTATCTACATGATAATCTTGCTTGATTCATGGTCTATACTCACTCACACCTACTTGCTCAGTTATTTCATGATTCTTGGTTATTATGGTTTATATCGCTTGTTTATCGCATTCGTATTTTCACCTTCATTCTAGAGCTAAGACGTTAATCACTTAAATATTGCCTTCATGTTCATACGAAGATACCTACTGGGCAAGTGTGCTCATACCTTTTTTATTATCTATTTCAGGAGGTACTAGTGAATCGGATGAATCAGATTCGGATTATGCTAGCAGCGGGTCCGAGAGTGAATGAAGGTTTTCAAGATGAGAGAGGCCTTAGATTATCAAAGTGTCTAGTCTAGTCATATTATAATTTTGATTGAGTCGTAGTGATAAAGTTGTCAAGAAATGATATTATGTAAATTGATTATGGATATGAAATAAAGTTGAAAATTTGAGAGAAATTACTTGTGAAATTACTTTTGTGTGATTGTCTTGCACTCTGATCTTCTTGCTTGCGAGAGGCTTACCATGCCGGCTATTCACGTTCCGATATTCCTTCCGATGTATCAAAAGCTCGGGGCGTGACAGTTAGAGTGGTATCAGAGCATAGGTATAAGGATTTTATTTATTCCGAGGAAAAAGAAGTCATGTCATAGGATTATGTCCCAGGTTTAAGGACCCATGCCTATGAACCTAAGGAAAGAAATACCGACCCACGAGAGAAATTGGGTAGAACCTGAGATGAGCTAGTAATTAGAAATTATCTTTAAGATTAAACCCACCAATTCCATTAGAATAAACAAATTTATTAATCCTCTTAGGTACCTTATGTAACGACCATCAATTTGGGCATTGGCCCAATTGAGAATAATTCGGGCCTGTGAACTCAATGAGCTAGAAATCTGGACAGATTATTGAAGGATCCTTAGGAAATTGGTAACTTACTATAGGGAGGTTATAATTAGATGAAACCAAAGCCCATGCAATGACTATTAGGTAGGGAACAACTTTGATAAAGAGTATAACTTCTGAAAAATGGGCCTAATAGGAGATAAGAAGGAGTTATGATAATGGGCCAAAATTATAACAAAAAACATAGTCACCCGTTAAAATAAGGATATCTTGGTCCACAGTCAACCAAATGGGATGAAACTAGGCTCATTAGAAAGCTTGGGCCCTTAGCCCAAACTCTTCTGTTGACATAGAAACCCAATTCACACTAGAACCCAACGCTCTTAGCCCATTGATGCCAACTGTCACGAAGAGGTGTGACTATTAGGAGAACTCGGGTAATTAATGGGAAATTCATAACTTCATCTGTGGTTAATGAATTGACCTGAAACTAAGGCCATAAACCCAAGTGAGATGTTAGCTACAACTTCTATGTTGAGGTCAAGGTCAAATACTGCCTGGACGCTAGAGCTATACCTGGATTACCTTGGGCTACCGAAAGGTCACCACTGGAATGAGGGAGAATAAATGATAATATTGAACAAAATCATAACTCAGGATAGGAATGCGGAAATTTAATGAAACCACCTCTGAAAGTTAGATCTATAGGTCCTCATGATTTCATCTGAAGACATCCCAATCCAAATCCTAACATAAGAGTGCTCCCACTCGTATTTATTACTAGGTAGACAAAGGGTCGCGACTGGAATAGAGGAGAAATAATGTTAATATTGAGAAAATCATAACTCAGGCTAGAGTTAATGAAATTTGATGAAACCATGACTGGAAGTTAGATATGGAAGTCCTCTTTATTTCATATGCAGACATCCCAACCTAATTCTCAGCATAAGTTCACGTCCAACACAGTTTATGACAGGTGGTCGAAAGGTCACACCTGTTCAAACCCGAAGAGGTGCTAAGCATTAACTCCTTTTCAAAACCACTGACCTTGGAGCTTGTTAGAGCCTTGAGGGATGTGGATAAACCCTTGGGAAGCCTAAACACTATATAAGGAGGTGGGTTTCAAGGGTGATAAACCTTTAACAACCATTCCCATCAACCCTCCACCACCTTCTACCTTTCTTATGTGAGAAGAGCGTGAGGGACTACGTCTCTTCGTGGGCGGACCATCCGGTTTGTGGGTGGACGATCCAGTGTGTGGAAGACGACGAGCAAGGTCTTGAGTGGATATGGGGTGTGGATCTCATCCCCGAATCGAAAGGTGAAAGCTTAGGAGGATCTGGGGTGTGGATATCATCCCCGGATCAATCGGTTTAACATTTCAAAGGTAGGCACCTAACCTCAAACTTTAGGGGTCAATGATGCATTAGAATGGTTTTAAAAGTATATTTTCTACACCTTAAAGAGGGATTAAGGGCATGTGGGGACCACAACCATATTCATTTTTTGTTTTTGGTTTCATCAAGTTTCGGGCTTCCATGGGTTACCTCTGAGTCTCTAAGAATTAGTAAAGTCCTTGGGAAGGCCAGCTTTTGGGCAAAGTATGTGCATATTTCGTATTGATCATAAGCAAGGTCTGTGCATATTCCCTACTGATCATAGCAAGGTCTATGCATATTTTCTATTGGTCATAAGCAAGGTCCGTGCATATTCCCTATTCATCACAGCAAGGTCAGTGCACATTTTGCCCAAGTCTAAGTAAGGTCGGTGCAAGTTTTGCCCAAGCCTTAGTAAGGTCAGTGCACATTTGGTATTGTTCATAGTAAGGTCGGTGCATAGGCAAGGTCAGTGCACGATTTGTCCCAGGCTGAATATGGTCGGTTCACATTCTGTTCTAGGCTTAAGTAAGGTCGGTGCACATCACTGTACAAGCCAAAGTAAGGTCGGTGCATGTTTAGTTCAGGCCAAAGGAGAGGTCGGTGCATGTTCAATTCAAGCCATAAGTAAGGTTCGTGCATGTTTTGAGTAAGGTCCACGCAAGTGTGCATTAACCATGGGAAGGTCCGTGCATGTTTCGAGTAAGGTCCGTGCAAGTGTGCATTAGTCCATGCGTAAAGGACTGTGCATGTTTCTGTTGGCATCGGTGCACATTTAGTCCATGCATAGGTAAGGTCAATGCATGTTTAAGGTCTGTGCATGCTTTAGTTATAGTAAGGTCCGTGCATCGTTTGTAGGGTCTATGCACTTCTGCCCATACGTAGGTAAAAGGCATATGTGCATTGTTTATAAGGTTTGTGCACTTTTGCCCATACGTAGGTAAAAAGGGGTCTATGCATTTGTTTATAAGATCTGTGCACTTTTGGGTCCATGCGTAGGTAAAGGTCTTTGCAGAATAAGGTCTGTGCATGTTTTGTGTCGATGCATGTTTGTGTCGGTGCATGTTTTGCATCTATGCATGTTTTGTGTCGGTGCATGTTTGTGTCGGTGCATATTTTGCATCTGTGCATGTTTTATGTTGGCCACAGTGAGGTCTGAGCATAGTAGGTCTGTGCATGCTTTGTGTTGACCACGGTGAGGTCGGAGCATAGTAGGTTTGTGCATGTTTTGTGTTAGCATAACCAAGGTCCGTGCATAGTAGGTCGGTGCAAGTTTGGCCCTGGCCACGTGCAAGGTCGGTGCATGTGCTAGTGAGGTCGGTGCAGGTTGGCCCCGGCTATGAGCAAGGTCGGTGCACCTGTGGGTCTGACCAATTTTCGGAAACTGAGAAAAAAGAGAATTTTGAGGGGGCATATTAATTCAGAAAAAAATCTGAGAAATTGGAAAATGGTAGAAGGCTAAGTTAGTAACCCACTGTAAAAGTTTCACGCTCCCAGAAATTTCACACTTCCGGTTATGATTTGTTTTCTACGTATGTGTAACCTAGAAATAAAGCTGTCCTCTTTTATACAGCAACCTGATCATGCTCCTTTCCACATTAAGTACGCTTATGTTGTGATTTGTCCACTTAAACCATTTGGAAGCATGCATGTTATGATAAAGTATCATACTAGTATTTGTAAAATGAGTATGAATGCGAATGCAATGTAAATGATATGAATGGAAACAACAGGCTTCTGTGAGATAGGTCTTCGGTCCCAGTGTGGGGCGGCCCTTGTGATGTGGCGTTACGTAACACCTCGGGGCCACAAGAATCTAGGAGGGAGTTCACTCTCAGGTCTGCGCAGAACTCTTTCGTTCGTTCTTTCATTTGTGCGTGTGTGGGGTCACCTGTGTTGTGGCAGATGTTTGTTTCCATGATTAACAGAGATGTGAAAATGTGAAAATGTGAAAATATTGAAATGTGAAAATGTAAAAAGGGTGATAGTATGAAAACTGCTCATTCACCGGGGTTTTAATGCATGCATGGGTACCTTATATGTTAGTTAAAATGTGTATCTTCCTCATATGAGTTATTTTCATCAGATGATACTAAATGGATTATGCTATTATTAACATCTGGAATATGTCTATAAAATGACTATATAGATGCGAGTTAACCCCAGTTTGTTTAGGCTGCCTACTGAGCGTCACACTCACCCCCTTGTGACACACATTTTCAGGGGACATAGAGAAGGAGGTTGAGGAAGAGCCTGCAGCTGAGGAGTGGAGCTAAGTTATTGTTCAGCTGGGTATGCTTCGGATGTATAGTGGACTATCTATCTTATATGGTCATGGGTGGGTGAGCCTATGTGGACTCATGTTCAATCTGGAATAATGTAACTGTACTTCTTTTAGAAATTATGAATGGTTGAAATGCTAATTACATCTCGTGTAATTGTGGTTTCTCTTTCTTTCTCTCATGCGTGTGAATGCACATTACATAATTGTGCTTCCGCGATACGTACGAAGTAATCCTTCGGGATCCGATAAAGAAGAAAAAAAAATTATGCCCATAAATCTGGGAATCGGATCACGGGGCGTTACAGAGTGGTATCAGAGCACGAGAGACAAACCATGGTTACAGCCATTCCAAATGCCTAAGTAGTAGAAGAAGAGGTAGGCTAGAGTGAAAAAGGGTAGAATATATTTAGAACCCATTTCAAATAGACAAACCCTCATAGGTAATAATTGGAACCATAAGGATTTTAGAGACATATTAAGTTAGGTTCTAATGAATACCTTTGTATAGGTTCACTAAGGAGCATAAGATGATGGGCAAGAGGCCTAGGCAGGCAGAAGGAAGGCGGGATAAGGAATGGGTGGCACGTCAGGAGCCGGTACCAAAGAACAGGCTGGGGGTTCCATTATGTGTCCATTGTAAACGCACCCATCCGGGGCAGGAGTGCTGGAGGACAAAGGGTAAGTGCTATGGATGCGGTGTGGCTGGACATATTGCAAGGAACTGCTGTAAGAAGACTCAGTAAAAACCAGTACCACCGTTGGAGAGGATTCGGTACAAAGGGCGAGTTTATACAATAATGCAAGATGAGGCAGACAATACCCCTACCGTGGCTGAAGGTACGGAGCAATGACCCATTTTAGTTTGCAAGTCGCATAACAGGCTGAACCTCCTAATGTAACTAATAAAAACCCTAAAAGCATACACTGTGTGGCATGAGTTGTAGGTTACAATTATTTTAAGTAAGATGATATTTAATGAGCCCTTGAAAACATAGCTTGTGCGTTACACATACAAGCTTCCTTTCCAGAACAGAAGAAGGTCAACTAATCATTAATGTCTGAATTAGGAAATAAGACAAGCAAGCTTAAACCATTTTAGTTGTGGCAAAGAGGGCTGTCCAGGATACCATCAAGGTCTGGTTAAGATATGTGCCAGCTCTAAACTTCAAGAAATTGATATCTAGGGTCATACTCTTCCTGTCCTTGACATGTTTAATGCCTATTAATATATCTCGTTATGTTGATACCATGGATTCTAGGCAAAATGCTCATGTGCATACTTTAAACTGATGACCTTGCTCCTTAACTAGCTGTAAAATACTTATCAAAGTTTGGAAGGGGGTTCTGCTATGGTTCATAGTGATAGTTTTGCCAGGAAAGATAACGTCCATTTAGCATTGACCGACAGTCTAGCTTCCCCACCAATTGCATCAATGGGTTGCCCTGTGTCTCACCAAGTTAGTTTTGAAGTCCTGAGTTGCATGCAATATGAAACCGTTCCCTCATTTTTCTGATTGTTGGGTGAGTAGGCTTTAACATGGAGTTATAGGCTTTGTAAAGCTCAATCATTACAGTTCATATGTTTAAGAAAAAATTGAAGGGAGACCATGTGCTCCTAAACGTGTCTCTCCCATGGGAGTCTTGCGATTCGGGGAGAAGGGCAAGCTTGGTTCTAGATATATCGGGCTTTTTGAGATTTTGGAAAAGGCTGGCCAGGTGGTTTATCGACTTGCACTTCCATTTGCCCTGTCGCATGTGCATCCGGTCTTTCACGTCTCTATGCCCAGGAAGCATGTCCCGGATGTCTGACATGTTAGAAAGTATGAGCCCCTGGAGGTTCGAGCAGATATGTCTAATGTGGAGCAGCCCAGTGAGATCACAGACAAGAAGGAATAGGTACTGAGGAATAAAACCATCCGGCTGGTGAAGGTTTTATGAAGGAATTCTCATTCCGAGGAAGCAACGTGGGAGCCGGAGGACAAGATGTGCCAGGAATACCCTCAACCATTCGGTGAGTAATTTTTCTTAAAGAGGAAATTTCTGGAGTTAATTTCGAGGACAAAATTTTTTTAAGGGGTAGAGGATGTAATGACCACCAATTTGGGCAGAGGCCCAATTGAGAATAATTCGGGCCCGTGAACTCAATGAGCTAGAAATCTGGACAGATTATTGAAGGATCCTTAGGAAATTGGTAACTTACTATAGGGAGGTTATAATTAGATGAAACTAAAGCCCATGCAACGACTATTAGGTAGGGAACAACTTTGATAAAGAGTATAACTTCTGAAAAATGGGTCTAATAGGAGATAAGAAGGAGTTATGATAATGGGCCAAAATTATAACAAAAAACACAGTCACCCGTTAAAATAAGGATATCTTGGTCCATTGTCAACCAAATGGGATGAAACCAGGCTCATTAGAAAGATTGGGCCCTGAGCCCAAACTCTTTTGTTGACATAGAAATCCAATTAGCACTAGAACCCAAGGCTCTTAGCCCATTGCGGCCAGCTGTCATGAAGAGGTGTGACTGTTAGGAGAACTCGGATGTAATTAATGGGAAATTCATAACTTCATCTGTGGTTAATGAAATGACCTAAAACCAAGGCCATAAATCTGAGTGAGATGTTAGATACAACTTCTATGTTGCGGTCAAGGTCAAATACTGCATGGATGCTAGAGCTATACCCAGATTACCTCGGGCTACAGAAAGGTCGCCACTGGAATGAGGGAGAATAAATGATAATATTGAAAAAAATCATAACTCGGGCTAGGAATGCAGAAATTCGATGAAACCACCTCTGAACGTTATATCTGTAAGCGCTCATTATTTCATCTGAAGACATCCCAATCCAAATCCTAACATAAGAGTTCTCCCACACGCATTTATTCCTAGGTAGACCAAGTGTCGCGACTGGAATAGAGGAGAAATAACGTTAATATTTTAAAAATCATAACTCAGGCTAGAGTTAATGAAATTCGATGAAACTACAACAGGAAGTTAGATATGGAAGTTCTATTTTTTTCATATGAAGACATCCCAACCTAATTCCCAGCATAAGTGCGCGTCCAACAGAATTTATGACAGGAGGTCGAAAGGTCACACCTGTTCAAACCCGAAGAGGTGCTAAGCATTAACTCCTTTTCAAAACCAGCGACCTTGGAGCTTGTTAGAGCCTTAAGGGACGTCGATAAACCCTAGGGAAGCCTAAAAACTATATAAGGAGGTGGGTTTCAAGGGTGATAAACCTTTAACAACTATTCCCATCAACCCTCCACCACCTTCTACCTTTCTTATGTGAGAAGAGCGTGAGGGACTCCGTCTCTTCATGGGCGGACCATCCGGTTTGTGGGTGGATGATCCGGTGTGTGGAGGACGACGAGAAAGGTCTTGGGTGGATCTGGGGTGTGGATCTCATCCCCAGATCGAAAGGTGAAAGTTTAGGAGGATCTGGGGTGTGGGCATCATCCCTGGATCAATCGGTTTAACATTTCAAAGGTAGGCACCTAACCTCAAACTTTAGGGGTCAATGATGCATTAGAATGATTTTAAAAGTGTATTTTCTACACCTTAAAGAGGGATTAAGGGCATGTGGGGACCACCACCATATTCATTTTTGGTTTTTGGTTTCATCAAGTTTCAGGCTTCTATGGGTTACCTCTGAGTCTTTAAGAATTATTAAAGTCCTTGGGAAGGCTAGCCTTTGGGCAAAGTCTGTGCATATTTCCTATTGATCATAAGCAAGGTCTGTGCATATTCCCTATTGATCATAGCAAGGTCTATGCATATTTTCTATTGGTCATAAGCAAGGTCCGTGCATATTCCCTATTGATCACAGCAAGGTCAGTGCACATTTTGCCCAAGTCTAAGTAAGGTCGGTGCAAGTTTTGCCCAAGCCTTAGTAAGGTCAGTGCACATTTGGTATTGTTCATAGTAAGGTCGGTGCATAGGCATGGTCAGTGCACGATTTTTCCTAGGCTGAACAAGGTCGGTTCACATTCTGTTCTAGGCTTAAGTAAGGTCGGTGCATATCACTGTACAAGCCTAAGTAAGGTCGGTGCATGTTTAGTTCAGGCCAAAGGAGAGGTCGGTGCATGTTCAGTTCAAGCCATAAGTAAGGTTTGTGCCTGTTTTGAGTAAGGTCCATGCAAGTGTGCATTAACCAAGGGAAGGTCCGTGCATGTTTCGAGTAAGGTCCGTGCAAGTGTGCATTAGTCTATGCGTAAGGGACTGTGCATGTTTGTGTTGGCATCGGTGCACATTTAGTCCATGCATAGGTAAGGTCAGTGCATGTTTAAGGTCCGTGCATGCTTTTGTTATAGTAATGTCCGTGCATCGTTTGTAGGGTCTGTGCACTTCTGCCCATACGTAGGTAAAAGGGGTCTGTGCATTGTTTATAAGGTCTATGCACTTTTACCCATACGTAGATAAAAGGGGTCTGTGCATTGTTTATAAGGTCTGTGCACTTTTACCCATACGTAGATAAAAGGGGTCTGTGCATTGTTTATAAGGTCTGTGCACTTTTTCCCATACGTAAAAAGGGGTCTGTGCATTTGTTTATAAGGTCTGTGCACTTTTGAGTCCCTGCGTAGGTAAAGGTCTGTGCATGTTTTGTGTCGGTGCATGTTTGTGTCGGTGCATGTTTTGCATCTGTGCACGTTTTGTGTCGGTGCATGTTTGTGTCGATGCATGTTTTGCATCTGTGCATGTTTTGTGTTGGCCACGGTGAGGTCTGAGCAGAGTAGGTCTGTGCATGCTTTCTGTTGGCCACGGTGAGGTCGGAGCATAGTAGGTCTGTGCATGTTTTGTGTTAGCATAACCAAGGTCTGTGGATAGTAGGTCGGTGCAAGTTTGGCTGTGGCCACGAGCAAGGTCGGTGCATGTGCTAGTGAGGTCGGTGCAGGTTGGCCCCGGCTATGAGCAAGGTCGGTGCACCTGTGGGTCTGACCAATTTTCGGAAACTGAGAAAAAAAGAATTTTGAGGGGGCATATTAATTCAGAAAAAAATCTGAGAAATTGGAAAATGGTAGAAGGCTAAGTTAGTAACCCGCTGTAAAAGTTTCACGCTCCCAGAAATTTCATACTTGTGGTTATGATTTGTTTTCTACGTATGTGTAACCTAGAAATAAAGCTGTCCTCTTTTATATAGCAACCTGATCATGCTCCTTTCCACATCAAGTAAGCTTATGTTGAGATTTGTCCACTTAAACTATTTGGAAGCATGCATGTTATGATAAAGTATCATACTTGTTTTTGTAAAATGAGTATGAATGCGGATGCAATGTAAACGATATGAATGGAAACAATAGTCTTCTGTGAGATAGGTCTTCGGTCCCAGTGTGGGGCGGCCCTTGTGATGTGGCGTTACGTAATACCTCGGGGTAACAAGAATCTAGGTGGGAGTTCGCTCTCAGGTCTGCGCAGTACTCTTTCGTTCGTTCGTTCGTTTGTGCATGTGTGGGGTCACCTGTGTTGTGGTAGCTGTTTGTTTCCAAGATTAACAGAATTGTGAAAATGCAAAAATATGAAAATATGGAAATGTGAAAATGTAAAAAGGGTGATAATATGAAAACTGCTCATTCACCAGGTTTTTAGTGCATGCATGGATACCTTATATGTTAGTTAAAATGTGTATCTTCCTCATATGAGTTATTTTCAGTAGATGATAATGAGTGGATTATGCTATTATTAACATCTGGAATATGTCTATAAAATGGCTATATAGATGCGAGTTAACCCTAGTTTGTTTAGGCTACCTATTGAGCGTCACACTCACCCCCTTGTGACACATTTTCAGGGGACATAGAGAAGGAGGTTGAGGAAGAGCCTGCAACTGAGGAGTAGAGCTAAGTTATTGTTCAGCTGGGTATGCTTCGAATGTATGGTGGACTATCTCTCTTATATGGCCATGGGTGGGTGAGCCTATGTAGACTCGTGTTCAATCTGGAATAATGTAACTGTACTCCTTTTGGAAATTATGAATGGTTGAAATGTTGATTACATCTCGTCTAATTGTGGTTTCTCTCTCTTTCTCTCATGCGTGTAAATGCACGTTACATCATTGTGCTTCAGCGATACGTACGAAGTAATGCTTCGGGATCCGATAAAGAAGAAAATAAAATTATGCCCATAAATCTGGGAATCGGATCACGGGGCGTTACAGAGTGGTATCAGAGCACGAGAGACAAACCATGGTTACGACCATTCCAATTGCCCAAGTAGTAGAAGAAGAGGTAGGCTAGAGTGAAAAAGGGTAGAGTATATTTAGAACCCTTTTCAAACAGATAAACCCTCATAGGTAATAATTTGAACCATAAGGATTTTAGGGGCATATTAAGTTAGGTTCTAATGAATACCTTTGTATAGGTTCACTAAGGAGCATAAGACGATGGGCAAGAGGCCTAGGCAGGCAGAAGGAAGGTAGGATACGGAAAGGGTGGCACGTCAGGAGCTGGTACCAAAGAACATGCTGGGGGTTCCATTATGTGTCCATTGTAAACGCACCCATCCGGGGCAGGAGTGCTGGAGGACAAAGGGTAAGTGCTATGGATGCAGCGAGGCTGGACATATTGCAAGGAACTACTCTAAGAAGACTCAGTAAAAGCCAGTACCACCGCTGGAGAGGATTCGGTATAGAGGGCGAGTTTATACACTAATGCAAGAGGAGGTAGACAATACCCCTACCGTGGCTGAAGGTACGGAGCAATGACCCATTTTAGTTTGCAAGTCGCATAACTTGCTGAACCTCTGAATGTAATTGATAAAAACCCTAAAAGCATACACTGTGTGGCATGAGTTATAGGTTACAATTATTTTAAGTATGCTGATATTTAATGAGCCCTTGAAAACATAGCTTGTGCATTACACGTGTAAGCTTCCTTTCCAGAACAGAAGAAGGTCAACTGATCATTAATGTCTGAATTGGGAAATAAGACAAGTAAGCTTAAACCATTTTAGTTGTGGCAAAGAGGGCTGTCCAGGATACCATCAAGGTCTGGTTAAGATATGTACCAGCTCTAAACTTCAAGAAATTGATATCTAGGGTCATACTCTTCCTGTCCCTGACATGTTTAATGCCTATTAATATATCTCGTTATGTTGATACCATGGATTCTTGGCAAAATGCTCATGTGCATACTTTAAACTGATGAGCTTGCTCCTTAACTAGCTGCAAAATACTTATCAAAGTTTGGAAGGGGGTTCTGCTATGGTTCATAGTGATAGTTTTGCCATGAAAGATAACATCCATTTAGCATTGACCGACAGTCTAGCTTCCCCACCAATTGCATCAATGGGTTGCCCTGTGTCTCACCAAGTTAGTTTTGAAGTCCTGAGTTGCAAGCGGTATGAAACCGTTCCCTCATTTTTCAGATTGTTGGGTGAGTAGGCTTTAACATGCAGTTACAGGCTTTGTAAAGCTCAGTCATTACAGTTCATATGTTTAAGAAAAAATTGAAGGGGGACCATGTGCTCCTAAAGGTGTCTCTCCCATGGGAGTCTTGCGATTCGGGGAGAAGGGCAAGCTTGGTTCTAGATATATCGGGCTTTTCGAGATTTTGCAAAAGGTTGGCCAGGTGGTTTATCGACTTGCACTTTCAGCTGCCCTGTCGCATGTGCATTCGGTCTTTCACGTCTCTATGCCCAAGAAGCATGTTCCGGATGCCTCACATGTTATAAAGAATGAGCCCCTGGAGGTTCGAGCAAATATGTCTTATGTGGAGCAGCCCAATGAGATCACAGACAAGAAGGAATAGGTACTGAGGAATAAAACCATCCGACTGGTGAAGGTTTTATGGAGGAATTCTCATTCCGAGGAAGCAACATGGGAGCCGGAGGATGAGATGTGCCAGCAATACCCTCAACCATTCGGTGAGTAATTTTTCTTAAAGTGGAAATTTCTGGAGTTAATTTCGAGGATGAAATTATTTTAAGGGAGAGAGGATGTAACGACCACCAATTTGGGCATTGGCCCAATTGAGAATAATTCGGGCCCGTGCACTCAATGAGCTAGAAATCTGGACAAATTAGTGAAGGATCCTTAGGAAATTTGTAATTTATTGTAGGGAGGTTATAATTAGATGAAACCAAAGCCCATGCAACAACTATTAGGTAGGGAACAACTTTGATAAACAGTATAACTTCTAAAAAATGGGCCTAATAGGAGATAAGAAGGAGTTATGATAATGGGCCAAAATTATTGCAAAAAACACAGTCACCCATTAAAATAATGATATCTTGGTCCATTGTCAACCAAATGGGATGAAACTAGGCTCATTAGAAAGCCTGGGCCCTTAGCCCAAACTCTTCTGTTGACATAGAAACCCAATTCGCACTAGAACCCAAGGCTCTTAGCCCATTGCTGCCAGCTGTCACGAAAAGGTGTGACTGTTAGGAGAACTCAGAAAATGACCTGAAACCAAGGCCATAATTCTGAGTGAGATGTTAGCTACAACTTCTATGTTGAGGTCAAGATCAAATAATGCCTGGATGCTAGAGCTATACCCGGATTACCTCGGGCTACCGAAAGGTCGCCACTAGAATGAGGGAGAATAAATGATAATATTACAAAAAATCAATACTCGGGCTAGGAATGTGGAAATTTGATGAAACCAAATCTGAAAGTTAGATATGTAAGTCCTCATGATTTCATCTTAAGACATCCCAATCCAAATCCTAACATAAGAGTGCTCCCACTCACATTTATTCCTAGGTAGACGAAGGGTCGCGACTGGAATAGAGGAGAAATAATGTTACTATTGGGAAAATCATAACTCAGGATAGAGTTAATGAAATTCGATGAAACCATGACTGGAAGTTAGATATGGAAGTTCTATTTTTTTCATATGAAGACATCCCAACCTAATTCCCAGCATAAGTGCGCGTCCAACAGAGTTTAGGACAGGAGGTCGAAAGGTCACACCTGTTCAAACCCGAAGAGGTGCTAAGCATTAACTCCTTTTCAAAACCAGTGACCTTGGAGCTTGTTAGAGCCTTGAGGGACGTGGATAAACCCTTGGGAAGCCTAAAAACTATATAAGGAGGTGGGTTTCAAGGGTGATAAACCTTTAACAACCATTCCCATCAACCCTCCACCACCTTCTACCTTTATTATGTGAGAAGAGCGTGAGGGACTCCGTCTCTTCGTGGGCGGACCATCCAGTTTGTGGGTGGACGATCCAATGTGTGGAGGACGACGAGCAAGGCCTTGGGTGGATATGGGGTGTGGATCTCATCCCCGGATCGAAAGGTGAAAGCTTAGGTGGATCTAGGGTGTGGATATCATCCCCGGATCAATCGGTTTAACATTTCAAAGGTAGGCACCTAACCTCAAACTGTAGGGGTCAATGATGCATTAGAATGGTTTTAAAAGTATATTATCTACATATTAAAGAGGGATTAAGGGCATGTGCGGACCACCATCATATTCATTTTTGGTTTTTGGTTTTTGGTTTCATCAAGTTTCGGTCTTCCATGGGTTACCTCTGAGTCTTTATGAATTAGTAAAGTCCTTGGGAAGGCCAACCTTTGGGCAAAGTCTGTGCATATTTCCTATTTATCATAAGCAAGGTATGTGCATATTCCTTATTGATCATAGCAAGGTCTATGCATATTTCCTATTGGTCATAATCAAGGTCCGTGCATATTCCCTATTGATCACAGCAAGGTCAGTGCACATTTTGCCCAAGTCTAAGTAAGGTCGGTGCAAGTTTTGCCCAAGCCTTAGTAAGGTCAGTGCACATTTGGTATTGTTCATAGTAAGGTCGGTGCATAGGCAAGGTCAGTGCACGATTTGTCCCAGGCTGAACAAGGTCGGTTCACATTCTATTCTATGCTTAAGTAAGGTCGGTGCACATCACTATACAAGCCTAAGTAAGGTCGGTGCATGTTTAGTTCAGGCCAAAGGAGAGGTCGGTGCATGTTCAGTTCAAGCCATAAGTAAGGTTTGTGCATGTTTGGACTAAGGTCCATGCAAGTGTGTATTAACCATGGGAAGGTCTGTGCATGTTTCGAGTAAGGCCCGTGCAAGTGTGTATTAACCATGGGAAGGTCCGTGCATGTTTCGAGTAAGGTCCGTGCAAGTGTGCATTAGTCCATGTGTAAGGGACTGTGCATGTTTGTGTTGGCATCGGTGCACATTTAGTCCATGCATAGGTAAAGTCAGTGCATGTTTAAGGTCTGTGCATGCTTTAGTTATAGTAAGGTCCGTGCATCGTTTGTAGGGTCTATGCACTTCTTCCCATACGTAGGTAAAAGGGGTCTGTGCATTGTTTATAAGGTCTGTGCACTTTTACCCATACGTAGGTAAAAAGGGGTCTGTGCATTTGTATAAGGTCTGTGCACTTTTGGGTCCATGCGTAGGTATAGGTCTGTGCAGAATAAGGTCTATGCATGTTTTGTGTCGATGCATGTTTGTGTCGGTGCATGTTTTGCATCTGTGCATGTTTTGTGTCGGTGCATGTTTGTGTTGGTGCATGTTTTGCATCTGTGCATGTTTTGTGTTGGCCACGCTGAGGTCTGAGCACAGTAGGTCTGTGCATGTTTTGTGTTAGCATAACCAAAGTCCGTGCATAGTAGGTCGGTGCAAGTTTGGCCCTGGCCACGAGCAAGGTCGGTGCATGTGTTAGTGAGGTTGGTGCAGGTTGGCCCAGGCTATGAGCAAGGTTGGTGAACCTGTGGGTCTAACCAATTTCTGGAAACTGAGAAAAAAGAGAATTTTGAGGGGGCATATTAATTAAGAAAAAAATCTGAGAAATTGGATAATGGTAGAAGTCTATGTTAGTAACCCACTGTAAATGTTTCACGCTCCCAGAAATTTCACACTTGTGGTTATGATTTGTTTTCTACGTATGTGTAACCTAGAAATAAAGCTGTCCTCTTTTATACAGTAACCTGATCATGCTCCTTTCCACATCAAGTAAGCTTATGTTGTGATTTGTCCACTTAAACCATTTGAAAACATGCATGTTATGATAAAGTATCATACTAGTATTTGTAAAATGAGTATGAATGCGAATGCAATGTAAATGATATGAATGGAAACGACAGTCTTCTGTGAGATAGGTCTTCGGTCCCAATGTGGGGCGGCCCTTGTGATGTGGCGTTACGTAACGCCTCGAGGCCACAAGAATCTAGGTGGTAGTTCACTCTCGGGTCTGCGTAGTACTCTTTCATTCGTTCGTTTGTTTGTGCGTGTGTGGGGTCACCTGTGTTGTGGTAGCTGTTTGTTTCCAAGATTAACAGAATTGTGAAAATTCGAAAATGTGAAAATGTGAAAATATGGAAATGTGAAAATGTAAAAAGGGTGATAATATGAAAACTGCTCATTCACCAGGGTTTTAGTGCATGCATGGGTACCTTATATGTTAGTTAAAATGTGTATCTTCCTCATATGAGTTATTTTCAGCAGATGATAATGAATGGATTATGCTATTATTAACATCTGGAATATGTCTATAAAATGGCTATATAGATACGTGTTAACCCCAGTTTATTTAGGCTACCTACTGAGCGTCACACTCACCCCCTTGTGACACACATTTTCAGGGGACATAGAGAAGGAGGTTGAGGAAGAGCCTGCAGCTGAGGAGCAGAGCTAAGTTATTGTTCAGCTGGGTATGCTTCGAATGTATGGTGGACTATCTCTCTTATATGGTCATGGGTGGGTGAGTCTATGTGGACTCATGTTCAATCTGGAATAATGTAAATGTACTCCTTTTGGAAATTATGAATGGTTGAAATGCTGATTACATCTCGTGTAATTGTGGTTTCTCTCTCTTTCTCTCATGCGTGTGAATGCACGTTAGATAATTGTGCTTCCGCGATGCGTACGAAGTAATGCTTCGAGATCCGATAAAGAAAAAAAAATTTATGCCCATAAATCTGGGAATCGGATCACGGGGTGTTACACCTTATTCTTGCAATGGCTCATCGTGTCGATTGGAATGGAATGCAACAAACCGTTGTAGGTCTCACACAAGCTTTGCAAACTATGGCCCAAGCTGGCGTGAGGGCAGGAGCTGGTGATCTACACCGTAATTTTTGGAGTTCGAATCCTCCCCGATTTAATGGTTCTTCCAATCCAGACGAAGCGAAGAACTAGATTGACGAAATGAATCTTATCTTCGAGGTCATGCAATGTGCCGACCAAGAGAAGGTTTGCCTTGCTACATTCCAGCTTAACAAAGATGCGCGTACATGGTGGAAGTCTATACCTGCACCACCTGCAAACACACCACACACTTGGAAAGGATTTCTCATGCTCTTTCGAGCCAAATATTTCTCCGAGCATGTCAAGGAGAGGAAGGTGGCAGAGTTCGCTTCATTGCGTCAAGGTATAATGACGGTGGCCGAGTATGAACTACAATTTTCTCGTCTGGCACCCTATGCTCAGCATCTAGTGAGCACGGATCTTCCTAAAGCAAATCGTTTTATGGACGGGTTGCGACCCATTTTCATCCAGCAACTTGTCTCCCATAATATTCGGACCTATGCCGAAATGGTCCAACGAGCTCATCTGTGTGAAAGGACCTTGGAAAAGGTTGAGAAATTTAAAGGAAAAGGGAAGGAGTCTAGCCGAAAGTCGGATCGGCGTGGAAGAAAAGAGGAAAAATTCAGCATCACCTACAAGTCCCGGGATAACAACAAGAAGAGATCCCGAAGTGGTAATAGGAGCGGAAGCCACAAGAACAAGAAGATAAATGAAGAAGATAAGGCTCTTACAACCGCTTGCTCATTCTACGAAAAATTCGGTCATTCGGTCGAAGAATGTTGGAAGCGCTTAGGTGCATTCCTAAGATGTGGAAGCCGAGAACACCACATGTCGGATTGCCCCCTTATGAAAGATCAGTCTTCCAGCGGTGGACGAAAGCGACAGGCTCGTCTCAACGCCGTTCTAGATGATGAGGAAGCGCCCAAGGATGATGGGCTTATTGAAGGTACTATTCATATTTATTCACATCTCGCATTCGTGTTATTCAATACTGGTGCTACTCATTCCTTTATATCAACTACTTTTGTAAAAACCTTGCCAGTTTCAGCTATTCCTTTACCATCGGACCTAGCTATTACCACACCCTTGGGTCCCGGAACTAAGCTTACAGCTTATTACCCCGATAGTGAGGTAATTGTAGAAGGACATAATTTTCTTGCTAATCTTGTATGTCTTGACACGAAAGGCTATGATGCCATATTAGAGGTTGATTGGATGGTAGACCATAGTGCCTACATAAATTGCCGAAATAGGATGATCTCATTCCGAAAACTAGGTCTTCCGAGATTCTCCTTCCTTGGTATCAAATACCAAAAACATCCCGCCATTATTTCATCCCTTCACGCCTGCAAACTCATTTCGCATGGATGTGAAGCTATCCTTGCCTCCATAGTAGTTACCGAGTCTAAGGAAATCTAGATAAACGAAATCCCTATAATTCAGGAGTTTCCTGATATCTTTCCTTCGGAGTTTCCCAGTTTATCACCCGCAAGAGAGGTTAACTTCACTATTGAGCTCACTCTCGGAGCAGCACCTGTGTCAATAGCTCCTTACAGGATGTCCCCCACAGAACTGAAGGAATTAAAGAAGCAACTTCAAGAGCTACTAGAAAAAGGCTTTATTCGACCTAGAACATCCCCTTGGGGTGCACCAGTCTTAATTGTCAAGAAGAAGGATGGTTCCCTCAGATTATGCATTGACTATCGGCAATTGAATCAACTCACTATCAAGAACAAATACCCACTACAGTGTATTGATGAGTTGTTTGACCAACTTTCTGGAGCAGAGTACTTCTCCAAGATCGATCTCAGGTCAGGCTATCATCAACTGAGGGTCAAGGATGAAGACATTCACAAGACTACTTTTCGAACCCGATACGGGCATTATGAATTTGTGGTTATGCCGTTCAGTTTAACTAATACACCTGCTGTATTCATGCAACTAATGAACAATGTGTTCTGACCATATCTTGATCAATTCATGGTCGTGTCCATTGATGATATCCTCATTTATTCAAAGACAAAGGTGGAACATGAGGAACATCTAAGAGTTGCCTTGCAAACTTTGCGAGAACATCAACTTTATGTAAAATTAAACAAATGTGAATTTTGGCTTAAGGAGGTCTCTTTTCTTGGCCATATCATTTCTAAAGAAGGCATTGCAGTAGATCCTTCTAAGGTTGAAGTTGTTCAGAACTGGAGCTAACCAAACACGGTATCTGAAGTTTGAAGTTTCATTGGCTTGGCTGGTTATTATCGACGATTCATCAAGGATTTTTCCAAAATCACCGCTCCTTTGACTAGACTCACTAGAAAGGAAAATCCTTTTGAGTGGACGAAGGAATGTGAAGAAAATTTCTTGGCTCTTAAGAAGCATCTCACCACGGCACCTGTATTGGCATTGCCTGTTGAAGGTGGCGAATTTGAAGTATATACTGATGCATCTGGGATTGGTCTAGGGTGCGTGCTCATGCAAAATAACAAGGTCATTTGCTACGCTTCAAGATAATTAAAGAAATATGAGAAAAATTATCCTATTTATGACCTAGAACTGACTGTTGTGGTATTCGCTTTAAAGATTTGGCGTCATTACCTTTATGGAGAGAAATTTATTGTATATTCAGATCACAAGAGCCTGAAATATCACTTTTCTCAAAAGGAGTTGAATATGAGGCAAAGATGATGGTTGGAGTATCTCAAGGACTTTGATTTTGCTATTCAATATCACCCTGGAAAGGCAAATGTTGTTGCCGATGCACTCAGCAGGAAACCAATATGGAAATTATCCAATCTGAAAGGTATGTCCAATCTTATTTCTAAGTTTGCTCTATTGAATGTAGATGTTGATATGAAGACAGAAGATTACTTTATAGCCAATATTAGAATACAACCAACATTGATTGAAGATCTTATAAAGTTACAAGAAAATAATCCAGTATTGTTGGAGATTAAGGCTGATATGGAGCAATGATCGGATTTCTCTATTACAAATGGTGGAAAATTATTATTTCAAGGTCGAATTTGTATCCTAGATCATGTTGATACTAAGAGGATGATCTTAGAAGAAGCTCATAAATCAAAATATATTGTTCACCCTGGTGCTACCAAGATGTACCAAGATCTTAAAAGAAATTATTGGTGGCCCAATATGAAGAGAGGGATAGCAGACTACGTGTCACGTTGCCTTACTTGTCAGCAAATTAAGGTAGAACATCAAAAGCCTACTGGAAAACTACATCCCTTGAAAATTCCAGAATGAAAATGGGAGAGTATAGGGATGGATTTTATCATGGGACTACCTAAATCAAGAGGTGGACATAATGGAATATCGGTAATCATAGTCCGTTTAACAAAATCGGCTCATTTTCTACCTATTAAAAGCTGATGGTCTGTAGATATCCTAGCTACTTTATATGTAAAGGAGATTGTTAAATTACATGGTGTCCCTGTCACCATTATTTCTGATCGAGCTCCTCGATTTACTTCACAATTTTGGAAAGGGTTACAACATTCTTTAGGAACCCGATTGAATTTCAGCATTACTTTTCATTCACAAACTGATGGCCAGACAGAAAGAACCAATAAAGTAGTAGAAGATTTGCTCAGGGCTTGTGCTCTCGATTTTGGAGGAAATTGGCATGACCACTTGTCTCTAGTGGAATTTACATACAAAAATAGCTACCAAGCCAGTATACATATGGCACCATTCGAGGCACTATATGGTAGAAACTGTCGTTCACCTATATGTTGGAATGAAGTAGGAGAAAGGCAATTTCTCAGGCCCGATATTATAAGAGATACTACCGAAAAGATAAAGCTTATTCGGGAGAGACTCCAGATGGCCCAAGGCAGGCAGAAATCATATGCTGATAACAGAAGGCGCGACCTGGAATTCCAGGTGGGAGATCATGTGTTTCTCAAAGTTTCTCCGGGTCGAGGTATTCGAAGATTTGGTATTAAAGGTAAGCTCACTCCAAGATTCATTGGCCCCTTTGAAATTCTTGAAACGGTTGGTGAAGTTGCATATCGAATAGCTTTGCCCCCTCAACTAGCTGGAGTTCATGATGTGTTTCATGCATCAATGCTTAAAAAGTATGTCTCCGATCCATTTCATGTCATAACTTATGACAACCTAGAGATTAAGAAGGATTTGACGTACGAGCAAAAGCCAATCAGAATACTTGAACGGGAAGTACGCCAACTTCGGAATAAGACTATTCCAATGGTCAAAGTCCAATGGATCACCAAATTATTGCCACATGAAGCAACATGGGAAATTGAAGAAGCTATGCGTAAGAGATTTCCCGAGCTATTCAACTATAAGTACACTCTTCGTAAATTCCATAAATTAAATTTGGGGACCAAATTCTCTTAAGTGGGGGAGGATGTAATACCCCAAGATTTTGTAAATAATATTTTGAATTTTTTAAGAATATATTCAGGTTTTCTAAGATTTTTTTGAAAATAAATAGAGTTAATTCAAGGGTAATGGGCTATTAAAGAATTATAGTTAATTAAATCTAATTATTAAAGCCCAATATTTATTTAAAATAAATCTAATCTTTTAAATAGGCCCAAAAGACCCAAAACCAAGCCCATCAGTCTTGGGCCATATTCTAGAATCTTAAAATATCCTATTTATGGAATTTAAGTAGACAATAGGAGATAATATCAAAAGAGTTTGAAAACAGTTCAAATTCAACGCCCAACAGTAGAAACGGTCTATCGGGCGACCGCATGGGGGATAAAACGGTCTAGAACTAGACCGCTAGGCACTGCAGATTCTGTGAATGGAAGAAGGTATGAAAAAATGAGAACTTTGGCATCCTAATCACTTAGGATCGATGCTATCCCTTAGTTAGAAGAGTCTAGAATGTTAGAGGATCCAATTGAAAACCTAAATTGGACTCTATGTTTGTTCTAATTCCCAAAACCATAGCTAACCCTATAAATAGACCTAAGGTTTCACATGCGCGACCCTTACGTTTCGCTCGCGTGGAACTAAGGTAAGAAGGACGAATTAGAAGTATGTTCTTTAAAAGTTTTTATTCATAATACTAAGGTCTAATTACTCTTAAAATTTCGATCTAGGAGATCAAGCCTACAGAAAGTTAGAGGTCTATAAAGTCACTAGTTCGGTACAAGAATCTCAAGAAATTATGCGACCGGGCCAGATTAAACAGCAAATTAGAAGCCCTAAACGAGGTAATTATATAAAGGTTCTTTAGAGTTATTTGTTTCTATTAGTACCCTCTTCTTATCCTCCAAATTTCGTGGTATTAGGTGAAGAGGATCAGAAGTTAGAAGGACACAAAGTTGTTGGTTCGGCTCTAAACGAGCAGAAACCAGGGTCTACTTCTAGCACTAAATTCAAAGTCTAAAGCCCAGATCAAAGGTAGGTTATCGCATGAATGGCTTAAACATGATCTTAGGAGTAAAAGCCCTCAAGTTGCAGTCGTTTTCATGTTGAAGTTAGATGGACACAGTCTATCTCCACGAAGTGTGGATCTAGAGGGGGGTGAATAGATCTACAGCCTAATTTAAAACCAGTTGGAGGTTCAAATGCGGAATAAAGGTAGATCTACTAAAACACTAACTCGAGTGTCTAAACTTAGCAAAAACACAAGCGATCTGTGAAGATAATCAAGAGATTCAGTCACGTATGAGCAAACTCACAAACACAATGCACATAAGATTTTAGGTGGTTCGGTCAATGACCTACGTCCACCCCACACTCAACCGAGTATGGCTTACTGCTGCGCAACACAGCTTGCGTCCGCTGGGCAATACAGCTTGGCCTACAAACCGCTGAGCAACACAGCTTGCTGTCCAGTGGAATCCTCCACTGCCCGCTGAGCAACACAGCTTGCTGTCCAGAGGATACACCTCTGCAAACCGCTGGGGAAATACAGCTTAACCCGTCCGAGACCAAGTCTCGCCAGCTGAGGATTACAGCTTTACCTGTCCAGTGGAAACCTCCACTGCATCCGCTGATACACAGCTTGAAGAACAAAGGTATCGAAAGCAATAAAATCAGAAATAAACAAAATGGAAAATCAGATAAATGTAGCTCAAGTATGAGCAGAGTCAGCTCTAGTTTCTGAACCAAGAGACTGACTTACAACCTCTCAATAGACTTCTCTCAACTCATCTCTCTCTTCTCGAACTCTCTCAACACATCTCTCTTTTCTCTCTGTATCTTCTTCTCTGCTTTTCTTTTCACTCTCTGTCTGGATCGTGGCTCTCTGTATGGACTTCACCTCTTGCCAACTCGATCAGCCTTCAACAGAAGATGAAGACTTATATGTATACAACAGCAGATTGGATAAGGGCACGTGGCTTCCACATTTTCCCGCCCAAAGAATTCGCCAGATCCGAGGCAATTCCATCCACGTGGCAGCATCTGCACACCTCGTCCTCCTGGGATCACGAGCCAGGTCATCAATCTTGGTAAGAATCCCTGTCAGACAGAGTATCAGATTGTCAGGTTAAGTGAAGAACTCTGTATAGACTTTTCAATCGACAGACAGACAATGTATATACTTGCTCAGTGTATGGACTTTATTAAAAGAGCATGCAATGTATATACTTGTGAAACGTGAGTGTAATGTATAGACTTCATGTTTATGAAGCAATGTATAGACTTCACGTTCATATGCATAACAAAGCAATGTACAGACTTGGCGTTGTGAAAGTAGAGTTGAAGCAATGTATATACTTAGCGTGAAATAGCACGATGTATAGACTTATGAACGCTGTGCAATGTATGGACTCCATGAGACTCTAATGCAGACGATGTATAGACTTCTCAGTTTAGCCGTCAGTGTATAGACTTGAAGGTCTTGAAGCCAATGTACAGACTTTAAAGATGAACAGTTGGATGTACATACTTGGGAGATCACTGATGGCTGTATAGACTTTGGCGAAGCAAAAGGCTGTATAGACTTGGAACAGGAAGCAAGTATGAACATTGTGAGAATGTATACACTTGAAAGCTTTCAACGTCCTCGGTGTATAGACTTAGCCAACTAGAGACACTGTACAGACTATGAAGTACAACCAGTGTGTAGACTTCGTTTCAAGCACAGTAGGTAAAAACCCAATGTATAGACTTCAAATAAGATGCTGCATGAGACGATGCAGGCTGTAAAGTCTTGGCATGAGACGCTAGTTGAGACGATGCAATGTATAGACTTCACCGATGCATATAGATGCTAAGTGAGACGGTGTGTGCACTGTAGCGGATGTATAGACTTTAAAGAAATGCATGCTACAGTGCAATGTCTAGACTTGCTATATGCATGAGACGCTGATGAAGACGGTGGACTGTATAGACTTCTAAATGCTGATGGACACTGTACGGACTTGGCATAAGACGCAAATAGAGACGGTCCAATGTCCAGACTTATGCTGTGTAGACTTAGTCCAATTGAGACGCTGAATAAGATGGTCCACTGTCTAGACTTTATAGTAAATGCATGTGCCAATGTATATACTTCAAAGCTCGACCAGTGTACAGACTTTAAAAAAATGCCTAAGACACTGACTGAGACGGACACAATGTATACACTTAGCCAATGTGCAGACTTTAATGATATGATGCAATGTACATACTTCATGAGATGATGGATATACATACTTCAGCTGAGCAAGCTACAGTGAATGTATAGACTTTGTGAGCGTACGCTGAATGAGACGGTGGCTGAGACAATAGGCTGTACAGACTTTAGATGACTTTAGATGCGTGAACAAGACCAGTGTGCAGACTTCATGAATATGCAAACTTGTCAACGAGATGCACAATGTATAGACTATGCACATAACAGTAGTCTAACACAAACAATATATCAGTCATACACATACATTCTCCAGATGATATATCAGTCACAGTCATATGCATTCATGTTGCTATCATCAAAACACAATAACAAATGCACTCACTGTCTTTGCTATCATCAAAACAAAATAGCATTGCTATCATCAAATCAACATAGTACATGCTTGTGCCATTCTCCCTAAGGGGCACAACATTCTCCCCCTTTTTGATGATGGCAACAAAGTGGCAGTGAGGCACCAAAATTTTCTCCCCCTTTGACATAATCAAAAAGACAAAAGCAGTATGAACATGAGTACAACATGGCAATATGAATGCAAATACCCTTAGAACAAGAAACTCTCCCTGAAGATAGGACTCCCCCTGAATGAATTCTCCCCCTATGAAATGGGATATTGTGTTCAAGAAATCAGATATACAAAGGGAAAGATCAAGAAATCATCTGACTGGCATTCTGAACAGGTAGTTCAGGAATAAGCATTCTAAAGCACAGAGTCTTCAGTCATATGAATTTAGAAACTACTTTCAGATAGAAGTCTGGTTTAAAGGTTATAAATTTTGAGTTCATGCACTACAATCAATGGATAAGTTGGCTGTGCATGATAAAATAATAAACCAGAATCACATTTGCATGAAAGATTCAGTTTTAAAATATCCTACTTTCGTATACTCATTAAAAGTTGTTAAGAGATGCTAGGTCATGTATTGAAAATAAACAAATTGACATCCATGAATTTTATTTTGAAGGAACAGCATTATCAATATTAGTTCATTTAGGGCATTCAGGTACCATAAGTCTTTCTGCGTAAGGGTATACGTTTATCAGACGCCAATACCCCTAGATACTCAACAAGATGGACAATTCTGCCTATGATCAAATTCAACAGAACTGATTTACACCTTTTTGTGTGAGGGTACACGTTTATCAGACGCCAGTTACCCTCAAGTACTCAGTGAAACCAGCCTACTATTTTGATCATTTTATACAGAGATAGCTGATACACTTCATGACATGAGTGTTGTCCACTTCTTTGATGGATCACTCAGTTTCTCAGTGATTTACCAGTCATTGCTCTGCCAATGTTAATTTTTAATGATTTTCAATAATTTTCAATATCTTTCTTAGCTGTCTTTTATATGTTTCAGAATGACTTGTTACAATACACATACTTAGCTTCTCTAACATGATTTCAGATGAGTTTTCAGATTTCAGATATGATTAGCTTTGTCTGACATGAAATAAGAAAGGGGTTGAGAGTTTTATCAATTTTCAGCTTTCTTATTTACTGATTGTAATCTTTAAACTTCAATGATTATAAATTTTAAACCATTAAGTCAGTCTTTAAGCAATTTAAAATTCTTATAAGAGAAGAACTCTGTTTTCTATTGCTTAGAAATCAGAACTGACTAACAGATTGCCATATGTCAGACTCAATCATTTAGAGTCAAGGATGAAATAATTCAATAGAATTGATGACCACTCTGAATTTCTAACAATACTCCCCCTGTCTATATGCATGCAATTTTGCTAATGAATGGCAAGAATTAAATGAGAGAGAGCTTATGCATAGGTCATGAATGAATGATATGCAAAGGCATGCAAAGACTCAACAAACTCCCCCTGAATATATGCAGTGTCTTCTCTAAAAATTGAACAAGGGATTTTGAAATTCATGCTCATTCAGACTGCCCTATCAATCAATATAACCCATGGTACTAGGCGGAGAACCTAGTCTCAAGGACCATCTCACACATAGTAAGAACCTCCAGACAAATTTTCCTGCCCTTTAGTAGCTTACTATTTAATATACCACGATTATGCAGAGAAAAGTAGTTCAAATCAGTTTTAATATGCATGTGATTTTAGACACATTCATGACTAAATGATATGCAATGATGATCATGAAAAGTATGAGTGTCATGCATGATCATGAGTCTGTTGCAACATCCAGCATTCACAAAACCATCAGAGAGTTTATTCATTCAGAGAGCATCATTCGGGAGCAATCAATTCTTCAAGATAATTCAGTTTCTAGCATTCAGTGTACACAGTGCAATAGTATGCAAAGAGAAGAGAATCATCAGCTTTTGTGCAGAATTTAAATTTAGTAGCTGAGTCTGGAATGCAGACTGATCAGCTAGACAAGAAGAGAAAGTCAGGAATTAACCAATCAAATCGACATTACTTTCTCAATTCAATTCTGAAGATAAGTCACTTACCTGCTTTACCTGAATGATTTATTTTTACCCTTAGTGTTCCATCAGATTGTTGACAAGGCCTCCAATCTCTTTTAGCTTTTGAATTTATGGCCTTATCTCCTGTCATATGCCTGAAGCAGCCACTATCCAAGTACCACATATTTGTCCTTGGCTGCCAGACATACTTGCACACACAATCAGGTAGATGAGTTTGGAACCCAAGTCTGATTGGGCTCCAGAGAAGATGGAATAGAAGTAAAGCAAGATAGCATACTTTTTGGTATCCACATTTGTTTGAAAGAATTTTGTTCAGTGGATCCTACAGATTTCTTTCTATTGTTGTTCCTTTTCTTTTTGTTATTTTTCTTCTTATTTACACCAGCATAATTATTGACAGTGTTGTTTCTTTGCCAGTGCCTTGGCCAGGGTGTGTTCACGAAGTTTTGGCCATAGTAGTTCCTGGGCTGACTGAAATAATGCATATTTCTAGGTGACCAGTTGCCATACCCACTAACCCAATTTCTAGTGTAAGGTCTATGATATTGTGCAGCCTGATATGCAAGACCTGTAAACCTTCCCGGAGTTCTAGTCCAACCTGACCTATTGAAATAGGTTGGCTGTGCATTGTAGTAAGTCTAAGCTCTGGGTTGATAGAAATAATTGGGTTGACTCCTGGCAGCATTCTGTCTCCCCTGTACTTTGGACCCTACTGACCTATTCATGGGTGTGTATTGGGTCTTCTTCAGAGGTGATGGTGATGGTGGAGACTAGGTGGCCTTGACATAGGGTTTATAGGACTGTTTAGGTTGACCCCTAACCTGTGATTGAGCCTTGGGATTTTGCTTGGATGTGCTGGCTCTACTAGGCTCATTAACCTTTTGTTTGCCCTTCTCCTCAGCACTGGGCTTTTTCAGATTAACAGTTTTGTTCATAGAAATGGTTGAGTTCATGCTAATTAGAGGTCCCTTTTCTTTTTGAGCAACAAATGAAATTGTTTTCATCCCAAATGTTTTTTTTGCACTAGAATTAAATCCTAGGCTCTCTTTTCTGAAATTAACCTTTGACCCTAACAAAGCATTTAGATTCTCTGTACCTTGGGTCATTTTCTCAATGGTCTTAAGCTTGTCCTCATTGTCCTTTTGAATATCTTCAACAGATTCTTAAGTTCAATATTCACAATTTGGACAGCTTCATATTTCTCATTCACCAGCTTCATCTCACTCTCATATTTTTGAATTTTCAGTTTCCATTCATCAATTTCCTTTTCTAACCTCACATTCTCTTCCCTAGAAGTTTTTAACTCATTCTTGATTTCTTCTGATTCAGAACATGTGAGTTTGAGTTTATTATTCTCAGCTTCAAGACATGCAATTTTATCAAACAATGAGGTATCATTTTGCATGGAATTGATTTTTCTGTTTAGATGCCTATTTTCCCTTCTAATATCATCTGCTTGATAAGCTAGTTTATGATAGGCATCTACCCACTCAACAATAGTAAAATTATTAAATGGAGAAGTTACCTCATCTGAATCTTCCTCTCTGTCTTCAGAGCTAGTTGCCATGAGACAGATGGGTTTTTCAGCTTCAACTTCATTGTCCGAAGTATTGCTGAGACAACCTTCATCCTCATCGCTCCATGTGCTGATCATGGCTCTTCCTTTCGTGTTCTTTCTATTAGATTTATCCTTGTGCTTCTGGTTCTCCGGACAGTCGGCTTTCAGATGGCCAGAGTTCCTGCATTGGTAACACACGTAAGTTCCATATTGATTTGCAGGTTTAGATTTATACCTTGTGTCCTGCCGGCCGCCACTATGGTTCCTTCGGTTGAATTGTCCTCCTTCTCTCCTGAGGAACCGCCTGAACTCTCTAGTCATCATAGCCATCTCAGTATGAGTTATGTCTTGTTCATTCAAGCTCTCCTCGGATGATGATCTGCTAGAGCTGGATCGGTTTGATTTGCTGGATTTGCTAGCACCAGCCTTCAGTGCGATCGGTTTCCTCTTCTCTTCAGCTTCATCTACCTTCGGCAGATTCATCTCATATGCCATTAGAGATCCAATTAGCTCATCTGCCCTTGTATTGTGCAGATCTCTTGACTCTTCCATGACGGTGGCCTTGGTGTGCCAAATTGAAGTCAAGGATCGCAAGATCGTCCTGACTATATCATACTCAGAATACTTCTTCCCGAATCCTCTGAGGCCATTAGTAATAGTTGTCAATCTAGCATACATCTCCTTGATGGTCTAGTTGGGTTTCATCTTGAAGACTTCATATTCAGACACAAGCAAATTGGCCTTCGTCTCTCTAACCTGAGAAGTCCCTTCATGAATTGCTTCCAGTGCATCCCACATCTCCTTAGCTGAATTGTAGGCTGATACTCGAGAAAATTCAGTGGGATGCAGAGAACATTGGACTGCGTTGATTGCACTCCAGTGGAGCGTGGACCGTCTGATTTCCTCCTTGGTCCAGACTTCCTCATTCGGGGACAGCTCATAAGGTCCCTTGCTGACCACCTTCCAAAGCTCGTAATCCTTAGCCCTCAAAAAGACCTGCATACGGTTCTTCCAGTATGCGTAGTTGGATCCATCGAATTACGGGGGCTTTGTAGTTGAGTGACCTTCAGCAATCATCCCTCGAGCATCCATCTTGCCTTTCCTCTTCGGGCGATGAGTCCCTGTAGAAGAGTTAGGCTCTAATACCAAGTGTTGAAGTTAGATGGACGTAGTCTATCTCCACGAAGTGTGGATCTAGAGGGGGGTGAATAGATCTACAGCCTAATTTAAAACCAGTTGGAGGTTCAAATGCGGAATAAAGATAGATCTACTAAAACACTAACTCGAGTGTCTAAACTTAGCAAAAACACAAGCGATCTGTGAAGATAATCAAGAGATTCAATCACGTACGAGCAAACTCACAAACACAATGCACATAAGATTTTAGGTGGTTCGGTCAATGACCTACGTCCACCCCACACTCAACCGAGTATGGCTTACTGCTGCGCAACACAGCTTGCGTCCGCTGGGCAATACAGCTTGGCCTACAAACCGCTGAGCAACACAGCTTGCAGTCCAGCGGAATCCTCCACTGCCCGCTGAGCAACACAGTTTGCTGTCCAGAGGATACACCTCTGCAAACCGCTGGGGAAATACAGCTTAACCCATCCGAGACCAAGTCTCGCCAGCTGAGGATTACAGCTTTACCTGTCCAGTGGAAACCTCCACTGCATCCGCTGATACATAGCTTGATGAACAATGGTATCGAAAGTAATAAAATTAGAAATAAACGAAATGGAAAATCAGACAAATGTAGCTCAAGTATGAGAAGAGTCAGCTCTGGTTTCTGAACCAAGAGACTGACTTACAACCTCTCAATAGACTTCTCTCAACTCATCTCTCTCTTCTCGAACTCTCTCAACACATCTCTCTTTTCTCTCTGTATCTTCTTCTCTGCTTTTCTTTTCACTCTCTGTCTGGATCGTGGCTCTCTGTATGGACTTCACCTCTTGCCAACTCGATCAGCCTTCAACAGAAGATGAAGACTTATATATATACAGCAGCAGATTGGATAAGGGCGCGTGGCTTCCACGTTTTCCCGCCCAAAGAATTCGCCAGATCCGAGGCAATTCCATCCACGTGGCAGCATCTGCACACCTCGTCCTCCTGGGATCACGAGCTAGGTCATCAATCTTGGTAAGAATCCCTGTCAGATAGAGTATCGGATTGTCAAGTTAAGTGAAGAACTCTGTATAGACTTTTCAATCGATAGACAGATAATGTATATACTTGCTTAGTGTATGGACTTTATTAAAAGAGCATACAATGTATATACTTGTGAAACGTGAGTGCAATGTATAGACTTCATGTTGTGCCCCTGTGGTTTTGATGATTGGTTGTTGATGTGAGTTAATCAAATGTTCAGTCATCTTGCTGCTCAGTTTAGATTAACATATTTGATGTTCAGTCATGCTACATGTTAAACCGATGCATAAAGCATTCATTGTTGTGGTTTTGTTGATTGATTTGGTTTTGATGATTGGTGTTTGATGTTAATCACTGTGAGTCATTTTATTGTGTAAGTCATTGCATTTGAAGTTCAGACTGTTTATCTCCTGCATAAAGCTTTCACATGCATTACTTGTTCAAGTGTAAACTCTGTCAGCTTTGTCTGGACATACACATCGACTGTTCATGCGAAGTCTAGACATTCTGATCAAGTTTGTACATTGGTCTTAGCATATGCATTCATAAAGTATATACACTCTTCGGTTGACTTCAACTAAAGTCTGTACATCGGCATGCATTACATCAAGTGTGTACATTGCATAGCATGTTGCGTCTAAGTCTATACATCACTGTAGCATGCATTTCATGAAGCCTATACATTCTCAGTGTTTGCACGCGTTCAGCCTAAAGTCTGTACAGCCCACACTCATAGCTAAGTCTATACATTGGCTTGAAGCATCTCTTGATGTATGTACATTCTTCAATGAACCTTGAAGTCTATACACTGATTCACTGTTCATCGCCTTTGGGCATCAAAGTCTGTACATCGCTCTCATTCTTCAAGTCTATACTCTGGCTTATCTTTCAAGTCTGTACAGCCGTTAGCATTGGACTTCATGTCTAGACATTGCACTGTAGCATCCATCGTCTTCGTGTTGTTTTAGTGTCTATGTCTTCGTGTTGTGTTTACGTCTTCGTGTTGATCTGACTTCGTGTCTTTTTCCCTCTTGTGTCTCGTTTCCCAGTGAACCCCGTGTCGTTTCACTTCGTGCTGTTTTTTCTCTTTTGTCTTCGTGTCATTTTTTGTTCCACTGCGTGCAGAACATTGCAGCACCTCGTGTTGCTTTCTGTGCCACCTCGTGTCGGTTCTGTGTGAACCTCGTGTCGCTTCTCTCTGTCCTCCAGTTGCATCTCGTGTCATCTCTTATATCTGCTTGTTTCACTACGTGTCGTTCTTGTTTCACTTCGTATCGTTCTTGTTTCACTTCGTGTCGTTCTTGTTTCACTTCGTGTCGTTTCCGTATTATGTCTTCGTGTTGTTCTTCCTAGACCTCGTGTCTTTCGTATGTTGAAACCACACTTCATGTTGGTTTCTGTTTTGTCTTCGTATGTATCTCGTGTCGTTCTTCTTTTTACCTCGTGTTGCTTTCATCTTCTTCGTGTCGTTCTCTTTGTTGTGTTATCTCTGTTACAGTGTGTATCTCGTGTCGTTCTCAGTGCATCTAGAATTGCTACTACATACTTCGTGCAGCTTTAGTTATTGTGGCCCTCAGTTTTAATGGTTTTTCATCTCCTTGCAGGTCCGAGGAAGAACATTTCCCAGTGCCTGGGCAGCACGTGATCCGAGGCTGGAATGAAGCCTGCTGAGAGACTGCCACGTGGTCCTAATATTTAGGGCTGAAAGTGTGGAGGTCACACGTCGGGGCTGATGCTGATGCTGCTGCTGCTGCTATATATATGAGCCTTCTTCCACAGAAGAAGGTTGATCGAGTTGGCGAGAAGAAGAGTCCATACAGAGAGCCACGATCCAAGTAGAAGCCTGAAGAGCAGAAATCCTTTCGATCTAGAAAAAGAAAAAGGAGAAAAAGAGAAGAAGAGCAGAAGGAGAAGAAGAGAAAGAGAGAGATAGAAGTGTGAGCCGAAGAGAATAGAGGAGCAGAGATTGAGAGAGTAAAAAGATTAGGAGAGCATAAGAGAAAGAAAGAGAGATAGAGAGTGAGCGAGAGAGCTCGTGAAGAAGAAGGAAGAAGTTGCTTGAAGATCTGTCTTCACTGGACCGTGGATCAAATCCAGGCCAGTCAGCTCCGTTGAGAGCCACATTGTGCATTTCATTTTTTTAGCTTTCTGTTTGCTGAAGCTATTTTCGTTTATTGTTCTCCTTTGTTTTCTGGTTTGCTGTACTTCCGATCCTCTGGTCTGAGGTCGGGTTCCCTCCGGGTCTGGAGGAAGAGAGACCGTGTGTCTCTGGTTTGCTAGTGACTGGTGTCACTAGTGGTTCCCTCCGGTTTGGAGGAAGGGAGACTTGTCTCCGGTTCTGGACTTGTGGATTCAAGTCCAGTGGTTCCCTCCGGTTTGGAGGAAGGGAGACTTGTCTCCGGTTCTGGGCTTGTGGATTCAAGTCCAGGGGTTCCCTCCGGGTCTGGAGGAAGAGAGACCGTGTGTCTCTGGTTTGCTAGTGACTGGTGTCACTAGTGGTTCCCTCCGGTTGGGAGGAAGAGGGGAGGTTGTTCCCCTGGTCAAGTGTGTGGCAGCACCTGTTACAGACTGAGTCTGCTGTTTCTAGCGTGAGCTAGTGGAAGCCACACTCGGGTTGAGTGTGGGGCGGATGTAGGTCTGCTGGACCGAACCACCTAAAAATCTACTGTGCAGTGGTTTGTTTTGTGCGTTAGCTCCTTGCCTCCTACCTCCCATTCACAGGTCATGCATGCTGGTTAGCTGTGTTATCTTGGATTGTTTATATTGTTCCTATCAGCCGTTACCTTGAGCATTGCACTTTGCTAGGTGTGTTTGGGTTGCACTGTTCTGTCTGCATTTCTAGTTTGATCAGGTGGCTGCATTGTTGCAGTCCAACTGGTTGATCAATTGGTTGATTATTATCTTATCTCGGAAAGCTCATTGTCCCTATTCCGCATATCCGAGCTTTAGAGTTTTTAATTTAGGCCATAATTTTTAGAGGGATACATTCACCCCCCTCTGTATCTGGGCCTTGCACCCTAACAGTTGGTATCAGAGTGGGTATCTGCTTCAAGATCCAGCGACCTGCAGATCGATCTTGCAATCTTAGGTGCTTATTTGTTTTTAGTGCATCAATATTCTTGTTGCGTTAATCTGTGTGTTCTCATGGCCCATCCACCAATCTTCAGTGGTACGCATTTTGATGCATGGTTCACTAGTTTGAAGAATTGTGTTAAATCTGTGAATCCAGACCTCTGGAAAGTAATTTCACATGGTCCTCATGAACTACCAAGGAAAAAGTCCAAATGGACTGACAGTCACAAATCCATGCATGAATAAAATCAGATAGCAATAAATCTAATGAAGGCAGCTACTGATAGACCTTTTCATTCATGTTTCTTTGACTGCAGTTCTGCTAAAGATATTTTGGATACACTGAAGCGAACTCAGGAGATAAATGTGGACAGCTGCATGATGGCCAACAGAAGAAATCAAAGTGCCAGCGATCAAGGCAGCAATCAAACTGAAGGAGATGATGATGATAAGGTAAATCTCTTCGAGAATTTCTCTCTAGAAGATTGGGGGAATGCATATGCTGAATTATTTGAATCTCATGAACTGTTAAGAAAACAGTATAAAAAATTGAAGAAGGGTACTGGTTTAGATAGTTCAAGCTCTCCTTGTAGAAATTGTGTTGAATTGAAAAATATTCATGATGCATGTATGTCTGATTTTCAAATAGTGAAGAAACAAGTTTCGTTATTGAAAATTGAAAATCAAGATCATATAAATGTCATATCTGAACTAAAAGAAAAATTCAACTCAGATAACGATAATCAGACTTTTGGTAACTATCATGACCAGTATGAAAAACTGCTGAAAAACTTTGAAAGTATAAACGTAGATTTAAACAAGCTGAGATCTGAAAATGACTCCCTGAGAACATCTGCTAATAAAAATGATAACAAGTTTGAGAAACTTGAGCAGGAGAAAAACTTGCTTGCTGAAAAACTTGAAGCCATCAAATCTGTGAATGTGGAATTACAGAAAAACATTGAAGAGAAAGAAAAAGATTTGAAGGATTTCAAGGTTGGAAGAAAACTTGAAATTAGCTCAGAAGATCAGACCTTGATAAATGAGTTAATTCAGAATGACAAGCTTAAGGAAGAAAATGAAAAATTAAAAATGCTGAATTCCACTATGTCTAAAAGACTTCTTACTTTGGAAAGAGGGAAAACTATTTGCAACGAAGATTCTAATAAACTGAGCAATCTGGAACAGGAAATTGAAAAATACAAAACTGCTAACAATGTGTTAACTGAATGTGTGAATTGCAGTGAACAAGAGATTGCCAGTTATGAGCTACATATTTCCTCTTTGGAAGATGAAATTCAGGATTTGAAAGTTTCTTTGTCTAAATTTGTTGATGGGCAGAAAAACCTAGACCAGCTACTAGGTATAAAAATCAACTCTAGGAAGGAAGGGCTGGGCTACAATAAGATAAACAAGAAGGAACTTCAGAACAAAGTTATGACATCTTTTGTAAGTAGTTCAGATGTAGCCACCACCTCCAAAGACAAACAGCCCATTGCTCAGAAAATATTGGGAGCAAAGGATAACTTTAAAAAGGAAGGACTGGGTTACAATCCAGTCATGAGGAAGGTTGATGGAGGCAAACTGAAAACTGTTTTCATAAAATCCTCTGAACAGGAAAAGCCTTCTACTTCATCTCCAATTCAGTACAAGGCTAAGAAATCAGGAAAGCAGGATAAAAATCAGAAAAGGACTGTAAATCAGGAAACAAATGAAAAGGCTTCATCAGTGCATGCTGATCACAGTCCGCACACACACTTTCATGCATCTAAAAAGAAGATCATCTGTCATTACTGTCATAAAGTTGGACATCTGATGCATGAGTGTAAGTTGATGGAGAAGGATGATAAGAATGCTAGGAGATCCCATGATAAAAATCCTTCACCTCAGAAAAGGAGTGTCACATGCTCTAATTATGGAAAGTTAGGACACTCTATTACTCATTGCTGGTTTGCTAGTGGTAAGAAAACCTCTTATTCATATCATGCTAAATTCCCTACAAACCAACATGTTTTTAATAAAAACAAATCTGTGTCAATGAACCAGCATATCATCTGTTTTAACTGCAACAAAATTGGTCACAAGGCCTCTGAATGCTGGTCAGGCTCTTTTAAAAGAAATTCTATTTTATGCTTTGAATGTGGAAAGCATGGCCACAGAGCCATTAATTGTTGGTATGCTCAGGATAGACAATTCAATTCTAAAACTGTTAAATTCCCTGCAAATGGAAATGTTTTTGGAAGAAATGTTTTTAGAGGCAAGCACAATGAGTGCTTCAATTGTGGGAAGTATGGCCACACAGTCAAAGACTGTTGGCATGCTCAAGGGAAAAATTTCATTTCTGGAAAGTTTAAATTCCCTTCAAGTACTAATGCTCTCAGAAAGAACAAAGTTGTTTTCAAAAAGAAAAACTTTGAATGTGTTGTTTATGGAAAACAGTTTGGTCATGCGAATAACAGAAATTTTCATGTTTATGCACATAGAATTCATGCTAATAAGAATGTGCATAAATCAGATCTGAAAACTACTCCTGGAAATGTGCTGAGAAAACCTGCTAGAAATAATAATGTCATGTCAGGACCCAAGACTTCTTGGGTACCTGTTTGTGCAAAATAAACTTTGTTTTGCAGGTGTGCCTTGGGACTGGAATAAAAGGGGTAATGATCCAAGGCACTCAAGAATGAAAACCCCACTCTCACACTGTTCAGGTAATCTCTCTGCATGTCCCATTTTGAAACTTATTGCATATCTGGTTTGATGTATTCTTGCATATCCTGCTCTTAGTTTCATCTAGTGCATGCATGCTAAATCTGTTCTTGCATATTCATTCATCATCTGCCAGTTGCATTATTTTCTGATCATGCACCTGCTGAGTGTTCTGTGCAAATTTGAGTTTAAAGGGGTTGTCTGTACCTGATGCATACATAGGCTCATTGCAATTGTTTGATAACTGTTGAAATGCATAAACTCTGAAAACAAATTACATTCTGAACAATCTGAATTGCTTATGTATGTGGCTTGAAATTTTTGTGTTGCAATAGCTCACTGAACATTCTGAATTGCATATATGACTGCATGTTGAATTATCATGCATGACCTCAATGGTATATAAATGGTAAGGTACCAAAAGGCAGGGAAGTCTGTCTGGAGGTCCTTACTATGTGAGAGCTGGTCTTTTAGACCAAGTGCTCCGCCTAGTACCATGGGTCATGTTACTTGATAGGGCAGTCTGAATGTGCATGTATCATTTGGAATCATGTGTTCAGTTTTCAGTGCAAGCATTGCATGTTTTTAGGGGGAGTCACTTGCATATCCTTGCATAACAATTCAATGTTGAGTCTTTACATGTCCCTGCATGCATATAGTGCATTGCATCTCCCTGTATTGAAAATGCAAAAAAAAGAGAGTTTGAATGCATATTGTGAGGGGGAGTCATTGCAATTGCATAAAGGTTGTCAAATGCATACATGGGTCAGAACTCATTGCATATCCTCTCTTACTGATTTTGTTGACAAGCCTTGATCATAATTTGAAAACACTAAGCTTCAAAATCTCTCCTATCAATTGGTAACAATTGGTATCGCTTGGCTTCAGAATTATATCAGTCTTTCATGAAGATTTCAATGGGCTATCTCGATCATAAATTTGAAAATTTTGAACTAGAAATCTTCTATTATACATTTTTATGAATGACTAAAATAACTCATGTGGTTTAAGTTTAATGTATTCAATGAGTTTGACTTTAAAATCTCTTTAAAAAAATTATCTGAAGCATGTTTAATAAACCTTAACCATCTGTTTCATGCTGTATCTTGAAAACTTCTGAAATCTGCATTATTGAATTCATGGCTTCAATTGGTTAAGTACATGAAATTATTATTGACTTGAAGCAAAGGAATTTGTCTGTTTTGTCTAAAGGGTAATTGTTGTCAGAGCAATGACTTTGATCACTGAGAAACCATGTCCAAAGGACTATGTCATGAGGTGTCTTAGTCAACTCTGCAGAATAAATTTTATTGAAAATTCTGGCAGAGCAATGGCATGCACACTGAGAAATACAACTCACTCATCAAGAAATGATTTGGAGTGCATCATGATGTGTAAATGCTATCTCTGTTCATATATAGCATGACAGTTAGTCACACTAAGTGCTTAGGGATATTGGCCTCTAATCAAGGTATATCCTCTAGCTACAAGGTGTGAACTGAACTAGAGTGCTCGTAAAATTGTAGCAAGAAAATTATTCAAAAGATTGAAATATCTGAATATTGATGCTAAAATCAAATTGCTACAACCCTAGACAAAATAATATGACTTCATAATTGCTTGATTTTAATACTAGTGCATGTAATTCTGAAAGAAGTCAATAGATTTGATTGTGTAAGACAAAGGGAGGATAATCAAGATAAATATGAGGGCTTGGTTCATTTTTATTAAAACATGGCTTTAGATATCAATACAGAATTTTATTGATAAACTCTGCATACATCATGTTTAAACCATACTGTTCAAATAAATGTCATTCATAAGCCCTTATAATAGAAGACTTTGAAAACTTATGCTTTAGATTTATGAGATTGATATCTCTTTGAAAATCTGACTAAATTTCTTATGTTTGGAGCATCCTTGAAAAATCTGTCTGGCTGAATTTCTTCTGCTCATGTTATTGGTTCACTGAACTGAATTTCTCCTAGTTTGCCCCTGTGGTCTCCTTCTCATTCATCTCATAAGATTCCACTTATTGAGGGGGAGATTCCATGTCTTGCATCAATTTCATATCAATTGGCATCTATTCAGGGGGAGCATTCCTTGTCACACTAAATCATGTTCATATCATTTGTGACCTTGCACTCATATACTCAGGGGAAAGTATTGCATTTCTTGCTGCATCTGCATCTACCATGGTTTATCTTGATTATACCAAAGGGGGAGATTGTTTGCCAAAAGGGCAGAATCATGTTCTTGCAAGGGGGAGGAATTGACTGAACTTTTACACCTGCTTTAATTTCTCAAATTATTTTCTTTTTGATGAGGTCAAAGGGGGAGAATAATTTGAGTCTTCAGATTGCCTCACATCATCACATCATCAGAATGACTCAATGTATTGAAAGTGTTGCCATCATCAAAAAGGGGGAGATTATTGTGCCCCTGTGGTTTTGATGATTGGTTGTTGATGTGAGTTAATCAAATGTTCAGTCATCTTGCTGCTCAGTTTAGATTAACATATTTGATGTTCAGTCATGCTACATGTTAAACCGATGCATAAAGCATTCATTGCTGTGGTTTTGTTGATTGATTTGGTTTTGATGATTGGTGTTTGATGTTAATCACTGTGAGTCATTTTGTTGTGTAAGTCATTGCATTTGAAGTTCAGACTGTTTATCTCCTGCATAAAGCTTTCACATGCATTACTTGTTCAAGTGTAAACTCTGTCAGCTTTGTCTGGACATACACATCGACTGTTCATGCGAAGTCTAGACATTCTGATCAAGTTTGTACATTGGTCTTAGCATATGCATTCATAAAGTATATACACTCTTCGGTTGACTTCAACTGAAGTCTGTACATCGGCATGCATTACATCAAGTGTGTACATTGCATAGCATGTTGCGTCTAAGTCTATACATCACTGTAGCATGCATTTCATGAAGCCTATACATTCTCAGTGTTTGCACGCGTTCAGCCTAAAGTCTGTACAGCCCACACTCATAGCTAAGTCTATACATTGGCTTGAAGCATCTCTTGATGTATGTACATTCTTCAATGAACCTTGAAGTCTATACACTGATTCACTGTTCATCGCCTTTGGGCATCAAAGTCTGTACATCGCCCTCATTCTTCAAGTCTATACTCTGGCTTATCTTTCAAGTCTGTACAGCCGTTAGCATTGGACTTCATGTCTAGACATTGCACTGTAGCATCCATCATCTTCGTGTTATTTTAGTGTCTATGTCTTCGTGTTGTGTTTACGTCTTCGTGTTGATCTGACTTCGTGTCTTTTTCCCTCTTGTGTCTCGTTTCCCAGTGAACCCCGTGTCGTTTCACTTCGTGATGTTTTTTCTCTTTTGTCTTCGTGTCGTTTTTTGTTCCACTGCGTGCAGAACATTGCAGCACCTCGTGTTGCTTTCTGTGCCACCTCGTGTCGGTTCTGTGTGAACCTCGTGTCGCTTCTCTCTGTCCTCCAGTTGCATCGCGTGTCATCTCTTATATCTGCTTGTTTCACTATGTGTCGTTCTTGTTTCACTTCGTATCGTTCTTGTTTCACTTCGTGTCGTTCTTGTTTCACTTCGTGTCGTTTCCGTATTATGTCTTCGTGTTGTTCTTCCTAGACCTCGTGTCTTTCGTATGTTGAAACCACACTTCGTGTTGGTTTCTGTTTTGTCTTCGTATGTATCTCGTGTCGTTCTTCTTTTTACCTCGTGTTGCTTTCATCTTCTTCGTGTCGTTCTCTTTGTTGTGTTATCTCTGTTACAGTGTGTATCTCGTGTCGTTCTCAGTGCATCTAGAATTGCTACTACATACTTCGTGCAGCTTTAGTTATTGTGGCCCTCAGTTTTAATGGTTTTTCATCTCCTTGCAGGTCCGAGGAAGAACATTTCCCAGTGCCTGGGCAGCACGTGATCCGAGGCTGGAATGAAGCCTGCTGAGAGACTGCCACGTGGTCCTAATATTTAGGGCTGAAAGTGTGGAGGTCACACGTCGGGGCTGATGCTGATGCTACTGCTGCTGCTGCTATATATATGAGCCTTCTTCCACAGAAGAAGGTTGATCGAGTTGGCGAGAAGAAGAGTCCATACAGAGAGCCACGATCCAAGTAGAAGCCTGAAGAGCAGAAATCCTTTCGATCCAGAAAAAGAAAAAGGAGAAAAAGAGAAGAAGAGCAGAAGGAGAAGAAGAGAAAGAGAGAGATAGAAGTGTGAGCCGAAGAGAATAGAGGAGCAGAGATTGAGAGAGTAAAAAGATTAGGAGAGCATAAGAGAAAGAAAGAGAGATAGAGAGTGAGCGAAAGAGCTCGTGAAGAAGAAGGAAGAAGTTGCTTGAAGATCTGTCTTCACTGGACCGTGGATCAAATCCAGGCCAGTCAGCTCCGTTGAGAGCCACATTGTGCATTTCATTTTTTCAGCTTTCTTTTTGCTGAAGCTATTTTCGTTTATTGTTCTCCTTTGTTTTCTGGTTTGCTGTACTTCCGATCCTCTGGTCTGAGGTCGGGTTCCCTCCGGGTCTGGAGGAAGAGAGACCGTGTGTCTCTGGTTTGCTAGTGACTGGTGTCACTAGTGGTTCCCTCCGATTTGGAGGAAGGGAGACTTGTCTCCGGTTCTGGACTTGTGGATTCAAGTCCAGTGGTTCCCTCCGGTTTGGAGGAAGGGAGACTTGTCTCCGGTTCTGGGCTTGTGGATTCAAGTCCAGGGGTTCCCTCCGGGTCTGGAGGAAGAGAGACCGTGTGTCTCTGGTTTGCTAGTGACTGGTGTCACTAGTGGTTCCCTCCGGTTGGGAGGAAGAGGGGAGGTTGTTCCCCTGGTCAAGCTGTGTGGCAGCACCTGTTACAGACTGAGTCTGCTGTTTCTAGCGTGAGCTAGTGGAAGCCACACTCGGGTTGAGTGTGGGGTGGATGTAGGTCTGCTGGACCGAACCACCTAAAAATCTACTGTGCAGTGGTTTGTTTTGTGCGTTAGCTCCTTGCCTCCTACCTCCCATTCACAGGTCATGCATGCTGGTTAGCTGTGTTATCTTGGATTGTTTATATTGTTCCTATCAGCCGTCACCTTGAGCATTGCACTTTGCTAGGTGTGTTTGGGTTGCACTGTTCTGTCTGCATTTCTAGTTTGATCAGGTGGCTGCATTGTTGCAGTCCAACTGGTTGATCAATTGGTTGATTATTATCTTATCTCGGAAAGCTCATTGTCCCTATTCCGCATATCCGAGCTTTAGAGTTTTTAATTTAGGCCATAATTTTTAGAGGGATACATTCACCCCCCTCTGTATCCGGGCCTTGCACCCTAACACTTCATGTTTATGAAGCAATGTATAGATTTCACGTTCATATGCATAACAAAGCAATGTACAGACTTGGCGTTGTGAAAGCAGAGTTGAAGCAATGTATATACTTAGCGTGAAACAGCACGATGTATAGACTTATGAACGTTGTGCAATGTATGGACTCCATGAGACTCTAATGCAGACAGACGATGTATAGAGTTCTCAGTTCAGCCGTCAGTGTATAGACTTGAAAGTCTTCAAGCCAATGTACAGACTTTAAAGATGAACAGTTGGATGTACATACTTGGGAGATCACTGATGGCCAAGATGGGATTCCCAATGGGTATGGATGCCCAATTCAAGGGGGCCGACAAAGTGCCAAAGGCACCGGATGTACTTCTCCCATGGTGATCACTCAAGACAACGGGGCTTGAGGACCGGGCTCTCACTCACATAACCAGCGGAATTAAGAATAAATATTGAATGACAAGCACTAAATAGAGTGAAGGTTTGAGCACTTACTTGACTGGTTTGAAGAAACCGGTCCCGGTCGGAGACGAGGGCGAGCGGGGAGGCGGGTGGATCCCCACACGCCGCGCCGGAGTAGCTTGACCTGCCCAAACAAGTTACAACACTACACCTCTTACAGGAGGGGGATCTTGGGGTGGGGGTTAAGGGATATTACAACCAAAATTACCTCCGCACAGGGAGGGACCTTCAGCCGGCCAAGCGGGGAGGGGAAACTATGGTTAAAAGCATGGAACGATGAAGTCACCGGTTCTGCCTACTCTCTCCGAACAGGGACAGGTAGACGGTGTTGCTGCTGTAGAACTCGCTCAGGAATTTCGCTGATGATGGGACTGGTGAGGAAATCTTCGTAGCTGGGAAGGGAATGCCTCAGAATTTCTTCAATTTCTTCTGGAGCCGCTGCTGACCAGGATGGAGGTTTGAACAGAGCTTCAGATTCTCGGACCTGCAGTTGCAGACTTCTAACATCAGATTGTAGAGAACGCCCCGGCAGCTCCCGACCTCGGAATCAAGCGCCGTCAGAGTCGTTGGAATTGTGGACGAGTCCTCTTAGCAGCAAAACTGACGGGGAAGCCAACCAATGTCGGAGAAGACTAGGGGATGCAGAACAATGGCGACTGGTCGGTGCAGACTATGAGTAGCAGATCTGCGTAGCCGAGGGAGAAAAATGAGAACTCTGGATCACGAACGCCGAATGAAGTTCTGTTTCTTGATTCTGGAAGTAGACTGGGCGATGAAGAACTTTGAAAAAGAACTCTTGGACTGATTCTTTTGGGGTTCGTCGTGGCAGAGCTTCTAATCTGGCTCAGGTCCTCAGCCGAGGTAGAACTGTGCAGTTGTGGGAGAATGGACCTCCTGGACGGCTCGAAGATCGGAAGAAGATGAAACTACTTCTGTTGCGAAGGAGACTGGTAGACGCTTCCGAAGATGGCTCTTGGGTCTTCAAACTCATCCGGAGGAAGTCGTGGTGGCCGCTGCAAGTTTCTGGTTCATCTGCAACCTCTGGACAGTAAACTGTAACTTCAAAGTAGCTTCCAATGACGAAGAAAGAAGAAGGGGAAGGGGGTAGATGAGTGTGGGAGTGACCCCTGGTTGTAAGGGGGTCTTAGAGGGGGTGTTCTAAGGTGTGGGAGGTGGAGAATAAGGTCTGGAAGAGGGTTCAACAGATGGTGGTAGTGGGGGCTGCGAATTTGGTTGGAATGGAGAGAGGGAAAGGATATTCGAAAATAGGTTTAAGGGTGGGGTTAATTTTTTGTCTTGGGAATGGGGGGGTTGTGTTGGGGAAGGGAAGGGGTGCTTGGGGTAGTGGGAATGGTGCTTGGGAAAGTGGGAGGGGTAGTTGGGGGTTGGATGGTGAGGAGAGGATTGGTGGAGGGGGTCTTGGGAAGGGGTGGAGTATTGATGAGGGTTGTGGGGAATGGGAAGAGGCTTAAATGGGGTAGGTGGGGAGTGGAGGTGGTTGGGAAGGGAGGAGAGAGAAGAAAATTCGAATTTGGGTGTTGAGGAGAGAGAAAGTGGAGTGAAAAAGAGAGATTAAGAGAGGAAAGGGTGGGGAATCTCTCCCCTAGGGTTTCTCACCCAAAAAATGGAATCTCTCCACTAGATAAGAAGTGTAAACTCTCAAAATGGCAAGTTTTTTCATTCATTGATTCATTAGTTCAAAATTAAGGGAATGGGGCCCTATATATAGGCAACCCATATTTTACAATAAGACCCTGACAAAAGACTCAATGACAAATAACCGAGGGGGTAGGGGGGTGCACTTGGGCCAAACCCAATGAATTGGGCCAAATAACTTACTAAACAACATAATGACTCTCAAACTTAGGGAAATAAGCACAAGACCTAGGGACATGACTGAAGTAAAATGAAAATTACATCAAATGACTCAAATAAAAATTACATAGGACTCAAAATTAGATAACTAGACCATGCCGGATGCAACCGGGGCGAGGAGACGAGCTGTGAACGTGGGCATGGGAGGTGATGTCCCCATCATACTCCCGGGGTGCAGAGAACTCGACTCCGTCGAGTAAGTGTCCTTCCCTCCTCGGAGGGTGTAGAAGTGGTACTGCCCTCAGGTCTTCCGAATGAGACCGATCCATCCACCTGCCGAGATAGCGCTCGTATACCTTGCTCCTGGTGGTAGTGACTTGTTCATCCAATATTCGTTCAATGCGCTCACGCTGGGCTCTCTTGGCTGGTGGTCTCTCCTCACGGGTGGGTGCTCTCTCAACGGAGGGAATATTCTCAATATCCTCACTAGGTACCACCGTGGGTCCCTTATAAGGCACTAGGTCGGCTACATTGAATGTGGGACTCACTCCATACTCCTCGGGGAGATCTAACTCATAGGCATTAGCGCCAATGCGCCTCAGGACCTGGAAGGGACCAGCCCCACATAGTCTCAATTTGGAGATGACTCCCGGGGAGAGCCTCTCCTTCCTCACCATCACAAAGTCACCCATGTGGAATTCTTGGTGACGCCGATGAGAGTCGGCCAACCTTTTATCAGTCACATTCTTCTTGCTAGTGTGCTTGCGGATCTCTTTATGCAATGTTGTGAATGTAGACATTCTAGGGGTGATGGGTGGACCTGGGCAACCAAAAGTAGACCTATCATGTAATGAAGCAGTGTAGTCTTTGGTCAGCCTAGGTGGACCGGGGCACCCGTAGGTGGCCCTATCATGCAAATTGGTGATAAATTTTGGGGGACCCGGACATCCGTAGATGCCTTTGACATGCTTAAGACCCATGATGAATGAAGGTGGACCATGACATCCGAATATGGACCACTCATACTTTCTACTTGACATGTGGGTGATATGAATGAATGGACCCAACATAGTGTTCATGCCAAGTGGTGTGGTAAGCCTAGACACATGCATGATTTTCCCAAAGGTGACTTCCATGTGTATAGGTGTGGGACAACCTTTGAACTCCCATTGGAGAGGATCGAATGGATCTAAGAAGGTGGTCGTCATGGGGTGGGGCACAACCTTATTACCTAGGGATATGTGGCCCAAGGTCATGGCTCCCAAGGTGTAACCCGGGTCATGGATGAGGTTGGTTTGGCCCAATATGGTGGGTGAGGGTAGGAAAGGGTGGGTGGTGGGTAAGATGGTTGGGTCATATGAGTCCCTTGACTCCCATTGGAATGGATCATATGGATCATAAAATGGGTCACCTAGGAGGAGGAACTCCATGTCCTCAAGATCCTTAAAAGGTGCTAAGTCATCCTTCTCCATTATAGTTGGGCCAATGTTCTTGACAAGTGAGTCGGCCATGAGTGGAGGGCTTGGCTTTCTACCCGAGATAAGAAGCTCTAAATCGAGGAGAAGGTTGGGCTCATCGGGTGTAGGGAGGAATAGAAGGAGGTCGCTAGTGTAGCAACCAATGGTGTAAACCGAGGTGATAGACCCTATGCATAGGTGTAGGATGCTAAGGCTCCTAGGTTGTTCGACCATAGGGGTCAACATGCTAGTCATCTCTACTTGCCATACTATGCCCTTGAGGAGGTCCTCTAAGGTCTCCACTTGATAGGATGCTTGGATTGTAGTGTGATAGGAGAAGAAGGGCACTATGGGAAGGTCTCGTTCTATGGGAGAGAAAACATGGGCCGGGGTCTCTCGAATTGGGCTCTCCTTTAGCCAACTAACAATGGGTTCTCCTAAGATGAGCTCCGCCTCAACTAGAGAGGGTGGTGTAAGGTAAAGACCATCGTGTGAGGTTCCTTCTTAAGCTTGGACTTGGGTTTCCTCCAAAGTGGGTGGTGGGTTTGGAGTGCTCACAACTATTGGATTGGGTATGAGTTCTGCTACCAAGGAGGTGAGAGAGTCTTTTGGGGTGATGAGGGTTTGTGTGTGGTGTTCCCAGGGTAGAGGGTAAAGGGAAACTTGGATTGGGATTGGTAGGATGTGGTTTGGGAGTGGAAGTAGTGGAGGTCTAGGTTGGGGTAGGATGGGGTTTGGAAGTGGAAGGTGGGTTGGGTGACAGGATTTGGGTTGGGTGGTGGTGGCCGTCATGGTTCTAGATGGAGGGATGGACACGGGGTCTACTTGGGTTTGAATGGTGAGAATAGGGTGAGTGGTGGTCCTTTTTGGGGAAACCGGGTCGGTTAGGGGTCTCTTCCCCTTGGGATCGGCTGGTTGTGGAGGGGTGGTAGTGGGGGCCAATTGAGTTTGGATAGATAGGTTTGCGGAAGGAGGTTTTGGTTGGAGTGTGGGGATCCTCATGGGATTTGGTGGAGAGGTGGTTGTTTGGTTTATTTGGGTCTTAAGGGAGAGAACTTGGTCGCGAAGTGTTGTTATGATGGTTGAGAGATGAATTGTTGGGGGTGGTGGGGGTGGAGACCAATGGTCGGTCTCAAGTTGGCCGGGTGGGGGTGGAGGAGTGGTAGTGCTCCTCGGGTTAGGGGTCCTTGAGTAGGAGGGGTGGAAATGTTTGGGGATGTAGATCTTTCTAAGTTCTACCTTCATCTCTTCCCATGAGTGAATAGGTTCTTGTCTTCTAACCCTCCTTAAGCCCTCTATGTGTTCCCACTTACTCTTGGCTTGACCCCGAAGTCGTCCCTTGGCCTTTCGGACTCTCGCGCATCCATATACCCAAGTCTTTTCAAAGTACTTTTCTATGGTAGCCTCCCACCTAAGATAGTCACTAGAATGCGATCCGTCAAAGGTAATATCCCTATCTAGGATGAAGTCCATGGGTGGTGAGTAGGCTAAGTAGGTGGCCATGATGATCGGGGGAATCAATGTAAGGGTCGGATTGATGATGACTCCAATGCAAGCATGCCCTATGACTTGACTTGATAGAGACAAGTCAATGACTCGCTCTGATACCAATTTGATGTGACACAACCTAGGACTTAAATAAACAAGCACAATCGCAATCAAACGGATCGATGTCGGCGACTGCTCACCCGATGCTCACCAAGACCCGGGGGTAACTTGGCAATGCCAAGGGGAGGTTGTGTGGGCTGGGCCCTTGCTAGTAGAGGGCCAGCAAGGCCAAGGTTTGATTCCCCAAGGATATGGCTTCCCAAATCAAGGGTCCGACGAAGTGCCAAAGGGCACGGGTTCCACTCTCTTCCCACGATGATCACTTATAGCAATGAGCTTAAGGATCGGGCTCTCGTCACGGCCAGCGGAGTTTATGAACTAATATTGAAAGAACAAGCATGAATTAGAGCAAAGTTTTGGAGCACTCACTCGACCGGTTTGAAGAAACTGGTCCCGCTCGGAGACGAGGGCGAGCGGGGAAGCGTGGGTTCCCCACATGCCGCGCCGGGGTAGCTTGACCTGTTTAAGCTATTACAACACTACACCTCTCACAGGAGGGGGGACCTTGGGGTGGGGGTTAATGATATTACAATCAATACTACCTCCACGCAGGGAGGGGCCTTCAGCCGGCCAAGCGGGGAGGGGAAATCAAAGCAAAGAGTGAGGAATAAGTGATGACACCGAATCTGCCTGCTGTCTGCGGATAAGGACAGATAGCCGGTGTTGAAGCTGTAGAACTTGCTCAGGAATTTTGCTGAGGGCGAGACCAGTGGAGATATCTTCGTCTCTGGAACAGGAGTGCCTCTAAATTTTGCAAATTTCTTCAGGGGTTGCTGCCGGCCTGGGCGGGAGCACGAACAGGGTTGCTGATTCTCGGATTGTCTGCAACAGATTATCAACAGCAGGAAGACGTGGCTGCCCCGACCGTTCCCGAACTCCGAATCAGTCGCCGTTGGAACCGTTGGAACCGTGGGTGAGTCCTCTTTACAGAAGAACAAACGGAGATGCCAAAAGATGCCGGTGAAGATTAGAGGACTCAGAAAAGTGAGGAGTGGTGGATGCAGACAGTGGGAAGCAGAGTCGAACGCCTGAGGAAGAAAATTGGTAACGTCTGCTGCAAGATGCCGAAGGGAGTTCCACTTCTTGGTTCTGAAAGTAGACAGAGAGAGGAAGAACTTTTTAGAAGAGCTCGTGGCCTGATTCCTCTGGGGTTTGTCGTGGTGAAGCTTTCTCTCCGGATCAGGATCTCTGCAGAGCTAGCTCCTGGTTTCCAACAGCAGGTTGCAGAGGATGCCTCGACAGCTCCCGAACTCGGAATCGAGCACCGTCAGAGTTGTTGGAACCGTGGACGAGTTCTCTTCGGAGAAAAACTGATGGAGAGGCCAAATTATGTCGGAGAGGACCAAGGAACTCTGAACACTGTTGACAGGTTGGTGCAGACTGTGGGTAATAGGACTGCGAAGCTGAGGGAGAAAATTGATAACGCCTGCTACAAGATGGCGAATGGAGTTCTGCTTCTTGATTCTGAAAGTAGACAGGAAGGGGAAGAACTTTGTAGAAGAGCTAGTGGCCTGATTTCTCCTGAGTTCGTCGTGGTGAAGCTCTTTCTCTGGTTCAGAACCTCTGCCGGGGCAGATCTGCGTAGTCGTGGAAGAATGGGCTTCCTGGGCAGCACCGAGCTCCGATGGGGACGAGACCACTGCCGTTGCGAAGAAGACAGGCAGACGCTTCCAACGATTGCTCTTGGGCTTCTAGGAACGTCCGGAGGAGGTCGGGGTCGCTGATGCAAGCTTCAGGTCTTCTACAGGTCCTCTTACTCTAGATGGTAGAAGGTGGGGGTGATGGAGGGGGAACAAGGGAAGATGGAGAGGATGAGAGGGGGCCGCCCCTAACCAAAGGGGAGGGGTCTTGGGCGCCCTAGGGCTGTGGAGGGAAGGGGATTTTTGAATTCAAATGGCCTAGGGAAGTGGAGGGTTGCATGGGGGAGAGGGAAGGGTGCTTGGGAAAGGGATGAGGTGGTTGGAGGGTGGCTTAGTGATTGGGGATGCTCCCTTGGGACTAGGGGGTGGAGTAATGGGATGTGTGGGGAAGGGAGTGGCCTTTAATGGCGGTAGGTGGGAGAGTGGTGGTTGGGAGTGGAAGTAGTGGAGGTCTAGGTTGGGGTAGGATGGGGTTTGGAAGTGGAAGGTGGGTTGGGTGACAGGATTTGGGTTGGGTGGTGGTGGCCGTCATGGTTCTAGGTGGAGGGATGGACACGGGGTCTACTTGGGTTTGAATGGTGAGAATAGGGTGAGTGGTGGTCCTTTTTGGGGAAACCGGGTCGGTTAAGGGTCTCTTCCCCTTGGGATTGGCAGGTTGTGGAGGGGTGGTAGTGGGGGCCAATTGAGTTTGGATAGATAGGTTTGCGGAAGGAGGTTTTGGTTGGAGTGTGGGGATCCTCATGGGATTTGGTGGAGAGGTGGTTGTTTGGTTTATTTGGGTCTTAAGGGAGAGAACTTGGTCGCGAAGTGTTGTTATGATGGTTGAGAGATGAGTTGTTGGGGGTGGTGGGGGTGGAGACCAATGGTCTGTCTCAAGTTGGCCGGGTGGGGGTGGAGGAGTGGTAGTGCTCCTCGGGTTAGGGGTCCTTGAGTAGGAGGGGTGAAAATGTTTGGGGATGTAGATCTTTCTAAGTTCTACCTTCATCTCTTCCCATGAGTGAATATGTTCTTGTCTTCTAACCCTCCTTAAGCCCTCTATGTGTTCCCACTTACTCTTGGCTTGACCCTGAAGTCGTCCCTTGGCCTTTCGGACTCTCGCGCATCCATATACCCAAGTCTTTTCAAAGTACTTTTCTATGGTAGCCTCCCACCTAAGATAGTCACTAGAATGCGATCCGTCAAAGGTAATATCCCTATCTAGGATGAAGTCCATGGGTGGTGAGTAGGCTAAGTAGGTGGCCATGATGATCGGGGGAATCAATGCAAGGGTCGGATTGATGATGACTCCAATGCAAGCATGCCCTAGGACTTGACTTGATAGAGACAAGTCAATGACTCGCTCTGATAGCAATTGATGTGACACAACCTCGGACCTAATGCAAGCAAGCACAATCACATTCAAATGGGCCGAATTGGGCCACCGCTCTATCGACACTCACCCAAGCCCGGGGTAACTTGGCAATGCCAAGGTGAGGTTGAGGGGTTGCGCCCTTGCTGGTAGAGGGCCAGCAAGGCCAAGATGGGATTCCCAATGGGTATGGATGCCCAATTCAAGGGGGCCGACAAAGTGCCAAAGGCACCGGATGTACTTCTCCCACGGTGATCACTCAAGACAACGGGGCTTGAGGACTGGGCTCTCACTCGCATAACCAGCGGAATTAAGAAAAAATATTGAATGACAAGCACTAAATGGAGTGAAGGTTTGAGCACTTACTTGACCGGTTTGAAGAAACCGATCCTGGTCGGAGACGAGGGCGAGCGGGGAGGCGGGTGGATCCCCACACGCTGCGCCGGGGTAGCTTGACCTGCCCAAACAAGTTACAACACTACACCTCTCACAGGAGGGGGATCTTGGGGTGGGAGTTAAGGGATATTACAACCAAAATTACCTCCGCACAGGGAGGGACCTTCAGCCGGCCAAGCGGGGAGGGGAAACTATGGTTAAAAGCATGGAACGATGAAGTCACCGGTTCTGCCTGCTCTCTCCGAACAGGGACAGGTAGACGGTGTTGCTGCTGTAGAACTCGCTCAGGAATTTCGCTGATGATGAGACTGGTGGTGAAACCTTCGTAGCTGGGAAGGGAATGCCTCAGAATTTCTTCAATTTCTTCTGGAGCCGCTGCTGATTCTCGGACCTGCAGTTGCAGACTTCTAACAGCAGATTGTAGAGAAAGCCCCAGCAGTTTCTGACCTCGGAATCAAGCGCTGTCAGAGTCGTTGGAATCGTGGACGAGTCCTCTTCGCAGCAAAACTGACGGCGAAGCCAACCGATGTCGGAGAAGACTAGGGGATGCAGAACAATGGCAACTAGTCGGTGCAGACTATGAGTGGCAGATCTGCGTAGCTGAGGGAGAAAAATGAGAACTCTGGATCACGAATGCCGAATGAAGTTCTGTTTCTTGATTCTGAAACTAGACTGGGCGATGAAGAACTTTGAAGAAGAACTCGTGGACTGATTCTTTCGGGGTTCGTCATGGCAGAGCTTATAATCTGGCTCAGGTCCTCAGCCAAGGTAGAACTGTGCAGTTGTGGGAGAATGGACCTCCTGGATGGCTCGGAGATCGGAAGAAGATGAAACCACTTCTGTTGCGAAGGAGACTGGTAGACGCTTTCGACGATGGCTCTTGGGTCTTCAAACTCATTCGGAGGAAGTCGTGGTGGCCGCTGCAAGTTACTGGGTCATCTACAACCTCTGGATAGCAAACTGTAACTTCGAAGTAGCTTCCAATGACGAAGAAAGAAGAAGGGGAAGGGGGTAGATGAGTGTGGGAGTGACCCCTGGTTGTAAGGGGGTCTCGGAGGGGGTGTTCTAAGGTGTGGGAGGTGGAGAATAAGGTCTGGAAGAGGGTCCAATAGATGGTGGTAGTGGGGGCTACGAATTTGGTTTGAATGGAGAGAGGGAAAGGATATTCGAAAACAGGTTTAAGGGTGGGGTTAATTTTTTGTCTTGGGAATGGGGGGGTTGTGTTGGGGAAGGGAAGAGGTGCTTGGGGTAGTGGGAAGGGTGCTTGGGAAAGTGGGAGGGGTAGTTGGGGGTTGGATGGTGAGGAGAGGATTGGTGGAGGGGGTCTTGGGAAGGGGTGGAGTATTGATGAGGGTTGTGGGGAATGGGAAGAGGCTTAAATGGGGTAGGTGGGGAGTGGAGGTGGTTGGGAAGGGAGGAGAGAGAAGAAAATTCAAATTTGGGTGTTGAGGAGAGAGAAAGTGGAGTGAAAAGAGAGATTAAGAGAGGGAAGGGTGGGGAATCTCTCCCCTAGAGTTTCTCACCCAAAAAATGGAATCTCTCCACTAGATAAGAAGTGTAAACTCTCAAAATGGCAAGTTTTTTCATTCATTGATTCATTAGTTCAAAATGAAGGGAATGGGGCCCTATATATAGGCAACCCATATTTTACAATAAGACCCTGACAAAAGACTCAATGACAAATAACCGAGGGGGTAGGGGGGTGCACTTGGGCCAAACCCAATGAATTGGGCCCAATAACTTACTAAACAACATAATGACTCTCAAACTTAGGGAAATAAGCACAAGACCTAGGGACATGACTGAAGTAAAATGAAAATTACATCAAATGACTCAAATAAAAATTACATAGGACTGAAAATTAGATAACTAGACCATGCCGGATGCAACCGTGGCGAGGATACGAGCTGTGAACGTAGGCATGGGAGGTGATGTCCCCATCAGACTTAGTCCAATTGAGACGCTGAATAAGACGGTCCATTGTCTAGACTTTACAGTAAATGCATGTGCCAATGTATATACTTCAAAGCTCGACCAGTGTACAGACTTTAACAAAATGCCTAAGACGCTGACAGAGACGGACACGATGTATACACTTAGCCAATGTGCAGACTTTAATGATATGATGTAATGTACACACTTCATGAGATGATGGATATACATACTTCAGCTGAGCAAGCTACAGTGAATGTATAGACTTTGTGAGCGTACGCTGAATGAGACGGTGGCTGAGACAATAGGCTGTACAGACTTTAGATGACTTTAGATGTGTGAACAAGACCAGTGTGCAGACTTCATGAATGTGCAAACTTGTCAACGAGATGCACAATGTATAGACTATGCACATAACAGAAGTCTAACACAAACAATATATCAGTCATACACATGCATTCTCCAGATGATATATCAGTCACAGTCATATGCATTCATGTTGCTATCATCAAAACACAATAACAAATGCACTCACTGTCTTTGCTATCATCAAAATGAAATAGCATTGCTATCACCAAATCAACATAGTACATGCTTGTGCCATTCTCCCTAAGGGGTACAACATTTCATACATTGTACTCAGAGTATTTCATGTTTTATTTTGATTACGCATATAGGATTTACTTAGCATGCATAGTTCATACGTTTAATAATGAAAGAAATTAAATCATGATTAACCATGCGTCTCCATGTCTTAATATGATGTTATCATGTCTTATTTACATGTTGGCACATCTTAGTATGCATCCATCTATCTTAGATTAGCCATATTTTCGGTTTTATTACTATTTACTATAAACAGGAAGAAACGGTCTTCCTGAAGACCGCCTGAAATCACTAGCGGCCCTGCGATAGGCCGCTAGGCCCGATCAAACGGTCCTCACATGACCGTTTACGTTTTCTGAGTTCTATGTTTATATTAATCCGAAACATAATACAAAATAGCCCTAAATATCATATGATAAGCTTAGCTAGTTAGGTTTTACACATGTTTTAAATGTTGTATTCTTGTACTTGGATATGTTCATCAATCATTCTAGTTGATTTCATGTTCCTTATGCACATTGGTATTTTTTTAAACTTATGCTAAATTCATGCCAAAACTATATACTTTTATAATTACATTTCACATGGTTCACGACTTGTCTAGTTTTAATTTGATCATTATTTTATCACGATCCTTTCTCATCTATGAGTCATTTTCTTAAGTACATGACATATACTCCGGTATGTGACCATTAGTTACACTTTGCACTTGTAAGCACACAATCTTGGACTTATGAACCTCTCCACCGTATATTCCTTCTATCAGACTAGGGGATTATGTTTCAAGGCCTCCGTAAGACTCTGTGAGCCTGGGATTCCCACTAGGACGCCGAGCTGGTTGTACCATTAAAACCAATTTTCTAGAAAGCACTTTACCGATGTTTTATGTACTCTGGACCTTAGCGGCCCTCTGGACGATAGTCTGATTCGGTTAGCGACCATTCACTAGACCGCTAAAGGATACCAAGCGGCCATTCACTAGACCACTAAAGCTCCAGATGGTTTTCATGTGTCGACTCTATTTTATGAAATGGTCTAGATTGTGACCGCTTTCTGCGTAAAACGGTCCAATAAACGACCGCTTATTTCTTGATTTAGTCTAACCCAAGGTTTGACCTTTGGGGTTTGTTTTCTTTGTTAGTCTGTGAGGACTAAGTGCAATGGTGCACACACGGATTAAGAGGGGGGGTGAATGAATCCTCTTTTAAAACTTTTGACCCAATTTGAAAGTTAATCAGTAAGCTATGCGAAAGCAAGAATGATTAAGCTATGCTGAATTGATAACTAATTGACACTCAAAACTATAGCCGTGAAAACACCTTAGCAGATCTAATCAATTTATAGTCTAATCAACAATGCTTATATGCAACCTTCTTATCAGATCTGATCCGCTAGATAACATGAATCCAGTTATGTGTACGTGAAGTCAAAAACCAGTCAGTCAGGACTGTTAATGAGATCGTTTCTAACATGCATCGAATAGATGGCAGATAGAAATCAGACCACAGTAGAGAAGATATTTTTAGGTGGTTCGATCCTCCAGACCTACATCCACCTCACACTCAATCCGAGTGTGGCTTCTGCTGATGAACAGCTTGAACAGTTGGGCATTACAGCTTGCCTACATCCGCTAGGCCTCAAAGCTTGCCATTCTCTAACTAACAGCTTGCACTGGGCCTTACAGCTTGCCATCTGCTGACTAACAGCTTGCGCTGGGCCTTATAGCTTGCCACCCACTGATTCACAGCTTCTAACAAGAGATAAAGAAAAATAAGAAATGAAAGATACAACAATCTGAAAGCTGAAAGTGAAAGCCAAAAGATGTAGCTCACCTAGGAGCAATGCGGTATGTATCTGATGGAAAAACCACAAATACTAACTGTAGGGTATCCTTCGATCAGGATCCCTCTTCTTCACTTCCCTTCTCTTCAATCTCAGATCTCTCTGCTCATGCAGGCTCTCTCTTGCGTTTCTGCTCACACTGCTTACACTATGAATTTTTATAATGCTCTCAATTTCTTTTTCTGTCTCTATTTCTCTGGTTCTGGCTAGCCTTCTACTGGTCTCACCTCTCTTCTCCTTCTACCTTGTTCAGCCTTTCTCTTCTTGCTTGCTTGAATGAATTGGACGATCTGCCCCCTTTTATATGCTCCAGGAGATGGGCGTGTGACTACCACGTTTCCTGCCCACATCTCCAAGTAGATCTGATCCAGACCTTTCCACGTGTCATCATCACTTGGCTTTTACTTTCCACGTGGCAGGAGATGCTCCCCTAGGATCACGTGCCAATCATTGGTACTCTTATTCCCATGAGCTCATGCTTCGGGCGTGACTTAAAGTCCTCATGTGAGAGATGATGTTGTTAGCCCTTATGCATCTCAGGTGCTCAAGATTATGTCAGAGATAATCTGTGTTTAACACATGAGAGTAAAGATAGATCAGTTATGCTTTAATCGGATTACTGTAGATCGATAATATATAACGCAATGATTAATAGAAAACCTTAGTCTATTAAAATAATTCATGCAACCTAAACATAATGATTTAGGTCTTAAGGCAATGCAGGCAAACCTGTCTCAATGGTGAATGCACAATGTGCATCGACCTTAATCAGCATAATGCAAAATGTGCACAGACGTTATATGGCTATATGCAAGATGTGCACCGACTTGCTACAGTGTGTGCACAAACTTCATATGCATTGAAGACAAACATGCACAGGCCTTATAACATGCATGGGGCAACTGTGCACTAACCCTGGAGACTTATGTGCACAGACTTTGTGTGAAGGAGGAAAACATGCACTGACCGTAAGTGAACAAGCTACCGTAGAATGCACCGACTATGTGCATAGGACAATGAAGGATGCACCGACCATGCTACACATGCACCGACCTTGTATAGGACATAGCGCAGCTAGCACCGACCTTGGTTATACACATGCGCTGACTTAGTGAGCATGTATGCACAGACCTATATGAAGCATTATGCATAAACCTTATGAAGCATTATGCACAGACCTTATGAAGCACTAACAACAACTTGCACAGACTTTATGCAAGTTAACACGGACTGTATGCATGCTAACACAGACTCTAGTCAAGAGCTCAAGTCAACTAACGTAGACCTTATGTATGAAACAAAGCCAGCTAGCACAGACTTGAATATAAGATCATGCATACTAACACCGACCCTGGGATACAAGTCGTGACGTGCTAACATCGGCCTTGATGCATGATACAGTTGGTAACATTGACCTTGATGCATTACAATGCATGCTAACACTGACCTTGGACGCAATGCACTACATGCTAACATCGACTTTGATATGCAAAACACACCAACTAACATCGACCCTAATGCAAGTGCGATAACTAACATCGACTTTACGTGTGAAGACCTAAGCACTTAACACATAGAAATGACATGCACACAAGGTATTTGATGAAAATCTCATACACACAGACAGACTTTATGCAAATGCATACACCTAGATCTATGTGCACAGAGTTGACTGTAAGTTGACCTTTCACTGTATGTTGACCTGAAATGCATTATATTGTATGAATAGTATCTGTTATGCACAAATTGACTTAAACATGATGCATGAACTCAAATATGACGCATGTAGCCTCCATGCAACATAGATAATTTATGTCATGAATAATTCAGTCGACCAACGCACACGATTCCTATGGTCCAAACACATATGACATCATACACATATGAGTCATAGTGTTTGTCATCATCAAAACACAATATCCAACATTCTCCCCATTTTTGATGATGGCAACACTGTGAGTCATATGATTCAACATGATAAGGCAATAAATCGAATGGACCAAATATTCAATTATTCATGAGACTATACATGCCAATGTGGTGAAGGAATTCTAATGTTGCATCATTCAAGCTCACTCTCTCCCAAACACAGGCATATACCAATTAAAGCACAAGCAAGATGATTCCATTCAGACACAGACAAATCAACTTCAACATATAACTCCACATATGCTCACATGCAACATATGACGCATGACTTCACATATTTCTGCAACATGTGACACATGACTTCTCATATTCTTCCCCTTTGACTTCATCAAAAAGGAAATACAAATATGGAGTAATTTATTAAAGCTCATGCAAACATAAGATCCAAGTCAAGTAGACAAATGCAGACATTGTGAGCACCGATATTCTCCCTTTATGGAAAGTGAATGTAGTGCCTGTAGATGTGACAAAGACCAACCAAACATGTGCTCCCCCTTTGACAAAATCATACGAAGCTACAATTGATCCTCCCCCTTTGAAAAATAATTAATGCAGTCTAGGCAGGATTCTATTCTTCCCTTTAAATCAATGCATTGCAGCCTTGTGACAGAAGGAACAAGGTTTTCAACAGGAAAAACAGATGAGGAATATGTCTAGAGAGAATATAGGAGGGTAATCAATTTATTGAGTGAAGAGTTATCAAAACACATATATTCAGAGAGAGAGAGAGTTCAGTAATTGATCAGGAAATGCTGAGATGAAGAATTTTTCAGTGAGATACCAACTTCATAAATCATTATTTAGATTTCAAAATCTTCCATTATAAGGGCTTATGAATTGGTTTTGATTGATAATCATGATTTAAGAATGATGTAGACCAAGTTCTTCGATAAGATTCAATACTCATATCTGAGTCAATTTTTTAATAAAAATGAACCACTTGCTCATATAACATTCTAGTTCAACCTTCTTCCATCTTACTTAGTTTAATTTCATGACTCCTTTAAGAGTGATACAAGGTAGTATTGAGATTAAACATTAATGAGTACATTTGAATTTAGATCTTGCAGAAATTTTCTGATGCATGTATTTCTCAGATTTTTCTTATTGAGCATCAATTTATTTTTTAATGAGCAATTTTGGTTTAATCAACACCTTTTTGCATGAGGCACAACACGTCTTAGGTGAAATGACCCAGTTACTCAGTGTGATAACCGTATTGCTTCTCTATTTGGAGAATAGAGGTAGTATTAGAAGTATCTTTTGCATGAGGAGACACCTTGGTTAGAGGCCGGAATCCCCAGTTACTCAATACAGCCATACCATTGCTCTGTCATATTTTCAATGATTTTTAAGCAGAGTTAACTATGATACTTCATGACACAATCCTTTGGATAGGTTTCTCAGTTACCACAGTCATTGCTCTGTCTACAATATTTTTTTTAAATATTTTTTTTAAAACAGTTTCAGACAAATTAAATGTTTAAGAATAATACTTACACTATGCATCTCAACCAAAGTAAATCAAGGTTTCAACTTTTCAGATTTCAGGAAATCTTACATGAATTTACATGAGACGGTCAGTTAAGGTTTATTAAAAGATTGATCCAGATATTTTCAGGTCCTTCAAATTCAAACTTTTAAGAATACATTAGACTTAAACCAATTCAAATCAACAAACATTTTTAAACCTGTATAATAGAAGATTCTTCATTAGAGATGATGTCAGATTTATGAAAGGGTGCACAAGCTGAAATTTTTTCAAGACTCAATTTAATTAACATTTCATAACAACCTTCAGCAGTAGAGACATTGACAAGCATGCATAGAAAGTCAAAGAATTGGAACTCATGCCTGTAGCAGATATGATCAATATGCATCAGACAGATCTTCAGAAATTTCTGTTAAGAGAACAGTGAATTGACAAAGATTTTCAAGAAATGGAGCAAGAAGTGTGCAATTGAGCAATGTAGATTAGAAACCAATAGAAAAGACATAAATTTAGTCAGACCACCTTTACAGTAGTGACCATGATGAGTTTCAAAGGTAGGCTGGTAAAGAATTACAACTAGAACAGTATTTGGCGGAGATGGGATCCAAGGATCTACTCACGCAAGAGTTAGTCTTCCAGATAGTCCTAATCTATCCTTCCAACAAGACTTTCAATATATTGTTTAGTTGTTTCAAGATAGCACAGGATTAACTAAATTCAAGTGAAGCTCTCCTTCAGCAAATTAAGGAGTAGCAGACAGAGATTCCAGATTCAAGACAAGTGAGAGTTCAGATGATGAATAATTCAGAGGCAGTCAACAGAAGTCATTTGATTATGTGAATCACTGACACCCAGATATAGCAAGATGAGTTTAAAAAAAAGGTGTAGACAGTGAGAATTCAGATAGTGATAGACTAATGACAAAATGCTCCCCCTGTCTATATGCAGTGAATCACCTCCTTTTGAATTTTTCAAGATAGTGATATGCAATGCAATCACTACATGTATGCATATGCAATGACTTTCCTAAAGGCATTACATGGACACATGTGGCATGAAGACATGCAAGGGCTAGACAAACTCCCTCTGACTTTAGGCAATATATGCAATGAAGGCTGAACATGTGATTTTATGACTCATGCTCATGATTATTCAGACTGCCTTATATGCAACATGACCCATGGTACTAGGCAGAGGACTTGGTCTAAAAGATCACCTCACACATAGTAAGAACCTCCAGACATATTTCATCTACTCTTTAGTAGCATACCATTTGATATACCATAGTGGTCATGCATGACAATGCAGTACCAACACAGCCCTAAATGCATCATATTTTCAATGACTGTATGTCAAATGGATGTGTAAGCAATCAATTGACATATGCAATTCACATATATGCACAAAATTACAGACTATGCTCATGAGTTTATAGCCATCTCTATGTGCACAATCAAGTGACAGGACATTAATGCATCCAGATGAATTCAACATGTTCTTCAATGAATATGTGCACACATAACTCAGTATATGAGGAAACTCATATTTGTGTAGTGCAAATGACAAAGCAGTTGGAAACATGAGAGTTTATTTAACAGCTTAAGCATGAAATGCATCAAACGAGATTTCTGAAGAATTCAAATAAACAAGCCTGAAGAATGTAAGAATGTTACCTAAAAAGTGCATAAATGGGGTTTTCATACTAGGGTGCCTTGGTTTATTTACCCCCTTTTTTTTCTCAGTCACAAGGCACACCTGCAAAGTAATTCCTTATTTTGCACTAGCAGGTACCCATGATTTCTTGGGTCTTGAAATAACAGTGACACCTCTGAATGGTGCTTTCCACATTTTATGAGTGTTCAGATCATCACTTATCATTAAAGAGCAGTTATCCATATAATGGCCTTATTGACCATAATAATGACATAAGACAGCAGAATTAAAATTCCTTCTATGCACATTACTGCAATCATGGAGTCTATGTGCATATTCATGAAAATTTCTGTTAACAGGATGTGCATTCTTTTTACTGAACCCAGCCGGCCAACAATTAGCAGCTCTATGGCCTGGCTTTCCATAGTTAAAACAATTAAAAGTCTTTTTCATGAATTCAGTTCTTTTCTTATTAAAATTATCTTGATGAATAGGGAGTTTATCAGATTTATAAATGGGTTTACTCCCCTGTGCATTCCAACACTCAATGGCCCTATGGCCTGGCTTACCACAATTGAAACATGTAATAAATTTTTCTTCAAAAATTGATTTATACCTATCAAAAATACTTTTATTTACAGGGAATTTACCAAATTCAAAATTCAATCTATTTCCCTGAGCATGCCAACAGTCCTTGACTGTATGGCCATGTTTTCCACATTCAAAGCACCTAATATGCTTTCCCTTAGAGACAGAAGTAATTCTATCAAAAATATTTTTCTTAGCAGGAAAGTTAACATATTTAGAGTTGAATATCTTTCCCTGAGTCTGCCAACATTGAGCAGCAATGTGGCCTAATTTTCCACAATTAAAACAGTGAGCATTCTTTTTCGGATATGCATGAATTTTCTTAAGATTCAAGTCATCTTGTTTCATTAATCTACATTCATGCATGAGATGACCTATCTTATGACAGTAAAAATATTGAAGCCTTTCAGTTCGAACAGAAGAAGGTTTCTTAGCATGAGAATTCCTAGTATGAATTATACCACTATTCAGATCATCCTCCTTCATAGTAAAGCAATCATCCATTTCATGACCAAACTTCCCACAGTAAAAATATTTCACATTCTTTCTTTTAACAGAAAACATCTTGGCCTGAGATTTTTCAGCATGCAATTTATTTTTCTTCTTTTTCAAATTTTTATTCTATTTTTGATCCTTAACTGCAGCAGATTTCTTTGGAGATGTCTTAGAGGTTCCAGCTACATCAGTGCTTCGGACAGAGGTGGTGGCTACGTTTGATGCAATGACAAATGATGTCATTAACTTGTTATTAAAAACTTCCTTATTAACATCATTGTAGCCCAACCCTTCCTTCCTAAAGTTAACTTTGACTCCTAGCAACTTATCCAGATTTTCTTGCCCACTAACAAATTTAGACAGAGAAGCTTTCAAATCCTGAATCTCAATTTTTAGTGATGCAATATTTATTTCATAACTTGCAATCTCTTGTTCACTGTAATTAACAGCTTCATTCAGAACTTTGTTAGCAATTTTGTATTTCTCAATTTCTTATTCCAGATTGCTCAGTTTTTCAGAATCTTCAATACAAATAGTTTTTCCTTTTTCTAAGGCTAGAAGTCTTCCAGACATAGCAAAGTTCAGCTGTTTTAACTTTTCATTTTCCTTAACCAGAGCATCATTTTGAATTAACTCATCAAGAAGAATCTGGTCATCATGAGATGCTTTTGGATTATTTAGAGTTTCAGATTCTCTTTACAAATTTTCAATGTCTTTCTGAAGCTCCATGTTCACAGACTTTATTACATCAGACTTTTTAGCTATTAGATTCTTCTCGACTTCAAGTTTTCTGAATTTTTCTTCATTTTCTTTAGCTGATTTTCTGAGAGATTCATTTTCAGATTTCAGCCTGTTTAGTTCTGAATTAACACATTCAAGATCTTCCAACAGTTTTTCACTCTAAATAGAATTATTGATGAGAAGCTGATCATTATTGATTGGGTTAAGTTTTTCTTCTAGTTCAGAAATCTCATTAGTAAGTTCTTGATTTTTATTTTTGAATAAAATAATTTGTTTCTTAAGCATTTGGACATCAGACATGCAAGCATCAAAAGATTGTTTCAATTCAAAATAATTTTCACATGATGAATTATAACTATTCAAACCAATTATCTTTTTTAATTTTTTATATTATTTTCTTAACATGTCATGTAACTCTAATAAATCAGCATATGCATCCTGCCAGTCATCTAAGGTGAATTTTTCAAAGGGGTTTACCTAATCATCGTCCTCTTCTTCATTTTGATTGCTACTTTGATTACTGTCTTTAGCCATCATACATTGGTCTTTACTTCCACAATAAGCAGTCTTCAGTTTGTTCAGGATGTCCTTGGCTGACCTGCAATCATGAAAGGAAGAATGGAAAGCCTTGTCAGTAGCTGCTTTCATTAAATCCAAAGCTTTCTGATTTTCTCCATACTTTGATCTATGACTGTCAGTCCATTTGGACTTTTTCTTTGGTAATCCGTGAGGACCTTGTGAAATTAACTTCCACAGATCAGGATCAACATTCTTGACAAAGATGTGCAGGTTGTTAAACCATAGATTGAAATTAGTGCCATCAAAAACCGATGGACAAGCCTTGGATATAATGAATAAACAAATCAATGCACCAATAGTAGGTATGCTTGGAAATGCACGAAGGAAGCAGTAGGATCTACTGCGGATCGTTGGATCCGATGAGACAGCAACCTGCTCTGATACCAATTGTTAGTCTGTGAGGACTAAGTGCAATGGTGCACACACAGATTCAGAGGGGTGGTGAATGAATCCCCTTTTAAAACTTTTGACCCAATTTGAAAGTTAATCAGTAAGCTATGCGGAAGCAAGAATGATTAAGCTCTGCTGAATTGATACCTAATTAACACTCAAAACTATAGCGGTGAAAACACCTTAGCAGATCTAATCAGTTGATAGTAAATTGATCAATAATGCTTATATGCAGCCTTCTTATCAGATCTGATCCGCTAGATAACATGAATCCAGTTAAGTGTACGTGAAGTCAAAAACCAGTCAGTCAGGACTGTTAATGAGATCGTTCCTAACATGCATATATCAGATGGCATATAGAAATCAAACCACAGTAGAGAAGAGATTTTTAGGTGGTTCGGTCCTCCAGACCTACATCCACCCCACACTCAATCCGAGTGTGGCTTCTGTAGATAAATAGCTTGAACAGTTGGGCATTATAGCTTGCCTACATTTGCTGGGCCTCACAGCTTGCAATCCGCTGACTAACAGCTTGCGTTGGGCCTTATAGCTTGCCATCTGCTGACTAACAGCTTGCGATGGGCCTTACTGCTTGCCATCCGCTGATTCACAGCTTCTAACAAGAGATAAAGAAAAATAAGAAACGAAAGATACATCAATCTTAAAGCTGAAAGTGAAAGCCAAAAGATGTAGCTCACTAAGGATCAATGCGGTATGTATCTGATGGAAAAACCACAAATACTGACTGTAGGGTATCCTTCGATCAGGATCCCTCTTTTTCACTTCCCTTCTCTTCAATCTCAGATCTCTCTGATCATGCAGGCTCGCTCTTGCATTTTTGCTCACACTGCTTACACTCTGAATTTTTCTAATGCTCTCAATTTCTTTTTCTATCTTTATTTCTCTGGTTCTGGCTAGCCTTCTACTGGTCTCACCTCTCTTCTCCTTCTGCGTTGTTCAGCCTTTCTCTTCCTGCTTGCTTGACTGAATTGGACGATCTACCCCCTTTTATATGCTCCAGGAGATGGGCGCGTGACTACCACGTTTCCCGCCCAATTCTCCAAGCAGATCTGATGTAGACCTTTCCACGTGTCATCATCACTTGGCTTTTACTTTCCACGTGGCAGGAGATGCTCCCCTAGGATCACGTGTGAATCATTGGTACTCTTATTTCCATGAGCTCATGCTTCGGGTGTGACTTAAAGTCCTCATGTGAGAGACGATGCTGTTAGCCCTTATGCATCTCAAGTGCTCAAGATTATGTCAGAGATAATCTGTGTTTAACACATGAGAGTAAAGATTAATCAGTTACGCTTTAATCAGATTACTGTAGATAGATAATAGATAAAGCAATGATTAACAGAAAACCTTAGTCTGTTAAAATAATTCATGCAACCTAAACATAATGATTTAGGTCTTAAGGTAATGCAGGCAAACCTGTCTCAATGGTGAATGCACATTGTGCATCGACCTCAATCAGCATAATGCAAAACGTGCACAGATGTTATATGGCTATATGCAAGATGTACACCGACTTGCTACAGTGTGTGCACAGACTTCATATGCATTGAAGACAAACATGCACAGGCCTTATAACATGCATGGGGCAACTGTGCACCGACCTTGGAGACTTATGTGCACAGACTTTGTGTGAAGCAGAAAAACATGCACCGACCGTAAGTGAACAAGCTACTGCAGAATGCACCGACTATGTGCATAGGACAATGAAGGATGCACCGACCATGCTACACATGCACCGACCTTGTATAGCACATAGTGCAGCTAGCACCGACTTTGGTTATACACTTGCACTGACTTAGTGAGCATGTATGCACAGACCTATATGAAGCATTATGCACAGACCTTATGAAGCATTATGCACAGACCTTATGAACCATTATGCACAGACCTTATGAAGCACTAGCGACAACTTGCACAGACTTTATGCAAGCTAACACGGACTGTATGCATGCTAACACAGACTCTAGTCAAGAGCTCAAGTCAACTAACATAGACCTTATGTACACTACCAGAAAAAGCGGGATTTCAGACGGCCAGTATCCGTCTGAAATCCGTCTGAAAATCCGTCACAAACCACGTTTGTGACGGATTTGCGACAGATGTCAGACGGAAACCGACCGTCTAAAATTCTTAGTCACAAATTTGTGACAGTTTATTTTTCCGTCGAAAATTACGTCTGAAAATAAGACAGAATTTAATCAGTCACAAATTCCGTCTGAATTTCATACGAGACATTTCCATCTGAAATTTGAAATTTTCCGTCTGAAATTTATGACGGATATATTTGCCGTTTGAAATTCCGTCTAAAATTTCAGACGGATATTACGACGGAATATAGTTACCGTCTGAAATTAAGCCCAACTCTTAGTCTCAAATCATGTTACCGTATGAAAACTAGTCCGAAATCCGTCGCTATTTCAAACGGAAATTACGACGGCTGTAATTACCGTCTGAAATTCAACTCAACTCCTGTCCGAAATGTGGTTTGAAATCCGTCTATATTCCAAACGGATTTTACGACGGCTAATAGACGGACTTTATTCGTCGCAAATCTCGTTTGAAAATCCGTCTGAAATCTATGTTTTTTTTTGTAAATCTTAAATTATTTTAAAAAACCTGTTTAATCATACATAAACATCAAGAAATTCTACATCTTGAAAAAAAAATATTGGGAACCTGCTAATCAAATAAACACCACCGAAAAATAAAATTCAACACCATGCTGATCAAATAAATACCACAAAAAAAAGACATTAACCCTGTTGATCCGTCTGAATATCATCAAATATCAAGAAATATCCGGTACATCGTCCATATCCTCATCGTCCGTATCCTCACCGCCCTGCTCATCTCCTATGTCGCCGCCCGCAGAAGGATCCCCCTACATTAAAAAAATAATAACATTCATTCATAGATAAAAAAATTAGTGCGAAGAAATTAGCATAAATTGAAAGCAAACATATCAAATTGATAACTGCATATTTTATAAATCAACTACTAGCCTGAAACAGTATTTAAACTAAGTGTATTTTAGAAATGAACTTTGATTCCGTCAGTTCTAACAAGTCACTTTCATCTCCCCGGTCGTGTTGGAACGATCGGCACGGCCATCCTACCGGTATTTCAATTTTTCGACCCCCGGACCCGACCTGGCAGTTCATTTAAACTATGTGTATTTTAAAAATGAACTTTGAGCGCCGAGCTCAAACCGGACATCCGATTTGGATTCCGTCAGTTCTGACAAGTCACTTTCATCTCCCCGGTCGTGTTGGAATGATCGGCACGGGCATCCGGCCGGTATTTCAAGTTTTAGACCCCCGGCCCCGACCTGGCAGTTCATTTAAACTAAGTGTATCTTAGAAATGAACTTTGAGCGCCGATCTCAAACCGGGCATCCGATTTGGATTCTGTCAGTTCTGACAAGTCACTTTCATCTCCCCGGTCGTGTTGGAATGATCGGCACGACCATCCGGACGGAGTTTCAAGTTTTAGACCCCCGGCCGCGACCTGGCAGTTCATTTGAACTAAGTGTATTTTAGAAATGAACTTTGAGCGCCGAGCTCAAACCGGGCATCCAATTTGGATTCCGTCAGTTCTGACAAGTCACTTTCATCTCCCCGATCGTGTTGGAACGATCGGCACGGGCATCCGGCCAGTGTTTCAAGTTTTAGACCCCCGGCCGCGACCTGGTAGTTCATTTAAACTAAGTGTATTTTAGAAATGAACTTTGAGCGCCGAGCTCAAACCGGGCATCCGATTTGGATTCCGTCAGTTCTGACAAGTCACTTTCATCTCCCCGGTCGTGTTGGAATGATCGGCACGGCCATCCGGCTGGTATTTCAAGTTTTAGAGCCCCGGCCCCGACCTGGCAGTTCATTTGAACTAAGTGTATTTTAGAAATGAACTTTGAGCGCCGAGCTCAAACCGGGCATCCGATTTGGATTCCGTCAGTTCTGACAAGTCACTTTCATCTCCCCGGTCGTGTTGGAATGATCAGCACGGGCATCCGGCCGGTATTTCAAGTTTTAGACCCCCGGCCCCGACCGGGCAGTTCATTTGAACTAAGTGTATTTTAGAAATAAACTTTGAGCGCCGAGCTCAAATCGGGCATCCGATTTGGATTCCATCAGTTCTAACAAGTCACTTTCATCTCCCCGGTTGTGTTGGAATGATCGGCATGGGCATCCGGCGGGTGTTTCAAGTTTTAGACCCCCGGCCCCGACCTGGCAGTTCAGTTAAACTAAAGTGTATTTTAGAAATGAACTTTGAGCGCCGAGCTCAAACCGGGCATCCGATTTGGATTCCGTCAGTTCTGACAAGTCATTTTCATCTCCCCGGTCGTGTTGGAATGATCAGCATGGGCATCCGGCCGATATTTCAAGTTTTAGACCCCCGACCCCGACCTGGCAGTTCATTTGAACTAAGTGTATTTTAGAAATGAACTTTGAGCGCCGAGCTCAAACCGGGCATCCGATTTGGATTCCGTCAGTTCTGACAAGTCACTTTCATCTCCCAGGTCGTGTTGGAACGATCGGCATGGCCATCCGGCCGATATTTCAAGTTTTAGACCCCCGGCCCCGACCTGGCAGTTCATTTGAACTAAGTGTATTTTAGAAATGAACTTTGAGCGCCGAGCTCAAACCGGGCATCCGATTTAAATTCCGTCAGTTCTAACAGGTCACTTTCATATCCTCGGTCGTGTTGGAATGATCGGCATGGCCATCCGGCCGGTGTTTCAAGTTTTAGACCCCTGGCCCCGACCTGGCAGTTCAGTTCAACTAAAGTGTATTTTAGAAATGAACTTTGAGCGCCGAGCTCAAACCGGGCATCCGATTTGGATTCCGTCAGTTCTGACAAGTCACTTTCATCTCCCCGGTTGTGTTGGAATGATCGGCATGGCCATCCAACCGGTATTTCAGGTTTTAGACCGCCGGCCCCGACCTGGCAGTTCATTTGAACTAAGTGTATTTTAGAAATGAACTTTGAGCGCCGAGCTCAAACCGGACATCCGATTTGGATTCCGTCAGTTCTGATAAGTCACTTTCATCTCCCCGGTCGTGTTGGAACGATCGGCACGGCCATCCGGCCGGTATTTCAAATTTTAGACCCCCGGCCCCGACCTAGCAGTTCATTTGAACTAAGTGTATTTTAGAAATGAACTTTGAGCGCCGGGCTCATACCGGGCATCTGATTTGGATTCCGTCAGTTCTGACAAGTCACTTTCATCTCCCCGGTCGTGTTGGAATGATCGGCATGGCCATCCGGCTGGTGTTTCAAGTTTTAGACCCCCGGACCCCGGATTTTCTCAATTCTTCTAAAGTAAATGAGTTTTAAAATTAATAATGAACATAATTGAGTAATTCCATCAAAAGAAAAACATAGTAAACACTCACCTGTGCGGCCTGTGCTGTGGTGGTGGTGGATTGCTGAGGGACCATTCCCCTCTGGGAGAGGAGGCCACTGATTGCCTGCAAAACCACTGACACTTGGCTAGAGATCTCTTGCTGGAAATGCTGTTGCTGCCGCTTCATATCAGAAATCTGCGATCGGACCATGTCCATCATGTCGCTGGCAGAAGCACTGGGGGCAACGGAAGGTATAGTGAAGCCACTGCCACTGGAAGAAGTATAGCTAGAACTCGCACACGCTGATGTCACCGCGCTTGCGTCTAGGCTCTCCCCAAAACCATATAGTCGGCCTTTCTTCGGTACGCCAGCTGCTGCCACCCACTCCACCGGATCGAACTCCGGCTGCTGCGTGTCTCCCTCCCCGTACTTCTCTGTCACTGCTTTGCTATATGTTTCCTACAAATTGAATAAAATAACTAGTCAATTTCATATGAATTACATGCCGATTTAAATGAACGGTACAAGTTACATATGTAGATAAACTTACCGCTGCTGACTTAGCTGTGTCACTAACAAAATCATTAGTCCCCTTCTTTTTGTGTGTTCTGTCGAACACCTCGAGGAACGACGGAGGTCGATTAAGCTCCACAGCCTGTTATACAATTCATAGTAAAAAAGTCAAATATTGGGATAAATTGTAAGAAGATAAATTGGTATATTACTTATCAATTTTTGTTTATGAGCCGCATAAGAGATGGACCCACTCGTATGCAAATTTGAACCTGGTTTTGACGTCCTGTTTGCTTTGGCTTTTTCAGACTTTTCTATCCACTTGGGGTCGGCAAAATGGTCACAAGATATCTCCCAATCCTCCTGCCTCATCCATAGAGGGCGATGCGCCTTCCACAATTATCGGTCTTCACTCCCCCCACTCAATTTTTTAGCGTGTGCTCGGGCCTCATGTATTTTCCTCTTGTAACTTGAGAGCATAGTAGACTCCCAGGCACAACGACATCTCGCCGCGTCATGTCCACATGTGAATTGAAAAGACCGCTGTAAATCAATTACTTTTCACACTTAGTATAAAGTTGTAAATTGACTTTGGGAAATACTTGAATTAAATGACGTAATTACTTACTAAGAACATGTTGTACAATGAATCGCGGACGGACATCGGAAAATCTCTGAAAGTGGAAGCTGTCCCGGGCACATGTGCCAACATGAGTTCGGTGGAATGATGGACAGCGCTGTGGGGTTCAAATTTCATACTGCAATTGCAAATGTGAAAATATTCATATTAGACAGTTGAAGGCTAATTAATGTAATATAACCTTATAGATTTACCTGGATACCCAACACGGGCGACGTCTATCATGGGCCGTGCCTCCCTCCTGACAACTGTCGACATCGTCAAGGGGCTGACTGGTGGGGGTGGGCCCTGTACAAGTGGGAGGTGGTGGGAGGGCACTGGGATCTGTAAGAATAGATCTTCATGTGGAGTGATACATATACTGCGAACAGATAATTAAAATATACATACCTGCAGCAGGAGGTGGTGGGGGTGGCGTCTGCACAAGAGGTGGGAGGCCACTGAGACCTGCAAGAATTTATTGTCATGTGGAGTGATACATATACTGTGAACATATAATTAAAATATACATACCTGCAGCGGGAGGTGGTGGGGGTGGCATATGCACAACAGGTGGGAGGCCACTGAGACCTGCAAGAAGTAATTTTCATAAGTAGAACAAATATTGAAGAATTTAAATTAAAATATACATACATGATCCTCGAGGTGGGAGGCCACTGAGACCTACAAGAATTTATTGTCATGTGGAGTGATACAAATATTACGAACATATAATTAAAATATATATACCTTCTTGAATTAACCCTGCAAACTGCCCACCAATCTCTATTCTTGGATGATGGATAGCTTGAATAGTACACTTGCTGGGCTTGTGCGGCTAAAATGAACGGTTCATAGGTCTTAAGTTTAGACCTATGCTTGACATTGACAATCCCATAATTTGTGTCATGTAGAACAGAATTAGGATCAAACCATTGACACTTAAATATGTATACATGATTGTCTTATCCCAAATACTGAAGTTCTAAGACTTCTTCAAGAATACCATAGTAGTCCAATTCCATTTCATTGTATAAACTTCCCTTCACACATACGCCGCTGTTCATCGTAGACTTATTTCGCCCATAATCCCTTGTATGAAATTTGTATCCATTCACAATATATCCCGGATAGGCACGTGTCTGGTTCGAGGGGCCATAACTTATCTGTTGTACTCTTTGATCAGTAATGAGACCTTGTTCAACATATATTCAAATTAGAGTAGTTAAAATAATAACAATTACCTCAACATACGTAAATACAAACATATATATTCAGAGTTCACACTAACTCGGTTTCTTAGCCATTTGGAAAAAAACTTCTCGCGTTCTTTTTCAATCTCCACATCCTGAATATTTGGACATTTTTCAGCTAATTCTGAATCAAATTGCCTGCAATATAAATGTAGCACCCCGTATAAAAACTGATTAAAAAAATTTGATAAAGCCAATGTATAGACTTTGAGGAAGCCAATGTATAGACTTTGAGGATGTATAGACTTTGAGGAAGCCAATGTATAGACTTTGAGGATGTATAGACTTTGAGGAAGCCAGTGTATAGACTTTGTGAAGTCAATGTTGTATAGACTTTGAGGAAGCCAATGTATAGACTTTGAGGAAGCCAATGTATAGACTTTGAGGATGTATAGACTTTGAGGAAGCCAATGTATAGACTTTGAGGATGTATAGACTTTGAGGAAGCCAATGTATAGACTTTGTGAAGTCAATGTTGTATAGACTTTGAGGAAGCCAATGTATAGACTTTGAGGAAGCCAATGTATAGACTTTGAGGATGTATAGACTTTGAGGATGTATAGACTTTGAGGAAGCCAATGTATAGACTTTGAGGGTGTATAGACTTTGAGGAAGCCAATGTATAGACTTTGTGAAGTCATTGTTGTATAGACTTTGAGGAAGCCAATGTATAGACTTTGAGGAAGTCAATGTATAGACTTTGAGGAAGCCAATGTATAGACTTTGAGGAGCATGTATAGACTTTGAGGATGTATAGACTTTGAGGAAGCCAATGTATAGACTTTGTGAAGTCAATGTTGTATAGACTTTGAGGAAGCCAATGTATATACTTTGAGGAAGCCAATGTATAGACTTTGAGGAAGCCAATGTCTAGACTTTGAGGATGTATAGACTTTGAGGAAGCCAATGTATATACTTTGAGGATGTATAGACTTTGAGGAAGCCAATGTATAGACTTTGTGAAGTCAATGTTGTATAGACTTTGAGGAAGCCAATGTATAGACTTTGAGGAAGCCAATGTATAGACTTTGTGAAGTCAATATTGTATAGACTTTGAGGAAGCCAATGTATAGACTTTGAGAAAGTCCATGTATAGACTTTGAGGAAGCTAATGTATAGACTTTGAGGAAGCCAATGTATAGACTTTGAGGATGTATAGACTTTGAGGAAGCCAATGTATAGACTTTGAGGAAGCCAATGTATAGACTTTGAGAAAGCCAATGTATAGACTTTGAGAAAGTCCATGTATAGACTTTGAGGAAGCCAATGTATAGACTTTGAGGAAGCCAATGTATAGACTTTGAGGATGTATAGACTTTGAGGAAGCCAATGTATAGACTTTGAGGATGTATAGACTTTGAGGAAGCTAATGTATAGACTTTGTGAAGTCAATGTTGTATAGACTTTGAGGAAGCCAATGTATAGACTTTGAGGAAGCCAATGTATAGACTTTGAGGATGTGTAGACTTTGAGAAAACCAATGTATAGACTTTGAGGAAGCCAATGTATAGACTTTATGAAGTCAATGTTGTATAGACTTTGAGGATGTATAGACTTATGGAGTTGCTGGAAATGTGAATTAAGAACTTACTCAACATAAGGTTCAATCTCGAGGCAATTCAAAAGAATATATATCTCAGCGGCGTGTAACTCTCTATCTTCGAGCGTGCGAGTCAAGCAACGTCCGAACGCACGTCCAGGATGTTTAAATATGGAGAGCCGATCGGAAGATTCATCCACTCCCCATCATCATTACGTGGAGGTCGAGTACGACGAGTTTGAATCTCTGGCTCAAAGTACATAGAATAGAAGTTTGAAATTTCTTCAAGAATGTATGCCTCAGCAATCTAACCCTCCACCTGTGCCTTGTTGCGAACTTTCATTTTTAATTCATGCATGCACCTACAACAACAAGTCAGATGGCAACAATATGTAGAGGCTATGGACAACTTATAAGTTAACAAAAATTGTCACATACCTCTCAAATGGATACATCCATCGAAATTGTACAGGCCCTCCGACGATAGCCTCATATGAAAAATGAACGACCAAGTGCTCCATCGAATCAAAGAATGCCGGAGGAAATATCTTCTCTAGTTTGCAAATGGTTGTGACAACTTCTTGTTCGATAGTTTGTACATCCCGAAGTCTGAGTTCAGATGCACATAAAATCTTGAAAAATTGACTCATCTCAGCTAGTGCTCCCCATATCTGCTTTGGCAACAAATCACGAAATGCAATGGGCAGTAGCCTCTCCATGACCACATGACAGTCGTGACTTTTCATACCATATATTTTCCCCTCATTAACATTCACACAACGGGCTCTGTTGGATGCATATCCATCTGGGAATCTCAGCTGTTTCAACCACTGGCATACTTCCTTGATCTGTGTATCATGAAGCACATAAGTTGCTTTAGGCTACACAGTTTTACCATTTACGTTTTATTGTTCCAGTTCTGGACGTCTACAAAGCATCTTTAAATCCATACGTGCTTTGGCGTTGTCCTTTATTTTCCCTTTAACATTCATGATCGTATTGAACACATTATCAAAAAAATTCTTCTCGGTATACATGACATCCAGATTGTGTCATACAAGAAGAGTTGACCAATAAGGTAATTCCCAAAAAATGCTTTTCTTGACCCAGTTGTGATCCTTTCCAAAATTAGGGAGTTACCGTGTGCTACCAGACAATTGAACTACATCTGGTAAATTATGCACCCGTGACGCCATATGTAGACCCGACACCCGTTGTAAGTTAGCTTCATCCATTTCAACAGTATTTTTTTTAAACGAGTCTTTTTGCCTTCGAAAAGGATGGTCACTTGGTAGAAACCGCCGATGGCAATCAAACCAGCAGGTTTTCCCCCCATGTTTCAATACAAATGATTTGGTATCTTCCATACAGTAAGGACATGCTAGCCTCCCATGTGTGCTCCAACCAGATAGCATTCCATATGCAGGGAAGTCACTTATTGTCCACATCAGTGCAGCCTTCACAATAAAATTTTGCTTCCTATATGCATCATAAGTAACAACTCCATCAGTCCATAAAAATTTGAGCTCATCAATCAACGGCCTGAGATATATGTCCAAATTTTTTCTGAGACTTTTTGGACCAGGAATTACTAGGGACAAAAATAGATTTTCTCGCTTCATGCACATGTGCGGCGGAAGGTTGTACGGTGTCATGAACATTGGCCAACAAGAATAAGCTGCCACTGAACCACCGAATGGATTAAAGCCATCTGTGCATAAACCCAATCGAACATTACGTGACTCCCTTGAAAAGGCAAGATGAGTACGACTAAAGTGAGTCCAAGCTTCACCATCGGCAGGATGACTGATTATGTCATCGGCACGACGTACTCTTTCGGTGTGCCATGTCATATGTCGAGCCGTCTTTGAGGACATATACAGTCGTTGCAGCCTAGGCACAAGAGGGAAGTATCGCAACGCCTTGTAAGGTACATCTTTTGCCTTTGAATTGACCCCCCCCCCTTAGATTTGAATCTGTCATGGCCACAAATGGAACATGATATCTTATCTGCATCATCTTTGTAAAATAACATACAATGATTCGGACATGCATCTATTTTCACATATCCAAGTCCTAAGTCATTGACCATCTTTTTTGCACGGTAAAAAGTTTCTGGCAACTTCTCGTCTCGAGGCAACATACTCTTGATCAAGAGGAGGAGACGGTCAAAAGAAGTCTCCCTGATGTGAAATTCAGATTTCAAGTTCAACAACTGTGACACTGCAGACAATCGAGTGTGCTTTTCACAACCATCCCACAGCGGCTCATCAGCATCCCTAAGTAGTTCATAAAATCTTCCGGCTGTCTTATTCGGCGCTTCATCGTGAATATTAAAACTAGGACCAGCAGCATCTACAACCATATCCACGTACCCACTTGTGCCTGCAATATTGTCGGGCTCATACCTCAAGAATTGCTCACCATGACACGTCCAATTCGTATAACCATCCACGAACCCTTTCGTATACAAATGATGTTGCACATCCCATGTTGAACACCACCTAAAATTTCTATAACTTGAATAGGGGCATCGAATGTGACCGTCGCGATCTATTGCTGCATTTGGATTCCCCAATGCAAATTGAATGAAACTCTCAACCCCAAGCTTAAAGTCATCTGACACCACCCGGTCAACTATTCTACGATACATCCATGAACGATCTGTCGACATTTTACCTGCACCCAATAAATGACAATACACATCCTAACTTTCAAATCATTACTCATAATATTACACCTGACCCTTTCCTCACATCGTTCATCATAGACCATTTGCAGTTGGAAGAGGAATATTGATTAGATTATCACTTTTTAACCCATCCATGAAGGTTTGATCGCACAATCACTTACTATATGTGCTGCACGATTTGCTGAAAATTTCGGCAGCATCTCTCCACACTTCTTCGATATACCAAATATATTTATTGATTTTGAAATTTTCTTAAACACTTACAAGTAAGTGGTTAAGAAAACACTCAAAATCAATAATGTATATCAGAGAAGAGTGAGGAGACGCAACCGAAATTCTCAACAAACCATACAAACACATATAGTAAATGACTGCCTAAGTGCGATCAAACATTCACAGACTGTCCAAACGGGACAATTCAAGACTTTGAGGTAGATATATACATTCTCATAAACAAATGAGAACATACACATCAAATCCAAAGTCTTGAACAGGAAGGCACATTGACACGGTTTTAACGCACTCTCCTGAGGTGCGTGTAATGTTAGGTCGCACCCACACACCTCAGCTCACAGGGAATACCCTATGCATTTATATAACATAAAATTAAATAACAACGCAATTATCATTATGCACATATCAAATTAAATAGCACCTAAATTACAAAATTTTTCAAATGAAGAACATCGAAGCTAAACAATCTACATTTTTTAGTCAAATTAACATCAAATTTCTATTAAAATCAGATTTAAAAATATATTTACATGCAATTAAAATCCATAAAGCTTTAAATCACAAAATGAATTTTTTGGGTATTTACCTATTGCTAAATAGAGAATTCTGATTTCTTTACATTTATCAACATCTTTGTATATATGTACTACTTAAGATATGTGGTCATTCCATTTCTCTATATCTTCTTATCATCATAAGACAAGGTCATTCCATTTCTCTATATCTACTTAAGATATGTGCTTTCCCACCCTGTATGTTCTTATTATTGATCTTTTCTTTCTCCTTTCTTCTTCCTCCTCTGCTGGTTGTCCATCTCTGAAGGTATTGTGTTTCCTAACAAGGGTGCAGCTAAAATTGGAAGGTTGGCAGTCAAAATTTCTATCTCAAGCTGGTAGAGCCGTATTGATTGACTCAGTCATATATATTATGCCAGTTTTCCTTGCCTAAGTCACTTTTATCCCAAAGAAGGTGATCAGTTTCATTGACCGACTATGTGCAATTTTTTTTTGGTATGGAGAGAAAGACACTAGAAGTGTGGTAGCACACTAGACTCCATCAAGATGTTGTTCACTGTCATGAACAATGCCCAAGTGATCCTATTTTTCACATGCTGCTGCGCAGGAGCTGTTATGAACAGAATTGTGAGGTCATCAATCTCTTCACCTCCTACAATGCCTTGTGCCCGTAATTGTTCAATTGTAGCTAAGAGAACAAGGTACAAAATTACAGAGTGGAAGAAGTATTCTGCGTAGGGCGGTGGCTTGGGAGGTGGGTGACATCGAAAAATTAATCTGACAGATGAGCAATTGTGCAACTTAACCAAGGATGGAACAATGTGGCAAAGCACCTTCATAACAACTGAGGGTGCAATTTGCAGACTAATCCCAATCTGAAATAATGATGATTTCAGCTTAGATGTGAAATTTCTAAGCATGACCATAATTGGTACAACAATTTTACTCTTGTCATCATCATCAACTAAGATATCTTTCTTGTGATCCACATATACTAGTTTCCAATCTATCCTCTGTATGCTGAACAGTCAAGCAAGATCCTGCTTCAACTCATCATTGCCCGAAGACCGAGTGATATCTATTGATCTACCAATCAAAAAGTTGCTATCATTAGTGGAGTCACTAGAATTAAATGGCACATCTGGAACCCCAAAAGATTGAGAAACAATTGATGTTGATAATTCTGCTTGAGTTTCCTTGGAGCCACTGGAATTGGAAATAATGTTGTTTGAAGTGAGATTAGTCTGATAGTCTTTGCCAGAGCTTATGTTTTTTGCTAGTAAAGGATCACTAGGCATTGGTATCCCAAGAGGGTTATCAATGTCAACTCCAAAAAGGACATTGTTTCTCGGATCAGAAGCTGGAACTTCACTTTTCTGCATACCATCTGAACTAAAAATTAATGATTGTTGATTGAATGAAGGTTCTTTGATGGTTATGCTACAATATGCCTTGTTCATGAGTGCATGAGGAATGATAGGACAATTGTTTGTTGAAGGTGATGTAGAACAAGATGGGTTATCTTCAGCCGGGGTTACGGATACATCCTCATTGTCCAAACAGAGTTGCTGCAAGCTAACAACAGTACATGAGACAACCATATTGATAGCATTTTCTTCATGATGCTCAATGTTCTGCATTTGAAACTGGGAGGAATTCATGTCATCATTAGGGCCTCCACCCAAACCAGATTCTTCATCTGGATTATCCATCTGTTTGTGTGTGCCAGATCCTGTCACAAGTCTAGTGGAATCTTCTCCCTGGATATCACCATCTACACTTCCCTGTATGGCATATATCTCATCGATCGGCAAACTATGATGCAAACTAACTCCATTTTCATGAGAGCTTAATGATGTAGATCTGTCAGCATAAGCAGCTTGCTCAATATCATCGTGTATTAAGGTGCCGTTTGATAGGCTGTTAAGGAGGTGTTTGATAATCGTGCTTTCGTAGATAACCTCGGCTAATCTGATGGGTGCGAGGAGGTTAGTGGGGTCCACGTCACTCTCTATCGTCACTACTTCACTCTAATTCATTATCAAATCGGCCCTAATATCATAACATGTTGCTTTCAATGATGTTTCCATGTTTGATGCGCCATAAGATATTTAAAGTGCCTTGGCATTTGTTTCTCATTTTGATTTTTAATTCAAACATATCAAAACTAACCAGATTGATAATTTTAGAATGGAAGGACTATGTTGTTTTGCAGTACCTCACATACCTCACATGACATCTAAGAAAGATATTGTCTTCTTAGATTAAAAATTATTTGGAGAGAAAAAGGTCTAGGGATTGGAACAAATAGATAGTTCTTCAACTATAAAAACCAAAGAGATCTCAAATATTTTTATTTAACTAGAGAGTTTTTTATAAGATCATTCTATCTAAATGAATAACATTTTTTATGACGGAGAATCTAACAAAACTAGCAAATGTCAAGAAATGAATAATATTTTTGTCTAATTAGGTGACTAATGTAGATTCGGAAATCTCACCCCAAAGAATAAATCTTCTATGAATTCTGCCACCTGTGAAATTTAGAATCTAAGGAGGAGGTATTAATAGCGAGGGAGCATGGGTAAGTATTATAGTATAGATGGAGCCAATTGATGGTGGAAAATGTTGAGTATGGCCCGTTACAGTGTGTGTCTGCGAGGGGGAGGGGGGCCACGGACAGGGGAAGAGAGGGTGGTGGAGGGGGTGGGGGAGGGCTGCCGGAGGGAGTGAGGGAGCGGGAGAGGGGGGCTGAGGTGTGTGCTGTACGTGTGTGTGTGTGTCTGCGAGGGGGAGAGGGGCCACGGACAGGGGAAGAGAGGGCGGTGGAGGGGGTGGGGGAGGGCGGCCAGAGGGAGTGATGGAGCGCGAGAGGGGAGAGGGAGAGGGAGTGAGGGAGCCGGACAAGGGAGAGGGAGAGGGATTGAGGGAGGGGAACATGATCGGGAGAGAGAGAGGGAGAGGGAGGCCACTTACCGGCCGGCGGCGACGGTGACCGTGGGAAGAGGATGATGGCGGCGACGGCGACCACGACTGTGAGAGGGAGGGAGGTTGGCGAATGGCGGCGACGGCTAGGGCGGCGGGGCCTCCGGCGGCGGCGAGGACGGCTCCGGCGGTGACGACCGCAAGCAGAGGGCAGAGGAAGGAGAGAGTGAGAGGGAGAGTGGGGGGGTGGAAATGGGGCCGGGTGGAAGAGGTGGGAGGGAGGGGTCGGAGGTGGCGGGAAGTGTGGAATTTTGCGACGGAAATACGGACGGAACTTATTTCCGTCTGAAATTTCAGACGTATTATTTCCGTCAGAATATCCGTCCCAAATTTACGACGTATATAAAGACGGAATATATTCCATCTATAATTATAGACGGATCTTCAGACAGACTATAGTATGTCCTTAATAACAACGGAATTTGTGACGGAAACTAATCCGTCACAAATACAGACGGATTTTAAGATGGAAAATATCCGTCTGAAATATCCGTCTGAAATCCCGCTTTTTTTGGTAGTGGTATGAAAGAAAGCCAGCTAGCACATACTTGAATATAGGATCATGCATACTAACACCGACCCTGGGATACAAGACGTGATGTGCTAACATCAACCTTGATGCATGATACAGCGTGGTAACATCGACCTTGATGCATTACAATGCATGCTAACACTGACCTTGGACGCAATGCACTGCATGCTAACATGGACTTTGATATGCAGAACACACCAACTAACATCGACCCTAATGCAAGTGCGATAACTAACATCGACTTTACGTGTGAAGACATAAGCACTTAACACATAGAAATGACATGAACACAAGGTATTTGATGAAAATCTCATACACACATACAGACTTTATGCAAATGCATACACCTAGATCTATGTGCACAGAGTTGACTGTAAGTTGACCTTTGACTGTATGTTGACCTGAAATGCATTATATTGTATGAATAGTATTTTCTATGCACAAATCGACTTAAACATGATGCATGAACTCAAATATGACGCATGCAGCCTGTATGCAACAGAGATCATTTATGTCATGAATAATTCAGTCAACCAACGCACACAATTCCTATGGTCTAAACACATATGACATCATACACATATGAGTCATAGTGTTTGTCATCATCAAAACACAATATCTAACATTCTTGAGTTCCTAGATGATCTTAGAATTATCTGGAGTCCCAAACTGTGTTAAAAAGGTTAACATTAAGTTACGGAAGTTAATGAATATACCGTTATGCTACCGGACTGTCGCCGTAGCATAATGTTTCTTTTTAAATCATTCTTTGGAATCATATCAAATTTTGGTACGTTCTATACCTTGGTTACTTGATCATGAAACTTGTTATTTGGAATTGAATTATTGGCCTACATTATTGTTATATCTCGTGAAAGTAGTTGGATTTATAACTTGAAGATGTAAGATCGGGCACGGATTGTGTCCAAGGGCTCCATTCTAGTCCCCACGACCGATGGTCGGAAACATGCTATAAACCATGGGGTACGATGATACTGGCATCAGATTGCGCTGGAAGTACTTTCTCTTATAAATGAGTGAAATTCACGAGGCTCGTTATGAAATTTACATGCTTGTTAATGCATAGCCTTTACAAGGTTGTGTACGTACTTTCTAATTACATGCGCGTACATTCTTGTTCATAAAAGGCCAAATTTATCTACATGATAATCTTGCTTGATTCATGGTCTATACTCACTCACACCTACTTGCTCAGTTATTTCATGATTCTTGGTTATTCTAGTTTATATCGCTTGTTTATCGCATTCGTATTTTCACCTTGATTCTAGAGCTAAGACGTTAATCACTTAAATATTATCTTCATGTTGATACGAAGATACCTACTGGGCAAGTGTGTTCATACCTATTTTCTTGTCTATTTCAGGAGGTACTAGTGAATCAGATTCAGATTATGCTAGTAGCGGGTCCGAGAGTGAATGAAGGTTTTCAAGATGAGGGAAGCCTTAGATTATCAAAGTGTCTAGTCTAGTCATATTGTAATTTTGATTTTATTGAGTCGTAGTGATGAAGTTGTCAAGAAATGATATTATGTAAATTGATAATGGATATGAAATAAAGTTTGAAATTTGCGAGAAATTACTTGTGCAATTACTTTTGTGTGATTGTCTTGTGCTATGATCTTCTTGCCTGTGAGAGGCTTACCATGCCGGCTGTTCACGTTCCGATATTCCTTTCACTGTATTAAAAGCTCGGGGCGTGACACTTTACTTGCTAACAAGTGAGGCAGTGAGATATGAAGTCCATTACTTCTCTTTTCATGTCGGGCCACCAGAAATTTCTCTTTAAGTCTTGGTACATCTTGGTAGCACAAGTGTGAATACCATACCTTGATTTATGAGCTTCTTCTATGATCAATTTCTTAGTGTCGATATGATTCGGCACATAGATTCGATCTTTAAACAATAATCTTCCATCAGTTGAAATGGAGACTTCCGACCTTTGATCAATATTAGCCTTGATCTCCATCAATGTGAGGTCATTTTTTTATAATTTGACTAGATCTTCAATCAATGTAGGTTGTGACCTTATGTTTGCAATCATACATCCCTCCTCTTCTTTATCAACATCAAGATTCAAACGAGCAAAATCCTCTATAAGATAAGTCGTACCTTTCCTGAGACTTGCTATAGTTGCCATTGGTCTTCTGCTAAGAGCATCAGCTACAACATTTGCTTTGCCTGGATGATATTGGATAGTAAAGTCAAAGTCTTTGAGATACTCTAACCATCTACGTTGTCTCATGTTCAATTCTTTTTGGGTGAAGAGGTATTTCAGACTTTTGTGATCTGAAAATATAGTGAACTTCTCCCCATAGAGGTAATGTCGCCAAATTTTTAAGGTGAATATAACCGCAGCTAGTTCCAGATCATGTACAGGGTAGTTTTCTTCTTGATGCTTTAACTGCCATAATGAATAGCAAATTACCTTTCTGTTTTGCATAAGAACGCATCCCAGGCCAATGCCAGATGCATCGGTATAGATTTCAAAGCCACCACCTTCTACCGGTAGTGCCAAGATAGGAGCCGTAGTGAGATGATCTTTAAGAGTTAACAAACTCTCTTCGCAATCCTTTGACCATAAAAAGGGTTCTTCTTTCTTGTGAGTCTAGTCAAAGGGACTGTAATTTTAGAGAAATCCTTAATGAATCGCCTATAATAACCAGTCAGACCTAGAAAACTTCTAACTTCTGACACGGTCGTCGGTCGACTCCAATCCATAATAGCTTCAACCTTAGAAGGATCGACAACGATACCTTCTTTTGAAATAATATGCCCAAGGAAAGAGACCTCCTTTAGCCAAAACTCGCACTTGCTAAGCTTTGCATAGAGTTGATACTGTCTTTGCATTTGCAAGGCTATTCTTAAGTATTCTTCATGTTCCTCCTTAGTCTTGGAGTATATAAGAATATCATCTATGAAGACGATAAAAAATTTGTCGAGAAAAGGCCTGAAGACATTATTCATCAGTTGCATAAATGTTGTTGGGGCATTAGTTAACCCGAACGACATTACCATGAATTCATAGTGCCCATATTTGCTTTGGAAAGCTATCTTATATATGTCTTCGTCTTTGATCTTGAGTTGATGATAACCTGACCTGAGGTCTATTTTGGAGAAATATTCCGCTCCAAAAATTTGATCAAAGAGCTTGTCGATACGCGACAACAGATATTTGTTCTTGATAGTGAGTTGATTTAGTCACCGGTAGTCGATACATAGCCTAAGAGATCCATCCTTCTTCTTGACAAATAAAACTGGCACACCCCAAGGGGATGTGCAAGATCGACTGGAGCCCTTGTCTAATAACTCCTGAAGTTGTTTCTTCAATTCCTTGAGTTCTATAGGGGACATTCTGTAGGGAGCTATTGAAACAGGTGATGCTCCAAGAACAAGTTTAATGGAGAAATTTACTTCCCTTTCGGGTGGTAAATAGGGTAGATCCAATGGGAACACATTACAAAACTCATTCACAATGCGAATATCCTCTAAGATGATTTCCTTGGACTTAGTGATGATTACGGAAGCAAGAAAAACTTCACATTCTTGCGAAATGAGTTTGCAAGCATGAAGAGATGAAATGATAGTAGGATGCTTCCTATACTTGATACCAAGGAAAGAAAATCACGGAAGACCCAGTTTCCGAAAAGAGATTCTCCTATTGTGATAATTTATATAGGCGTCGTGGTCTAAAAGCCAATCTACACCTAGGATAGCATCGTAGCCTTCCATGTCAAGGCATACGAGGTTTGCAGGAAGATTATGACCTTCTACCATTACCTCACTATTGGGGTACTGAGTTGTAAGTTTAGTTCCGGGACCTAAAGATGTAGTGATAACTAGGTCCGATGGTAGAGGAACTGATGGAACTGGCAGGGTTTTTGCGAAAGCAGTAGATATAAAGGAATAAGAAGCACCAATATCAAATAACATGAATGCAGGATGAGAATATATTTGAATGGTACCTTCTATTAGCGTATCATCCTTGGGTGCTTCATTATCATCCAGAACAGCGTTAAGACGTGCCTGTCGCTTGCGTCCACCGCCGGAGGACTGATCCATCATGAGGGGGTAATCCGGCATGCGGTGCTCCCGGCTGCCACATCGTAAACACGTCCCTAGGCATTTTCAGCATTCTTCAGTTGAGTGGCCGAACTTCTCACAGAAAGAGCAAGCCGCCATAACTTGCTTATCTTCTTCTTTAGCCTTCTTGTTCTTGTGATCATCCTTACCGTTCCCATTCCGGGATATCTTCTTGTTATCCCGAGAGTTGTAAATGATGCTGAATTTTTCCTCTCTTCTTTGTCGCCGATCAGTCTTTTAGCTCGGCTCCTCCCCTTTGCCTTTTAGTTTATCGACCTTCTCCAAGGTCCGTTCATACAAGTGTGCCCGTTGGACCATCTCTGCATAGGTCCGAATATTTTGCGTGCCAAGTTACTGGATGAAGATGGGCCACAGCCCGTCCATGAAATAATTTGCTTTGAGGAGATCCGTGCTCACTAAATGCTGAGCATAGGGTGCCAGGCAAGAGAATTGTAACTCATACTCCACCACCATCATCATGCCTTGACGTAGCGAAGCGAACTCCACCGCCTTCCTCTCCTTGACATGTTCGGAGAAGTATTTTGCTCGGAAGAGTGTGAGAAATCCCTCCCAAGTATGCGGTGCTTTTTCAGGTGGTGTCAGAATAGCCTTCCACCAAGTACGCGCATCTTTGTTGAGTTGGAACATGGCGAGATTAACCTTCTCTTGGTCGGCACATTGCATGACCTCGAATATACGGTTCATTTCAACTATCTAGTTTTCATCTTCGTCTGGGTTGGAAGAACCAGGAAATCACAGAGGGTTTAGACTCTGGAAGTTGCGGTGCAGATCACCAGCACCATTCCTCGCGCCGGCTTGGGCCATATTTTGCAAGGCCTGGGTGAGACCCACAATAGATTGTTGCATTACACCCCAATCAACACAGTGAGCCATTGTAAGACTAAGGTACCTGAGAAAAGTAATAATTTGTTAATTCCTACGGAATTAAAGGAAATTAACTTAGAGATGAGTTCTAATTAACTATCTCATCCCGGGTTCTACTCAATTTCTCTCATGGGTAGGGAATTTCTTTCCTTGTTTCATAGGTATGGGTCCTTAAGCCTTGGACTTAGCCTTTGACTCGACATTTTTCTGGAATAAGTAAGTCCTAAGACCTATGCTCTAAAACCACTTTAACTGTCACGTCTCAAGATTATGTAGCGGAAACAATCGGGAATGTGAACAGTCGGCTAGTACGCCTCAAGCGGGCAATATAATCCGAGCGCTAACACATTCACACAAAAGAAATGAATGCACATAATGATTGATAAAAAATCTAACTTTTATTGATAATGACAATAAAATTACAATGGTATTTGACTCAATTCACTAGACTCAAATAAAGGGAAAAAATGCATAAACTCGACTTGACTTATGACTCTACTAGGTCTTCTCTCGATCTTTTAATCACTCTCGGATCCATCACTTAGATAGTCTGAATCCGACCCACTAGAATTTCCTGAAAAAGATTGAAAAAGTAGGGAATGAGCACACATGTCCAGTAGGTATCTTCGTATTAACATGAAGGCAATGTTTAAGTAATTAACATGTTTTCTCTAGAGTAAAGATAAATTATGAAAATACAATGAAACACGTGAATAAACCAAAGTAACGAGATATGATCAAGGTTAAGATATGATAGCATGATTGAACAAGTATATATATATCAAGAATGTAAGTTTGATCTTTCATGAACAAGAATGTACTTTTTCATAACCATAAAGGCTATGCACTAGAAAGTCATGTAACGAGAATGTACTAGCAATCATGTAATTTTCACAAGATTGTCTCGTGGATCTTCACCGGTTTATAAAAAAAGTACTCCCAGCGTAATGCGACGCCAGTGTTTATCATACCCCATGGTTTATAGTATGTTTTCGGTTATCTGCCAAGGGGACTAGAGTTGAGCCCTTGGACACTGTCCGTGCCCGCTCTTACATCTTCAAGTTATAAATCAAGCTACTTTCATGAGAAATATAAATATGGCCAATAATGTGACAAGTTCAAACTATAGTTCCATGATAACAAATATCAAGGTAAGAAAGTTTCAATTAAGAATATGAGAGTTCAAAGATTTGATTTAGAACAAGGTTATGCCATGAAAAAAAATCGGTAGCATAACGACATATTCTTTATTTTACATAAGTTATTAATACCTTATTTGACAAGTGTTAAGTTCCAAGCACTCATTAGACCATCTAGGAACTTATAAAAACCCAACCCAAAGGTCAAACCTCGGGTTAGACAATTAAGGACCAAGCGGTTGTTTGCTGAACCGTTTTAATAACTCCTGCAGTCTAGACAGGACCGTTTAAGAGAGGCATGCGGTCAAGTCAGGACCGTTTTAGTCAAGTTAGAGCCAGAATCAAAAGGCTTGACTCAGGGCACATGCGGTCATAGAGGGACCGTTTTTGGGAAAAAGCGGTCTCGGGCCAACCACTAGACAAGGCTTAGCGATCGTTTGAGGACCATTTTTTGAACTAGAACTCAAAAAAACACCGATAGTGTAAATGCTTTCTAGACATTTTAGGTTTTCATGGTACAACCAGCTCGGCGTCCTAGTGAGAATCCTAGGCTCGCGGAGTCGTATGGAGGCCCTAAAACAAGATCACCTAGTCTGGTGGAAGGAATATCCAATGGAGAGGATCACAAGTCCAAGATTATGTGCTTAATGTGTAAAGTGTAACCAATGACATCGTATCAAAATACGTGCCACGTACTTAAGAAAATGGCTCATAGATAAGAAGAGCTTTTAAAACAGTGATCAACCAATAATGAAACAAGTTCATCTATCACTTTGAAATATGCATTTAATACAAGAATATATTATTTTGCTATGAAACTAGCTTAGATTAAAAATAGCTCATAAGTACATAAAACCATGAAACATATCCAGGTATACGACTACAGTGCTTAAAACATGAATAGAGTCTAGTTATCTAGGTTTATCATATGATAGAAAAGGTTAATCTGCATTATGTTTCGGGTTGACATAAATACAGAACTCAGGAAAATCAAGCGGTCACTTGAGGACCGTTTGATAGGTCCTAGCCGTCTATCGTAGGACCGCTAAGGGACTCTGGCGGTCTCATGAAGACCGTTTCTTCATGTCTACTGTAAACATCAATAAAACTGATATATATGCAAATCTAGGGTAGATAGATGTATGATTAAATATACCAACAGGTACATATGGCCTGATAAAACCATATTAAAACATGGAGATGCATAGGTTTGAGTGAGATAAACTAGAATTATCATTTTCTTATTAAGGGCAAGGTTCATGCATGCTATGTTAACCCTATATGCGTAGTCATAGTAAAACATTAAATTCGTCAAGTACAATCAATGAAAATAGGATGTAATAGAGGGATTTTATTCCTAACATAAGAATTTAACCTTTTCATGAGATAACCTACCTCTGGTAGTGCTCCTAAACTTTGAATTTCTGACTGGAAGGAAGCCCTAGTTCTGCACGTTCTCTGCCAAGCCAACAACTTCTCCCCTTCATTCTCCTTAACCTCCTGACCTAAAATCGTGAAATTTGGAGGGTAGACAGAAGATAGAAAGGGGAACAAAAAGTTATAAAGACACTACTTCTAAATACCTCGTTTAGTGCTTCTATTTTCTTGATCTTCACTGGCCGTCGCACTAGTTCCTGTGCAATCTGTTGCGATCTAGCGACTTACAGAGGCTCTAACTTTCCAACGGCTAGGTCTTTTAGCATAAAAATTTAAGGGTAGTTAGATAAAACTAAGAAGAACAATTTCTTCTAAAGAACCAACCTGAGTAGACGTCATCTTATCTTCAAAATATGCGAGCCAACATTAGGGTTCGCATGAGTCAAAGTTAGGGTCTATTTATAGGATTCACCTAGGTTTAAGGGATTAGATCGAACCTCGAGTCCTAAATTGGAGTAGAGTAAATCCTTAGAGTGTTCGAGTGAGTCTTCCATGCCAGGTAGCCTCGATCTAAGGTGATTTGATAGACCAAGATCCAAGCTTTTTCATGTTTCTTTGATTCACGGTTTGGGGTTGCCTAGCTATCATAGCAGGACTGCTAGGGTGGGTCTAGCGGTCGCGCGATAGAGCACCAGGCTTCAGAAGATCCGAAATTTTTGAATTTTCGTATTATCTCCCATTTATCCCCCAATTGATGTTCATATCTCACTTTAAATACATAATTTACTTAATTTACATTTCTATTAATGGGCTTGAGTCTAAAATTTCTTGGAAATGGGTCTTTGGGCCTATTTAAGTTGGGCTTAGCCCATTAGTTGATCTAGGGCTTTTAAAGGCATTAAATAAATCCTTAATTCTTCTTAATAACCCATTAAGCCTTAAAAAATACCTATTAGTTTATATTTTAATCCAAAAAATTTCTAGAAAAACCTCGAGCGTTAGAGGATTGACCTCAATTGCGCTTGAATTGAGTTTGAATTTGATCGATTAAGCTCGTTCTACCCAAAACTCTGAGTTTTACCTGAAAACTGTTGATTCGGTCTTAATCAAATTTTATTTTGGGCTTGGCCTAGTAAACAAGTTTGTTAATAATTTCATCCTCTACAAGAATATAATTTTTATATATTTTTATAAATTAGTCAAAATTTAGCCTACGGGTGAAATTCTATTAATTTAATTAAGTTGAATTCGGATGGTCATGAAAAATTGATTCTACCTCAAAATATTACATTTCTTATATGGTCATCATTTAACTAAGAAAAATGATTGAAGTCATTAGATGACAAGTTATTTAAGAAAATAACTATTTTAACCTTTTCAGTAAATCGACCTCACTTTTACGTCGGGTCTCAAATCAATTATTCATTCCATTTTTTTTATAAATTTATTTTTCTTTTCCTTTTGTTCATTTTTATTTATTCACATGAGATTAAATAATTTAAGCAATTTTGTAACATAATTCACAACATGTTTTTCATATATTTCTTTTCCATCATTTTTCATTTCATTATATATTTTATTTTTATTTTTTTATCCTTTATTAATTGATTGGGATATTACAAGACGAATGAAGAGTTGAAGAGCAGTAAGATCCCCCACATTAGGGTGCAAAGGGATATTTAAGATCATGTCGGTCATATATTGACCATTTCATGTTCGAACGGGAGTCCGTGTTGAAGATATTCCCAATATACGTGCAATACAGGACAGGTGTACGCCAAGATACAGCAAATTTGATATTTGAGTCATTGAGGAATGAGTCAAACTTAGTGAGATATTGGCCCGGGGCAAGGTCCGTCCATGGCCATTATTGGGTGTTACCCGAGGGTCAAGCACGGCTTGCGGGGCATCTTTAGTATCTCCTTCACGCCGGGCTCAAGGAGGTGAGGACTTCCGGATCAAACGCCATTACTTCCTTAAGTTCATTTTCTTTATTATTGTGTTTTTTGTGGCATTCCTTTTCTAAACATTGGTATTTATTATTTATCGTTCATTCTTCTTTTTTTCTGTTATTTCATTCATTTTTTGTTTGTATTGATTTTGTTGTTCATTATTAGTTTGTTGGTCAATTATTTGTTTTATTTTGCTATTATTATTATTCCTTTTTTTGTTCACTATAGATCAGGGGGAGGTGCACGGGCTGCGTCGACACAGGGATTTGCCTGCGTCGACATAGGGGTTTAGGCACCCGCCTTTCTGCTTTTCTTTCTTCTCTTTTTTTTTTGCTTGATGAAGGCTGAGTGGACGCAGGGAGCTGCCTGCGTCGACGAAGCATAAAAGAGTAACAGGCCGGGGGCTGGGTGAATGGCTGCGTCAACCTGCAACATTGGCTGCGTCGACGCAGTGCGCCAGGGCTCAACCCAAATCCGCGCCTCGTCGACGCGAGCTCTGCACCACGTCGGCGCAGGGGTGCTCACTGAACGGAGGCCAAGCGATGTTGCGTCGACGTAGAGCCGAGCTACGTCAACGCAGCCTGCGTCAAGGGAAGAACCTCTTCTTCTTTGGCTTTTCTTTGTTTAATTTATCTCACCTGCTTATTGGGTTTTGTGGGAATTCATTCATTTCATTTTTTTATCATTCTTTTATCATTCATTTTTATTTATTTATTTGTTTTTTTGTTTCATCTTCTTCCTTTCTCCTTGTTACACATGGGCGAAGCACACATATAATGCAAATGCAAATGTACATGAGTGCCTGTGAGAGAAGGAGTGTAAAACATGGGTTCAAGTATGGTTTTGGGAATTTAATGCTCGTGCATGGCTATGCATGCTTGTGCATGGTTATACATGTTCAATTTTCCTTTTTCTTCATTTCTTTTTGATCAGGGGAGTTCGGTCGACCGAAAGTTTAATTCGGTCGATCGATCCTCCCAAGAATGGGAGTCTGTTGGAGGGGTCGACCCTAGCAGCACATTGAGTGGACTCCATAGTGAATCGATAGATCAAAAATTGGATTCGGTCGACCGACCCTCCCAAAAGTGAGGAGGCCTGTGAGTGAGTCGATGCAGCCGTCAGGGTGCGTCGACTCATCTACTGGTCGGTCGACCGAAAACTAAATTCGGTCAACCGAACCAATGGACATGTCCCAGTGAACAAGCTTTTGTATGTTCATCCCCTTTTAGAGATAGAATGAAATGCAACAATGCATGTTTTGATTGTCATGCAAGGGTTTCAACATACATCTATGTAGGGCACTCCTTGGCACAAGGCAGAGTATTTTTACTTACGCATAGTGAGAATTTTCGCCTAGACGCAATCCGAGTTTCCATTACTCACTATTTGATATACCCACGGGGTAATGACAAGCAATCATTTAAGAATGAAGTGTTCATGAGATCTCATTTGAAATTATGGATGAATGCACACACACACACACACACACACACACACACACACACACAGATATATATATATATATGTCAAAACATGCATGAGGAAGCAAATGCTTGAATTCATGCTTGAATTCAAGTAAATTCAATGAAGATCTAGTGCAATTTAATATGCAAAGGTAGTGTTTGATCGTCTTTGGTGCGGATCTACCATGCAGGATTTGGCTTCTTCTCTTCTTCTCTTCTTCTTTTTTGTTTTTTTACCAAGGGAAAGTATGCATCGAAGAACTGCCTCGCTTGAAGGGAGTCGACCCTGTTCAGACTCCTGCACGGGTAGAGACAGATAGAAACCACCCCAAGGGGAGTTGACCTGTAACGACCCAAGATCCGGATACTGGGAAGACCCCGATACCATTCGAATCCTGGCCCGCCGCCCATGAGCCGGGAGGACCCGGAAGGGATAAAAGGAGTGTGGAGGTACAAAGAAATAGAAAATAGAGCAGGATAATTCAACAATTAACAGAAATAAATAAACTACAATAGAGTCCAGTCAAATAGAAAGTACAGTCTAAGATAGAGAAACGTACCCCACGCCAAGAGAACACTCGGCCCGGCAAGATGGCAACTAAGAATCTCCGCACAGTAGCCTCGAACCTCGAGGAAGAACCATCACACCTAAAAAGCAGGGGTGAGCCTTCTGTCACTGGCTCAGTAGGGGTCCCGCGGAACCCCAACAGTAAACAACGGCGGTGGCAGAATGTAGTAACTACAGCAGGAACAGCAAATCGGTGGCCGGTAAAACTTGGCACTGCAGCTACTCCTACTGGAACAGAAACCAATGCCCCGATCCCACTGTCAGGGGACCATCGAAGTAATGGGGAAACCTCTGGCTACGCTACCAGAAGTGACATCACAAAAATGCTGTCGTGGACCTAACACCTTCTAGGGAGAACCCTCGATGACACCCACCGAAACCCTAGACCTCTACCTCAGGAACACACCTGGAACTGCATGCAAAACCACGTCTCGCAGAAGGGAAGCGGAAACTCAAGTCACAAGAAACTCACGTCACGTGACGGGAGCACTGCCCACTAGAAGCAAAGCCAGATGCATCCACTAACGTCTTAAACTGCACCTCAAGTGTCTCTTTATGACTCCCCAGGCAGAGACCGAGACACACACAAACAGTACCATGAACAAGGACTAGCTGGGGTCGCGCTCGTCAACGCAGGTCCGACAGCCCCCAACTAAGTGTGCACACACAAACCATGCGCCCTAGGTCAGATCCTCAAGCTGGTTCTTCCCCCGAAGCCCGGACTCAGGCTGCACGTGGAGGCCCTACGGTAACTAACCTAAAAATCGTCTCTCGCGGGTAATCTGCTTCACCACTCCCGGGTGGGTCAGTACATGCGTGCTGTAAGAAGGCTATGACTAGTGAGAGGTCACTAATCGTGAACACGGAAAGCCACACACGCACCCATCACGAGTAACGCGGAGTAACAGGTGGCACGACGCCACCAAACTTTGGACAACCTACTAATCTACTAAATCCAATGGTCCTTGAGTCAAATGACTCGGGTCAAGACCGTTGTACACAACGACACAGTGCCGTTAATCTAGCCTAATCCCTAGGTCTAAAAACTTCGGCACGATGACTCACGAGCCAGTTCACAATTGTCGAGACCATTCCCTCGAAGGGGGAACTCAAGATACCTCCAGCCCCAGGCTGGGTGACTGAACTCACAGTCCAAGGGCCTAAGTCACGGCCCACACGGAAAACACTTTCCAGAAAGCCAATGACGTGCGGGAGCAGCCCTCCGCACTCATGCCGACTCACGGTGACTCGATCTAGTGAATACACGGAAGCCCAGAACACACACAGGGTCACTTGGACCCTCAAGACTATGGGCACGCAAATCGAGAAAACACTGCACTTTCAGACACCCAAAAACAAGGTCACGGTATCCTCCGAGATGTCCGGGACACACACGGGCCAATGGCAACACACCAAGCCATCTTCCCCTCACACCGGCCCCTAAAATGCAGCCCTACATGAACGTGCCACCCACTTGGTGCGCGTTCAGAAGTAGCAACTCTCCTGGTGCGAGTTCAGAACAGAACGTGCCACCCTCCAAGCGGAAAACATGGACAAAACCCTATGCCAGCTTTCGATTGTACTGGACCTTATGGACTCTGATCACTGCAACATCTTGAATTCCCATGTACATCCACAACCACGCTCTGATACCAATTTTAATGATCCAAGATCCGGATACCAGGAAGAACCCGATACCATTCGAATCCTGGCCAACCACCCATGAGCCGGGAGGACTCGGAAGGGCTAAAAGGAGTGTGGAGGTACAAATAAATAGGAAATAGAGCAGGACAATTCAACAATTAATAGAAATAACTAAACAACTACAACATAGTCTAGTCTAATAGAAAGTAGAGTCTAAGGCAGAGAAATGTACCCCACATCGAGAGAACACTCGGCCCGACAAGCTGGCAATTAAGAACCTCCGCACAGCAGCCTCGAACCTCGAAGAAGAACCGCCGCACCTGAAAAGCAAGGGTGAGCCTCCTGTCACTGGCTCTATAGGGGTCCCACAGAACCCCAACCGTAAACAACGGCGGTGGTGGAAAGCAATAACTACAGCAGGAACTGCAAATCGGTGGTAGGTAAAACTCGGCACTACAGCTACTCCTACTGGAATGGAAACCAACGCCCCGATCCCATAATCAGGGGACCACCAAACTAACGGGGAAACCTCTGGCCACGCTACCAGAAGAGACATCATGACAACGCTGTTGTGGACCTAACACTGTCTAGGGAGAGCCCTCAGTGACACCCACCGGAACCCTAGACCTCTACTTCGGGAACACACCCAGAACTGCAAGCAAAACCACGTCTCGCAGACGGGAAGCGAAAACTCAAGTCACAAAAACTCACGTCACGTGACAGGAGCATTTCCCACTAGAAGCAAAGCCGGATGCGTCCATTGACGTCTTAAACCGCACCTTAAGTGTCTCTCTATGACGCCCCAGCAGGGGTGAGACTCATGTCACTGGTTCAGTAGGGGTCCTACAGAACCCCAACCGTAAACAACGACGGTGGCGGAAAGTAGTAACTACAGCAGGAACAGCAAACCGGTGGCTTGTAAAACTCGGCACTACAACTACTCCTATTGGAACGGAAACCAATGCTCTGATCCCATAGTTAGGGGACCACCGAACTAACGGGGAAACCTCCGGCTACACTACCAGAAGAGACATCACAACAACGCTATCGTGGACCTAACACCATCTAGGGAGAACCCTCGGTGACGCCCACCAGAACCCAAGACCTCTACCTCGGGAACACACTCGGAACTCCACGAAAAACCACGTCTCGCAGATGGGAAGCGGAAACTCAAGTCACAAGAAACTCACGTCACGTGACGGGAGCACTGCCCACTAGAAGCAAAGCCGGATGCGTCCACTGATGTCTTAAACCGCACCTCAAATGTCTCTCTACGAAGCCCCAGGTGGAGATTGAGACACACAAAAATAGTACCACGAATAAGGACTAGCTAGGGTCACACTCGTCAACGCCGGTTCGACAGCCCCCAACTAAGTGTGCACACACAGACCATGCGCCCTAGGTCAGATCCTCTAGCTGATTCTTCCCCCGAAGCCCAGACTCAGGCTGTGCGTGGAGGCCCTACGGTAACCAGCCTAAAAATCATCTCCCTCGGGTAAGCCGCTCCACCACTCCTGGGTGGGTCAGCGCACGCATGTTGTAAGAAGGCTACGACTAGTGGGAGGTCACTAAATGTGAACACGAAAAGCCAGACACGCACCCATCGAGAGTAACACAGAGTAACAGGTGGCACGACGCCACCAGACTCTGGACAGCCTACTAACCTACTAAATCCAACGGTCCTTTAGTCACATGACTCGGGTCAAAACCGCTGTACACAACGGCGCAGTGCCATTAATCTAGCCTAATCCTTAGGTCTAAAAACATCAGCACGATGACTCACGAGACAGTTCACAACTGCCGAGACCATTCCCTCGAAGGGGGAACTCAAGATACGTCCAGCCTCAGGCTGAGTGATTGGACTCTCAGTCCAAGGGCCTAACTCACGGCCCACACGGAAAACACTTTCTGGAAAGCCAATGACGTGCAGGAGCAGGCCTCCGCACTCATGCTGACTCACGGCGACTCGATCTAGCGAATACACAGAAGCTTGGAACACACACAGGGTCACGCAGACCCTCAAGACCATGGGCACATAAATCGAGGTAACACTGCACTTTCGGACACCCAAAAACATGGTCACGGTACCCCCCGGGATGTCCGAGACATGCACGGGCCAAAGAGAACACACCAAGACGTCTTCCACTCACACCGGCCCCTAAACTGCAGCCCTACATGAACGTGCCACGAGCCATTCTCCTGGTGCGCGTTCAGAACGAGCCACCCTCCAGGAGCGCGTTCAGAACGTGCCACCCTCCTGGTGCACATTCAGAATAGAACGTGCCACCCTCCTGGGGCGCGTTCAGAACGTGCCACCCTCCTGGTGCGCGTTCATAACAGAACGTGCCACTTTAGAGCAACGCGTTCTCAACCGCCTTATTGTTCATCTTCCTCGATGAATGCGACCCCCCGATACGGTGCCTTCTTCGAAGAACACGACCACCGTGATGGTCGCGTTCTTAGTCCACACCCGAATATGGCAAAAATCACGAGAAAAACCCATTCCACGCCCCAATCACCCCCAAGTGACGGAGAAAACAAGGGGAAACCCATCTGCAACCTCTCTAGCACCGAGAGGGCCCATTTAAACTCTAAAAATGCGATTAAAACATGAAATTCGGCTCACCCCCCAAAATCATGCATTTTCCCCAAAATGTGAAAAAAAAACCGCTCGGCTCACCGGGGCCTACAAAACTCGCGGGAGAGAAAGTACGCGAGTTAAGGTTCCGTCCCCCTACCTCCACCAAAGATTTAACGTATCGAGGACGCCAATCCACCGCAAAAATGCCGTTTAAACCCTCGTCGGCTCGCGATCCCAGGATCCGCCTCCACCATCGCGATCCTTGTCTCATGCCCGTCGTTGCACGTCCCACGAGCATCGCTGCCCCCTCCTCGTCTGCCTCCGTCGGCCGTTCGAAGAAGAGAGGGGGAGAGGAGAGAGTGTGAGAGAAGAGAGAGGGTGAGGGAGAGAAATGAGAGATGGGGAGAGAGGGAAAACGGTTTTGATATATAGAAAATCCAAAATTTAGGAAAATACCAAAAATAGGGAAAAATACTCCCCACAATCCTTGAAAAATGCACAAAGCGGTGGTAATGTCCCAGAGTCGGAGAAAGCGATAGTTCACCCTACACGATATTCCGAAGGTCCGACAGACAAAAACATGCGTGAACCGTAAAACTCAATCCGAGACCCACAAAAATGGTCCGAACACCACAGATCTTGATTCGATAAATATCCAAAAAACCTGGGGCGTTACAGCCCTCCCCCCTTAAATAAATTTCGTCCTCGAAATTAAGGACTAGCAACAAGCCACAAGGCAAAGACATCTTAACCAACTGACAAAGCTGTAAGAGCCCCAGCACAGTAAAACCTCGATTCTCACGGAAACACAGATCTTGAGGGATACGGCTAGACCATAATCACAAGCAGCACCTCGCTCTGTACATCGCACACATGGATCATCAGAGTAGGCATAACACAAAAGCACAAGTCTGGTATCACCTCAGTGATGGGGGCATCTCTCACCCTTCATATTTTTTTACAACTTCGATTGCTTGCTAGCATAGCTCCATTGTGTCCGTCATATTTCTCTAAGTCGAGTCATGTAATTTTCATATTTTCTTTGAGTCATAATCATGTAATTTTCCTTTTATTTGAGTCTTGTACCTAGGTTATTGAGTCATTTCCCTAAGTTTAAGTCTCATTAGGCTAATGAGTTTGCTATTGGGCCCATTTCTTTGGGCTAGGCCCATGGGCGCCCCCCTCCTTCAGTTATTTGTTAGTGTGTTAAATGTCAGGGTCTTTTGTGGAAATGTGGGTTGCCAATATATAGGACCCCATTTCCCCCATTTGTAATCAATCAATGAGTCAATCAATCAATGAAATTTGAGTTTTCTAGTGTCCCCATTTTTCTTTTGGTGAGAAACCATTATTGGGTGAGAAGCCCTCTCTTCCCCCCCCCCTCTCTCTTCTCTCTCTCTCCCTCCAAGGGGAATTCGCCCCCTCCTCTCTCTCCTCCCTTCCCAACCACCTCCACTCCCCACCTAACCCAATAAAGTCTCTTCCCTTCCCCACAACCCTCATCAATACCCCACCCCTTCCCAATACCCCCTCCACCAACCCTCACCTCACCTCCTAACCCCTAACTACCCCTCCCACTATCCCAAGCACCCTTCCCACTACCCCAAGCACCACTCCACCTCCCTAGGCCATTTGAATTCAAGTTTCTCCTTCCCTCCACAGCCCTAGGTCGCCCAAGCCCCTTCCCCTTTGGTTGGGTTCGCCCCCCCCCCTCTCTCTCATCTCCATCATTCTTCCTTGCTCCTCTCCATCACCTCTCAGCCCTAGTTCGCAGTTGAAGACCTACAGAAGACCAGCAACTTGCAGCAGCCACTCCGACCACATCCCAGCGAGTTTGAAGACCCAAGAGATATCCACGGAAGCATCTTCCTGTCTTCTTCACAACGGAAGTGGTTTCATCTTCATCCGAGCTGTGTGCTGCCCGGGAGATCCGTTCTCCCACAACTGCGCAGAGCTGCCCCTGCTGAGTACCAGAACCGGAGTAGAAGCTTCACCACGACGAACCATGGAAGAATCAGTTCAAGCGCGCTTCTGTAAAGTTCTTTCTCGCCCTGTCTACTTTCAGAATCAAGAAGCGAAACTTCGATCGGCATTCGTGATCCAGAGTTATCAATTTTCTCCCTCAGCTACGCGGGTCTGCTACCCATAGTCTGCACCGACCTGTCATCATTGTTCAGAGTCCCCTGGTCTTCTCCGGCATTTTTTGGCTTACCCGTTAGTTTTTCTACGAAGAGGACTCATCCACGGTTCCAACGAATCTGACGGTGCTTGATTCCGAGTTCGGGATCTGTCGGGGCATCTTCTGCAACCTGTTGTTGGAAACCAGGAGCTGCCAGTTCGAGACTCTGCCTCCCTGTTCGGGCCTCCACCCAGACCAGCAGCGGTGACAGAAGAAATTAACAAAATTTGGACGACTTCCCCGGCCTGCTATGAAGATTTTCTAGGTGGTTTCGTCCCCAAAAAAATTCGGTAGCAGTTGCAGCAGTCAATTCTTCAGTCCCCTGTCAGCACTCACAGAACTGGACAGACTCGGCATCGGCTTCTTCTCTTGTGTTTTCATCGCTTTCTCCCCTCCCCGCTTGGCCGACTGAAGGCCCCTTCCTGTGTGGAGGTAGTAATTGGGTGTATTCTTTAGTTTCCCTTCCCCATGATCTCCCCCCTTGCATGGGGTGTAGCGCATGTCATTTAAAATTTCAGGTCGAAGCTTCTCCGGCGAGGCATACGGGTAAGCCCACGCTTCCTCGCTCGCCCTCGTCTCCGGCCGGGATCGGTGTCTTCACACCGATCAGGTGAGCCACTGCACACTCCTCTTTGCTTAAATTCCCTTGCTTAATTAGTATCGCATCTTAGTGCCGTCGGTGGTAAGTGGAGCGCCCGAACCCAAATTTTGCTTATGATTGAGTGACTACCGCGGGTGAGTTGCGAGAGAGCCATTAACACCCACGCCCTCGGCGTGCTGGCCGCCTACGAGAGTGGGCATCCTAAGACCTTTGAGAGGTCCAATCCAAAGCTAGCCAACCCCCGGAGTTGTAAGGGCCTGTCCCGGACCCTCACCACTATCACCGGTTTACCTACGGGCGCAAGAGTGCGCTTAGCGGGTGAGTCCGCCCGAGTAAAGTCACCAGTTCGTGCGTTGGTTGCTTGCTAGGTCCAAGGGTCATTTGATAATGTGATTATAACCCCAAGGTGATGTCGCATCAAGTGGTATCAGAGCAAGTTCACAACTTGTCTCTATCAAGTTGGTCCTAGGCCATGTTTATGCATTTAGAGTCCTCGGTTGCATCTCCCATGTCCACTAGAATGGCCACTTCATACCCGTCATATCCATCCCCATCAACTTTCCCAAAAAGCCCAGATCCTCATGGAAGCTCCATTACCAACAAAGTGGGTAGCAACACCTCTATCATAGAAGCCCTACCTAATGTCCTTAATCGGCTTGAAGATATCATGTCTCGACTCGACCGACTCGAAGGAAATAGCCGTACACCAAAAGTGAATGAGAGTGACCTTTGGTAAAATCTAGAAACCATATTTTTAGAACACTTGAAAATCAAAACCCCCGCCTTTGATGGATCCAACAGCCCATGCCTTTACCTAGATTGGGAGATTTCCCTAGACCAATTCTTTAAAGGTTGCCCCTTGAACGAAGGAAGGAGAATGAGGCTAGCCAAGGCACACCTCTCTAAACAAGCTAAAACTCATTGGTTAGTTGTGGAAGGTTTGAGAAGGATCCGTAGGGAGGCTCCAATTAGCACTTGGGATGAGATGAAGACCGAGCTTAGAAAAACCTACACTCTCCAACCCTCTCCCTCCTACTCAAATCACCAAAGTCCAAGGAGCACTTCAACTCCATCATCCCCACCCAGTCAATCCAAGACCCTAATCACCCATTCCCCACCACTTCCCATCTCTCCTACCCCAACCACTACATTTACACCCCACCTCCAAGTCCACACCACAATCATAGGTCCCCATACCCAATTGGGCCCCATGACCAACTCTCCACCTAGGCCCATGGTAACCCCCACCACTACCTCTCCATCACCCCCAAAAGGGGACACTCCTCCCAAAACCAATCAACCCAAACCCCTTCAACCCACCCATCTTCCTCTCCCTACCCCAATCCAACTCCCACCAAAGCCTCCACTACTACCCTTACCTATCATAACCCAAGTTTCCCACTACCTACCACCCCGGATACACCATGCCCCAATCATCACCACACCCTCAAAAGCCCCTCTCACCTCCTTGGAAGAAGAACCCATACCCCACCCCATAGTGGTGAACACTCCAAACCCACTCTCCACCTTGGAGGAAACCCCAGTCCAAATTGAAGAAGAAATAACACACGAGGGTCTTCACCTTACATCACCATCTCTAGTTGGAGTCAATCTCATCTTAGGGGAACCCCTTGTTAGTTGGCTAAAGAAGAGCCCAATAAGAGAGATCACGGCCCACGATTTCCCACCCATGAAGGAAAACCATCCCATAGTGCCCATCTCCTCTTATCACACCACAATCCAAGCATCTTATCAAGTAGAGACCTTAGAGGATTTTCTTAGAGGCTTAGCATGGCAAATTGAGTTCACTAGCATGTTGACCCCTATGGCCGAACAAACTAGGAGCCTTGGCCTCCTACACCTATGCATCGGGTCAATCACCTCGGTCTATACCAAAGGTTGCTACACTAGCGACTTCCTTTTCCTTCTCCCTATGGTAGAAGAACCCATCTCGATCCACTCCCCTACCATTGAGATCCCAAATACTTTGATCAGCCAACCCACTAGAAACTTTGGCCCAATTACCTTGGAGGAGGATGACTCATAATTTGGGAACCTTGAAGACGTAGAGTGCCTCCCTCTAGGAAGACCTTTCCACGACCCCTTTGATCCCTTCCTATGGGAGTCTAGTTCCCCATGTGACCCACCCACCTTATCCACCACCCACCATTCCCTATCCCAACCCACTATGTTAGACCTAATTCACTCCATCCTAGATCCGGGTTACACCTTGGAAACCATGACCTTGGGCCACATACCCCTAGGTAATAAGGTTGTGCCCCACCCCATGATGACCACCTTCTTAGATCTATTCGATCCTTTCCAATGGCAGTTAAAGGGTTGTCCCACACCTCTACACATGAAAGTCACCTTTAGGAAAAATATGCATGTGTCTAGACTTACCACACCACTTGGCATGAACACTATGTTAGGTCCATTCATTCATATCACCCACATGACAAGTGGAAAGCATGAGTGGTCCATATTCGGATGTAATGGGCCACCGTCATTCATCATAAGTCTTAAACATGTTAGGAGCATTCACGGATGTCCAGGTCCCCCGATACTCATCACACCCACGCATGAAAGGGGCACCTATGGATGCCCCGGCCCTCCCTCACTTCACATTGGTCATACACATGTCAAAGGCATCTACGGATGTCCGGGTCCTCTGATATTTACCACCAGTTTGCATGATAGGGCCACCTACGGGTGCCCCGGCCCACCTAGGTTGACCGAAGTCTACACTCCGTCATTACTTGATATGTCTACTTTTGGTTGCCCCGGTCCCCCTTTGCATACCACACACTTCCCACCCACACCACACCGTAGCTCAAGGCATACTCATTCAAGCAAGCATCTAGCAATGGGCGGTGAGGATCGTAATGAGCGGGCAAAAATTCACGAGTGGCACTTTGAATTCCAAGAAGGCAACCTCATGATAGTGGCTTTGGAATGGCTCTACCTTAGGGCCACCTCCAAATCGAGGGCACGAGGACTTGGACCTTCCATGTTTCAAGTGGCTTTGGCAACCTGGCTTACGGGTTGGATTTACTCATGGGATTTTGGGATATACCTCACATTTCACGTAACGGATCTAGCACCCTCTAAGGGCACCGCGGTAGATCCTAGTGAGCACATTGAGCCTACCCCCATCTTTGTGAGCGACACCCTCAGAGAGCTTCCACATAACAGCTTGAGAGTCCGACGTGCGCACACGGAGGCAATACTGGGCAAGCAAGGTACTATCATCGGCAAGAGGGTGTGTCCAAGCCACCTTGAGAAGTTGAAGCGCCGTCCCCTGGTTGTGAACGCGAGGTTGAGTTTGGAGGTTGTAGCTTGCCCGGAGTTGCGTTGGAGGACCTCTTCCCCGACGGACTCATACTCGACAGAGTCGAGTTCTTCGCACCCCGGGGGTATGATGGGGGCATCTCTTACCCTTCATATTTTTTTAAAACTTCGATTGCTTGCTAGCATAGCTTCATTGTGTCCGTCATATTTCTCTAAGTCGAGTCATGTAATTTTCATATTTTCTTTGAGTCATAATCATGTAATTTTCCTTTTATTTGAGTCTTGTACCTAGGTTATTGAGTCATTTCCCTAAGTTTAAGTCTCATTAGGCTAATGAGTTTGCTATTGGGCCCATTTCTTTGGGCTAGGCCCATGGGCGCCCCCCCTCCTTCGGTTATTTGTTAGTGTGTTAAATGTCAGGGTCTTTTTATGGAAATGTGGGTTGCCAATATATAGGATCCCATTTCCCCCATTTGTAATCAATCAATGAGTCAATCAATCAATGAAATTTGAGTTTTCTAGGGTCCCCATTTTCCTTTTGGTGAGAAACCATTATTGGGTGAGAAGCCCTCTCTTTCCCCCCCTCTCTCTTCTCTCTCTCTCCCTCCAAGGGGAATTCGCCCCCTCCTCTCTCTCCTCCCTTCCCAACCACCTCCACTCCCCACCTAACCCAATAAAGTCTCTTCCCTTCCCCACAACCCTCATCAATACCCCATCCCTTCCCAATACCCCCTCCACCAACCCTCACCTCACCTCCCAACCCCCAACTACCCCTCCCACTTTCCCAAGCACCCTTCCCACTACCCCAAGCACCACTCCACCTCCCTAGGCCATTTGAATTCAAGTTTCTCCTTCCCTCCACAGCCCTAGGTCGCCCAAGCCCCTTCCCCTTTGGTTGGGGTCGCCCCCCCCCTCTCTCTCATCTCCACCATTCTTCCTTGCTCCTCTCCATCACCTCTCAGCCCTAGTTCGCAGTTGAAGACCTACAGAAGACCAGAACCTTGCAGCAGCGACTCCAACCACATCCCAGCGAGTTTGAAGACCCAAGAGCTATCCAAGGAAGCATCTTTCTGTCTTCTTCGAAACGGAAGTGGTTTCATCTTCATCCGAGCTGTGTGCTGCCCGGGAGCTCCGTTCTCCCACAACTGCGCAGAGCTGCCCCTGCTGAGTACTAGAACCGGCGTAGAAGCTTCACCATAATGAACCTTGTAAGAATCAGTTCCAGAGCGCTTCTTCAAAGTTCTTTCTCACTTTGTCTACTTTCATAATCAAGAAGCGGAACTTCGATCTGCATTCGTGATCCAGAGTTATCAATTTTCTCCCTCAGCTATGCGGGTCTGCTACCCACAGTCTGCACCGACCTGTCATCATTGTTCAGAGTCCTCTGGTCTTCTCCGGCATTGTTTGGCTTCCCCGTCAGTTTTTCTGCGAAGAGGACTCATCCACGGTTCCAACGACTCTGACGGTGCTTGATTCTGAGTTCGGGAGCTGTCGGAGCATCTTCTGCAACATTCTGTTGGAAACCAGGAGCTGCCAGTCCAAGACTCTGCCTCCCTGTTCGGGCCTCCACCCAGACTAGCAGCGGCGACAGAAGAAATAAACAAAATTTGGACGACTTCCTCGGCCTCCTACGAAGATTTTCCAGGTGGTTTCGTCCCCAAAAAAATTCGGTAGCAGTTGCAGCAGTCAATTCTTCAGTCCCCTGTGAGCACTCACAGAACTGGACAGATTCGGCAGCGGCTTCTTCTCTTGTGTTTTCATCGCTTTCTCCCCTCCCCGCTTGGCCGGCTGATGGCCCCTCCCTGTGTGGAGGTAGTAATTGGGTGTATTCTTTGGTTTCTCTTCCCCAAGATCCCCCCCCTTGCATGGGGTGTAGTGCATGTCATTTAAAATTTCAGGTCGAAGCTTCTCCGGCGCGGCATACGGGTAAGCCCACGCTTCCTCGCTCGCCCTCGTCTCCGGCCGGGATCGGTGTCTTCACACCGATCAGGTGAGCCACTGCACACTCCTCTTTGCTTAAATTCCCTTGCTTAATTAGTATCGCATCTTAGTGCCATCGGTGGTAAGTGGAGCGCCCGAACACGAATTTTGCTTATGATTGAGTGACTACCGCGGGTGAGTTACGAGAGAGCCATTAACACCCATGCCCTCGGCGTGCTGGCCGCCTACGAGAGTGGGCATCCTAAGACCTTTGAGAGGTCCAATCCAAATCTAGCCAACCCCCGGAGCAGCAAGGGCCCTTCCCGGACCCTCACCACTATCACCGGTTTGCCTACGGGCGCAAGAGTGCGCTTAGCGGGTGAATCCGCCCGAGTAAAGTCACCAGTTCGTGCGTTGGTTGCTTGCTAGGTCCAAGGGTCATTTGATAATGTGATTATCACCCCAAGGTTGTGTCACATCAAGTGGTATCAGAGCAAGTTCACAACTTGTCTCTATCAAGTTAGTCCTAGGCCATGTTTATGCATTTAGAGTCCTCGGTTGCATCTCCCATGTCCACTAGAATGGCCACTTCATACCCGTCATATCCATCCCCATCAACTTTCCCAAAAAGCCCAGATCCTCATGGAAGCTCCATTACTAACAAAGTGGGTAGCAACACCTCTATCCTTAATCGGCTTGAAGATATCATGTCTCGACTCGACCGACTCGAAGGAAATAGCCGTACACCAAGAGTGAATGAGAGTGACCTTTGGGAAAATTGAGAAACCATATTTTTAGAACACTTGAAAATCAAAACCCCCGCCTTTGATGGATCCAACAGCCCATGCCTTTACCTAGATTGGGAGATTTCCCTAGACCAATTCTTTAAAGGTTGCCCCTTGAACGAAGGAAGGAGAATGAGGCTAGCCAAGGCACACCTCTCCAAACAAGCAAAAACTCATTGGTTAGTTGTGGAAGGTTTGAGAAGGATCCGTAGGGAGGCTCTAATTAGCACTTGGGATGAGATGAAGACCGAGCTTAGAAAAACCTACACTCTCCAACCCTCTCCCTCCTACTCAAATCACCAAAGTCCAAGGAGCACTTCAACTCCATCATCCCCACCCAGTCAATCCAAGACCCCAATCACCCATTCCCCACCACTTCCCATCTCTCCTACCCCAACCACTACATTTACACCCCACCTCCAAGTCCACACCACAATCATAGGTCCCCATACCCAATTGGGCCCCATGACCAACTCTCCACCTAGGCCCATGGTAACCCCCACCACTACCTCTCCATCACCCCAAAAAGGGGACACTCCTCCTAAAACCAATCAACCCAAACCCCTTCAACCCACCCATCTTCCTCTCCCTACCCCAATCCAACTCCCACCAAAGCCTCCACTACTACCCTTACCTATCCTAACCCAAGTTTCCCACTACCTACCACCCCGGATACACCATGCCCCAATAATCACCACACCCTCAAAAGCCCCTCTCACCTCCTTGGAAGAAGAACCCATACCCCACCCCATAGTGGTGAACACTCCAAACCCACTCTCCACCTTGGAGGAAACCCCAGTCCAAATTGAAGAAGAAATAACACACGAGGGTCTTCACCTTACATCACTATCTCTAGTTGGAGTCAATCTCATCTTAGGGGAACCCCTTGTTAGTTGGCTAAAGAAGAGCGCAATAAGAGAGATCACGGCCCACGATTTCCCACCCATGAAGGAAAACCATCCCATAGTGCCCATCTCCTCTTATTACACCACAATCCAAGCATCTTATCAAGTAGAGACCTTAGAGGATTTTCTTAGAGGCTTAGCATGGCAAATTGAGTTCACTAGCATGTTGACCCCTATGGCCGAACAAACTAAGAGCCTTGGCCTCCTACACCTATGCATCGGGTCAATCACCTCGGTCTATACCAAAGGTTGCTACACTAGCGACCTCCTTTTCCTTCTCCCTATGGTAGAAGAACCCATCTCGATCCACTCCCCTACCATTGAGATCCCAAATACTTTGATCGGCCAACCCACTAGAAACTTTGGCCCAATTACCTTGGAGGAGGATGACTCATAATTTGGGAACCTTGAAGACATAGAGTGCCTCCCTCTAGGAAGACCTTTCCACGACCCCTTTGATCCCTTCCTATGGGAGTCTAGTTCCCCATGTGACCCACCCACCTTATCCACCACCCACCATTCCCTATCCCAACCCACCATGTTAGACCTAATTCACCCCATCCTAGATCTGGGTTACACCTTAGAAACCATGACCTTGGGCCACATACCCCTAAGTAATAAGGTTGTGCCCCACCCCATGATGACCACCTTCTTAGATCCATTCGATCCTTTCCAATGGCAGTTAAAGGGTTGTCCCACACCTCTACACATGAAAGTCACCTTTAGGAAAAACATGCATGTGTCTAGACTTACCACACCACTTGGCATGAACACTATGTTGGGTCCATTCATTCATATCACCCACATGACAAGTGGAAAGCATGAGTGGTCCATATTCGGATGTAATGGGCCACCGTCATTCATCATAAGTCTTAAACATGTTAAGAGCATTCACGGATGTCCAGGTCCCCCGGCACTCATCACACCCACGCAAGAAAGGGACACCTATGGATGCCCCGGCCCTCCCTCACTTCACATTGGTCATACACATGTCAAAGGCATCTACGGATGTCCGGGTCCTCTGATATTTATCACCAGTTTGCATGATAAGGCCACCTACGGGTGCCCCGGCCCACCTAGGTTGACCGAAGTCTACACTCCGTCATTACATGATAGGTCTACTTTTGCTTGCCCTGGTCCCCCTTTGCATACCACACACTTCCCACCCACACCACACCGTAGCTCAAGGCATACTCATTCAAGCAAGCATCTAGCAATGGGCGGTGAGAATCGTAATGAGCGGGCAAAAATTCACGAGTGGCACTTTGAATTCCAAGAAGGCAACCTCATGATAGTGGCTTTGGAATGGCTCTACCTTAGGGCCACCTCCAAATCGAGGGCACGAGGACTTGGACCTTCCATGTTTCAAGTGGCTTTGGCAACCTGTCTTACGGGTTGGATTTACTCATGGGATTTTGGGATATACCTCACTTTTCACGTAATGGATCTAGCACCCTCTAAGGGCACCGCGGTAGATCGTAGTGAGCACATTGAGACTACCCCCATCTTTGTGAGCGACACCCTCGGAGAGCTTCCACATAACAGCTTGAGAGTCCGACGTGCGCACACGGAGGCAATACTGGGCAAGCAAGGTACTATCATCGACAAGAGGGTGTGTCCAAGCCACCTTGAGAAGTTGAAGCGCCGTCCCCTGGTTGTGAACGTGAGGTTGAGTTTGGAGGTTGTAGCTTGCCCGGAGTTGCGTTGGAGGACCTCTTCCACGACGGACTCATACTCGACAGAGTCGAGTTCTTCGCACCCCGGGGGTATGATGGGGGCATCTCTCACCCTTCATATTTTTTTACAACTTCGATTGCTTGCTAGCATAGCTCCATTGTGTCCGTCATATTTCTCTAAGTCGAGTCATGTAGTTTTCATATTTTCTTTGAGTCATAATCATGTAATTTTCCTTTTATTTGAGTCTTTTACCTAGGTTATTGAGTCATTTCCCTAAGTTTAAGTCTCATTAGGCTAATGAGTTTGCTATTGGGCCCATTTCTTTGGGCTAGGCCCATGGGCGCCCCCCTCCTTCGGTTATTTTTTAGTGTGTTAAATGTCAGGGTCTTTTATGGAAATGTGGGTTGCCTATATATAGGACCCCATTTCCCCCATTTGTAATCAATCAATGAGTCAATCAATCAATGAAATTTGAGTTTTCTAGTGTCCCTATTTTCCTTGGTGAGAAACCATTATTGGGTGAGAAGCCCTCTCTTTCCCCCCCCCCTCTCTCTTCTCTCTCTCTCCCTCCAAGGGGAATTCGCCCCCTCCTCTCTCTCCTCCCTTCCCAACCACCTCCACTCCCCACCTAACCCAATAAAGTCTCTTCCCTTCCCCACAACCCTCATCAATACCCCACCCCTTCCCAATACCCCCTCCACCAACCCTCACCTCACCTCCCAACCCCCAACTACCCCTCCCACTTTCCCAAGCACCCTTCCCACTACCCCAAGCACCACTCCATCTCCCTAGGCCATTTGAATTCAAGTTTCTCCTTCCCTCCACAGCCCTAGGTCATCCAAGCCCCTTCCCCTTTGGTTGGGGTCGCCCCCCCTCTCTCTCTCATCTCCACCATTCTTCCTTGCTCCTCTCCATCACCTCTCAGCCCTAGTTCGCAGTTGAAGACCTGCAGAAGACCATCAACTTGCAGCAGTGTCTCCGACCACATCCCAGCGAGTTTGAAGACCCAAGAGCTATCTACAGAAGCATCTTCCTGTCTTCTTCACAACGGAAGTGGTTTCATCTTCATCCGAGTTGTGTGCTGCCCGGGAGCTCCGTTCTCCCACAACTGCGCAGAGCTGCCCCTGCTGAGTACCAGAACCGGAGTAGAAGCTTCACCACGACGAACCTCGAAGAATCAGTTTAGAAGCACTTCTGCAAAGTTCTTCCTCGCCCTGTCTACTTTCAGAATCAAGAAGTGGAACTTTGATCAGCATTCGTGATCCAGAGTTATCAATTTTCTCCCTCAGCTACGCGGGTCTGCTACCCACAGTCTGCACCGACCTATCATCATTATTCAGAGTCCCCTGGTCTTCTCTGGCATTTTTTGACTTCCTCGTCAGTTTTTCTGTGAAGAGGACTCATCCACGGTTCCAACGACTCTGACGGTGCTTGATTCCGAGTTCGTGAGCTGTCAGGGCATCTTCTGCAACCTGTTGTTGGAAACCAGGAGCTGCCAGTCTGAGACTCTGCCTCCCTGTTCGGGCCTCCACCCAGACCAGCAGCGGCGACAGAAGAAATTAAAAAATTTTGGACGACTTCCCCGGCCTCCTACGAAGATTTTTCAGGTGGTTTCGTCCCCAACAAAATTCGGTAGCAGTTGAAGCATGCAATTCTTCAGTCCCCTGTCAGCACTCATAGAACTGGACAGATTCGGCATCGGCTTCTTCTCTTGTGTTTTCATCGCTTTCTCCCCCCCCCCCCCCCCCCGCTTGGCCGGCTGAAGGCCCCTCCCTGTGTGGAGGTAGTAATTGGGTCTATTCTTTGGTTTCCCTTCCCCAAGATCCCACCCCTTGCATGGGGTGTAGTGCATGTCATTTAAAATTTTAGGTCGAAGCTTCTCTGGTGCGGCGTACGGGTAAGCCCACGCTTCCTCGCTCGCCCTCGTCTCCGACCGGGATCGGTGTCTTCACACCGATCAGGTGAGCCACTGCACACTCCTCTTTGCTTAAATTCCCTTGCTTAATTAGTATCGCATCTTAGTGCCGTCGGTGGTAAGTGGAGTGCCCGAACCCGAATTTTGCTTATGATTGAGTGACTACCGCGGGTGAGTTGCGAGAGAGCCATTAACACCCACGCCCTCGGCGTGCTGGCCGCCTACGAGAGTGGGCATCCTAAGACCTTTGAGTGGTCCAATCCAAAGCTAGCCAACCCCCGGAGCTGCAAGGGCCCGTCCTGGACCCTCACCACTATCACCGGTTTGCCTACGGGCGCAAGAGTGCGCTTAGCGGGTGAGTCTGCCCGAGTAAAGTCACCGGTTCGTGCGTTGGTTGCTTGCTAGGTCCAAGGGTCATTTGATCATGTGATTATCACCCCAAGGTGGTGTCACATCACTCAGCCACAATGAAAACCACTCACGGCGCCGCTGCCACCATCTCGCTTACCAAGGAGACACAGTCCTCGTTACCAGAAATAGCCACCGATCCAACCACGCTCGACGGACCAACCAAACATCAGCTTTTTTACCAACTGACCGCCACAAACCCGTCGGCTCCACGCCAAGGGCCACCTCACACCTGGCAAGCCGAACGCCAATAACAACACAGGACCAACTCTGTCAAAACTCAAATTTTGACAAAGCCTAGATCCCATCCGAAAAAAGGCACATCACAGAAACGACCACTATAGGCCTCGCTTGCACACCGCTCTCACCGTTCTCGACACACAACCACCAGCATCTTCTGTCTTTGAAAGACCAGTCATAGGTCACCAGACACTCGTCAACTGGAAATCCTTGACTCATGTAGCTTCTTCCTTCTTTCCTGGTCCTCCACTAGATCTGAAGGGCACTTTCCAAATCTCGACAAGCCATCCATTGACTCACGCACGTACCAATACCACATCCGATCTGGAGCCTCACGCCAACTCTACCCTCTCAGGGGAGCATGGCGAAACTACATGACAAGGTCTCTCCTCGGTCCTCACGTCACTCGACTCAGACTTACGGGGGAATCCTCCCTTGCTGGTCACAGACCAGGGATCACCATTCCAACGCCAACATCCCATAAAGGACCTCGACACATAGGCACCATCCAAAGCTATCCAATCACAACTTATCTTGACTACTCCCGATGGATGCCTGCCAATCCCAGTTTCCGCACTTATCACAGAGCCACGGGACACAACCTGAACAATTCACGGCACATAGCTCTAAGGCAACCAAGTGCCACATGTTGTCACAGCAACCTGGTCGATAGCGCCACGACCAATGCATACGGGTCCCTAGACAATACACATCTTACCATGGTCGATCACTGGGTCAACCTGACCGGCCACTCACGGCCACCAACCGGGACCCATAATCTCTCATAGATCACTTCTCCAAAATACAACCTCATCCGCGAACACAACTTCCAACACACGAATAGGGTACTGTTGCGGCGCACTTGCCAACATATTCCCCCAACTCTCCACCTGCCAGTGCCATGAACCACAATATCTCAAGCAACGGCACGGTAATAACACATCTCACACTGAGGAACCAATCCTCCGATGCTCAACACATCCTCAGCAATCCGCCCGTAGCAACCAATGGTACAATCAGCGCACTCTGATCCACGCGCACAGCCAACACAATGACTCGGGATCCACCATCTTGATAATCCACTGCAACTCTGCAGGCTCTGATCCTCCACACATCAGGAACCACAACACCAACCACAAATCCTCACAAACACCGCGCAACCGACACTTGTCCTTCCGTAACAGTGCCAACACACCCTTACATACTAGGGAAATGAGCACGACTTCTCACAGACAACCACCTTGCCAAAACACAAAACGCGTCTCACACAGATTTCATGGCACACGAAGGCCAACCAATTCGAAAACATGACGCAAGACGACAAACCTTGACAAAACATGACCTCCTCCAACCAAGGGAAAAACTCAATATACCTCCGACAAACAGAAGGTCTCCATGCTCGACCTAACCTCGAACCTTGCACACGCTGGGAACAGCACCTCCCAGCATCAAGAAACCCATCACTTTCGTCAGGTCAGCTCCTCCGACAACACTCACAAAGTGTTCTGTCGGACCATGATCACAGCATCTCTTGATGCACCACCGCTATAATTCCTCGAACTTCAACACGCCATGACAAGAGCCACAACACAAGCCATAACCGGCAACTACCAACGCTCTTCCTCGAGTCCCGAACTCGCCGCAGAACCTTCACATCTCAAACCAAACCCAGGGCGAACACAACGCATTCACACGTAGAAGCGCATGAGCAAGAACTTACTGGGACATCTCTGCCCAATCCTGCCTCAAAATTTACAAAGATAACTAGGACCGACACGTCATTTCTGACGCCATAGAGCATAAAAAGAACATCGGCTCGACCAACAGCAGCTCAACAGAAGATCTTCCACTCACCCGAGCACAATTCTTGACCAGCGCACCCGCTCCAAAATCTCAAACCACAATCCTGAAACCTCAGGGGCTGGATAAACCACAAGCTGGAGTGGCCCACACCAATAACAGCTCCCTCAGAGCACACTCACAGCCACTTAATCACGAACAATCCTCGCTTGCCACCTGACCTCGTTGCATACTCCTCGAATGCAGCACCGCGAACTCACGCCTGCCAGCAACCTCTGCCCAATGCAGCACAACCGGGGCCACCACCCATTGGGAAGAAATCTCTCTATTTCATTCCTCGGGCCCCACGTCGGCACTCCAATGAAAATAGCAACCACCTTCACAATTCCAACTCAGCGCACTCAAGCTCTTACGCGAGAAACCAAGTGGAAAATATGCATAAAACCCTATGCCAACTGTCGATTGTACTGGACCTTATGGACTCTGATCACTACAACATCTCAAATTCCCATTGAAGAGGCGTGATCTCGCGCTTGTCCTGAGCGGGGTAGATGATCACCGGATAGTGAACTGCAAAAAAGGGAAACGGATCAGGGGGCCCAGGGATGATTCCCTGGGGTAAACCCTCCGATGCTTAAGTCAGTCGAGCAATGATGGAAGCGATGAAGGTAGGAGGAAGGAGATGCACGAGATCCCTCTACACCAAGGTGGTGAAGTGGTTCCTGCTCAGGGGGTATAGGCGTGTGCTAGCCCCTACCTTTCTTTGGAGGTAGTCCCAGGTTTATATAGTGCACTGGCTTCATGAGTCCCGTAAGCTGAGGGGTTTCAGGCGAGCGTTACGTCCTCAACGTGGGATCTTTACGTCCTCATCGTGAGATCTTTATAGCGTTGAGGGATCATGGGCCCCTTATCCTCATAAACTCCTGCTCATAAAGCTCAACGGCAGCATGGATAAGCAATCATCGGTCGTCCCGAGCATAAAAGGTGCCAACCCTGTCTGGGCGATAGGCATAGCTCGGATGAGGATAGGTCGGAGTACGTGCAGAGCGCCTGCCCTTATCCCGGCGAGGGGATAGATCGGGAATGGGTTATTCTCTGACCTGGCCGACGCTCGGGCCTTCCGAGCCTAAGGGCCGCCGAGGAAGGGTGTGATCCCGAGTGAACTTATTTGGGCTTTCTAGCTTAAGTGGGCCCTGCGGGGCTGTCACTTAGATGAGTTGGGCCTCATTTGGTCCTGATGGACCTAGTTTGGCCACTTTTTAGATGGGCTACAGAAATCCCCCTCTCCACTTGTCCCCCTCCTACTCCCGAGCCTTGGTAGGCTCGGAAGAGTAGCCGTAAGGGTTTTGGACCAGTGTGGCTCGGGTGGGTGGAGATCTGGCAGTGTTAGGAAGCCACGTGTCGTGGTCACCTGGGCCCGTAATAATGATAATCCTGACGAATTTTAAATGAAGGGGCCCCTTTCTCTCGGAGGTCGGAACGGCGCGCCGCCTTCCGCGTGGGGATATAAGCGTTGGGCGTTTGTTGTCATTCCAGACTCCCTCCATTTTTAGGGTTTGGCTCGCCTTTGTGTTTGCTTTTTGGGCTCTTTGATGCGTCGTGAGGACACGATGGAAGAGCAGAGGCTTGCAGCGGAATTCACGGAGTTGGCAGAGATAACTGCAAAGGCAGTTCGGCGGATTCCTCTTCCTCCGGAGTCTTCGGGGTCCCGAGAGCTTCTTTCTTCGAGTTCTTCTCCGGAGTCCAAGGCGGATCAGCGTCCGGATGCCGAAGAGTGAGAGGATGAGCCGGTGATGAAAATAGCGATCCCAAACTGTAGTGAATTAGGGGAGGCGGAGGTGAGAAGGCTGGAGCACCAGTTTCACATGGCCCACAAGTTTAGTTTTGCCGTGGCTTCTCCGCATGAGACGAGCTTGGACTCTCGTACAGGTCATATCTGTACCTTCCTTCTGGCGTGGAAGGGTGGGTTCCACCTTCCCTTCGAGCCTTTCATTCTTAAGCTTCTCAATTTTTTCCGGTTGGCGCCCATTCAGTTGGTAGCCAACTCCTATCTTCTCCTCTCTGCCTTTCGCATCCTCTGCCGCCAATGCGGAGTTCCCCCTTCCCTAGACCTCTTTCATTAATTTTTTGAGTTGAAGGCACATCCCTCGGCCGGGAGGGGTTTCTATTTCATCCAGGCGAGGTGGAATAGGAGCTGCATCTCCTTGGCTGTGAAGGATTCTTCGCATAAGGGGTGGAAATATCAATTCATCTGGCTGGGGATTTGTTCGGTGGAGGAAACCTGGAGGTGTCCAGTAATCCCCAATTTCCACCCGAATATCCCTCCCAGGCAGGATGAGTTCCCTCCACATGTGGAGGAATATGCGACTATCTTGCTAAAGCACCACCAATCCATAGAAGATCTGGTTATCCTAGAGAACGTCGAGCGGTGCCTCCTCACGCGGCTGCATCCGTCTGGCTCAGGTGCCACAAGTTAGACTCTTCTCTGGATGTTGGGTCCATTTTTCTTTTTCTGACCATGTCTTGCTTTTTGTGCAGACACCAGGTGGCCGGCTTTGGAGGAGGCCACAGAGGTGATCAACCTCGGTGATGACTCGGCTGCCGATGAGTCGGCTGCTCCCACGGGTCGCTCCCGAGCCAGAGATAAGGGCAAGGGGGCGGCCCAGGATGAATCCTCCAAGCCGCGGGGGTCCAGCGCAAGGATCCCGTTGAGGGCATGATCCGGGCTGCCGCGAAGGCCAGGAAGTGGGCCAAGAAGGCCGGGGTCATACTCGCAGTCAAAGGCGACCTTGCCGCGGCTCGCCCCTCCGCCGAGCATGATGGGGCCGACCCTACCGGGTGAGCTCTCCCACCCGCCGAGCAAGAGGGGGCCGAGGTGGTTGGGGCTACTTCTGCGGTCGGCGACGATGCTGGCTCGGCTCCTCCTTCGGCCGGAGCCGAGGGGGCCGGGGCTACTCCTGCGACTGGCAACAGTGCTGGCCCGGCTCTCCCCTCGGTAGGAGCCGAGGGGGTCGTAGGCGAGATGGGTGACGCTGGGACCACGGCCAAGATTGGGGCATTGACTGAGGCAGGCGACGCTCCAGGTGGCGGTGCAGTTGCCGAACCGGTCCAGGCTGGGGGGTCGCAAGAAAAGGTGACGTAGCCCCGACCGACCGAGGCATGAGGGGCGAACGAAGCTGCGGCTAGATCCGGGCCGTCCTGCGGGACGCCGACCGAAGAGCGGGTCTTCATTCCGGCGGCCCTGGAGAGGCTCAGCATCCAAGGCCCTCTTAATTAAATATGTCGCGGTATAGCCGCGAAGGTGAAGGGGGGGATGGGTAGCACTCCCCTTCCGTGGCCTTCGAGACTGTTATGGAGGGCAGCTTGGTCCTGGCCCAGATGGGGGCCACTCTGGCAGAAGCGTACGCTCGGTTGGAGTCGGAGCGAGCGACCCTGGCCTGGACCCTTGGTGGGTCTGACATGAAGATGGCTCGGCTCGCCGAGGAGCGTGATGGGCTTCGGCATGAGCTTTCCTCAGTTAGGGAGCTGGCGCGGGTGAGCTAGGTGGAGGCTCGGGCATTGTCCGAGCAACTAGCTAGGGCCCGCGAATCGCTTGAGAGAAAGAGCAGGCTTCTTGAAGAGGAGCGCTTTCCTCACGTCGAGCCAGATGGCCGGTGGGAGGCCGAGCGTGCCGAGCTGGTGGACCGAGCGAAGGAAGCCGAGCGCCTTTAGAGGGAGGCCGAAGCTGATCGAGCTGAGGCGGAGGAGCAGGCGGCGGAGGCCGAGAAGCAGACGGATGAGGCCGAGCGGAGGTTAGCCGAGGCGGAGCGGGAGAAGGCCGAGCTCGCTGGTAGGGTGGGATCGGCCGGGGCGGAGGCGCTCGAGTAGTACAAATGCTCAGAGGCCTACCGGGTCGACCTTAAGGAGGCTACCCTCCCCTACTATGAGTCAGCGCTTCACCGAGGCATCCGCAAGGGGTTCAAACAAGGCTACGACCGGGCCGTCTCTTATGCCGAGGAGCAGGCGTCCGAGATAATCAATTTCCCATCCGGGCAATGCTATGACTCGGACATGTCATCCTTCGGTTCCACTACGTCAGAGGAATAAAATCAGGGGGGCTCTTTGTCTGAGGGGTCACCAACTCCAGACGCCTCGGGAGAGCACGCAACCGAGGCAGTTCCCACGTGGGTGGGGTCAATGCCAGGGTCGGCTGTCGCCGAGGGTGCCGGGGGTAGACCGTCTAAGCCTTCCACTTTCGAGCTTCAAGGTGGGCCAGCGGCCTAATGTATCTGCTTTACTTTCTCTTTTTGCATGTCTTTTCCTTTTTTGAAAGAAAACTTTCCTTGTTGTGTAGGAAAAAGGTAAGGCAGTAGCATTATGGTGAAGACTTAATTGTTTCGTATCGCCATTGCCATATTTTGTTCAGCGTATCTGCAGTAGTTGGAAAGTGCCGATACTTTCTGTGTGGATCTCGCCTGATGGTTGGGTGAGCGTCTGACAGGGTGTCTTTCTGTTCTCTCATGCTTTGAATGTCTGGCCGCTTCGTGTGTCCCGCTGGGGTGGAAACGAGAAGTTTGAGGTGACCGTGCGTAGGGAGAGGTCCCTTTGGCGTGTTTTCGAGGGGAGAATCATTTAAGGCAAATAGCCTCCGTTCGCCTATAAAAGGTCAGAAGGGCGTCCCTTCCTCTCCACCGCTTAGGGTTTTCCCCAACAGTCTTTCCTCATTCTCTCTTCACGTAGCATTGTGCCATTATATTTGAAGCATGGAAGATGCTCTGGAAGATGAAACTGCCGATGACGGGGGGCAGAGAGTCCTTGCTGCTTCGGGTTTAAAGAGGGTTCGATGGCCGACGGATAGATTTAAAGAGGGTTCGATGTGCAGAGGCACGTCATCTTCTTTTTATCAATTCTGGCAGCGCTTGCGGGGGGGGGGGGGGGGGGGCGAGATGGTGGACGGATGGGGGCATCAGGCATCCCTGCTGCCCGTCCCTTTCTTCTCGCTTCACGGAGGGGAGGAGGAAGCCAATTAAGCTCCCTCCTTTCCAGGCTTTCCCCTACCTCCTCGTCCAGCTCTGCTGGTTTCTTTTTCCCTCTTCTGCTCTTCCCATCATTTCTTTCACTCTTCTAAGTGTGCCTGCACTCTCTTCCTTCCAAAGAGTTGGCAGGTTGGCAACGAAGATGCCTTCATATGCATTCCCTCTTCCCCTTTCTCTTCCAAGTTCAACTTGGAAGGTAGCCTTCTCCTTCCTAATCCCTCTGTCACCTTTGTCCCGAGCTGCCCGAGCCAACGGGGTCGACTACCCTTTATCCGAGCCAGTTTCTGCACGAGGCAGAGTCAGTGGATGGATGCAGGAAGGTCAACCGAGTCAGCCGAGCGATGGGCTCATACGGCGGCACCAGATGGATGTTTTACTTTTTTGACATGTATTTTCTTGGCTTTGGCCTTCCTGATGTACAAGCGAGTTGTTTGAATAAAAGAAAGGAGGCTTTTATTTTATCTCATGTCGTTTACACAATGCTCAGTATTCAGAAGTAGAACTTGCGTAGTGTAGTCGCATTCCAGGTCCGAGGGATGAGCTCTCCTTCCATCGTGGATAGTCGGTATGCTCCTTTTCCGAGCGTCTCGACCACTTGGTAGGGGCCTTCCCAATTAGGGGATAACTTGCCTGCCGCCTCAAGTGGTCGAGAGGCTTCGGCTTTCCTGAGGATGAAGTCTCCCGGTTGAAAGTGTCTATCTCAGACTTTGGCGTTGTAGTATCGAGTGAGGCAGCGTTGATATTCCGTTGCTTGGATGCAGGCAATCTCTCGGAGCTCATCTGTTAGGTCGAGGTTTTCGAGCAATTTCTGATCGTTTGCCTCGGGCGAGAAACAGATGACTCGGAGCGAAGGATTGGCAATCTCCAAAGGGATGACGGCCTCGGCGCCGTATACCAACTGAAAAGGGCTCTCACCGGTTGCCGTTCCGGGAGTCGTTCTGTGTGACCAAAGTACATTCGGAAATTCCTCAAGCCAGCTGCCCTTGGCCTTGTCGAGCCTGGTCTTGATGCCTTTTAAGATAGTCTTATTGGCATTTTCGACCAGCCCGTTAGCCTGAGGGTGGGCGACCGAGGTGAAGTGATTGCGAACGCCCAGGTTGGCACTTCTGTCTCGAAAATAATGAGGGTCAAATTGCCGACCGTTATCGCTTACTATCACCCGGAGGATGCCATAACGACAGATGATCGACTTCCAAATGAAATTCCAGACGACTGTCTCGGTGATCCTTGCTGTGGCTTCGATCCACTTGGTGAAGTAGTCGATTGCAACGATAACGAACTTCTTATGGGCCTAGGCCGTGGGGAATGGCCGGAGGATGTCGATTCCCCAGTGAGCGAAAGGATGCGGCTCGGCCAAGGTGATGAGCTCCGTTGCCGGCTGATGGACTAGGTGGTCAAATCACTGGCATCGGTCACAGTGTTGTGTATAACTCAAGCAGTCACGCTGCAGAGTGGGCCACCAGTATCCCTGCCGCAGCAAGATCCTGGCGAGCGACCTTCCTCCTAAATGCGCTCCGCAGAGACCTTCGTGAACTTCTTGAATCGCTCGGTTGGCTTCATCAGTACTGAGGCATTTCAAGAGGGGACCGGAAAAGGATCTCCGGTAAAGAGTGCCATCCAGAATAATGAATCGACGAGCTTGGTACTTCAATTTGCGGGCTTCCCGAGGGTCGGGAGGCTTTTGAGAATCTTGGAGCCACGACAGGTACGGGGTGCGCCAGTTGCTTGGGGAGGCCGAGTCAACAGCCAGGAGCTCCGAGTCGATGCTCGGGCGCTCTAGCTCTTCAAGGAGGACCGACCGAGTACCCTCGGGGTCAAGAGAGGAGGCCAGCCGAGAGAGGGCATCCTCTCGGAAGTTTTCCTCTTGAGCTATTCGGACTACCTCAAATCTCTCGAACTGTTGTGCCATGGCTCTGACCAGCTGGAAGTATTTGACCATCAGTGCTTCTCGAGCTTCGTAATCACCGTTGACCTGGGTAGCGACTAGCTGGGAGTCAGCGTGAATTTTGACTCGCTCAGCTCCCAGCCGCCAGGCCATGCGGGCTCCTGAGATAATGGCCTCATATTCGGAAGCATTGTTAGACGCTTGGAAGTTGAACTTCAAGGCATATTGTAGCTCAGCTCCTTTGGGGGACTTCAGGAGGATTCCAGTGCCACTTTCGACTGAGTTGGAGGATCTATCGACGAACAGCTCCCAGGTTGGCCCAGGTGCGGACATGGATCTTTCTTCGGCCGAGATGGTGCTCTCGGTGATAAAGTCAGTGAGTGCCTAGTCTTTGATAGCCGAGCGAGGTCGGTACGATATATCGTAGGCCCCGAGCATGATGGCCCATTTGACGAGGCGTCCTGAGGCTTTAGGGTGAGCGAGGATCCTCTTCAACGGTTCGTCGGTCAGCACGGTAATGGAATGCCCTTGGAAATAGGGTCGGAGGCGCTTGGCCATGGTAACCAATGCTAGCACGAGTTTCTCGGTTGCAGGGTACCTTCTCTTGGCCTCGTTGAGCACCTTGCTGGTGTAGTAGACCGGTCTCTCGACTCCCGAGTCATTTCTGACCAGGACCGAGCTAACTGTAGATGGGGTTGCTGAGAGATAGAGACACAGGGCTTCACCTGGGGCAGGCTTGGATATCATCGGGGGTGAAGCCAGGAATTCTTTAAGATCAGCAAACTCTCTTTGGCATTCCTCATCCCATTCGAACGTAGCAGATGCCAATTTGGGCCCCCTCAAAAGCTTGAAGAAAGGTAGGCATCGTTCGGTCGCACGAGACAGGAACCTGCTGAGTGCGGCAATGCGCCCGGTCAGGCGTTGGACATCTTTGATGCAGGTAGGTGGGCGCATGTCCAGGATGGCCTGGACCTTGTCAGTGTTGACCTCGATCCCACGCTGGGTGACTAAGAAACCCAGGAATTTCCCGGATCTTACTCCAAAGGCGCACTTGGTAGGATTGAGCTTCATATTATACCTCAGGAGGGTGTCGAAGGTTTCGGCTAGGTCAACGAAGTGGTCCTCGGCCTTGGGGGTCTTGACGAGCATGTCGTCAATATAGGCCTCGACATTCTGGCCGAGCTGTCCCTCGAACATATGGTTGACCAGCCTCTGGTACGTGGCTCCAGCGTTCTTTAACCCGAAAGGCATCCGGGTGTAGCAGTATACGCCGAAGTCGGTGATAAAGGCAGTCTTCTCGATGTCTTCTGGATTCATTCTGATCTGATGATAACCGGAATAGGCATCTAGGAAACTGAGTATCTTGTTGCCCGATGTTGAGTCAACCAGTTGGTCGATGCTTGGCAGCGGATAGCAGTCTTTAGGGGTGGCCTTATTCAAGTCGGTGAAGTCCACGCACATCCACCATTTTCCCGAAGCTTTTGGCACCAGGACGACGTTGGCTAGCCATGTCGGTTACATGACCGGTCTAAAAAGGCTGGTCTTTTGCCCCTTGGTGACTTTTTCCTTGATGATGGCCTGCTTCTCTGGTGCATGCTTCCTTCTCCGTTGTTGTATGGGTTTGATGATTGGGTCGAGGTTGAGCTTATGCATCACCGTCTCTTCTGGTATCCCAGGGAGCTGATCATCAGACCACGTGAAGACTCGGATGTACGCGGAGAGAAACTCTTTGTATTGTTGTTGGACCTCAGATGGCAGGTCGGCTCCAATCTTCACCACTAGGGTCGGGTCGTCGTTTAGAAAAACTGCTAGCAATTCGCCTCCAGGTTCGGCGGTTGCGAATTTTTCTTCGACTTTTCGGGGGCCCTTGTTCTTCTCGTCCGGCCTTGTGGCCTCTACCGAGATGTTGTAGCACCTTCTGGCCGTGGCCTGGTTACCTCGGACTTCCCCCAACCCATTTTTGGTGGGGAACTTCATCTTTTGGTAATAGGTAGAGGGCACCGCTTTCGTTCGGCTGAGGATTCCTCGGTCAAAGATGGCGTTGTATGCTATCATACCTTTGATCACTATGAAGTCCACCATGACCGTAATGGTTTTTGGTGGGGTGCCGAGAGTAACCGGCAGGCTTAGGGCTCCCTCGGGATAAGTGGCCTGGCCACTGAACCCGCAAAGAGGGGTTCGGATCGGGCAGAGTTTAGATGGATCCTTCCCCATCTTAAGGAAACAATCATAAGATAATACATCATGGGCACTCCCATTGTCAACTAGAATCCTATCTACGTTACAATGGTTTGTTGTGGCCGATATGACTAGGGCGTCATCGTGCGGGGTGCTTAGCCCTTCCAGGTCTTGGTCGGAGAAGACTATGACCTAGGGCTCAGTTGGCGGGGCCCTGGGAGTCTCGGTGGCTTGGCTTGCCCGCTCAGCATGACGCTTCCTTCCTCGGTTGCTGTCTCCTCTTGATGCAGCTCCTCCAGCGATGACATTGATGTGGACCACTCGGGGGGCGTTGTCGATTTCTTCTGGGGTGCCTCGGTCTTCCTTACGCTCCGCTATGAATCGGGATAGGTGTCAGTGACGGACGAGGCGCTTGATCTCATCCTAGAGCTGGTGGCAATCACTGGTGTGGTGCCCGTGATCGCTGTGGAACAGGCAGTGCTTGCTGCGGCTACGATTTTTCGATCTCATTGGATCGGGTTGGCGGAGGAGGCCCTAGCCCTTGATGTCCTTGTAAATCTCATAAACCGGAGTGGTTAGAGGAGTATGCCTCTTTCCTGGACCCGAACTTGGCTCGCGTGCCCGCTTCTTGTCCCCCTCCCGACCCGAGCCGGTTGCATCTCGGCATGCGCTGAGCACCTCTTTGCACTCGACATGGCGCAAAGCCAGAGTCACTAGCTTGGAAAGGGTCGAGGGAGGGTGGAGGACAAGCTCGCGGCGGAGGTTCTCATCGCGGGTGCGCCCGATCAGTGCGGTTATGGCCGAGGTGACATTCAGGCGGGGGATCCTCATGGCCTCCGATTTAGATCAGGTAATGTAAGCCCGAAGCTTCTCCCCTTGCGCCTGTTTGAGGGCCAAAAGCCCCGCCACCAACCTTGGGGGACTGCTCCCGGTGAAACTCTCTTTGAAGACTCGCCCAAACAGCTTGAAGTCTCAGATGGATCCGGGGGCGAGTGCCCAAAACAAGGCTTGGGCGCCTTGGACTAGGGTAGTCATAAAGGCTCAGCATTTGATGGCGTCGGACGCTCCGTGAAGTGTCATCAGGGTGTCGAAACTGTCAAAATGATCGGTCGGGTCACCCTGGCCGTCATAAAGCTTGAAGGTCGGGATGGAGGTTCTGGGAGACACATCTGCCTTCAAGATACAATCAGAGAACGAAGATTCCTCCTCATCCTCCGTGGAAGAGACCTTCTACAGGGTGCGTAGGGCACGTTCCTGTTCTGTGAAACGCCTCTCGAATTCTCGCAGTCGGAGGGATAGCTCCGGCTGTCGCTGCGCCGTGGGGCTGGGGGGGGCTGTCTGGGTGCTCCCCGGTGACTTCGGTCTCCGAGTTCAGGCGGCGTGCCCCAGGTTTTCCCCTTTTTGGCATAGAGGAAGCCTCTTGCTCCGGAGGAGGGGCTTGTGAGGCTCCTCCTGACCTGTTACGTATAATCTACCGGCCTCTGAGGGTAAAGCGGCCTCCGGCGGTGTGTTGTGACACGTTTTCGTGGGGAGGGCTCTCTGGAGGGGTGCGTGACCTTCCATCCCTGGCCGCCTGGGTCCTCATGAGTTCTACGAGGATATCCAATTTCACGTTTAAGGCTTGGAAGGCGTCAGCGCCACCGTTGAGTGGTAGCCCTACCGCCGTAGGGGGAGGGGGTGATCCGTTAGCGGGGGTACTTGCATTGGAGGGGGGATTTTGCGAGGCCTGAGAGGGGCCTTCCCCCGCCGCTATCATAGCCTTTCCTCTCTCGCCTGCGGAACTCCTCCCTGAACTTCTTCGCACCATACTGGCTTTTTGATTGTTTCCCACAGACAGCGCCAGATGAAGAGGCGTGATCTCGCGCTTGTCCTAAGAGGGGTAGATGATCACCCGATAGTGAACTGCAAAGAAGGGAAACGGATCAGGGGGCCCAGGGATGATTCCTTGGGGTAAACTGTCCGATGCTTAAGTCAGTCGAGCAATGATGGAAGAGATGATGGGAGGAGGAAGGAGATGCACAAGATCCCTCTACACCAAGGTGGTGAAGTGGCTCCTGCTCAGGGGGTATAGGCGTGTGCTAGCCCTTACCTTTCGTTGGAGGTAGTGCCAGGTTTTTATAGTGCACTGGCTTCATGAGTCCCGTAAGCTGAGGGGTTTCAGGCGGGCGTTACGTCCTCAACGTGGGATCTTTACATCCTCATCATGGGATCTTTATAGCCTTGAGGGATCATGGGCCCCTTATCCTCATAAACTCCTGCTCATAAAGGGTTCTCAATGGTAGCATGGATAAGCAATCGTCGGTCGTCCCGAGCATAAAAGGTTGCAACCCTATCCGGGCGATAGGCATAGCTCGGATGAGGATAGGTCAGAGTGGGCGCTGAGCGCCTGCCCTTATCCCGACAAGGGGATAGATCGGGCATGGGTCTTTCTCTGACCTGGCCGACGCTCGGGCCTTCAGAGCCTAAGGGCCGCCGAGGAAGGGTGTGATCCCGAGTGAACTTATTTGGGCTTTCTAGCTTAAGTGGGCCCTGCGGGGCTGTCACTTAGATGAGTTTGGCCTCGTTTGGTCTGATAGACCTAGTTTGGCCGCTTTTTAGATGGGCTACATAAATCCCCCTCTCCACTCATGTACGTCCACAAGCACCGATACCAACTGTAATGACCCAAGATCCTGATACCAAGAAGAACCCGATACCATTCGAACCCTGATCCGCCGCCCACGAGCCGAGAGGACTCGGAAGGGCTAAAAGGAGTGTGGAGGTACAAAGAAATAGGAAATAGAGCAGGATAATTCAACAATTAACAGAAATAAATAAACAACTACAATAGAGTCCAGTCCAATAAAAAGTACAGTCTAAGGCAGAGAAATGTACCCCACGGTGAGAGAGCACTCAGCTTCGCAAACTGGCAACTAAGAACCTCCTCACAGCAGCCTTGAACATCGAGCAAGAACCATCGCACTTGAAAAGCAGGGGTGAGCCTCCTGTCACTGGCTCAGTAGGGGTCCCACGGAACCCCAACCGTAAACAACAGCGATGGCGGAAAGCAGTAACTACAGTAGGAACAGCAAACCTGTGGCCGGTAAAACTCGGCACTACAGCTACTCCTACTGGAATGGATACCAACACCCCGATCCCATAGTTAGGGGACCACCAAACTAACATGGAAACCACCAGCTACGCTACCAGAAGAGACATCACGACAACGTTGTTGTGGACCTAACACTATCTAGGGAAAGCCCTCGGTGACACCCACCGGAATCCTAGACCTCTACCTCAGGAACACACCTGGAACTGCACGTAAAACTACGTCTCGCAGACGGGAAGCGAAAACTCAAGTCACAAAAACTCACGTCACGTGACAGAAGCACTGCCCACGAGAAGCAAAGCCGGATGCGTCCATTAACGTCTTAAACCGCACCTCAAGTGTCTCTCTACGACGCCCCAGCAAGGGTGAGCCTCCTGTCACTGGTTCAGTAGGGGTCCCATGGAACCCCAACCATAAACAACAGCGGTGGCGGAAGCAGTAACTACAGCAGGAACAGCAAACCGGTGGCCGGTAAAACTCGGCACTACAACTACTACTGGAACGGAAACCAATGCCCCGATCCCATAGTTAGGGACCACCGAACTCACGGGGAAACCTCCGGCTACACTACCAGAAGAGACATCACGACAACGCTGTGGTGGACCTAACACCATCTAGGGAGAACCCTCGGTGACACCCACCGGAACCCAAGACCTCTATCACGGGAACACACCCGGAACTGCACATAAAACCACGTCTCGCATACGGGAAGCGGAAACTCAAGTCACAAGAAACTCAGGTCACGTGACGGGAGCACTGCCCACCAGAAGTAAAGCCGGATGGATCCACTGATGTCTTAAACCGCACCTCAAATGTCTCTCTACGATGCCCCATGTGGAAATGGAGACACATAAAAATAGAACCACGAACAAGGACTAGATGGGGTCACGCTCGTCAACGCGGGTCCGACAGCCCCCAACTAAGTGTGCACACATAGACCATGCGCCCTACGTCAGATCCTCTAGCTAGTTCTTCCCCCGGAGCCCGAACTCAGGCTGCATGTGGAGGCCCTATGGTAACCAGCCTAAAAATCATCTCTCTCGAGTAAGCCGCTCCACCACTCCCAGGTGGGTCAGCACATGCGTGCTGTAAGAAGGCTACGACTAGTGGGAGGTCACTAAACGTGAACGCGGAAAGCCACACACTCACCCATCGTGAGTAACGCAGAGTAACAGGTGGCATGACACCACCAGACTCTGGACAACCTACTAACCTACTAAATCCAACGGTCCTTGAGTCACACGACTCGGGTCAAGACCATTGTACACAACGGCACAATGCCATTAATCTACCCTAATCCCTAGGTCTAAAAACTTTGGCACGATGACTCACGAGATAGTTCATAACTGCCGAGACCATTCCCTCGAAGGGGGAACTCAAGATACCTCCAGCCCCAGGCTGGGTGACTGGACTCACAGTCCAAGGGCCTAACTCACGGCCCACATAGAAAACACTTTCTGGAAAGCCAGTGACGTGCGGGAGCAGGCCCTCGCACTCATGCCAACTCGTGGCGACTCGATCTAGCGAATACACGGAATCCCGGAACACACACAGGGTCACCCGGACCCTCAAGACCACGAGCACATAAATCGAGATAACACTGCACTTTCGGACACCCAAAAACACGGTCACGGTACCCCGCGGGATGTCCGGGACACACACGGGCCAAGGAGAACACACCAAGCCATCTTCCCCTCACACCGACCCCTAAACTACATCCCTACATGAACATGCCACGAGCCATTCTCCTGGTGTGCGTTCAGAACGAGCCACCCTCCTGGAGTGCGTTTAGAATGTGCCACCCTCCTGGTGGGCATTCATTACAGAACGTGCCACCCTCCTGGGGCGCTTTCAGAATGTGCCACCCTCCTGGTGCGCGTTCATAACAGAACGTGCCACTTCAGAGCGGCACGTTCTCAACTGCCTTACTGTTCATCTTCCTCGATGAACACAACTCCCCGATACGGCGCCTTCTTCGAAGAACGCGACCACCGTGATGGTCACGTTCTCAGTCTGCACCCGAAAATGGCGAAAACTAATGGAAAAACCCATTCCACGCCCCAATCACCCCCAGGTGATGGGTAAAACAAGGAGAAACCCTTCCCCAACCTCTCTATCACCGAGAGGGCCCATTTAAACCCCAAAAATGCGATCAAAACATGAAATCCGGCTTACACCCCAAAATCATGCATTTTCCCCAAAATGTAAAAATAAATCTGCTCGGCTTACCACGGCCTACAAAACATGCGGGAGAGAAAGTACGTGAGTTAAGGATCCGTCCCTCTACCACCATCGAAGATTTCACGCACCGAGGATGCCAATCCACCGTGAAAATGCCGTTTAAACCCTCACCGGCTCGCGATCTCACGAACCGCCTCCACCATCACGATCCTCGTCCCGTGCCCATCGCTCCACGCCCCATGATCATCGCTGCCCCATCCTCGTCTTCCTCCGTCGGCCGCCCAGAGAAGAGAGGGGGAGAGGAGAGAGCGTGAGAGAAGAGAGAGGGTGAGGGAGAGAAATGAGAGATGGGGAAAGAGAGAAAGGTTTTGATATATATAAAATCCAAAAATTCTGGAAAATACCAAAAATAAGAAAAAATACTCCCCATGATCCTCGAAAAATGCACAATACGGTGGTAACGTCCTAGAGTCGGAGAACGCGACGGTTCATCCTACACGGGGTTCCGAATGTCCAACCGACAAAAACACGCGTGAACTGCAAAACTCAATCTGGGACCCATAAAAGCGATCCGAACCCCACGGATCTTGATCCGATAAATATCTGAAAAACTCGGGTCATTACACGACCCCTGGGGTCGACCCTCTTGACGGAAACTTCCCAGCCCAGCATGTGAATGGATGCATATATACATGCAATTCTAGTAAAAAAAACATTCCAATGTAAGGAATCAAGGTGCACATGAGGCCTCCCCTGCCACTAAAATTCATGTATGAAGTGATGTATGTGTAAAGGTGGACATCCCATGCTAAGTTATGGCAAATGAGTGAAAGGGCAGTTGTAATATCTTGGATTTTTCGGATCGGATTCAGAGAGCTATCGGATCACTTTCGTTAATCCTGATACGTGTTTTACGATCCACGCGGATTTTTCCCTGTATAACTTGCGGAACCCTGTGGAGAGTTGACTATTGATTTTTGCTACTTAGGGACACTACAAGTGCGTTGTGCTCGTTCCGAGGATCGTGAAGATAATTTTTTCGTATTTTAATGAATTTATAGATTTTTGGGCCAAAAATCAAATTTTAGGAAAATTACTAATTTCCTATTTTTCTTTTTCTTCTTAACCCTTTTCCCTCCTCTCTCTCCCCTCACGTCTCTCACTTTCTCTCCCTCCGTTCTCTCTCCTCTCTTCTCCACTCCCCCGAGTGCATGACCGGTGCGGAGCTAGGTGAGGCGGTGACGGTGTGGAGCTGACCTGGAGTGTGATGGCATGAAGACCGAAGCGTGGTGTTGGCGCAATCTCTCGGTGGACTCAAAGCCGGCATGGGCGGGTTCGTGTGATGGTTTTTGGTGTATTATGGCCGTCTCGACTCCCGAGAACTTCAGTGGAGGTAGGGGGACAGATGCCCTACTCTTTTCCTGCGTTCTCTTGCGATTTGGAGTCGAACGGTGTGAGTTTGAGCCGGTTTTACCTCGGTTGGGCAAATTGCATGCTCGGGGGGTGTAAGCCAAGTTCACCATTCCCGACGACGGTTTTCAGCTTAATTGGCTTTATTTGAACCCCTGACATGTTAGGATTTCATTCCCGCTAGTTTTACTGCATTTTAATGTCATTTGGGGCCGATACGAGCCTGGGAACCCCTGTGACTCATTTTGGGTCGATTCGTTAGAATCGCCCGTTTCTTGCCGTCTAGTAGTTGTTTTGATCCCTTCCAGCTTGTGGAAGGTGTATAATGTGCCTAGGAATGTTTCCCCGTCGTTTAGACGCGATTGGGGCATGGAAATATCAAGTTTTAGGCTTCCCTATGGTTTTCCCGCCGTATCGGCTTACCGGTTCTTCCAGAGACCATTTTTAGTCATTGGCGGCCCATTGGAGACCGCGAGCTTGAGTGTATAAGTCGGTTTGGCTTTGTAGTATCACGACCGACTGCAAGGTCTTTGATTGCGGCCCTTAGAGGACCCCTAAGCTTTGTATAGCGGCCTGAGGAGGACCGCTAGGCTCTGAGTGACAACCCAAGGGTGACCGCTACTCTCCACGTTGTGTTGGCTAAGTCGGTTCGCTGGGTAACGGCCATGTGATTGACCGCCTTTGAGGTGTTGCGACCCCATCTATGACCGCCACTTGTCATTTTATGTCGGTTCAAGGTTCAAGTCGATTCGGGCTAGCGGTATAGCTACGACCGCATGGGTGTCCTTAGCGGCCTTGGGGTGACCGCCAGGCTTTATGAAACGGTCCTAGGTAGACTATTTGGTGATTTTGACCGGTTAAGTTGGTTTAACTATTTTGGAGTTTGACTGGGCATAGCGGCCATGTTGTGACCGCTAGGGTCAAGCTTGCGGCCCTAAGGAGACCGTCTGGTTCCATTAGCGGCCTCAGGTAGACCGCAAGACTCCTGCTTTTGTCGATTTTGTATCTGGAGTTTTTCTTGAAGGTAGCGGCCTTTTGGATGACCACTAGGTTGGTCTAGCGGCCAAGGTGAGACTGCCACCTACCCAGAGTGTTATTTTGTGTTGGTTTGATTTTCGGTTGATGTGGCTTTGAACCCTTGGTTAGCCCACTGCCCCGTGGATGTCTTGGACGTCCTATGAGGGTTGTGGCTGTGTTATAGGGTGTCTGAGAGTGCCACTGTACCAAGTAATGTTTTGTGTTATATCGAGGGTCATTATGGTTTCTGGTCAACTCGATTGTGACCCAGCGGTTGACACGCGACCTCGTGAGTGTCTCGTCTATCCTGTGAGGATGGAGACATGGCTTGGACGCTTAGAGGTATCATCTTACCTCAATTTACGTGTCTATGTGGTTCGAGGGCTTTTGGTGATCCCTCATGTTCCGTGATTCATGTTACGCGGAATTGTAAGTCCGTGGTGTGGCTCGAAGCCGAGGACTCATTGTTGTTATTATTGCTGTTATGGATCTGGATATTATGTGCTGTCTTCCATAATGTGTTTACAGTAGTTTTTGGCTTAGGGACTAGGCTGATTAATAGCGTGTTGCTGTGATGTGTAACAATCTTGACCCAAGACTTGTGACTCAAGGATCGATGTCAGCAGGTCTAGTTGACTATCCTGAGTCTGGTAGCAGTTGTGTACTGCATTGTGCTTCGTAGTACATGCGACAAGTGTGTGCTTACCATGTTTGTACTTCGGTGTTCGCTGTTTCAAGTCTCTGTGTCTAGTGATCCTCCACTAGTCATAGTCTGACGACACTTTCCTGTGTGTCGGCCCACCTGGGAGTGGCGGTAGGGTGAGTTCCCGACAGACAATTTTTAGGCTAGTTTCCGTGGGCCCCCTTGCTTTGCAGTAGCATCCTACTGGGGGAAAACTAGGTAGAAGCTTGGATCAAGGCATTGGGCTTGTGTGTGCACTCATGGTTAGGGGCGGTTGGACGAGTGCCGACGGGCGTGACCCTGACTAGTCACTTGTTACTGTTGTTACTTGTACTTAGTTCTTTGTGAGTGTCTCAGTTACCGCTGTGCTAGGTGCTTCTGTCAGTGGACGCATCTAGCTATTCTTCTAGTGAGGAGGTGCTTCTGTCACATAACACGATGACTTGTGTTTTCGTTACTGGTTTCCGTCATGATTGACGTGACTTCTCGGGTAGTCTACGTTGGCTTCACCCGCGGTCTAGTCTAGCTTAGCGTACACGACGGTGAGCTCGTGTATGTTTGTGCCTTTGACTGTGTATGTTTTTGGTAGGCTTTACCTGTTTTGGTCGGCTTTTCACGATAGGGTTTCGTGATTCGACAATGGATCAGTAACGCCCGACTTTGTGAGATCGGGGTTCACCTTTCTGTTGCTGTTCAGAGTAGTTTAGAGGGCCGAGGTTCCTTCGGCTGTCGTGTTTCAGCGTTACGGCTTTCCTCTTCACTTTTACAGTTGTTACTCCTGTTGTTACCGCTTTACTTTAGTGTAGCACTACTGTTACTATGTGTTTTGTGGTAGGGTTCTGTGAGATCCCTACTGAGCCAGTGACACGAGGCTCACCCCTGACTTTTCAGGAGTAGCAGTTCTTCCTCCTGCTGGGCGGTACCTGATGCGTGGTTCTTAGTTGCCAGCGTTGCCAGTGTCGGGTTTCCCCCGACGTAAGAGTATGTTCTCTTTCCTGTTGGACTATACTTATCTTTCTATTGGACTAGACTCTGTTAGTTAAATTGTTATAAAAAATGTAATTTTATTTCTGCTACTTTCGCAATCCTGATCATTAAAATTTAATTGCTTACTGCTTTATCTGGAAGTGCAATGTACTATCACATACTGTTCTATCCCTTTGGAGCTTTTCCGCTCTTGGGAGGCCGCGCAGGTTCCAAGTGGTATCGGGTTTACCCGGTATCCAGAGTCTGGGTCGTCACAGCAATCATCCCCCTACTCAAGCAATTTCAATGAAAAAAATAGTGGAATTCAATATGCATACACCTCATTCAATCACTCTCATGCAATCTCTGTAAATGGCCTAGTATGAGACAATGTGCACATGCAATGTTTGACCATTTCATGAAAACTTAATAAGTTTATCATGCCCACGAAATCCATTATGAACTCTTGTGCAAAAACTATCATGCAGATGCAATTCTTTTCAGTCTTTTCTTTTTATCAGGATAGTCCATTTGAAGAACAGCCTCGCTCAAAGGGATTTCAAACTGATCATGCGTGGTATGCATATGCACATGCATGCAATTGCCCATTCTGACTTTCTATGTTCGCTCCGAGAATCTACTTTTTTTATGTCCATATTCTCTTTTAACAGTCATTTAAATCAAGGTCCCAATGTATTAGTTTTCTTTTGTTCGTTCATCTTGGTTTCAGCAATTTTCTAAACTTAAAGTCCATTTGTCACCGTTCTTCATATGTCATTGATCTTCAAGTTACCCGACAAAAATCTGGCAGCACCTCCCCTAGACCCGGAGCATTGGGAGGTGTTAATTAGGTACACGCCCACAGAGAAAACTCCGAGGCGGCCCCAAAATAAGGAGGATGTGCACAAAAGAGGCAACATCCCATGACCCTATTTGGGCACAGAAATCCTGAGGACTAGCCTACAAGGGACTCCAATGACTCGAGGGTTGCCACAATCTCGTTTCTGAAACGTGGACTTAGGTTATTGCCATTCTACATGGCCATTAATGTTCACTCCTTTAAGGAAGGTCACTCGGGGTCATGCTATGTAAAAGCAAGTCACCGAAGATGCAAGAGTGATAAAAAAAAGGGGCTCGGAAAAGAGTCAAAGAGAGCTAAAGAAAATCGGGGAGCATCCCGCTGGAGCTCAAAAGAGCGTGAATTCCGAGTCATATCTACGCAAACGGATAAACCCGGGACCCTTCCATCAGGGCATACTATGCTTCTTCCCTAACAAAAAAAATCTGTGGACGTACGAAAATCACATGTTGCTAATTCAAAAATTAAACCCATGTCCATTACCCCTTTGGCATCATGACTATGGACTACTCAAATCCCAAAGTGAGGTGTTGAGAGGAGGAAAACCTTTCTACCGAACCTGAACATCGGGTCTAAAGGAAGCATATAAAAAGAAAACATGGATCAGATAGAAAAGAGGAATGAAGAAGTGATGAACCTTAGAGATTGGACTCCATGAACTCTGCAACATAAAAAAAAATCTCCCAGAGGGGAGCGTTTCTTTTATTCCTTATCAGAGAACAACGAAAAGTTAAGAGTACATTAGAGAAGCTAAGAAAGAAAGATACGAAGGAGGAGAAGGGGGGAACTCCCCTACTCCTGCTCCCTCACCTCTCTTCTCCCTCTCACCCTGCTTCTTTTTTTTCTGCAAGATCTCCTCTTCTTCTATGTCTTCAGCATTCGGAAGTTTCAAAAAATCCAGAGAGAGCTTTTCTTCATCGCAGAGGGGCTTCTTATAGGGGCTGAAGCCCCTGTTTGGAGGGAAAGCCTCCGCAGGTTGCTGCTGCCATGTTGCTTGCTGCCGCCGCCGCTGTTGCTGCTGCTGCTACATGGCCACTGCTGTTATTGTTGGCATGGCTCCCTCACTCAGCCACGGCAGAGCAGGGGCAAGGGCATGCTGCTCCGGGCATGGTAGCCTCTCCGGTCGAAGGGAGGTGGCGTCTGCTCCGTTGGCCACGTAGGCAGGAGGGATGGTTCAAGGTTGTAGGTGAGCCCGGGAGTGGCTTCGAGCATTCAATGCCCGCGCGGGAGAAGGGGATGAACAGTAAAAAAATTAGGGAGAGACACAGACACAGGGGTACTATGCATGACTATTTTCCTTCTATTTCTTTCTCTCTCTTTTTGAAATTCCTTTTCCTTTTTTCTTTTGGCCCCTCCTTATTCTTCATTTGCACACACGCCCTCTGCACCTTTTCTCTTCTTCTATTCCATTAGGGCCTTTTCATGTTGGCCCATTCACCTTTCTTCTTTCTTTCTTCTTTTTTTAGTGTCAACAATTGTATGGAGTAGGTCACAGTTCCATCCACATGCTAAATACCATCATATAACAAACAATTTAAGTGAATCATTCAATGCCTACATCTCAAATACACGTTTTTTTAATGAAACCAACCAACAGTTAATACACCGGTCGAATGCACCCCACCCTCAAAGAGGGGGAATGGACTCATTCCTCCATGTATTAGCTGAGGTTTTTTGTTTTATTAATCAGTAAGCAGAGATTACATCAGCAGGGGCTGCCCCCAATATCCTAGAGGACAACTAAGTCCCTCTAAGAACAGAAAAACCAAAGGATTACAGCAGATGAGGGAGAGACCACAGCCCCGAGACCACAGGAACTTTCCTGTTTAACAAGATACAATGGAGATCAAGGTGAAGAAGATCAAACAACTCTAATGCCAGGGATCCCTGCTGCATCCATCTTCAGTTCACCCTTTGTCAGCCTAGGCAGATCTCTTGCAGATGTAAAAATTTTATTACTTGGACTGCTGCATGCAAAATAAGCTAAGGAATCGGCTACCCGATTGCCTTCACGAAAAATGTGTTGTATACCGCAACCATAGTCTTGGACAAGAGAAAGGATTTGCCTCCACCATGGAAGTATCATCCAACTAGGGGAAATACCTTGAAAGAGAGCATCAACAAGGATTTTGCAATCTGAGTTTATCGCTGCCAACCCAAGACCAATCCTCTTAGCCAGCATAAGACCATCATATAGAGCACGGGCTTCTGCTAGCAGACTATAGCCAATGCCATAATTGAAAGCAAATCCAATAATCCATTTGCCATTCTGGTTTCTGATGCAGCCACCACCACCGCACTGACCTGGATTTCCCTTGGAGGCTCCATCCACATGAAGAGTGAAATTCCAAGGAGCTAATCTACAGAAAACTAGAATGGGCTGTTTTAGTTCCACCCGAGGAAAAAGCTGAAACTGAGCCAAGCAGCTATGCTGAGCTGGGGATATAGGCTTATCAAACTTTTTCTTCTCCAGAGAACGAGCAATTAAGGATAGAATATTCCTTTTTATTGAATCTGATCTAATTGCCATGCCTTCATACCTAGAGGCACACCTGTGCTTCCAAATCTCCCATAACATCAAGATGACTGCATATGTACCAATAAAGCTAAAAGTTGAATTGAGATTGGAAGAATTTAAGAGATTCTAGCATCTCATAGTAATTTGATCATTTAGAGCTACCTCATTATTAAGGAGGGGCAGCACCCAGGCCCAAAGATCTGATGCTAACTCACTTGAAATAAAGAGGTGGTTAAGGTCTTCCTGACTAAAAGAGCTGCAGCAGTTACATTTTGACACCATTGGAACACCACAGTCTACCACTCTACTATCAACAGGAATTGCCTGGTGAATTATCTTCCAAACAAAGAGGGTGGCTCTAGGATAAAAGACTGGGTGCCAAAGCTTAGCCCATGCTGGTCTGGATTGGCCTTTAGTGCGAACAATATTACAGACTGATTTCACAGAGAAAGAGCCTTTGGATGTACCTGTCCATACACAGTAATCTTTCCTATTGCTAAAATTAGTTCTTGGAATACGGAAATCATCCCTTATAAAGTCCTTAGCAGCATGCTGATTTACATTCAAAACTTCACTAACTGATGCCAAAGGAATACCTGATAACCCACTGCTACCACCAGTAATAGAAGTACTAATTGCAGAGCCAGAACCTGTCCAATTGTCCCTCAGAAAATCTGCATCTTTACCATCTCCAATAATCCATCTGCTGTTGGATAAAATAATCTCTTTAGCTTTCATGAAAATAGCCTGAGGCATGCTTGCTGGAAATGCCTTGTTACAGTTAGCAAAATGTACTTTAGAATCTGCACCTGGCATATAAAGACCAAAGAGAAGTGCCATGAATAATATTCCACAAAGATTTAGTTGCCATGGCTATTTGAGTCCATTACAAATCACGAACTCCCAGTCCTCCTTCTTGTTTAGGTTTTTGAATAACTGACCAGACAATCCAATGCCTTTTTTTGGTATCCTTACCTCCCTGCCAAAAGAAATTAGCACAGTGCTTATTAATGAAGTTTGTGACCTTTTTTGGAATAAAGCAGACCGAAGCTAAATAGACTGGCAGACTGTATAGGACAGAGTTTATTAGGATCACTCTGCCAACTTGAGAAAGAAGCTTTGATTGCCAGCCCTCCAATGTCTGTTGAACTTTGTCAATGAGGAATGAGAAGTCTGAGCAAAGGTATCTTCCCTTTTTGACTGGGACCCCAAGATATATAATACTAGAAGAATGGAATTTATAACTAGTGATATCTTGAATAGTCTGCCTTAAGGAAATTGGAGCTTTATCAGCAAGAATAAAGCTACTCTTTGAAGCATTTACTTTCTGACATGAGCAGGCTTCATAGCTTCTGATTAGTTTTAGGAATAGCTCCACATTCTGCTTGCTGGCATTTAAGAAGACCAGCGTATCATCCGCATAAAGGAGATGAGAGACCTGCATGGACTGTTTAGGGCCTTTATAACCTTTTAATTTCCCAGATTGGAATAGGACAGAAAGGCCTCTACTGAGTACCTCCAAAGCAATGACAAACAGATATGGGGCTATTGGATCCCCCTGCCTGATTCCCCTGCTGGATTTAAAGAAGCCAGATATGGATCCATTGAAATTGACAGAAAACCAATAGTTGTATAATAGCATACCAATGTATGAGGTAAATTTGGTGCTGAAACCAAATTTCCTAAGGACAGCCAATATAAAATCCCATTCCATCCTGTCGTATGCTTTGGCCATATCAATCTTAAAGATAGCATTATGCCCTCTTACCTTCTTATTTATGTCCACCATAAGTTGACGAGCTAAGGCCACATTATCAAGAATGAATCTACCCTTCACAAAAGCCCCCTGTTCTATGGAAATCAAACTGGGAAGCAAAGGAGCCAACCTGTCAGCCAGAATTTTTGAGACAATTTTATATGAAAAGTTGCACAAGCTTATCGGTCTAAAATCATTAAATGACCGGGGCTCCTGAACTTTAGGGACAAGAGTTATTAGAGAGGATGCAATACCCCTGGGAAGGGGAAACCCTTTAAAGAAGGCTTGGACAGCTTCAATGACATCTGAACCAATAATGTCCCATATGGCTGTATAAAACCCACCTGAGAACCCGTCAGGGCCTGGGGCACTAGAGCCCTTTAGACTCCAAACAGCTTCTCGGATCTCCTGAGCTTCAGGGATAGCACACAACTTAGAATTTTGAGAATCATCAATAATCTGAGGGATGCAATCCAGCATTGTAGGCTCCACAAAGTGTTCCTATGAGGAAAAAAGGTTTTGATAATAAGATTCTGCATGAGTCTTGAGAGAATTTTGATCTTCACACCAATCTTCAGTAATATTCACTTTCAATCTCTTAATATAGTTCCTCCTTCTGTTTTGTTGAGCAACAGCATGGTAATAGGAGGTATTCCTGTCTCCATTATCTATCCATTCCACCCGAGATTTCTGATTCCAGAACAATTCTTCTCTGAAAAGAATTTGACGAAGACTGGCATTAGCAGCATTGAGACTTTCTTTATTCTGAGGAGAAGGATCAGAGTCATAGACAGACTATTTTTGTTCAACCTCAGCTTCTGACCGACTTTTACATTCAAAAATATTACTAAATACTTCTTTATTCCATATACCAAGAGCTTTCTTAACAGCCTTCAACTTTACCCAAAGTCTAATCATAGCATTGGGATGAGAAGAATGGGGTTGATGCCAGACCTCAGAAATTAGCTGAGTGAAAGACGGATGGGTACTCCACATTTTTTTGAAAATAAAGCGACCAGGGCTTGACAAAGCTTCCTCAACTGACAGAAGAAGTGGAGAATGGTCCGATGGACCTCTTAACAAATGTTTCACACGAAGTTGGGGTATAGCAGACTGGCAGTGGCTATTAACAAGAACTCTGTCCAATCTGGCCCGAATGTTAGCCAGTCCTGATCTATTGTTAGTCCATGTCGTGGAAGGCCCAGAGAAACCAATATCGAACAAGCCAGTAGAACAAATAAAAGCATTGAAATCTGTCATCGGGGCCAAAGCAGGGAGAGCACCTCCAATTTTCTCAGAGGGCCTTAAAACACAGTTAAAGTCTCCCCCTATTAACCAAGGGATGGAAACATTATTAGCAAAAGAAACAAGGTCACTGAATGGAGTCTGCCTTAAGTGAGGATCATTAGATGCATATACAAAGGAAAGGTATATACAAAATGAGTTAGCTACTTTGAGACCAAGAGTAATGTGTTGGGGCGAGGACTCAATGACCTCCAGATTAAGGCTTTCATGCCAGAAAATCCAAATCTTCGAATCATCAAGATTATTACCAACAAACCTTCCAAGCTTGAGGAATCTACCCAGCAAGGAGGCTTTATTGAATTTTAACTTCGGTTCACTAATGGCCACCAATTGAACCTTATTTGAATTCTAAGTATGTTTAAGATGTTTGCGGGAGCCAGCATTACCAACCCCCCGTATATTCCAAATCAGAGTGTGCTTAATCAAGGAGGAATCCATTTAATTTCTTCCAATGATCTGATTCTAGACCTGGTGATCCTCCCACCATTCCTTCGCTGGATACCTACCCCGCCTTCCTTGTCTTCTGCTACAATTTGCATCAATTCATTGTCATGTTTAGCATTCATAGAAATTTCCACACAAGTCGACTGAATACCTTGTAACCCCGCGCTCAGTAGCGCCGAGGAACTGAGAGCAATTCCTCCCCGAAAGGAAGCTCCATCCACTGGAATAGGTACACCATTAGCAGAGACTTCAACATCCAGGGGAGCCTTGATTACTGCCTCTTGGCCATGTACTTCTGAATTGTCATCATTTCTGTAGAGGGGAGAAGAATCTTCTTTTGTCTGAATAGAAGAGTTAAAGTGTTGTTGCTCTAGAACTTCCGATGTATGTTGCAAAACCTAAATTAGGAGACCTATATTTGACTGTATAGATCTAATTCGTTCCAAAATAATGAAGACCATGCACATTAGGAGGTCAAGGGCTGAAAAATGAATTGATGTCTTGGTGCCAGGGGCCAGGAAGTACATATCTATCATGACAAGAAAATGGGGGGGATATTTAGTGGAGAAAGGATTTAATGAGACTACTCAGGTGACAGGTCCAGAAGAGAGGGAAGTTTTAAACTTGAACCAGAAAACTTGTACCTATATGGCTTAGCTAAAAATAGGCCTCCCATGCTCACATGCATGTGCATTCTTAGCAAGCAGAAGGGGTATTAAATGGCAGGATTACATTGACAGTTGTTACACAATGGTAGCTTACAAAGCCACCTATGCTTTGGGCATCAACCCTATGCCTGACAAGACACAATGAATTAAGCTTAGAATAAAAGTTCTCCCCCCCATTGTGAGAAGGCCACTGGGTAGACCTAAAAAGAAGAGAATCCGAGACCTGGATGAAGCCAAAAAAATTACAAAGTCCCATAAGTGCAAAAGGTGTGGTCAATTTGGACATCATGCAAAGACATGTAAGAATCCAGTCTCAACATTGGGTCAAAGTACACAAGCAAGGTAACAATATATGGCATACCTATGTATATGAAAGTAATTTAATTAGCACTCACACATATTTATGTCATCCAGGAGGCCTCTTGGTAGGCCAGAAAAGCAAAGGGGTACTGATCAAGCATCAACACAAACACAGGGTCAGGTAGTCTATTTACATGACCATTTCATCAATGTAAATTATCCATTTAAATTCCTTATTACTATGAACTATAATCTTTTTGTTTGTGCATTGTGTTCACAGGGGAGCATGACAGGGCAAGCTAATGTGGAAGGAAGGACTACTAGTGTTGCAGCTGTGGACATTGGTGTAGTGCAGGTTGATCAGTCCTATGCCAAGACTAGTGTTGCAGAAGAAGGCCTCCAGTCAACCATTCAAATGTCTTCCAGTGCTGCAGGTGGCTCCATTACAATTCCCTTCCAGACATCTTCCTCAAGTTCAATTCCAATGCAGAGTAGGACTCCTAAAGTTCTAGTTAGGGGTCACAGTCGGGTGGTGAATTTTAGGTTCCGAAATGTGTAGGGTTGGGTGATTATAACTTTATCTTCAAAATAGTGGCGAAAGGTGATGGTCACTTTAAAAACTTGTGTCATTTTGTGACTATCTTTAAAAATGTAATTGTCTTCAGAAAACTTTATCCTTTTGTAACTTTAAAACTTGTGTCATGTGAGTTTAATGTTGAAGTTGGCATCTTTGCTGTGAAATGTGATTATTTACTGCGAAATGCCTAAAGCATTGTGTTCACATATGTCCCATGTTCAATCACATATGAAGCTTGTGATTTTTTAATTGTCTCCTGTTGGATGCCCTGTTGTTGTCTGTTTACTTCTCTATGAGAGAAAATTAATTGTTGGGACTGCATGCATGGCAGGACTCATGTGTTGTTAGTCATACAGGTGTTTAGTCATACACTTTGCCGTTATCTCTCTCTTGATTTCTAGAGTGAGAAACTCCCGTATTTTTCAGTTTTTTCGTGCCCTCTTGCTGTGTTCGCCCCTCCCCGCCGGCTATGGCTCAAGATCTGGCTTCATCTGCCATTCCAGAGTTGGCTTCTTCCTCCACTCCAGTATTTCCTCATCGTACATTTGCGCAGGCGCTAATGGACTCCAAGCAGCGGCCGAAGATTGATATTCCAGTCAAGGAACCTGCATTCACCGACTGTGGGGAGCCGGCGGTGTTTTTCACTAAAGAAGAAATCCAGGCATCAATTCACTTTCTCTCTTTCTCAATTGTGGCTAAATGTGCGTATGGTCGTCCAATGTTCTCGAATATTAAGAATTTTTTGATGCAGCGGTTAAAGATCTCTTCAGATTTTGTTATTAGCAGACTAAATCCTAGACACCTTCTGTTCCGTTTTGATAATGAAGCGGATTTTACGAAGTTGCTCATATAGAAAAACCTTTACATTAGAGGTTTCCTGTTTCATTTTTTCCGATGGACGTCTGATTTCAATTTCGATGCTGATCCACAAACTGTCCCAGTGTGGATAGGCTTCCCAGCTTTGCCGGCTAATCTGTATCATGAAGATTGTCTTCGGTCGATAGCTGGAAATTTTGGTGCTGTTCTGCGTATACATGAAAGATCATTGACACTATCTGATACCTCGGAGGCCCTGGTGTGCGTGGAAATGGATTTATCTGCTCCACGAAATGATCGGCTTTGGATTGATTTGGATGGCTTTGGTTTTTGGCAAAAAGTCAGTTATAATCGTGTTCCAGCGCTTTGCTCCTTTCGTCATAAGCTTGGACACTCAGAGAATGGATGCAAGAAAAAATAGGGCAAGCTGGCCCGGGTCCAACTGGTTCAAGAATCAGTCGTAATAAATCCCAAACAGATTTACCGGCCAAAGCAGGATGGCATGCCAAATGTTCGACAGAATGTGGCAGTTGATAACAAATTTCATTTGTTAGAGCAGACTGTTGATCCGGTGATAGTACCACATGGTCCCAATCTGACTCTTGATAATGGTCAAATTGCGGAGGCAGTGGAAGGTATGGCTCAAGAATTGAATCTAACTCCAAGCAGACTGAAAGTATCGAAACAATTATTACAAGATTCTCTGTTACCAGTCAGAGAAGAGATAAGTAAGGTTCAGGAATTAGGTGAGCCAAGTGATCATGATAATATTAGCAGAGAAGTCCCTGTGGCTATTAAGAAGATTAACTTGACTGAGAAAGAAATTGCTGTAAGGGCTGATTCAATTTTTGAAAATGATGGCTCAAGTAAAATACAAATGAATGAGCTAATAAAAGCTAGTATAGAGGTTTCAGAAAGAGCACTGCAGGATAATGAGCTAATGCAGTCCTTCATTCAAGCCAAATGTGCTGAAGTCAATGGCAAGCAGCTAGAAAAGGGGATTATTACTAGATCTAAAGCTAGATCCTTGGAAGATTTCCCCTGGGAGCCTCAATGATTTTATCATCATTAATTTGGAACATTCGTGGAGTGGGGAATCCTAGTTCCCGTAGATGTCTGAAAGATCATGTGCAAATCAATAAGGCTGATATTGTAGCCATTATGGAACCTATGGTCAGTCTAAATAAAGCCTCGCCTCTAGGGAGGTATCTAAAACTTGGGGGTTTTGCCAGCAGTAGCTCCCCTAACCCAAAAATTTGGGTTTTTTGGCATAATAGTTTTAACTTGGAGGTCATTGAATCCTCATCCCAACATATTACTCTTGGACTAAAAGTGAACAATTCTTTGTGTACATACTACTCTTTTGTATATGCTTCTTGCAATCCTATTCTTAGACAGTCTCTCTTCAAGGATATTGTTAATTTTGGTGCTTCTGCTACAATTCCCTGGTTGATAGGGGGGGATTTTAATTGTGTTCTCCGTCCTTCAGAAAAGGTTGGAGGGGGCATGCCAGCCCTATCTGCTATGTCTGACTTCAATAATTGTTTGGGCTCTGCTGGTTTGATAGATATTGGTTTCAGTGGTAATGCTATGACCTGGACTAACAACAGGATTGGTTCTGCAAATATCAAGGCCAGGCTTGATAGAGTGTTAGTGAATATTTTATATCAGTCATCTTTCCCCCAGCTGACTGTAAAACACTTACCCAGGGGTCCTTCGGACCATGCTCCACTGCTTCTCCTGATGGACAGATGTGTAAGCAGTCCAGGCCGATTTATCTTCCAGAAGATGTGGTGCACACATGACTCTTTTCAACAGTTTGTTTCAAGAACCTGGTAGCATTCTCATTCCAACCATCCCAATCCTTTGGTCAGGTTTTTTTTCAAACTTAAGGCACTAAAGGCTTCGTTATGCCAATGGAATAAAGAAACATTTGGAGATATAAACGCAGCTGTAACTTCTGCTAAAGCTGATGTAGAATTAAAGCAAAGTTGTTTTGACTTAGACTCTTCTCATGAAAACAAGGAGAGGCTGAATGCTGTCAATGCCCACCTTCGCCAAGCTCAAGTTAGAGAAGAAATTTTCTGGAATCAAAAATCTCGGGTGGAGTGGATAGAAAGTGATGATAGAAATACTGCTTTTTACCATGCGGTTGCTCAATGTAACAGAAGGAAAAACATTATTAGAAGGCTCAAAGTAGGGGAGCCTAATGAATGGTGTTCTGACCAGGACATATTGAAGAAATATGCTGAGACTCACTTCAAAAATCTTTTTTCCACAGAAGATCATGAACCTGACTCAGAATTACTGAACTGCATTCCACATGTTATTACAGATATTCAGAATTTGGCTTTATGTGCTGTCCCAAAATTTTCTGAGATCCGGGATGCTGTTTGGTCTTTAAAGGGATCTAGCTCCCCTGGCCTTGATGGTTTTTCTGGAGATTTTTTCATAACAGTATGGGATATCATTGGACAGGATTTTGGCGAAGCTGTAAAAGCATTCTTCCAAGGTTTCCCTCTCCCAAGGGGAATATCTTCTTCCCTCATTACTCTTATTCCCAAGGTACATGAGCCTATATCTTTTAATGATTTCCGGCCTATTAGTTTGTGCAACTTCACATACAAAGTTATATCCAAAATTATTTCAGAAAGATTGGCACCTCTTCTGCCCAACATAATATCTAAGGAGCAGGGTGCTTTTGTGAAAGGCCGTTTCATTGTGGATAATATATCCCTTGCTAGACAGCTGATGATAGACATTAACCGAAAAGTTAGGGGTCATAATATGATAATCAAGCTGGATATGGCTAAAGCCTATGACAGAATTGAATGGGATTTTCTGTTGACTGTCATGAGAAAGTTTGGTTTCTGTTCCAGGTTCACATCTCTGATTGGTATGATTTTGTACAATTGCTGGTTCTCAATTAATTTTAATGGAACTGTGTCTGGTTATTTTAAATCCAGTAGAGGCATAAGGCAAGGGGACCCTATTGCTCCATACCTCTTTATTATAGCTTCAGAGGTCCTCAGCAGAGGCTTATCAGGACTGTTCCAATCTGGGGAGCTGAAAGGCTATACAGGGCCAAGAAGGACAATGCAAATTTCTCATCTGCTATATGCAGATGATACCTTGGTTTTTCTTAATGCCAGCAAAAGGAACATTATGACATTCCAACAGTTTATTAATAAATATGAATGCTGCTCGGGACAAAAGATAAATGCAGCTAAGAGCTGTTTTATGTTATCTGCAAAAGCTCCCCAATCATCAATTCAAGCGGTCCGAACTTTAACTGGCTATAAACATCAGGCTGCTGGATTCAAGTATCTTGGTATCCCCATTAAAAAAGGCAGATACCTGTGTTCAGACTTCAAGTTTCTTGTGGACAGGATCCAGACCCAATTAGAAGGTTGGCAATCAAAATTATTGTCCCAAGCTGGCAGAGCAGTTCTTATTAATTCTGTTCTCACAAGTATGCCAATCTATCTTGCTTCAGCCTGTTTTATTCCAAAGAAGATTATTAGTTTCATGGATAGCCAATGTGCTAATTTTTTCTGGCAAGGTGAACATGGTACTAACCGCAGACATTGGATTGCTTGGTCTGTTATTCAGAAACCCCGTATTGAGGGTGGTCTTGGAATAAGGAATCTGCTTCATGTTCAAATTGCTTTTGCTACTAAGATGCTATGGAACATTGCTCATGGTTCTTCACTTTGGTCTCAATATGCTAGACAAAGATTTCTCAAAACCCACATTGCTAATTGTAACATACCTTTTCCAGCAGGCATGCCTCGTACTATTTTTAGGAAGGCAAGAGATATCTTGATTGAAAACAGCAGGTGGATTGTTGGGTCTGGAGAAAACACTGATTTCCTATGGGACAATTGGACTGGTAATGGCCCTGCAGTCTTTGGTGATCAGGCCAGCACTAGAAATAATGGGAGGCCAATCCCCAAAGGCATTCTGCTTGGGGATTTATTGGTATTGAAAGTCAACTTCCTATTCCACAGCTTAACAGTGAGCCTGATATCTGCTTTTGGACAAGTACACCCAAAGGCAATTTTTCCATTAAATCAGCTTATAATATCATTCGTAGTAGAGGTATAAAAAGGCCTGCTTGGGCTAAACTGTGGCACTCAGCCTTTAATCCTCGAGCTGCTCTGTTGATTTGGAAGCTGATCAAAAGGGCAATTCCTGTTGACAACAGGATTATTGATTGTGGTATCCAAATGGCCTCTAAATGTAATTGCTGCTCACAACCAAGATATGAGGACCTTAACCATGTCTTTTTGAAGGGAGACTTAGCTGTGGAACTATGGGGCTGGTTACATCCTCTCATTAGTAACAAGGTATGGTTGGGAGATCAAATTACAAGAAGATGCTAGGATTTATTATCTGCGACCAGTACGCAATCAGCATTTGGCTTAGTAGGGATGTTTTCTATATTTGTTATGCTTTGGGAATTATGGAAACAGAGATGTGCATCAAAATATGAAGGAGTCCCCATCAATATTATCTCAATTAAAAGGAGGATTATTTACTCTGTTCAGATGGTATTAGAGAAATTAATCTTTCATAGGCCTATCTCTCCTGCTCAAATCAGTTGTCTTGCATCTTTTGGTATGCTCCCGAGGGTGCTGATTAAGCAGCCAATTCTAGTCTATTGGAAACTGGCCACTCAGGGATTTTCTTTACATGTTGATAGAGCATCAAAAGGGAACCTGGGCAGAAGTGGTGGAGGCGGATGCATCAGAAATCAAAATGGTGATTTGATCTTAGGCTTTGCTTTTTACTATGGAATAGGGAAGAGCTTGATGGCAGAATGCAGGGCCCTACATGATGGGCTAGCTATTGCAAAGCATGGTGGTGTCAAGATTCTTGCAATATTTTCAGATTGCTCCTTGCTAGTGGAGGCTTGTCGGAATGGCATATCACCTAATTGGGCTATTTACCCATGGTGGAGGGAAATTTTAAAGCTTACTCATGAATTTGGAATTGAAGTCCAGCACATTTTCAGGGAAGGTAATCAGGTAGCAGACTCTTTGGCTTCATTTGCATGTAGCATTGATACTAATATGGTATTCACCAAAGAAAGGGAGCTTCCGCAGCTGACCAAGGGAGCCCTAAGAGTGGATAAGGCCGGTTTGCCCTCACTTCGTTGACATTAAATTCTTGGCTACCATGTCAGCTCTGATGTAATTTTTCTCTTTTGAGTTTTTCGGGCTCCCTTTTGCCCTTTTGGTTATTTTCGGGGGTTTGCCCCTTGGATAGTGTATACAACTCTCTTTTAATAAAATTTAGGACCACAGGGTGAGCTAGGAGGAGTGAGAACACTCCCCCTCTCTGAGGGAGGGTGCACTCGACCGGTGCTCAGATTGGTCGGTGTTGGTTAAAAAAAAAAAAGAGGATTAAAAAGCACGAGGATGTCAATGGTAGATTCTTTTCTCGAAGATGACATGGCCTAGTTGCCCACCTTTCCATAAATCGTCTGCCAACATCGATAACCATCTTTGTCTGTCTAAACTTGCAGTAACTAAACATATGCTGTGAAAGAATTAGAACGGCGAGGATCTGATTTGGTTACTATTTAGTTACATGCTGAACAGAAACTTACCACTCGCTAGGCCTGCTTTAGTCCATCTATAGTGATTGGCATGGATTTTCCATCATGTTTAGCTACTTATTTCATAACAAAGTAAAATTTCTCTCCAATATTCTTCTCATTGCAACAGAAATGCAAGGTAGATTCTGGTGAATCTTGGGTAAGAACAAGGAAAGTCAACTGTTACATAGGAAATCCAATGTCAAATTTGACCCGTAAGCATCCATGGAGCAAAATTAGACCCATTCTCTTCCACAATTGTGAATTTTAGGTAACAAAATAAGATATCAACAAATTAAAATAGATTTAGCAATCCTTCCAATGGGATAATTATAGGTAGTAAAAGGCATCTAATCACGATCAATAAACATTCTTCATGTAATGGGAGTACACTAAATGTCCAATCCAACCAATTGTTTTGACACTAAGACATTAACATGCTACCACATGCCAGCCAATAAGTAGAAGCCACTAATGTAAACAAAAGTGACACATAATCCCCTCCTAATCCCCTCACCCATTACAAACAGACACCTTTAATTCGCTTGTTATAGTTGATAAGTGGTATGAGTGGATCTAGAGGGGGGTGAGTAGATCCCACACCTAATTCTTGGTCACTTCGAAAATCAAACAGAGACTGCAAGGTAGAAGAAGCGGCTTTAAGTATTATCCTATGCTGATACACGAGATGTTTGAATCAAAAACACATAAAAGCACGTTGATCGAATTACAACACCTGTGAAAGGGGTGGATGAAAGGTAGTCAACACAGCAAACCACAACACACAATTTTTAACGTGGTTCGGCTGCTATCTAGCAAGCCTACGTCCACCCGTCACCAACTCGGTGAGGCTTTCACTTCTAGCCAAGAAGAAAACACACACACACACACACACACACACACACACACACACACACACACACACACACACACACACACACACACACACACACACACACACACACACACACACACACATACACACACACACGCACATTGTCAAACAGCTTGCGTGAGGAGAATGTTCCTCAACACACACACACGGATGCGAGGCAGCCAACACACACTCCGATCCATAAAATAGGGTATCGAAAAAATGTTGAGAAGACTCAACAAACATACACTGAACGGATAAGAAAAGAAATGAGAAACAATAAAGAAAAACTCCAAACAAGAAAAGCTGCAATGTAGCTTCTGATAGAAATCATGAAGCTGAACAAAGAAGATGTAAACTGTGATCTGAAACTTCAACTTCAAGGACTGGATCGAACTTGTTTCTGAGCAGCAAACCTCTCCTCTCTTCTTTTTTCTCTCAAGGTTTCTACTGCAGGCTTTAGAGAAGCTCTTCACTCTCTCTCTCTTTTCACTCTCTTCTTGTTTAACTCTTCTCTTAAGCAGTAGTAATGGTGGCAGCAGCATCGAGCTCTTCAACCAGAGAGCTTCGTGTTTATAGATGGAGGGGGGCAGATGATTTTTCCCTCCCAGATCTTGCCCTGTGATTGGTAGGAATAGAAATAAGGTTCTTAGACAAAGAGCTCTTCCAGATCTCTTCCCTCATTAGCTTGTGACAGAAAAGGAGGGTCCTTTGTCCTAGGTGCTTTTCAGATATTCATTCTGATTGGCTAATTGCAAAAAGGAGGTTACCATGAAAAGAGACCTTTCCAAAAACTGTTTTCTGACATATCTTCCTTCACAAAACGTATTCTGACTACCCCATGATGAAAAGGACAATTCTCTATCCTAGGAGTTTCTTTTCAGACCTTGAATCCCGAGATCTTGGAATTTCCATCGTTGACGTTGCATGTTTGAGCGGGTTGACTTCGATCAGACGAAGAGGGTTCATGTGCATCGACGTAGCAAGAACCTTGCGTCGACGCAGCTTCCTATTTTGTGAGCTGCTAGTAGCCAGGGTGAAGCAAGAGTCGACGCTGCGAACGGATTGCGTTGATGCAACTGACTTCCCACTTGAACTGCTTACGAGTTGGGTCATTATGCGTTGACGTGGTTAGATGGGTGCGTCAATGCATCCTTTGAAGATGCATCCGAGGTAGTTTCTAGGAAGTGGCCCTATGTCGACACACTGTGAAAATAGTGTCAACTTATCGGAGGAGTATCGCCCATTTGACAGGGGCTGGTCTGGCGCTGCGTCGACGCATTAAGATGCTTGTGTCAACGCACTTTGTAGATGTACGCTTGAAACTGCTTCTGGAGATGTCTGGAGTCGATGCATGCAAGAGCATGATGTTGCTGGAGTCGACGCTGCCTTGGTTGTTCTTCCTTTTGCGAGAGATGGAGTCGACGCCTTCTTTAGATGGAGTCAACGCATTCATGAAACATATTTCTTTTCCTCACATTTAGCCAATAAAATATATATATTTCAGATTTTTCAAAATAACTAGCCAATGACTTATAGTGGGACATGATCAAAACATAATGCACACAACAATAGCTCCATTCACCATACATAGTGAAAGACATAGTACAGTATGTCCATGCCTATTAAGTATGATACTATCTTTTTGAATCTCGATTTCAGTCGTAAGTCATTCCCTCTACCAGTAGCAGTGGTTGTCATGTCCATCTTGGCTTGTATTATGTCAATTTTCTTCTCTAAGAAAGTCAACTTGTTCTCGATCAATGATTCCATAGAAATCATTTGATGCTTCAAGTCCACGGTATTATGATACACATCATCAACCCCAAAAAAAACCCACAGCAATCGTCCTCCTGTAAACATATATATAAATATTGTCACGCCCCGAGATATGTAGCGGAATTAAGTCGGGAACGTGAACAGTCGGCAATACGCCTCAAGCTAGCAAGATAATCAGAGCGCTAAATATTCACACATAAAAGAATGAATGCACAAGGTCATATACTCAAAATTCCACTTTATTAAATCATAATAATCAAAAGTACATTTACATTCGACTCTTGACATAGTGACTGACTAGACTCAATAAAAGAAAAATTACATAACATGATCAACTTCACTACCTATTACAGTGAAGGGACTTAGCTATAACAAGACTCATGACGTTTAAACCATCTACGGCTTCTCTTGATCATTACTCGCTCTCACCCTCGGGATCCGTCATTCGAGTAATCCGAATTCGATCCACTAGAGTTTCTTAAAAAGAATGGAAAAGTAGGGAATGAGCACACTTGCCCAGTAGGTATCTTCGTATCAACTTGAAGGTAATATTTAAGTAATTAACATTTTAGCTGTAACATGTAAGATAAAGGAAATGCGATAAATCATACGAATAAAGCCAAAGTAACACTAGTAACACGGCATGAACAAGATATGTGAACATGATCGAGTAAGATTGAAATATAGATGTAAGTTTGGCCTTTCATAAACGAGAATGTATTAGAATGTAACGAGAATGTACTTTTCACAACCATAAAGGCTATGCACTAGAAAGTCATGTAACAAGGATGTAATAATCAATTATAAGATTGCCTCGTGGTTTTCACCCGTTTATAAAAAAAGTACTCCCGATGCAATGCGACGCCAGTGTTCATCATACCCCAGGGTTTACAGTATGCTTCCGGCCATCCACCGAGGGGGCTAGCCTGGAGCCCTTGGACACCGTCCGTGCCCACCCTTGCATCTTCAAGTTATAAATCAAGCTACTTCCATGAGAAATATAAATATGGCCGATAATGTAAACTCCAAACAATAGTTTCATGATAACAAAACCAAGGTATAAGCGTACCAAAATAGAAATTATGCGATCAAGGATGATTTAATTGGACATTATGCTACGAAGGAATTTTGGCAGCATAACGGTACATTTATAGATTTCTATAATTTATTAATCGCTTATTGAACAAAGTGTTGGGTTCTGGATAATGAAAGGACCATCTACTAACAGAGTAGAGTTAACCCTTTTGGTCAAACCATGGGTTAGACACAATCTGGGAGAACGCGATCAAGTGAGGACCATTTTCTTGAAGAGGCGGTCAAGTCAAGACCGCATTCAGAGATAGAGTCGACGTAGGAGAAGAACAGGTCGACACAACGAGTTAACCAGGCAGAACGCGGTCATGCCAGGACCGCTACTTGGAAGTGGAGGTCGCCTGAGGGCCGCTATCTATACAGGTTGTAGGAAAACACAGAAAACTCAAGTGCTTTCTAGACCATTGGGTTTTAAGGGTACAATCAGCTCGGCGTCCTAGTGAGAATCCCATGCTCACGGAGACTTACGCAGGCCTTGAAACATGATCACCTAGTCCGGCAGAAGGAATATCCGACGGAGAGGATCTCAAGTCCAAGGGATGTGCCTATCAAGTGCGCGTGTAACTAATAGCATCGTCCTGGGATACGTGCTATGTACTTAAGAAAGACATGGCTACAAGAATGAAACATGTAAAACAGCGATTAAAACACCAATATAGCAAGTTCTACAAACCATGGGAAAAATATCTTTAATACAAGACTATATGGTTTTGGCATGAAATTAGCATAAGATTAAAATAAGTTCTAAAACATTATATGGCATGAAATTGGAACCATCATATCTATAATATAATCAATAACATAACTACAATGAGAGATAGGAGAATATGGCATAAGGCAGTAAAACCACAAGCTAAGGAAAAGGGGTTAATCAGAGTACTATTTTCTTAGATATAGAAAGCAAAAGGCGGTCTAGAGGTGACCGCGGTCTATAGAAAGCGGTCAGTCAGGAACCGCCTTATGATGGATGCAGTTTCTAGAGAACCGCCTTCTGTCTGTAACAGACAGAACGTAAAACAGTGTGGGTAAGGCCTATTCTAGGGCAATAAACATATGGGAATCATAGAGAATTACGAGATTAAGCATACTAGAACAAAATAATTGCATGAGGGTGCATGGATTTGGCCAGAGTTAATAAATTTTCTATTAGGTTGCAAGGACATGCATGCAGTGGTAACTCAAATGCGCAGTCCCAGGAAAACATGAAACACAACATGTATAGTGCATGAGATCAAGATGGAACAGAGGGCTTTTAGTCCTAACACGTTGTTTAAGCCATCATGAGATAACCTACCTCTGGGGTTGCTCCTAGAGTTCGAATTTCTGACTGGAACTACGCACCCATTCCTACGCGTCCCGCGTGGAACCAGCAACTTCCCGACCTTCTAACCCCTTAACCGCTGGATCTTAATTCACAAAATTTGGAGGGAAGTTATAATATACAAAGGGGAACAATTAACTCTAAGGTCTGGATATGAAAGTACCACTGCTAAGGTCCCTAAACCTTGGGTCTTTACTAGACGAACACACTTGTTCCTGTGCGTTCTATAGAGAAACAACAACTTCGAGATCCTCTAACTCCTCAACGGCTTGATCTCCTAACACGTAATTTAGAGGGGAGTTATACAATACTAAAGGAAGCAGAAAGTTCTAAAGACTTAACCTGAGATGATGACGTCTTCCCTTCGAACCATGCGCTCTAAAATTAGGGTTCACGTAGAACGAAATTAGAGTCTATTTATAGGGAATGAACTAGGGCTGAGGGATTTGATCATTCTCCCATTGACTCATGCATGAACTCATATGTTGATATATCATATATGCATAGGAGTTGATTCATATTTTCATTCTCCCGTTGACTCATGCATGAACTCAGATGTTGATAGATCATATATGCATATGAGTCATTTTAGAAAGGCAAAGAAAGGGGATTTGATCAAATTAGGAGTCCTTGAATGGGTTAATTAGATCCCCAAGAGTCCTAAACAATCTCTCATGCCAGATCACTTCGAACCACGGCATTTGGAGATGAAATTATCCAAGTTTCTCAAAGATTTTTGGGTTCCATTTACGGAAGCTAAACGCGGTCATGGCCGAACCGCCTTCATCAGAACGCGGTCTCGCGATAGACCGCCTTCTGGGGTTTTGTCCAAAAAACTCAGATTTTCCTATTTATCCACTATTTATCCCCTAATTAGCCTATTTATCTATTTAAATTGAGAAAATAGCCCTAATTATGTCTCTAGAAGTGGGGTTGGGCCTAAAAGCCTTAGGATCAGGTTTATGGGCCAAGTTTAAGTGTGCCTATTTACTTGGTTATTAATTGTACTTTCAAATTAATTTATTTAACCCATAATTCATTTAATAGCTCATTAAGCCTTTTAAACACTTAATAATGTTATTTTAATTCCAAAAAAATTAGGGGTGTTACAAATATGGTCTCTCAATCAGAAATTCAAGAAAGATCTCTGAGACATTTCATTGAATACATTGTGAACTTCTTATCTGTAACGCTTGAGAATTTTCTATGAGATTTTTAGGAATTTTCAGGGATTTAATATAATTATGGAGCATTTAAGTAGACTAAATGGGCTATTTAATAAGTATGGGACTACGTAATAATGGTTTAAAGGCCAGATATTATGTCAGGTTTAAACCCACTTAAATAGGCCCACAAGACACAAATCCAAGACTTTTAGGCCCAAGCCCAATCATAGAAACGTAATTAGAATTAAAAAGAGGATAAATTCAAAAATTCAAAAATTTTGAGAAAACGGCCGAATGGCGGTCTATCGCGCGACCGCCAATCTAGCCTAGCGGTCCCTCTATGACCGCTAAACCCTTCTGATTCCGTGAATGGAAGAAACGTGAAAAGCTTGGATTTTTGGCGACCAAATCGCCTTGGATCGAAGCTATCTGGCATGGGAGACACTCTAGAACTCTTAGGGATTGATCCAACCTCTAATTAGGACTCCCAACTCGATCAAATGCTCAGGTCTAACTCAAAACCCTATAAATAGAGCCTAACTTTGACTCATGCGAACCCTAATGTTGGCTCATGTATTTCGAAGGTAAGGAGACATCTTCTCAGGTTATTTCTTTAGAATAATTTATTCACCTTAGTTTTATCTAACTCCCTTAAATTTTCGTGCTAGAAGACCCAGCCTTTGAAGAATTAGGGCATCTACAAGTCGCTGGTTTGCTACATGCTACATAGGAACCAGTGCGTCGGTCCAGTGAAGATCAAGAAATTAGAAGCCCTAATCGAGGTATTTTGAAGTTGATCCTTTAGAACTTTTTGTTTCCCTTCGTATCTTCTACCTACCCTCCAAATTTCACGGTTTTAGGTCAAGAGAATCAGAAGATAGAGGGGCAGAAAGTTGCTAATTTGGCACAAGATGTGCAGGAACCTGAGTGATCTTCCAGTTAGAAATTCGAAGGCTAAAGCTTGTCACAGAGGTAGGTTATCTCGTGGATGGCTAGAATAATACGTCATGAGTAAAAGCCCTCTGTTACCTCGTGATTTCATGCACTGTACTTAGAGTATTTGATGTTTTATTTCAACTACGCATCTAAGTTATCCCAGCATGCATGATTCCTACCCTTTAATGAGAAATTGAAAATTTTGGCTTAATCCATGTGAACCATGCATCTCCATGCATTTATTATACTCTATCATGTCTTATCCTTATGTTTAACATGATTTTCATTTATATATTGCTAACAATAAGGCCTATATGACCTATTTTACTTCGGTCTATCACAGAAGAGAAACAGTCTCTATCAGACCGCCATATGTCTTTAGCGGCCCTACGATAGATCGCTAAACGCCTACATGCGGTCCTTCCTTGACCGTTATTCTCTGCAACTTGTTAACTCTAAACAGATTGCAGATTGACCCTCTTAACTTTATGTTAAGCCTAGATAAATAAGTTTTATTCCTAGTATTGACTTTATATTCGTAATATTATTTATATTGTGCATTATCCTTGATAGGTTGCATGTCTTAGATGGTTAAAACGCCTATTTTAACTTATGTTAATTTCATGTCAAAACCATATACTCTTGTTTTAACGTTGAAGTTCATATGCTTGTGAGACTGGTATTTTGATCGCTATTTTTCTCGATTCACTTTCATCTAGAGTCTTTTCTTAAGTGCATGGTGCGTACCCCGGTGCGTGGCCATTAGATACACTTTTACACTTGTAAGCACACAATCTTGGACTTGTGATCCCCTCTGTTAGATATTCCTTCCACTAGACTATGTGATCTTGTTTCAAGCCCTCTATAAGTATCCGTGAGCTTGGGATTCTCACTAGGACACCGAGCTGGTTGTACCCTCAAAGTCCAATTGTCTAGAAAGCACTTTACTGGCGTTTTCTATATTCTAGATTTAGCGGCCATCAGGCGACCGCCACTATCAAGTAGTGGTCATCCCGCGACCACTTCTGTCCAAGAGTTTCACTGCGTCGACCTTCTTTTCTTCATGCATCGACTCTTCAGAGAAACGGTCCGGACTTGACCGTCTTATGTCTAAACTATGTCTAACCCGAGGTTTGACCCTAGGGTTGATTTTCCTAAGTTCCTAGATGGTCTATTGATTATCTAGAACCTAACACCTAATTCCAAAACTATCTAATAAATTATGGAACTTTAAGAATATGCCGTTATGCTGTCGAATTCTTTTCATGACATGACCTTGTCTTAAATCATTCTTTGAACTCTCATGATCATTCATTAATGCGTTCTCTACCTTGGTTACATTCTCATGAAATTATTATTGAATTGAGTATTATTGGCCGAACTTTACTATATTTTCATGGAAGTAGCTTGATCTGTAACTTGAAGATGCAAGAGCGGGCACGGATAGTGTCCAAGGGCTCTATACTAGCCCTCTCTGTAGAAAGTCAGAAACGTGCTGAAAACCATGGGCTACGATGAGTACTGGCATCGCATTGCTCCGGGAGTACTTTTTTTATAAACGGGTGAAAACCATGAGGCAACTTGTGATAATTGACATGCTTGCTAGTACTTTCTTGTTCATGACTTTCTAGTGCATAGCCTTTATGGTTATGAAGTATATTCTTCTTAATGAAAGGCCACTTCACTTGATATCTTGCTTGATCATTCTCTATTGTCTATTCATATTCATCATATCTCTATTATTCATGTCTGGTTACTTGGATTTTGTTTGTGTGTTTTATCGTATTTTTACCTTATTCTCTAGAGCGAAAATGTAAATTACTTAAAGCATGCCTCCATGTTGATGCGAAGATACCAACTAGGCAAGTGTGCTCATCACCCTACTTTTCCAATCTTTTCAAGAAGTTCAAGTGAGTCAGATTCGGAGTATTCCAGCAACGGGTCCGAGAGTGATGATTGATGGTCGAGAGAAGACTTAGACTATCTAGTGTATTTAAGTAGTCTAGAGTCATGATGTAATTTTTACTTTATTGAGTCTTAGTATGTAATTTTCTTTTTTCTTGAGTCTAGTAGATCAAGAGTCAACTTTATGTAGTTATGGATCATCATTATCAATAAAAGTTAGAATTTTGGTCAAATATTGTGTACTCCATTTTTATGTGGATGTTTTTTTTGCGCTCTAATCTTGATTGCTAGCTTGAGGTGTATATCCTGGTGTTCACGTTCCCCGATATTACTTCCGTTGTACATATGTCTCAGGACGTGACCGTTAAGTTGGTATCAGAGCCTAAGCTTAAGTATGTCCTAGGGAAATGTCATAGGCTAAGTCCAAGGTTAAGGACCCATACCTATGAACCAGGAATAAATTACAAACCCATGTGAGATTGGGTAGAGCCGGGATGAGATAGTTAAATTAGAAATTTTCTAAATTCATCCTATTAATTCCATAGGAATTAAGTAATTGATTATCGTCGCAGGTACCTTACTTTTTCATAATGACACACCGTGTTGACAAGAACGGGATGCAATAGACTCTTGTAGGTCTTACCCAGGCACTGCAGAATATGACCCAAACTGGCGCAAGGGCTGGTGCCGGTGATTTACATCGAAATTTTCAAAGCTTAAATCCTCTACGATTTTTTGTCTCTTCTAATCCAGATGAAGCAGAGAACTGGATAGATGAGATGGAAAGAATCTTCAATGTTATGCAATGTGTGGATCAAGAGAAGGTCCATCTCGCCACCTTTCAACTTAAAAAGGATGCGCGCACATGGTGGAAGGCCACTTCGGCACAACCCCAGAATGCCCAGCCTACATGGAATGAGTTTCTTACACTCTTCCGAGTGAAATACTTCTCCAAGCACGTCAAGGAGCAAAAGGCTACAGAATTCGCTTCTCTACGCCAAGGCATGATGTCAGTGGCAGAGTACGAACTCCAATTCTCCCGTTTGGCCCCTTATGCCGAACATCTGGTGAGCACAGATATTTTAAAGGCCAACCATTTTCTGGATGGATTAAGGCCCGTCTTCATTCAATAACTTGGCTCACAAAATATTCGGACCTATGCGGAAATGGTCCAACGAGCCCATCTATATGAAAGGACCTTGGAGAAGGTCAAGAAACTTAAAGGCAATGGAGAAGAATCTAGCCGAAGGATGGATCGGCGTGGAAATAAGGAGAAGTTCAGCATCACAGAACCTTACAAATCCCATGATAATAAGAAGAGATCCCGAACTGAGAGTGGTAGTGGCTACCACAAGAACAAGAAGGCCAAGGAGGAAGATAGGCAAGTCATGGCGGCTTGCACGTTTTGTGAGAAATTCGACCATGCGGCCGAGGAATGCTGAAAGCGTCTCGGTGCTTGTTTAAGATGTGGCAGTCGGGAGCATCGCATGCCAGATTATCCCCTCATGAAGGAACAACCCTCCAGGAATGATGGCGGACGAAGGCGACAGGCTCGTCTCAATGCTGTTGTAGATGAAGAGACTACCGAAAAAAGGGGAATTGATGGAAGGTACCGTCCAAATTCATTCGCATCCTGCATTTGTATTATTTGCTATTGGTGCTTCTCATTCCTTTATTTCTATCTCTTTTGCTAAAACCTTGCCAATTTCACCTGTTCCATTACCTTCAAATTTAACTATAAGTATACCCTTAGGTTCGGAAATGGAACTCAAAACTTACCTTCCTAATAGTGAAGTTATCATAGAAGGTCACAATCTCCCCGCAAATCTCGTATGCCTTGACATGGAGGGCTACAATGCCATATTAGGAGTAGATTGGCTTTGTGGCCATTATGCCGACATTAATTATCGCAATAGGCAGATTTCTTTTCATAAACCATATTTCCCAAAGTTTTCTTTCCTTGGCATCAAGTATAGGAAGCACCCTACCCTTATTTCTTCTCTTCATGCCTGTAAACTCATCTCACAAGGGTGTGTAGCTTTTCTTGCTTCCGTTATCATTACTGAGTCAAAGGAAATCCTTATAGAAGAAATCCCCATTGTAAAAGAATTTTCGGACATCTTTCCTTCAGACTTACCCGATATACCACCCGAGAGGGAGGTTAATTTTTCCATTGAACTCACACCTTGAGCAGCACCTGTGTCAAAGGCCCCTCACAGGATGTCCCCTGCGGAGATCAAGGAGTTAAAAAAGTAACTTCAAGAGTTGCTGGAAAAAGACTTTATGCGACCCAGCACATCCCCTTGGGGTCCTCCGGTTCTATTTGTCAGGAAGAAGGATGGATCCCTCAGACTGTGTATCGACTATCGACAATTGAATCAACTTACCATCAAGAACAAGTACCCACCACCGCGGATTAATGAGCTGTTCGATCAGATCTCCGGTGCGGAGTATTTCTCCAAGATTGACCTCAGGTCTGGCTATCATCAGCTGAAGATTAAGGAAGAGGATATTCAAAAGATGATTTTCTGTAGTAGATACGGACATTATGAGTTTGTGGTTATGCCGTTTGGTTTAACCAACGCCCCCATAGCATTTATGCAACTCATGAACAACGTCTTCAGGCCATATCTCGACCGCTTTGTGGTTGTATTCATTGATGACATCCTTATCTATTCCAAGATGAAAGAAGAACATGAGGAACATTTGAGAACTACCTTACAAACATTAAGGGAGCACCAACTATATGCCAAGCTAAATAAATGTGAGTTCTAGTTAAAGGAGGTTTCTTTCCTTGGCCATGTTATTTCCAAAGAAGGAATTGTCGTGGATCCTTCTAAAGTAGAAGCTGTCAAAAATTGGAGCCGATCGATGACTATATCAGAAATTAGAAGTTTCCTTGGTTTGGCTGGTTATTATCGGCGGTTCATCAAAGATTTTTTCAAAATCGTTGTTCCTCTCACAAGACTCACTAGGAAAGAAAATCCTTTTGTATGGACCATGGAGTGCAAGGAGAGTTTCTTGACTCTCAAGGAACATCTCACCACTGCCCCTATTCTGGCACTGCCTATCGAAGGTGGCGGATTTGAAGTATACATGGATGCATCAGGCATTGGCCTCGGTGCGTTCTTATGCAAATTGGCAAAGTGATTTGCTATGCCTTACGACAATTGAAGCAGCATGAATAAAATTATCAAGTTCATGATCTGGAACTAGCTGCCGTTATATTTGCTCTAAAGATCTGGCGTCACTATCTTTATGGAGAAAAGTGCCGGTATATTCAGACCTCAAAAGTCTGAAATATCTCCTTTCTCAAACGGAGCTGAACATGAGACAAAGGCGATGGCTAGAGTATCTTAAGGATTTTGACTTCGCTATCCAATATCATCCAAGCAAGGTAAATGTTGTAGCCGACGGGCTCAGTAGGAAACCAATGGGAATGTTATCAAGTCTCATGAAAGGTATGACTAATCTCATTATTGAATTTGCCCAGTTAAATCTAGATATAAATGCGAAAAAAGAAGAATGCTTTATTGCCAATATTCGGTCACAACCTACATTAATAGAAGGCCTAGTCAAGTTGCAAGAAAATGACCCTACACTGATGGAAATCAAGGATCATATAGATCAACGGTTAGAATTCTCTATTGCAACCGATGGAAGATTGCTATTCCGAGGTCAAATTTGTGTCCCAGATCATGTTGATACTAAGAAGCTGGTTATGAATGAAGCACATAAATCAAGGTACACCATTCACCCTGGTGCTACCAAGATGTTCCAAGACCTTAAAAGAAATTATTGGTGGCCTAATATGAAAAGAGAAGTGGCGGACTACGTATCACGCTGCCTTACTTGTCAACAAGTTAAGGCAGAGCATCAAAAGCCTGTTGGAAAGTTACATCCCTTGGCGATTCCCAAGTGCAAATGGGAGAGTATACGGATGGATTTCATCATGGGTCTACCTAAATCAAGAGGAGGACATGATAGTATTTTGGTAATCATTGACTGCTTGACCAAGTCGGCTCACTTCTTAACTATTAAGAGTTGATGGTCCTTGGACGTCTTGGCCGCCTTATACGTAAGAGAAATTGTGAAACTGCATGGAATCCCTATCACTATTATATCTGATCGAGACACTCGATTTACATCTCAATTCTAGAAGGGTCTACAACATTCATTAGGGACCCGGTTGAATTTCAGCACCGCAATCCACCCATAGACTGATGGACAAACAGAAAGAACCAATCAGGTAGTGAAAGACATGCTTCGGGCATGTGTACTTTATTTTCGTGGGAGTTGGCACGACCACTTGCCCCTAGTGAAATTCTCCCACAATAATAGCTATCAAGCTAGCATCAAAATGGCACCATTTGAAGCCCTATATGGCAGGAGTTGCTGCTCACGTATATGCTGGAGTGAGGTTGGGGAAAAGCAATTTCTAGGATCGGAACTCATTCGGGATACTTCTGAAAAAGTCAAGCTGATTCAAGAAAGACACAAGATGGCTCAAGATAGGTAAAAGTCTTATGCTGATAATCAAAGGCGTGACCTGGAATTCCAAATAGGAGACCACATATTCCTTAAAGTTTCTCCAAGTCGAGGTATCCGAAAATTCGGCATCAAAGGTAAACTTACTCCAAGATTTATTGGCCCTTTTGAAATTCTTGAAAGGGTTGGTGATGTTGCTTATCGACTAGCCTTACCTCCTCAACTGGCAAGAGTTCATGATGTCTTCCACGTCTCAATGCTCAAAAGGTATGTCCATGATCCATTCCATGTCATCACTTATGATAACTTGGAGATACAAGAAGACATAAGATACAAGCAAAGGCCACACAAGATAATTGAGCGAGAAGTACGACAGCTTCGAAATAAATATATTCCCATGGTCAAAATCTAATGGAGCAAATCCTGGCCATACGAGGTGACATGGGAAACGGAAGAAGCTATGCGCAAGAGGTTTCCAGAATTATTCAAATGTAAGTACACTCTCCTTAAAAATCCCGTCCGTTGAATTTGGGGACCAAATTCTTTTAAGTGGGGGAGGGTGTAACGCCCGAGAATTTTCTAAGAATTTTCTAAGAATTTTTAGGGATTTAATATAATTATGGAGCATTTAAGTAGACTAAATGCGCTATTTAATAAATATAGGTCTACTTAATAATGGTTTAAAGGCCAGATATTATGTCAGGTTTAAACCCACCTAAATAGGCCACCAAGACCCAAATCTAAGACTTTTAGGCCCAAGCCCAATCATAGAAACGTAATTCGAATTAAAAAGAGGATAAATTCAAAAATCCAAAAATTTTGGGAAAACAGCCGAATGGCGGTCTATCGCATGACTGCCAATCCAGCCTAGTGGTCCCTCCATGACCGCTAAACCCTTCTGATTCAGTGAACAGAAGAAACTTGAAAAGCTTAGATTTTTGGCAACCAAATCACCTTGGATCGAAGCTATCTGGCATGAGAGACACTGTAGGACGCTTAGAGATTGATCCTACCCCTAATTAGGACTCCCAACTCGATCAAATCCTCAGCTCTAACTCAAAACCCTATAAATAGACCCTAACTTCAACTCATTCGAACCCTAATGTTGGCTCACGTATTTCAAAGATAAGGAGACATCTTCTCAGGTTATTTCTTTATAATAATTTATTCACCTTAGTTGTATCAAACTCCTCTCAAATTTTCGTGCTAGAAGACCCAGTCGTTGAAGAATTAGGGCATCTGCAAGTCACTGGTTTGCTACATGCTGCACAGGAACTAGTGCGTCGGTCTAGAGAAGATCAGGAAATTAGAAGCCCTAATCAAGGTATTTAGAAGTTGATCCGTTAGAACTTTTTATTTCCCTTTTTATTTTCTACCTACCCTCCAAATTTCACGATTTTAGGTCAAGAGAATCAGAAGATAGATGAGCAGGAAGTTGCTGGTTTGGCACAAGACGTGTAGGAACCTGAGCGATCTTCCAGTTAGAAATCCGAAGGCTAAAGCTTGTCAAAGAGGTAGGTTATCTCGTGGATGACTAGAATAATACGTCAGGAGTAAAAGCCCTCTGTTACCTCATGATTTCATTCACTGTACCTAGAGTATTTGATGTTTTATTTCAACTACGCATCTAGGTTATCACAGCATGCATGATTCCTACCCTTTAATGAGAAATTGATAATTTTGGCTTAATCCATGTGAACCATGCATCTCCATGCGTTTCTTATACTCTATCATATCTTATCCTTTTGTTTAGCATGATTTTCATTTATCTATTACTAACAATAAGGCCATATGACCTATTTTACTTCTGTCTGTCACAGAAGAGAAACGGTTTCTATCAGACCGCCATATGTCTTTAGCGGCCCTACGATAGACCGCTAAACGCCTGCATGCGGTCCTTCCTCGACCGCTATTCTCTGAAACCTGTTAACTCTAAACAGATTGCAGATTGACCTAGTTAACTATATGTTAAGCTTAGATAAATAAGTTTTATTCCTAGTTTTGACTTTATATTCATAATATTAGTTATATTGTGCATTCTCCTTGATAGGTTGTATGTCTTAGATGGTTAAAACACATATTTTAGCTCATGTTAATTTCATGCTAAAACCATACACTCTTGTATTAATGTTGAAGTTCATGTGCTTGTGAGACTGGTATTTTGATCGTTGTTTTTATCGATTCACTCTCATCTAGAGTCTTTTCTTAAGTGCATGGTGCGTACCCCGGTGCGTGGTCATTAGATACACTTTTACACTTGTAAGAACACAATCTTGGACTTGTGATCCCCTCTGTTGGATATTCCTTCCACTAGACTAGGTGATCTTGTTTCAAGCCCTCTATAAGTCTCCGTGAGCCTAGGATTCTCACAAGGACACCGAGCTGGTTGTACCCACAAAGCCCGATTGTCTAGAAAGCACTTTACTGGCATTTTCTATATTCTGGATTTAGCGGCCATCAGGCGACCACCACTGTCAAGTAGCGATCATCCCACGACTGCTTCTATCCAAGAGTTTCACTGTGTCGACCTTCTTTTCTTCATGCATCGACTCTTCAAGGAAACAGTCTAGACTTGACCGTCTTATGTCTAAACTATGTCTAACCCGAGGTTTGACCCTAGGGTTGATTTTCCTAAGTTCCTAGATGGTCTATTGATTATCTAGAACCTAACACCTTATTCCAAAACTATCTAATAAATTAAGGAAGTTTAAAAATATGTCATTATGCTGTCGAATTCTTTCCATGGCATGACCTTATCTTAAATCATTCTTTGAACTCTCATGATCATTCATTGATGCGTTCTCTACCTTGTTTATATTCTCATGAAATTATTATTGAATTGAATATTATTGGCCGAACTTTACTATATTCTCATGGAAGTAGCTTGATCCATAACTTGAAAGATGCAAGAGCGGGCACGGACAGTGTCCAAGGGCTCTATACTAGCCCACTCGACAGATAGCCGAAAACGTGCTAAAAATCATGGGGTACGATGAGTACTGATGTCATATTGCGCCGGAAGTACTTTTTTTATAGACGGGTGAAAACCATGAGGTAACTTGTGATAATTGACATGCTTGCTAGTACTTTCTTATTCATGACTTTCTAGTGTATAGCCTTTATGGTTATGAAGTACATTCTTGTTAATGATAGGCCACTTTACCTAATATCTTGCTTGATCATGCTCTATTATCTATTCATATTCTTCATATCTCTATTATTCATGTCTGGTTACTTGGATTTTGTTCGTGTGTTTTATTGCATTTTTACCTTATTCTCTAGAGCGAAAATGTAAATTACTTAAAGCATGCCTCCATGTTGATGCGAAGATACTTACTGGGCAAGTGTGCTCATCACCCTAATTTTCTAATCTTTTAAAGAAGTTCAAGTGAGTCGGATTGGGAGTATTCTAGCAACGGGTCCAAGAGTGATGATTGATGGTCGAGAGAAGACTTAGACTGTCAAGTGTATTTAAGTAGTCTAGAGTCATGATGTAATTTTTACTTTATTGAGTCTTACTATGTAATTTTCTTTTTTCTTGAGTCTAGTAGATCAAGAGTCAACTTTTTGTAGTTATGGATCATCATTATCAATAAAAGTTAGAATTTTGGTCAAATACTGTGTACTCTATTTTTATGTGGATGTTTTTTTGCGCTCTGATCTTGATTGCTAGCTTGAGGAGTCTCGGCTGTTCACATTCCCTGATATTTCTTCCGATGTACATATGTCTCGGGGCGTGACATTACCTTCCACCTTGCACATCGATATAATCTTCTTCCTCTACTTGTTTCTTGAGACGAAATGTATACTCTACATCTCTTCCTGTAATAGCATTGTGGAACTTCATAACACTCCAGTGTATTTAGTAAGCATTTAATATTAGATTATCTGGTGGCCATATCACTCATCTTCTTCATCCTCCACTGAAATCTCCTTGACAGTGATCGTGGGTTAACCTCGCCCTCAGCTTGCAACTCAAGGCCTGATGCTTGACGGTGCACACTGTCTGCTCAGCCTCAGACGGTAGGCAATAGGCACACACTGGTGCTCTTTGCTGAGGGTGATGACGATGCAGCCCCTCGGCACATGGAAGAGCAACCAGGCCCTCCTCATCAGACTTGATGAAGAACTCGCAGTTGCTCCCCAGGAGGTGCAGGTTGAGGGCGTGAGGTGGGGAGGCATCTTCGACAGCGTCGAAGTAGCCATGATTTCGAGGTGTGCCGTCATGGGCTTGTGGTGAGGGGTGTAGTGCCCCTTGAAATTATCTAGCATTTTTTGATTATTTTAAAAAAATTAAATAGATTATCTATGCATTTAATAGGCTTAAAGAGTGATTAATAGGCTAATTAATTGATTAATAAGTTAAGACCTTTGATAAATAGGCCCAATAAATGACCAAGTGGTTTAGTCCACTTAAAATGGGCCTTAAATCTAGAAACCTAAGCTTTTGGCCCAAGCCTAAACCCTAGAGACGTATTAGGGAAAATTTCCTAATTTAAGGAGATAATAGGGGATAATTAGAGTTTGAATTAAAATAAAATTTAAATTTTGAAAAGCCAGGTAAGTCGTGGTCAGTCGCGCGATCGCAACCTGGTGATAGCGGTCTTGGCCCGATTGCGACCTAGTTCCATAAACTTAAAGAGATAAACCTAGGAAAGTTTAGATTTTTATCCACCCAATCGCCAAGGATCGATGTGATCTGGCATGGGAACTTTCCTAGGACTCTTAGGGGATCGAATTGACACCCTATAGGACTCCTAATTCGATCTAATCCCTCAGCACTGGGTCATTTTCTATAAATAGGTCACAGGTCCATCCTGTGCGAACCCTAATTTTGGATCACGTGGTTCAAAGGTATGGTATCATCTTCTCTAGTTCATCCTTTAGAACTTTTTGATCCTTTTAGTATCTTCTAATGACCCTCTGATTTTGGTATTAGGATATCCAACAACCCTGGAGATAGAAGGTTTGGAAGTCACTGGTTCCATGCAGGACGCGCAGGAATGAGGGTGTTCTTCTAGTGAGAAATTTGAGGTCTAAGGACAATACAAGAGGTAGATTATCTCATGATCGGCTTGAACATCAAGATAGGAACAAAAGCCCTCTATTTTCTCCTGATTTCATGCCCCATGCTCGAAGAATTTCATGTTTTTCCGTGACTACGCAATAGGGTTTATACACTCGTGTTGTCCAGATAATTGTAACTAAACGATGAAAACTTTCCTTGATCACCTATCCTTTTTTATGTATTGTTCACATATTAGCAAGTTTTCCTTCCAGTTTTATATAGGATGCATCTCTATTTGCCATGAAATAGGCTCTGCAAGTCGGACTTTTGCTTCTGTCTGGAGACAGACAGATAGCGATTCCCCAGAGACCGCTACTTCCATATAACAGTTCTCGACAAATCGCGATCTGCATTCTGTTAACCCTAAACAGAAACCAAATAAACCCTTATGATTCCATGTTAAGTATAAATAACAATGCCATATTTCCTATTATTTCGTTATATTCATTGTTCCTGTCATATCATGTTTCAGTCAGGTTATGTTTTATGCCTATCATGCTATAAGGGAAATTTATTTCTCATGACATGTTAGTTTCACAAGTGAACCCCTATAATTTTGTACTTAAAGGAGTTTCCATGACTTAGTTACACCTTGATGGTGTTCTTACTCGTTCTCTTCTCATCTTATTTCTAATTTCTGTTACTTACACATAGCACGTACTCCGATACGGCACTATTAGTCACCGCACTTATTAGGAAACCTCTTGGACTTGAGAGCCTCTCAGCCGAATATTCCTTCCGCCGGACTAGGTTAATTGTTTCAAGGCCTCTGTAAGACTCCGCGAGCCTGGGATTCCCACTAGGACGTCGAGCTGCTTGTACCCTAAAAACCCAAGTCTAGAAAGCACTCCACGATTTTTGTGCTTTCTGGGAACTATCCTGATCGCGGCCATCGACCGACCACTACCTGCAGATAGCTGCTGGCCCACGACCGCGTTCTTGTTTCAGCAACAGATTTCTGGCTGAGTTGACCCATTTCCTTTCCTGCGTTGACTCCCCTCCTGATAGTGGCTTGCATTCGACCGCTACTTCAAGATGAAGTAGCGGTCCACTGTCAACCGCGTTCTGTCAAGTTTCTGTCCAACTCGAGGTTTGACCCAAAGGTTGATCATATCTTGTCCCAGATGGCCTTGTGACTGTCTGGCCCCAAAACTTTATTACACAAGTTATTAATGAACTATGAAATTAATAAAAGTACAGTTATGTTGCCGGAATTCCTCCATGGCATAATATCCTATAAATCATTCTTGACCTCACATGATCATTTTGATACGTTCTTACCTTGGTTACATTCACCATGAAATTATTGTTTGAACTTGATATTCGTGGCCTACTTTTATTCTCATGGAGGTAGCTTACTTTATAACTTGAAGATGCAAGGGCGGGCACGGACGGTGTCCAAGGGCTCCAGTATAGTCCCCTCAGTAGATGACCAAAAACATACTATTAACCGTGGGGTATGATGATTACTGTTATCGCATTGCGCTGGGAGTACTTTTTTATAAACGGGTGAAATCCACGAGGTAATCTCATGAAATTTACATGCTCGTTAAAGTACATTCTTGTTACATGATTTTCTAGTGCATAGCCTTATCAAGGTTATAAAAAGTACATTCTTGTTACATGCTAGTACTTTCTCGTTATTGAAAGGCCGTGCTAAAATCTTGCTTGATCATGTTCTCATATCTCTATAGTTCACATTTTGTTACTTGTTATTACCATAGTTTTGTTCATGTGTTTCATCGCATCTTATTTCTTCATCTTACATTCTAGAGCTAAAATGTTAATCATGTAAACATTGCCATCATGTTGATACGAAGATACCTACTGGGCGAGTGCGCTCATTCTCTACTTTTCTAATCTTTTCAGGAAACTATAGTGTGCCAGAATCAGACTAGTCAAGTGGCGAGTCCGAGAGTGAATGAAGATCGAGAAAAGCCTAGAGTGTCATGAGTCTAATTATGTTGGTTAAAAGTCATGTCGATGTAATTTTCTACTTTATTAAGTCTAGTGAGTTATTGTGTTAAAGAGAGTCAAGTATCAATTGTAAACATTGATTTATTATTCAATAAAGTTGAGATTTGAGTATGTGGTATTGTGCGTTCATTCTTCTGTGTGGATGTGTATAGCACTCTGATTGTCTTGCTAGCTCGAGACTTACTTTGCCGGATGTTCATGCTCTTGACTTAATTCCGCTACATATCTCGGGGCGTGACAAGGGGGGTGTAATGCCCCAAATTTTTCAGATCCTTATTCGTGGATCCTGGATCTGGTTTCTCGAAGTGTCTGACTCCGTTGTGTCCAAAATTTAGTTTCTGACATCTTTCGTGTTCGGATCGGCGCGATCCAGAGTTGTTTCAGAGGCCCGGAAGCATTCTGCGGCTTTTCCGCGCGTGTTTTCTGATTCCCAGTGTGTGTTTCGGTAATTCCTTCGGAACCTTGTTACGGGTGAACCGGGCTGTTCACCTAGGCGAGTGTGGTACCATTGCGATCGGTGCGTTCCAAGGATTGCGAAAACATGATTTTCCTATATTTCGGTATTTTTTGAAATTTCCGGATTTTCTATATAAACCCCGCCCCCTTTTTCTCTCTCCCCTCTCATTTCTCTCTTCCCTCCCTCTCTCTTCTCTCACGCCCTCTTTCTCCCCTCTCTTCTCCGACGGCCGACGGAGCGAGGCGGAGGCGACGCGGGCGAGGATGGGTGAGGATCGAGGCGGTGGAGGCGCGTGGGAGCTCGTGGCGCGGTCGCTTGTCGGCGAGGCTTCAAAGGCATTTCTTCGCTGATTGGCGAGCTCGGGGCGCGAAATCTTCGGTGGAGGTAGGGAGATGGACCCCCAGCTCGTGCTTTCCCTTTCCCGCGAGTTTTGTAGGCCGTGGCGAGTCGAGCGGGTTTATTTTCGCATTTTGGGGAACATCCATTTTTTTGGGGAGTGAACCGGATCTCTCGTTTTACGGCATTTTTGGCCGATCCAGGGGTTTAGATGCATGCCTAGGGGCTTGGGGATGGATTCCCCTTTGTTTCACCATCACCCGGGGGTGATCGGGGCGTGGATCGGATTTTTGGGTGGTTTCCCACCGTTTCGCTCTCGGACGGGTGTGACGGTCCTTCCAGTGACCGTCACAGCCTGTGACGCCCCAAGGTGGGTGCGTCACAGGGCCCGTTTAGCCAACTGGTGGTCTGTGGGTGTGCCGGTCCCACGATAGACCGCCACGGCGCTGTGATGCGCCTGGGTTGGACCGTCAGGGACGATCTGACCATTGGCTTTTGGTCGTTGGTTTTGACCGTTTGGGGTCAAGGTCTGTGACGCACCAAGGCTGGCGCGTCATAGCCTTGTAACGCCCCTGTGTGGGTGCGTAAGAGCGGGTGCGTTCCCACCCTGTAACGCACCAGAGTTGGTCCGTTACAGCCTGTGACGCACCGAGCAGGATGCGTCACAGTTGGTTTCATCTTGTCTTATGACGCATCAGGGCTGGCGTGTCACAGACTGTGACGCACCAGGGTCGGCGCGTTAGAGACCGTGACTCACCAGGGTAGGCGCGTCACAGACGGTTTGCACCGAGCGTCAGACGGCCCTTTGTTGGTGCGTGAGAGTGGTTGTGACGGTCGAGGCTTGGACCGTTACAGACTGTGACGGCCCAAGGTTAGACCGTCAGGCTCTGTGTTGCGCCGAGGTGAGTTTTCATGTTCTCCGCCATGTTCCGCGATGTGTAGATCCTCGGTCGACCCGGTTGGGACCCAGTGGTCGACATGCGGTCTCATGAGTGTTCCAGAAACCCCGAGGGTTTTGTCTCTGTATCTTGAGGGTGTCGGGAGGACAATGTTACCTTGTTTAGCGTGCCCATGGGTTTGAGAGTCTGGGTGACTTCTCGCGTGTCGGGCTTTCGTGTTACGCTAGACCGAGTCACCGTGTGTCGGTGGGGGTGCGGTGTGGTCTCCCCCGCATGCCGTGAGTTTTCCCGGAAGATGATTCCCGTGTGGGCCAAGTGTTTGGCCTTGGACTACGAGTCCAGTTGTCGGCGTGGCAACTTGTGCGTTGCCTTGGGAATCATCCTTCTGTGCTTTCCGTGTGGGCCATGTGTGTGGCCTTGGACTACGAGTCCAGTTGCCAGCCTGGGGCTGGAGAGCTCCTGCCTTTCCCTGAGAGTGGGATTTGGTTTGGCGGCCTGTGAGCTACCTTGGGAACCATGTTTCTGTGTTTCTGCGTGGCCGGATGTGCGGCCCGTGGGCGGTGAGTCCCGTTTCTTCTCCGACCGTGGTCACCGTGCGACGGTGCGGGTACGTGAGAGGGATCCCATACTTCGTCGGGTTTGGACGTTATTTTTCGTTGACTTGAGAGTCTACTCTCTCAGTGACCCACCACTAGTTGTAGCCTACTTATACGCGTGTGGTCCCACCAGGGAGTGGTGGAGAGGCTACCCTTAGAGACGGTTTGTTGAAAGGTTTTCGTCGGGCCCCACGTCTTGCAGCTAGAGTCCGGCTGAGGGGAAAACCGGTCAAAGGGCCAGACCAGGGACGCACGGTCTATGTGTGCACACGTGGTTGGGGGCGGTTGGACCCACTTCGATGGGCGTGACCCCAGCAAGTCACTTGTTTGTGGTTACTTGTTCGATGTCCGTGCCTTTGGTAGGCGCTACCACGTCAGGCAGTTTGTTGTGCCCCTATGATCATTTGAGTCTTCCTGTGGTTTGGGTCATTCGACATAGCCTTGTGGTCATTTGATTTATTGGATATTCTTGGTTTTGATAATAGCTAAACACTATAAGTCATTATTGCTTTAACTCTCATATGACTGACATACGTGATGTTTTGTTCATGATAGATATGCCAATGAATTGCCAAGGAATGAAGTGGAGATGGCAAATTTGAAAGCTAAATGTTGCGCCCTCGCACACGGATCAACCTGCGCGGTCAGGTCTCGGGGATCGACCTGCCCGGTCAGGTCACGGGGGTCAAGGGGGCAGCGCCCCTTGCGGGGGTTTCTGGGGGCGGCATAACCGTCATGACGTGACGTGACTTTGCTATCTCTGTTCATTCTGCAGCATAACCGTCAGTCTTGCCAAATACCTAGGGATACTGGCGTCTAAACAACGTGTATTCTTACGGCTAGGAGGCATGTACTAGACTTGATTGCTCGTAAAATATGAGTCATGTGCCTTCAAATACAAAAGTTACTAACAAATCAAACATGCTGCAATCATACAATTCCATGCTTTCCTCATGCTTGTTTAGCCTCAATACTGGTTTTTGTGATATTCCCTTTATCGTTATTGAATATGGATGTACAAGACAAGGGAAGGTTAAACACTGCCATGATATGCACTTCTGGTTCATTTCTATTAAAACATGGACGTAGATGTTTTTCGAACTCTGTTGTTGATCTTGGATTTCATTAGCTTTGAACCATATATGTTGCTCACAGTCTATTTCAGGTTTGCATATAATGGCTTGCTCTTCTCTCCTTTCCGCTCTGGTCTCTCAGACATATGTCACCTACTCTACTTTATCCCTCCTTTTTGCTGTTGTCAAAGGGGGAGAATGTCTTGTTGTTGTGAGTCCTTTGTGAGTTGTCAAAGGGTGAGAATCCATTGTGGACGGGGGAACGAACCTTTGTGAGCATTTGAGTCTTCATCTGTGAGCTTTGGGGGATTGAACATTTGCATTCCATGCATATATCCGCATTATTGCATTCACATGCTTTCACTATCATGAATCTTGAGCAGCACATGTCGCATATATCATAATGACTCAACTTGGCCATCTTGGTTCTTACTGCCACATAATGACTCACAGTGTTGCCATCATCAAAAAGGGGGAGAATGTTGTGCCCCTGTGATCATTTGAGTCTTCCTGATGTTTGGGTCATTCGACATCGTCTTGTGGTCATTTGATTTATTGGATATTCTTGGTTTTGATAATAGCTAAACACTATAAGTCATTATTGTTTTAACTCTCATATGACTGACATACGTGATGTTTTTTTCATGACAGATATGCCAATGAATTGCCAAGGAATGAAGTGGAGATGGCAAATGTGAAAGCTCAATGTTGCGCCCTCGCACGCGGATCGACCTGCGCGGTCAGGTCGCGGGGATCGACCTGCCCGGTCAGGTCACGGGGGTCAAGGGGGCAGCACCCCTTGCGAGGGTTTCCGGGGGCGGCATAACTGTCATGATGTGACATGACTTTGCTATCTCTGTTCATTCTGCAGCATAACCGTCAGTCTTGCCAAATACCTAGGAATACTGGCGTCTAACAACGTGTATTCTTACGGCTAGGAGGCATGTACTAGACTTGATTGCTCGTAAAATATGAGTCATGTGCGTTCAAATACAAAAGTTACTAATAAATCAAACATGTTGCAATCATACAATTCCATGCTTTCCTCATGCTTATTTAGCCTCAATACTGGTTTTTGTGATACTCCGTTTATCGTTATTGAATATGGATGTATAAGACAAGGGAAGGTTAAACACTGCCATGATATGCACTTCTGGTTCATTTCTATTAAAACATGGACGTAGATGTTTTTCGAACTCTGTTGATGATCTCAGATTTCATTAGCTTTGAACCATATATGTTGCTCACAGTCTATTTCAGGTTTACATATAATGGCTTGCTCTTCTCTCCTTTCCGCTCTGGTCTCTCAGACATATGTCACCTACTCTACTTTATCCCTCCTTTTTGCTGTTGTCAAAGGGGGAGAATGTCTTGTTGTTGTGAGTCCTTTGTGAGTTGTCAAAGGGTGAGAATGCATTGTGGCCGGGGGAGCGAACCTTTGTGAGCATTTGAGTCTTCATCTGTGAGCTTTGGGGGATTGAACATTTGCATTCCATGCATATATCCGCATTATTGCATTCACATGCTTTCACTATCATGGATCTTGAGCTGCACATGTCGCATATATCATAATGACTCAACTTGGCCATCTTGGTTCTTATTGCCACATAATGACTCACAATGTTGCCATCATCAAAAAGGGGGAGAATGTTGTGCCCCTGTGATCATTTGAGTCTTCCTGTGGTTTGGGTCATTCGACATCGTCTTGTGGTCATTTGATTTATTGGATATTCTTGGTTTTGATAATAGCTAAACACTATAAGTCATTATTGTTTTAACTCTCATATGACTGACATACGTGATGTTTTGTTCATGACAGATATGCCAATGAATTGCCAAGGAATGAAGTGGAGATGGCAAATGTGAAAGCTCAATGTTGCGCCCTCGCACGCGGATCGACCTGCGCGGTCAGGTCGCGGGGATCGACCTGCCCGGTCAGGTCACGGGGGTCAAGGGGGCAGCGCCCCTTGCGGGGGTTTCCGGGGGTGGCATAACCGTCATGACGTGACGTGACTTTGCTATCTCTGATCATTCTGCAGCATAACCATCAGTCTTGCCAAATACCTAGGGATACTAGCGTCTAAACAACGTGTATTCTTACGGCTAGGAGGCATGTACTAGACTTGATTGCTGGTAAAATATGAGTCATGTGTCTTCAAATACAAAAGTTACTAACAAATCAAACATGCTGCAATCATACAATTCCATGCTTTCCTCATGCTTGTTTAGCCTCAATACTGGTTTTTGTGATATTCCCTTTATCGTTATTGAATATGGATGTATAAGACAAGGGAAGGTTAAACACTGCCATGATATGCACTTCTGGTTCATTTCTATTAAAACATGGACGTAGATGTTTTTCGAACTCTGTTGATGATCTCGAATTTCATTAGCTTTGAACCATATATGTTGCTCACAGTCTATTTCAGGTTTGCATATAATGGCTTGCTCTTCTCTCCTTTCCACTCTGGTCTCTCAGACATATGTCACCTACTCTACTTTATCCCTCCTTTTTGCTGTTGTCAAAGGGGGAGAATGTCTTGTTGTTGTGAGTCCTTTGTGAGTTGTCAAAGGGTGAGAATGCATTGTGGACGGGGGAGTGAACCTTTGTGAGCATTTGAGTCTACATCTGTGAGCTTTGGGGGATTGAACATTTGCATTCCATGCATATATCCGCATTATTGCATTCACATGCTTTCACTATCATGGATCTTGAGCTGCACATGTTGCATATATCATAATGACTCAACTTGGCCATCTTGGTTCTTACTGCCACATAATAACTCACAGTGTTGCCATCATCAAAAAGGGGGAGAATGTTGTGCCCCTGTGATCATTTGAGTCTTCCTGTGGTTTGGGTCATTCGACATCGTCTTGTGGTCATTTGATTTATTGGATATTCTTGGTTTTGATAATAGCTAAACAATGTAAGTCATTATTATTTTAACTCTCATATGACTGACATACGTGATGTTTTGATCATGACAGATATGCCAATGAATTGCCAAGGAATGAAGTGGAGATGGAAAATGTGAAAGCTCAATGTTGCGCCCTCGCACGCAGATCGACCTGCGCGGTCAGGTCGCGGGGATCGACCTGCCCGGTCAGGTCACGGGGGTCAAGGGGGCAGCGCCCCTTGCGGGGGTTTCCGGGGGCGGCATAACCATCATGACGTGACGTGACTTTGCTATCTCTATTCATTCTGCAGCATAATCGTCAGTCTTGCCAAATATCTAGGGATACTAGCATCTAAACAACGTGTATTCTTATGGCTAGGAGGCATGTACTAGACTTGATTGCTCGTAAAATATGAGTCATGTGCCTTCAAATACAAAAGTTACTAACAAATCAAACATGCTGGAATCATACAATTCCATGCTTTCCTCATGCTTGTTTAGCCACAATACTGGTTTTTGTGATATTCCCTTTATCGTTATTGAATGTATTAGACAAGGGAAGGTTAAACACTGCCATGATATGCACTTCTGGTTCATTTCTATTAAAATATGGACGTAGATATTTTTCGAACTCTGTTGATGATCTCGGATTTCATTAGCTTTGAACCATATACGTTGCTCACAGTCTATTTCAGGTTTGCATATAATTGCTTACTCTTCTCTCCTTTCCGCTCTGGTCTCTCAGACATATGTCACCTACTCTACTTTATCCCTCCTTTTTGCTGTAGTCAAAGGGGGAGAATGTCTTGTTGTTGTGAGTCCTTTGTGAGTTGTCAAAGGGTGAGAATGCATTGTGGACGGGGGAGCGAACCTTTGTGAGCATTTGAGTCTTCATCTGTGAGCTTTGAGGGATTGAACATTTGCATTCCATGCATATATCCGCATTATTGCATTCACATGCTTTCACTATCATGGATCTTGAGCTGCACATGTCGCATGTATCATAATGACTCAACTTGGCCATCTTGGTTCTTACTGCCACATAATGACTCACAGTGTTGCCATCATCAAAAAGGGGGAGAATGTTGTGCCCCTGTGATCATTTGAGTCTTCCTGTGGTTTGCGTCATTCGACATCGTCTTGTGGTCATTTGATTTATTTGATATTCTTGGTTTTGATAATAGCTAAACTGTAAGACCCCAGATAATTAATAAGGAATAAAATATTCCAAACGAATAAAAATAATTGATATATATGATTAGAGGTACTTAATAAACGTAAAACCATCCAAGAGAAATACATAAAATTGGGCCAAAAAGAAATAACGCCCTTCCTTAAGGCGCTAATTAAATAACGCCCTCTCTTAAGGCGTTAGTTGTATAAATAACGCCCTGATCATGGGCGCTAATTCATACCAAGAAAGAAATAGAAATTTAGCGCCAAAATATGGAAAATGTAAAAGATGACTCTAGTTAAGGCGTCATTTTATAAAAACACGCCCTCTGGTGAGGGCGCTACTTAATGAAAAGACGCTCTTGTCTCAGACGTCTCTTTCCCCGAGAGTTAAATTAAGGCATGCCCATTCGCTGCATGGCCTGTGTTAGGGTTCTCCGATGCAAATGGGAGCAGGCGGATGCTATCTTGGGAGGGGTGAGGTCCATGCATAGTAGGTTTAAAACCTTACCAATCTTGATCAAAAATCCCTTCCGTATCTGAGCATTTGAATCCCCCAGAACCCACACAACCCTATAAAACTACGTCTCCGTCGATCGTAGCAACGTTACTGCTGCATCGACGCCATCCTGCTGCTGCGAATGCAAGTGAGGAAGGCTTCTTCCTCTTCTTCCTGTTGACTGCAACGTGAAGGGGAGCTTCCTCTTCTTCATTCTTCTTCCTGCTGACGAGCGTGTGAAGGCGTTCCTCTGCTTCTCCCTTCATCCTGCTGTTGTTTGAGACAGACCATCGTAAAAGCTTCAGACCTTCATCCTGTTCACCAGATCATCCACAGAGGTAGGTTATCTCAAGTCTCGTAGCCCAAACAAGCATAAATCATGATCATATTGTAGGTTATCTCAAGTCTCGTAGCCCAAACAAGCATAAATCATGATCATATCGTAGGTTTTATCAAGAAACGTAGCCCAAACTAGCATAGATTATGTAATAATATCATCCATGATCTCATGCATATAGTCTTATTGCGTTTTCAAAGGTTCTGTAAGATTTTAAAATAAGCGACCCTGCCAAGGGCGCTAATTTAAACGAAGCGACCCAGCCCAGGGCGCTAATTCAAGATCTGACGCCCTACCCAGGAGTCGTCAATTCTTTGAAATTATTAAAAACTCATGTTTAAAAATTTTATATCTATGAAACCATGAATCCAATCTAATGCATGATTATACCCCTTGAATCCTGCTATTTTTCTTGTCCTGACCATGTAACTTGTTATCCCAAAATTGTATTATCTGGAAATTTTCACTGTTCATGTTAAATCTTGGATGAACTTGAATTAACGACCTGATACAGGCCGTCTCTTATAGAACTGACGCCCCACCAAAGGGCGCTAATTTAAAAGTAACGCCCCTGTCCAAGGCGCGTTTTGTTAAAATTCCAGAATATTGAAATTCCTGCAAAATAGAATTATATAATGGACGACCCCTGTATAAGTCGTCAAATTATAAATAAACGCCCCTGTAAAAGGCGTTAATTTGATAAGTAATGACTTAGATTAAGTTGCTAATTTCCTGTGTAATTATTTCATACTGCTTTCTGTGAACCGAGGGTCTTCTATATCTATATATACATATATATCGGCACTATGTTCCATTCCATGAATATAGTCCCATGTTTCACGATGGTTATCGCATTACCCCTCAATTCTCGGTGACCTACAAGCTCTCCATTGGACACTCCGTTCCTTTGGACTAGCAATTTAGTCATAGAGACCTCCGTAAGACTCCTCGAGCCTTGGATTCTCTCAAGGCCGACTGAGCAGGTTGTACCATAAAAACCCTTTACACTATTTTGCCATGTCACTCTTTAGAAACATGGTATACCGGCCCTCATGATATGCTATGTGGATATCATGAGTATATTCTTAATGGAATGTGGACATCATATCATTGATATGATGTTCTTGTGGACCTCAATTCTATATCAAATGGGTGACCATCCATGTATATGGATACCTATTTGTTGTGGTACCCAATTGAAGAACAAAATCTACCCAGTTTTATCGACACTCATGATTATACCGTCATTATCAATTTTTGAACTCTAAAAGCTATTTCCTTGAATTCCGTGGAACCTATCCACAAATCTATCTTGATATCTTACATGAGTTTGTTCTTGGAATTCCATGGCTATACATAAAGTGGTTGTCTAGATATTTCATGTAATAATGTCAGCGCATATAGGGCCCGATCTGGTCCTGGGAGGAGCACCCAAAAGTACTTGTGCCCATGGGAGTTATATTGATCACGGTGTGACATTGCACCGAAGTACTTGCTTGAATCTACGACATCTCCACTATATCTCTATCTCTCTCTCACTCGCGTGCTTGACTTGATTGACTTAACATGACTTGCGTGGCCCGGAATGGGCAAAGTACTTGCTTGTTAATAGCTATTATTTCACGACATGAAAGACTTTGTTGATATACTTGGTACTCATTCAAATACTTGAATACTTAAAATTCCCTATCTTGGATCAACAGCATATGTTATTTCCTCTCGTTATCTTGTTCAATTCCATAACATTTTATTTTACAAGGTTTACATATAGACTTGCATTTTCATTTGAAAAAGTTAAATACTTAAACCAATTGCTAGTTCTTGAGATATAATTCCTACTGAGCGTTCGCTCATCAAGTTCTTGTCCCCAAACTTTTCAGGTAATACGGACCATGACTCGGACTCGGATGGGCAGGAGCAAGAGTGACGAGCGTAGAATCCGCAAGCGTCGTGCTACTACCACTTATCGTGTCTTGTCGTCCTTAGTTTATTCTTAGGAGTCTTGTCGTTGGATATGGTGTTATGTCAATGTGTTGAAATAGTTAAGGCTCATGGGCCTGGTTCGTATTGTTAAGTCTTGGAGTATGTGACTTTATTTATGGGTTTGTTATTATCACTGGTATCAGTGTTTGATTATGTTTCAAAAGCTCATCTTATTGCGCACTCTATCTTGATGTCAAAATTCTACTTGCTCTGATTGACATGATTGATATAAACACGTCGCGTTCTCCCGGGTTCCTTCCGCGCTCGGGGCGTGACAGGTTTTGTGGTATCAGAGCCTAGGATTTCAAGTCCTAGGAAACCGAAGTCCAAGGATGGGTCTATCCCAAACTGTGAGGATGGGTAGTGCCGTGGATATAAGTCCTCGTTGGGCATCCGACTACAAATTTCAACATGAAACTAATTAAGGTTCACTACTTGTAGGACTATGGCTGCTGAACGCGCACAATGGCGTGAGATGCAACGAACTGTTCAGGGCCTGACCCAAGCCTTGCAACAGGTGGCTCAAGGTGGGGCACATCATGGAGCTGGCGACCTCCACCGGAGTTTTAGAAACCTCAACCCTCTGAGATTTGTGGGATCATCAAACCCCGAGGATGCGGAGAATTGGATAAAAGAGATCGAATGGATCTTTCGCGTCATGCAATGCGCGGATGATGAGAAGGTGCTTCTGGCCACGTTCCAACTGGAACGGGACGCTCGTGCTTGGTGGGAGTCTGTAGAGGCCACCTTGCCCAAAAACCATGTTACTTGGGTTGAATTTGTTGAGCATTTCAATAGCAAGTATTTCTCCGACCGTGTTCAGGAGAAAAAGGCCGCGGAATTTGCTGCCTTGAAGCAACGATCCCTGTCGGTAGCTGACTATGAAGCCCAGTTCTCCCGGTTATCTAGATATGCACCACATTTAATTTGCACTGAAAAGATGAAGGCAATAAGGTTCTTGAATGGGTTACGACCCCAGTATATCACCCAGCTCGCTCCCTTGGATATTCAAGTGTACTCAGAGATGGTGCGTCGTACCCAGTTGCTAGAAGACGCTACGGAACTGTCTGACAAAATCTGTGGTAAGGATAAAAGGGAGAATGTCACAAGTCCCAACACTTTTAAACCATCCTTCAAAAAGCGGACCAATAATGGAGGAGAACCCTCCAAAGAGAAGAAATTCAAGAAGGGCAACAACAAACCTTTCTCCATCACGGCACCGCCTAAGAAGAATTGTAAATATTGCGACAAGCCGGGTCATCAGGCTGCGGAATGCTGGAGAAGGCTTGGAGCATGCCTTCGTTGTGGGAGTAAAGAACACCGTATTCCCGATTGTCCGATGATGAACGAGCAAAGTGAGCCGGAGACAAAGGAAGAGAAGCGTCCGGCAAAGAAGCAAGGACGTTTACAAGCTCTCCAAGAGACGGAACCAACCGAGGGTCGGTTGGTGGAAGGCATTTTGACTATCTACTCTAAATCTGCTCAAGTACTATTTGATATTGGCGCCACACATTCTTTTGTTTCAAAGAAATTTGCTGCTTCATTCTCTATGGAACTGGAATGGATAAACTTAGTGATTTCTACCCCGTTAGGGAACGAGTCTGATGTCACTTTCCATTACCCTAATTGTAAGATTATGGTTAAAGACCACAATTTACCTGCAAATTTAATATGCTTAGATCTGAAAGAGTACGATGTAATTCTAGGGGCCGATTGGCTATCCACCTATCGGGCAACTGTAGATTGTCGAAATGGAAAAGTAACTTTTGTGGATTACCCGGAGTTAACTTACGTTACTCCCCGGAAGAGATCACTAGTCATCTCTGCTCTTCGAGCCCATAAACTTATCAACAAAGGATGCGAGGCATTCTTAGCATTTGTAACTGCCACAGAGGCTAAGGTAGCTAGACTAGAAGACATTCTAGTGGTTCGGGGGTTCTCCGATGTTTTCCCTGAAGATTTGCCTGGTTTGCCACCAGAGAGAGAGGTCTCGTTCACTATAGACCTTGTTCCGGGTGCCGGACCTGTTTCCAAAACACCCTACAGAATGTCCCCCGCAGAATTAAAGGAATTGAAGGAACAGCTAATGGAGCTATTGAAGAAAGGATTTATCAGACCAAGTACTTCCCCGTGGGGAGCACCAGTGTTGTTCGTCAAGAAGAAGGATGGATCGATGAGGCTGTGCATCGATTATCGGCAGCTGAACCATCTCACTATCAAGAATAAATATCCACTACTGAGGATTGATGAACTCTTTGATCAGATTTCTGGAGCAAAGTATTTCTCAAAAATTGATCTTCGATCAGGTTATCACCAATTGAGGATCAAGGACGAGGATATTCACAAAACTGCATTCCGAAGCAGGTACGGGCATTATGAATTTACTGTTATGCCTTTTGGACTAACAAATGCCCCTGCAGCTTTTATGTAGCTTATGAATAGCATCTTTAGACCACATCTGGACAAATTTATTGTGGTTTTTATCGATGATATCTTGATATATTCAAAGTCTGAAGAGGAGCATGAAGTGCATTTAAGAATAGCATTGCAGATATTGAGGGATAATCAATTATATGCCAAATTTAGCAAATGCGAGTTTTGGCTGGAAGAAGTGTCCTTCTTAGGACATGTAATTTCAAAAGATGGAATCTCAGTGGACCCCGTAAAGGTTGAAGCGGTAAAGAATTGGGAACAACCAACAAATGCAACAGAAATTAGGAGTTTCCTTGGTCTTACTGGTTATTACAGGCGTTTTATTAAAAACTTCTCAAGGATTGCAGTACCCCTCACTAGGTTGACCCGCAAGGAAGTGCCATATAAGTGGAATGAGGAATGTGAACAAAGCTTCCAAACATTGAAGAACCGTTTGACCACTGCTCCAGTCTTGGCCCTTCCTATCGAAGGAGAGAAGTATGAGGTATATACCGATGCTTCCGGTATTGGCCTCGGTTGTGTATTAATGCAACAAGGGAGAGTTATTGCATACTCTTCTAGGCAGTTGAAGAAGCATGAAGAAAACTACCCAGTGCATGACTTGGAGTTGGCCGCGGTAGTATTTGCACTAAAGATCTGGAAACACTATCTCTACGGAGAACAATTCATAGTATTCTCCGATCATAAGAGCCTCAAATATCTATTCTCCCAGAAGGAGCTTAATATGAGGCAACGTCGATGGCTGGAATATTTAAAAGACTTTGATTTCACTATTCAGTATCACCCCGGAAAAGGGAATTCGATAGCCGATGCCTTAAGTCGAAAGCCGAGAGCCCTTATAGCCAGCTGTATGATACGGGAATGGAAACTATTAGAGAAATTCTCTAGACTAAATATAAGCACAGACCAGAAAGACGGGTGTATTACTCTCTCTCACATGAGTGTGCATCCGGACTTGCTATCCGAAATCAAGAAATTACAAGACGAAGATCCTGGAATGATTGAAATCAGGGAGAAACTAGATCAAAGAACCGGATTCAAGATAGCAATTGATGGAAGGCTAATGTTTCAGGAAAGGACATGTGTTCCGGACTGTCCTGAGTTGAAGAGGAAGATTTTAGATGAAGCTCACCGCTCTCGATATACCATTCATCCTGGAGCAACTAAGATGTACAAAGATCTAAAAAGAACTTTCTGGTGGCCGAACATGAAGAGGGAGGTAGCGGACTTTGTGTCTAGCTGTCTCACGTGCCAACAAGTGAAAGCGGAACACCAAAGGCCCGCCGGAAAGTTACACCCCCTTGATATTCCCAAATGGAAATGGGAAGAAATTGGTATGGATTTCATCATGGGATTGCCTAAATCTAGAGGCGGACATGATGGTATTTGGGTAATCATCGACCGACTGACCAAGTCGGCGTATTTCTTGCCCATTAAAAGTCGATGGTCGGTTGATGTTTTGGCCGCATTATATATTAAGGAGATCGTGAGATTGCATGGAGTCCCAACATCAATCGTGTCTGACCGAGACTCTCGCTTCACTTCTCATTTCTGGAAGGGTCTACAACACTCTTTGGGGACGAAGCTCAACTTCAGTATTGCTTTCCATCCCCAGACCGACGGTCAGACCGAGAGAACAAACCAAATAGTTGAAGACATGCTACAGGCGTGTATTATTGACTTTGGCGGAGGCTGGCATGATCATTTGCCCCTAGCCGAGTTTGCATACAACAATAGTTACCAAGCCAGTATACAGATGGCTCCATTTGAAGCCTTGTACGTCAGGAGTTGTCGATCTCCTATATGCTGGGATGAGGTTGGCGAGAAGCAACTACTAGGGCCTGATATGGTAAGAAATACAACAGAGAAGGTTGAACTTATCCGGGAAAGACTCCAAGTAGCACAATCCCGACAGAAATCTTATGCAGATAATAGAAGAAGGGAATTAGAGTTCCAAGTCGGAGACCATGTTTACCTCAAGGTCTCACCCGGTCGAGGAATAAGGAGGTTCGAAGTTAAAGGCAAGCTCACACCAAGATTCATTGGTCCATTCGAAATATTGGCAAGAGTGGGCGAGGTAGCCTATCGTCTTGCTTTGCCTCCTCAATTGTCGGAAGTGCACAACGTGTTCCACATTTCCATGCTGAAGAAGTATGTACACGACCCTTTCCACGTCATTGATCATAGTAATTTGGTAATTCAGAGGGACTTCACATACGAACAGAAGCCAATGAAGATTCTTGATCGAGAGGTCCGAGTCTTAAGAAACAAGACCATTCCCGTGGTAAAAGTACAGTGGAACAAATGCTCGGAACAAGAAGCTACATGGGAAACTGAGGAATCTATGCGAAGAAGATATCTAGAATTGTTCTAAATCGTAAGTACTCTATACCCTCCATGTCTCCATTTCACGTAATTGAATTTGGGGACCAAATTCTTTTAAGTGGGGGAGGGTGTAAGACCCCAGATAATTAATAAGGAATAAAATATTCCAAACGAATAAAAATAATTGATATATATGATTAGAGGTACTTAATAAACGTAAAACCATCCAAGAGAAATACATAAAATTGGGCCAAAAAGAAATAACGCCCTTCCTTAAGGCGCTAATTAAATAACGCCCTCTCTTAAGGTGTTAGTTGTATAAATAACGCCCTGATCATGGGTGCTAATTCATACCAAGAAAGAAATAGAAATTTAGCGCCAAAATATGGAAAATATAAAAGACGACCCTAGTTAAGGCGTCATTTTATAAAAACATGCCCTCTGGTGAGGGCGCTACTTAATGAAAAGACGCTCTTGTCTAAGACGTCTCTTTCCCCGAGAGTTAAATTAAGGCATGCTCGTTCGCTGCATGGCCTGTGTTAGGGTTCTCCGATGCAAATGGGAGCAGGCGGCTGCTATCTTGGAAGGGGTGAGGTCCATGCATAGTAGGTTTAAAACCTTACCAATCTTGATCAAAAATCCCTTCCGTATCTGAGCATTTGAATCCCCCAGAACCCACACAACCCTATAAAACTACGTCTCCGTCGATCGTAGCAACGTTACTGCTGCATCGACGCCATCCTGCTGCTGCGAATGCAAGTGAGGAAGGCTTCTTCCTCTTCTTCCTGTTGACTGCAACGTGAAGGGGAGCTCCCTCTTCTTCATTCTTCTTCCTGCTGACGAGCGTGTGAAGGCGTTCCTCTGCTTCCCCCTTCATCCTGCTGTTGTTTGAGACAGACCATCGTAAAAGCTTCAGACCTTCATCCTGTTCACCAGATCATCCACAGAGGTAGGTTATCTCAAGTCTCGTAGCCCAAACAAGCATAAATCATGATCATATTGTAGGTTATCTCAAGTCTCGTAGCCCAAACAAGCATAAATCATGATCATATTGTAGGTTTTCTCAAGAAACGTAGCCCAAACTAGCATAGATTATGTAATAATATCATCCATGATCTCATGCATATAGTCTTATTGCGTTTTCAAAGGTTCTGTAAGATTTTAAAATAAGCGACCCTGCCAAGGGCGCTAATTTAAACGAAGCGACCCAGTCCAGGGCACTAATTCAAGATCTGACGCCCTACCCAGAAGTCGTCAATTCTTTGAAATTATTAAAAACTCATGTTTAAAATTTTTATATCTATGAAACCATGAATCCAATCTAATGCATGATTATACCCCTTGAATCCTGCTGTTTTTCTTGTCCTCACCATGTAACTTGTTATCCCAAAATTATATTATCTGGAAATTTTCACTGTTCATGTTAAATCTTGGATGAACTTGAATTAACGACCTGATACAGGCCGTCTCTTATAGAACTGACGCCCCACCAAAGGGTGCTAATTTAAAAGTAACGCCCCTGTCCAAGGCGCGTTTTGTTAAAATTCCATAATATTGAAATTCTTGTAAAATAGAATTATATAATGGACGACCCCTGTATAAGTCGTCAAATTATAAATAAACGCCCCTGTAAAAGGCGTTAATTTGATAAGTAATGACTTAGATTAAGTCGCTAATTTCCTGTGTAATTATTTCATACTGCTTTCTGTGAACCGAGGGTCTTCTATATCTATATATACATATATATCGGCACTATGTTCCATTCCGTGAATATAGTCTCATGTTTCACGATGGTTATCGCATTACCCCTCAATTCTCGGTGACCTATAAGCTCTCCATTGGACACTCCGTTCCTTTGGACTAGCAAGTTAGTCATAGAGACCTCCGTAAGACTTCTCGAGCCTTGGATTCCCTCAAGGCCGACTGAGCAGGTTGTACCATAAAAACCCTTTACACTATTTTGCCATGTCACTCTTTAGAAACATGGTATACCGGCCCTCATGATATGCTATGTGGATATCATGAGTGTATTCTTAATGGAATGTGGACATCATATCATTGATATGATGTTCTTGTGGACCTCAATTCTATATCAAATGGGTGACCATCCATGTATATGGATACCTATTTGTTATGGTACCCAATTGGGGAACAAAATTTACCCAGTTTTATCGACACTCATGATTATACCGTCATTATCTATTTTTGAACTCTAAAAGCTATTTCCTTGAATTCCGTGGAACCTATCCACAAATCTATCTTGATATCTTACATGAGTTTGTTCTTGGAATTCCATGGCTATACATAAAGTGGTTGTCTAGATATTTCATGTAACAATGTCAGCGCATATAGGGCCCGATCTGGTCCTGGGAGGAGCACCCGAAAGTACTTGTGCCCATGGGAGTTATATTGATCACGGTGTGACATTACACCGAAGTACTTGCTTGAATCTACGACATCTCCACTATATCTCTATCTCTCTCTCTCGCGTGCTTGACTTGATTGACTTGACATGACTTGTGTGGCCCAGAATGGGCAAAGTACTTGCTTGTTAATAGCCATTATTACACGACATGAAAGACTTTGTTGATATACTTGGTACTCATTCAAATACTTGAATACTTAAAATTCCCTATCTTGGATCAACAATATATGTTATTTCCTCTCGTTATCCTGTTCAATTCCATAACATTTTATTTTACATGTTTTACATATAGACTTACATTTTCATTTGAAAAAGTTAAATACTTAAACCAATTGCTAGTTCTTGAGATATAATTCCAACTGAGCGTTCGCTCATCAAGTTCTTGTCCCCAAACTTTTCAGGTAATACGGACCATGACTCGGACTCGGATGGGCAGGAGCAAGAGTGATGAGCGTAGAATCAGCAAGCATCGTGCTACTACCACTTATCGTGTCTTGTCGTCCTTAGTTTATTCTTAGGAGTCTTGTCGTTGGATATGGTGTTATGTCAATGTGTTGAAATAGTTAAGGCTCATGGGCCTGGTTCGTATTGTTAACTCTTGGAGTATGTGACTTTATTTATGGGTTTGTTATTATCACTGGTATCAGTGTTTGATTATGTTTCAAATGCTCATCTTATTGCGCACTCTATCTTGATGTCGAAATTCTACTTGCTCTGATTGACATGATTGATATAAACACGTCGCGTTCTCCCGGGTTCCTTCCACGCTCGGGGCGTGACATAAACACTATAAGTCATTATTGTTTTAACTCTCATATGACTGACATACGTGATGTTTTGTTCGTGACAGATATGCCAATGAATTGCCAAGGAATGAAGTGGAGATGGCAAATGTGAAAGCTCAATGTTGCGCCCTCGCACGCGGTTCGACCTGTGCGGTCAGGTCGCGGGGATCGACCTGCCCGGTCAGGTCACTGGGGTCAAGGGGGCAGCGCCCCTTGTAGGGGTTTCCGGGGGCGGCATAACAGTCATGACTTGACGTGACTTTGCTATCTCTGTTCATTCTGCAGCATAACCCTCAGTCTTGCCAAATACCGAGGGATACTGGCGTCTAAACAACATGTATTCTTACGGCTAGGAGGCATGTACTAGACTTGATTGCTCGTAAAATATGAGTCATGTGCCTTCAAATACAAAAGTTACTAACAAATCAAACATGCTGCAATCATACAATTCCATGCTTTCCTCATGCTTGTTTAGCCTCAATACTGGTTTTTGTGATATTCCATTTATCGTTATTGAATATGGATGTATAAGACAAGGGAAGGTTAAACACTGCCATGATATGCACTTCTGGTTCATTTCTCTTAAAACATGGACGTATATATTTTTCGAACTCTGTTGATGATCTCGGTTTTCATTAGCTTTGAACCATATATGTTGCTCACAGTCTATTTCAGGTTTGCATATAATGGCTTGCTCTTCTCTCCTTTCCGCTCTGGTCTCTTAGACATATGTCACCTACTCTACTTTATCCCTCCTTTTTACTGTTGTCAAAGGGGGAGAATGTCTTGTTATCTTGAGTCCTTTGTGAGTTGTCAAAGGGTGAGAATGCATTGTGGACGGGGGAGCGAACCTTTGTGAGCATTTGAGTCTTCATCTGTGAGCTTTGGGGGATTGAACATTTGCATTCCATGCATATATCCACATTATTGTATTCACATGCTTTCACTATCATGGATCTTGAGCTGAACATGTCGTATATATCATAATGACTCAACTTGGCCATCTTGGTTCTTACTGCCACATAATGACTCACAGTGTTGCCATCATCAAAAAGGGGGAGAATGTTGTGCCCCTGTGATCATTTGAGTCTTCCTGTGGTTTGGGTCATTTGACATCATCTTGTGGTCATTTGATTTATTGGATATTCTTGGTTTTGATAATAGCTAAACACAATAAGTCATTATTGTTTTAACTCTCATATGACTGACATACGTGATATTTTGTTCATGACAGATATGCCAATGAATTGCCAAGGAATGAAGTGGAGATGGCAAATGTGAAAGCTCAATGTTGCGCCCTCGCACGCGGATCGACCTGTGCGGTCAGGTCGCGGGGATCGACCTACCCGATCAGGTCAGGGGGTCAAGGGGGCAGCGCCCCTTGCGAGGGTTTCCGGGGGCGGCATAACCGTCATGACGTGACGTGACTTTGCTATCTCTGTTCATTCTGCAGCATAACCATCAGTCTTGCCAAATACCTAGGGATACTGGCGTCTAAACAACGTGTATTCTTACGGCTAGGAGGCATGTACTAGACTTGATTGCTCGTAAAATATGAGTCATGTGCCTTCAAATACAAAAGTTACTAACAAATCAAATGATGTGGCACAGCCAAAGACCACTAAATATTATGAGATGACCCTAGGACTTAGACCCGCAAGCATACAAGCGCTCAATGATTCTCACGATGACGATTTTTGCTCACCCGATTCACACGTTCACCCGGTGGGTCCGGGAGATAATGATGAAGGTCCGGGGCGGGACCCAATTGTTCTAATGGACTTACAATGCTAGGGCTGACCCCAAATGAGTCTAGGATACCCAACTTTGTGGGCGGCTGGCCCGCAGGGCGGGGGCTTGGTGGCACTCGCTCACGGTCCGCGGTGGACACTAACAAACTAGCATGCAAGTTCGAGCCCTCTTCTCACCGCCGACGAGCAATCAAAGCAATACTAAACTAGCAGGAATAAGGCTACTAAGGATAGTATCAGAAGCTCACCTGATCGGTGTGAAGACACCGATCCCGATCGGAGACGAGGGCGCGCCGGGAGGCGAGGGTATGCACCCGATCGCCGCGGCGATGTAGCTTGACCTGAAATTGCAAACGGTACAGCACTACTCCTCACGCAGGAGGGGTGATCTTGGGGTGGGGGTTATGCTTAATACATTCAAAACTACCTCCACGCAGGGAGGGGCCTTCAGCCGGCCAAGCGGGGTGGGGAGAGATGCAAAGGAAACCGAGTTTCCGAGCTTCGCCGATTCTGTCTAGCTTCTGTAATTCTGGACAGGGAGTCGATGTTGATGCAGCCAATAAATCCACCGAGCTCAGAATCTGATGAGACTTGCGCCAAAAGATTGCTAACCGGAGAGGGGTGCGGCTTGAATTTTTGGATGACGTTCTGATCTGGGGGCTGACTGCTCCGGCGACTGGAAGATGGATGCAGCTCTGGTCTCTGGCCGAGCTCAGTCTGAAACAACAGGTTGCAGAAGCGGCCACGGTCGCTCCTGAGCTCCAAATCTGGCACCGCTGGACTCGTTGGAATCGTATACGAGTCTACTTTGCAGAAAAACAAACGGGGAAGTCTTCTGATGTCGGAGATGAGCTGGATGTCCAGAGAAGTGGACGGTGGTCGGGACAGACTGTGAGGAGGCAGACCGGCGTGGTTGTGGTAGAAAATTGGTATCTCTGGTTGTCGGATGCCGAACGGGATTCTGCCTTCTGTTCCTGGACGCTGACAGGGGGAGGAAGAACTTTGTAGAAGACCCTGAAGGCTGGTTCCTTCAAGGTTCGTCGTGGGAGAGTCTTCTCTGCCGCTCTGGCTTCTGGTCTGAGAAGTTCTGCACAGTCGGAGAAGAATGGTGGTTGCGGACAGCACCGAGCTCGGATGCCGACGAAACCGCCTCGCCTTGAAAGCTGACTTGCAGACGAATCTAGAAATGTAGGCCTCGCCTCCTGAGTCATTGAGGGATGACCGTGGCCTCCTCTGCAAGTGCTGTAATCCTGCTTCCTGAAACAGGGCGGGAATGAAGGGAAGATGAAGTGGTGGGGAAGGGAATGGCCAAGAGAGAAAGTGGTGGAAGGTGGTTCTACTGGCTATGGGAGGAAGATGAGTGGTGTTTGAGGGGTATTGGAGGCTATGGAGATGGAGGTGGGGGGGGGGGCGAAGTGGGGCTGAAGAGAATATGGTCTGCTAGTGAAGGTGGTGGAGGATGAGGGTGCACAAGAGAGAGGGGTGAGAGGGAGATGGTGGGGGCGAACTTGGTTCAAGGGAGGGGGTTGAGGGGCGGTCAAGGCAAGGGAGGGAAGGTTCAAATTTGAAATGGGTCTAGGGAGGGGTGGGATTTGTGTGGGGAAGTGGTGGATTGTGTTGGGAGGTGGAGGATTTGCTTTGGGACAAAGAGAGGGGAGTAAATGAGGGGCTTGGGGAAGTGGAGGGTCTTAATGGAGGTGGGTGAGGTAGTGGAGGTGGTTGGGGGTTGGAGTAAGTGAGGGGGGGGGAGGAGGAGAGAGGGTGGGGGCGAACTCCCCTTGGGAGAGAGAGAGAGTGAGAGAGAGAGTGAGGGAAAGAGAGTAAGAGAGAGAGATTTAAGAGGTAAAAGGAAGTGGTTTTTTTCAATATCCAAAAAGTGAGTACAAGTGGAGAGATGGGGCCTATATATAGGCAACCACTCTTTACATGACCAAAATGTCCCTGACAATAGGACAAAAGACCGAGCATAACCTAGACTCAATCCTATGGGCCCATAACTAAGGAAATAAGGCCCAATTAAGCAAAATAAGGGAAATGGACTAGAACCACATGACTCAATAAAGGAAAATACATAAGATAGGACTCAATAAAAGGAAAATACATAAAATGAACCTGGGAAAATGAAGATAACAAGTGGAGACCATGATCAATCCATATCAAGAGTGTGTAGACGACCAAAGCTAGAGGGAGTGTCGTGAGATGCCCTCATCAAATCCCCCGGGGTGGGGAGAACTCGACCCTGTTGAGTATGGGTCTGCCTGACTGTCGTACTGCTCCATCATGTCGGGGTCCAGGCGCATCAAATCCTCCCGACTCACCCATGCATCCTCGGTCGGGGGACGGTTCTTCCACCTAACCAGATAGCGCTGATACACCTTGTGCCTTGTAATGATACTCTGCTCATCCAGTATTGCCTCTACCTGCTCTTGTCGGTCCCTCAAGCTAGAAAGTGGAGTCCCTCCGGGGGTGTCTCTCATAAGGGGGGGTAAAGGCTCAAGCTCCTCACTAGGTTCCACCGCGGGGCCTTTGTAGGGTACCAGGTCCGCCACGTTGAAGGTAGGGTGTACCCCATAGCTCTCTGGTAGGTCAAGCTCATAAGCATTGCTGCCAAGTCGTCGTAGAACTCGAAAGGGTCCCGACCCTCGTGCCCTCAACTTGGAGGCAGGCCCGGGAAGGAGCCGCTCCGTCCTCACCATCACCGGGTCCCCCACTTGGAATTCACAGTGGCGCCGGTGAGCATCGGCCCGTCTTTTGTAAGCCTCATTGCTTTTACCTATATGCTTGCGGATGTCATCATGCAACTCTTTGATATGCTGTGCAAAGGACTCAGCTGAGACTGACACTCTAGCATGTGGGGGAAGGGGAATGAGATCCGAGGGCTTTCTAGGCCTAAAACCATGTACTACCTCAAATGGACTCTTGCCTATGGACCTATTGACAGAATCATTGTAGGCAAACTCGGCTTGAGATAAGAGGAGATCCCAATTCCCAGGGTGATCCCCTACAAGGCATCGGAGCAAGTTCCCAAGGCTTCGGTTGACGACCTCAGTTTGGCCATCGGTTTGAGGATGATAGGCAGTGGAGAATTTGAGGAGGGTCCCCATCAAGTGCCATAGAGTCTTCCAAAAATAACTAGTGAACTTCACATCTCTATCGGACACAATAGTCTTAGGTAACCCATGGAGTCGGACTACCTCATCAAAGAATAACCGGGCGATCCTAGAGGCATCAGAGGTCTTGGAGCAGGGGATAAAGTGGGCCATCTTTGAGAACCTGTCAACCACTACAAAGATGGAATCATGTTTGCGCAAGGTCTTTGGTAGGCCAAGAATGAAATCCATGCTCAAATCCTCCCATGGTTGGTCGGGTATGGGTAGTGGTGTGTAAAGCCCGGTGTTTTGTCTTACTTGCTTGGCGGATGCACATATGCGGCATTGTCCCACAATGTGGGCCGCATCCTTCTTGAGACTGGGCCAGTGGAATTGCCTCTCAACCAACTCTATGGTTTTGTGGACCCCAAAGTGACCAGCTAGGCCACCACTATGTAACTCCCAAACTAGGAAGTCCCTAAGTGAAGTCCTAGGTATGCAAAGCCTATCCCCTTTGAACAGATATCCATCTTGAAGTATGAACCCCTTATACTCCTTGAGTGGCTGGGTGGAAAGGGTGTTGTAGTGAGTCCCAAAGTCGGGGCAATGTGGGTATTCCCCTTTGATTCTCTCAAATCCGGTTACCTCCACTTGGACGGTGGAGAGTAAGGCTACCCGCCTACTTAGTGCATCGGCGGCGCGGTTCTCACTACCCATCTTATACTTGAGGACAAAGGTGTAGGCTTGAATGTATTCTACCCATCGGGCATGGCGGGCATTGAGCTTTTGTTGAGTGTTGAGATATTTCAAAGCCTCATGGTCCGAGAAGATCACAAATTCTTTGGGTAGGAGATAGTGCCTCCAATGCCGGAGGGATTGAACCACGGCATAAAGCTCTTTGTCATATGTGGAGTATCTCGTCCTAGCCTCACAAAGTTTTTCACTAAAGTAGGCTACCGGGTGACCCTCTTGGCTAAGGATACCTCCAATCCCTACCCCGGAAGCATCACATGTGACCTCAAAGACCTTTGAAAAGTCGGGTAGGCAAAGGACCGGGGCTTGGGTCATTTTCTCTTTAAGCTCTAGGAAGGCTTTGGAGGCTGCCCTAGTCCAAACAAATGTGCCTTTCTTGAGGCAATCCGTGATAGGAGTGGTGATAGTGCTAAACCCCCGGATGAATCTCCTATAGAAGGTGGCTAGCCCATGGAAGCTTCGGGCGTCATGAATGGTTTTGGGCTCGGGCCACTCAAGAATAGCTTGGACCTTTTCGGGGTCCATGGATACTCCTTGGGATGAGACAATAAATCCTAGGAAGGCTAGTTGATTGGTCAAGAAATGACACTTCCCGGGATTGGCAAAGAGACTCTCTTTCCTAAGGATGGTGCACACTTGTTTGAGGTGATCGAGGTGGGCTTCCTTGGATTGGCTATATATGAGGATGTCATCAAAGTAGACAACTAGAAAGATGCCAATGAAGGGCCGGAGGACCTCGGTCATGAGACGCATGAAGGTACTTGGTGCATTAGAAAGGCCGAAAGGCATAACAAGCCATTCATAGAGACCGTCCTTAGTTTTAAAGGCGGTTTTCCACTCGTCCCCGGGCCTAATGCGGACTTGGTGGTAGCCACTTTTGAGATCAATTTTGGAGAAGATGGTGGCTCCCGCTAGCATGTCTAGCATGTCATCAAGCCGAGGGATGGGGAACCTATATTTGACCGTTATCTTGTTGACGGCTCGGCTATCTACACACATGCGCCAAGTCCCATCCTTTTTGGGTGTAAGAAGAGCCGGGACGGCACAAGGGCTTTTGCTAATTCGGAGGAAGCCCTTCTTGATGAGTTCTTCAATTTGCCTCCGAAGCTCGGCATGCTCGGTGGGGTTGAGTCGGTAGTGTGGGAGGTTGGGCAAGGTAGCCCCGGGCACGAGGTCGATGGCATGTTGCACATCTCTCATAGGTGGTAGTTTGTCCGGAAGCTCCTCGGGAAATACATCATGGAAGTCCTTAAGGAGTTGATGAATTTCTAGGGGGTGTGGATCGGTTGGGGTGGATTCCCCTAGACAAATGACAATGGCACATACTTGATCCCCTTGGTTGACTTCTTCCTCAAACTCTTTCCTAGTGACAAGGTGTAGGCTCCTAGGAGGCTCTTTGATGTTACTAGGACTAGGACTTGATGGGGTGGGGTTTGTTGGTGTTGGGATGGGGGGAAAGGTAGTGGGTCCCTCAAGGGAGGGAGAGGCCTTCTTAGGTAGAGTGCGGGGTGGAGATGGGTTGAGTTGGATCTTCTTCCCCTCATGAATGAAGATGCAAGCGTTGGTTCTTCCTAAGAAGGTGGCATCTACATCGTAGATCCAAGGCCGTCCTAAAAGGATACTCCCAACTTCCATTGGAAGGATATCACACCACACTTGGCCTTGATAGGATTGGAATGTAATTGGGACAAGGCAACGGGCACTAACGGGCATGGAGGTGGTATTAATCCATGCTACCCTATATGGGTGGGGATGTGGGGAGGTGGTAAGGCCCAAAAGTTTAACGGTGTCGGGTGACACCACATTCACACTACTTCCATTGTCCAATATGACCTTCCTAATATGGCTCCCTATTCTTATGTAGGTGTGGAATATGGTGTTTCTTCTCCAATCATGCTCTTGGTTTTGAGTGAGGGTGCATCTAACCACCCCGAGGTGGGATTCGGTGGGTGGAGGAGGTTGTTCTTGGTTGCTCTCTATGTAGTGGTTCTCATACTCCTCCTCCCATTCAAGAGAGGGTTCATATACCTCAATCTCTCCTTCAAATTCAGCTTGGGGTTGGGGGTTGGTCTCCTCTATGAGTAAGTTTGATGCTCCCTTGGTGGGGCATTGATTGGCAAAGTGTCCATACCCATAACACCTAAAGCATTGCTGCCCACTTTGATGGTTTGGGGTCACCTTAGTGTGAGGGAGAGTGGGTGTCGAATTGGGCCTATTGGGAGTTGTGTTTAGGGGCCCACTTGCGGGGCGGAATGGTGGATTGGCATTAGGAGGGGTGACCCGTGTGGGAGGAGTTCCCATGGGTGTAGGAAGGAGACCTCTTTGGGGTGGTGGGGGGTTGGCCCGAGGTGCCATGGCTCTAGGGTCCATTCCCCGAGGGGGAACCATTCGCGTGTACCGAGAGAATTTCTCGGCATCCCGAGCTACTTGGTAGGCTTGCTCTAAAGTTGTTACTTGACGCATGAATAGTTCCTTTTTGATATGGAATTGAAGCCCATTCCTAAAGCGGGAGAGTGTGACGGTGGGGTCCTCTTGGACTCCACATTTGAGGAGGTAGTAGTCAAACTTTTCAATATATTCCATAACGGTCTTTCCTTCTTGAGTCAAGGCTTGCCATTCATCTAGGAGGTTTTGATGGTAGGAGGGTGGGACATATTTGAGTTTGAGTTGGTCTTTCATGGCCCCCCATGTGGTGATTGGAACTTCCCTCCTAACTATCCTTAAGGCTTCAACATTCATCCAATGAGTCTTGGCAAGTTTGGTTAATTGCATCTTTGCAAGTCGGACTTTCCTATCCTCGGTCATTGGGTACCAATCAAAATACTGATCCATGGCTGCCTCCCAATCTAAGTAGATGCTCGGATGATGAGATCCATCAAAAGTGGGAGCATCGACTTTCACAAGTCTCATTAGTTGGTCATCCGGGTTGTCCCGGGGAGGCCTCTCATTCCTTCTAGGGGGTGGGTCCCTTTCCGGTTCGGGAGGGGGGTCAAGGTTGAGTCCTCCTATGGCTGGCTCCACATGTGGAGGGGGATCTCTCCTATCTCCTTCCCTTGGAATAGGTCTATTTTCCTCAAGTTGTTCAAGCCGGGCCGTAATACCGTCAAGCCTTCCCATAATTTCGGTCATGTAGTCCACAAGAAACCTTATTTGGTCGGGAAGCTCATGCTCATTGTGAGGGGGATTTCCTTGGGGATTGGGATTCATGGTGTTATTGGAAGAAGATGGATTTCCTTGATAATGAGTTCCACTACGGGTGGTCATGCAAGGTTGGGTGGGCTATGCAAGGGTGTGCGAATGCACCTAAGAAAGACTTAGTGTGACCCAAGACTAGACTTGTAAGGACAAGCCTATGACCGCTCTGATACCACTTGATGTGGCACAGCCCAAAGACCACTAAATATGATGAGATGACCCTAGGACTTAGACCCGCAAGCATACAAGCGCTCAATGATTCTCACGATGATGATTTTTGCTCACCCGATTCACACGTTCACCCGGTGGGTCCGGGAGATAATGATGAAGGTCCGGGGCGGGACCCAATTGTTCTAATGGACTTACAATGCTAGGGCTGACCCCAAATGAGTCTAGGATACCCAACTTTGTGGGCGGCTGGCCCGCAGGGCGGGGGCTTGGTGGCACTCACTCACGGTCCGCGGTGGACACTAACAAACTAGCATGCAAGTTCGAGCCCTCTTCTCACCGCCGACGAGCAATCAAAGCAATACTAAACTAGCAGGAATAAGGCTACTAAGGATAGTATCAGAAGCTCACCTGATCGGTGTGAAGACACCGATCCCGATCGGAGACGAGGGCGCGCCGGGAGGCGAGGGTATGCACCCGATCGCCGCGGCGATGTAGCTTGACCTGAAATTGCAAACGGTACAGCACTACTCCTCACGCAGGAGGGGTGATCTTGGGGTGGGGGTTATGCTTAATACATTCAAAACTACCTCCACGCAGGGAGGGGCCTTCAGCCGGCCAAGCGGGGTGGGGAGAGATGCAAAGGAAACCGAGTTTCCGAGCTTCGCCGATTCTGTCTAGCTTCTGTAATTCTGGACAGGGAGTCGATGTTGATGCAGCCAATAAATCCACCGAGCTCAGAATCTGATGAGACTTGCGCCAAAAGATTGCTAACCGGAGAGGGGTGCGGCTTGAATTTTTGGATGACGTTCTGATCTGGGGACTGACTGTTCCGGCGACTGGAAGATGGATGCAGCTCTGGTCTCTGGCCGAGCTCAGTCTGAAACAACAGGTTGCATAAGTGACCACAGTCGCTCCTGAGCTCCAAATCTGGCACCGCTGGACTCGTTGGAATCGTATATGAGTCTACTTTGCAGCAAAACAAACGGGGAAGTCTTCTGATGTCGGAGATGAGCTGGATGTCCAGAGAAGTGGACGGTGGTCGGGACAGACTGTGATGAGGCAGACCGGCGTGGTTGTGGTAGAAAATTGGTATCTCTGGTTGTCGGACGCCGAACAGGATTATGCCTTCTGTTCCTGGACGCTGACAGGGGGAGGAAGAACTTTGTAGAAGACCCTGAAGGCTGGTTCCTTCAAGGTTCGTCGTGGGAGAGTCTTCTCGGCCGCTCTGGCTTCTGGTCTGAGAAGTTCTGAACAGTCGGAGAAGAATGGTGGTTGCGGACAGCACCGAGCTCGGATGCCGACGAAACCGCCTCGCCTTGAAAGCTGACTTGCAGAAGAATCTAGAAATGTAGGCTTTGCCTCCTGAGTCGTTGAGGGATGATCGTGGCCTCCTCTGCAAGTGCTGTAATCCTGCTTCCTGAAACAGGGCGGGAATGAAGGGAAGATGAAGTGGTGGGGAAGGGAATGGCCAAGAGAGAAAGTGGTGGAAGGTGGTTCTACTGGCTATGGGAGGAAGATGAGTGGTGTTTGAGGGGTATTGGAGGCTATGGAGATGGAGGTGGGGGGGGGGGGTGAAGTGGGGCTGAAGAGAATATGGTCTGCTAGTGAAGGTGGTGGAGGATGAGGGTGCACAAGAGAGAGGGGTGAGAGGGAGATGGTGGGGGCGAACTTGGTTCAAGGGAGGGGGTTGAGGGGCGGTCAAGGCAAGGGAGGGAAGGTTCAAATTTGAAATGGGTCTAGGGAGGGGTGGGATTTGTGTGGGGAAGTGGTGGATTGTGTTGGGAGGTGGAGGATTTGCTTTGGGACAAAGAGAGGGGAGTAAATGAGGGGCTTGGGGAAGTGGAGGGTCTTAATGGAGATGGGTGAGGTAGTGGAGGTGGTTGGGGGTTGGAGTAAGTGAGGGGGGGGAGGAGGAGAGAGGGTGGGGGCGAACTCCCCTTGGGAGAGAGAGAGAGTGAGAGAGAGAGTGAGGGAAAGAGAGTAAGAGAGAGAGATTTAAGAGGTAAAAGGAAGTAGTTTTTTCAATATCCAAAAAGTGAGTACAAGTGGAGAGATGGGGCCTATATATAGGCAACCACTCTTTACATGACCAAAATGTCCCTGACAATAGGACAAAAGACCGAGCATAACCTAGACTCAATCCTATGGGCCCATAACTAAGGAAATAAGACCCAATTAAGAAAAATAAGGGAAATGGACTAGAACCACATGACTCAATAAAGGAAAATACATAAGATAGGACTCAATAAAAGGAAAATACATAAAATGAACCTGGGAAAATGAAGATAACAAGTGGAGACCATGATCAATCCATATCAAGAGTGTGTAGATGACCAAAGCTAGAGGGAGTGTCGTGAGATGCCCTCATCATCAAACATGCTGCAATCATACAATTCCATGCTTTCCTCATGCTTGTTTAGCCTCAATACTGGTTTTTGTGATATTCCCTTTATCGTTATTGAATATGGATGTATAAGACAAGGGAAGGTTAAACACTGCCATGATATGCACTTCTGGTTCATTTCTATTAAAACATGGATGTAGATGTTTTTCGAACTCTGTTGATGATCTCGGATTTCATTAGCTTTGAACCATATATGTTGCTCACAGTCTATTTCAGGTTTGCATATAATGGCTTGCTCTTCTCTCCTTTCCGCTCTGGTCTCTCAGACATATGTCACCTACTCTACTTTATCCCTCCTTTTTGCTGTAGTCAAAGGGGGAGAATGTCTTGTTGTTTTGAGTCCTTTGTGAGTTGTCAAAGGGTGAGAATGCATTGTGGACGGGGGAGCGAACCTTTGTGAGCATTTGAGTCTTCATCTGTGAGCTTTGGGGGATTGCACATTTGCATTCCATGCATATATCCGCATTACTGCATTCACATGCTTTCACTATCATGGATCTTGAGTAGCACATGTCGCATATATCATAATGACTCAACTTGGCCATCTTGGTTCTTACTGCCACATAATGACTCACAGTGTTGCCATCATCAAAAAAAGGGAGAATGTTGTGTCCCTGTGATCATTTGAGTCTTCTTGTGGTTTGAGTCATTCGACATCGTCTTGTGGTCATTTGATTTATTGGATATTCTTGGTTTTGATAATAGCTAAACACTATAAGTCATTATTCTTTTAACTCTCATATGACTGACATACGTGATGTTTTGTTCATGACAGATATGCCAATGAATTGCCAAGGAATGAAGTGGAGATGGAAAATGTGAAAGCTCAATGTTGCGCCCTCGCACACGGATCGACCTGCGCGGTCAGGTCGTGGGGATCGACCTGCCCGGTCAGGTCACGGGGGTCAAGGGGGCAGCGCCCCTTGCGGGGGTTTCCGGGGGCGGCATAACCGTCATGACGTGACGTGACTTTGCTATCTCTGTTCATTCAGCAGCATAACCCTCAGTCTTGCCAAATACCTAGGGATACTGGCGTCTAAACAATGTGCATTATTACGGCTAGGAGACATATACTAGACTTGATTGTGCGTAAAATATGAGTCATGTGCCCTCAAATACAAAAGTTACTAACAAATCAAACATGCTGCAATCATACAATTCCATGCTTTCCTCATGCTTGTTTAGCCTCAATACTGGTTTTTGTGATATTCCCTTTATCGTTATTGAATATGGATGTATAAGACAAGGGAAGGTTAAACACTGACATGATATGCACTTCTGGTTCATTTCTATTAAAATATGGACGTAGATGTTTTTCGAACTCTGTTGATGATCTCGGATTTCATTAGCTTTGAACCATATATGTTGCTCACAGTCTATTTCAGGTTTACATATAATGGCTTACTCTTCTCTCCTTTCCGCTCTGGTCTCTCAGACATATGTCACCTACTCTACTTTATCCCTCCTTTTTGCTGTTGTCAAAGGGGGAGAATGTATTGTTGTTGTGGGTCCTTTGTGAGTTGTCAAAGGGTGAGAATGCATTGTGGACGGGGGAGCGAACCTTTGTGAGCATTTGAGTCTTCATCTATGAGCTTTGGGGGATTGAACATTTGCATTCCATGCATATATCCACATTATTGCATTCACATGCTTTCACTATCATGGATCTTCAGCTGCACATGTCGCATATATCATAATGACTCAACTTGGTCATCTTGGTTCTTAATGTCACATAATGACTCACAGTGTTGCCATCATCAAAAAGGGGGAGAATGTTGTGCCCCTGTGATCATTTGAGTCTTTCTGTGGTTTGGGTCATTCGACATCGTCTTGTGGTCATTTGATTTATTGGATATTCTTGGTTTTGATAATAGCTAAACACTATAAGTCATTATTGTTTTAACTCTCATATGACTGACATACGTGATGTTTTGTTCATGACAGATATGCCAATGAATTGCCAAGGAATGAAGTGGAGATGGCAAATGAGAAAGCTCAATGTTGCACCCTCGCACGCGGATCGACCTGCGCGGTCAGGTCGCGGGGATCGACCTGCCCGGTCAGGTCACGGGGGTCAAGGGGGCAGTGCCCCTTGCGGGGGTTTCCGGGGGCGGAATAACCGTCATGACGTGACGTGACTTTGCTATCTCTGTTCATTCTGCAGCATAACCGTCAGTCTTGCCAAATACCTAGGGATACTGGCATCTAAACAACGTGTATTCTTACGGCTAGGAGGCATGTACTAGACTTGATTGCTCATAAAATATGAGTCATGTGCCTTCAAATACAAAAGTTACTAACAAATCAAACATGCTGCAATCATACAATTCCATGCTTTCCTCATGCTTAATTAGCCTCAATACTGGTTTTTGTGATATTCCCTTTATCGTTATTGAATATGGATGTATAAGACAAGGGAAGGATAAACACTGCCATGATATGCACTTCTGGTTCATTTCTATTAAAACATGGACGTAGATGTTTTTCGAACTCTGTTGATGATCTCGGATTTCATTAGCTTTGAACCATATATGTTGCTCACAGTCTATTTCAGGTTTGCATATAATGGCTTGCTCTTCTCTCCATTCCGCTCTGGTCTCTCAGACATATGTCACCTACTCTACTTTATCCCTCCTTTTTGCTGTTGTCAAAGGGGGAGAATGTCTTGTTGTTGTGAGTCCTTTGTGAGTTATCAAAGGGTGAGAATGCATTGTGGACGGGGGAGCAAACCTTTGTGAGCATTTGAGTCTTCATCTGTGAGCTTTGGGGGATTGAACATTTGCATTCCATGCATATATCCGCATTATTGCATTCACATGCTTTCACTATCATGGATCTTGAGCTGCACATGTCGCATATATCATAATGACTCAACTTGGCCATCTTGGTTCTTACTGCCACATAATGACTCACAGTGTTGCCATCATCAAAAAGGGGGAGAATGTTGTGCCCCTGTGATCATTTGAGTCTTTCGGTGGTTTGGGTCATTCGACATCGTCTTGTGGTCATTTGATTTATTGGATATTCTTGGTTTTGATAATAGCTAAACACTATAAGTCATTATTGTTTTAACTCTCATATGACTGACATACGTGATGTTTTGTTCATGACAGATATGTCAATGAATTGCCAAGGAATGAAGTGGAGATGGCAAATGAGAAAGCTCAATGTTGCGCCCTCGCAAGCGGATCGACCTGCGCGGTCAGGTCGCCGGGATCGACCTGCCCGGTCAGGTCACGGGGGTCAAGGGGGCAGTGCCCCTTGTAGGGGTTTCCGGGGGCGGAATAACCGTCATGACGTGACGTGACTTTGCTATCTCTGTTCATTCTGCAGCATAACCGTCAGTCTTGCCAAATACCTAGGGATACTGGCATCTAAACAACGTGTATTCTTACGGCTAGGAGGCATGTACTAGACTTGATTGCTCATAAAATATGAGTCATGTGCCTTCAAATACAAAAGTTACTAACAAATCAAACATGCTGCAATCATACAATTCCATGCTTTTCTCATGCTTAATTAGCCTCAATACTGGTTTTTGTGATATTCCCTTTATCGTTATTGAATATGGATGTATAAGACAAGGGAAGATTAAACACTGCCATGATATGCACTTCTGGTTCATTTCTATTAAAACATGGACGTAGATGTTTTTCGAACTCTGTTGATGATCTCGGATTTCATTAGCTTTGAACCATATATGTTGCTCACAGTCTATTTCAGGTTTGCATATAATGGCTTGCTCTTCTCTACATTCTGGTCTGGTCTCTTAGACATATGTCACCTACTCTACTTTATCCCTCCTTTTTGCTGTTGTCAAAGGGGGAGAATGTCTTGTTGTTGTGAGTCCTTTGTGAGTTATCAAAGGGTGAGAATGCATTGTTGACGGGGGAGCGAACCTTTGTGAGCATTTGAGTCTTCATCTGTGAGCTTTGGGGGATTGAACATTTGCATTCCATGCATATATGCGCATTATTGCATTCACATGCTTTCACTATCATGGATCTTGAGCTGCACATGTCGCATATATCATAATGACTCAACTTGGTCATCTTGGTTCTTACTGCCACATAATGACTCACAGTGTTGCCATCATCAAAAAGGGGGAGAATGTTGTGCCCCTGTGATCATTTGAGTCTTCCTGTGGTTTGGGTCATTCGACATCGTCTTGTGGTCATTTGATTTATTGGATATTCTTGGTTTTGATAATAGCTAAATACTATAAGTCATTATTGTTATAACTATCATATGACTGACATACGTGATGTTTTGTTCATGACAGATATGCCAATGAATTGCGAAGGAATGAAGTGGAGATGGCAAATGTGAAAGCTCAATGTTGCGCCCTCGCACGCGGATCGACCTGCGCGGTTAGGTCGCGGGGATCGACCTGTCCGATCAGGTCACGGGGGTCAAGGGGGTAGCGGCCCTTGCGGGGGTTTCCGGGGGCGGCATAACCGTCAGGACGTGACGTGACTTTGCTATCTCTATTCATTCTGCAGCATAATCGCCAGTCTTGCCAAATACCTAGGGATACTGGCGTCTAAACAACGTGTATTCTTACGGCTAGGCGGCATGTACTAGACTTGATTGCCCGTAAAATATGAGTTAGGTGCCTTCAAATACAAAAGTTACTAACAAATCTAACATTCTGCAATCATACAATTCCATGCTTTCCTCATGCTTGTTTAGCCTCAATACTGGTTTTTGTGATATTCCCTTTATCGTTATTGAATATGGATGTATAAGACAAGGGAAGGTTAAACACTGCCAAGATATGCACTTGTAGCAACCCGTATAAAATTAAAAGAAATAAATTTATAATAAACTAAAAGATTAAGCGAACAAATGAAAAAGGTTAAAACAAGAAGAATAAAGCCCTGATGAAATTAACGCCTTGGAGCAAGGCGCTACTTGACAAGAAACGCCCTCACCTAAGGCGTGTTTTTAGAAGGGACGCCCACATGTCAAGGCGTCAAATCTTAAAACAACCAAAATTACATAAAAAGGCAAGTATTTGAAACGCCCTTTGCTTGGACGCGTTTCCACAAGGAGCGACGCATGCCAAGGCGTCAATTTAAAATTCGACGCCCTAGCGTAAGGCGTTAATTCCATTCCAGTTTCGTTCGAACCGGGAACTTATCCAGGGTAAGTTGATAACTATGAGAAAGAGTTCGAATGTAGTAATAACTCTATCATGGAAGTGTTACTTCCAATCAAACACTAACCTTATTAGGATTTCCAGAATCCTATAAAAACCCTTGACTATCAAACCCTAAAGCTATTTGGTCGATCTGCTGCTGCTACGGTACGTAAAGAACAGCAGTTCTTCTTATCTCTTTTTATCATTACTTTCGGTTGCATGAAGAATTAATGATTCTTCATCTCTCCTTACAGGTTAAGAAGCCCTGATGTTCTGAAGAACAAGAGTTCTTCATCCGGGTAAAGTTATTCTCTTTACCTTTAGTTCTGGATGTGTAAGGTGAAGAAACTAATATCAGTTTCTTTTCTGTAGGACTTACAGCAAGTTAATCAGTGAAGAACAAGGATTCTTCATCAAACGATCTCTTCATCTGCATCATCTTTGCTTGGTGCTGCTGTTAAGTTCGTTGAGGTTCAGAACCCGTCACGTTCATCTTCAGATTATTATTATTAAGGTAGGTTTTCTCAAGCACTGTAGCCCAAATCACCATAATAACTATGTTAAACCATATATATTAGTTCATGCATATAGTTTTCGCGAGTTTTAAATGTTTCTATTATTGGAAAGAAACGCCCTTTCCAAGGGCGCTACTTTAATACGCGACCCAGACAAGGGCGCTACTTTGAAAGAAACGACCATGACCAGGTCGTCAATTCCAGATTCGACGCCCTGTACACGGACGTCAATTTTCTCAATTGTTAATTACCCATGTTAATTATCCAATATTCACTTAAACATGATTCTAAATCAGTGCACGATCATATTTACTTGAATCCCGATATTTTTCCTGTCATGACCATGTCTCTTGTTTCTGGAAATTATAATACTTGAAATCTGAAAATTCTTTAATTCACGACCCTGTAGAGGTCGTCTCTCACTTGACTAACGCCCCTGTTCAGGGCGTGAATTGAACAGTAACGCCCCTGTCCAGGGCGTGTTTTTGATAAATTTCTGAATATATATATGCTGCAAAAATAGAAGTAAAGAATGGACGACCACTGTATACGTCGTCAACTTGTAAATAAACGCCCCTCACCAGGGCGCGTTTTTGGTAAAATACTGAAATATTGAAATTTTGCAAAAAAAGAAAATAGATAAACGCCCTTACTGAAGGCGTTAATTACTTGAGTAGTGACTTTACTTAAGTCGTTATTTTCCTGTAAAAATATTTTTACCGGTTTCTGATAAACGATGGTATCAGTATATCTATATATATGTATATCGGCACTATATCTCCACTCCGTGAGTATAGTCCCATATTTTCATGATGTTTTATCGATCACCCTCAACTCTCATTGACATACGAGCTCTCCATTGGACATTCCGTTCCTTTGGACTAGCGAGTTAGTCATAGAGACCTCCGTAAGACTCCTCGCCGCCTTGGATTCCCTCAAGGCCGACTGAGCTGGTTGTACCCTAAAAACCCATTACACTATTGAATGCCATGTCACTCTAAAGAAACATGGTATACCGGCCCTTATGATATGCAAAGAGTATATCATGAGAATTCTTAATGGGATGATGATATCATGCCATTTGTTGATGTTCTTGTGGACCTCAATTCTATAATAAGAATGAGGGTATCTTGCCTATGATATACTGTTCATGTGGACCTCAATTCTATAAAAAGAATGTTCATACTTGTTTGTCATGGTGCCCGAGTTAAGGGAACCTAATTCCACCTAGTTTCATCGATAAATCGTGTTTATACCATTATTATCACCTCTCTATGTCCAATGTTATATTTTTGGACTCTATTCTCTCATCCTACGTATCTACAAGCTTAAAATGTTGAAATTCCATATTGGCTACATATATATACAAGAGTGGATGTCAAAAATACATGATAAATGCCTGCGCATATAGGGCCCGATCTGGTCCTGGGAGGAGCACCCGAAAGTACTTGTGCCCATGGGAGTTGAATGATAAGGTATCTAACATTATACCGAGTGCATGACTAGCTTGATTAGACATTCCACACAAATCTTGTACTTGACTCGTGCTTGACTTGACATGACTTGCGTGACCCGAAAAAAAGGGTAATTACTTGCTTGCTTGCTACATGATAGCCAAAGTTCTTGACATGACTTGCTAAAAAGTACTTGCTTGAATATCTGTTATCTTTTCTTGAAAGCTCATGACTAGTTCATCTTGCTATCTTATTGATATACTCTCTTTCTATCTTGTCGTTTTATACATGCATGCATAGCTATAGTACATACATGAAAGATGTAATTATTTAAACCCCTTGCTAAGCGCTTGAGATATAATTTCCTACTGAGCGTTCGCTCACTCCTTGTGTTCCTACTTTTCAGGTAATTCCGACGACGAGGGAAGTCAATCGGATGGGAATGGTCAAGAGTGAAAGAGATAGAACTTCTCCAAGTGTCATCTAGTCTTTTTCCTATTTTCTTGAGTCAACTATGTACTTTTCCTTTTTAATTGAATAGAGTATTGGATTTGTAATAGTCTATCCATTATGAAATAAATGGATTGGGTTATCTTTCTATTTTGCGCATCTCTATTTTCGTGTCAAAAACACTACTACTCTGATTGACATGATTGATATAAACTCGTCGCGCATATCCGAGTATCTTCCATGCTCGGGGCGTGACAGTTTTTATGGTATTAGAGCCTAGGGTATTCAATTCCTAGAAAAACCCAAGTCCAAGGATAGGTTTTAACCCTTTAACCAGTGAGATTGGGTAGAACCAAGGGTTAAAGTTAACATAGAATGCTAGTCTTTAAGATACAAATCACATATTAATCTAGTTATTATAATTGTAGGATAATGGCTGCCGAACGTGCTCAGTGGCGCAACATGCAGCGTATACTGTAAGGCATGACTCAAGTGCTGCAACAAGTAACACAAGGAGGTGGACAACGAGCAGGAAGTCTCCACCAGACTTTCAAGAACATGAACCCGCCTAAGTTCACAGGTTCTACTGATCCAGATGACGCTGAACACTGGATTAGGGAAACTGAACGAATATTTCGTGTTATGTAATGCACGGATCAAGATAAGGTCTTATTAGCTACTTTTTAGTTAGAAAGGGATGCTAGATGCTGGTGGGAATCAATAGAGGCTACTATAAATCAAGATCAGGTTTCGTGGGAGGAATTCGTTGAACACTTCAACGCAAAATATTTCTCGGACCGAGTTCAGGAAAAGAAGGCTGCAGAATTTGCTGCATTAAAGCAACGATCTTTGTCAGTGGCCGAGTATGAGGCCCAATTCTCTAGATTGTCTCGGTATGCTAAGCATCTAGTTAGCACCGAGAAAATGAAAGCTAGGAGGTTTCTTAATGGGCTCAGGCCCCAAGCTATTATTCAACTGGCGCCGATGGACATTCAAGTCTACTCGGAGATAGTACGCCGAGCTCAACTATTAGAAGATGCCACGGAACTGTCTGATAGGATTCGTGGTAAGGATAAGAAGGAACAAGTTACAGGATTGGGTTCCTTTAAACCCAACTTCAAGAAGAGGCCTAGCAATGGAGGTATTTCCTCGCAAGAGCAAAAGTTCAAGAAGACCAAGCCCTTCTCTATCACTACTACCTCTTCAAATACAGTGTGCAAACATTGTGATAAAGCGGGTCATAGAGCAGAAGAATGTTGGAGGAAACTAGGAGCATGTCTCCGTTGTGGGAGTCGTGAGCATCGGATTCCCGATTGCCCATTACTTAACGATCAAGCCGATGTCGGGAAACGCCCAGTAACCAAGAATGCTCGTCTTCATGCAATCAAGGAGACCGAGCAAGAAAAAGAAGGCGGCTTAGTGGAAGGTACATTGAAAGTTTGTTCCAAGAATGCATATGTCTTAATTGATACTAGTGCATCGCATTCTATTGTTTCTAAGAAGTTTGCTGACCCATTACCCCTAGAACCGGAATGGATAAAGTTAGTTTTGTCTACTCCTCTGGGTGATGAGACTGATATTACACATCATTACCAAAACTGCGAAGTATCGGTTCAGGGTAGAAATCTCCCTATTGATCTCATATGTTTAGATCTGAAAGAGTATGATGTTATACTAGGGGCAGATTGGTTATCCAAGTATCAGGCAACGGTTGATTGCCGCAATAGTAAGGTTACATTCAAGGAATTTCCAGAACTAATCTTGACTAGCCCCAAGGGTCGGAGCAGATCCCCTCTTATTTCAGCTCTCCGAGCTAGCAAGCTCATCAGGAAAGGATGTGCATCTTTCCTTGCCTTTGTCACAGTTAAAGAAGCTAAGGAAGCTAAGCTAGAAGACATTCCAGTGGTACAAGAATTTTCGGACGTATTTCTGGAAGATTTGCCGGGATTACCCCTGCAAAGAGAAGTGGCCTTCACCATTGACTTAGTCCCTGGTGCTGGTCCGATTTCAAAGGCACCTTATAGAATGTCACCTACTGAACTCAAGGAGTTAAAGGAGCAATTGATGGAACTCATTAAGAAAGGATTCATTAGACCAAGTACTTCCCCGTGGGGAGCGCCTGTATTATTCGTAAAGAAGAAAGACGGATCCATGAGGTTATGCATCGACTATCGACAGTTGAATCATCTCACTATCAAGAACAAGTATCCACTGCCGAGAATCGATGAATTGTTTGATCAAATTTCAGGATCCATGTACTTTTCCAAAATTGATCTTAGGTCAGGATATCACCAACTAAGAATCAAGGACAAGGATATTCATAAAACCGCATTCAGAAGCAGGTATGGCCATTATGAATTTGTTGTTATGCCTTTCGGACTAACGAATGCCCCTGCTGCCTTTATGCAGTTAATGAATAGTATATTCAGGCCTTATTTAGATCAATTCGTGGTGGTCTTTATTGATGATATATTGATTTATTCCAAGACCAAGGAAGAGCATGAGGAACATTTGAGGATTGCATTACAAATATTGAGGACAAACCAATTATATGCAAAACTTAGCAAGTGTGAATTCTGGCTTGAAGAAGTGACTTTTCTCGGACATGTTATATCAAAGGATGGCTTGTCTGTAGACCCATCAAAGGTTGAAGCTGTAAGGAACTGGGAAAGACCGACCAATGCTAGCGAGATCCGAAGTTTCTTAGGTCTTGCCGGCTATTACAGGCGATTCATCAAGGATTTCTCAAAAATCGCCGTGCACTTACGAGGTTAACTCGCAAGGAGATCCGTTATGAATGGGATGAGGAATATGAAAGAAGCTTCCAAACTCTCAAGGATCATCTTACTACGGCTCCTATCTTAGCATTGCTAATTGAAGGAGAAAAGTTCGAGGTATACACTGATGCTTCTGGCATTGGCCTCGGGTGTGTTCTAATGCAACAAGGGAAGGTTATAGCCTACTCTTCTCGTCAATTAAAGAAACATGAAGAGAACTACCCCGTCCATGACCTAGAATTGGCTGCGGTAGTATTCGCACTGAAGATATGGAGATATTATCTATATAGAGTGCAGTTTACTGTATACTCCGACCACAAGAGTCTCAAATATCTCTTTTCACAGAAGGAACTAAATATGAGGCAAAGACAATGGCTGGAATATCTCAAGGACTTCGACTTCAATATACAATATCATCCCGGAAAGGGTAATCATGTAGCAGATGCCCTTAGTCGAAAGCCGAGAGCACTGTTAGCCAATTGTATGATTCAAGAATGGAAGTTGCTGAAAAAATTCTCTGAACTCAATATAAGCATGGACACGGACCCTAGATGTGTCACATTATCTCATGTAAGCATACAGTCAGATTTATTGTCTGAAATACAAGCACTTCAGAATGATGATCCTACATTAGTAGAAATCAAGGGCAGATTAGAAGGACAATCGGATTTCCAATTAGCTTCTGATGGAAGATTAATGTTCAAGAATAGAACTTGTATACCGGACTGCCCAGAATTGAAGAAGAAGGTCTTAGATGAAGCTCACAGATCAAGATATACAATTCATCTTGGATCTACCAAAATGTACCAAGATGTAAAAAGAAATTTTTGGTGGCCCAACATGAAAAGAGAAATAGCGGACTACGTATCACGCTGTCTCACATGCCAACAAGTCAAGGCGGAACACCAAAAGCATGCTGGAAAACTACATCCTTTAGATATCCCTAAATGGAAGTGGGAGGATATTGGTATGGATTTCATCATGGGTTTATCTAAATCAAAAAGAGGACATGATGGAATATGGGTTATCATTGACTGATTGACTAAATCAGCGCATTTCTTGCCAATCAAGAGTCGATGGTCAGTTGATGTCTTAGCTGCACTATACATCAAGGAAATAGTCAGATTACATGGTATTCCTGTTTTAATCGTGTCTGACAGAGATCCCCGTTTTACTTCTCATTTTTGGAAAGGACTACAACAGTCGTTGGGGACGAGACTTAGCTTTAGTACAGCCTTTCATCCTCAAACGGATGGTCAGACGGAGAGAACCAATCAAGTAGTCGAGGATATGCTAAGAGCATGCATTACTGATTTTGGTGGAAACTGGCATGATCACTTGCCTCTGGTCGAATTTGCATACAATAATAACTACCAGGCAAGTATACAACTGGCACCTTTTGAAGCCTTATACGGAAGGAGTTATCGATCACCCTTATGCTAGGACGAAGTTGGAGAGAAACAACTGTTAGGTCCAGACATGGTAAGGGACACTACCGAGAAGATACAATTGATCAGAGAAAGACTACAAGTTGCTCAGTCTAGACAAAAAGCTTATGCCGACACGAGAAGAAGAGATCTTGAATTCTAAGTTGGAGATCATGTATTTCTCAAGATATCGCCTGGACGTGGAATACGAAGATTTTGTGTTAAGGGCAAGCTTACACCAAGATTTATCGGACCTTTTGAGATACTAGAAAGAGTTGGCGAGGTTGCTTATCGCATCGCATTGCCACCTCAACTGTCCGAAGTACATGATGTGTTCCACATATCTATGTTGAAGAAGTATGTGCATGATCCATCACATATTATTGAGCATGGAAATCTAGTAATCCGGAAAGATCTCACATACGAGCAGAAGCCCATAAGAATACTAGATCGAGAAGTATGAACCCTAAGGAATAAGGTTATTCCCATGCTAAAAGTACAATGGAATAAGAATTCAGAACATGAAGCTACATGGGAGACCGAGGAATCTATGTGGAAGCGATTTCCAGAGTTATTTTAGAAGGTATGAACTCTACACTCTCCATATGTAAATATATGCTATGAATTTAAGGACCAAATTCTTTTAAGTGGGGGAGGGTGTAGCAACCCGTATAAAATTAAAAGAAATAAATTTATAATAAACTAAAAGATTAAGCGAACAAATGAAAAAGGTTAAAACAAGAAGAATAAAGCCCTGATGAAATTAACGCCTTGGAGCAAGGCGCTACTTGACAAGAAACGCCCTCACCTAAGGCGTGTTTTTAGAAGGGACGCCCACATGTCAAGGCGTCAAATCTTAAAACAACCAAAATTACATAAAAAGGCAAGTATTTGAAACGCCCTTTGCTTGGACGCGTTTCCACAAGGAGCGACGAATGCCAAGGCGTCAATTTAAAATTCGACGCCCTAGCGTAAGGCGTTAATTCCATTCCAGTTTCGTTCGAACCGGGAACTTATCCAGGGTAAGTTGATAACTATGAGAAAGAGTTCGAATGTAGTAATAACTCTATCATGGAAGTGTTACTTTCAATCAAACACTAACCTTATTAGGATTTCCAGAATCCTATAAAAACCCTTGACTATCAAACCCTAAAGCTATTTGGTCGATCTGCTGCTGCTACGGTACGTAAAGAACATCAGTTCTTCTTATCTCTTTTTATCATTACTTTCGGTTGCATGAAGAATTAATGATTCTTCATCTCTCCTTACAGGTTAAGAAGCCCTGATGTTCTGAAGAACAAGAGTTCTTCATCCGGGTAAAGTTATTCTCTTTACCTTTAGTTCTGGATGTGTAAGGTGAAGAAACTAATATCAGTTTCTTTTCTGTAGGACTTACAGCAAGTTAATCAGTGAAGAACAAGGATTCTTCATCAAACGATCTCTTCATCTGCATCATCTTTGCTTGGTGCTGTTGTTAAGTTCGTTGAGGTTCAGAACCCGTCACGTTCATCTTCAGATTATTATTATTAAGGTAGGTTTTCTCAAGCACTGTAGCCCAAATCACCATAATAACTATGTTAAACCATATATATTAGTTCATGCATATAGTTTTTGCGAGTTTTAAATGTTTCTATTATTGGAAAGAAACGCCCTTTCCAAGGGCGCTACTTTAATACGCGACCCAGACAAGGGCGCTACTTTGAAAGAAACGACCATGACCAGGTCGTCAATTCCAGATTCGACGCCCTGTACACGGACGTCAATTTTCTCAATTGTTAATTACCCATGTTAATTATCCAATATTCACTTAAACATGATTCTAAATCAGTGCACGATCATATTTACTTGAATCCCGATATTTTTCCTGTCATGACCATGTCTCTTGTTTCTGGAAATTATAATACTTGAAATCTGAAAATTCTTTAATTCACGACCCTGTAGAGGTCGTCTCTCACTTGACTAACGCCCCTGTTCAGGGCGTGAATTGAACAGTAACGCCCCTGTCCAGGGCGTGTTTTTGATAAATTTCTGAATATATATATGCTACAAAAATAGAAGTAAAGAATGGACGACCACTGTATACGTCGTCAACTTGTAAATAAACGCCCCTCACCAGGGCGCGTTTATGGTAAAATACTGAAATATTAAAATTTTGCAAAAAAAGAAAATAGATAAACGCCCTTACTGAAGGCGTTAATTACTTGAGTAGTGACTTTACTTAAGTCGTTATTTTTCTGTAAAAATGTTTTTACCGGTTTCTGATAAACGATGGTATCAGTATATCTATATATATGTATATCGGCACTATATCTCCACTCCGTGAGTATAGTCCCACGTTTTCATGATGTTTTATCGATCACCCTCAACTCTCATTGACATACGAGCTCTCCAATGGACATTCCATTCCTTTGGACTAGCAAGTTAGTCATAGAGACCTCCGTAAGACTCCTCGCCGCCTTGGATTCCCTCAAGGCCGACTGAGTTGGTTGTACCCTAAAAACCCATTACACTATTGAATGCCATGTCACTCTAAAGAAACATGGTATACCGGCCCTTATGATATGCAAAGAGTATATCATGAGAATTCTTAATGGGATGATGATATCATGCCATTTGTTGATGTTCTTGTGGACCTCAATTCTATAATAAGAATGAGGGTATCTTACCTATGATATACTGTTCATGTGGACCTCAATTCTATAAAAAGAATGTCCATACTTGTTTGTCATGGTGCCCGAGTTAAGGGAACCTAATTCCACCTAGTTTCATTGATAAATCGTGTTTATACCATTATTATCACCTCTCTATGTCCAATGTTATATTTTTGGACTCCATTCTCTCATCCTACGTATCTACAAGCTTAAAATGTTGAAATTCCATATTGGCTACATATATATACAAGAGTGGATGTCAAAAATACATGATAAATGCCTGCGCATATAGGGCCCGATCTGGTCTTGGGAGGAGCACCCGAAAGTACTTGTGCCCATGGGAGTTGAATGATAAGGTATCTGGCATTATACCGAGTGCATGACTAACTTGATTGGACATTCCACACAAATCTTATACTTGACTCGTGCTTGACTTGACATGACTTGCGTGACCCAAAAAAAAGGGTAATTCCTTGCTTGCTTGCTACATGATAGCCAAAGTTCTTGACATGACTTGCTAAAAAGTACTTGCTTGAATATCTGTTATCTTTTCTTGAAAGCTCATGACTAGTTCATCTTGCTATCTTATTGATATACTCTCTTTCTACCTTGTCATTTTATACAAGCATGCATAGCTATAGTACATACATGAAAGATGTAATTATTTAAACCCCTTGCTAAGCGCTTGAGATATAATTTCCTACTGAGCGTTCGCTCACTCCGTGTGTTCCCTACTTTTCAGGTAATTCCGACGACGAGGGAAGTCAATCGGATGGGAATGGTCAAGAGTGAAAGAGAGATAGAACTTCTCCAAGTGTCATCTAGTCTTTTTCCTATTTTCTTGAGTCAACTATGTACTTTTCCTTTTTAATTGAATAGAGTATTGGATTTGCAATAGTCTATCCATTATGAAATAAATGGATTGGGTTATCTTTCTATTTTGTGCATCTCTGTTTTCGTGTCGAATACACTACTACTCTGATTGACATGATTGATATAAACTTGTCGCGCATATCCGAGTATCTTCCGCGCTCGGGGCGTGACAGCACTTCTGGTTCATTTCTATTAAAATATGGACGTAGATGTTTTTCGAACTCTGTTGATGATCTCGGATTTCATTAGCTTTGAACCATATATGTTGCTCACAGTCTATTTCAGGTTTGCATATAATGGCTTGCTCTTCTCTCCTTTCCGCTCTGGTCTCTCAGACATATGTCACCTACTCTACTTTATCCCTCCTTTTTGCTGTAGTCAAAGGGGGAGAATGTCTTGTTGTTGTGAGTCCTCTGTGAGTTGTCAAAGGGTGAGAATGTATTGTGGACGGGGGAGTGAACCTTTGTGAGCATTTGAGTCTTCATCTGTGAGCCTTGAGGGATTGAACATTTGCATTCCATGCATATATCCGCATTATTGCATTCACATGCTTTCACTATCATGGATCTTGAGCTGCACATGTCGCATATATCATAATGACTCAACTTGGCCATCTTGGTTCTTACTGCCACATAATGACTCACAGTGTTGCCATCATCAAAAAGGGGGAGAATGTTGTGCCCCTGTGATCATTTGAGTCTTCCTGTGGTTTGGGTCATTCGACATCGTCTTGTGGTCATTTGATTTATTGGATATTCTTGGTTTTGATAATAGCTAAACACTATAAGTCATTATTGTTTTAACTCTCATATGACTGACATACATGATGTTTTGTTCATGACAGATATGCCAATGAATTGCCAAGGAATGAAGTGGAGATGGCAAATGTGAAAGCTCAATGTTGCGCCCTCGTACGCGGATCGACCTGCGCGGTCAGGTCGCGGGGATCGACCTGCCCGGTCAGGTCACGGGGGTCAAGGGGGCAGTGCCCCTTGCGGGGGTTTCCGGGGGCGGCATAGCCGTCATGACTTGATGTGACTTTGCTATCTCTGTTCATTCTGCAGCATAACCCTCAGTCTTGCCAAGTACCTAGGGATATTGGCGTCTAAACAACGTGTATTCTTATGACTAGGAGGCATGTACTAGACTTGATTACTCGTAAAATATGAGTCATGTGCCTTCAAATACAAAAGTTACTAACAAATCAAACATGCTGCAATCATACAATTCCATGCTTTCCTCATGCTTTTTTAGCCTCAATACTGGTTTTTGTGATATTTCCTTTATCGTTATTGAATATGGATGTATAAGACAAGGGAAGGTTAAACACTGCCATGATATGCACTTCTGGTTCATTTCTATTAAAACATGGACGTATATGTTTTTCGAATTCTGTTGATGATCTCGGATTTCATTAGCTTTGAACCATATATGTTGCTCAGAGTCTATTTCAGGTTTGCATATAATGGCTTGCTCTTCTCTCCTTTCCGCTCTGGTCTCTCAGACATATGTCACCTACTCTACATTATCCCTCCTTTTTGCTGTTGTCAAAGGGGGAGAATGTCTTATTGTCGTGAGTCCTTTGTGAGTTGTCAAAGGGTGAGAATGCATTGTGGACGGGGGAGCAAACCTTTGTGAGCATTTGAGTCTTCATCTGTGAGCTTTGGGGGATTGAACATTTGCATTCCATGCATATATCCGCATTATTGCATTCACATGCTTTCACTATCATGGATCTTGAGCTGCACATGTCGCATATATCATAATGACTCAACTGGGCCATCTTGGTTCTTACTGCCACATAATGACTCACAGTGTTGCCCTCATCAAAAAGGGGGAGAATGTTGTGCCCCTGTGATCATTTAAGTCTTCCTGTGGTTTGGGTCATTCGACATCATCTTGTGGTCATTTGATTTATTGGATATTCTTGGGTTTGATAATAGCTAAACACTATAAGTCATTATTGTTTTAACTCTCATATGACTGACATACGTGATGTTTCTTTCATGACAGATATGCCAATGAATTGTCAAGGAATGAAGTGGAGATGGCAAATGTGAAAGCTCAATGTTGCGCCCTCGCACGCGGATCGACCTGCGCGGTCAGGTCGCGGTGATCGACCTACCCGGTCAGGTCACGGGGGTCAAGGGGGCAGCGCCCCTTGTGAGGGTTTCCGGGGGTGGCATAACCGTCATGACGTGACGTGACTTTACAATCTCTGTTCATTTTGCAGCATAACCGTCAGTCTTTCCAAATACCTAGGGAAACTGGCGTCTAAACAACGTGTATTCTTACGGCTAGGAGGTATGTACTAGACTTGATTGCTCGTAAAATATGAGTCATGTGCCTTCAAATACAAAAGTTACTAAAAAATCTAACATGCTGCAATCAAACAATTCCATGCTTTTCTCATGCTTGTTTAGCCTCAATACTGGTTTTTGTGATATTCCCTTTATCGTTATTGAATATGGATGTATAAGACAAGGGAAGGTTAAACACTGCCATGATATGCACTTATGGTTCATTTCTATTAAAACATGGACGTATATGTTTTTCGAACTCAGTTGATGATCTCGGATTTCATTAGCTTTGAACCATATATGTTGCTCACAGTCTATTTCAGATTTGCATATAATGGCTTGCACTTCTCTCCTTTCCGCTCTGGTCTCTCAGACATATGTCACCTACTCTACTTTATCCCTCCTTTTTACTGTTGTCAAAGGGGGAGAATGTCTTGTTGTTGTGAGTCCTTTGTGAGTTGTCAAAGGGTGAGAATGCATTGTGGACGGGGGAGCGAACCTTTGTGAGCATTTGAGTCTTCATCTGTGAGCTTTGGGGGACTGAACATTTGCATTCCATGCATATATCCGCATTATTGCATTCACATGCTTTCACTATCATGGATCTTGAGCTGCACATGTAGCATATATCATAATGACTCAACTTGGCCATCTTGGTTCTTAATGTCACATAATGACTCACAGTGTTGCCATCATCAAAAAGGGGGAGAATGTTGTGCCCCTATGATCATTTGAGTCTTCCTGTGGTTTGGGTCATTCGACATCGTCTTGTGGTCATTTGATTTATTGGATATTCTTGGTTATGATAATAGCTAAACACTATAAGTCATTATTGTTTTAACTCTCATATGACTGACATACGTGATGTTTTATTCATGACAGATATGCCAATGAATTGCCAAGGAATGAAGTGGAGATGGCAAATGTGAAAGCTCAATGTTGCGCCCTCGCACGCGGTCAGGTCGCGGGGATCGACCTGCCCGGTCAGGTCACGGGGGTCAAGGGGGCAGCGCCCCTTGCGGGGGTTTCCGGGGGTGGAATAACCGTCATGACGTGACGTGACTTTGCTATCTCTGTTCATTCTGCAGCATAACCGTCAGTCTTGCCAAATACCTAGGGATACTGGCGTCTAAACAACGTGTATTCTTACGGCTATGAGGCATGTACTAGACTTGATTGCTCGTAAAATATGAGTCATGTGCCTTCAAATACAAAAGTTACTAACAAATCAAACATGCTGCAATTATATAATTTCATGCTTTCCTCATGCTTGTTTAGCCTCAATACTGGTTTTTATGATATTCCCTTTATCGTTATTGAATATGGATGTATAAGATAAGGGAAGGTTAAACACTGCCATGATATGCACTTCTGGTTCATTTCTATTAAAACATGGACGTAGATGTTTTTCGAACTCTGTTGATGATATCGGATTTCATTAGCTTTGAACCATATATGTTGCTCACAGTCTATTTCAGGTTTGCATATAATGGCTTGCTCTTCTCTCCTTTCCGCTCCGGTCTCTCAAACATATGTCACCTACTCGACTTTATCTCTCCTTTTTGTTGTTGTCAAAGGGGGAGAATGTCTTGTTGTTGTGAGTCCTTTGTAAGTTGTCAAAGGGTGAGAATGCATTGTGGACGGGGGAGCAAACCTTTGTGAGCATTTGAGTCTTCATCTGTGAGCTTTGGGGGATTGAACATTTGCATTCCATGCATATATCCACATTACTGCATTCACATGATTTCACTGTCATGGATCTTGAGCTGCACATGTGGCATATATCATAATGACTCAACTTGGCCATCTTGGTTCTTAATGTCACATAATGACTCACAGTGTTGCCATCATCAAAAAGGGGGAGAATGTTGTGCCCCTGTGATCATTTGAGTCTTCCTGTGGTTTGGGTCATTCGAGATCGTCTTGTGGTCATTTCATTTATTGGATATTCTTGGTTTTGATAATAGCTAAACACTATAAGTCATTATTGTTTTAACTCTCATATGACTGACATACGTGATGTTTTGTTCATGACAGATATGCCAATGAATTGCCAAGGAATGAAGTGGAGATGGCAAATGTGAAAGCTCAATGTTGCGCCCTCACACGCGGATCGACCTGCGCGGTCAGGTCGCGGGGATCGACCTGCCCGGTCAGGTCACGGGGGTCAAGGGGGTAGCGCCCCTTGCGGGGGTTTCCGGGGGCGGAATAACCGTCATGACGTGACGTGACTTTGCTATCTCTGTTCATTCTGCAGCATAACCGTCAGTCTTGCCAAATACCTAGGGATACTGGCGTCTAAACAACGTGTATTCTTACGGCTAGGAGGCATGTACTAGACTTGATTGCTCGTAAAATATGAGTCATGTGCCTTCAAATACAAAACTTACTAACAAATCAAACATGCTGCAATCATACAATTCCATGCTTTCATCATGCTTGTTTAGCCTCAATACTGGTTTTTGTGATATTCCCTTTGTCGTTATTGAATATGGATGTATAATTAAACACTGCCATGATATGCACTTCTGGTTCATTTCTATTAAAACATGGACGTAGATGTTTTTCAAACTCTGTTGATGATCTCGGATTTCATTAGCTTTGAACCATATATGTTGCTCACAGTCTATTTCAGGTTTTCATATATTGGCTTGCTCTTCTCTCCTTTCCGCTCTGGTCTCTCAGACATATGTCACCTACTCTACTTTATCCCTCCTTTTTGCAATTGTCAAAGGGGGAGAATGTCTTGTTGTTGTGAGCCCTTTGTGAATTGTCAAAGGGTGAGAATGCATTGTGGACGGGGGAGCGAACCTTTGTGAGCATTTGAGTCTTCATCTGTGAGCTTTGGGGGATTGAACATTTGCATTCCATGCATATATCCACATTATTGCATTCACATGCTTTCACTATCCTGGATCTTGAGCTGCACATGTCGCATATATCACAATGACTCAACTTGTCCATCTTGGTTCTTACTGGCACATAATGACTCACAGTGTTGCCATCATCAAAAAGGGGGAGAATGTTGTGCCCCTGTGATCATTTGAGTCTTCCTGTGGTTTGGGTCATTCGACATCGTCTTGTGGTCATTTGATTTATTGGATATTCTTGGTTTTGATAATAGGTAAACACTATAAGTCATTATTGTTTTAACTCTCATATGACTGACATACGTGATGTTTTGTTCATGACAGATATGCCAATGAATTGCCAAGGAATGAAGTGGAGATGGAAAATGTGAAAGCTGAATGTTGCGCCCTCACACGCGGATCGACCTGCGCGGTGAGGTCGCGGGGATCGACTTGCCCGGTCAGGTCACGGGGGTTAAGGGTGCAGCGCCCCTTGCGGGGGTTTCCGGGGGCGGCATAACCGTCATGACGTGACGTGACTTTGCTATCTCTGTTCATTCTGCAGCATAACCGTCAGTCTTGCCAAATACCTAGGGATACTGGCGTCTAAACAACGTGTATTCTTACGGCTAGGAGGCATGTACTAGACTTGATTGCTCGTAAAATATGAATCATGTGCCTTCGAATACAAAAGTTACTAACAAATGAAACATGCTGCAATCATACAATTCCATGCTTTCCTCATGCTTGTTTAACCTCAGTATTGGTTTTTGTGATATTCCCTTTATCGTTATTGAATATGGATGTATAAGACAAGGGAAGGTTAAACACTGCCATGATATGCACTTCTGGTTCCTTTCTATTAAAACATGGACGTAAATGTTTTTCGAACTCTATTGATGATCTCGGATTTCATTAGCTTTGAACCATATATGTTGCTCACAGTCTATTTCAGGTTTGCATATAATGGATTGCTCTTCTCTCCTTTCCGCTCTGGTCTCTCAGACATATGTCACCTACTCTACTTTATCCCTCCTTTTTACTGTTGTCAAAGGGGGAGAATGTCTTGTTGTTGTGAGTCCTTTGTGAGTTGTCAAAGGGTGAGAATGCATTATGGACGGGGGAGCGAACCTTTGCGAGCATTTGAGTCTTCATCTGTGAGCTTTGGGGGATTGAACATTTGCATTCCATGCATATATCCGCATTATTGCATTCACATGCTTTCACTATCATGGATCTTGAGCTGCACATGTCGCATATATCATAATGACTCAACTTGGCCATCTTGGTTCTTACTGCCACATAATGACTCATAGTGTTGCCATCATCAAAAAGGGAGAGAATGTTGTGCCCCTGTGATCATTTGAGTCTTCCTGTGGTTTGGGTCATTCGACATCGTCTTGTGGTCATTTGATTTTTTGGATATTCTTGGTTTTGATAATAGCTAAACACTATAAGTCATTATTGTTTTAACTCTCATATGACTGACATACGTGATGTTTTGTTCATGACAGATATGCCAATGAATTGCCAAGGAATGAAGTGGAGATGGCAAATGTGAAAGCTCAATGTTACGCCCTCGCACGCGGCTGGACCTGCGCAGTCAGGTCGCGGGGATTGACCTGCCCGGTCAGGTCGCGGGGGTCACAGGGGTAGCGCCCCTTGCGGGGGTTTCCGGGGGCGGCATAACCGTCATGACGTTATGTGACTTTGCTATCTCTGTTCATTCTGCAGCATAACCGTCAATCTTGCCAAATACCTAGGGAAACTGGCGTCTAAACAACGTGTATTCTTATGGCTAGGAGACATGTACTAGACTTGATTGCTCATAAAATATGAGTCATGTGCCTTCAAATACAAAATTTACTAATAAATCAAACATGCTACAATCATACAATTCCATACTTTCCTCATGCTTGTTTAGCCTCAATACTGGTTTTTGTGATATTCCCTTTATCGTTATTGAATATGGATGTATAAGACAAGGGAAGGTTAAACACTGCTATGATATGCATTTCTGGTTCAGGTCCATTAAAACATGGACGTAGATGTTTTTCGAACTCTGTTGATGATCTTAGATTTCATTTGCTTTGAACCATATATGTTGCTCACAGTCTATTTCAGGTTTGCATATAATGGCTTGCTCTTCTCTCCTTTCTGCTCTAGTCTCTCAGACATATGTCACCTACTCTACTTTATCCCTCCTTTTTGCTATTGTCAAAGGGGGAGAATGTCTTGTTGTTGTGAGCCCTTTGTGAATTGTCAAAGGGTGAGAATGCATTGTGGACGGGGGAGCGAACCTTTGTGAGCATTTGAGTCTTCATCTGTGAGCTTTGGGGGATTGAACATTTGCATTCCATGCATATATCCACATTATTGCATTCACATGCTTTCACTATCCTGGATCTTGAGCTGCACATGTCGCATATATCACAATGACTCAACTTGTCCATCTTGGTTCTTACTGGCACATAATGACTCACAGTGTTGCCATCATCAAAAAGGGGGAGAATGTTGTGCCCCTGTGATCATTTGAGTCTTCCTGTGGTTTGGGTCATTCGACATCGTCTTGTGGTCATTTGATTTATTGGATATTCTTGGTTTTGATAATAGGTAAACACTATAAGTCATTATTGTTTTAACTCTCATATGACTGACATACGTGATGTTTTGTTCATGACAGATATGCCAATGAATTGCCAAGGAATGAAGTGGAGATGGAAAATGTGAAAGCTGAATGTTGCGCCCTCACACGCGGATCGACCTGCGCGGTGAGGTCGCGGGGATCGACTTGCCCGGTCAGGTCACGGGGGTTAAGGGTGCAGCGCCCCTTGCGGGGGTTTCCGGGGGCGGCATAACCGTCATGACGTGACGTGACTTTGCTATCTCTGATCATTCTGCAGCATAACTGTCAGTCTTGCTAAATACCTAGGGATACTGGCGTCTAAACAACGTGTATTCTTACGGCTAGGAGGCATGTACTAGCCTTGATTGCTCGTAAAATATGAGTGAAGCGGCGAAATCTGGCACTGGTTCCTGAGCGGGCTGGTACTCACCAAGTTTGTGAACTGCAAGACAGGGAAACGGGTCAGAGGTCCCAGGGGGATAGCCTGGGAGGAAACCCTCCGGCGCTCAGGTCAGTAGAGCAATGGTGGGAGCAACGATAGGGAGGAGAAAGTGAAGGCGCGAGATCCCTCTCCACCAATGGGGTGAAGTGATCCTTGCTCAGGAATTGGGGGCGGATCAATGCCCTTTGAAGAAGCGAAATCTCGCGCTGGTTCCTGAGCGGGCTGGTGCTCACCAAGTTTGTGAACTGCAAGATAGAGAAACGGGTCAGAGGGCCCAGGGGGATACCCTGGGAGGAAACCCTCCGACGCTCAAGTCAGTAGAGCAATGGTGGGAGCAACGATAGGGAGGAGAAAGTGAAGGCGCGAGATCCCTCTCCACCAATGGGGTGAAGTGATCCTTGCTCAGGAATTGGGGGTGGATCAATGCCCTTTTTTTCCTTACCTTTTGTCGGAGGGTATCCCTGGTTTAAATAGTGCGCCGCCCTCTGGAGTCCTGCAAGCTGAGAGGTCTCCGATGGAGGTTACGTCCTCGTCGTGGGCTTTTATGGCCTCATCGTGGGGGCGTTATCCTCGCGGGGAAGACGGAGCTCCTGAACTTCTTGGCGCCCGGCCCGCTGTGGACTCTAACGGCTGTAATGATGAACATTTTATCGGTCGTACCGAGCATAGGGGGGCCGGCCCTATCGGGCGATAGGCCTAGCCCGGTGAGGAGAAGGGTCGGACAGACCGGCTAGCGCTTCCCCCCTTCGTGCGGGGGGGATAGCTCGTGCGCGGGTCTTCCTGTGACCTGACCGAGGCTCGGGCTCTCCGAGCCTTGGGGCCGCCTAGGAGAGTTGTTCCCTCGAGCATTGTTTTACTGGGCTTTTCCAAGTGGGCCCTGCGGGCTGTCACTTGGACGAGCTTGCCTCGTTGGGCCTTGTTGGGCCTAGTTGGGTCTGCTCTTTGAGTGGGCTGCAGGAATCCCCCTCTCCACTTGTCCCCCTCCTACTCCCGAGCCAAGGAAGCTCGGTTGAGTAGTTTTTCGAGGCTTTGGATCGGCGTGGCTCGGGTGGGTGGAATCCTGTTGCCGTTATGAAGCCACGTGTAGTGGTCGCCTGGGCCTGTAGTAATAATGATCTTGACGGATTTGAAATGAAGGGGCCACCTTTTTCTCGGAGGTTGAAACGACACGCCGCCTCCCGCGAGGGTTTATAGGCGTAGGGTGCTGCTCGTTCCTCCCAGTCTTTTTAGGGTTTTTGGCCTTTCTTCCATTTCTTTGCTTCTGGGGCTCCTTGATGCGCCGTGAAGATACAGTGGGGGAGCAAGCTCTTGCGGCGGCATTTGAGGAGCTGGCGCGTATAACCGCGGAGGCGATCCGGCAGCTTCCTTCTCCCCCGGAGTCTTTGGGCTCTAGTGAAGGTTCTTCTTCTAGCTTGATGGCGGATCTGCGCTCGAAAATCGAGCAGGTGAGGCGGGAGCCCGTCCCCAATCGCAGCGAGTTGGGGGAGGCTGATGTGAAGAAACTGGAGCATCGGTTTCGCCTGCCTCTTCGATATAGCTTTGTAGCCGCTGCCCCATACGAGACGAGCTTAGATATCCGCACGAGCCATATTTGTACTATTCTCCTGGAGTGGAAGAGCGAATTCTGCCTCCCCTTCGAGCCTTTCGTCCTGAAGCTTCTCAATTTTTTCGTGTTGGCGCCTATTCAGCTGGTGGCCAACTCGTATCTCTTGCTGTTTGCCTTTCGGATCCTTTGCCACCTACAGGGGGTTCCCCCGTCCCTGGATCTTTTTAATTATTTCTTCGAGCTGAAGGCACATCCGTCGGCGGGGAATGGCTTCTATTTTATCCAGGCGCGCAGGAATCGGAGTTGCATTCCGCTGGCAGTAAAGGATTCTTCGCACAAAGGGTGGAAGATGTTGTTTTTCTGGGTGAAGGCGGAAGCGGTGGATGAATCCTGGAGGTGCCAGGTTATGCCCAACTTCCATCCGAATCTTCCCCCGCGGCAGGAGGAGTTCCCCGCCGATGTGGAGGAATATGCCGCTCGCTTGTTGACAAATCGCCTGTCGACTGAGGAGCTGGTGACGCTGGAGAACGTAGAGCAGTATCTGCTTACACAGCTCAAGCCATCAGGTATCATCCTTCGGATCCTTTGGCGGGGTCGGAGGGTCGCCTTTTCGCTTCTTAACCGGATCTTCCTCTTTATTGCAGACATCCGGCGGGAACCTTTGGAAGAGGTCACCAAGGTCATCGATCTCGGGGATGACTCGGCGGCTGATGAGTCTGTCGTTCCCGCGGGTCGTTCCCAAGCCCGAGATAAGGGCAAGGGGGTGGCCTCCGAGGGGTCTTCGCGGCCAAGTGGGGCGAAGCGCAAGGATCCCATGGAGGGAAAATTGCGGGAAGCCGCGAAGGCCATGAAATGGGCCAAGAAGGCTGGCCTTCCTACCGCTGCCTGGGGTGACTCTGGCTCGGCGGCGCTCCCCTCTCGGGGGCAAGATGGGGCCGACCCTTCCGGGCCAGCTCCCTCACCTACCAGGCGAGAGGGGGCCGAAGAGACCAGGGGCCCCCCAGAGGGCGGAGATGGGTCGGTTCTCCCCTCCCCAGGGACGGAGGGGACTGGTGCTGAAGCAGCCGACGTCGAGACCGGGAGACCGGTCGAGGTCGGCGCTGTCTCGGGCGGCGAGGCGCGGGCCGAGACAGATAGCGATGGGGGTTCTCCCGCGAGGGCGTCGCAGCCCCAAGTGCTAGAAGTTCCTAGTGCGGTCGATCCCATGGCGTCAGTCGAGGTTGGGGGTTCACCCGATGAGGCGTCGCAACCCCAACCGACAGTGGCGCGCGGGGCGATCGGCCCCGTTGCTCGAGCCAAACCTTCTGGCGGGGCGTCCGATGGGGAGCGGATCTCCATGCCGGAGGCCTTGGAAAGGCTCGGTGTTTCGGGTGACCTCTACCGGGTTTGCCGAGAAGTTGCCGCAAAGACGAGAGGGGGAGACAAGCGCCACTCCCCCTCTGGAGTCCTCGACGTCCTCATGCAGGGTGGCCTAGTCATGGCTCGGTCGGCGGCCTTCATGGCGGAGACGTACGTTGGGACGGAGGCGGAGCGGTCGAATCTTTCCTGGGCCCTCGGGGGGTGCGAGGGGAAACTGGCCCGCCTCAGCGAGGAGCATGAGGGGCTTCGACGGGAGTTCTCCGTGATCAGGGATTTGGCACAGGCGAGCCGGCTAGAAACCGAGGCGCTGACCGAGCAGTTGGCTAAGGCCCGAGAGTCGCTTGAGAGGAAGGGCAGACTCTTGGAGGAGGAGCGTCTACGTCACCTCAAGCTGGATGGTCGCTGGGAGCTTGAACGTGCCGGGCTACTGGACAGGGCGGAGGTAGCAGAGCGCCTTCGTTCCGTGGCCGAGGCGGACCGAACCCGGGCGGAGAGGCGGTCGAGCGAAGCAGAGCGAGGGAGGGTCGAGGCAGAGGAACGCCTGACGGGGGCAGAGGAGCGTGCGGCCAAGGCGGAGCGGGCTTGGGTCGAGCTCGTTGGGAGGACGGAGCAGATCGAGGCGGAGGCGATCGAGCGGTATAGGAGCTCGGACGCCTATTCAGCCGACCTGGAGAGAGCCGCCCTACCATATTACGAGGTAGCGCTTCGTCGGGGCGCCCGAAAGGGGTTTAAGCAGGGTTATCGTCGGGCGGTGGACTACGCCTTCGATCAAGACTCCGGGATCGAGTTCCCTTTGGGCCAGAGCTATGACTCGGATGAGTCGGTTTCTAGCTCCTCTGCGTCGAGCGGGGAAGATCCAGAGGGGTCTCCTACGGCGGGGTCACCAACTCTGGACGTCTCGGGAGGGCTCGCAGCCGAGGCAGTTCTCGCACAAGCGAGGTCAGTGCCCGGGTCGGCCATCACCGAGGGTGCTGGGGGTGATGCGCCTACTTCCGTTGCTCCCGAGCTTCGAAGTGGGCCCGAGGCCTGATGTATTTTGCCTTATTTTGCCCCTTCCTCTTGTTTGTCTCTCTTTCCTCCTTTAGAGGGTTTCCTCTTTATGAGATAATAAATGACTTACTTGTTTGATCGCCATCCTTGCCATGATTTGGTTGGCGTATCTAAAGTAGTTGGAGAGTGCCGATATGTCCTGCGTGGTTTTCGCATGCTGATTCGGTAGGCTTCTGACGGGGCGACTTTCCGTTCCCTCACGCTTTGAATGCCAGGCCGCTTCGTGAATCCCGCTAGGGCAGGCAACGAGGAGTTAGGGGTGACTGTTATGGGGAGAAATCCTTTGGCGTGTTTTAGAGGGGGGAGTCATTTAAGGCGTGCAGCCTCCTTTGGCCTATAAGAAGGACCGAAAGGCGCCCTTTCCTCTTTACCGCTTGGGATTTTCTCTAACAGTCTTCCCTCACTCCTTCTTCTTCACTCTGCGTTGTGCCGTTGCATTCGGAGCATGGAGGATCCTTCGGAGGGAGATGCCGCCGACGACGAGGAGCAGAGAGCTCTTGCCATCCCGACTTGTTGGATGGGTCCCACGGTCGCCGCGCGGGTTTGAGATGGGTCCGACGGTCGCCGCGTGGATCTGGAGAGGGTTCGACGTGTGAGGGCACGGCTCTTGCCCTTTCTCAGTTCTGGCGTGGCTTCCGGGCGGCCACCGAGGCGAAGGACGGATGGGGGTATCAGGGATGCCTGCCGCCACTCCCCCTCTACATGGGGGGGGAGGCACATCAAGTTCCCTCCTCACCGAAGCCTTCCTCGTTTGCAGCCCCTTTCTCCCTCTTCTGCTCTTCATTTCTTTTACTCTTCGGAGGCTGCTTGCTCTCTGTTCCCTTCCAAGGAATTGGTAGGTTGGGAAAGAGGAGGTCTTCACGGCGCTCCTTCTCCCTGGCCTCTATCAACTTGGAAGGTAGCCTTCTCCAACCTTAGAAGGTGGTTACCTTCTCTGCAGTCCCTCTGTCACCTTTGTCGGGGGTCATCTGAGCCAACTGGATCGGCCCCTTCTTGTCCGAGCCAGTTTCTACGCGAGGCAGAGTCAGTGGCTGGACGCGAGGAGATCGAGATCGAGTCAACCGAGCTATGACCCCTTGCAGCGGTGTTAGATGGATTTTCTCACTTTTTGTCATGCAATGTACTGGCCTATGCCTTTCTGATGTATCAATAGTTTTGAATGAAAAGAAAAGGGATTTATTTCATCCATCTTGCTGTACAATTTCAAAAATAGAATTTGCGTAGTGCGGCTGCGTTCCATGTCCGAGGAATGGGTTCCCTTTCCATTGTTGCTAACCTGTACGCACCTTTCCCGAGCGTCTCGACCACTCGGTAGGGGCGTTCCCACTTAGGGGACAGCTTGCCCGCCTCCTCTAGTGGTCGAGAGGCTTCGGCTTTTCTGAGGACGAAGTCTCCCGGTTGGAAGTGTCTGCTTCGGACTCTGGCGTTGTAGTATCGTGTGAGGCGTCGCTGGTATTCCATCGCTCGGATGCTGCAATATCCCGAGTTCATCGGCTAGGTCGAGGTTCTCGAGTAACTTTTGGTTGTTTTCCTCGAGCAAGTAGCGGATGACTCGGAGAGACGGGTTGGCGATTTCTAATGGAATGACGGCCTCAGTGCCGTACACCAACTGAAAAGGACTTTCACCGATTTCCATCCTGGGAGTCGTTCGGTGCGACCATAGTACGCTAGGCAATTCCTCGAGCCAACTACCCTTGACTTTGTCGAGTCTGGTCTTTATGCCTTTCAAGATAGTCTTATTGGCATTTTCGACCAGCCCGTTGGCCTGAGGGTGGGCGACCGAAGTGAAGTGGTTGCGGATGTTTAGGTCGGTGCATCTGTCTCGGAAATATCAAGAATCGAATTGCCGACCGTTATTGCTCACTATCACTCGGGAGATGCCGAAGCGACAAATGATCGATTTCCAGACGAAACTCCAGACGACTGTCTCGGTGATCCTTGCAGTGGCTTCGGCCTCGATCCATTTAGTGAAGTAGTCGATGGCGACGACAATGAACTTTTGCTGGGACTGAACCGTGGGGAATGGCCCGAGAATGTCGATCCCCCACCGAGCGAAGGGATAAGGCTCGGCGAGGGTGACGAGTTCTGTGGCCGACTGATGGACCAAGTGGTCGAACCGCTGGCATCGGTCGCATTATTGAGCATAGGTCGAGTAGTCGCGCTGCAGGGTGGGCCACCAGTACCCCTGTCGTAACAAGATCCTGGCCAGCGACCTTGCCCCTGAGTGCGCTCCGCACAGGCCTTCATGAACCTCTTGGATGGCTCGGCTGGCTTCATCAGGGCCGAGGCACTTCCGGAGAGGGTCGGTGAAAGACCTTCGGTAGAGTGTGTCATCCAGGACGACGAAGCGCCGGGCTTGGTACTTCATTCGGCGTGCTTCCCGAGGGTCGGAGGGCTCTTGGGAGTCTCGGAGCCAAGACATGTAGGGGGTGCGCCAGTCACTCGGGACGGCTGAGTCAACAGCGAGGAGCTCCGAGTCAATGCTCGGGCGTTCTAGCTCTTCGAGGAGGACTGATCGGGTACCTTCTGGGTCTAGGGAGGAGGCCAACCGAGAGAGGGCGTCCGCTCGGGAGTTTTCTTCCCGGGCTATTCGGACTACCTCGAATCCCTCGAATTGTTGGGCCAAGATCTTGACCAGCTGGAGGTATTTGATCATGGGTGCCTCTCGAGCTTCGTACTCGCCGTTGACCTGGCTTGCGACCAGCTGAGAGTCGGTGTGGATCCTGACTCGCTCAGCCCCCAACCGCCGGGCCATGCGTGCTCCCGATATAAGGGTCTCGTACTCGGAAGCGTTGTTGGACGCTTGAAAGTTGAATTTCAAGGCGTACTGCAGCTCCACTCCTTCGGGGGATCTTAGGAGGATCCCAGCACCGCTACCGACCGAGTTGGAAGATCCGTCGACGTACAGTTCCCAGGTTGGCCCGGGCATGGTCAGTAGTCTTCCTTCGGTCGAGATGGTGCTTTCGGTGATGAAGTCGGCGAGCGCTTGACCTTTTATAGCTGAGCGCGGGCGATACGAGATGTCGTAGGGCCCAAGCATAATGGCCCATTTGACGAGTCGTCCCGAGGCCTCGGGGTGGGCCAAAATCTTCTTCAATGGCTCGCCGGTTAGCACGGTGATGGGGTGCCCCTGGAAGTAGGGTCGGAGGCGTTTCGCGGAGGTGACCAGCGCTAGCACGAGCTTCTCGGTTGCGGGGTACCTCCTCTCGGCCTCGTTGAGCACCTTGCTGGTGTAGTAGACTGGTCTTTCGATTCCCGAGTCATTTCTGACTAGGACCGAGCTGACCGTCGATGACGTCGCCGAGAGATAGAGTAGCAAGACTTCGCCCGGCACGGGCTTGGAGAGCACCGGGGGCGAAGCCAGGAACTCCTTGAGCTCAGCGAACGCTTTCTGGCATTCCTCATCCCATGCGAACGTAGCAGATGCCAATTTGGGCCCCCTCAACAGTTTAAAAAAGGGCAAGCATCGTTCGACCGCACGGGACAAGAAACGGCTGAGAGCGGCGACACGCCCTGTCAGACGCTAGACGTCCTTAATGCAGGCGGGCGAGCGCATGTCCAGGATGGCCTGGACCTTGTCGGGGTTGGCTTCGATCCCACGCTGAGTGACCAGGAAACCCAGGAACTTCCCGGATCTTACTCCGAAGGCGCACTTGGCAGGATTGAGCTTCATGTTGTACTTCAGGAGGACGCCGAAGGTTTCAGCGAGGTCGGTGAAGTGGTCCTGGGCCCTGGGGGTCTTGACGAGCATGTCGTCAATGTAGGCCTCGACGTTCCGACCTAGTTGCTCCTCGAACATGTGATTGACCAGTCTTTGATACGTGGCTCCGGCGTTCTTCAACCCGAAAGGCATCCGGGTATAGCAGTACACGCCGTAGTCGGTGATGAAGGCGGTCTTCTCGACATCTTCGGAATTCATTCTGATCTGATGGTAACCCGAATAGGCATCCAGGAAGCTGAGCATCTCGTTGCCCGATGTCGAGTCAACCAGTTGGTCGATGCTGGGCAAGGGATAGCAGTCCTTAGGGGTCACCTTATTCAAGTCGGTGAAGTCCACGCACATCAGCCACTTGCCGGAAGCCTTTGGTACCATGACGACATTGGCTAGCCACGTCGGGTACAGGACCGGTCTAAAAAGACCAGTCTCTTCCCCCTTGGTGACCTGCGCCTTGATAATCGTCTGTTTCTCGGGTGCGTGCTTCCTTCGGCGTTACTGCACGGGCTTCATGGTGGGGTTGAGGTTGAGTCGGTGCGTCACGGTCTCCTCTGGTATCCCAGGGAGCTGATCGTCGGACCAAGCGAAAACTCGGATGTACTAAGAAAGAAATTTCTTATATTGCTGCTGTTCCTCTGGTGGTAGGTCGGCTCCGATCCTTACTCCTATGGTCGGGTCGTCGTTTAGGAAAATTGTCATCAACTCGCCACCTGGCTCAGTAGCTGCGGATTTTTCCTCGACTTCTCGGGGGCCCTTATCATTCCCGTCCGGCCTCGTGGCCTCCACCGAGATATTATAGCACCTTCGGGCCGTGGCCTGGTTACCTCGGATTTCCCTACCCCATTTTTGGTGGGGAACTTCATTTTTTGGTGATAGGTAGATGGTACTGCCTTGATCCGGCTGAGGATTCCCTGGCCGAAGATGGCGTTGTACGCTATCATCCCTTTGATCACCATGAAGTCTACCATGACCGTAACAATTTTGGGTGGGATGCCGAGGGTAACCGGTAGGCTTAGGGCTCCTTCGGGGAGAGTGGCCAGGCCGTTGAACCCACAGAGGGGCGTTCGGATCGGGCGGAGTTTGGATGGATCCTCTCCCATTTTGAGGAAATAGTCATAAGACAATACATCAGGGGCACTTCCTGTCATGTCCCGAGCGTGGAAGATTACCCGAGGCGCGACAGTCCTTTATATAGAACCAAAGCGAGCTAGCTATCCGTTCGAGACTCTACCTTCGAACCATTAACAGAATGCGTAAACAACTCAAATTTTAACTAGAACTTCATAAAATGATAAGTACTGGTGATTACAACAGTTCCAAAGACATCCTTTACCGTTAGGCCACAAGCCTTTATTACAATACTAGACAATGACAATTAAACTAAATGGTTTACATCTATGACATAAATGCTACATCACTCCATCTCATCCCCTTCCGAGTCCTGATCAATTTCCACATTTCCTGAAAATGTTAGAAAACAACAGTATGAGCGAATCGCCCAGTAGGATTTACATCTCAATTTCTAGCATGCTATAAGTGAATTACACATTCATTTAATGTAAAGAGTATATGCATGTAGACAAGTAAACATCAAGGAACTGACTGGAGTAGAAAGTGAGAGTATAAATCAATTTCACATAGAAATGGTAATTGATGTCAAGCAGTGAATAACTGGAATAACAATCATGATAGCACAGTAAACAAGTAAGTTCAAGCAATTAGAATTGGCTATATATATATAAATCAATTCATTCAAGTAATTGCCCATTCGGGCCACGCAAGTCAAGTACTGCCCATCCGGGCCACGTAAGTCAAGTAAAGAGAGAGAGAGAGTGATGGAACGTCTCCAATCTAGCATGTAGTTCGGTGCAATGCAAGACACCGACAAGCAAGAGATCTTTCCCATGGGTTTCGGGTGCTCCTCCCAGGACCACCAGACCGGGCCCTATTGCCAGCATTATTAGTCATGTTTTTCGACATCCATTCTCATTTATCATTTATAGCCAATATAGAATTCAAGGTGTGACCGGTAGGAATATAAGGTAGATTTGGAATCCAAGGGTACAGATAAAGTAAAACCAGTGATGAAAAGTTGATGCATTGTATAACTGGTTATCCAATTAATGTCTCAGGGTGGATTTCTAACTAGTACAGACTTAGTAAATTAATGACTTCTACTAAGGCACCTTTTATTAAATTCAAGTTACTATTATATAGGGTTTGAGAGAAAGTGGCACCTTGGTCAGGGGTGCCTGTAGCTCGACGGTAACAGTGTTAATTTATACTATGAATAGTTAAATTCAATACTGCTAAACCATATTAATTTCAACACTGTTAAACGCGGTTACAACATCGGTAAATTAAACACTGTTAAGACGGGTTTTATATATATTAATCATGCATATACTTGAATATGTATTGGTGTACAATATTATATTGGGTTATATATATATATATTAAGCATGAATATACATTCGTCAGAGTGTGCTGTACATAATTAATATACATTCATCGGTTTGAATTATGTATTCTGTACATGGTTAAACGGGTACAATATTATGTATAATATACTTGAATACAATATGTATAAAATACTTGAATTCTAACTATGTATAGTATGTAAAATATGCTTGAATTCTAACTGCATACCAAGGACAAAAATACTTGAATTCTATATGTATCAAATACTTGACTTCTAACCGGTGTTAAAGCTTGTTGCTGCAGCTGACCGTTGCTTTCATGAAGAAATTAATTTCAAATTAAGACCATACGTATGTGTAAATAGGCTTAGAATGGAAGACAACATAAAGAACAGTCAGAAAAGAAGTCATTTCAAGCCATGGGTCGACCCTTGCATGCGAGCATGTGGGAGTTTTTGGTTCTAGTTGCATCACAGGGGAATTTGGGTGAACAAGGTTTGGGAAGTTTAGGTGGGTTTTAACTATATTTTAAGCTAAACGCTTGTTAATTATTAATCATTGTTATGAAAGGTTTAAAAGATTTATAATCTTTTACCATTACATGAAAATATTATAACACTGTGTAACACATAATGAAACTATTATAATACTGTTAACAAGGTTAATATACTATTGATGAAACTATTATAATACTGTTAACAAGGTTAATATACTATTGAAAATATTGTTATGAAAAGATTTAAAAGATTTATATTAACAATTTAACCATGTCAATATACTTAATGAAAATATCATAACACTGTATTATCAAGTATACTTAATGAAAGTATTATAACACTAACAATGTTAATACACTTATAAAAATATTGTAACACTATATTAATAATAATTTTGAATACCATATAAAAATTTATAAAAAAATAGTAATTAAATCGCTAACACATTGGTGATCACTTTTATCTTCTATGACTAATGCTAATAAAATCGTTGACAAGGCCTAATCAGCGATTTAAGCATGACTTAAAAACTCAGAAATCACTATTCACGCAATAATTCGACTACCTTGTAAAAATATAGAAAAATAAGAAAATGGTATATCAGGATTTATAGAACAATTTTATCTTCTTGAGTGTTTTTAGTAAAAATCTGCATTTAGATCTATTCACCATTTAAGGTGAGTTTAATAAATTAATATTTTAATTAGATGAATAGTACCATGAAAATGTTTTCACTAGATAAAAAAAAATCCAAAAAAATAATAAATAGGTTTCTGGAAGCTTACTTAACAAAGTTATCTTCTATCATTAACCTTGGAAAAATACGTGGTAAGATTTAATTAGAGATTTAGGTTGCAAAATTATAATACTGTTAACAATGGTAATACACTTATATAGATCAATGTTAACAATGCTAATACCCTTAATGAAAACATTATAACACGGTATTAGCCATACACCCTTAATGAAAATATTATAACACGGTAATAACCATATTAATACACCTAATGAAACTATCATAACACTGTTAACGAGGTTAAGATACTAATTTAAGAATTCCAGCAGTAAACCGATCTTAGAACTTAATAACCATACTTAAGTGGTTAACAAGGGTTATATATTCATGTTAAAGCTAATAACCCATTAATAATGTACCTAATAACCCATAATCCTGGTACCTCATTAATTTAAGTGTATCATAGAATGGGTAACATTAATAAGTTGTTCACTCTACTGGTATTATTACTATGCAGACTAATTAGGCTATTGTTGTATTACACTAAATTAAGTTTAACACATGTTGATAATTATGCGAAAAAGCATCACATGGAGATGAACCAATTGTTAACTATTAGTTTAGCTAGAAGTTTAGAACACCTACCTCTTGACAGCCGCCTCCTGCAACTTCTGCAAAGTCCAGCCCTTCTGCAGCACGTAGCAGGGGTCTAGGCTCTTCTAGGTGTATTATAGGGCTAGGGGGAACAGGAAGACAAGGGATGATGAGTCAGCCCATGCACTGCCAGCCTGCACATCAATTCCTGAGTGCGATGCCAGGTTGGTGCACCATAATTAAACCTAATTAACTTAATTTATGGGATTAGGTTTAGTCCTAATTAATTAACCCTAGTGTTAAGGTGTAATGACCATATTAAGCAATCTGGGCAGAAATTTAGGCAAATGTGGATGGTGGGTTTCGAACCCTAGACCTTAGGGTGAAGGGCAAAGTACTTAACGAACTACTCTAGGAAATTAACTGTTAAGTGCATACTCTTTGTATATGGTGACTCTATGTTTCTATTTCCACTTAAGCCTTCGAAAGGGTTTTTATAAGCTATATGTATATATATATGTTTAGTTGAAATAATAATAATACTAATAATAATAATAACATTATTATTATATTATGTATATTTTATAAGGGGTGCTACACTTCCATTGTCCACAAGAATCCGATCCACGTTACAATGGTTTATGGTGGCCGAGATTACGAGGGCGTCATCGTGCAGGGTGCTCAGCCCCTCCAGGTCTTGATCGGAGAAGACTATGACCTGGGGCGGGGCCTTGGGTGGCTCTGGGGCTCGGCTCGCCCGCTCGGCATGACGCTTTGATGTGACACCACTACGGGGTATGCAGCAAGCCAAAAGTAAACTTAGGACCTATTCCGCATTCACAATCACATAACAATTAAGTTGATAAATCGGGACCAAAACGCCGTCGCACACACGTGAGCCCGGGGTGACTATAGGATGCTAGGGGGAGGTGAAGGATCAAGACCCTTGCTGGTAGAGTGCCAGCAGGACTAGGGTTGCCCTCTCGAGGGTACGTAGCCCACGCTTATGGGGCTGGCCGGTGCCAATTGGGGCACTAGGTCCCACTCGCTTACTTTAACCACGGTGACCACACTATGAAGGTGGAACCGGGATCGGACACTCGCTCGCATGCACAACGGGGCTATGTCTACGGATATTAAACAAGCAGGCACTAAGAATAATGGAGCAAAGTTTAGAGCTCACCTGGTTGGTTTGAAGAAACCAACCCCGTTCGGAGACGAGGGCGAGCGGGGAAGTGTGGATCCCGCACACTGCGCCGATGTCGCTTGAGCTGCTTAGTACATGAACTACTCCTCACGCAGGAGGGTTGGATTAGGGGTGGGGGAAATCAAACTTACATCAAACACTACCTCCACGCAGGGAGGGGCGCTAAGCCGGCCAGGCGGAAGGGGAAAACTTGCCAATGATGAAGGAGTGGAAGCCATCGAAGGTTCTGTTCACTTGCTGTGAGAGGGAACAGGTCGCCACTACCGCAGTCGTAGTTCATCCTCAGGAATTTTTCCGGCAACGAGACCAAAAGGGAATTCTTCGTAACAGGGACGGGGACACCTCTGAATTTTAGCAAATTCTTCTGGCGTCGTCGCTAGCCGCGGCGGTGGCTCGAACAGGACGAGGGATTCTGATGCTGACGGTTTCAGGTCTGAGGCAGTAGGATGCAGAGGTTGCCACAGACGCTCCCGGATGCCGAATTACTAACCGTCAGAGTTTCCGGAATCTTGGAAGAAGCCTCTGCACAGAAAAACTGACGGCAACTCTTTCTGAAGTCGGGGTGGACTGGGGGACGCCGACGATCAGTCACTGGTCGCTGCAGACAGCAGGAGGCAGACCCGCGCGACTGAGGGAGAAAATTCGGAACTCTGATTCCTGGATGCCGAACGAGGTTCCGTTTCTTGCTCCTGATCGGGGACAGGGGAAGGAAGAACTTTGTTGAATAACTTTCTGTCGGGTTCCTTTGCTGTTGGTCGTGAAGCTGCTTCCAATCGGGCTCAGGCTCTCTGCAGAGGATGTCTGGCGCAGTCGTGGTAGAACAGCTCTCCCGGTTGGCCACGAACTCGGAACGGGATGATTCCACCTCGCTTGCGAAGGGGACTTGCAGACCTTTCCGTCGATGTAGGCAACGCCTCTGGATGTAGCTTTATGTCTCCGGGGACACTTCTGCTAGTCGCAACCCTTTTCTGCCACCTGCAGACTGATCAAGATGAAGAGAAGGGATGGTGGTGGAACTAGGGGTAGGGATGGGGATTGGCAATATTGGAGACGGTGGGGTGGAGGGTCGATGGGAGAGGGAGTGTAGGGGTGTGGAGAGGAATGGAGCTGGGGAGATGGAGGTCCAAGAGGGGGAGGGGAGAGGAGGCCGCGGCTAGGTGAGAGGGGAATGAGGGGGTCGGCCAAGGCAAGTGGGGAGGTGAGTGGGTGGAGAGGGGTGCACAAGTTTGAAGTGGGGGGGGGGGGGTGTTTGATTGCTTGGGGATATGAAAGGATATGTGGGGAAGTGGAGGGGTTGCTTGGGGGAGAGGGATGGTTGCCTTGGAGGTGGGGAAGGTGTGTGGGGGATTGGAAGAGTCACTTGGGAATGTGGAAGTGTTAATGGGAGTTATGGACCTAGGGGATGTGAAAGGGTGGGGGCTGAGGTGACTGCTGATGTGGCAAGTGGGGAAGGTGAAGGGGCAGGTGCGCCCTAGGGAGAGAGAGAGGAGGAGAGAGAAGGGGTCCGCCCCCTGAAGAGAGAGAGAGAGAGAGAGAGAGTGAGTGAGAAAGCTAGAGAGAGAGGGGGGAGGTGCACTTATGCTCAAAATACTCAATAATTCATTAACCTTCTCAAGTGGGAGTTGGGGTCCTATATATAGGGATCCCAACTTTGTACAAAAGCCCCTGAGAAAAGAACAAAAGACAGATAACCAAGGTGCAAGAAGGGGTGCTCATGGGCCTAGCTCCTCTAGATGGGCCACAAAGCCAAACAAGCCCAATATGTTGATCCACTAATATGAGCACCTAGGACATGACTCAAAATACATCAAAAAGACTCAAGAAAAGGGAAAATACATCAAGATGTCCATAGTAATAAACTCTAATGTCGTCGAGGATCCATCAAGTCGTGCAGTCGCAGCCTACCCGTCTCCAGAAGGGAGAGGGGTGTCTAGCCAGAGGGAACGCTGGGTGATGTCCCCATCACGCTTCCTTCCACGGCTGCTGTCGCCTCCTGATACTATTCCTCCAGAGATGACGTTGATGTGAACCCCTTGGGGGGCGTTGTCGATCTCCTCTGCGGCGCCTTGATCTTCTCTGCGCTCGGCGGTGAATCGAGCCAGGTGCCCTAGGCGGATGAGGCGCTCGATTTCATCTTGGAGCTGGTGGCAATCACCGGTGTGATGCCCATGATCACCGTGGAATAGACAATGTCTGTCTCGCTTGCAGTTTTTCGACCTCATCGGCTCGGGCCTACGGAGGAGTCCCAAGTCTTTGACGTCTTCATAGATTTCATAGACCGGTGCGGTTAACGGGGTGTACCGCTCGTACTTCCGCTTGCGTTCTCCATCTCGGTCTCGCTTCTTTCCCGAGCTAGGATTTGGCTCGGGGCCCCGCTTCTTGTCCCCCTCCCGACCCGAGCCGGTTGCGTCTCGGCAAGCGCTGAGTATTCTTCGCACTCGGCGTGGCGCAGAGCCAGAGTCACTAGCTCGGCAAGGGTCGAGGGAGGGTGGAGGACAAGTTCACGGCGGAGGTTCTCGTCCCGGGTACCCCCGGTCAGTGCGGTTGTCGCTGAGGCCACGTCTAGGCGGGGGATTCGGAGGGCTTCCGATTTAAATCAGTGGATGTAAGCCCGGAGCCTTTCCCCTTGCACCTGTTTGAGGGCCAAGAGCCCAGCTACCGACCTTGGGGGGGCACTTCCGGCGAAGCTCTCCTTGAAGACTCGCCCGAACTGCTTGAAGTCTCGGATGGATCCGGGGGCGAGGGCCCGGAACCACGCTTGAGCGCCCTGGACCAGAGTGGTCACGAAGGCTCGACACTTGATGGGGTCCGATGCTCCGTGTAGAGTCATCAGGGCGTCGAAGCTATCATAATGGTCGGTCGGGTCGCTCTGGCCGTCGTAAAGCTTGAAGGTTGGTATGGGGGCTCTGGGGGATACCTCTGCCTTCAAGATATACTCGGAGAATGGGGATTTCTCCTCATCTTCCGGGGAAGAGGCCTTCTGTAGGGCGCGAAGGGCGCGCTCCTGCTCAGCGAAGCGCCTTTCGAAATCTCGCAGCCGGAGGGATAACTCCGGTTGCTGTCGTGCCGCGAGGCTAGGGGGGCGTCTTGGCGGTCTCCGGGAACGTCGGCTTCCGGATCTGGCCGTTGCGTCCCCCGCCTTCGTTTCCTCGGCGCGGAGGAGGCCTCTTGCTCCGGAGGTGGAGCTTGCGAGGGTCCTCCGACCCTATTACGGATGAGCTGCTGGTGATGTGACACGACCCCTCGGACTTAAATTTGCAAGCAACACAATGATTTAGGCAACGTGACACAAGCGGACTCACTCGCGTTGGCACACTCGGGTCCGTAGGAGGATCGGCGATGGCGGTGAGGTTCCGGGGTTGAACCTCAATGTTCCAAGGGTATGGCCAGCTAAGGTTGGACCCCAATGGGCCAGGGATGCCCCAATTCCGTGGGCGGCCAGCACGCCACGGGCATGGGATGTAGCGGCTCTCTCACAACTCGCACCGCGGCGAACACTCGAATTGATGGTTTTGGATCGGGCGCTCGCCTCACCACCGACGGGCAACTAAAAATGATACTAAGCTAAGCAATGGTAATAAACCAGCAAAGAAGAGTGGCCAGAAGCTCACCTGATCGGCGTGAGGATGCCGATCCCGACCGGAGACGAGGGCGAGCGGGGAAGCGTGGGCTACCCGCACGCCGCGCCGATGATGCTTGAATCCTGTTTAGTTAATTACAATCACTACACCTCGCGCAGGAGGGTTACCTCGGGGAAGGGATGATCAAATACAATCAAACACTACCTCCACATAGGGAGGGGCGGTAAGCCGGCCAGGCGGGGACGGGAAAACCGTCGGAGAACGGAAGAAGGAAGCCGAAGTTGTTTCCACTTGCAGGCTGTGATGGCTGACAGCCAGACGGTCCCGGGGCTGTAGATCACGTTCCTGAATTTCTATGGAGGCGAGACCAGCGTGGGGATCTTCGTATCTGGCGCGCGGATGGCTCCGAATTTTCTCGATTTCTTCTACTGCAGATGCTGGTCCGGGTCGAGCTTCGAATAGGGTGGCAGAATCTGGCCGCAACAACTAACTGATATGAACAGTGACTTGCAGAAGCTACACTGGCCGCTCCCGACCTCTGAATCACGAGCCGTTGGAGTTGCTGGAATCATGGTCGAGTCTACTTCGCAGTGAAACCAACGGGGAAGCCGGATGAGGTCGGAGGAGATCGGAGGACCCGAGACGGTGCTGGGAGGTCGTAGCAGACTTGGGGAAGCAGCGTGGAGCAGTCGGAGGAGAAACTTGATAACTCTGTCCCACGGAACCTAAATGTAGTTCCGTTTCCTGATCCTGGAAGAGGACAGGACGTGGGAGAACTTTGATGAAGAAATCTCGGCTTGGTTCTACTAGGGTCTGCCGTGGCACAGCTTTCTTTCAGGTTCAGGTACTTGGTGTCAGTAACTCGGCAGCAGCTACCTGATACGAACAGTGACTTGCAGAAGCTATCCTGGCCGCTCCCGAGCTCTGAATCATGACCCGCCGGAATTTCTGGAACCGTGGTCGAGCCCTCTTCGCATAAAAACTGGCGGGGCAGTCGTCTGATGTCGGTGAGGACGGGGAGACTCAGAAGAGTGGAGGTAGGTCGCTGCATAAAAACTCTGTTGATGATCTCGGATTTCATTAGCTTTGAACCATATATGTTGCTCACAGTCTATTTCAGGTTTGCATGTAATGGCTTGCTCTTCTCTCCTTTCCGCTCTGGTCTCTCAGACAAATGTCACCTACTCTACTTTATCCCTCATTTTTGCTGTTGTCAAAGGGGGAGAATGTCTTGTTGTGAGTCCTTTGTGAGTTGTCAAAGGGTGAGAATGCATTGTGGACGGGGGAGCGAACCTTTGTGAGCATTTGAGTCTTCATCTGTGAGCTTTGGGGGATTGAACATTTGCATTCCATGCAAATATCCGCATTATTGCATTCACATGCATTCACTATCATGGATCTTGAGCTGCACATGTCGCATATATCATAATGACTCAACTTGGCCATCTTGGTTCTTACTGCCACATAATGACTTACAGTGTTGCCATCATCAAAAAGGGGGAGAATGTTGTGCCCCTGTGATCATTTGAGTCTTCCTGTGGTTTGAGTCATTCGACATCATCTTGTGGTCATTTGATTTATTGGATATTCTTGGTTTTGATAATAGCTAAACACTATAAGTCATTATTGTTTTAACTCCCATATGACTGACATACGTGATATTTTGTTCATGACAGATATGCCAATGAATTGCCAAGGAATGAATTGGAGATGGCAAATGTGAAAGCTCAATGTTGCGCCCTCGCGGGGATCGACCTGCCCGGTCAGGTCACGGGGGTCAAGGGGGCAGCGCCCCTTGCGGGGGTTTCCGAGGGCAGAATAACCGTCATGACGTGACGTGACTTTGCTCTCTCTGTTCATTCTGCAGCATAACCGTCAGTCTTTGCAAATACCTAGGGATACCGGCGTCTAAACAACGTGTATTCTTACGGCTAGGAGGTATGTACTAGACTTGATTACTCGTAAAATATGAGTCATGTGCCTTCAAATATAAAAGTTACTAACAAATCTGTAATACCCCGAATTATTATTTGAGCCCAATATAATTATTAAGCTTTTATTAACTGAGAATTGAATTTTTATTGAATTAATAATGGAATTTCAGATTATTAATATTTAATTCCTTAGAAATTGAATAAGTGAAAATCCGACTACCTTATAAAAATCCATAAAAATGGTAAACAGGTTAATGTCGATGTAGTTAGCAACTTTATCTTCTGTAATTAAGCCATTAAAAATCCGTGGTTAGATCTATTTAGTGATTAAGACCTAAAGTGCACACTTTTTGACCCTTACCTAACCTTAGTTTAAAACGCGAAATTAAGCCTTAATACTTAACCAAATGAGCTCAAACTAGAGGCAAATGGACGGCCATGATCTGAGGATCAAAAGCCCTCTACCAATTTCTCAAAACCATAACCCTAGAATGCGCAGCCGGTCGAGTTTGGTTGAGTCAACCTTTTCGGCGCCGTTTCTAACACGTCTCTTGCCCCCATCGAATTCTCTCAGCTCCGAACTCTCCAGAAGATGTGTGAGCTATAGATAGAAAGCTCTTCGACCCTAGTTTCGTTTGGTAGCAGCTGTGTCCACATAGGAGTCAGATCTGGGGAGATATCCGGCGATTACTGAAGGTGTGTCGGCAGGCCGTCGTCTACCTTCTTCTTTCCTTGTTTCTTCAATTGAGGTAGGAATTCTCAACCAAAATTCGAACATGAATACATCATTTTATTCCTCTCGATGAGATCTATCCAGTGGGACTGAAAGCCCCAATTTTTATCAGGTGTCTAGAGAGCTATCGAGGTTTTTGTGAAGGGTTAGCAAGTTCATTCTTCTTATCTAGCATCTTAGTTCAACCTTCGATTGAGGTAGGTTTAACAGGCTAAACTCTAATTAACTTATATGATGTAATCAGCATCTTATTAGCTTTCTTTAGGCGTAGAAATCTCTAAAATTCATGAAGCATGTTTAGAGAATTTCTATTCGTAGTAACATCATGTTTAGACCTAGTTTTGATATGTTCTTCCGAGTTGATTTCTAATTTTGAAGTATTAATCCTGATCCACATGAACCATATTGTATATGGTTGGATTCAGCATCGTAGTAGCTTTCTTTTGAAATAAGAATCCCCAAATTTTGTTCTGTATGTTGAGAGAATTTTACAATTTAGTCACAGCATGTCAAAATTAGGGTTTCCCATGTTCTTGCCTTAGTAGATCACGATTTCAGTAAGATAATTTGAAATTGGCCTTACTGTTAGATAGTATTCTCTGTTAGCTTTCCAACGGTACCAAAAGCCCCTTATTTGGAGTCCATTCCCATTAGTTATTAGTGTTTTAGTGCAACCCTAGCAAACCCCCACTTCCCGGCGTTCATCGGACGCGGTAGGGATGACCGGAGACGACCCAGAGATGGACGATCTTACGATAGACCGCACAACTCAAGCCTAAACTTTGACCATTTTTGACTCTGGTATAACCATAGATAAACGGTTTTTCAGGAACCACACATCCCAGGATGAACGGTTCCAAACTAACCACATATCTAGATATAAGGTCCCGGAGCAACCACATAACTTGGACGGCTCAGAAAGAACCACACATCCTGGGGGATGGGCGGCTAGCCTAGAACCGCCCAACCCACATGGGCGGCCCAGACAGAACCGCCCAACCCTTGGGTGGCCCTGACAGAACCGCCCAAGTCCCTGGCTTGGCCTTTTGACCCCCGTTCAGCCCTGAGTCCAGCAGGATATAAGGTCCATCCAGAACCGTTTATCCCATCAGAGAATGACTTAATACATGTTCTAATTGATTCATTTTCATGTCATTAATGGTAATTAGTAAAATAGAAACCCACTTGATAAATGCTTAATTATGCAACTAAATTTCTATTAATTACTTGTTATTCGTGCATACGCGACTTACGCGATCTTGTTCATTAGCTTATCATATTGAATCATTCTTTTTGGCATCTTGACTTAATGTATAACTTAATTCTTGTTAATTTGACATGAAATTAGGATTAATATGGTCATTAGCTTGCTGTTTAGCTGTTGTACTACAGTAGAACATCGTGTTTAACTTTCTTTAACAAGTCGTTAGCCGATTCGCGTGCTAGTATTGGTTTTACCCCCGGAAACTCTATCCGGCGGTCTTACCATCATCTTGGAACCTTGTTATACTCCTGTTAAGAACCTGTTTAACCTCCAGCATACATCGTTTTATGTGTTTAAACCGCTGGTTAACTCTTGGATCAAATCGGACGACGAGAGGCATGCGCGGTTAGTAGGTGACCGCATATCCTGTTAGGCGGCCCGATTATGACCGCATATCCTTATACGGCCCAGTAAGGACCGTATATCTTGTTCTTGGGCCTTAATGTCTTCTGGACATGAGTGGCCCAGATTGCACCGTTCATACCTTAGCGCGGCCCACTGTCAGCCGTTCTTTCTTGAGCTCGCGGGCTGAGTTTCAGTCCAATTCCTGTATGTACGGCCCTGTGTTAACCGTATATACCCTTGAGCGGCTCTCTTATGACCGCACATCTCTTGGAGATGAGTTTGACCGTGTTTTGTACTCTTGAATCCAAGGACAAGGTTAGTCCTTTAAATCTGAACTTATGACAGTAATTCCTCTGATTAATTGGCCATTAAAAAATTGACTGAATGTCTAGACGGATGGGGCTTTGGACCCACTAATTCATTGCCAACGCACCGTAGGGGCCCGGTCTGGTCCTGGGGAGAGCGCCCGAAAAATTATTGAGCCCATGGGATGTTAATGACATGGTGAGGCATTGCACCGAAATACTTGCTTGTTTGTTGCGTCTATGACAAAAATATCTTGTTACTTGTTACTTGTTACTTGATCATGATTGAATTGATATTACTTGCTTGTTGGCCAATTCTTTATTACTATCTCCTGTTGTAAATTCTTGTACTTGTTATCTTGTTAATTCTTGGCATCTTATATTCTTGACCTTGCAAGATCTTTTTATTACGTCGTTTCATTATATTGTTATCGTCATTTATTTCTTTTTTTGCATGGCATGTGAAAATGTAATTAACTTGTTAATCATGTAAACTTGCATGTTACTTCTACTGAGCGTCAGCTCATAGTTGTTGTTTTTGCCCCCTTTCCAGGCTATTCAGGTGACGAGCTTACCATCGGGGATGGGCATGAGTGATGTCTTGAGTGCACCAGTTCTAGAGTGGTGTTGGCAGTGTTATCCTATTAGTTGTGCTTTAGAGAGTATTTAGCTTCAGTTATGTTGTTAATGTTTAGTGTTTAATGTCTCAGTTGTATTAAGTTGGTTTGAGGATTATTGTATCAGTTATGGTTTGTTTAATGATCAATAAGTTATTTCCATTTCATAACACTTGTGTTATATTTAGATTAGCTCTCTCTCTTTCCTGCTAGCTAGTTTCTAACTGTACATCCCGAGTTTCCGCATCGGGGTGTGACAGTTTAGTTGGTATCAGAGCCCTAGGTTTCACATTCCTAGGTTTCTCTAAGTGCTAGGTTTATTAAGTTCTAGGGTTCTAGTGTTCTCGTAGAACCCCTGACCTTGTAAAAGTCTAGAAACTACCTGGTGAGATTGGGTAGAAACTTGGGTTAAGTTCGTATCTTGATCGTGTAATTATCTATCTTATTAGACCTAAGTAATCGTGTTCCCCGTGTAGGCTTTTGCAATGGTAGCTGATTGCACTGAATAGAGGAACCTGCAGCGCACAGTTCAAGGCCTTACTCAGGCTCTGCAGCAGGTGGCCCAAGCAGGAGCTGCACAGCATGGCACCGGTGATCTATACCGGAACTTCCAAGGGATGAATCCGCCAAGGTTTGCGGGTTCGACCGACCCCGACCAAGCCGAGCACTGGCTAGATGAGATGGGAAGGATCTTCGAAGTTATGCAATGCACCAACCAGGAACGTGTCCTTTTGTCTACATTTCAACTGGAGCGTGATGCACGTACTTGGTGGGATTCTATCAAGGCAACTCTCGGTGATCAACAGGTTACATGGGAAGAGTTCGAGGAATTCTTTAACAGCAAGTATTTTTCTGATAGAGTACAAGAGAAGAAAGCGGCAGAGTTCACGGCCCTAAAATAGCGAGATCTATCTGTGGCGGAGTATGAGGCTCAATTTGCACGGCTTTCTCGTTATGCTACACACCTTATTTCCACTGAGAAGATGAAGGCAAAGCGTTTTCTCAACGGTTTGAGGCTGCATTATATCAACCAATTGGCACCGATGGAAATTTCCACTTATTCCGAGATGGTGAGAAAAGCTCAAGTTCTAGAGGATACTTTAGAAATGACGGAGAGAATCCGTGGAAGAGGTGCAAAGAAGGAACAACCTACGGGTTCCGGGAATGTTAAACCTGGGTATACCAAGAAGAGGCCCGTTAGTGGACCTGGTTCGTGGAGCGGGTCCGGATCGTGGAAGGGCAAGATGCCGAAGTGTGAAGACAAGAAGCTTGGCCCTATTGTCCCATTTGCGGGCGTGTGCAAGTTTTGTAATAATCCTGGTCACAAGATGGAGAATTGCTGGCGCAAGCTAGGCGCATGTTTGCGATGTGGAAGCAAGGAGCACCGTATCTCTGACTGTTCTCGTTTGTCGGAGCAAGCTACCCTGGCGAAACCTCAAGTCTTCAAGAAACCACAAGGCAAGCTCCAAGCTCTGCATGCAAGTGAAGCGGAAACAGCCGAGGATGGTGGACTCGTCGAAGGTACTCTTATTATACTCGACAAGTCAGCATTTGTTCTTTTTGATACTGGTGCCACGCATTCATTTATTTCTCAAAGATTTGCTAAGTCTTTAGCTGTGGAACCTGTTTTGATGGATTCTCCGTTAGAGATCTCAACCCCTATTGGTACTAGATCAGCAATCCAGCATTTCTATCCTTCTAATAAGGTTATGATTGGTAAGCAGAACTTTCCAGCTGATTTGATTTGCATGGACATGAAGGATTATGACGTAATCCTAGGAGCAGATTGGTTGGCTAGATATGAGGCCAATGTTCATTGTAGTTCTGGCTCGGTGCCTTTTACTAGGCACCCAAGGCTTTCTTTTGTGGGAGTTAAGCACCATAACTCTGTATCACTTATTTTGGCTCTTCGAGCTGATAAGCTGATGAGGCGAGGATGCGAGTCTTTTCTAGCCTTTGTCTATGCAACCCTTGAGAAGCAGATTGAGATCAAGGACATTCATGTTGTCCAAGATTTTCCTAATTTCTTTCCAGAGGAACTACCAGGACTTCCTCCTGAGCGGGAAGTTATCTTCTCTATTGATCTCTTTCCGGGCACATCTCCTATTTCCAAGGCTCCTTATCGTATGTCTCCTGCGGAACTGAGGGAGTTGAATCAACAGTTGATGGAATTACTCGAGAAGGGCTTCATTCGTCCTAGTACTTCTCCGTGGGGAGCCCCTGTATTATTCGTCCGGAAGAAAGATGGTTCGATGAGATTATGCATCGATTATCGGCAATTGAACCAGTTGACTGTCAAGAACAAATATCCATTGTCGAGGATTGACGAGTTATTTGACCAGATAGCCGGAGCTCAGTATTTCTCTAAGATCAATCTTCGATCTGGATATCACCAGTTACGGATTAAGGAAGAGGATATCTATAAATCAGCTTTCCGCAGCAGGTATGGTCATTTCAAATTTGTCGTTATGCCTTTTGGTCTAACGAATGCTCCAGCAGCTTTCATGCAGTTGATGAACAATGTATTTCGGCCCTATCTTGATCAATGGGTCGTGGTATTTATTGATGACATCCTGATTTATTCCAAGAATAAAGTGGAGCATGCTGAACATCTGAGGTTGGCTTTGCAATTATTGAGAGATCATCAGCTGTATGCCAAGTTTAGTAAGTGTGAATTCTGGCTGCAAGAGGTGTCCTTTCTCGGACATATCATTACGAAGGAAGGGATTTCTGTTGATCCTTCGAAGGTTGAGGCAGTGAAGAATTGGGAGCAGCCTACCAGTGTGACGGAAGTTAGAAGTTTCTTAGGCCTGGCAGGCTATTACCGAAGATTTATTCAAGATTTCTCTAAGATTGCGGTACCTATGACAAGATTAACCCGCAAGGAGAACAAGTTTGATTGGTCAGATGACTGCCAGCGAAGCTTTCAGACTTTGAAGGAATGTTTGACCACTGCACCTGTTTTGGCTTTACCTTCTGGTGAAGAAGGTTTTGTTGTTTATACTTGAAGAGGCGAAATCTCGCGCTGTGTCCTGAGCGGGCTGTGGATCACCAGAAGATGAACTGCAAGATAGGGAAACGTATCATAGGGCCCAGGGGGTTTCCCTGGGGAAAAACCCTCCGATGGTTAAGTCAGTAGAGCTGTGGTGGAAGCAATAATGGGGAGGAGAAAAACTAGTGCGCGAGATTCCTCTCCACCAGAGGGGTGAAGCGGATTGTACTCAGGAGTTGGGGTGTATGAGTGCCTTAATGGCCCTTACCTTCCACCGGAGGGTATCCCTGGTTTAAATAGTACGTCGCCTTCAGGAGTCCTGCAAGCTGAGGGGTTTCCGGCGGGAGTTACGTCCTCAACGTGGGCGTTCATGGCCTTATCGTGGGAACGTTATCGCCTCAAAGTCCGGCGGCTTCTTGATTCCCCTGTCTATTGGGGACTCTTAACGGTAGCACGAACGGATAATATCCGGTCTGGCCGAGCTTCTGAAACGCCAGCCCTGTCCGGGAGATGAGCATAGCTCGGCGAAAGAGGGGTTGGATAGGTCGGCGAATGCCTGTCTCTCCCGGGCGGGAAAACGGCTTGGGCCGGACCCTCCTTGTGCCTGACCATTACTCGGGCCCTCCGAGCCTAGGGGCCGCCGGGGAGAGTTGGTTCCTCGAGTGTTTGTTCATTGGGCTTTTCTTTCCTAAGTGGGCCCTGTGGGCTGTCACTCAGGTGAGCTTGCCTCGTTGGACCCTGTTGGGTCTTGTTGGGCTACTCTTTGAATGGGCTGCAGAAATCCCCCTCTCAACTTGTCCCCCTCCTACTCCCGAGCCATGGAGGCTCGGTCGAGTAGTTTTTGAGGCTTTGGACCGGCGTGGCTCAGGTTGGTGGAATTCTGTTGGCGTTATGGAGCCACGTGTAGTGGTCGCCTGGGCCCGTAATAATGATCCTGACGGATTTGAAATGAAGGGGCCCCCCTTTTCTCGGAGCACGGAACGACGCATCGCCTTCCTCCAGGGTTTTATAGGCATTGGGCGCTATTCGTCGTTCTAGGCTTCTCAGGGTTTTAGGCTTTCCTTAGTTTCTTTGCTTCTGAGGCTCCTTGATGCGCCGTGAGAGCACAGTGGAGACGCAAAGTCTTGCGGCGGCGTTTGAGGAGTTGGCGAGGGTAACCGCGGTGGCGGTCCGGCAACTTCCTTCCCCCCCGGAGTCTTCGAGCTCGCGCGAGGGATCATCTTCCAGCTTGATGGCGGATCTGCCTTTGGAAATCGAGCAGGTGAGGCGGGAGCCCATCCCCAATTGCAGTGAGTTGGGGGAAGCCGAGGTGAGGAAGCTAGAGCATCGTTTTCGCTTGCCTCTCAGGTACAGCTTTGCTGCCGCCGCCCCGTATGAGACGAGTCTGGATAGCCGTACGGGGCACATTTGCACTTTTCTTCTGGCTTGGAAGAGTGGGTTCCACCTTCCCTTCGAGCCTTTTGTACTTAAGCTTCTCGAGTTTTTTCGGTTGGCGCCTATTCAGTTGGTGGCCAACTCGTATCTCCTTCTTTCCGCCTTTCGGATTCTCTGTCGTCAGCATGACATTTTTCCTTCCTTGGACCTCTTTCACTATTTTTCGAGTTGAAAGCGCACCCGTCGGCGGGGAAGGGCTTCTACTTTATCCAGGCGAGGAGGAACAGGAGTTGCATCTCACTCGCAGCGAAGGACTCCTCGTACAAGGGGTGGAAGACCCAATTCTTCTGGGTGAAGGCGGAGGCGACGGACGAGTCTTGGAGATGTCTGGTCTCGCCCAATTTTCATCCGAATCTTCCCCCTCGCCAGGAGGAGTTCCCTCCCCACGTGGAGCGGCAGGCCGCTCGTCTGCTGGATAACCGCCAGTCGACCGAGGAGCTGGTGACGCCGGAGAACATCGAATGGTGTTTTCTTACGCGGTTGACGTCTACAGGTACCGCTCTCGAGGTTCTTCTCCTGGGGCGGTAGTTACTTTCTTTCTCCTGACCGGGTCTTCTTCCTTTGTTGCAGACGTGAGGCGGGAACCTCTGGAGGAAGCTGCTGAGGTCATTGATCTGGGAGATGACTCGGCGGCCGACGAACCAGATGCTTCTGCGGGTCGCGCCCAAGCCCGAGATAAGGGCAAGGGGGTGGCCCCCGAGGGATCTTCACGACCAACTGGTACGAAGCGCAAGGATCCCACGGCGGGAAAGTTGCGGGAGGCCGCGAAGGCCAGGAAACGGGCCAAGAAGGCAGGTCTTCCTTCTACCGCCGGGGGTGACTCCGGCTCGGCGGAGCTCCCCTCTCGGGAGCAAGATGGGGCCGACCCCTCGGGGCCAGCTCCCCCACCTGCCAGGCGAGAGGGGGCCGAGGAGACCGGGGGGCCTTCAGAGGGCGGCGATGGGTCGGCTCTCCCCCCCACGGGGGTGGAGGGGGCCGATGTTGAAGTAGTTGACGCTGAGACTGGGGGATCGGTCAGAGTCGGTGATGTCTCGGTCGGTGAGGCGCGGGCCGAGACAGGCAGGGCTGGGGGTTCGCCAGCGAGGGCGTTGCAGCCCCAAGTGCTTGAAGTTCCCGGTGCGGTCGATCCCGCGGCGCCGGTCGAGGTTGGGGGTTCGCCTGGGGAGGCGTCACAACCCCAACCGACCGTGGTGCGCGAGGCGGTCAGCTCCGTCGCTCAAGCAGAGCTTTCTGGCGGGGTGCCCAGGGCGGAGCGGTTCCCTCTACCAGAGCCCTTGGAAAGGCTCGGTATTACGGGCGACCTGTATCGGGTCTGCCGGTCGATCGCCGCAAGGACGAAGGGGGGAGAAAGGTGCAATACCCCCCCCCCCCCCGGGATCCTTGATGTTCTGATGGAGGGCGGCCTAGTCATAGCTCGGTCAGCGGCTTTGATGTCGGAGGCGCACGCCCGGACGGAGGCGGAGCGGTCGAACCTCGCCTGGGCCCTTGGGGGATGCGAGAGGAAACTGGCCCGACTCAAGGGGGAGCATGAGGGGCTCCGGCAGGAGTTTTCCGCGTTCCAGGAGGTGGCGCGGGCGAGCCGACTGGAAGCCGGGGTGCTGACCGAACAGCTCGCCAAGACCCGAGAGTCTCTTGAGAGGACAAGCCGATCCCTAGAGGAGGAGCGTCTGCGTCGCCTCGAGCTAGACAATCGCTGGGAGCTCGAACGCGCCGAGCTGCTAGATCGGGCGGAGGTGGCGGAGCGCCTCCGCTCTGAGGCTGAGGTGGACCGGGCCCGGGCGGAGGAGCGTGCGAGCGAAGCTGAGCGGAGGATGGTCGAGGTATAGGAGCGTCTGGCGAGGGCGGAGGAGCGTGTGGCCGAGGCGGAGCGGGCTCGGGTCGAGCTCGTCGGAAGGGCGGGGCAGATCGAGGCAGAGGCGATTGAGCGCTATAGGAGCTCGGATGCCTACTCGGCTGACCTGGTGGAAGCCGCCCTACCCTATTACGAGGTAGCACTTCGCCGGGGCGCTCGAAAGGGGTTCAAGCAGGGCTATCGCCGGGCGGTAAACTACGCCGACGAGCAAAACTCCGCGATCGAGTTCCCCTTTGGCCAGCGTTATGACTCGGATGAGTGGGTTTCTAGCTCCTCATCATCGGTCGGGGAAGATTCGGAGCGGTCGTCTCCATCGGGGTCACCGGCTCCGGGCGTTTCGGGAGGGCTCACGGCCGAGACAGTTCTCGCACAGGCGAGGTCAGTGTCCGAGCCGGCCGTCACCGAAGGTGCCGGGGATGACGCGTCCCCTTCCGCCATTCTCGAGCGTCAATGTGGGCCCGAGACTTGATGTATTTTACATTGTTTCGCCTCTTTCCCTTTTTGTCTCTATTTCCTCTTTTTAGAGAGTTTCCTTTTTGTGTGATAATGAATGACTTACTCTGTTTGAGTACCATCGTTGCCGTGATTTGGTTGGCGTATCTGGAGTAGTTGGGAAGTGCCGATATGTTCTGCGCGGTTTTCGCATGCTGATTTGGTAGACTTCTGACGGGGCGTCCTTTCGTTCCTTCACGCTTTGAATGCCAGGCCGCTTCGTGAATTCCGCTAGGGCGGGGATCGAGGAGTTGGAGGTGACCATTCAGGGGGATCCCTTGGCGTGTTTTAAAGGGGGGAGTCATTTAAGGCGTGCGGCCTCCCTTGGCCTATAAGAGAGACCGAAGGGTGCTCCTTCCTCCTTAACGCTAAGGATTCTCGCCGACGATTTGTCCTTACTCCTTCTTCTTCACTCTACGTTACGCCGCTGCAATCTAAGCATGGAGGGTCCCGCGGAGGGTGACGCTGCCGACGATGGGGAGTGGCGGGCTCCCGCTGTCCTGGAATGTTGAACGGATCCCACGGTCGCCGCGCGTGCACGAGACGGGTCCGACGGTCGCCGCGTGAATCTGGGGAGGGTGATGCGGGACGGACACGGGAGACGACACTATACAGTGCCACCCTCGGACTCTAGATGAAGACGCGACCAACAATACACACCAGGGAGACACTAAGCCCGACACTACGAGCTCCTAGTGGCAAAACGTCGCTAACAGAAGTACAAGCTCACTCGGCGTCCCATGCGAGGGAAAGCGTGGATCGTGCGCAGTTAAGGAACCGGCAGAGTTCAAGGTAGTCAGACTCACTTCCGGACTCGGATCGAGTCGCGGGACGGGTCACTCTCACGCTCACAGCGGTGACATGGACACACGGGCTAGGAACCTACACTCTCGGCAACGGCCTAAGACCGTATACTAGCTAAGCAATGTAACGCCAAGAAGTTAAGACCTTTACCTCCACGCACCCGGCGTGGCGAAGACACCCCGGCTGACTTACGGACCCCGGTTAACATAATTCACAGCAGTACAAAAGGATTCGACCCACTCCACGCAGGGAGGTAAAAGGTCACATGTGGGCCCCGGGGATCACGCAAATCAGGTTGACAGGCAGCATCTTGATGTCGACTCGACGCGCCGAACTCCGCGTTTTCGTGCTTCCCGAACGGCGGGTTCTGCGGGCCCGTGGGGCCCACGGATGGCGCTGTCCTCCGGATCTGCGGAGGTGGGTCCCACTATGATGGAGACCCCTGGTGGCGCGCCTCCACGGACGGCGGTCGGCCGGAGACACCGATTGGTGGCCGGTCGGGTCCGATCTTCAAGTTGTGGAATGGCTGCCCACGGATTTCAGTTCTGTTTTCCCTGCGCGCGCTCCGGCGAAAACAGCCGCTGCGGTCGATCCCGACGTCGGATCGGGACGCATGAGCTATCGTTGAAAAGCTCTCTTCAAATGCTTCAATCTAGACTCAGAGAGATCTGATGGATCTAGCGGGATCTAGACTTTAATGAATTTACAAATCCCTGTTGTACAGTAACCGAGACATCAGATTTACAGGGTAATTGTCTGAGAACCACCGTTGACCGGCTACTTGCCGTAGGAATCAGACTTCGAGCTCTTCTTAAACTTTGTAGATAATCAAACCATGAAGCTGGGACAAGTTTTGGAATTGGATTCCGAGGTGGTGGTGATTTGATAGGATTTTTAAAGTGTCGGGTGGTCAGATCTGGGAACTGGCAAAAAGTACTGTAGCTAGGGAAGAACTCGATTTTTGTAAAATATAAGATGGACTCACAAAAATTCAAGAAAATTTGGGGATTGAGGGGATAGTGGACAGAATGCCCAGTAAAATTGGGCGAACCAAAAAAAATCAAAAAGTGGACCTAAGACTTAAAACTCATGGCAGGTGGAAATGGAAACAGACAGGAGACAGATCTGGAAACTGGGATTGGACGAAAATAAAAAAAAATACCAAATGAGATCTTTATGACCAACCAAAATTCTGAGGATGTGCTGGACACCTCTGGGGACATCCAGTAAAATTCCCAGCTCGATCTGAGGCCGTGGCTGAGACTGAAATTTCATAGAAGCTGCTGTGGTACTGCGCGGACAGAACTCCGGCGGTGGCGATGGCGGCTCGTGGCGGCGGCGGCGGCGACCGGAACTGATAGGGTGGAGTCACACCACCAAGAGGCAGCCTTCACAGCTGCAAGGGGGAGAGGGAGAGAGGAAGGGGGCGGCCTAGGCCTTGCTCCAACATTAAGTTTGATTCAAATGGCATTAATTCATCAAAATGGGAAAATACAAGCATATATAGGTCACCCATCTAATCCATCCTCCACCGTTGGATCTAGGGGTGTGAGATGGAGGGTTGGGATGGCTTGTGACCATTCCACAAAAATACAATTAAAAAAATAAGGGGGGGACAGCCTATTGACTAGGGGGGGAACAAGCTTGACATGGTAGGTGGGTGTTGGTTGGAAATGTTGACTATTTTGGTCCCTTGTCCCCCATGTGGACAATTGACCATTCAAACTTCTAGATGCCCCATGTGGCATGTTGACTGACCCCACGTGGGACCCTAGGCTGAGGTGGCCCAATGGGGTGGGGCCTGGGGGGCCCGTGGGGCCCACGGGGTCCGAATTGCACCTAAGCCCCTATTACAATCAAAATGGCAAACCGAATGCAACGAAATAAACACAAATTAAACACACATAAAGTCTAACTAAATATAATAAATGGGGAGGCTCAAGGCGGAGTCTCCAGGCTGTCTCCGAGCCAGATGGATGCTGAGGTGGCTCGTGTCGTGCTCCGCGTGCGGTACCAGTGGCTCGGCGTATCGTGCCGATCAACTGCTCGGGTGTCCGCACCAATTCTCCCCGGGTGGGAGAAACTTGACCCTGTCGAGTAAGGGTCTGCATCGCTCCTATATCGCTCCAAAAGGTCTGGATCAATCCGCTGCAACTCTCCATGTGTGATCCATGTGTCCTCAGTAGCGGGCCGTCCACTCCATCGCACTAGGTAGCGCTGGTAAGATCCACTCCTGGTAACTGTCACTTGCTCGTCCAGTATACGATCTATATGCTCATGCTGCCGTGAAAAAGGGGCTGGAGGTGGAAGTGGACACTCAGGTGTGGGATCACTCTCAAGGGGAGGAGATGGCTCAAAAGGCTCACTAGGGATCACCGCTGGGTCCCTATATGCAACAAGATCCGATACATTGAAGGTAGAGCTTATACCATATTCCTCGGGCAGGTCCACAACATACGCATTGGATCCAACGCGTTTCAACACTCTAAAGGGACCGGCTCCGCGAGCTTGCAACTTCTTAACGGTTCCAGAGGGAAACCGTCCAGGTCTTACCCTGATCATGACATATTCGCCCTCTTGAAACTCTCGGTGGTGTCTAAGGGCACCGGCTAACTCCTTGTACCATGCATTGCTGGCCTCACTCATGTAGACTCCTAACATGCCTAACAAAAAGAAAAACACACAGATGCACACACGACCTAACATGCTTACCAAAAGAAAAGAAACACACGGATGCACACACGACCCTAAACAACCCTACAGTTAGTAAAACCCAATCATATGCAAGGTGGTCCAGGACATCCGAATGTGTGCCATGCATGCATTTGACATAACCGGAGGTTAATGTCATGGTGGACTCCTAGACATCCTACGATGCACCAACCATGGACATGGGGTTTGGATGTGGGAAGTTCGGGAGGTTTGGGTGGTTGAGGTGGCCCGGCGAAACCAAAGTCCTCATTACCCCCAAATGACGGTTCGGACCTATTGCCATGTAAAGGTTGCCAGGCCCGATTAGGAGGGGTGTGATAGTGGACTTCTTTAAAGAGGTGGAATGGAGGTTGTGGGCCAAAGGGCCCATGAAGAAAGGGATCGAAGGGATCAAAGAATGTGTGACCCCTCGATATGGATTCCCTCATTTCAAGGTCCCATGTGTGGAATTCTTGAAGGTGTTGATGGTCACCTTCATCCGTGAAGGGAGATGAGACGGTGGGGGTATGATGGTGGACTCTCTCAAAAAGGTGGAGTAAATATGGTGGGTCACGGGGTCCACAAGAGAATGGGTCGAAGGGATCATAGAAGGTATGACCCCTCGGACTAGGCTTCCACAATTCACTGTCCCACATTTGGAAATCTTGGAGGTGTAAATGATCACCTTCATTCATTGTGAGAGGTGGGACGGCAGTCATAGGTAGAAAGTAAGATTCCTGCCTTGGGCAAATGGGAATGAAATCGGGCTCGGCCGGCATAGGGAGGAGTAGAAGAACCTCCGTGGTAACATGACCCACGGTGTACACGGAGGTGATGGACCCTAAAGCGGGATGAGTGAAACTACGACCTGTGGGTCGGTGGAAGCCTGGAGCCAACAAGTGCGTAAATGTCCACTGCCGGTCTAACCCTTTAAGAAGGTCATCCAATGTATCCACATAGTGACTAGACCGGAAAGTGGTGTGAAATGAATTGATTGGCACCAGAGGTAGGATAGGGTCCATAGATGGGAAGGGAAGTGGGACCAAGCCCTTCTTGAGCCAGCTAAGAAGCGCCTCGGCTATGACAAGCATACCCGTTAGAAACACGGGTGGCTCGGGCTGAGGTGGCTTAGAATAAAGATCAGGGAGTGGGGCTTCTCCAACCCTTTTGTCCCTTATGGCTAGAGATGTCCGAGTGGGACATTGTCCGGCGTAGTGGCCGAACCCCTGGCAGCGATAACACTGCTGTCGTGATCCTCTACGCTCCTTGATAAGTGGGTCCCTACCCTTATCCTCCTGACGGACAGGGGGTGTAGGCAATGGGGCTCTCGTGGGTGGGGGAAGAGGATCCACCAAGATGGGGAGAGGACCTCGGGATGGCACTCTAGATGACACTGGATTGGGACTACCGGTTGCTACCTCCTTAGGGTCATGCTTGGTTCTATCTCGGCTAGGAGGTAGGCAACGGGGAAGCAGGGACTCAATATAATCACACTTCCTATCCATCTTATCCAAAATGATTTGGAAGAGTTCGACAATGGTGGGGTTTGGAGTAGGAGCGATGTGATGGACTCCCCCATATGAAGTCGGCCTAGTCGTGGACCTAGGCTCTTCTACATGCGCGGCGCGTTGCCTCCGATTATGGCCCACTTGGGTGGATGTGATTGGGTGGGGTCGGTTGGAGGTGACCGGGCCGGGTAGGTAGACCTTCCTAAGTTCGTCCTTCATCTCATGCCACGACTCGATGGGCCTTTGCCTCCTAACCTCTCTCATGCGCTCAATGCTCTCCCATTTCCAGGCGGCTTTGTGGACAAGCCTCTCTCGGGCAAAACTAACTTGCATGGCATCGGACATAGTATAACAATCAAAGTATGTGTCCATGGCGGCTTCCCACTTGAGGTAGTCGCCTGGGTCATTGGAGCCATAAAAGTCCGAGGCTTCGGGCCTACGGAAGTGGAGGGGATGGTTGCCAAGCCCATGAGTAGACCAACGGCCATATGGCCCGGGTGATTGGGAATCCATGGGAAATTGGGGGGGAACTACATGTTGAACATGCCGACTCTTGGACAAGACCGACTGACTCTTATTGGACTACACATGAACTAGGAGACACAAACTGATGCAAACACTCACAAAAGGATGCACTTAGACCTAACCAATATCCGGTACGTGGTGGAGATAAGCGACCCGAAGATCACTCACGCAAGTACGCTACCTTCCCGATAGGCATAACCTAATGTTCGGGCAACGCCTTTTAATATACCGGGCTATTGGGTGAAATGCAATTTGAAACACTCTTTTTTTTGTTGTTTTGAAATGATGATCCTAGACTCGACTTATACTATGCAAGACATATGCAACGACTACCCTAGACTCAACTGCTCTGATACCAAACTGATGCGGGACGGACACGGGAGACGACACTATACAGTGCCACCCTCGGACTCTAAATGAAGACGCGACCAGCAATACACACCAGGGAGACGCTAAGCCCGACACTACGAGCTCCTAGTGGCAAACGTCGCTAACAGAAGTACAAGCTCACTCGGCGTCCCATGCGAGGGAAAGCGTGGATCGTGCGCGGTTAAGGAACCGGCAGAGTTCAAGGTAGTCAGACTCACTTCCGGACTCGGATCGAGTCACGGGACGGGTCACTCTCACGCTCACAGCGGTGACATGGACACACGGGCTAGGAACCTACACTCTCGGCAGCGGCCTAAGACCGTATACTAGCTAAGCAATGTAACGCCAAGAAGTTAAGACCTTTACCTCCACGCACCCGGCGTGGCGAAGACACCCCGGCTGACTTACGGACCCCCGGTTAACATAATTCACAGCAGTACAAAAGGATTCGACCCACTCCACGCAGGGAGGTAAAAGGTCACATGTGGGCCCCGGGGATCACGCAAATCAGGTTGACAGGCAGCATCTTGATGTCGACTCGATGCGCCGAACTCCACGTTTTCGTGCTTCCCGAACGGCGGGTTCTGCGGGCCCGTGGGGCCCACGGATGGCGCTGTCCTCCGGATCTGCGGAGGTGGGTCCCACTATGATGGAGACCCCTGGTGGCGCGCCTCCACGGACGGCGGTCGGCCGGAGACACCGATTGGTGGTCGGTCGGGTCCGATCTTCAAGTTGTGGAATGGCTGCCCACGGATTTCAGTTCTGTTTTCCCTGCGCGCGCTCCGGCGAAAACAGCCACTGCGGTCGATCCCGATGTCGGATCGGGACGCATGAGCTATCGTTGGAAAGCTCTCTTCAAATGCTTCAATTTAGACTCAGAGAGATCTGATGGATCTAGCGGGATCTAGACTTTAATGAATTTACAAATCCCTGTTGTACAGTAACCGAGACATCAGATTTACAGGGTACTTGTCTGAGAACCACCGTTGACCGCCTACTTGCCGTAGGAATCAGACTTCGAGCTCTTCTTAAACTTTGTAGATAATCAAACCATGAAGCTGGGACAATTTTTGGAATTGGATTCCGAGGTGGTGGTGATTTGATAGGATTTTTAAAGTGTCGGGTGGTCAGATCTGGGAACTGGCAGAAAGTACTGTAGCTAGGGAAGAACTCGATTTTTGTAAAATATAAGATGGACTCACAAAAATTCAAGAAAATTTGGGGATGGAGGGGATAGTGGACAGAATGCTTAGTAAAATTGGGCGAACTAAAAAAAATCAAAAAAAAGTGGACCTAAGACTTAAAACTCATGGCGGGTGGAAATGGAAACAGACAGGAGACAGATCTGGAAACTGGGATTGGACGAAAATAAAAAAAAATACCAAATGAGATCTTTATGACCAACTAAAATTCTGAGGACGTGCTGGACACCTCTGGGACATCCAGTAAAATTCCCAACTCGATCTGAGGCCGTGGCTGAGACTGAAATTTTGTAGAAGCTGCTGTGGTACTGCGCGGACAGAACTCCGGCGGTGGCGATGGCGGCTCGTGGCGGCGGCGGCGGCGACCGGAACTGATAGGGAGGAGTCACACCACCAAGAGGCAGCCTTCACAGCTGCAAGGGGGAGAGGGAGAGAGGAAGGGGGCGGCCTAGGCCTTGCTCCAACATTAAGTTTGATTCAAATGGCATTAATTCATCAAAATGGGAAAATACAAGCATATATAGGTCACCCATCTAATCCATCCTCCACCGTTGGATCTAGGGGTGTGAGATGGAGGGTTGGGATGGCTTGTGACCATTCCACAAAAATACAATTAAAAAAATAAGGGGGGGACAGCCTATTGACTAGGGGGGGAACAAGCTTGACATGGTAGGTGGGTGTTGGTTGGAAATGTTGACTATTTTGGTCCCTTGTCCCCCATGTGGACAATTGACCATTCAAACTTCTAGATGCCTCATGTGGCATGTTGACTGACCCCACGTGGAACCCTAGGCTGAGGTGGCCCAATGGGGTGGGGCCTGGGGGGCCCGTGGGGCCCACGGGGTCCGAATTGCACCTAAGCCCCTATTACAATCAAAATGGCAAACCGAATGCAACGAAATAAACACAAATTAAACACACATAAAGTCTAACTAAATATAATAAATGGGGAGGCTCAAGGCGGAGTCTCCAGGCTGTCTCCGAGCCAGATGGATGCTGAGGTGGCTCGTGTCGTGCTCCGCGTGCGGTACCGATGGCTCGGCGTATCGTGCCGATCAGCTGCTCGGGTGTCCGCACCAGAGGGCTTCGGCGTGTGGAAGCACGCCGTTTGCCTCTTCTTAGCTCCGGCGAGGCTTCCGGGTGGACGCCGAGGTGGAGGGCGGATGGGGGGATTAGGGGTGCCTGCCGCCACTCCCCTCCGTGTGAGGGGAGGAGGCGACTCAAGTTCCCTCCTAACCTCTCCCAGCAGCCTCTTTTTCCCTCTTTTGTTCTTCATTTCTTTCACTCTTCGGGGGTTGCTTGCTCTCTCCTTCCTTCCAAGGAGTTGGCAGATTGGAAGAGGGGAGGCCTTCACGGCGCTCCTTTTTCCTGGTTGTTGCCAACTTGGGAGGTAGCCTTCCTCAACGTTTAAAGGTGGCCTTCCTTCTGCAGTCCCTCTGTCACCTTTGTCACGGGCCACCCGAGCCAACTGGCTCGACCACCTCTTGTCCGAGCCAGTTTCCACACGAGGCAGAGTCAGTGGCTGGACGCGAGGAGATCAAGACCGAGTCAGCCGAGCGATGGCCTCTTGAAGCGGTGTTAGACGGATTTTTGCTTTTTGCTATGTGATGTACTGGCATTTGCCTATCTGATGTACCAACAATTGTTTGAATGAATGGAGAGGGAATTTTATTTCATTCAATCTTGCTATACAACTTTAGAAATAGAATCTACGTAGTGTGGTCGCATTCCATGTCCGGGGAATGGGTTCCCCTTCCATTGTAGCTAGCCTGTACGCACCTTTCCCGAGCGTCTCGATCACTCGGTAGGGGCCTTCCCAGTTGGGGGATAGCTTGCCTGCCGCCTCCAGTGGTCGAGAGGCTTCGACCTTCCTGAGGACGAAGTCCCCCGGTTGGAAACGTCTGTCTCAGACCTTGGCGTTGTAGTATCGAGTGAGGCGGCGCTGGTACTTCGTTGCTCGGACGTTCGCAATCTCTCGGAGTTCGTCTGCCAGGTCGAGGTTCTCGAGCAACTTTTGCCCGTTTGCCTCGGGTGAGAAGCTGATCACTCGGAGAGACGGATTGGTGATCTCTAATGGAACGATGGCTTCGGTGCCATATACCAACTGAAAAGGGCTTTCACCGGTTGCCGTCCTGGGGGTTGTTCGGTGCAACCATAGTACGCTAGGCAATTCCTCGAGCCAGCTACCCTTAGCCTTGCTGAGTCTGGTTTTTATGCCTTTTAAGATAGTCTTGTTGGCATTTTCAACCAGCCCGTTGGCCTGGGGGTGGGCGACCGAAGTGAAGTGGTTGCAGATATTTAGGTCGGCGCATCTGTCTCGGAAATACCGAGAGTCGAATTGCCGACCGTTATTGCTTACTATCACTCGGGGGATGCCAAAGCGACAAATGATCGATTTCCAAACAAAGCCCCAAACGACTGTCTCGGTGATCCTTGCCGTAGCCTTGGCCTCGATCCACTTGGTGAAGTAGTCGATGGCGATGATGATGAACTTCTTCTGGGACTGGGCCGTCGGGAATGGCCCAAGGATATCGATTCCCCACCGAGCGAAAGGGTAAGGCTCGGCTAGGGTGACAAGTTCCGTAGCCGGCTGATGGACCAAATGGTCGAACCGCTGGCAATGGTCGCACTGCCGTGCGTGAGCCGTGCAGTCGCGCTGCAGGGTGGGCCACCAGTACCCCTTCCGTAGCAGGATTCTGGCTAGCGGCCGACCTCCTGCATGCGCTCCGCACAGGCCTTGGTGAATCTCTTGGATGGCTCGGCTTGCTTCGTCGGGACCGAGGCACTTCAGGAGGGGACCGGAGAACGATCTTTGGTAGAGAGTGTTGTCGAGGACGACGAAGCGCCGAGCTTGATACTTCATTCGGCGGGCTTCTCGAGGGTCGGAGGGCTCTTGGGAGTCCTGTAGCCAGGACAGGTAGGGGGAGCGCCAGTCACTTGGAGTGACCGAGTCAACAGCGAGGAGCTCCATGTCGATGCTCAGGCGCTCTAGCTCTTCTAGGAGGACCGATCGTGTACCTTCCGGGTCTAGGGAGGAGGCCAATCGAGAGAGGGTGTCCGCCCGAGAGTTTTGCTCCCGAGCTATCCGGACTACCCCAAATTCCTCGAACTGTTGGGCCAGGCTCCGGACCAACTGAAGGTATTTGATCATGGGTGCCTCCCGAGCTTCGTACTCACCGTTGACCTGACCTGCGACCAGCTGAGAGTCGGTGTGGATCCTGACTCGCTCGACCCCCAACCGTCGGGCCATGCGTGCTCCCGAGATAAGGGCCTCGTACTCGGAAGCATTGTTGGATGCCTGAAAGTTGAATTTCAAGGCGTACTGTAGCTCTATCCCTTCGGGGGACCTCAGGAGGATCCCCGCACCGCTGCCTGCCGAATTGGATGATCCATCGACGAACAGTTCCCAGGTTGGCCCGGTCATGGTCGGAGGCCTATCTTCGGCCGGGATGGTGCTTTCGGCAATGAAGTCGGCGAGCGCTTGGCCTTCGATTGCTGATCGTGGCCGGTACGAGATGTCGTAGGCCCCAAGCATAATGGCCCATTTGACGAGTCGCCCTGAGGCCTCGGGGTGGGCCAGAATATTCTTCAACGGCTCGCCAGTTAGCACGGTGATGGGGTGCCCCTAGAAGTAGGGTCGGAGGCGCCTTGCGGAGGTAACCAATGCTAGCACGAGTTTCTCGGTTGCGGGGTACCTCCGTTCGGCCTCATTGAGCACCTTGCTGGTGTAGTAGACTGATCTTTCGATTCTCGAGTCATTTCTGACTAGGACCGAGCTGACCGTGGATGGCGTCGCCGAGAGGTAGAGCAGCAAGACTTCGCCTGGGACGGGCTTGGAGAGCACCGGTGGCGAAGCCAGGAACTTTTTAAGCTCGGCGAATGCTGTCTGGCATTCCTCATCCCATGCGAACGTAGCAGATGCTAGCTTGGGTCCCCTCATCAGTTTGAAGAAGGGCAAGCATCATTCGGCCGCATGGGACAGGAAACGGCTGAGAGCGGCGACACGCCCTGTCAGACGCTGGACGTCTTTAACGCACGTGGGCGGGCGCATGTCCAGGATGGCCTGGACTTTGTCGGGGTTGGCTTCGATCCCGCGCTGAGTGACCAGGAAACCCAGGAACTTCCCGGATTTTACTCCAAAGGCGCACTTGGCGGGGTTGAGCTTCATGTTGTACTTCAGGAGGGTGCCGAAGGTTTCGGCAAGGTCGGTGAAGTGGTCTTGAGCCTTGGAGGTCTTGACGAGCATGTCGTCGATGTAAGCCTCGACGTTCCGACCTAGCTATCCCTCGAACATGTGATTTACCAGTCGCTGATATGTGGCTCCAGCATTCTTCAACCCGAAGGGCATCCGGGTGTAGCAATACATGCCGCAGTCGGTGATGAACGCGGTCTTCTCGACGTCTTCTGGATTCATTCTGATCTGGTGATAACCCGAATAGGCATCTAGAAAGCTGAGTATCTCGTTACCCGAGGTTGAATCAACCAATTGGTCGATGCTCGGTAGCGGATAGCAGTCCTTGGGGGTAGCCTTATTCAGATCGGTGAAGTCCATGCACATTCACCATTTGCCTGTGGTTTTTGGCACCAGAACGACGTTGGCTAGCCACGTTGGGTACCGGACTGGTGTGAAGAGGTTGGTCTCTTGTCCCTTGGTGACCTGCGCCTTGATGATCGCCTGCTTCTCGGGCGCATGCTTCCTTCTCCGTTGCTGTACGGGCCTCACGGTGGGGTCGAGGTTGAGCTTGTGCATCACGGTCTTCTCTGGTATGCCAGGGAGTTGGTCATCGGACCAAGCAAAGACCTGAATGTACTCAGAAAGAAATTTCTTGTATTGCTGATGTTCCTTAGGTGGTAGGTCGGCTCCGATCCTTACTCCGAGGGCCGGGTCATCGTTTAGGAATACCGTTAGCAATTCGCCACCGGGCTCGGTGGTTACGGTCTTTCCTTCGACTTCCTTGGGGCCCTTATCCTTCCCGTCCGGCCTTGAGGCTTCCACCGAGATGTTGTAGCACCTTCTAGCCGTGGCCTGGTTACCTCGGACTTCCCCCAACCCGTTTTTGGTGGGAAACTTCATTTTCTGGTGATAGGTAGATGGTACGGCCTTTATTCGACTGAGGATTTTCCGGCCGAAAATGGCGTTGTACGCTATCATACCCTTGATCACTATGAAGTCCACCATGACCGTAATGATTTTGGGTGGGGTGCCGATGGTGACCGGCAGGCTTAGGGCTCCCTCGGGGTAGGTGGCCAGGCCGTTAAACCCGCAAAGGGGTGTTCGGATCGGGCGGAGCTTGGATGGGTCTTCCCCCATCTTGAGGAAACAGTCATAAGATAATACATCGGGGGCGCTCCCATTGTCAACCAGAATTCTATCTACGTTACAATGGTTTATTGCGGCCGAGATAACGAGGGCATCATCATGCGGGGTGTTCAGCCCTTCCAGGTCTTGGTCGGAGAAGACTATGACCTGGGGCTCCCTCGGCGGGCCCCTGGAGGGCTCTAAGGCCTGGCTGGCCCGTTCGGCATGACGCTTCTTTCCTCGGCTGGTGTCGCCACCCGATGTCGTTCCTCCGGAGATGACGTTGATGTGGACCCCTCGGGGGGCATTGTCGATCTCCTCGGCGGCGTCTCGATCTTCTTTACGCCCGGCCGTAAACTGGGCCAGGTGCCCCTGACGGATGAGACGCTCGATCTCGTCTTGGAGCTGGTGACAGTCGCCGGTGTGGTGCCCGTGGTCGCCGTGGAACAGGCAATGCCTGTCGCGCTTGCGATTCTTCGATCTCATTGGTTCGGGCTGGCGGAGGAGTCCCGAGTCTTTGATGTCTTCATAGATCTCGTAGACTGGCGCGGTCAATGGGGTGTATCGCTCATACTTCCGTTTGCGCTCTCGTTCCTGATCGCGCTTCTTGCCCGAGCCAGGATTTGGCTCGGAGGCCCGCTTCTTGTCCCCCTCCCGACCCGAGCCAGTTGTGTCTAGGCAAGCGTTGAGTACTTCTTCGCACTCGGCGTGGCGCAATGCCAGAGTCACTAGCTCGGCAAGGGTCGAGGGAAGGTGGAGGACCAGTTCGCGGCGGAGATTCTCGTCCCTGGTGCCCCCGGTCAGAGCGGTCGTGGCCGAGGCCACATCCAGGCGGGGAATTCTGAGGGGTTCTGATTTAAATCGGTGGACATAAGCTCGGAGCCTTTCCCCTTGCGCCTGTTTGAGGGCCAGGAGCCCCGCTACTGATCTTGGGGGGGCGCTCCCGGTGAAGCTTTCCTTGAAGACTCGCCCGAATTGCCCGAAGTCCCGGATGGACCCAGGGGCGAGGGCCCGGAACCATGCCTGAGCGCCTTGGACCAAGGTGGCCGCAAAGGCTCGGCATTTGATAGGATCCGGCGTTCCATGCAGAGTTACCAGGGCGTCGAAGCTGTCGTAGTGGTCGGCTGGGTCGCCCTGGCCATCATAGAGCTTGGAGGTCGGAATAGAGGTTCTGGGAGACACCTCTGCCTTCAAGATGTATTCGGAGAAAGGGGATTTCTCCTCGTCCTCCGGGAAAGAGGTTTTCTGTAGGGCGCGGAGGGCGCGCTCTTGCTCTGTAAAACGTCTTTCGAAATCCCTCAGTCGGAGGGATAGTTCCGGCTGCGGTCGTGCCGTGGGACTGGGGGGAGCGTCGTGGCGATCCTCAGGAACGTCAGTGCCCGGGCGCGGAGGCCTCGCCCCCTGTTTCCCTTTTCTGGGCGTGGAGGAAGCCTCTTGCTCCGGGGGCGGAGCTTGCGAGGGTCCTCCAACGTTGTTGCGGATGAGCTGCAGACCGCGGAGGGTGAAGCGGCCCCCGGCGGTATGCTGGGATGCACTTCGACGGGGGGGGCTCCCGGACGGGGCGCGGGACCTGGCATCCCTTGCCGCCTGGGCCCTCATGAGCTCCACGAGGACGTCAAGCTTCTTATTGAGGGCCTGGAAGACCTCGTCGCCACCGTTGGGGGGTACCCCTGTCACCGTCGGAGGGGGCGGCGGCCCATTGGTGGGGACGCTAGCGTTGGAGGGAGGGTTCTGTGAGGCCCTAGAGGGGCCATCTCCTGCCGCCACCATGGCCTTACCCCTCTCGCCGGCGGACCTCCTCCCTGAGCTTCTTCTCACCATGTTGGCTCTTCGTGCGTTTCCCATAGACGGCGCCAGATGAAGAGGCGAAATCTCGCGCTGTGTCCTGAGCGGGCTGTGGATCACCAGAAGATGAACTGCAAGACAGGGAAACATATCAGAGGGCCCAGGGGGTTTCCCTGGGGAAAAACCCTCCGATGGTTAAGTCAGTAGAGCTGTGGTGGAAGCAATAATAGGGAGGAGAAAAACTAGTGCGCGAGATTCCTCTCCACCAGAGGGGTGAAGCAGATTGTACTCAGGAGTTGGGGTGTATGAGTGCCTTAATGGCCCTTACCTTCCACCGGAGGGTATCCCTGGTTTAAATAGTACGCCGCCTTCAGGAGTCCTGCAAGCTGAGGGGTTTCCGGCGGGAGTTACGTCCTCAACGTGGGCTTTCATGGCCTTATCGTGGGAACGTTATCGCCTCGAAGTCCGGCGGCTTCTTGATTCCCCTGTCCGTTGGGGACTCTTAACGGCAGCACGAATGGATAATATCCGGTCTGGCCGAGCTTCTGAAACGCCAGCCCTGTCCGGGCGATGAGCATAGCTCGGCGAAAGAGGGGTTGGATAGGTCGGCGAATGCCTGTCTCTCCCGGGCGGGGAAACGGCTTGGGCCGGACCCTCCTTGTGACCTGACCATTACTCGGGCCCTCCGAGCCTAGGGGCCGCCGGGGAGAGTTGGTTCCTCGAGTGTTTGTTCATTGGGCTTTTCTTTCCTAAGTGGGCCCTGTGGGCTGTCACTCAGGTGAGCTTGCCTCGTTGGACCCTGTTGGGTCTTGTTGGGCTGCTCTTTGAATGGGCTGCAGAAATCCCCCTCTCCAATACTGATGCTTCAAGTATTGGCTTAGGCTGTGTACTCATGCAGCATGGGAAGGTGATTGCCTATTCTTCTAGGCAGTTGAGGAAGCATGAGGAGAATTACCCTGTTCATGATCTGGAATTAGCAGCAGTGGTGTTCGCATTGAAGATTTGGAGGCATTACTTGTATGGAGAAACCTTCACAGTGTTCTCAGATCATAAGAGTCTGAAATACTTATTTTCTCAGAAGGAACTCAACATGAGGCAGAGAAGATGGTTGGAGTACTTAAAAGACTTCGACTTCTCGATTGAGTATCATCCTGGCAAAGGCAATGTTATGGCAGATGCTTTAAGCCGGAAGCCTGTGGCTAGATTGTCCAGTCTCATGTTACAAGAATGGAAGTTACTGGAACAATTGTCTAGTCTGGATCTTAATATTGACAATGATCGGGTTATGATTGCTCAGATTCAACTTAAGCCCGAACTGTTGATGGAAATCAAGTCCTTGCAAGATAATGATCCTGAGCTAGTAGAGATCAAGGGAAACTTGAGCAGGAGACCTGACTTCATGTTGGCTGAAGATGGAAGATTATTATTCAAAGGTAGAACTTGTGTACCTTATGAAGCTGGAATAAAGAACAAGATTCTTGAGGAAGCTCATAGATCCAAATACACCATTCACCCTGGAGGCACTAAAATGTACAGAGATTTGAAGAGATCCTTTTGGTGGATGAATATGAAAAGGGAAATTGCAAACTTCGTGAGTAGATGCTTGGTTTGCCAGCAAGTTAAGGCTGAACATTTCAGACCGGCATAAAAAATGAAACCACTCGACATATCCCAATGGAAGTGGGAAAGTATTGGCATGGATTTCATTATGGGTCTACCTAGGACTCATGGTGGATTTGATGCGATATGGGTGATTGTCGATCGATTGAATAAGTCGGCTCATTTCTTACCAATTAAGTCCAAGTGGACAGTTGATGTATTGGTTGCTTTGTATTTGAAGGAAGTGGTAAGAATCCATGGCATACCAGTCAGCATTGTGTCTGATCGAGACCCCAGATTTACTTCACATTTCTGGAAGGGACTGCAAGAGTCTTTGGGTACTCGTCTGAATTTCAGTACTACTTTTCATCCGCAGACAGATGGACAGACGGAAAAAATCAACCAGATAGTAGAAGATATGCTGCGAGCATGCATGATTAATTTTGGAGGCAGTTGGAGTGATCACCTGGCATTGATTGAGTTTGCCTACAACAACAGTTACCAATCCAGCATACAGATGGCTCCTTTTGAAGCACTATATGGTAGAAGCTGTCGTTCCCTGTTATGTTGGGATGAGGTAGGTGAGAAACAGTGGCTTGGACCGGATCTTGTTTCAGAATCATCACAGAACATCCGTGTTATCCGAGATCGGTTACAAGTAGCCCAATCCAGACAGAAGAGTTATGCCGACAACAGAAGAAGATCATTGGAATTTCAGGTTGGCGAGCATGTGTTCTTAAAGGTCTCTCCGACGAGAGGGATCCGAAGATTTGGCATTCAAGGCAAGCTAAGTCCGAGATACATTGGTCCATTCGAGATTCTCGATAGAGTGAGAGAAGTTGCTTACAGACTGGCTTTACCACCGCAGTTGTCTGGCATGCACAATGTTTTCCATGTGTCTATGTTACGGAAATATGTGTACGACCCCACTCATATCATTCAGCAAGTGGATTTCGAACTGAAGGAAGATTTGACCTATGAAGAAAGACCTATCGAGATTCTGGACCGGAAGCAACAGCAACTCTGGAATCATTCTATACCGATGGTCAAGATTCAGTGGAGTCGGCGTGGGACCGAAGAAACTACTTGGGAGTCTGAAGATACTATGCGGAAGTGGTATCCCGACTTATTCTAGGTGAGCGATCTCATTCCCTACTCTCAGTTATAGTGCAGTGAATTTGGAGGACCAAATTCGTTAAGTAGGGGAGGGTGTAATACCCCAAATTATTATTTGAGCCCAATATAATTATTAAGCTTTTATTAACTGAGAATTGAATTTTTATTGAATTAATAATGGAATTTCAGATTATTAATATTTAATTCCTTAGAAATAGAATAAGTGAAAATCCAACTACCTTATAAAAATCCATAAAAATGGTAAACAGGTTAAGGTCGATGTAGTTAGCAACTTTGTCTTCTGTAATTAAGCCATTAAAAATCCATGGTTAGATCTATTTAGTGATTAAGACCTAAAGTGCACACTTTTTGACCCTTACCTAACCTTAGTTTAAAACGCGAAATTAAGGCTTAATACTTAACCAAATGAGCTCAAACTAGAGGCAAATGGACGGCCATGATCTGAGGATCAAAAGCCCTCTACCAATTTCTCGAAACCCTAACCCTAGAATGCGTAGCCGGCCGAGTTTGGTTGAGTCAACCTTTTCGGCACCGTTTCTAACACGTCTCTTGCCCCGTCGAATTCTCTCAGCTCCGAACTCTCCAGAAGATGTGTGAGCTATAGATAGAAAGCTCTTCGACCCTAGTTTCGTTTGGTAGCAGCTGTGTCCGCAGAGGAGTCAGATCTGGGGAGATATCTGGCGATTACTGAAGGTGTGTCGGCAGGCCGTCGTCTACCTTCTTCTTTCCTTGTTTCTTCAATTTAGGTAGGAATTCTCAACCAAAATTCAAACATGAATACATCATTTTATTCCTCTCGACGAGATCTATCCAGTGGGACTGAAAGCCCCAATTTTTATCAGGTGTCTAGAGAGCTATCGAGGTTTTTATGAAGGGTTAGCAAGTTCGTTCTTCTTATCGAGCATCTTATTTCAACCTTCGATTGAGGTAGGTTTAATAGGCTAAACTCTAATTAACTTATATGATGTAATCAGCATCTTATTAACTTTATTTAGGCGTAGAAAGCCCTAAAATTCATGAAGCATGTTTAGAGAATTTCTGTTCGTAGTAACAACATGTTTAGACCTAGTTTTGATATGTTCTTCCGAGTTGATTTCTGATTTTGAAGTATTAATCCTGATCCACATGAACCATATTGTATATGGTTGGATTCAGCATCGTAGTAGCTTTCTTTTGATATAAGAAGCCCCAAATTTCGTTCTGTATGTTGAGAGAATTTTACAATTTAGTCACAGCATGTCAAAATTAGGGTTTCCCGTGTTCTTGCCTTAGTAAATCACGATTTCAATAAGATAATTTGAAATTGGCCTTACTGTTAAATAGTATTCTCTGTTAGCTTTCCAACGGTACCAAAAGCCCCTTATTTGGAATCCATTCCCATTAGTTATTAGCGTTTTAGTGCAACCCTAGCAAACCCCCACTTCCCGGCGTTCATCGGACGTGGTAGGGATGACCGGAGACGACCCAGAGATGGACGGTCTTACGATAGACCGCACAACTCAAGCCTAAACTTTGACCATTTTTGACTCTGGTATAACCATAGATAAACGGTTTTTCAGGAACCATACATCCCAGGATGAACTGTTCCAAACTAACCACATATCTAGATATAAGGTCCCGGAGCAACCACATAACTTGGACGGCTCAGAAAGAACCACACATCCTGGGGGATGGGTGGCCAGCCCAGAACCGCCCAACCCACATGGGCGGCCCAGACAGAACCGCCCAACCCTTGGGCGGCCCTGACAGAACCGCCCAAGTCCCTGGCTTGGCTTTTTGACCCCCGTTCAGCCCTGAGTCCAGCAGGATATAAGGTCCATCCAGAACCGTTTATCCCCTCAGAGAATGACTATGTTCTAATTGATTCATTTTCATGTCATTAATGGTAATTAGTAAAATAGAAACCCACATGATAAATGCTTAATTATGCAACTAAATTTCTGTTAATTACTTGTTATTCGTGCATACGCGACTTACGCGATCTTGTTCATTAGCTTATCATCTTGAATCATTCCTTTTGGCATCTTGACTTAATGTATAACTTAATTCTTGTTAATTTGACATGAAATTAGGATTAATATGGTCATTATCTTACTGTTTAGCTGCTGTACTACAGTAGAACATCGTGTTTAACTTTCTAACTTTTAACAAGTCGTTAGCCGATTCGCGTGCTAGTATTGGTTTTACCCCCGGAAACTCTATCCGGCGGTCTTACCATCATCTTGGAACCTTGTTATACCCTTGTTAAGAACCTGTTTAACCTCCAGCATACATCGTTTTATGTGTTTAAACCGCTGGTTAACTCTTGGATCAAATCGGACGACGAGAGGCATGCGCGGTTAGTAGGTGACTGCATATCCTCTTAGGCGGCCCGATTATGACCGCATATCCTTATATGGCCCAGTAAGGACCGTATATCTTGTTCTTGGGCCTTAATGTCTTCTGGACATGAGCGGCCCAGATTGCACCGTTCATACCTTAGAGCGGCCCACTGTCAGCCGTTCTTTCTTAACCTCGCGGGCTGAGTTTAAGTCCAATTCCTGTATGTACGGCCCTGTGTTAACCGTATATACCCTTGAGCGGCTCTCTTATGACCGCACATCTCTTGGAGATGAGTTTGACCATGTTTTGTACTCTTGAATCCAAGGACAAGGTTAGTCCTTTAAATCTGAACTTATGACAGTAATTCCTCTTATTAATTGGCCATTAAAAAATTGACTGAATGTCTAGACGGATGGGGCTTTGGACCAACTAAATCATTGCCAACGCACCGTTGGGGCCCGGTCTGGTCCTGGGGAGAGCGCCCGAAAAATTATTGAGCCCATGGGATGTTAATGACATGGTGAGACATTGTACGGAAATACTTGCTTGTTTGTTGCGTCTATGACAAAAATATCTTGTTACTTGTTACTTGTTACTTGATAATGATTGAATTGATATTACTTGCTTGTTGGCCAATTCTTTATTACTATCTCCTGTTGTAAATTCTTGTACTTGTTATCTTGTTAATTCTTGGCATCTTATATTCTTGACCTTGCAAGATCTTTTTATTACATCATTTTATTATATTGTTATCGTCATTTATTTCTTTTTTTGCATGGCATGTGAAAATGCAATTAACTTGTTAATCATGTAAACTTGCCTGTTACTTCCTACTAAGCATCAGCTCATAGTTGTTGTTTTCCCCCCTTTCCAGGCTATTCAGGTGACGAGCTTGCCATCGGGGATGGGCAGGAGTGATGTCTTGAGTGCACCAGTTCTAGAGTGGTGTTGGCAGTGTTATCCTATTAGTTGTGCTTTAGAGAGTATTTAGCTTCAGTTATGTTGTTAATGTTTAGTGTTTAATGTCTCAGTTGTATTAAGTTGGTTTGAGGATTATTGTATCAGTTATGGTTTGTTTAATGATCAATAAGTTATTTCCATTTCATAACACTTGTGTTATATTTAGATTAGCTCTCTCTCTTTCCTGCTAGCTAGTTTCTAACTGTACGTCCCGAGTTTCCGCATCGGGGCATGACAAAATCAAACATGCTGCAATCATACAATTCCATGCTTTCCTCATGCTTGTTTAGCCTCAGTACTGGTTTTTGTGATATTCCCTTTATCGTTATTGAATATGGATGTATAAGACAAGGGAAGGTTAAACACTACCATGATATGCACTTCTAGTTCATTTCTATTAAAACATGGACGTAGATATTTTTCAAACTCTGTTGATGATCTCGGATTTCATTAGCTTTGAACCATATATGTTGCTCACAGTCTATTTCAGGTTTGCATATAATGGCTTGCTCTTCTCTCCTTTCCGCTCTGGTCTCTCAGACATATGTCACCTACTCTACTTTATCCCTCCGTTTTGCTGTTGTCAAAGGGAGAGAATGTCTTGTTGTTGTGAGTCCTTTGTGAGTTGTCAAAGGGTGAGAATGCATTATGGACGGGGGAGCGAACCTTTGTGAGCATTTGAGTCTTCATCTGTGAGCTTTGGGGGATTGAACATTTGCATTCCATGCATATATCCGCATTATTGCATTCACATGCCTTCACTATCACGGATCTTGAGCTGCACATGTCGCATATATCATAATGACTCAACTTGGCCATCTTAGTTCTTACTGCCACATAATGACTCACAGTGTTGCCATCATCAAAAAGGGGGAGAATGTTGTGCCCCTGTGATCATTTGAGTCTTCCTGTGGTTTGGGTCATTCGACATCGTCTTGTGGTCATTTGATTTATTGGATATTCTTGGTTTTGATAATAGCTAAACACTATAAGTCATTATTGTTTTAACTCTCATATGACTGACATACGTGATGTTTTGTTCATGACAGATATGCCAATGAATTGCCAAGGAATGAAGTGGAGATGGCAAATGTGAAAGCTCAATGTTGCGCCCTCGCACGCGGATCGACCTGCGCGGTCAGGTCGCGAGGATCGACGTGCCCGGTCAGGTCACGGGGGTCAAGAGGGCAGCGCCCCTTGCGGGAGTTTTCGAGGGCGGCATAACCATCATGATGTGACATGGCTTTGCTATCTCTGTTCATTCTGCAGCATAACCGTCAGTCTTGCCAAATACCTAGGGATACTGGCGTCTAAACAACGTGTATTCTTACGGCTAGGAGACATGTACTAGACTTGATTGCTCATAAAATATGAGTCATGTGCCTTCAAATATAAAAGTTACTAACAAATCAAACATGCTGCAATCATACAATTCCATATTTTCCTCATGCTTGTTTAGCCTCAGTACTGGTTTTTGTGATGTTCCCTTTATCGTTATTGAATATGGATGTATAAGACAAGGGAAGGTTAAACACTGCCATGATATGCACTTCTGGTTCATTTCTATTAAAACATGGACGTAGATGTTTTTCGAACTCTGTTGATGATCTCGGATTTCATTAGCTTTGAACCATATATGTTGCTCACAGTCTATTTCAGGTTTGTATATAATGGCTTGCTCTTCTCTCCTTTCCGCTCTGGTCTCTCAGACATATGTCACCTACTCCACTTTATCCCTCCTTTTTGCTGTTGTCAAAGGGGGAGAATGTCTTGTTTTTGTGAGTCCTTTGTGAGTTGTCAAAGGGTGAGAATGCATTGTGGATGGGGGAGCGAACCTTTGTGAGCATTTGAGTCTTCATCTGTGAGCTTTGGGGGATTGAACATTTGCATTCCATGCATATATCCGCATTATTGCATTCACATGCTTTCACTATCATGGATCTTGAGCTGCACATGTCGCATATATCATAATGACTCAACTTGGCCATCTTGGTTCCTACTGCCACATAATGACTCACAGTGTTGCCATCATCAAAAAGGGGGAGAATGTTGTGCCCCTGTGATCATTTGAGTCTTCCTGTGGTTTAGGTCATTCGACATCGTCTTGTGGTCATTTGATTTATTGGATATTCTTGGTTTTGATAATAGCTAAACACCGAAAGTCATTATTGTTTTAACTCTTATATGACTGACATACGTGATGTTTTGTTCATGACAGATATGCCAATGAATTGCCAGAGAATGAAGTGGAGATGGTAAATGTGAAGGCTCAATGTTGCGCCCTCGCATGCGGATCGACCTGCGCGGTCAGGTCGCGGGGATCGACCTGCCCGGTTAGGTCACGGGGGTTGCGGGGGTTTTCGGGGGCGGAATAACCGTCATGACGTGACGTGACTTTGCTATCTCTATTCATTCTGCAGCATAACCGTCCGTCTTGCCAAATACCTAGGGATACTGGCGTCTAAACAACGTGTATTCTTACGGCTAGGAGGCATGTACTAGACTTGATTGCTCGTAAAATATGAGTCATGTGCCTTCGAATACAAAAGTTACTAACAAATCAAACATGCTGCAATCATACAATTCTATGCTTTCCTCATGCTTGTTTAGCCTCAGTACTGGTTTTTGTGATATTCCCTTTATCGTTATTGAATATGGATGTATAAGACAAGGGACGGTTAAACACTGCCGTGATATGCACTTTTGGTTCATTTCTATTAAAATATGGACGTAGATGTTTTTCGAACTCCGTTGATGATCTCAGATTTCATTAGCTTTGAACCATATATGTTGCTCACAGTCTATTTCAGGTTTGCATGTAATGGCTTGCTCTTCCCTCCTTTCTGCTCTGGTCTCTCAGACATATGTCACATACTCTACTTTATCCCTCCTTTTTACTGTTGTCAAAGGGGGAGAATGTCTTGTTGTCGTGAGTCCTTTTTGAGTTGTCAAAGGGTGAGAATGCATTGTGGACGGGGGAGCGAACCTTTGCGAGCATTTGAGTCTTCATCTGTGAGCTTTGGGGGATTGAACATTTGCATTCCATGCATATATCCGCATTATTGCATTCACATGCTTTCACTATCATGGATCTTGAGCTGCACATGTCGCATATATCATAATGACTCAACCTGGCCATCTTGGTTCCTACTGCCACATAATGACTCACAGTGTTGCCATCATCAAAAAGGGGGAGAATGTTGTGCCCCTGTGATCATTTGAGTCTTCCTGTGGTTTAGGTCATTCGACATCGTCTTGTGGTCATTTGATTTATTGGATATTCTTGGTTTTGATAATAGCTAAACACCGAAAGTCATTATTGTTTTAACTCTTATATGACTGACATACGTGATGTTTTGTTCATGACAGATATGCCAATGAATTGCCAGGGAATGAAGTGGAGATGGTAAATGTGAAGGCTCAATGTTGCGCCCTCGCACGTGGATCGACCTGCGCGGTCAGGTCGCGGGGATCGACCTACCCGGTCAGGTCACGGGGGTCAAGGGGGTAGCGCCCCTTGCGGGGGTTTCCGGGGGCGGCATAACCATCATGACGTGACGTGACTTTGCTATCTCTGTTCATTCTGTAGTATAACCGTCAGTCTTGCCAAATATCTAGGGATACTGGCGTCTAAACAACGTGTATTCTTACGACTAGGAGGCATGTACTACACTTGATTGCTCGTAAAATATGAGTCATGTGCCTTCAAATACAAAAGTTACTAACAAATCAAACATGCTGCAATCATACGATTCCATGCTTTCCTCATGCTTGTTTAGCCTCAATCCTGGTTTTTGTGATAATCCCTTTATCGTTATTGAATATGGATGTATAAGACAAGGGAAGGTTAAACACTGCCATGATATGCACTTCTGGTTCATTTCTATTAAAATATGGACGTAGATGTTTTTCGAACTCTGTTGATGATCTCGGATTTCATTAGCTTTGAACCATATATGTTGCTCACAGTCTATTTCAGGTTTGCATATAATGCCTTGCTCTTCTCTCCATTCCGCTCTGGCCTCTCAGACATATGTCACCTACTCTACTTTATCCCTCCTTTTTGCTGTTGTCAAAGGGGGAGAATGTCTTGTTATTGTGAGTCCTTTGTGAGTTGTCAAAGGGTGAGAATGCATTGTGGACGGGGGAGCGAACCTTTGTGAGCATTTGAGTCTTCATCTGTGAGCTTTGGGGGATTGAACATTTGCATTCCATGCATATATCCGCATTATTGCATTCACATGCTTTCACTATCATGGATCTTGAGCTGCACATGTCGTATATATCATAATAAATCAACTTGGCCATCTTGGTTCTTACTGTCACATAATGACTCACAGTGTTGCCATCATCAAAAAGGGGGAGAATGTTGTGCCCATGTGATCATTTGAGTCTTCCTGTGGTTTGGGTCATTCGACATCGTCTTGTGGTCATTTGATTTATTGGATATTCTTGGTTTTGATAATAGCTAAATATTATAAGTCATTATTGTTTTAACTCTCATATGACTGACATACGTGATGTTTTGTTCATGACAGATATGCCAATGAATTGCCAAGGAATGAAGTGGAGATGGCAAATGTGAAAGCTCAATGTTGCGCCCTCGCACGCGGATCGACCTGCGCGGTCAGGTCGCGGTGATCGACCTGCCTGGTCAGGTCGCGGGGGTCAAGGGGGCAGCGCCCCTTGCGGGGGTTTCCGGGGGCGGCATAACCGTCATGACGTGACGTGACTTTGCTATCTCTGTTCATTCTACAGCATAACCGTCAGTCTTGCCAAATACCTAGGGATACTGGCGTCTAAACAACGTGTATTCTTACGGCTAGGAGGCATGTAGTAGACTTGATTACTCGTAAAATATGAGTCATGTGTCTTCAAATACAAAAGTTACTAACAAATCAAACATGCTGCAATCATACGATTCCATGCTTTCCTCATGCTTGTTTAGCCTCAATATTGGTTTTTGTGATATTCCCTTTATCGTTACTGAATATGGATGTATGAGACAAGGGAAGGTTAAACACTGCCATGATATGCACTTCTGGTTCATTTCTATTAAAACATGGACGTAGATGTTTTTCAAACTCTGTTGATGATCTCGGATTTCATTAGCTTTGCACCATATATGTTGCTCACAGTCTATTTTAGGTTTGCATATAATGGCTTGCTCTTCTCTCCTTTCCGCTTTGGTCTCTCAGACATATGTCACCTACTCTACTTTATCCCTCCTTTTTGCTGTTGTCAAAGGGGGAGAATGTCTTGTTGTTGTGAGTCCTTTGTGAGTTGTCAAAGGGTGAGAATGCATTGTGGACGGGGGAGCGAACCTTTGTGAGCATTTGAGTCTTCATCTGTGAGCTTTGGGGGATTGAACATTTGCATTCCATGCATATATCCGCATTATTGCAATCACATGCTTTCACTATCATGGATCTTGAGCTGCACATGTCGTATATATCATAATGACTCAACTTGGCCATCTTGGTTCTTACTGCCACATAATGACTCACAGTGTTGCCATCATCAAAAAGGGGGAGAATGTTGTGCCCATGTGATCATTTGAGTCTTCCTGTGGTTTGGGTCATTCGACATCGTCTTGTGGTCATTTGATTTATTGGATATTCTTGATTTTGATAATAGCTAAACATTATAAGTCATTATTGTTTTAACTCTCATATGACTGACATACGTGATGTTTTGTTCATGACAGATATGCCAATGAATTGCCAAGGAATGAAGTGGAGATGGCAAATGTGAAAGCTCAATGTTGCGCCCTCGCACGCGGATCGACCTGCGCGGTCAGGTCGCGGTGATCGACCTGCCCGGTCAGGTCACGGGGGTCAAGGGGGCAGCGCCCCTTGCGGGGGTTTCCGGGGGCGGCATAACCGTCATGACGTGACGTGACTTTGCTATCTCTGTTCATTCTACAGCATAACCGTCAGTCTTGCCAAATACCTAGGGATACTGGCGTCTAAACAACGTGTATTCTTACGGCTAGGAGGCATGTAGTAGACTTGATTACTCGTAAAATATGAGTCATGTGTCTTCAAATACAAAAGTTACTAACAAATCAAACATGCTGCAATCATACGATTCCATGCTTTCCTCATGCTTGTTTAGCCTCAATATTGGTTTTTGTGATATTCCCTTTATCGTTACTGAATATGGATGTATGAGACAAGGGAAGGTTAAACACTGCCATGATATGCACTTCTGGTTCATTTCTATTAAAACATGGACGTAGATGTTTTTCAAACTCTGTTGATGATCTCGGATTTCATTAGCTTTGCACCATATATGTTGCTCACAGTCTATTTTAGGTTTGCATATAATGGCTTGCTCTTCTCTCCTTTCCGCTTTGGTCTCTCAGACATATGTCACCTACTCTACTTTATCCCTCCTTTTTGCTGTTGTCAAAGGGGGAGAATGTCTTGTTGTTGTGAGTCCTTTGTGAGTTGTCAAAGAGTGAGAATGCATTGTGGACGGGGGAGCGAACCTTTGTGAGCATTTGAGTCTTCATCTGTGAGCTTTGGGGGATTGAACATTTGCATTCCATGCATATATCCGCATTATTGCAATCACATGCTTTCACTATCATGGATCTTGAGCTGCACATGTCGTATATATCATAATGACTCAACTTGGCCATCTTGGTTCTTACTGCCACATAATGACTCACAGTGTTGCCATCATCAAAAAGGGGGAGAATGTTGTGCCCATGTGATCATTTGAGTCTTCCTGTGGTTTGGGTCATTCGACATCGTCTTGTGGTCATTTGATTTATTGGATATTCTTGGTTTTGATAATAGCTAAACATTATAAGTCATTATTGTTTTAACTCTCATATGACTGACATACGTGATGTTTTGTTCATGACAGATATGCCAATGAATTGCCAAGGAATGAAGTGGAGATGGCAAATGTGAAAGCTCAATGTTGCGCCCTCGCACGCGGATCGACCTGCGCGGTCAGGTCGCGGTGATCGACCTGCCCGGTCAGGTCGCGGGGGTCAAGGGGGCAGCGCCCCTTGCGGGGGTTTCCGGGGGCGGCATAACCGTCATGACGTGACGTGACTTTGCTATCTCTGTTCATTCTACAGCATAACCGTCAGTCTTGCCAAATACCTAGGGATACTGGCGTCTAAACAACGTGTATTCTTACGGCTAGGAGGCATGTAGTAGACTTGATTACTCGTAAAATATGAGTCATGTGTCTTCAAATACAAAAGTTACTAACAAATCAAACATGCTGCAATCATACAATTCCATGCTTTCCTCATGCTTGTTTAGCCTCAATATTGGTTTTTGTGATATTCCCTTTATCGTTACTGAATATGGATGTATGAGACAAGGGAAGGTTAAACACTGCCATGATATGCACTTCTGGTTCATTTCTATTAAAACATGGACGTAGATGTTTTTCAAACTCTATTGATGATCTAGGATTTCATTAGCTTTGAACCATATATGTTGCTCACAGTCTATTTTAGGTTTGTATATAATGGCTTGCTCTTCTCTCCTTTCCGCTTTGGTCTCTCAGACATATGTTACCTACTCTACTTTATCCCTCCTTTTTGCTGTTATTAAAGGGGAAGAATGTCTTGTTGTTGTGAGTCCTTTGTGAGTTGTCAAAGGGTGAGAATGCATTGTGGACGGGGGAGCGAACCTTTGTGAGCATTTGAGTCTTCATCTGTGAGCTTTGGGGGATTGAACATTTGCATTCCATGCATATATCCGCATTATTGCAATCACATGCTTTCACTATCATGGATCTTGAGCTGCACATGTCGCATATATCATAATGACTCAACTTGGCCATCTTGGTTCTTACTGCCACATAATGACTCACAGTGTTGCCATCATCAAAAAGGGGGAGAATGTTGTGCCCCTGTGATCATTTGAGTCTTCCTATGGTTTGGGTCATTCGACATCTTCTTGTGGTCATTTGATTTATTGGATATTCTTGGTTTTGATAATAGCTAAACACTATAAGTCATTATTGTTTTAACTCTCATATGACTAACATACGTGATGTTTTGTTCATGATAGATATGCCAATGAATTGACAAGGAATGAAGTGGAGATGGCAAATGTGAAAGCTCAATGTTGCGCCCTCGCATGCGGATCGACCTACTCGGTCAGGTCACGGGATCGACCTGCTCGGTCAGGTCGCGGGGGTAAGGCGGCAGCGCCCCTTGCTGGGGTTTCCGGGGGCGGAGCCCTGTTTCGAGCGTTTTCTTTCTTCTCTTTTCGTTCTGCCTTTTCGTTCGCGTATCGATCAACCGATTAACTAACTTGTAGTCAACTGACTGATTGACGACGCGGGCGTGCCAGTCACATGCGTGACGATTCTATTGTGCGCTCATTCTGACCCATGTAGGGCGAATGTGAGGTTCGGTCGGGACCAGCAGTCCGCCATACCATAAAGGCTATGGCGTTAATTACATCCCCCACGAGGAGGGAACACCTTTGATTAATTGCCGAGATATCGGGCTGTCGAAGCCGGAAAAAAGAACTACACGATGATTATTAGTTGAGGGACTTGCATCCTTCTGTGAATAGCATAAGAAATCATCCCATAAGTGGGAAAGGAGTTAGAATGATGCGACGACATGATTCGGAATGAACCCGGTGCAGTGCGTGCGAAGACAGGGATCAAAACGCTTGAAACGGCGCCCTGAAACGTAGGTAAAAGTTTAAAACGGCGCCAGAACCGTAGGTAAAGGGGGCAGGCCGTTAAAACGGCGCGGGGAGCCGGGGCGCGCCGGGAAGACCGCGCCGGGAAGGGCGCGCCGGGAAGGCCGCGCCGGGAAGACCGCGCCGGGAAGGCCGCGCCGTTTTAAGGCGTGATCGCGCACGAACGCGCCGAATTAACCCGACTTCAAGGAGACAGAGTCTCGTTGGTTTATTCATGGATTTATTAAGATTTTGAATGGTTTTGAGAATTTATTAAGTCAATTATTCGTGGAATCGGTGCCGAGTCATTTAAAGGCCGAGTCACGGGCTCACGCGAGGCGATTGTTCCGAGCTTAACTCGTTCGAGCCGAAATTTCGGCAGCATCTCCCCATCCCAAAGGATGGTCGGGGAGACGCAGGGAGTACTCACGTGGCGGAGTAAACCCCTAAAGAGCCGGGTGGCACAACGGCGGCCGGCAGACCCGAACGGATAGGAAAACCCCGAGGGCTAGCCTGCTAGGGGTACCGAGTCCGTGGGTATCGGTGAGTGAGTGAGGTGACTCGATGTGGGAGCGAAAAACCCCGAGGGCTAGCCTACGAGGGGCAAGCGACCCGAGTCACCACAACACTCGAATCGGGACGACCGAGATGGGAGGGAAACCCCGAGGGCAAGCCTACGAGGGGCACGCGACCCACGGCCACCACGAGGCCCATTAAGGACCGTGGATTTATGGTGTTGGGATTACCCCCAATTTCTGTGTGCTCACTGGCCCTCGGAGACCCATTATTGACCAATGGATTCCTCGAACCGAGCAGTCATGACAAGCAATCAAGGGAATGTTCCCCCCCCCTCCCCGGGTTACCGATCCACACTAATGAAACAGTGAAGTGATGCGGTGGGAACATTCGTATAACCAGCAGGCCAAAACTAAGCCTATAGATGCGCATACGTAAATGCATTCGAACGTTCACAAACCAAGGAAATATTCATCGGTGGCCGTTCAGAAAATAACAACGGGAGTGTGGGGACAGCCTTGTTTCCCTCTGTTCATGGTCGAGAGCAGAAAGGGTATTACGAGGACGGCCCAAACAGGTTGAGAGAACCCACGTATTGACTCATCTCACCCGAAAAAAAGAAATCCTTGGCATTCGATCAGACGAGAAGACCCCCGGGGAGGGGAATCGATGTAGCCCTTGCCGTAGCAGGGCATGCCGCGTCGGGAAGACGGAACGGGAGTGAAATCGTGATGCCGGGCATACTCATGTCCCTTCGTCCTGTGCACGAATCAAGGGAGACATGCAAGTATATAGACTTCGCCTTCCACGGCACCGGTACTGTTGCACGGTGCCGTTTCATCGGCCATGAAAATAAGAAATGCAGTAAGGAGAAAGAGAACAACAGAGGGAGGTACATAAACGTTGAACCACTTGACCCATTGCTATATCCATTCATTCCGAAGACTGAACAAAAAAATACACAGATTCTCATTCCGGCGCCGGCGTTGTCGCACGGTCGCCGTATTGCATTAAGAGGGGAATCTCATTCCAAACGAAGAGGAAAGGGGGATAGATAGTGGTGAGAGAAGGGGGAGGAAAGGCTCGTATCATCGCCCCTCCCCCTTTCTCACTTACATTGTATCGGACGAAACCATAAAAGAAATGGAAAGAAAGGGGGTCGCCGGGATCAAACACGGGAAACCCACCTAAGTAAACAAGAACAGATGATCTTCTTCTTCGGCTCCGGGGAGCTCAGGTGGAGCAGGGTGACGGCCGCCGAGAGGCTCGGACGGGAGGTTCTGCAGACAGAAAGAGCCCTCGAACCCTTTTCTCTGGACCCCTCCTCTCTCTTTTCAATTCTCTTTTTTTTTCTCTTTTGATTCCGCTCCCCCTCGATCTTTCTCTGATCTCTTGATCTTTTTTTCTATCTATCTCCCCTGATCTCTTCTGTCGACAGGCTATATATAGCCTTGGGGTTAAAACGGCGCCCCAGGAAGCGCGCCGGGTTGACGGCGCCGGGGAGAGACCCCATCTGGCTTTTGCGCGCCGGGTAGACGGCGCCGGGGAAGGCCCCATTTGGTCTTTGCGCGCCGGGTAGACGGCGCCGGGGAAGGCCCCATTTGATCTTTGCGCGCCGGATAGACGGCGCCGGGGAAGGCCCCCATTTGATCTTTGCGCGCCGGTTTGACGGCGCCGTTTTAACTTGCTCACTTGGCGTGTAGTCCGGTGGACCCGGAGATGATTCCGGAAGCTTCCGTCCACTGTTCATCTCACCCCGGTCATCAAAGGGCCCTGACGGGGTGTTCACGAAGCTCTTGATAGGACGAATGGCCTTAAACAAGACTTCGTGTGTGTCCGGTCCGAGCACACGAGTGTCCTACTGACATAGTCTTCGGCACTGTGATTTGTGCTTCTGGCTGAGACGGACTCGTGCTCGAAGCTCCCTTATAGGATGATGTTACATCCTGGACAATTCCACCTTGAATCGGTGATCAATCGGCCACTAACGGGCCCACTATGTCGAGAAGCCGAACCCGTGCCGGGTAATCGGGGTCTTCTGCTGACAGAACTCCGGCCCCTTGTTACGGATGGCCGAGGACATTCTTCCTCCTTAGGAGAGTCATTGGGTAGACCGTCGTCCTTGGTCGGGCGACGGATGTGGGGTAGCGGCATGACGAGGTCGATGCCGGATCATTGGGCAGGCTTGATCGCGCTGCCGGTTGGTTGCGGGTTTACTTCGGCTCTCCTGAGGTAAAGTCCCCGACGTTCCTTCGAGGTGGCTCGGGGCTTTGTCAGCTTGAGGGGTCCTCTTGATAAGTTGACCTTTATCGGCTTCTGTGCTTCAGTGGGCCGTATCATTCATCCTTGCGGCTTGGTTGCCAGAGGATCATATTTTGAGTGCCAACAAATGCCCCCCAGACGTAGGCGGTGCAAGTGAGGTAGGAATGCGGCAAGGCCTGCGGATGAGCTTCGTTTGGCTGACGGAGGCTCGACCGGCATTTAATTCTGGCGTCGGATGTTGATCCGACGAGGCAGGAAGCCTGATGGCGTTGCTTAAAACGGCGCGGCCTTTGGTTCGAGAGTTAAAACGGCGCGGCCTTTACGGCGCGCCCTGGGCCTTCGGGGTTAAAACGGCGCGGCCTTTACGGCGCGCCCCGCCCCCTTTTTGGAGTTAAAACGGCGCGCCCTCCCCGGCGCGCCATTTGCTTAAAACGGCGCGCTCCGGGGCGCGCCGTTTTAACGACATGGGAGGGGGGGCTATATAAGGCCTCTTCTTCGTTTTTTTTCTTCTTCACTGCTCATTCGCGACATAATTTTCTCTCTCTTCATTCCTTTCTCCGCCGCGGCGCCGAGTGAGTTCCGGGTTTGGGCGATTTCGCCTGTGAGCGGGTGAGTTGAGTGATATTGTTCTTTGGGTTTCGAACCCATTCTTCGGGCCCCGGGAGGCTTCTCGTAGGACTTGTCCTCGGAGCTAGATCCCTCGGGTGTCCCATTCGGCCCTGGCTTAATGCCTATGGCTGCTTTTAGGGGCTGCTCCCTTTGTGGACGGCTTCCGCTTTCTTTTTGGCAAACCCTCGAGCTGAGGAGATGCTGCCGAAATTTCGTCAGAAATATTGTTTCGATCCACTAATTTCTGACTTTTGTTTGTTCTTTTCCGGGTGCTGTTTTGCAGATAACATGGCTTCCGGCTCTTCTTCCTCTGTATCTCGGGTCGCTGTGACATGGAGGAACGTCCATTCCCTTGATCGGGGGCTCCGACGTGTAGCCGTGGTGGCTGAGTCTTCGGACTCAGAAACCGACACCGTCGATACCGGCCATCTGTTGATCCTCGACGGCAACCAATTCAGGTATGACCGAGGGGACGACATCAGACGGGACCACCCTAAAGACAAGCACCTGATGGCGTTTCTCGAGCGCTTCAACCTCGGTGGGAAGCGTGATTTAATCCTGGTCCGCAGAGCTGAAGGAGCGCTACTGGCGGAGCGGGACAGCCTGACTGAGTCAGTCACATATGGTATGCCCATGTACATCCCCGGGGAACCCAGGAAATGGGGGGCCGTGCTCGGAGTGCAGGAATTATCTCCCGAAGCCGGGATGCTGACGAGGGCGCCGCAATACACACCAGCTCGCTGGAATGAGACCGCCGGCCGTGTTGACAGGGAGAAGCCCATATATGGTCTATTCCTCGCACCGCTCCATTGGGGATATCGAGACGAGCCTTTTCTTTTGGACTGCTTGGCGGTCCGGTTCAAACATCAAATTTCAGTGGGGTGGTTTGGAGAGCTCAAAGCCACCGATGCTCACGCCTTCAGACCGGGAGCGGTTGAATTCACTGACTTTGTGTTGCGGCAATACGCCCCCATCTTGGTGCACGCCGGAATTTATCAGAGTGTATACGCTTCCCGGTATAGATACCCGATCTCCCGAGGCCTATGCTGCGGGATGATTGAAGTCTTCTGCCCAGAGTACAATACTTTCTACACCGCAGAAGGTGAAACTTCATTGGATTTATGGAGCCTTTCTCAGCTGAGCGGCCTGCCGATAGATGGAGAGCCGTATGAAGAAGTTTGCTTCGCAGACTGGCTGAAGGACCAGACAGATGGTGAAGGCAACTACTTCACGGGCTTCGCCTATCGTTATCTGATGAAGGCGTATCGCACCCTGCTGCGCCTGACACTTGACTCGCGGGAAGCGCGAAAGCCCGGTGAGAAGAGGCGCGTGCGGATGGGCACGTGGCTTCAATATTTCTTTGGTGGGGAACAGCACTATGAGGACTTCCCCACAGTGGTTCCGACAGCGGTGGCGCGGAAGAAGAGGGCTCGGCGCCAAGCAACATATCCTGCTATCTCAGGGAGAGGGCGACAGGCCGGCCCGAATCCCACGGGAGTTGACGCAGTTACACATTGTGCTGCGTACTTGACATATTGGCTTTGTTCATTCGCTCTTCCCCAAGGAGATGAGACGGTGATCAGGCCGGAGGCGATTTATCCTGCCTGTTTGATGGCTTGGGGGACGAAGCTGTCCCTGTGCCCTGTGGCTTTATGCCTTATATACAAAATGTTGGGGGATTTGCACAAGTCGCGCATCCCCAGGAATTCACGGACAGTTGGTCCCCTCCACTTTTTCAATGCTTGGGTCTGCACCCTATTTCCGGAAGCAGCTCCCCGGTCAATGCAGTCGGATCGTCCTTTGCCACGGATGATCGAATTTGCCAGTGCTGAACCGTCTTCACTGGCGGACCAGCTTTTCGCCATTCGGGGGAAGTTGACGACAGTTCCAACAGATTCCCCTGGCGTTCTGCATTTCTGGAGTTTGGCTGCCAGCTCCAGCCCTCTTGTCAACAGGATGCGGCAATGCCGATTATTTGAGACAGAGGAATTTATTCATCAGCTGACTGGGTCGAAGAGCACGAGGCCAATCTTGGAGCCGGAACTGGTGGAATGGGCGTTGTCTATTCGCCCCAGTGTACTAGTCTTCAGGAAAAGCGGCTTGCTGTGGCTGGAGCCGTATTATCCTTTCCGCTTCAGTCGGAATTTTGGGTATGACCAGCAAATTCCTTCTTCTTCAGCCCAGTTCAATCTGCCGAATAGACACAGGGCTGGTCAGACGGCTACTGATGAAGCCCGTGGATGGTGGGACTACTTCCATCGCCGAGAGGATGTATCCTTCAGGGTGCCAACCCCGGCTCGCCTGCCCCGAGTGACTCCAGACTTCATCAAGTGGTGGAATGCACGAACGGGCTTTTATCGGAATTTCCGGAAGGATTGTTGGCATGCTGCCGAACGCCGTTTTTTAGACTCCCAGCGGGAGCCCATTCTGGATGTTGATCCAGCCTACTTGAAGAGGCTGAAATCTTGGTCCAATGCTGAGGTGGCGGCATATGTAGAAGCCAGGAAAGCTGCGAAGGGCAAGTCGTCCCGAGCCGACCCGAAGATGCCAGAGATCCAGAGGGATGATTATATTAAGACTCTCTGGGGGCTGTGCCGGGTTAGCAGTGAGAGGGTTGCTCTCCAGACGATCCCCCTTCCGGTGGAAGAACCTCTTCCCAGTACGGCGAGCTGGCGCCCGGAAGTCGACCATTTTCATCCTTATCGGACCTTCATCGGGAGGGAAAACAGGCGGGCTGACTTGTATACCAACACCCCCTGGATATTCGCCCTGCTTCATTCTCATGGGCTTTCAGTTGCCAGTCCACTAGAAGCCATTCGGAGCCATCAGCTTCTAATATCTTTCAAGTACGTCGACGGCTGGGGATTCGACCACTTGAGCTTGTATCATCATTTGTCCTCCTGCGGCCATGAAGATTTGGCCCAACTGACGGAGAAAAGTGAGACAATTGGTGATGTATGCTGGCTGATCCGCGAGGCGGCTTCCCGGGATAAGGCGCCAGTATTGCTTTATTGGCCACTCAGTCCTCGATATACGGGGATGCCAGGTAATGCTTGTTTTCTTCTTCAGCCCTGGAGCTGCTTCCCCTATATTCAGTGTGCATCTTTTCACTCATGTGTTTTTGCAGCTCGCCTTTCTATGGAAGCGACCCGACACTGTAGAGAGTTAATATCTAAGGCGCAGAAGCCTTCATATTTTAACATTCCAGAGCCGGCTCCCACCACGATGCCATTACCCCCTGGGGACTCGCGGAAGCGGACCAGGTCTCAGGTTAGGGAGGCCATCAGCAGGGCTAAGAAAGCCAAGAGGGCAGACTCCCGTGCTACTCGGGCACGTCGGAGGAAGGCCGCTGAGGAAGAGTCCACGGCTCCCCTTCCACGAGTTCCGTCATTTTCTGAATTTGAAGCTGCCCGGACACAAGGGCCTGAAGGCGAAGGTGACTTCTTATTCTTGCATGGCTTATTTGCTTGTTTCGGCCGCCTGGGCTGACCATCTTTCTTTTCAGTAGCTGCCGGCACTGTCCCTGCCGTTGTTGGGTTGGAGGCGGCAACCGGAGCTGCTGCTGGAGAGAGAGAGGGGAAGTCCCCTTGACCTCTGTTGAGGGCGACTTGCCTTCACCGACACCTCATCGAGAAACAGAAGGTAATTTGCAGCTCGCCTATAGAGCTCAGTGACATGTTGTATTTTTAGTCAAGTCTTGACTGTTTATTGTCCTTTGACTCCAGTCGACATTCGGCCCACACTGCTCCCTGAGGTTGGCGCCTTGGTAGAGGTCGTCATTGGAGAGCAAGGGCTTCCAAGGGACCAGCCCCTAGATATTCCGCCAACGGGTGCTCCCGAGACAGAGATCGCTGAGGAGGCTCTGGATAGAGGGCCCTCCCCTGGCAGCCTAGTTCCCGCTCAGGTACTTGAGGTTCGAGAACAAGCAGAGGAGTCATCCTCTTCTGAACAGGTTGATTATGGCGGCGGCTCGGCCGATGACGAGGGGTTCCCCATGGTTGACACCGAGACTGAGGACGCCGGGGCTTCATCAACTTATGAGAGCGACCTGCCGACGTTTAGCCCTCCGAGGCTATTGGGAGCCGAGCACGGGCCATCATACCCGACTGCAGGAGAGGGGCCTGAATCTTCAGAGGCCACCTTGGGAGGCCTAAATATAGTGCCAGTTGAGGTATGGAGCTTTCTGATTCCCACTTGCAGCACTTCTTTTAATTTTCAAGCCAGCTGGCTGATGTATATACATGGAATGCAGGTTGAGGTGATACCGCCAGCTATAATGATCCGCATACCCCTTCCTGGCGCGGATGTGGGTCAGTCAGCCTTCCCGCCTATTGTACGGCCCATTGCCCTGCGGCTTCCACGGACCTATGCTGCTGCAGCGGTCTCACAGGAGCCTGGCGTGACTGTCGAAGTTAGCGCTCCGACCGAGGTTGCAAGGGTTCAAACCTTGGCGACCGGTGCAGAATCATTGCCGTTGCCAAGTGGTCCTCCGGATATAGAAGCAGGAGAAATTATTACAGACGAGGCCGATGTTATTCAGACCTTGTCGGTCGTAGAGGGCTCTCCTCCTTCGGCGGCCGGTAAGACTACTCAAGAGGAGCAAGCGCCTTCCGTTGTCGATGCAGGTGCTGTAGCCTCACCCCAATGGGCGGGCAAGGAAATTGTCACCATGGAGGCCCCTTTAGCTGCTACTGCTGCAATAATCGGGCCGGGTGTAGGCGTCGTGCAGACTATGTCGTCGTCGTCCCTCGGGGTAGCCGATGACATTTGGGCCGAGATAGATAGCAGGGTAGATTTTCAGCTCCCCGAGACTTCGCCATTAGGCCTACAATTTTCTGGTGACATGGTATGGCAGTCTCTGGATAATCTCCAGCGAGCCATGTTAGCTTCTCCGGACCTGACCTATGTGCAGCTGAGGAGCTTGGTGGACCATCTCTCCCGACCGCTTTTAGCATTCGGCTGCCCCATGGATGATTGGACTCCGCGGGTTGTAATGCTATTAAAGCACGCCAACAGGCGGGAGTTCCTGAGCCGAGAGGTTTCTGATCAGCTGACGGCTGTGAAGCTGGAGAGAGCAGATTGTCGCACGGTTGCTTCTTCTTTGAGGGTGACCATGGAACAGCTGAGAAATGTTGCTGACAACATCTCAGAACGTCGGCTGCTTCTCACGGTACGGGAGGCAGAGTTGCGCGCTGAACTTGCCGAGGTCGAAGCCGAACTGCAGGAAGGCGAGCGCCTCGAAGCCAAGTCAAGAGAGGAAGCTGATCTGGCCGAAGGACAACTTGCCTCTCTGGACGAGAAGTTATCGCAGCTGACAGCTACTGAAGCACGGTTGCAAGAATTGACCCGACACTCCTCACTGGGTCTCTTGGAGTTGGCAGATATTTTTCGGCGTCCTTTGCCGTAACCTTGATTCCTTCTCTCTTTCTTCCCTTTTTTTTTTAATCTTGCTCCTTTTTGTCTTCGGAGCTTATGTACTCTCGGGGGATGTCCCGGGCCAAAGAAATGTGTTCCACCCATTCTCGTTAAATGGAGATATTTCTTTTGTTGCCGTCAATCGCGACTTCTTTTCCTTTCTTGTTCTGGATGGTCACCCGAACCTAAGGCTACATGCTGATGGCGCAGGAGAGCGCTCACGCCTTCAAGGAAGGGGTGAGGTGTTCGCTCCACCGCGATGTAGCCGTTCCCGGAACGGGACCTTCGCTAATGTGGGGCATAGGCAGCGTAGGCAGATGCCTCTAGCGAACCTTGCCGATGATGATGAGAGGTGTGTTATGACCCTTGACATGGGTCAAATGTCGATGCCACGATGTTTTGTTGGTCAGTGAGGGCGGAAGGCCCAGGTTAGAGAGTAGTCGACCGATCTTGTCGATGGTGACAAGGGTCGAAAAGGGGTAGATAGTCTTGCCGGTGATGACAAAAAACCGGATAGGTAGCGACCGATCTTGCCGATGGCGGCAAGGGTCGAAAGGGTAGACGGTCTTGCCGATGATGACAAGCACCGGATGGGTAGCGACCGATCTTGCCGATGGTGACAAGGGTCGAAAAGGGTAGACGGTATTGCCGATGGTGACAAAAACCGGATAGGGTAGTGACCGATCTTGCCGATGGTGACAAGGGTCGAAAGGGCAGACGGTCTTGCCGATGGTGACAAGAACCGGATGGGTAGCGACCGATCTTGCCGATGGTGACAAGGGTCGAAAGGGTAGACGGTATTGCCGATGGTGACAAAAACCGGATAGGGTAGTGACCGATCTTGCCGATGGTGACAAGGGTCGAAAGGGCAGACGGTCTTGCCGATGGTGACAAGAACCGGATGGGTAGCGACCGATCTTGCCGATGGTGACAAGACGAATGGGTAGACGGTATTGCCGATGGTGACAAGGGTCGAAAGGGTAGACGGTATTGCCGATGGTGACAAAAACCGGATAGGGTAGTGACCGATCTTGCCGATGGTGACAAGGGTCGAAAGGGTAGACGGTCTTGCCGATGGTGACAAGAACCGGACAGGTAGCGACCGATCTTGCCGATGGTGACAAGGGTCAAAAGGGTAGACGGTATTGCCGATGGTGACAAAAACCGGATAGGGTAGTGACCGATCTTGCCGATGGTGACAAGGGTCGAAAGGGTAGACGGTCTTGCCGATGGTGACAAGAACCAGACAGGTAGCGACCGATCTTGCCGATGGTGACAAGGGTCAAAAGGGTAGAGACACTGGACGTGTATAAGTGGGATATCGGATGAAGATCCTCGTCACGACCTTGAAAGTGGCCTTTTGGACGGCGGATGGTTCATCACTATTCATCATTCAATTTTTTTTATTCACATTACTGACCTAAGCGCCCTTTCGGGTTTTCACCGAGGCCAGCCCCCTCTTGCTTTTGCCCGCGCGCCCTTTCGGGTTTTCACGCGGCGGGGTACCCAATTTTGCCTGCGACGCCCTTTCGGGTTTTCGCCACAGCCGGGTTATAGCCATTTTTGCACTTGACCTGATATAGGAGCAAGTCTGGCGGGGTATCTCTATTTTTAACCCCAATTTCTTTTCTTTTTTTTTTAATTCGAGATCCAGAAGAACTGGATCGCGGGAACGCCGACCGTCCTTGTTGATGAGGACAAGGGTGGGTCTTAGGTTTATTTCGTCGACACTGGTTAAATGTCGAAGCGAGGAAGTGGTTTATTAACAAGGATGTAGGATCCAAGTTCAAGAGCAGAGGTTGACCGATCTCGCAGATGATGGCGAGAGTCGAAGAGGGTTTGTTCGTCGGTATATGTTGCTGCCGAAACAAGGATGGGGTTGTCAACAGGGACGTAAGGTCCAATGTTGAGGGTAAAGATCGACCGGTCTCGCCGATGATGACGAGGGTCGAAAAGGGGTTTATTTGTCGGCATATATCACTGTCGAAACAAGGATGGGGTTGTCAACAGGGACGTAGGGTCCAAGTTGAGGGTAGAGATCGACCGATCTCGCCGATGATGACGAGGGTCGAAAAGGGGTTTATTCATCGACATGGGTCACATACCGAAGGAAAGATGAGGTTATTCATCGACCTGGGTCACATACCGAAGGAAAGATGAGGTTATTAACAAGGACGTAAGGTCCAAGTTATGGATAGAGATCGACCGATCTCGCCGATGATGACGAGGGTCAAAAAGGGTTTGTTAAAGTATTCCCGGTGGGACTTTGATGATTGTCCCTTTCGGAGTTTTATTGGGTGGAGAATAGGAGAGGCATTTGGGAAATTACCATTTTACTGACTCAAGCGCCCTTTCGGGTTTTCGCCGAAGCCAGCCCCCTCTTGCTTCTGCCCACGCGCCCTTTCGGGTTTTCACGTGGCGGGGTACCCAATTTTGCCTGCGACGCCCTTTCGGGTTTTCGCCACAGCCGGGTTATAGCCATTTTTGCACTTGTCCCGATGTGGGGGCAAGTCTGGCGGGGTATCTCTATTTTTAACCCCTTCTTTTCTCTTTTCTTTTCTTTTTTTTTTATTTGGAATGTGATCCGAGAGAGGGTAACTTGATCAGGGCGAGATGCCACTAGCCAAGGAGAAGTAGCTTGATTAGGGTGGAAAGCCGCTAGCCAAGGAGAAATAGTTTGATTAGGGCGGAATGCCACTAACCAAGGGGAGTAGCTCGATTAAGGCGGAGTGCCACTGACCAAGGAAAGGGTAGCTCGGTTAGGGCGGAGTGCCACTGACCAAGGAAAAGTAGCTCGATTAAGGCGGAGTGCCACTAACCAAGGAAAGGGTAGCTTGGTTAGGGCGGAGTGCCACTAACCAAGGAAAGGGTAGCTCGGTTAGGGCGGAGTGCCACTGACCAAGGAAAAGTAGCTCGATTAAGGCGGAGTGCCACTAACCAAGGAAAGGGTAGCTCGGTTAGGGCGGAGTGCCACTGACCAAGGAAAAGTTAGCTCGGTTAGGGCGGAGTGCCACTGACCAAGGAAAAGTAGCTCGATTAAGGCGGAGTGCCACTAACCAAGGAAAAGTAGCTCGGTTAGGGCGGAGTGCCACTGACCAAGGAAAAGTAGCTCGATCAAGGCGGAGTGCCACTGACCAAGGAAAGGGAGCTCGATTAAGGCGGAGTGCCACTAACCAAGGAAAGGGTAGCTCGGTTAGGGCGGAGTGCCACTGACCAAGGAAAAGTAGCTCGTTAGGCGGAGTGCCACTGACCAAGGAAAGGTAGCTCGATTAGGGCGGAGTGCCACTAACCAAGGAAAAGTAGCTCGGTTAGGGCGGAGTGCCACTGACCAAGGAAAAGTAGCTCGATAGGGCGGAGTGCCACTGACCAAGGAAAGGGAGCTCGATTAGGGCGGAGTGCCACTAACCAAGGAAAGGTAGCTCGTTAGGGCGGAGTGCCACTGACCAAGGAAAAGTAGCTCTGATAAGGCGGAGTGCCATTACCAAGGAAAGGTAGCTCGGTTAGGGCGGAGTGCCACTGACCAAGGAAAGGGTAGCTCGGTTAGGGCGGAGTGCCACTGACCAAGGAAAAGTAGCTCGATTAAGGCGGAGTGCCACTAACCAAGGAAAAGTAGCTTGTTAGGGCGGAGTGCCGCTAACCAAGGAAAAGGTATGTTCCGACCGATCACTCGGGGTGTGTCGGCTGCGCCGCATGATATAGCTTAATGTGTTTTCCGTTGAGGGGAGAGAACTGGACGGCTCCTTTGTGGTCTACAAGGACGTAGGCACCCCCTTCATATACTCGGCGGACGATATACGGTCCGACCCAGTTTTCGACCAGCTTCCCTTTGGGGTTAGAGGCCATCACTTCTCTTCTTTTGACCATCACCAGGTCTCCTTTCTTGAACTCTCGACCCTTGACTAACTTGTCAAAAGCACGGGCCATGCGAGCTTGGTAGAGTTGGATGTTTTGTTGCGCCTGGAGGCGTTTTCCTTCGAGCTCAGCGAGCTCTTCCAATCTTCTTTCTGCGTTGGTCTGCTCACCGCTGACTAATCCGTGCTGGATGGCAACTCGCAATGAAGGAACTTCAAGTTCAATCGGCACCACAGCTTCCGACCCATAGACAAGGGAGAAGGGTGAACAGCCGGTTGGGGTCTTGTAGACAGTACGATAAGCCCAAAGTGCTTCGTACATCTTTTCTTCCCAATCCTTTTTGTTAGACTTGACAGTCTTCGCCAATAGTGTGCACAAGGTCTTGTTAAAGGCCTCTGCTAGTCCATTAGCTTGAGGGTTATAGGGGGACGATGTCCTCCAGTCAATTTTGTATTTGTCGGCCAGCCGATAAACCTTCTGGTTCCGGAAATGGCTGCCGTTATCAGAGATGATTCGGCTGGGGATCCCGAACCGAAATATTACATTCTGTCGGAAGAATCTTGCAACTAGTTCTCCGGTCACATCTCTTAGTGCCACTGCCTCCGCCCATCTGGAGAAATAGTCTGTAGCTGCTAAGATGTATTTGCACCCTGATGAAGATGCTGGAAGTGGCCCTACCACGTCCGTGCCCCACTGAGCAAACGGCCAACTTGGTAGAGTGGGATGTAGTGGCACTGGGGGTCTCCTCGCCACATTAGCATGTTCTTGACATTTCTGACAAGCCTTGGCGAACTTGCAGCAATCATTGAATATAGTGGGCCAATAGTAACCCAATTTCTTTATCTCTATCTTCATTTTCGGACCGGCCTGGTGTGCCCCAGCTGATCCTGCATGAACTTCTTGCATCACCTGTCCCGCTTCTGTTGAAGACAAGCAACGGAGTAGGATTTTCCTTCGGGCATCTGCCATAATTCGGAACAAGGTCCCGCTTCTCATCTCGTAAGAATCCTTGATCCTCAGGAGCTTCATTCTTTGTTCCTTTTCTTTTGGAAGTTGCTGGTGTTGAAACCAGCGTAGGAGATGCTCTCGCCAGTCGGGCTGCTGAACCCCTTGGATGACTGCTACCTCCATCTCTTCTTCGTCGGCCAGAACCTCTGTTACGCTGGGGACCTGTCGGCGGTTGATCACTGATATATTCAGGCTTGTGTCTGGCGGGACCGCCAATGAACTGGCCAACTTAGCGAGGGCGTCTGCCTGAGCATTCCGGCCTCGATTGATGTGTTTAACGCTGATGAAGTAAAATTTCAACATCAGGCGAGTTGCCAACTGGTGATAGGGGAGGAGCTCTTGCTTTCGCACCTCGAACTCTCCTTCCAGCTGTTTTATAACTAGCATGGAGTCTCCGAATGCTTCCAGCATCTGAATTCCCATGGACAGAGCAATCTGCAACCCGATTATCAGGGCTTCATATTCTGCTTCATTGTTTGTGCATTGTTTGTTTATGGAGCAGGAAGTATGCACCACTTCTCCTTCCGGGGACTTCAAGACTATGCCTGCTCCTGCTCTGACCCTGGATGATCCGGTAGCAGAGGTGTCAATTCTGGAAGCGCCATCAAAGTATAGCTGCCATGAGGAAGGCTGCACTTGGGCGGCTTCTAGGGTCTCATCCTCGGGAAGTTCCGGTTCCCACGGGCTTTCTCCGGGTATCGGATGTTCAGCAAAGAAATCTGCAATAGCTTGACCTTTGATGGCTTTGCGCGGTACGTAAGAGACATCAAACTCCATAAGGATTACCGCCCATTTACCCAGGCGGCCTTTGAGTGCTGGCTGCGACATGATGTATTTCAGGGGATCCTCCTTGGACACCAAGCTGATTTCATGCGACAACATATAGTGCCGGAGCTTTTTGACTGCGAAGACTAGTGCCAGGCAGATCTTCTCAATATAAGTGTATTTTTCTTCAGTTCTGACCAGTCTCCGACTGAGGTAATAGAGGGCTTGCTCTTTCCCTTCTTCATTGTTCTGGGCTAGCATTGCCCCCAAAGAGTTGTGTGTAGCTGCTATATACAGTATCAACGGCCGTCCTTTCACCGGTGCGCCCAATACTGGAGGAGTCTTCAGATAGTCTTTTAGCTTGTCAAAGGCTGTCTGGCAATCTTCATCCCAATAAAAGGGAACATCTTTCATCATCAATTTGTGAAACGGCTGGCATCGCCCCGACAAATTGGAAATGAACCGCCGGATGTAAGCCAAGCGGCCTTGTAATGATCTCAGCTCGGAGATGTTCCTTGGTGGAGGTAACTCCTGAATTGCCTTGATCTTTGCGGGGTCTATCTCGATCCCCCGATATCGGACGACGAAGCCCAAGAATTTTCCGCTCGACACTCCGAACGCACATTTCATAGGATTCATTTTTAGCTCATGCTGCCTCAGCCTCTGGAAAATAATCCGGAGGTCTTGCAGGTGATCTTCTTTTCTTCTGGTTTTGACCACCAGGTCATCTATGTAGCACTCGACCTTGTGGTAGAGCAATTCATCAAAGATTTTGGTCATTGCGCGCTGATAGGTTGCGCCAGCATTCTTTAGTCCGAATGGCATTCTCTTGTAATGATAAATGCCTTTAGGAGTTCGGAAAGCAGTATGGACCCGGTCATGCTCCGCAATCCAAATCTGATTGTAGCCGGACGACCCATCCATGAATGACAGGGCCTCATGGCCGGTTGTAGCATCGATCATGACCTCGGTTATTGGCACCGGAAAGTCATCCTTAGGGCAAGCTTTATTTAGATCCCGGAAGTCAACACAAATCCGGATCTGTCCATTCTTCTTTTTCACAGGGACGATATTCGCCAGCCATGTGGTGTACTGATTTTCTTCAACAAATCCCACATCAATAAGCTTGTCAACTTCAGCACAGATTCGGGTGATGAGCTCCGGCCTCATACGCCGCGGCGGTTGCTTCACCGGCTCGGCTTCAGGGTTGATTGCCAGCTCATGTTGTGAGACGGCGGGATTTAGACCCGGCATCTCTTTATAAGTCCAGGCGAAGCAATCCCGGTATTCTAGCAGCAGTTGGATGTACAGCTCCCGTTCTTCTGGAGATAGTTGGGCACTGAGGAAGGTGGGCCTAGGGTCCTCCTCATCTCCCAAGTTGACTTCTATTAGTTCATCGACTGTGGCTTGGCCTCCGTCTTCTATCTCCGGAGGTGCCGGCTGGAGGTCAACGAAGTCTGGAATACCGTCTTGAGGGTCGAGTACTTCGACTTCCTCGTCAGACACCGCCAGAGCTTCACGGGGTCTCTTGGTCTTTTGTGCCAGCGACTGTGTGGATTGATCCATTGATACTTCCATTGCCGTTGCAGCTCCTGAGGGTGAGGGAGCAGCTTCAGTGCTCGTAGATGAGGTTGCAGCCATGACAGGCCAGTAGTTGTTTGCCGCCGGGCTCGGACAGCATATTAGATTTGTAGCAGAAGCTGAGGGAGTCTCGCCTTCTGGGATAGTTGTATCTTCCACAGAAGTGGCTTTTTCTTTTCTGGTAGCCGGCTCCCCTTGATTGGAGTAAACCGAGGCTCTGTTGACTGGCAGAAAGGGTGTTGAAGTCGTCATTAGTATGACCCCTGCGGAGGGAGAGACTTCTGCTTCTTGAGTATCTTCGGCTTCGCTGCTGCTAGCCGTATCAAATTCGACTTGAAAGGCCGCTTCTTCAGGACGGACCTGCTCCCAGCATCGGCAGGAGATCAAGGTCTCCATTTGTTGATTCCCGGGTAGAGCCAATTCAGCATGCTCTGCTTCCGCCGGATATTCATCAAAGGTTGCCCCCAGAGGGCTATCTTCAGTTGGATAGAAGGTGGAGATGGTATCCACCTCGTACCGCCCACTATAATAGTAGTCTTCCAGGGTGAAGCCCAGACCCGGATGTTGAGAGACATGTCTCATTTCTTTATCCAGATTTGCAGGATACCACATCTTCTGGAAAGCTTCCTTGCGTTTTTGAGGTTGATCGGGAGGGATGTGTTGCTTTTGAAACATCCTGGCCGTCCGATCAGTGGTAAATGCCAGGCCCTGAACAGGAACCCGCGGGTTGGCTAGATCCTCAGGGAGGCTGCAGTCTGTGTCCTCCCGAGTGGGATGCTCCTCAGCTGTATAGAACAAGCTGCTGGGCCCATCTTCTTGTGCCACCTCCCAGGCTTTGAAAGGTTCGACAGTGGGATCATTAAGGCCGGAGACTGGCTTGGTGAGGCCGGCCGGGACTGCGATGCGGTCGTGCTGTCGGTCAACATGCACTTCCTTAGCTTTGGGGTATAATGCTGGGGGTGTCACCCTGCCGACATTTCCAGAAGCCGTGATGTGGGAGACCACCTTCGGCTTGATATATCCGCGCGGCGGTGGTGGATACCAACCGTCACCCGATCTATTCTTCGATGCCCCTACGGGGGCTTCAGTTTTAGAAATCTTCCGGGGAGACCCCGTATACAGATTGGCGTCCGCCAAGTGACACTCAAACACCTCGAACGGGTGGATGTCAGCAAATATCCTTTCCTCCTTCCCCTGGAGGCTGTATTTGATGCATTGGTGGAGTGTGGAGGGCACCACCAAGTTTTCATGCAGCCATGGGCGGCCGAGTAGTGCTTTGTAGGAGGTGCGAGAGTCAATGACGTGAAACTGCACCGTTGTAGTGAAATCTGCCAGAGTCAGTGTGAACTCTGCCACCCCCATGGATACTTCACATTTCTGGTTGAAGCCAGCGATACGCATATCCCCGGCTTTTTCGAGATGCACATTGAAGTGGTACCTCTCGTATATTCTATATGGTAGGATGTTGACTGCTGCGCCAGGATCGACCAGAATCCGGTTCAGCTCCCTTCCGTTCAGGTGCCCTTTCATATATAGCGGCCTGTTGTGACTGGCAGTAGGCAGTAGCATGTCTTCTGGAGAGAAGGTCATACTGGCTTCTGGTATAGCCTCAGCTATGCAGGTTTCAAACTGGGCAGGCGTCTGCAAAGCAGTAATGATTGCCTGTCGAGTTTCCTCACTCAAAGAGAGAATTTCCCAGATCGTAAAACGAGCAGGGAGCTTCTTGAGCAGCTTCATTATTCGGCTTCCAGCCCGGACATTGGAGAGCTTCATCTCCTCAACCCATCTGGGCTTAGGAAGGTTTTGATTTGTGGGTCCAGACGGACCTGCTTCATCTTCCTCGGACTCGGCACCCTCTTGACTGGCACCGACTGTCGGGTCTTCTTTATTGATTGCTGCAGGGCAAGCCCCATCTGCATTTGCATCCTCGGTAGATTGCACTGGCCGAGGGTGATTGACCCCGGGTGTAGGGTTGGCGTCTTGACAAGGCTGCTTCCCCTTTGACATCTTCATGAATTCAAGGAATGGAGGGACGGTCTTGCCCCCAGTCTTGCTGTATAGACCTGACGGAGGAGGGATTTGGACTCCCTTAACTTCCGGCGGGGGTGTCTTGCAGGGTTGCTCCCCTCTGAACATAATGTTGTGATTGGGTGGTGGCTGGCGCCCCCATTTCCGGCCTGACCGAGTGGCATGTGCAGCAGTTGCGGCTTCGGCCTTGCCTCCCCAAGCATGGGGTGTGAAGCAAATGTCTTCTTCTTCTTCTTCTCCTGGTAGGCTGAAGAGTGCTGACAGGGTATTGCAGGAGACGACCTGTGTTTTATGGGCCCCAGGGGCCTTTCTCTTCTTTTCTTTTGCTTTTTCTTCTTTTTGATTTCCGCAGGCGCTTGTCCCCAGAACAGGTTGCTCTCTTGAGGTGGCGCCGCTTCAGCTTCATCCCCTCGCTTGAGCGAGAGTTGCTCCAGCTCTAGCCATGGGACGTGGTCCCGTACCAGCAGAGGTTTTAGTTCGGGCTGTACATATTCCTCTAGCCCTTCAATTAAGTGTTGCAATCGAAGGACCCCAGGGTTGGTTTCCTTGATTACTGGCAGCGGAGTTTGTCTCCTCCTGTTGGGTGTATATATTCTGACAGCTGCAGGTGGAGTGACCCATACGGGCGCTACCACTGGCGGAGCAGGCCGAGGTGTAATGCCACGGATATGTGCCCCCTCTTTTGGGCGGGGTGCCCTCTTCTTCTTGTGCTTCACAGGGACTTGCTGCCACCCCTGCTGTTCCTTCACGGGCTCCAGGAAATGGATTTCGTAGGTGCTCCGTGTGCTTGCTTCAGAGATCTCCTCAGGTAACGCCTGGTAGAGGGAGATCATGTTGACTGCTGCTCTTCGGGGAGGAGCTTCATGTGGCTGAGGAGGGTCTACTTTGTACTCTCCCAGCTCTATCTCATTTTTCTTCACCATCCCTTCAATGATGTCTTTGAAAACATAACAGTCTTCGATTGAATGTCCCAACATCTGGTGATAGGGGCAGAATCTTGGACTGTCTCTTCTTTTGAGGTCCTCTGGTCTTCTTGGCTCAGGCAGAGTGACCATACTGTATTCTGTTACCCAGTCAAATAGGATTCGGGTCTTATCCTTAGGAAAGGAATAAGCCTTCTTCATTTTGTCCCTCAACGAAGGACCTTCTTTGTCATCTGGAGCTTTCGCAGGTTGCGGGGGAGCCGCTTTCTTGCCTTTCTCCTTCTGTTGTTCGAACGCCTTGATATCAAGCGCATTCGCTTCTTTAGGTGTGGGGCGCCGTTCCGCCGCCTTGCCTTTCTGGGCTGTGCTGGTAGCTGACGGCGGGACGGGCTTGGCTAGAAAAGCCTCTACCTCGGCCACCACATTATTCAGCCGGTCGAACGACCGTATTTCCATCCCGATCATTTTTTCCAAGACCTCCCTCCTGAGATTTTGCTTACATATTTGCACAGCGTCCTCCTGATGCGGGGGCCGCTTACATCTCATTCCGAGGTTCCTCCACCTCTTGATGTAGTCAAGGGCGGTCTCATCTGCCCTTTGTTTTGTCGAATAGAGTTCGGCCACTGTGACCTCCCTCTCTGTGACATGGAATCTTTCCCTGAATTTCCTCTGCATATCTGACCAGTCATTGATTGACCCGGCCGAGAGGCTGGAGTACCATTCAAATGCGAGCCCCGTCAGCGAGGACCCGAAGAACTTCAGCAGATATGACTCGTCGGTGGACAGATCACCCATAACGGTCATATAATATGCAATATGTTCTTTTGGGGAACCTTTCCCGTTGAATTTGTCAAATTTGGGCGGCTTGTTGACTCCCGGGGGAAGTCGCTTAGCCGCATGGTGTTGCGGGTAGGGCACCCGGTAGGCATCGAATGCGACGTAGTCGCCTTCGCTCTTCTCTGCGAGCTTCAGCTCGATCATCCTCTCCACCATCATCCGGCTCACGACCGTGGGGTCGACTGGCTCCGGATAGAAGTGTGCTGGCTGCAGGTACGGGGTGACCAGGGTGGTCGCCTGTGGAGGATGCAGCAGCGGGGGTGTTGGGTGCACCTGAGGAAGCACCGGAGGCAGCAGCGACTGAGGCTGTGGTGGCCGCTGTTGTGCTGTCGTCACAGTTGGCTCTGTCGGCTGGGGTAGTGTGCAAAGTGGTGGAGGGTCGTCTCGACGAGCCGCTCCCCGGGATGATTCACCTTGGACTTCGGGTGGTTTGGAGGCTGATGAGTGTTCAGTTTTCTCCATCAGCTGTTTCTTCAGGGAATCTATTTCCCGTTGATATCTTTGCAGCAGCATCAAGACTGATGGGTCTATAGTGGTGGGGACACCTTCTGTCGTTTCCCCGGACGTACCCTCGGGCAGGATATCGAGGAGTACGTCGTCTTCTTCTTCCGTCGTTACCACATTAGCGGTCAAGACGGGGGCTTTGTCATCCCAGTGGAGGTATGACTGGGGCTGTTTCTCTTTCATCGCTGTCAGAAGCCCTCTTGCTGCTTCTGTCCTGCGGGTGGCTGGTCCCGGCCGTACGGCCAACTGAGCCAGTTCTTGGGAGTTTTCAGGAAGCTTCCCATATCGGCTGGACACGCCAGCCATGTTGCAAGTGAAAACCTGCATCCTCCTTCTTTGTCGATGGACCCTCCGCCTTGCTTGTTGCGGGAAGGTCAGCCTCTCGAACACAGAAATTCTTCTTCTTTCTTCCCGCTCGGGGAAGGCTTCATCGGCTTTGATCTCAGAGCCGTCATTGTGTCCGTTGTCATCGACCGACGACATCCTTATTATATCCTCCATTTCTTCTTCATCTGCCATTGATGGGCAGCAATTTTCTTCAGTGGCGACTGTCTGCATCAGCCGCTGCTGTCCGAGTGAGGTGTTACCCAATCCTCGGAAATAGCTTCTGACCAGGCAGGCCATTTCTTCTTGACCCCGTTCTTGATGTAGCACGGGGGAGAGTGGTCGACCTCCAGCAGGAGGAATGTAGGCCAGTCGAGCTCTGTCAGCTGGCTGTTGGAACCTTCGCCCCGTGGCAGGGACGTTGGCTTGACGGGCCACAGCCCAGAAACTTCTGTGGCGCGGAGGATCCGCAACCACCTCTTCTTCATTCATCAGGGACAAGCCCCTTTCTCTTCTCGCTCTCGCCTCGTCGTTCATAGGACGATGGCGGGTGGGCGTTGGATGGTAGGCAGGTTGGGTCCGCTTGGGAACCCACACCTGTTTGAATTTCCTCGGCCTGAGCGCCGGGTTTTCTTGGCCATGGTGGCCGGCTTCTTCTCTTTCTGCCCTCCTTCCAGCGAGAGCTTGATAGTTGTTGTAGACAGGGACGTTTGGGATGACGCGATCTGGGGTCACCCGTGCCGTGCGCCCGTTGAGGAAGACACGCATACCTCCCACCAGCATTGATTTTCCGGACTGAGAGACAGTTCCGGTGATCACGGCAGTGTTCTTGCGAGCCTGGCGACGCTGACGTCCTCCAGGGGGCTTGTTGATATCAGTGGGATGCATCACCCGTACAAGGTGGTGCACCAGGCAGCTAGCGGCTGGAACCGGGTTCTTGAGCGAATCACCGCGGCAGGGGGCCTTCAGAGGCTCCATTTCCTTCACATGTTCCTTGACGGGTTCCATGGCCTCGACTTCCAGCATGTCGACAAAGGCCAACCCCAAGAAGTTGGGGAAGCCCACAGCAGGAGGAAAGCTACCAAATTCCATGGGCACCGCCAGGTACCCTTGCGCGTGTCCGGCGACTATCGATTGGTCGAAGTCGACGCCAGCTATTCCATGAGTCGTCATTGTTTGCACTGAAAAGACAGACAGGAAAACAATCAGTAGTCTTTGAAAGGGCTTCGAAGCCCGAATATCTCGGCAAAGAGATGAAAGGTGACACCGGTCCCACCGGGCGTGCCAGACTTGTTTCGAGCGTTTTCTTTCTTCTCTTTTCGTTCTGCCTTTTCGTTCGCGTATCGATCAACCGATTAACTAACTTGTAGTCAACTGACTGATTGACGACGCGGGCGTGCCAGTCACATGCGTGACGATTCTATTGTGCGCTCATTCTGACCCATGTAGGGTGAATATGAGGTTCGGTCGGGACCAGCAGTCCGCCATACCATAAAGGCTATGGCGTTAATTACATCCCCCACGAGGAGGGAACACCTTTGATTAATTGCCGAGATATCGGGCTGTCGAAGCCGGAAAAAAGAACTACACGATGATTATTAGTTGAGGGACTTGCATCCTTCTGTGAATAGCATAAGAAATCATCCAATAAGTGGGAAAGGAGTTAGAATGATGCGACGACATGATTCGGAATGAACCCGGTGCAGTGCGTGCGAAGACAGGGATCAAAACGCTTGAAACGGCGCCCTGAAACGTAGGTAAAAGTTTAAAACGGCGCCATAACCGTAGGTAAAGGGGGCAGGCCGTTAAAACGGCGTGGGAAGCCGGGGCGCGCCGGGAAGGCCGCGCCGGGAAGGGCGCGCCGGGAAGGCCGCGCCGGGAAGACCGCGCCGTTTTAAGGCCTGATCGCGCACGAACGCGCCGAATTAACCCGACTTCAAGGAGACAGAAGCTTCGTTGGTTTATTCATGGATTTATTAAGATTTTGAATGGTTTTGAGAATTTATTAAGTCAATTATTCGTGGAATCGGTGCCGAGTCATTTGAAGGCCGAGTCACGGGCTCACGCGAGGCGATTGTTCCGAGCTTAACTCGTTCGAGCCGAAATTTCGGCAGCATCTCCCCATCCCAAAGGATGGTCGGGGAGACGCAGGGAGTACTCACGTGGCGGAGTAAACCCCTAAAGAGCCGGGTGGCACAACGGCGGCCGGCAGACCCGAACGGATAGGAAAACCCCGAGGGCTAGCCTGCTAGGGGTACCGAGTCCGTGGGTATCGGTGAGTGAGTGAGGTGACTCGATGTGGGAGCGAAAAACCCCGAGGGCTAGCCTACGAGGGGCAAGCGACCCGAGTCACCACAACACTCGAATCGGGACGACCGAGATGGGAGGGAAACCCCGAGGGCAAGCCTACGAGGGGCACGCGACCCACGGCCACCACGAGGCCCATTAAGGACCGTGGATTTATGGTGTTGGGATTACCCCCAATTTCTGTGTGCTCACTGGCCCTCGGAGACCCATTATTGACCAATGGATTCCTCGAACCGAGCAGTCATGACAAGCAATCAAGGGAATGTTCCCCCCCCCTCCCCGGGTTACCGATCCACACTAATGAAATAGTGAAGTGATGCGGTGGGAACATTCATATAACCAGCAGGCCAAAACTAAGCCTATAGATGCGCATACGTAAATGCATTCGAACGTTCACAAACCAAGGAAATATTCATCGGTGGCCGTTCAGAAAATAACAACGGGAGTGTGGGGACAGCCTTGTTTCCCTCTGTTCATGGTCGAGAGCAGAAAGGGTATTACGAGGACGGCCCAAACAGGTTGAGAGAACCCACGTATTGACTCATCTCACCCGAAAAGAAAAGAAATCCTTGGCATTCGATCAGACGAGAAGACCCCCGGGGAGGGGAATCGATGTAGCCCTTGCCGTAGCAGGGCATGCCGCGTCGGGAAGACGGAACGGGAGTGAAATCGTGATGCCGGGCATACTCATGTCCCTTCGTCCTGTGCACGAATCAAGGGAGACATGCAAGTATATAGACTTCGCCTTCCACGGCACCGGTACTGTTGCACGGTGCTGTTTCATCGGCCATGAAAATAAGAAATGCAGTAAGGAGAAAGAGAACAACAGAGGGAGGTACATAAACGTTGAACCACTTGACCCATTGCTATATCCATTCATTCCGAAGACTGAACAAAAAAAATACACAGATTCTCATTCCGGCGCCGGCGTTGTCGCACGGTCGCCGTATTGCATTAAGAGGGGAATCTCATTCCAAACGAAGAGGAAAGGGGGATAGATAGTGGTGAGAGAAGGGGGAGGAGAGGCTCGTATCATCGCCCCTCCCCCTTTCTCACTTACATTGTATCGGACGAAACCATAAAAGAAATGGAAAGAAAGGGGATCGCCGGGATCAAACACGGGAAACCCACCTAAGTAAACAAGAACAGATGGTCTTCTTCTTCGGCTCCGGGGAGCTCAGGTGGAGCAGGGCGACGGCCGCCGAGAGGCTCGGACGGGAGGTTCTGCAAACAGAAAGAGCCCTCGAACCCTTTTCTCTGGACCCCTCCTCTCTCTTTTCAATTCTCTTTTTTTTTCTCTTTTGATTCCGCTCCTCCTCGATCTTTCTCTGATCTCCCTCTTTTTTCTTTTATCTGTCGACAGGCTATATATAGCCTTGGGTTAAAACGGCGCCCCAGGAAGAAGCGCGCCGGGTTGACGGCGCCGGGGAGAGGCCCCATTTGGCCTTTGCGCGCCGGGTTGACGGCGCCGGGGAAGGGCCCTATCTGGCTTTTGCGCGCCGGGTTGACGGCGCCGGGGAAGGCCCCCATTTGATCTTTGCGCGCCGGATAGACGGCACCGGGGAAGGCCCCCATTTGATCTTTGCGCGCCGGATAGACGGCGCCGGGGAAGGCCCCCATTTGATCTTTGCGCGCCGGTTTGACGGCGCCGTTTTAACTTGCTCACTTGGCGTGTAGTCCGGTGGACCCGGAGATGATTCCGGAAGCTTCCGTCCACTGTTCATCTCACCCCGGTCATCAAAGGGCCCTGACGGGGTGTTTCACGAAGCTCTTGATAGGACGAATGGCCTTAAATAAGACTTCGTGTGTGTCCGGTCCGAGCACACGGGTGTCCTACTGACATAGTCTTCGGCACCGTGATTTGTGCTTCTGGCTGAGACGGACTCGGGCTCGAAGCTCCCTTGCAGGATGATGTTACATCCCGGACAGTTCCACCTTGAATCGGTGATCAATCGGCCACTAGCGGGCCCACTATGGCAAGAAGCCGAATCCGTGCCGGATAATCGGGGTCTTCTGCTGACAGGATCTTCGGCCCCTTGTTACGGATGGCCGAGGACATTCTTCCTCCTTAGGAGAGTCATTGGGTAGACCGTCGTCCTTGGTCGGGCGACGGGTGTGGGGTAGCGGCACGACGAGGTCGATGCCGGATCATTGGGCAGGCTTGATCGCGCTGCCGGTTGGTTGCGGGTTCACTTCGGCTCTCCTGAGGTAAAGTCCCCGACGTTCCCTTCGAGGTGGCTCGGGGCTTTGTCAGCTTGAGGGGTCCTCTTGATAAGTTGATTTTTATCGGCTTCTGTGCTTCAGTGGGCCGTATCATTCATCCTTGCGGCTTGGTTGCTAGAGGATCATATTGTGAGTGCCAACAAGCCCCCGGAACAAAAATTTGATTATATGAGCAATATAATCAACAGAAATCTTCAAGACTGTCAAGGGTGATGTCATAGACATGAACGGGCTTCTAAAGGAGTCAAGCGATGGAGCTAAAGCAGTTAACGGACCGACCCGGGAAAGCCCGGGGTCTGCCCAGCTGGCGGTCGACTGCCAGCACAGGGGTGGTCGACCGCCCCAGCCAGCAGCTCCCAGTCTGCATGAGTCTCAGTGGCGGTCGACCGCCAGCCAGTAGCTGTCGACCGGAATTCCCAGGGACCACCCGTTTGCAGGTTTCTCAGTAGCGGTCGACCGCCAGAAGCTGCAGGTCGACCGCCAGCCCCGAGCCTTCAACGTTGACTCTATTTTCCACTTCGAGGCCAGCCCCTTTCCTTGTATTTGTTTAACCCCAAAGTCACCCAATCTTCCATAGATTGTGGATCTGGTCTGGGGGATGTCTAAGGACCATTCAAAGGTTATAAAACACATGCAAGAGGGTTAGAAATCCCAGTTGATTATTTGTGAATCCAAGGGAGATCAAAGGAGGCTACAAGGGTGAGAGGAGTTCGAGTACTGTAGCTGTGAACAGTACTCCGGGAAGAAGTTCTTCATCCATTCAAGGGATTCAAGTCTAGATCTGAAGCCATCTCAACCTCCAAGGAAGCAAGAATCAATCAAGGCTCTCAAGGGTGATCTAAACTGCATCAAACTCTTCATCAACTCAAGGAGATCAAAACGAAGATCAAAGCTTCATCCATAGTCTTCTTCATCAACTCAAGGAGATCATCTCTCAAGGAAGAAGACACCATTGAAGCATCCAACTCGAGCTCCAGTAAACTCAGACAAGATTTTTCTTCTTGAGCATATTCTATATCTTGTTTGATGATTGAGTGTTTTCATATTTGTTCTTTTTCATTTCATACAAATGATTGAAACTGAAGATCGTCCCTACCGGTGGTTAGTAGGAAGGCAATCGGAAGTTGTCCGATCTGCGGTGTTGACGTCTCTACCGGTGGTTAGTAGGAAGGCAATCGGTGGTCTTTCGATTTGCGGTTCAGTGCGAGGCACTAGTGGAGCCTCATCGGATTTGGTGAGGGGTAGACGTAGGACTGGGGATTCAGTCCGAACCACCTTAAAATCCTTTGTGTTGTGATTTGATTGTGTGATTGATATGTTTTAGATGCATGCTTAGGTTCAATCTCCATATTGTGAAATCATATTTCTAAGCAAATCATTTTATACATCGCTAAGCTAGTTGTATTCCGTTGTAATTATTTTTAACTAGCCATATAGAGGGTTGTATTATGAAAAGAGGGGCAGATCTATTCACCCCTCCCCTCTAGATCTGCTGTCCACTACACAACACAGTTCACCTGCGGTGCGGTGTAAGACATCAGGGGATGCTACCGACTGTGCTTCTAGTGGGAGGTACTCCTGTTATGGACAGAGTGATAGACTGTCAATTTCCATGACTTTGACCTTCCGGTTTTCGGTCGTGTCGACCATAGAGTTTCGGTTGTTTCGCCGTGGCGCGTGTGTTGGTTCTCTCGCCGTGAGACTAGTGCTAGTGGCTTTACTGAGGTTGCGTCTTGTTGTGCGGTACCTGCGACTAGATGGTCGGGGTTGCACTTTGGATAGTGTGTCGAGGTCGGCCGTGTCCGGGGAGAGAGGCCTCTACAGCGTGGTTGCCATGGGTTTTTACTTCGGTAAGCGGTACTAGTGTAGTTCAGTATCCCCCGACCCTGAGTTCGAGGTGTGTTTCTGGTACAGTAGGAGTAGTTGTAGTGTCGGGTTTTGGCCGGCCACCGGGTTTACTGTTCCTACTGTTGCGATTGTTCTTGTAGCCTTCCTTTCCGCTACCACCGTTGTTTCCAGTTGGGGTTCCGCGGGATCCCTGCTGAGTCTCTGTTTTGGAGACTCATTCTCTACTTTTCAGGTGTGGCAGTTCTTCCTCGAGGTTCGAGGCCGCGGTGCGGAGGTTCTCAGTTGCCAGCTTACCGGGCCGAGTGTTCACTTGGCATGTGGTACGTTTTTACTACTTTAGACTATACTTTCTGTTGGACTGGACTCTATTGTAGTTGTAGTTATTAATTTAATTCTGTTAATTATTGAATTGTCCTACTTTATTTCCTATTTCTTTGTGTCTTCACACTCCTTTTAGCCCTTCCGAGCCCTCCCGGCGGTTCGAGTCTCGGGTTATCGGGTCTCTCCGGGTAATCGTATTCTCGGGTCGTTACAGTTGGTATCAGATCGGTGGTTGTGGACGTACATAGGAATTTGAAATATTGCAGTGATTAGAGTCCATAAGGTCTAGTACAGTCGGCAGCTGGCATAGGGTTTTGTGCTTATTTTATCGCTTTGTTTCTCGCTTGAGATCTTGAGTGCGCTGCGTGGCGCCGTGAAGGTGGTTGCTGTCCGCAGGCTTTCGTGCCAGCATGGGGCCTAAGGATCGAGGTCGAGGGCCTTCTCTCTCTTCGGTGGTGGCCCTAGTTGTGCCGCGTTGGGCAGAGGCTGCTGGCAGGCGTGAGCTCGCAGTGCTGTGTTCGAGGAATCTGCAGCATGGTCAAGTGGCTGGAGAGGACTGTTCGTAGTTAAGTGGCCGTGAGCGTGCTTCGAGGGAGTTGCTATCGGTTTTTGGCCACTCCAGCTTGAGGTTTGTCCAGCTCCTGAGGTGCTCTGATTGAGAAGTGTGCTCGGGTGAGCGGAGGATCTTCTCGGTGAGCTACTGTTTCGTCAAGCCTGGTGTTCTTGTCATGCTATGTTGCGTCAAAAATGACGTGTCGATCTCGATTGTTTTACGGATTTTGAGGCAGGATTTGGCAGAGATGTCCCGGTAAGTCTTTGCTCCTGCGCTTCTGTCAGTGGATGGGTTGTGTTCGCCCTGGAGTTGGCTTGAGATGTGAAGGCTCCACGGCGAGTTCGGGACTCGAGGATGAGCGTCGGTGGTTATCGTTATGGCTCGTGTTGCGGCTCTTGGCGCGGTGTACTGCAGTTCAAGGAATTGCAGTGGTGGTGCATCGAGAGATGCTGTGATCGTGGTCTGACGTGACACTCGTCGAGTGTGTCAGAGGCGCTGACCTGATGGAAGCGATGATTTTCCTTGGTGTTGGATGGTGCCGCTTCCAGCGTGCACAAGGTTCAAGGTCAGGTCGAGCGTGGAGTTCTTCCATTGGTCGGAAGTGCGTTGGTCTCCCCTTTGGTTGGAGAGATTGTGTTGGGTTAAGGTTCGTCATTCGGTTTCATCATGCTCCCCTGAAAGGGTCGAGTTTAGTTCAGATGCAGTGTCCGAGAGGTGTTCAGTCGAGGATGGTAATTGTCTGTGTGTGAGTCAGCGGATGGCCTGTTGTGAGTTGGATCATGCCGGTTGGGCCGATGGAGGTTTCCCGTTGACGTGTATCTGGCGACCTGTGGATGGTCTTTTCACAGATAGAAGTGTTGGTTGTCGGGGCTCGGGCGTGACGAGAGCCGAGTGCCAGCGAGACTTTTGGTGGTCATTTCTGTGGTGTGCCTTTCCGGACGGGATCTGGGCTTTGTCGAAGTTTGTCCTCTGACAGAGTTGGCACAGTGTTATGTCTGGCTTTCAGCTTGTCGGGCCGAGTGTTCACTTGGCATGTGGTACATTTTTACTGCTTTAGACTGTACTTTCTGTTGGACTGGACTTTGTTGTAGCTATAGTTATTTATTTAATTCTGTTAATTATTAAATTTTCCTACTTTATTTCCTATTTCTTTGTGCCTCCTCACTCCTTTTAGCCCTTCCGAGCCCTCCCAGCTCGTGGGCGGCGGTTCGAGTCTCGAGTTATCGGGTCTCTCCCGGTAATCGGATTCTCGGGTCGTTACAGCTGGTATCAGAGCTTGTGGAGGCTTTGTTTTTGGTTGTTCCCTTGAGGAGGGTGTGCGACCGGTCAGCTGGTTGTGAAGCTGACGTGTAATTTGTCTGCCGACCATAGGATGGATCGGTAGCTGTTTCTCGTGTAGAGGGTATGTCTCCTCGGTGGGCGAGATGGTGGCAGCGGTGCCATGATTAGTTTTTGTGTTGTCTGAGGTGATGCCGGACTGTGTCCTTTGGTATATGCCTGCTCTGATTGCCGGTGTGTGTGGTGCACAGAGCGAGGTGTTGTTCATGATTGTAAGTCTGGCTGTGTCCCTCATGATTGGTGTTTTTGAGAGAATCGAGATTTTCTGTGCAGGAGCTCTGATAGCGTTGTCAGTTGGTTCAGTGTTCTTCCCCTGTGACTTCGTGCTAGGTCCTGAATTTCGAGGACGAAATTCTTTTAAGGGGGGAGGGCTGTAATGCCCCGGATTTTTCGGATCCTTCTTCATGGGTCTCGGATCTGGTTTATCGGAGTGTCCCACTTTGTTGTGTCTGAAATTTCGTTTCGGACATATTTCGTGTTCGGATCGGCGTGATCCGGAGTTGTTTCAGAGGCCCGGAAGCATTCCGCGGCTTTTCCGCGTGTGTTTGCCGATTCCCGGTGTGTGTTTCGGTAATTCCTTCTGAACCTCGTTACGGGTGAACCGGGCCATTCACCTAGGCGAGTGTAGTACCGTTGCGATTGGTGCGTTCCGAGGATCGCGGAAATGTGATTTTTCTATTTTTCGTTATTTTTTAGAATTTCTGGATTTTCTATATAAACCCCCCTCCCTTTTTCTCTCTCCCCTCTCATTTCTCTCTTCCCTCCCTCTCTCTTCTCACACGCCCTCTTTCTCCCCTCTCTTCTCCGGTGGCCGACGGAGCGAGGCGGGGGCGAGGTGGAGGCGACGTGGGCGAAGAGGTAGGCGAGGATGGGTGAGGATCGAGGCGGTGGAGGCGCGTGGGAGCTCATGGCACGGTCGCGAGCTGGTGAGGCTTCAACGGCGTTTCTTAGCAGATCGGCGAGCTCGGGACGTGAAATCTTCGGTGGAGGTAGGGAGATGGACCCCCAGCTCGTGCTTTCCCTTTCCCGCGAGTTTTGTAGGCCGTGGCGAGCCGAGCGGGTTTATTTTCGTATTTTGGGGAAAATCCATGTTTTTGGGGAGTGAGCCGGATCTCTCGTTTTACGACGTTTTTGGCTGATCCAGGTGTTTAGATGCATGTCTAGGGGCTTGGGGGCAGATTCCCCTTTATTTCCCCATCACCCGGTGGTGATCGGGGAGTGGATCGGATTTTTGGGTGGTTTCCCACCGTTTCGCTCTTGGACGGGTGTGACGGTCCTTCCAGTGACCGTCACAGCCTGTGACGCCCCAAGGTGGGTGCGTCATAGGGCCCGTTTAGCCAACTGGTGGTCTGTGGGTGTGACGGTCCCACGATAGACGGCCACGGCGCTGTGACGCGCCTGGGTTGGACCATCAGGGACGATCTGACCGTTGGCTTTCGGTCGTTGGTTTTGACTGTTCGGGGTCAAGGCATGTGACGCACCAAGGCAGGCGCGTCACAGCCTTGTAACGCCCCTGTGTGGGTGCGTCAAAGCGGGCACGTTCCCACCTTGTAACGCACCAGAGTTGGTCCGTTACAGCCTGTGGACGCAACGAGCGGGACGCGTCACAGTTTGTTTCATCTTGTCTTGTGACGCATCAGGGCTGGCGCGTCACACACTGTGACGCACCAGGGCTGGCGCGTTAGAGACCGTGATGCACCAGGGTAGGCGCGTCACAGCCGGTTTGCACCGAGCGTCTGACGGCCCTTTGTTGGTGCGTCAGAGTGATTGTGAAGGTCGAGGCTTGGACCGTTACAGACTGTGAGGGCCCAAGGTTAGACCGTCAGGCTCTGTGTTGCGCCGAGGTGAGTTTTCGTGTTCTCCGCCATGTTCCGCAATGTGTGGATCCCCGGTCGACCCGGTTGGGACCCAGTGGTCTACTTGCGGTCTCATGAGTGTTCCAGACACCCCGAGGGTTGTGTGTCCCTATATTGAGGGTGTCGGGAGGACCGTGTTACCTCGTTTAGTGTGCCCGTGGGTTTGAGAGTCCGGGTGACTTCTTGCGTGTCGGGCTTTCGTGTTACGCTAGACCGAGTCACCGTGTGTCGGTGGGGGTGCGGTGGGGTCTCCCCTGCATGCCGTGAGTTTTCTCGGAAGATGATTCCCGAGTGGGCCATGTGTTTGGCCTTGGACTGCGAGTCCAGTTGTCGGCGTGGCAGCTTGTGCGTTGCCCTGGGAATCGTGCTTCTGTGCTTTCCGCGTGGGCCATGTGTGTGGCCTTGGACAGCGAGTCCAGTTGCCAGCCTGGGGCTGGAGAGTTCCTGCCTTTCCCTGAGAGTGGGATTTGGTTTGGCGGCCTGTGAGCTACCTTGGGAACCATGTTTCCGTGTTTCTGCATGGCCGGATGTGCGGCCTGTGGGCGGTGAGTCCCGTTTCTTTTCCGACCGTGATCACCGTGCGACGGTGCTGGTACGTCGGACGGTCCCCGTACTTCGTCGGGTTTGGACGTTATTTTACGTTGACTTGAGAGTCTATTCTCTCAGTGGCCCTCCACTAGTCGTAGCCTACTTACACGCGTGTGGTCCCACCAGGGAGTGGTGGAGAGGCTACCCTTAGAGACGGTTTGTGGACCGGCTTCCGTCGGGCCCCACGTCTTGCAGCCAGAGTCCGACTGAGGGGAAATTGGTCAGAGGGCCAGACCAGGGACGCGCGGTCTGTGTGTGCACACGTGGTTGGGGGCGGTTGGACCCACGTCGACGGGCGTGACCCCAGCTAGTCACTTGTTTGTGGTTACTTGTTCTGTGTCCGTGCCTTTGGTAAGCGCTACCACATCAGGCAGTTCACCTGTGGTGCGGTGTAAGACGTCAGGGGACGCTACCGGCAGTGCTTCTAGTGGGTGGTACTCCTGTTCTGGATAGAGAGTGACAGACTTTCAGTTTCCGTGACTTTAACCTTCGGGTTTTTGGTCGTGTCGATCGTCGAGTTTCGGTTCTTTCACTATGGCGCGTGCGTTGGTTATCGCGCCGTGAGACTAGTGCTAGTGGCTTTACCGAGGTTACGTCTTGTTGTGCCGTACCAGCGACCGGATGGTCGGGGTTGCACTTTGGACAGTGTGTCCAGGTCGGCCGTGTCCGGGGAGACAGGCCTCTACGGCGTGGTTGCCGTGAGTTTTTACTTCAGTAAGTGGTACTAGTGTAGTTTGGTAGCCCCCGATCGTGAGTTCGGGGTGTGTTTCTGGTACAGTAGGAGTAGTTGTAGTGCCGTGTTTCGACCGGCCACCGGGTTTACTGTTCCTACTGTTACGGTTACTCTTGTAGCCTTCCTTTCCGCTACCGCCGTTGTTTCCGGTTGGGGTTCCATGGGATCCCTGCTGAGTCTCTGTTTTGGAGACTCATTCCCTGCTTTTCAGGTGTGGCGGTTCTTCCTCGAGGTTCGAGGGCGCGGTGCGGAGGTTCTCAGTTGCCAGCTTACCGGGCCAAGTGTTCACTTGACATGTGGTACGTTTTTACTGCTTTAGACTGTACTTTCTATTGGACTGGACTTTGTTGTAGCTGTAGTTGTTTATTTAATTCTGTTAATTGTTGAATTGCCCTGCTTTATTTCTTATTTCTTTGTGCCTCCAGACTCCTTTTAGCCCTTCCGAGCCCTCCTGGCTCGTGGGCGGCGGTTCGAGTCTCGGGTTATCGGGTCTCTCCCGGTAATCAGATTCTCGGGTCGTTACAGGGGGTGCCACCTGAGCAGTTTCGCAATCGCCCTAAGGGAGGGTGTGCCGCCGTGGGCATGAGATGGGGAGGCGTCCTCGACGACGTCAGAGCAGTCGAGGTTTCCAAGGTGTGCCGCCATGGGCTTGAGGTGGGGGGGGAGGGGGGGCATCACCTGAGCAATCTTTGGCAATCACCCTAAGAGAGGGTGTGCCGCCGTGGCCGTGAGATGGGGAGGCATCTTTGACGGCGTCAGAGCAGCCGGGGTTTCTAAGGTTTACCACCGTGCCGTTCGATCGCCTGTAGTTCTCATTCGTAGGGTTGTGAACGATGTCGGGAGGTGGAGGAAGAGGCTTCCAATTATAAATCAGTGGTAGAACCGCGGGGTATTTTAGGTATTACAAATAATTTAACGATTTTCATGACATATCTTTAACGAGAGAGAATCACGGGATACAACGGTAAACATTAAAGATATTTTGAGGATATTGTTGACAATATATTTATAGGAAGGGTATATTTGACATAATCAATATTTATGAGGCTATTTATTTAAAAAACCCCAAACCAATATTTACTGTAGCTGGCTTTTTTGGCCATGCCTTTTTTGAGATGTCGTACTTCGTTCTGCCCTTCCAGTTTTTTACGGCGATCTGACTCAGCAGCCCATCATATTTTTGACAACATAAACCCTGTAGTAATTTCTCAATCAGAAACATACGAATGCAGTTTTCAAAACCAGTAAAAACAAGGTTATCCAGGTTTGAAATTATCTGCAGTCTTCTGGATTAACATGTTTTTAAAGAGTTTTGCACCGGAGATAAAAATCGGATAAGAAAATGTATCATATGGGTGGATAAGACGTTGGAAGTTCAGCAATTTACGAGATTCTAATCATAAAGAAAATATCATAAAACAGTGTGATATGAAATACTCCTGTATTATTCAAGTTATCATATATACCTCTATAATATATCATATTTCATCATTTATATCTCTGCCATCATCTACCATTTGTTGAACTTAATTTTAAACAAATCAGAATGAGAAACATACTCATACATATACTCTTATTTAACCTTCTCGCATAATCAATACAATGGCATATGTATATATAGCCCTATTAACCTTTCGTATCATCTTGTATACTCATCTGAAACATTATATTTTACATGTTCAATAGAATACTCTGTTAACACCGACAGTGTTAAGAACCTAAGGAACATAAGTAGAATAATATTCCTTCATATAGGGGGTATACGTGATAATATCAAACATAGAGAGAGATAGAGTAGCATACATAAGATTCAAAGGACATAAATGTGATTATCTCAAATAGTATTCCATGATCTTTCATAACATTTTCAAATAATCTATTTTATAATATTTTTGCAAATAAATATGGTTTCCTAATTAATGGCTGATCTATTATTTGATCAAAACTTTTAAAATTATATGTACAACTTGTCTATACGAAATGGAAAATAGAAACAAAATCAGAATGGAAGTAGAAGTCAAAGTCGAAACTCACGTCGTGCTTCAGCGACGTCAATGGACTCCAGCGGAGTCTAGATGATGAGAGCCGACCCGCTAGTCCACACTCTAAATCCATAGGGCTATGATGATGACTCACTGGAGCCGTAGCCAAACTTATCACTGTCAGTGATCAGACAGAGGAATAAATAGGAGAGAGAAAATAAAGAGAGAGAGAAAGAGAATGCTATTTAACTATACTCTCCATTATCTCTCGCATGCACCTTGAAACAAACCCTCTCTCACATTTTTTTATTCTACTTTTATTATTCTTGTCACGTCCCGTACTCTATACCGTCGAGGTATTATCTGCTTGTTAGACGCACTCTTTATTGTGAGATATCGTCTTATCTTTTTATCAGTTTGGAGAGGGGGATTTCTGCAGCCCATTCAAAGAGCAGCCCAACTAGGCCCGGCAGGGCCCAATGAGGCCAAGCTCACCCAAGTGACAGCCCACAGGGCCCACTTAGGGAAGAAAGCCGAATAAATAGCGCTCGAGGGAACAACCCTCCTAGGCGGCCTCAAGGCTTGGAGGGCCCGAGCATCGGCCAGGTCACAAGAAAGGCCCGCGCCCGAGCCATCTCTCCGCCCGGGAGAAGGAGGCGTAGGCTAGCCTATCCGACCCATCTTTTACCGAGCTAAGCCTATCGCACGGATAGGGCTGGCCCCTCTGAGCTCGGAATGACCGACGAATGCTTATCTTTGCAGCCGTTAAGAGTCCGCAGCAGGCAAGAATTCAGGAAGGCAATGGACTTCTTCTTCCCCACGATGATAATGCTACCACGATAAGGCCATAAAAATCCACGATGAGGACGTAACCCCCACCTGAAACCCCTCGGTTGGCAGGACTCCAAGAGACGACGTACTATTTAAACCAGGGATACCCTCCGGCTAAAGGTAAGCCAATAAAGGTAATCATACACCCAAAACTCCTGAGCAAGAACCGCTTCACCCTTCTGGTGGAGAGGGATCTCGCGCACAAGCTCTCTCCTCCCTACTATTGCTCCCACCATAGCTCCACTGACTTAAGCATCGGAGGGTTTGCCCCAGGGATTCCCCCTGGTCCCTCTGATCTGTTTCCCTGTCTTGCAGTTCACGATCTGGTGATCCTCAGCCCGCTCAGGACCAGCGCGAGATCACGCCTCTTCATCTGGCGCCGTCTGTGGGAAACGCACGAAAAGCCAGTATGGTGTGAAGGAGCTCAGGGAGGAGGTCCACCGGTGACAGGGGTAAGGCCGTGGTAGCGACGGGGGATGGCCCTTCTAGGGCCTCACAGAACCCTCCCTCAAACGACAGCGTCCCCGCCGACGGACCGCCACCCCATCCTGCGGCGGTAGGGCTACCCCCCGACGATGGCACCGAAGCCTTCTAAGCCCTCAACGCGAAACTTGATGCCCTTGTGGAACTCATGAGGGCCCAGGCGGCTAGGGATGGAAGGTCCCGCGCTCCGTCAGGGAGCCCTCCCCGCGGAAAGACGTCCCAGCACACCGCCGGAGGTCGCTTCACCCTCCGCGGCCAGCAGCTCATCCGCAACAGGATTGGAGGACCCTCGCAGGCTCCATCTCCGGAGCAAGAGGCTGCCTCCACGCCAAGAAGGGGAGAACTGGGGGTGCGGCGTTCGAACCCGGAAGCTGACATCCCCAGAGATTGCCAAGATGCTCCCCCCAACCCCACAGCACGACAGCAACCGGAACTATCCCTCCGGCTGCGGGATTTCGAGAGACGCTTTGCAGAACAGGAGCGCGCCCTCCGCGCCCTGTAGAAGACCTCTTTCCCGGAGGACGAGGAGAAATCCTCATTCTCCGAGTACATCTTGAAGGCAGAGGTATCTCCCAGAACCTCCATTCCGACCTTCAAGCCCTACGACGGCCAGGGTGACCCAGCCGATCATTACGACATCTTTGACGCTCTGATGACTCTGCACGGAGTGTCCGATGCCATCAAGTGCCGAGCCTTTGTGACCACCCTGGTCCAAGGCGCTCAAGCATGCTTCCGGGCCCTCGCCCCCGGGTCCATCCGAGACTTCAAGTAATTTGGGCGAGTCTTCAAAGAGAGTTTCGCCGGAAGTGCCCCCCTAAGGTCGGTAGCGGGGCTCCTGGCCCTCAAACAGGCGCAAGGGGAAAGACTCCGGGCTTATATTCACCGATTCAAATCGGAAGCCCTGAGAATCCCCCGCCTGGACGTGGCCTCAGCCACAACCGCACTGACTGGGGGCACCCCGGACGAGAATCTCCGCCGCGAACTTGTCCTCCACCCTCCCTCGACCCTTGCCGAGCTAGTGACTCTGGCACTGCGCCATGCCGAGTGCGAAGAAGTGCTCAGCGCTTGCCGAGACGCAACCAGCTCGGGTCGAGAGGGGGACAAGAAGCGGGCTCCCGAGCCAAACTCAGGCCCTGGGAAAAAGAGAGACCGTGATGGGGAGCGCAAGCGGAAGTACGAGCGTTACACCCCACTAGCTACCCCGGTCTATGAGATTTATGAAGACATCAAAGACTCGGGACTCCTCCGCCAGCCTGAGCCGATGAGGTCGAAGAACCGTAATCGCGACAAGCATTGCTTGTTCCACAGCGACCACGGGCACCACACCGGTAACTGCCACCAGCTCCAGGACGAGATCGAGCGCCTCATCCGTCAGGGGCACCTGGCTCGGTTTACAGCCGAGCGCAAAGAAGACCGAGGCGCCGCAGAGGAGATCGACAACGCCCCCCGAGGGGTCTACATCAACGTCATCTCCGGAGGGACAGCATCAGGAGACGACAGAAGCCGAGGAAGGAAGCGTCATGCCGAGCGGGCGAGCCGAGCCATAGAGCCCCTCAAGGCCCCGCCGAGTGAGCCCCAGGTCATAGTCTTCTCCGACCGAGATCTGGAAGGGCTGAGCACCCCGCATGACGACGCCCTCGTTATCTCGGCCACAATAAACCATTGTAACATAGATAGGATCCTAGTTGACAATGGGAGTGCCCCTGATGTATTGTCCTATGACTATTTCCTTAAGATGGGGGAGGATCCATCCAAACTCCACCCGGTCCGAACCCCCCTCTGCGGGTTTAATGGCCTGGCCACCTATCCCGAGGGAGCCCTAAGCCTGCCGGTTACCCTCGGCACCCCATTCAGAACCGTTATGGTCATGGTGGACTTCATAGTGATCAAGGGTATGATAGCGTACAACGCCATCTTCGGCCGGGGAATCCTCAGCCGAATAAAGGCCGTACCATCTACCTATCACCAAAAAATGAAGTTCCCCACCAAAAACGGGTTGGGGGAAGTCCAAGGTAACCAGGCCACGGCCAGAAGGTGCTACAATATCTCGGTGGAAGCCACAAGGCCGAACGGGAAAGATCAGGGTCCCCGGGGAGTCGAGGATAAAACCGCAACCACCGAGCCTGGTGGCGAATTACTGACGGTTTTCCTAAACGATGACCCGACCCTAGGAGTAAGGATCGGAGCTGACCTACCACCCAAGGTTCAGCATCAATATAAAGAATTCCTTTCTGAGTACATCCGAGTCTTTGCTTGGTCCGATGATCAACTGCCTAGAATACCAGAGGAGACCGTGATGCACAAGCTAAACCTCGACTCCGCCATGAAGCCCGTACAGCAGCGTAGAAGGAAACATGCACCAGAGAAACAGACGATTATCAAGGCGTAGGTCACCAAGGGACAAGAGACTGGCCTTTTTAGACCGGTCCTGTACCCGACGTGGCTAGCCAACGTCGTCCTGGTACCTAAAGCTTCGGGCAAATGGCGGATGTACGTGGACTTCACCGATCTGAATAAGGCCACTCCTAAGGACTGCTATCCGTTACCGAGCATCGACCAATTGGTTGACTCAACCTCGGGCAACGAGATACTCAGCTTCCTAGACATCTATTCAGGTTATCATCAGATCAGAATGGATCCAGAAGATATCGAGAAGACCGCCTTCATCACCGACTACGGCGTATACTGCTACACCCGGATGCCTTTCGGGTTGAAGAACGCTGGAGCTACGTATCAAAGGCTGGTCAATCACATGTTCGAGGAGCAGTTAGGTCGGAACGTCGAGGCTTACATTGACGACATGCTCGTCAAGACCCCCAACGCCCAAGATCACTTCACCGACCTCGCCAAAACCTTCGGCACCCTCCTGAAGTACAACATGAAGCTCAATCCTGCCAAGTGCGCCTTCGGAGTAAGATCTGGGAAGTTCCTGTGTTTCTTGGTCACTCAACGTGGGATCGAGGCCAACCCCGACAAGGTCCAGTCCATCCTGGACATGCGCCCGCCCACTTGCGTCAAGGACGTCCAGCGCCTAACTAGGTGTGTCGCCGCTCTCAGCCGCTTCCTGTCCCGTGCGGCCGAACGATGCTTGCCCTTCTTCAAACTTTTAAGGGGGCCCAAATTGGCATCTGCTACATTCGCATGGGATGAGGAATGCCAGAGAGCGTTCGCCGAGCTCAAGGAGTTCCTGGCCTCGCCCCCGGTGCTCTCCAAGCCCGTTCCGGGCGAAGTCTTGCTGCTCTATCTCTCGGCAACACCATCCACAGTCAGCTCGGTCCTGGTTAGAAATGACTCAGGAATCGAGAGGCCGGTCTACTACACTAGCAAGGTGCTCAACAAGGCTGAGAGGAGGTACCCCGCAACCGAGAAACTCGTGCTAGCGTTGGTTACCTCCGCCAAGCGCCTCCGACCCTATTTCCAAGGGCACCCCATCACCGTGCTAACCGGCGAACCATTGAAGAAGATTCTAGCCCACCTCGAAGCTTCAGGGTGACTCGTCAAATGGGCAATCATGCTTGGGGCCTACGATATCTCATACCGCCCGCGCTCGGCTATGAAAGGCCAAGCGCTCGCCGACTTCATCGCCGAGAGGACCATCCCGACTGAAGAGAGATCTCCGTCTGCGCCCGGGCCGACCTGGGAACTATTTATCGACGGATCTTCCAACTCGGTCGGTAGTGGTGCAGGGATCCTTCTGAGGTCCCCCGAAGGAGTAGAACTACAGTACGCCTTGAAATTTACCTTGCAGGCATCCAACAACGCTTCCGAGTACGAGGCCCTTATCTAGGGAGCTCGCATGGCCCGACGGTTGGGGGCTGAGCTAGTCAAAATCCACACCGACTCACAGCTGGTCGCTAGCCAAGTCAACGGCGAATACGAAGCTCGAGAGGCACCAATGATCAAATACCTCCAGCTGGTCAGAGGTTTGGCCCAATAGTTCAAGGGATTCGAGGTAGTCCGAATAGCTCGGGAGGAAAACTCCCGAGCGGACGCCCTCTCTCGATTAGCCTCCTCTCTCGACCCTTAGGGTACCCGATCAGTCCTCCTTGAAGAGCTAGAGCACCAGAGCATTGACTCGGAGCTCCTGGCCGTTGACTCGGCCCTTCCAAGTGACTGGCGCTCCCCCTACCTATCTTGGCTCCAGGACTTCCGAGAGCCCTCCGACCCTCGGGAAGCACGCCGAATGAAGTATCAAGCCCGGCGCTTCGTCATCCTCGACGACACTCTCTACCAGAGGTCCTTCTCCGGTCCCCTCCTGAAGTGTCTCGGCCCCGACGAAGCCAACCGAGCCATCCAAGAGACTCATGAAGGCCTGTGCGGAGCGCACTCAGGAGGAAGATCGCTCGCCAGGATCCTGCTACGGCAGGGCTACTGGTGGCCCACCCTGCAGCGCGACTGCACAGCCCACGTACAACAGTGCGACCGATGCCAGCGATTCGACCACTTGGTCCATCAGCCGGCTACGGAGCTCATCACCCTTACCGAGCCCTATCCCTTCGCTCGGTGGGGGATCGACATTCTCAGGCCGTTCCCTGCGGCTTAGTCCCAGAAGAAGTTCATCACCGTCGCCATCGACTACTTCACCAAGTGGATCGAGGCAGAAGCCACCGCAAGGATCACCGAGACAGTCGTCTAGAGTTTCGTATGGAAGTTGATCATTTGTCGCTTCGGCATCCCCCGGGTGATAGTGAGCGACAACGGTCGGCAATTCGATTCTCGTTATTTCTGAGAAAAATGCGCCAACCTAGGCATTCGCAACCACTTCACTCCAGTCGCCCACCCTCAGGCCAACGGGCTAGTCGAAAATGCCAACAAGACTATCTTAAAAGGCATAAAGAACAGACTCGGCAAGGCCAAGGGTAGCTGGCTCGAGGAACTGCCTAGCGTACTTTGGTCACACAGAACGACTCACAGAACGGCAATCGGTGAGAGTCCTTTCCAGCTGGTGTATGGCACTGAGGCCGTTATTCCATTAGAGGTTGCCAACCCTTCTCTCTGAGTCATCCGCTTCTCGCCCGAGGTAAACGAGCAAAAGCTACTCAAAAACCTCGACCTAACAGATGAGCTCCGAGAGATCGCCCGCACCCGAGCAATAGAATACCAGCGCCGCCTCACTTGGTACTACAACGCCAAAGTCCGAGACAGGCACTTTCAACCGGGAGACTTCATCCTCAGGAAAGCCGAAGCCTCTCGACCACTAGAGGCGGCGGGCAAGATATCCCCTAACTGGGAAGGCCCCTACCGAGTGGTCGAGACGCTCGAGAAAGGTGCGTACAGGCTAGCTACAACGGAAGGGGAACCCATCCCTCGGACGTGGAACGCAGCCGCACTACGCAAATTCTACTTTTAAAGTTGTACAAATAATTTGAGGGAAATAAAACTCTCTTCTTTTCATTCAATTGTTGGTACATCAGAAAGGCAAAAGCCAGTACATTGCATAGCAAAAAGCAAAAAATCCATCTAGCACCACTGCAAGAGGCCATCGCTCGTCCGACTCGGTCTTGATCTCCTTGCGTCCAGCCACTGACTCTGCCTCGCGCAGAAACTGGCTCGGTTAAAGGGCGGTCGACCCAGTTGGCTCGGGTGGCCCGTGACAAAGGTGACAGAGGGATTAAAAAGAAGGAAGGCTACCTTCCAAGTTGAACTTGGAAGAGGAAGAGGGAAGGAACGCCTATGAAGGCCTCCTCCTTTCCAACCTGCCAATTCTTTGGAACGTACAGAGAGCAAGCAGCCTCCGCAGAGTGAAAGAAATGACAGGGGAGGGCCCAGAAAGGAGGGAGCTTAATTTGCTTCCTCCCCACCCCTGGAGCAAGCAGAGAGAGAGTGGCGGCGGGTGTCCCGGATGCCCCCATCCGTCCTCCATCTCGGCGCCCCCCGGGAAGCCTCGCGGGAACTGATAAAGGGTAAACGGCGTGCCTCCGCACATCGAACCCTCTCCAGATCCGCGCGATGACCATCGGACCCGTTTCAACCCCGCGCGACGACCATCGGACCTACTCAACAGCCCAAGGCAGCAAGAACTCTCTGCTCCTCCATCACCGGCAGCGTCGTCTTCCGAAGGATCCTCCATGCTCCGAATGCAACGGCACAGCGCAACGTGGAGAAGGGGTGAGGAAAGACTGTTAGTGAAAATCCTAAGCGGTGGAGAGGAAGGGACGCCCTTCGGTCTTTTTATAAGTCTAAGGGAGACTACTTCCCTTAAATGACTCCCCCCTCAAAAACACGCCAAAGGATTTTTCCCCTCTGAACGGTCACCTCAAATCCCTCATTTTCCGCCTCTGTGGGATACACGAAGTGGCATGGCATTCAAAGCGTGAGAGAACGGAACGACACCCTATCAGGAATCCACCCAACCAGCATGCGAAAACCACACAAGACGTATCGACACTTTCCAACTACTACCGATACGCTAATCAAATTACGGTAAGGAACGCAAGAAGCAAGTAAGTCATTTATTGCCTCACAAAAATAAAATCATTCTTTTTTTCATAAAAGGAAAAGAGACAAACAGAGAAAGAGGCAAAATAAAGCGATACATCAAGCCTTGGGCCCACTTTGAAGCTCAGGAACGGAAGGCACGGGTGGTTCGCCCCCGGCACCCTCGGTGACGGCCGGCCCTGGCACTGACCCCGCCTGTGCGGGAACTGCCTCAGCCACGAGCCCTCCCGAGGCAATCGGAGTTGGCGACCCCTCAGGCGAAGAGCCCTCTGGATCTTCCCCGCCCGACGCAGAAGAGCTAGAAGCTGACTCATCCGAGTCATAGCACTGGCCCGAGGGGAAATGGATCCCAGAGTCTTGCTCGTCGGCGTAATCCACTGCCCGGCGATAACCCTGCTTGAACCCCTTGCGGGCGCCTCGGCGAAGCGCTATCTCGTAGTATGGAAGGGCAGCTTCCTGAAGGTCAGCTCAGTAGGCCTCTGAGCCCCTGTACTGCTCGATCGCCTCCGCCCCGACCTGCCCCATCCTTTCAGCAAGTTCGGCCAACTTCCGCTCCACCTCGGACGCTCGCTCCTCTGCCTCCGCCATCCGTCTCTCTGCCTCGATCGACTTCCGCTCGGCCTCGGCCGCCCGCTCCTTGAGCTCGATCGACTTTCGCTCGGCCTCGGCCGCCCGCTCCTCGAGCTCGATCGACTTCTGTTCGGCCTCGACCGATCGCTTCTCCGCCTCAGCTCGGTCCGCCTCGGCCTCCGAATGACGGTGCTCCGCTGCCTCCGCCCGGTCCAGCAACTCAGCGCGCTCAGCCTCCCAATGGCCGTCTAGCTCGAGATGGTGAAGGCGCTCCTCCTCAAGGAGTTTGTTCTTCCTCTCGAGCGACACCCGAGCATTGGCCAGCTGCTCGGTCAACGCTCCGGCTTCCAGCCGGCTCGATCGCGCCAAATCCCTGATCGTGGAGAACTCCCGTTGAAGCCCCTCGTGCGCCTCATTGAGTCGGGCTAGCTTCCTCTCACACCCTCCGAGAGTCCAGGCGAGATTCGACCGCTCTAACTTCATCCGGGCGTAGGTCTCCGCCATGGTGGCCCCCATCTGGGCCATGATCAAGCCGCCCTCCATGATGACGTTGAGGATCCCGGAAGGAGAATGGCGCCTATCTCCTCCTCTCATCCTCGCGGACACCTCGCGGTAGAGCTTGTACAGATTGCTCGAGATACCGAGCCTCTCCAAGGCCTCCGGCATGGACACCCGTTCCGCCCCTGGCACCGCGCCGGAAGGCCCAGACCGAGCTGCTGAAACGGCCTCCCCGCGCACTACGGTCGGTTGGGGTTGCGACGCCTCCGTAGGCGAACCCCCAACCTCGACTGACGCAGCAAACCCGGTCACTCCGGGCACCACCGATGTTTGGGGTTGCAACGCCCTCGCAGGCGAACCCCCAACCTCAACTGTCTCGGCCCGCGTTTCACTGCCCGAGACATCGCCAACCTCGACCGGTCCCCCAGTCTCGGTCTTGTCTGCTTCAGCTCCGGCCCCCTCTGTTCCCACCGAGGGGAGAGCCGACCCACCGTCACCACCCTCTGAGGGCCCCCTGGTCTCCTCGGCCCCCTCTCGCCCGGTGGATGGGGGAGCCGACCCGGTAGGGTCGGCCCCATCTTGCCCCTTAGAGGGGAGCGCCGCCGAGCTAGAGTCGCCCCCAGCAGTGGCGAGAAGGCCGGCCTTCTTGGCCCGCTTCTTGGCCTTCGCGGCTTCCCGCAACCTTCCCTCCATGGGATCTTGCGCTTTGCACCGCCCGGTCGTGAAGTTCCCTCGGATGCCTCCCCCTTGCCCTTATCCCGGGCTTGGGAGCGACACACAGGAGCGTCAGGCTCATCAGCCGCCGAGTCATCTCCGAGATCGACGACCTCAGCAGCCTCCTCCAGAGGCTCCCGCCTGATGTCTACAACAGAGAAGAAGGCATGGTCAGGAAAAGAGAGATGATTCCCACCCCTGAAGAAAAATCCGAGTGGTGGTACCTGACGGTTTCAGCCGCGTAAGGAGGCACCGTTCGACATTCTCCGGCATCACCAATTCCTCGCTCGACTGGCGATTCTTTAGCAGACGAGCGGCATTTTTCTCCACGTGAGGAGGGAACTCCTCCTGTCGGGGAGGAATGTTCGGATGAAAGTTGGGCATCACCTGGCACCTCCAGGTTTTGTCCACCGCCTCCGCCTTCACCCAGAAGAATTGGGTCTTCCACCCTTTGTGCGAGGTATCCTTTGCCGCCAGTGGAATACAACTCATGTTCCTCCGCGCCTGAATGAAGTAAAAGCCCTTCCCCGCCGACGGATGCGCTTTCAACTCAAAGAAATAATGAAAGAGGTCCAAGGAAGGAAGAATCCCATGCTGGCGGCAGAGGATTCGAAAAGCGGAGAGAAGAAGATACAAGTTGGCCACCAACTGGATGGGCGCCAACTTGAAGAAATTCAGGAGCGTGAGAACAAAGGGCTCGAAAGGATGATGAAACCCGCCCTTCCACGCCAGAAGAAAACTGCAGATATGACCCGTGCGATTGTCCAGGCTCATCTCGTACGGGGCAGCGGCAGCAAAGCTGTATCTGAGAGGCAAGTGAAATCGGTGCTCCAGCTTGTTCACCTCGGCTTCCCCCAGCTCGCTGCAATTCGGGACCGGCACCCTTACCTCCAACTCCTCACCCGAATGCTGGCCCGCCATGGAACTCAAGGAGGAACTGGAAGCAAAACTCTCGCAAGAACCCGAAGACTCCGGGAGAGAAGGAAGTTGCCGGACCGCCTCCGCGGTCATGCGCGCCAACTACTCAAACGCCGCCGCGAGGTCATGCTCCTCCGTCGTGACTTCACGGCGCATCAAGGAGCCCCAAAAGCAGAGGAGTGAAGGAAAGCCAAAAACCCTAGAGAGTCTGGGATGACAAACATCGCCCAACGCCTATAAACCCTTGTGGAAGGCGGCGCGTTGTTCTAACCTCCGAGAAAAAGGGGGCCCCTTCATTTCAAATCCGTCAGGATCATTATTATTACGGGCCCAAGAGACCATGGCACGTGGCTACTTAACACCGTCAGATCTCCACCCACCTGAGCCACGCCGGTCCGACGCCCTCATAAACTACTCAACCGAGCCTCCTTTGGCTCGGGAGTAGGAGGGGGACAAGTGGAGAGGGGGATTTCTGCAGCCCATTCAAAGAGCAGCCCAACTAGGCCCGGCAGGGCCCAATGAGGCCAAGCTCACCCAAGTGACAGCCCACAGGGCCCACTTAGGCAAGAGAGCCCAATAAATAGCGCTCGAGGGAACAACCCTCCTAGGCGGCCTCAAGGCTCGGAGGGCCCGAGCATCGGTCAGGTCACAAGAAAGGCCCGCGCCCGAGCCATCTCTTCGCCCGAGAGAAGGAGGCGTAGGCTAGCCTATCCGACCCATCTTTTACCGAGCTAAGCCTATCGCCCGGATAGGGCTGGCCCCTCTGAGCTCGGAATGACCGACGAATGCTTATCTTTGCAGCTATTAAGAGTCCGCAGCAGGCAGGAATTCAGGAAGGCAAGGGACTTCTTCTTCCCCACGATGATAACGCTCCCACGATAAGGCCATAAAAGCCCACGATGAGGACGTAACCCCCACCTGAAACCCCTCGGCTGGGAGGACTCCAAGAGACGGCGTACTATTTAAACCAGGGATACCCTCCGGCTAAAGGTAAGCCAACAAAGGTAATCATACGCCCAAAACTCCTGCGCAAGAACTGTTTCACCCTTCTGGTGGAGAGGGATCTCGCGCACAAGCTCTCGCCTCCCTACTATTGCTCCCACCATAGCTCCACTGACTTAAGCATCAGAGGGTTTACCCCAGGGATTCCCCTTGGGCCCTCTGATCCGTTTCCCTGTCTTGCAGTTCACGATCTGGTGATCCTCAGCCCGCTCAGAACCAGCGCGAGATCACGCCTCTTCATCCACCTTCATTTCAAATCCGTCAGGATCATTATTATTACGGGCCCAGGAGACCATGGCACGTGGCTACTTAACACCGTCAGATCTTCACCCACCTGAGCCACGCCGATCCGACACCCTCATAAACTACTCAACCGAGCCTCCTTTGGCTCGGGAGTAGGAGGGGGACAAGTGGAGAGGGGGATTTCTGTAGCCCATTCAAAGAGCAGCCCAACTAGGCCCGACAGGGCCCAATGAGGCCAAGCTCACCCAAGTGACAGCCCACAGGGCCCACTTAGGGAAGAAAGCCCAATAAATAGCGCTCGAGGGAACAACCCTCCTAGGCTGTCTCAAGGCTCGGAGGGCCCTAGCATCGGTCAGGTCACAAGAAAGGCCCGCGCCCGAGCCATCTCTCCACCCGGGAGAAGGTGGCGTAGGCTAGCCTATCCGACCCATCTTTTACCGAGCTAAGCCTATCGCTCGGATAGGGCTGGCCCCTCTGAGCTCGGAACGACCGACGAATGCTTATCTTTGCATCCGTTAAGAGTCCGCAGCAGGCAAGAATTCAGGAAGGTAAGGGACTTCTTCTTCCCCACGATGATAACGCTCCCACGATAAGGCCATAAAAGTCCACGATGAGGATGTAACCCCCACCTGAAACCCCTCAGCTGGCAGGACTCCAAGAGACGGTGTACTATTTAAACCAGAGATACCCTCCAGCTAAAGGTAAGCCAACAAAGGCAATCATACGCCCAAAACTCCTGAGCAAGAACCGCTTCACCCTTCTGGTGGAGAGGGATCTCGCGCACAAGCTCTCTCCTCCCTACTATTGCTCCCACCATAGCTCCACTGACTTAAGCATCGGAGGGTTTTCCCCAGGGATTCCCCTTGGGCCCTCTGATCCGTTTCCCTGTCTTGCAGTTCACAATCTGGTGATCCTCAGCCCGCTCAGGACCAGCGCGAGATCCCGCCTCTTCATCCACCTTCATTTCAAATCCGTCAGGATCATTATTATTACGGGCCCAGGTGACCACGACACGTGGCTACTTAACACCGTCAGATCTCCACCCACCTGAGCCACGCCGGTCCGACACCCTCATAAACTACTCAACCGAGCCTCCTTTGGCTCGGGAGTAGGAGGGGGACAAGTGGAGAGGGGGATTTCTACAGCCCATTCAAAGAGCAGCCCAACTAGGCCCGGCAGGGCCCAATGAGGCCAAGCTCACCCAAGTGACAGCCCACAGGGCCCACTTAGGGAAGAAAGCCCAATAAATAGCGCTCGAGGGAACAACCCTCCTAGGCGGCCTCAAGGCTCGGAGGGCCCGAGCATCGGTCAGGTCACAAGAAAGGCCCGCGCCCGAGCCATCTCTCCGCCCGGGAGAAGGAGGCATAGGCTAGCCTATCCGACCCATCTTTTACCGAGCTAAGCCTATCGCCCGGATAGGGCTGGCCCCTCTGAGCTCGGAACGACCGACGAATGCTTATCTTTGCAACCGTTAAGAGTCCGTAGTAGGTAGGAATTCAGGAAGGCAAGGGACTTCTTCTTCCCCACGATGATAACGCTCCCACGATAAGGGCATAAAAGCCCACGATGAGGACGTAACCCCCACCTGAAACCCCTCGGCTGGCCGGACTCCAAGAGACGGCGTACTATTTAAACCAGGGATACCCTCTGGCTAAAGGTAAGCCAACAAAGGCAATCATACGCCCAAAACTCTTGAGCAAGAACCGCTTCACTCTTCTGGTGGAGAGGGATCTCGCACACAAGCTCTCTCCTCCCTACTATTGCTCCCACCATAGCTCCACTGACTTAAGCATGGGAGGGTTTGCCCCAGGGATTCCCCCGGGGGCCTCTGATCCGTTTCCCTATCTTGCAGTTCACGATCTGGTGATCCTCAGCCCGCTCAGGACCAGCGCGAGATCACGCCTCTTCACAGTTCATCAAATGCGAGGGCGTACCAGTCACCTAAGTCACAATGTGTTCAGGTTTCGAGATTAGAGTGGTCCGAAGCTTGTGGTGCACTCCGTCTGACTAACCAGACAATTGTGAGTATCGGGTCGGGACTAGAACTCGCCGCGCCATAAAGATCACATCGTTAATTACATCTCCTCGGAGAGAGAAAAATCTATGATTAATCGACAAGATAAGGGGCCTTATGGCCTGAAAATGAAAATTTGAGAAATGAGCGAAAGATGAGTTGAAGAGCATTAAAATCCCCTAAGCTAGAGTGCAAAGAGATATTTAAAATCATGTCGATCGTATATTGACCATTTCATGTTCGGATAGAAATCCGAGTCGAAGAAATCCTAAGTATATATACGTAATACTGAGACGAATGTATGCCGAGGTACGACAAATTTAATATTTGAGTCATTGAAGCACGTGTCGCATTTAATGAGATATTGGCCCAGGACAAGATCCATTCGTGGCCATGATCGGGTGTTACCCGAGGGCCAAGCACGGCTTGCGGGACATCTTTAGTATCTCCCTCATGCCGGGCTCAAGGGGACAAGGACTTCCAGATCAAATGTCATTAATTCTTTAAATTTGCCTTCTCTATTATTATATTTTTATGGCATTTCTTTTATTATTGTATTATTTATTTATTTATTTATTTATTTAAACACTGGTATTCATTATTCGTTCTTCTTCCTTTTGTTATTTCGTCCATCTTTTTTTTGATTCCTTTTTTTTGATTTGGTTATTTGCCATCAGTTTATTGATCAATTGTTTATTTTATCATTATTGTTATTATTTTATTATTATGTTCTTTTCCCCATATATATATATATATATATATATATATATATATATATATATATATATATATAGCGGATTAGGGAGGACGGGGCACAGGCTGCGTCAATGCAGGGACTGGCCTGCGTCGACGTAGAGACTAGTTCCCTCCGCCTTTCTACCTTCTCTTCCTCTTCTCTCTCTCTCTCTCTCTCTCTCTCTCTCTCTCTCTCTCTCTCTCTCTCTCTTTTAAAAGGATGAGTCGATGCAGGGGCTGCCTACATCGACACAACACGCAAAGGGGGAAATCAACCCCAGGGGCCAGCAAGGACGGGGTCGACGCTGGGGATGTGTCACGTCCCAAGCCATGTGTGCAGTGGAAGCAACTCGGGGAAAACATGGACAGTCGGCAATACGCCTCAAACTAGCAATATAATCACAGCGCAATAAACATCCACATAAAAAGGAATGCATAATAATTGACCAAAAATCTAACTTATATTGATAATAATCAAAGTGCATAAATGTTTGACTCTCTTTTGACATAAAGATAGACTAGACTCAATAAAAGGAAAAATTACATCATGATTCTAACTAATGACACTATTAGGCTTCTCTCTTGACTTTAATCGCTCTCGGATCCGCCACTTGTATAGTCTGAATTCGACCTGCTAGTATTTCCTGAAAAGATTAGAAAAGTAGGGTAATGAGCATACTTGTCCAACAGGTATCTTCGTATCAACGTGAAGGCATAGTTTAAGTAATTAACATTTTGAGCTCTAGAAAGTAGGATAAAAGAAATATGGTAAAACATGCGATAAAACCATAATAACAACATGAGTAACGAGATGTAGATCATAAGGATATGAATGTTCATGTAGAATGCAAGCATGATCAAGCAAGTTGACCTTTCACGAACGAGAATGTACAAGCACTTAACAAGAACGCACTTTCATAACCATAAAGGCTATGCACTAGAAAGTCATGTAACAATGATGCACTATCAAGCATGTAAATGGCCCCGTGGATTTCACGTGTCTATAAAAAAGTACTCCCGATGCAATGCGACGCCAGTGTTCATCATACCTCATGGTTTATATTATATTTCTGGCAATCAGCTGAGGGGGCTAGTGTCGAGCCCTTGGACACAATCAGCGCCCGATCTGCATCTTCACGTTATAAATCAAGCTACTTCTATGAGATATAGCAATAAAGTATGGCCAGTAATGTAACAAGTCAAACAATAAGCTTATGATAACAAGATCAAGGTAAGAACGTACCAAACATGATCATAAGAGTTCAAAGACCAAATTAAAGACAAGATCATACCACGAAAATAAATCGGCAGCATAACGATACATTCTTTATCTTTCGTAATTTATTAATTATCCATTTGAACAAGGTTTTGGGTTCCCTATGATCAAAAGACCATCTAGGAGCTTATGAAAATCAACCCTTGGGTCAAACCCCGGGTTAAATAACACTTGAGACAGAAACGGTCATTGGCCGTTTTCTTCATATAGCGGTCTTAGCCTGGCCGCAACCCGAAAGTGGCAGTCACAGGATGGCCGCAACTAGACAAAGTCGATGCCATAAGGAAAGAAGGGTCGACGTTATGAAAACTCTAGGAGATAGCGGTCATGGGAAGGCCGCTACTTGACAGTTGCGATCTCCCGAGGGCCGCTACTAGCCAGACACAGAAAAATGTCGGTAACTTGAGTACTTCCTAGACAAATGGGCTTTTATGGTACAACAAGCTTGGCATCCTAGTGGGAATCCCAGGCTCGCGGAGACTCATGAAGGCCTTGAAACATGATCCCCTAGTCCGACAGAAGTAATATCCGCCGGAGAGGTTCACAAGTCCAAGAGGTGTTCCTATCACGTGCAAGTGTAACTAATCGTCACATACCGGGATATGTGCTTTGTACTTAACCAGAAAGACAGTAGATTAGAGTGAAGTGCATGAAACAACGATCAACACATCACAATAAACCATGTTCTATGAGCATAGAGAAAATGATTTAAATACAAACTATAGGAGTTTTGGCATGAAATTATCATAAGAATAAAATTTGCATTTAAAACATGTAAGACATGCAATCTATCAAGGATGAGGCATAATATAACCAATATCACGAATCTAGAGTCAAACTAGGAATAAGACCTAATTACTTGGGCTTAACATATAATTAATAGGGCTAATCTATAAGCTGTTTGGTGTTAACAAAGTGCAGACCACTGAAAGTAAATAGTGGTCATAGGAGGACTGCATCATGATGGTAGCGGTTCATTGCAGGGCCACTACATGATTATGGCGGTCTGATAGAGACCGTTTCTTGTCTATAGCAGACAGAAGTAAAATAGGACATGCAAGGCCTATTCTAAGGAAAATAAATGCAGGTAAACGTGCTAGACAGGAAGGTAAACATGCTACCACGAAAATCAAGTCATGGAGATACATATGTTTGCGTGAATTAAGTCAAAATTATCAATTTATTATAAAAGGGTAGGATTCATGCATGCTGTGATAACCTAGGTGCGCAGTTGAAATAAAATATCAAATTCTCCTAGTACAGTGCATGAAATCATGAGAAACCAGAGGACTTTTGTTCCTAATACGTTGATTCAGCCATCCATGAGATAACCTACCTCTGGGAATACTCCTAGAGTGCAAATTTTTAACCGGAAGATCGCCCTAGTTCCTGCACGTCTTGCACGAACCCAGCAACTTCCCGTCCTTCTATCTCCTCAACCTCTTATCCTAAATTCATAAAAATTGGAGGGTATGTAGAAGACATGAAGAGGAACGATACAGTCTAAAGAACAGACATAAAAATACCTTTGCTAGGGCTTCTAATCTCTTGATCTTTGCTGGACGGACACACTGGTTCCTGTGCGGTCTGTAGCGAACCAGCAACTTGTTGGGCTTATAACTCTCCAACGGCATTTCCTCCTAGCACGAGATTTTCAGGGGAATTACACAAAACTAAGGAGAACAAAATATTCTGAAGGATTGACATGAAATAACGTCATCTTACCGTCGAACCAGTCGAACCAAAAGTAAGGTTCGCGCAGGTCGAACCTAGATCCTATTTAAAGGGTTTGCTAGTGTTTGAGAGATTAGATCGAACTTAGAGTCCAAATTTGGAGTAGAACTGATCCCTAGAGAGTTCTATAGAGTTATCCACGCCAGATAATTAAGTTAGATCCAAGGCGATTTGATTGTGGAATTTCCAAGTTTTTCATGGCTCTCGCTGTTGCGATCACGGAAGCTGCAAGTGGTTGTCCTTGGACCACTATATGGTGGTAGCGGTCGCGCGATAGACCGCAATCATCCAGGGTGCCAGAAATTTAAATTTCTGTCAAACTCTTCCTATTTTTATCCTCTAATTATCCTATTAATTGGCGGATTTATCCTAAAGACGTTCTAGAGTATGGACTTGGGCCAGGAGGGTTTAGGATTGGGTTTGTGGGCCTAATATAAGTGGGCCATTGTGCTTGGTTATTAATTGGTCTTCCAATTCAATTTAATTAACCCAAAATATATTTAAAAGCCCATTAAGCCTCTTTAAATGCTTAATAATGGTTTAAAATTTTTAAAAATTCTTAGAAAAATCCAGGTTGTTACATGATGCATGCGTCGACCCAACGCGCAATAGGGGAGCTAGGCTGGGTGTTTGGACAAGGGGTGCGTCGACGCACTGTGTGCAGTGCGTCGACGCAGTCCCCAGCCAGGAATGCTCATAAAGGAATTGGATTCAGGATATTTGAGGCTGGCTTCAGCTTTTGACATATGCAGAAGAACTCATGCAATTTATGGGATGCAGGAGTGATCCTATCAAGCCAAATGCATGTGGCACGCAAGGGTTTGATTGGGTCTTCGCAAAGGGTGACCCTCGATACATGGCGGAGTCCTTGACTCACGCATAGTGGGGGTCTCCATCTGAACATAATCCGGATTTCATCCACACACCATTTGATATACCAAAGGGGGTTGTGGCACATGAGCCTTGAAGCACGCAGAATAGTATGAAGCTTTTATCTGAATTCATAAATCGAGGCATGCGAAAGGGGTGATGCCATATTCATTTCTGAGTAGAAGGGCAGACATACCCATGCTCATCAATCTTTAATGAAAGTTTTGCTGTGGATCGGTATGCACATGTAATGTTTGATCATTTCATGCAAATTTAGCGAATTTATCATGGTCATGAGATCTGTTCTAAATTCTCACACAGGGACTATTATGCAAGTGCTCATATGATTTGTTGATTTGTTTTATTTCTTTCTCTTTCTTTCTCCCTTTTTTATGGCAGAAAAGGCCTCAAAGAAGGGGGGGGGGTCGACCCCTTTGGATGAGGGGTCGACCCCTGTGCAGACTTTTGCAAGAGGGTGGCCCCAAACAGAAATGCCTCGAGGAGGGGTCGACCCTCCCGGGGGCTAGTTCTGAAATATGTGGGTTATTTTCTTTTTTTTGGAGGAGTATCAACTGTCCACAAGTAAACATGCATACTCTGTGCAAACGATCATGCCGAACTTTTGTTTGATATGGGTAACAGATCTCACGGCAGTCTCTTTTATTTTTCTTATTCTGTTTTCAGCAATTTTTAGAACTATGTCGCTCATGATCTTTGTTTGCTGTATATCAGTGCATACTAAAGTTTTTTTCAGTGATCCGCTCCCAGTGATTTGGAGTTTAGCTGACCTGTCATTCTTTTGTTATCAGTCTTCATGTTGCCTGGAAAAAATCTGGCAGCATCTCCCCTAGACTCGGAGCCTTGGAGGGGTTTAATCAGGTACACATCCACGGAGAAGCTCCGAGACGGCCCTAAAATGAGAAGGGTGCGCAAGGAAGCAGCAACACCCGAGGATGGGCACGGAAGCGGCAACATCATACGATCCGAACCTGGCACGGATATCCCATGGACTAGCCTACGAGGGGCTCCTGTGATCTGAGGGATGCCACAACCTCGATCCCGAGACATGGTCTTAGATTATCGCCATATTATATAGCCGTTGATATTCACTTTCTTCAAAAGGTCTTCCGGGAACTACGCTATGAAGCAACGAGTCCCTGGAGATTCGAGAGTGATCAAAACTCCGGAAGTCGAAGTTTGAAAAGAAAATATCCGATGTGGGATTAGGTCCCATGTTTCTCACCCCTTTGGCATCATGGCCATGAAATAGGTCCAAATCCCAAAGCGGGATTTTGAGAAGGAAATATGATCGTTATAAAATGAAAGGTGAAGCCACAAGAGAGAGACTCCCGATGGTTGGGGACCTCGGAGTCATATCCAGGGGCTTAGATAAACTCCGGGCCGGTGGCCACCGAATCGATCTAAGCATCGTTATCTAGATATCATGCTCGGAATTAAAAAGAAGTTTCCCTATCTCCTAGAAGAACAGAGAGGAGCAAACAGGAATCATACATTATGGCATTGGAGGAGATGACCACAGTTCATAAAAATAAACATCAGGGCTATGGGACCCGTATCTCTTTCATTTCTAAACATGAGTATCTACATCCAGGCCATATGAAGCCTTATAAATCACAGAGAAAGAAAAAAAGGGAAAGGGAAGATAATACAAAGGAACTCCACCCTCTCACTCACTCTTTCTCTCTTTTATAGCAGTAGCTCAGAGGCTCTTCAAGGATGCTTCTTGGAAGGACCTGAAGTGATTTCTTTCAAGGCTTCCAAAGGGGCTTTTTCCTCAAGGCTTCCAAGGGGCCTTCAAGCTTCACTGAGATGGCCTTTTATAAGGGATTGAAGCCCCTATTTTGGAGGGAACCCCCGACAATTCTCTCCTTCTTTTTCTTTGGTTTCTTATTTTCTGCTATCACCGTTGTTGCTGGCGTCTGTGCTATTGCTGTGTTGTCGATCGCGTGGTGCTACTGCTGCCGTTGCTGGCGTTGTTGCTGTTGACGTGGATGCTGGGCATGGCAGAGGTTGATGCCATGGCCGTCGCTGCTGCTTCGCAGGGGAGGGCGCGGCGGAGTAGAGGAAGGCCTTCTCCCTGCGCAGAATGGGTAGACCACCGGTCGACCATATTTCGCATGCCGTTATCATGTAGAGGAGGCGCGCGTCCTGGCGATGTCAATGGGCATTAAATGCCCTTCGCGCGGGAGGGAGAAGATGGTGAACAGTGAGGAGGAATCGCGAGGAGGGACACAGACATGCATGAACAGTGTCCTCAAATTTCCTCCTATTTTCATTTTTTGAAAAATCTATCTTTTCCCTTTAGGCTCTTCTTCCTCCTATTGTGCATATGCCCCTTTTCCTTTTTGTATTGGGCTTGGCCCACTCAACATCGGTCCATTTCATTAGGCCCTTCTCACTTCTTCTTCTTTCTTTTGTTTTCTTTCATTTGGGCCCATTTATGTCATTTTTTTCTTTCTTTTTTTTAGCGGGCAGGCTAGGGTGCGTCGACGCAGGGCCTTACTGCGTCAACGCATCCTTCATCAGTGTCATCTTTTCTCTCTCTCTTTTTTTTCTTTTTTTCCTTTTTTTTTGACGCCAACAAATGCCCCCCACCCGCGACTGTCATGAACGAGGGACGAGAAAGCGGGGCCTGCGGGTGTAGCTTATTACCCTGCAAGAATCTTCAGCTTCGCGCAAACGTTCTCGACCGTGAACTATATCGATTGGTCCTGATAAAGAATCAGGCGCCAATCAAGATTGGATCGTCGATATTTGGTCTATACCGCCGCAAGGATATCTAGTTTATCTAGTCCTAGATAGAAGGTCCAAACCATGGGGTTGTATTGATTATCATGGTGGGATAGATGGGTTGGCCTTGCCTGAGAGACCGGCGCCAACCCGTGTGGTATCGTCAGCATTGGGTTCATGCCGTCGCAAGGAATTCAATTTATCCGACTTAGACGAAAGGTCTAGGTCATGTCCTTTGGCTAAGACCCTGGGAGACCATGGGTACCGAGTTAAATGGTTTCATCGGTACTGGGATTGCACCGACGCAAGGAGTTCAGGTTTCTCTGGCTTAGATGGAAGGTCTAGGTCTTACTTCTCGGCTAAGACCCTAGAAGGCCACGGGCGCCGAGTTAAGTGGTTCATTGACGCTGGGATTGCACTGACGCAAGGAGTTCGGGTTTCTCCGACTTAGACAAAAGGTCTAGGTCGTACCCCTCGGCTGAGAACCTGAAAGGCCTTGGGCGTTGAGTTAAGTGGTTCATCGATGCTGGAATCGCATTGACACAAGGTGTTCGGGTTTCTCCAACTTAGACGAAAGGTCTAGGTCGTACCCCTCGGCTGAGACTTCGGAAGGCCATGGGTGCCGAGTTAAGTGGTTCATTGATGCTGGGATCACACCTATGCAATGAGGTTGGATTTCTCTGATTTAGATGAAAGGTCTAGGTCGTACCCCTCGGCTGAGACCCCAGAAGGCCATGGGTGCCGAGTAAAGTGTTTCATCGATGCTAGGATCGCACCGACGTAAGGAGTTTGGGTTTCTCTGACTTAGACGAAAGGTCTAGGTCGTACCACTCAGCTGAGACCCCGGAAGGCCATGGGTGTCAATTTAAGTGGTTCATTGATACTGGGATCGCACCGACGCAAGGAGTTTGGGTTTCTCCGGCTTAGACGAAAGGTCTAGGTCGTACGCCTTGGCTGAGACCCCGGAAGGCCATGGGTGTCGGGTTAAGTGGTTCATCGATGCTGGGATCGCACCGACGCAAGGAGTTCGGGTTTCTCTGATTTAGGCGAAAGGTCTAGGTCGTACCCCTCAACAAAGACCCCAGAAGGCCATGGGTGCCGAGTTAAGTGGTTCATTTATGCTGGGATCGCATCGACGCAAGGAGTTCGGGTTTCTCTGACTTAGACGAAAGGTCTAGGTCGTACCCCTCGGCAAAGACCCCGGAAGGCCATGGGTGCTTAGTTAAGTGGTTCATCGATGCTGGGATCTCACCGATGCAAGGAGTTCGGGATTCTCTGACTTAGACGAAAGGTCTAGGTCGTATGCCTCGACAAAGACCCCGGAAGGCCATGGGTGCCAAGTTAAGTGGTTAAGGTGACTCATTACACGAGCTCCGATATATTATCTTGTTCAATGTGAGGTATCAGTTTCAGTTGATTGTCGAGCTGAGGAAGCGGCGCATGGTACAACTTCAAGTGTTTCCCATTGAGGGGTGGAAATTGAACTTGCCCTCGATGGTTGACGATGACATAAGCACCGCCTTCATAAGCTTTCTAGACCACGTAAGGTCCTATCCAATTTTCATTTAATTTACCTTTGGGATTGGCTGCCATGACTTATTTTCGTTTGACCATGACTAGGTCTCCTTTCTTGAATTCTCGCTCTTTGACGAGTTTGTCAAAGGCACGGGCCATACGGGCCTGGTAGACCTGTATGTTCTGCTGGGCTTTGAGCCGCTGACCCTCCAGATCGGAGAGTTCCTCCAGCCTTCCTTCTATATTGGTTTAGCCATCTTTGACTAGTTCGTGATGGATCGCGACCCGCAATAAGGGTTTCTCCACCTCTATCAGGATGACCACCTTCGAGCTGTACACCAGTGAAAAGGGTGAGCAACCTGTGGGAGTCTTGTACACGGTACGGTATGCCCACAGTGCTTCGTACATCTTATCTTCCTAATCCTTCTTGCTAGAGTTGACCGTCTTGGCAAGAAGTGTGCACAATATTTTGTTGAAGGCTTCTGCTAACCCATTTACTTGTGGGTTATACGGAGAGGATGTCCTCCAATCAATCTTGAATTTATCGGCCAGTTTGTAGACCTTGTGGTTCCGGAAGTGGCTTCCGTTGTCGGAGACAATCCGATCGGGCACGTCGAATCGAAATATGATGTTTCGACGGACAAATCTAGCCACGCTTTCTCCTGTCAATTCTCTTAGAGCTATAGCCTCTGCCCAGTGAGAGAATTCTGTTGTCGCTAAGATATATCTGCATCCTGATGAGGCCGCGGGTAGTGGGCCCACAACATTGATACCCCATTAAGCGAAAGGCTAGTTGGGCGCTGTTGGGTGCAACTGTATTGGGGTCTTCTTGGGATTGCAATATGCTGCTGGCATTTATGACATGACCTGGCATACTTGTAATAGTCATCGAACATAGTTGGCCAGTAATATCCCAATTTCTTGATTTCAATCTTCATCTTCGGCCCAGCTTGATAGGCACCAGCTGATCCGGCATGAACTTCCTTCATGACCGTCTAGGCCTCCTCCATGGACAGGCATCGGAGGAGGACCTTTCTTTTGGCATCCGCCACAATCCGGAACAAGGTTCCATTTTTGACGTCATAGAAGTCTTTCATTCTGATTAATCTGATCTTTTCTTCCCTTTGCTTAGGCAATTGTTGGAGTTTAAACCACTTCATCAGAGGTTCTCTTCAATCAGGTGAGCTGATTGCTTCTGCTGCTGCAGCTTCATATTCTTATTCGTCTGGCACCTTGATAAGTGTGCATTTTTACATGTTAATTAATGTTATATCACACTTTTATGAGCTTTAATATGCATCACTATGCATTTATCACACTTAATCATAATCTAGAGTAAAATATTTAATTTGATGGAATTAAATAATTTTAATAAATAAATTTACTTATTTTGCAGGCACAAAAAGGACGATGGCAAGAACTCCATAAGTTTACAAAATAATGGGCCAAAGTCCATTACAAAAAGAAAAAAAATAAGAAAACAAAAATATGTTCACATGGGCCAAAGGCCCATGGGCTTGTTTAAAACAAAAGAAAAAAAAGAAAAAAAGTAGTTGGCATTAGATATATATATATATATTATATATATATGTTATATATATATATAAGACATATATATATGATATATATATAAGATATATATATATATATATATATATATGCAAGCAGGTTGGCCAAGTCAAAGAGGCCAGCGGCCTCTTCTCCACGCGATGAACGAATGTGGCTTCAGCAGGAGGGCGGCCTCCTCTTAACACAGGCGGCACGTCGGCAGCGGCTCTGGAGGGTGCAAGGTCAACTATGGGCGGCTTCGTCGGTAGCGCGATGGCGAGCTATAGAGGGCGCGCGAGGGCAGCTTCAATGCGCGAATGCGGGCGGTGCGTCGACGCGGCGGAGAAAGAGAGAGAAAGAAGGAATAAAAAATTAGGGAAAATGAGAAAAAATCATTAAAAAAATAAAAATATGTGCAACACATGGTTGCACACATCCCATGTCAAAAAATGCAGCAGGGATGTTCACATTGAGGAATGGGGGTAATTTTGACCCTATAAAATGGGGTCCTATTGTGATGTGGGGAAAGAGTTTTTTTGGCCTTTGGAGAGTTATGTAAGAGTGTTTTTAAGAGTTTTGATTTGTGGGTTTCTCTTCTTGTTTTGTTCTGTTCTTGTTGTTTTTAAGAGTTTAGTCCTTTATTAGCCCCTTTACATGTTATTCTGTTCTTTATTTCAATATATTGTCTTCATGAAACTTCTTCATTTTTATGTGTTCTACATATTATCTTTCTACCTCTTCCTCTAATTCCTCTCCGTTTGCACGTTATTACATGTTTTTCAAAATTCTATTCTGACATTTTACTATTCATCTAAAGTTCTAAACTTTCTTCCTCCTCCGTTTTCATGCCTTTTCACTCCTCTTTTCACCTAATTTTTTTCACAAAAGTTTTTATGATCTCTTAGAGCTTAATTTTCTTCTTTTACCACTTCTCCTAATTCCATCCCGTTTTTAAGTTATAATCTACTTTTTAGAGTTCAGTTTTTTTAGTATTTTACTATTCACCCGCACAGCACACTTCTTTTCTTCCCCAATTTTCACCCTCTTCCTCATATCTTCTCCCTCTGCACCCTTCATAGAACTTCTTCCCCTTATCTTGATCTTCAACTTCCGTTTCTTACACTTCTTCTAATTATTCTCAGTTTTAAAGTTATTTCTCTTCTTATCTCTCTCTATTTTCATTTTAATTTTTCTTGTATTTTTCTTCCATCTATCTCCCTCTCTTCATATTCTTCACAGATCTCTATGGCGGAGTTGCTTCTCTCGGTCCTCTCACGGCGGCGTTCTACACCAAAGCGGGGCGGCGATCAAAGGCTCGGCACAGCGTGGACGGCGTCACTCTTCCGATTCCTCGGCTTATTTCTTCCCTTGTTCTCTTAATTTCAAGTTGTACATTTGATTTTCATAGTTGTAATTTCCATTTTCATAGAAATAAAAAATCATTTTGGCAAAATTGTGTTCTTTTCTCTCTTTCTAAATTCTCTTCTTTAACCCTCTCATATTCTTTAGACAGTTTATTTTCATGCAATTTTCCTTTTCATTAGTTTAATCTCACTCAAAATTCGGAGCTTTCAAATATAAGAATTTTTCATCTCATGCTTAAATGAAATATTTCCTCCTCGTGGGATCGACCCGCTATTCATCGCTTTACTTGAATTTTCAAAGTCATTTAAGTGAGTGAGTGCAATTATGTAAATTTTAAAATTATGTGTGCCACGACATTTTTAAACGACAGGTGTCAAGCGCATCAATTTTTGACGCCGTTGTCGGGGAGGAAATTATTTTTAATGTTGGAAAATTCTTCTATTTAATATATATGTGTGAATGTTAATTTTTCTGTGTTTATTTTGTAAGAAAAAAAATCAAAAAATCAAAGAATTATTTAAAATTTGGACCTAAAAATTCAAGGGAAATAATCTATCGTAAAAAGCTAGGTGTTGCATCCCCTAATTTGTGCTTGGTTTCAATGATATCAAAACGATTGTGTTTGTGTGTGTATATGTTTCATTGAGCAACATGTTTATATCTTGTTTGGAGATTTGATAGATGAGTTGAAAGAATGACTTCAAGGTTCACTCTTGAAAGTCATATGAATCTTTGGTGTTTAAGGAACTAATGCTATATTTATCTTGGTTTGTAGGAACAAAACCGATGGCTCACGTTTTGGAACTCAAAGGAGTGCATTAATGAAATTCTTCTTTGAAAAGGGAGTTACGTTTCTCATTGCATTGTATTGACTCCTTTTATGATTCATACATTTCATCAAATAAGGTTTCAAGTCTTGGTTGGGATATTTCCTTGTATTTTTCTCACAAGGCTTTTGTGCTAGAAATATACTTAGCCTATTTACTTGATTCTTGATGAATGTGATTTTATATCAATGTTCCTCGTGAGATAATACTTCATGAATGAGTCTTTATTCAACAAGAATGCCATTTGAATGAATGTGGTTCCATGATATTATGCATGCTTTGCATTTGGCATAATTGTTAACACTTGTGAAATGAAGCATGTTGATGTTGAAAATTTGGTTGATTCAAGAAAGTGATTGAATGGTTGAGCTCCCATGTCATTATACTTGATTAAGTGAGAGATCCATGTTCTTCATATCAAAACCTTGCCATATGCTGAATGTGTTTTCGATGGTTGAATTGAGAAGTCAAATACATGCTTGAATATGTTCAATGATGTATTTTTATGTGAACTAGTTCGAAGAAGTTAATACTTGGTTCATGAATTTGGAGTATCATCTAATCTCGTGTTCTTTCATGTTTTTCAGAATGAAAATGCATGGTTAATCTTCATGGGATTATGGTAACATCTAATCACGTTTATTCCCTTGAATTCATGAAGGTTTAAAGTGTTTTTCTAACCCCTACTGGCAAGAGTTGACTCGTATCATCGACCCTTAGAGTTAATGAACTGAACGGTGAAAATCCGGAGTTTAGAGCAGCTACCGGTCCACCGCCCAGTCCAGGCCGGTCGACCGACTTCTGGCCGGTCGACCGCCTTCTGGCCGGTCGACCGCCCCTTAGGCCACCAGTCGACCGGCGAACACAAGCTTCTGTTTGAATTTAACCGATCGACCGGCGTTACAGGGGCGGTCGACCGGATTTTTTCTGCTACCCCAAAATAGAACCTTTGCTGGCACCGGTCGACCGCCCTAATGACACCGGTCCACCGGACTTTCTCTGCTACGTAAATGGGAGTTCCAGAAGCGTCCAAAACCTAATGAAAACCCTTCTAAACTTTACCAAACTACCCCCCATTGGTTCCTAAACATATTAGGGGGTTTCTAACATGTATTGGGAGGATTTTATGTGTCTTCTTTCCACTCCTCTATACATATGAATGTGAACTCCGAATTTGGAAGATGAGAACCCTAATGTTGTTGTGTTCTTCCTTGTAGGAGAAGAAAAGGGGGAAACGGTGGAGGAGCTCTTGCGAGGAGGATATCATCTACATTCGTGAAGATCTGGAGCTCGTGGAAGAAAAAGAAAAGGAGCGGATCGACGAGAGGATCAAGTGGACACAAGAATCGTCTTCATCCGGCTTCCCTCCAACTCGTGGTTCAAGGAACATCATCAACCGGTCTTGGAAAACAAAGGGGGACCATTTCTCTATCTTCTATCTGTTCTTTGTGATGTGTTCTATGATCTATATTTTGGGTTTGAGCATGCTTGAATATTTGTGTTTATTTTTTGAATATTAGAGATATTTGTGTGTGTGACCATTTGTGTATACGGTCGTGTTTGATCGCCTGTGTGCGGTCGTGTGTGTGTCGTTTGTGCTGCGTGTGTTGCAGCGTGTGTGTGTGTGTGTGTGTTGTGATTCGGTCGTCGGATCATGTGGGAGACTCCGTCTCCGTGTGTGTGTGTGTTGGGGCGTGTCCCCGTGTGTGTGCAGGCGTCGTCCTGCGCGTGTGTTGTTGGAGCGTCGTCTCCGTTTGGGGATTTATCCCCGAGTGAAGCCTCACCGGGTTTTAGTGAGGGGTGGACGTAGGGAGCCCGTCGCGGTCCCGAACCACCTTAAAAATCCTTTTGTCTTGTGGTTTGTTTTGTGGGATTGTGTGGTTTGCTTAATTTGTTTATCTTGATCGTGTGTGAACGGTGAGATTGAGAGAACTAAGTTTGCATTGCTTAGTTTACTTTCTTCAATCACGTTCAAACTTGTTAATTCCGCTGCGTAGCTTTTTAATTTACCGTCGATCGTGGGGGACAATTCAACCCCCCCTTCTTGTCTACTCGCCTACCCAGGGACTCAACAATTGGTATCAGAGCCTCGGCTCTATTCTATTGGGTCTAACAACCTTAGAGTGATCCCTCGGCAAGTTTCATTGAGCATCATGTCTGATAGTAATATGTCTTCTCTTCCTCCTCGTTTTAATGGTTCTAAGTTCAATGATTGGCTTAGGCACATGAGTCAATATGTTAAAACCATTGATCCCAACCTTTTGGACTTGATTAAACATGATTCATATGGAATGCCTTCTAATGAGTCCAAGTGGACAGTTGAGTATGTGAAGAGATATAAAGATAATTCTAAGCTTTTACATATTTTTAGAAGTTCAATTGATCTTCACAAATTTCCACTTGTTTCTTCATGAAGAACGGCAAGGGAGATACTGAAATGCTTGTTCGGGAAGTATAAAGGAAATGAAAAGACCTCGCAAGTTGGTTCAAGCTTGATGGCCAATGAAGAAGAAAGCAAAGAAAGCTCGGACATAGAATCTGAAGGTGAGGAAGTTCTTTTTGAAGAGCTAATGGAGCTTTATGAGAAATTATTAGGTAAATACAAAAAGGTCAAATCTGAAAATAAGAAATTGACAAATAAAATTGAAGATGTTGTAAATTCCTCTTCTTCATGTGAAAATGTGCATGCTAACTCCTCATGTGAAAATTATAAAACCTTGAAAAAGAAAATTGAAAATCTAAAAGATCAAAATGAATCTTTTGAATCCAAAGTTGAATTACTTGCAGATGAGAACTCTTGCTTGAATGAAGATGTCGAAATGGCCAGAAAGTATAATACATCTCTTCAAATTGAACATGAATGTGATGAACTACGGGAACAAAATAAATTCTTGTTGTCTCAAATTTCCATGCTTGAGAAATCTGAAGAAAGATTAAGAAACAAATTAGCTTCTCTTTCTGATGATGAGAAGATGTTTAAGAAATTACTTGATTCTGAATTTGATAGCAAGAGCATCATGAATGAAAATGAAAAACTTAAAAAGGAAAAAGGTGCCATGTTGATTCAGATTTCTCTACTATTTAGTAGTTTGAAAAACTTTGATAAACTTGAAAAACAAAATACTTTGTTGAAATATGAAAATGAACAAATGCTTGCTAGAATTTCAAAACTTGTTGAAACTGAGAAAGTCCTTGAGAAATTGACTAAACAATTACATTCTATGAATGTTGAAAACAAAGAACTCAAGGAAGAAAATGAAAACTTCAAAAAGGTGAATTGCTTGTTGAATGATAAAGTTTGTGCGTGCGAAGAAGAAATCACGAGTGCCAAATTGCATGTTTCTGCTTTAGAGGAAGAAGTGCAAAGCTTAAAAGATGATTTGTCTAGATTTGTGAAAGGGAAAGTGATGTGACACGACCTAAGGGTGCAATGGTATCAACCAAATGAACTTCGGACCTAGACTTGCAAGCCCACTTACAAATTAGCGGACTCGATGTTGGCGGATCGATATCGCAGCACAACCCTTTCCCCGTGGTGACTAAGTGATGGTAGGGTGGATTCGAGAGCCTAAACCACGCTGCTTAGGGTGATGACTTGGCCAATGAGTTCTCCTCCCTTGATTGGAGCACCCACATCAGTGGGGCGGACGCCGTGCCTTGAGGGTACGGGGATCTCTCCTCACTCAAACCGCGGTGGCCACTCGTGATCGGGAATCACGGGACCGGGCACTCTCTTCCTCGCCGGCTGAACTTAGAAATGATACTAAGAAAACACAAATATCCAGGGAGGGTTGAGCATATACCTGACCGGTGTGAGGACACCGGCCCCGAGTCGGAGACGTGGGCGAGCGGGGAAGCGTGTGTTCCCCACACGCCGCGCCGGGGAAGCTTGACCTGCCCAAGAGAAGTTACAACACTACACCTCTCGCAGGAGGGGGATCTTGGGGTCGGGGTTAATGGATATTACAACCAAAATTACCTCCACGCAGGGAGGGGCCTTCAGCCGGCCAAGCGGGGAGGGGAAAATGAGCAAGGAACACCGAAGATGGAGATTGCCGATTCTGCTCGCGTTCTGTGGGTGCTGACAGCCGAGTGGAGAACCGACTGCTGCGACTGCTACTGAATTTTGTTGGGGACGAAACCACCTGGAAAAGCTTCGTAGGAGGCCAGGGAAGTCGTCCAATGTTTTCTGAATTCTTCTGGTGTCAAGACGGATCTGGATGGAGGCCTGAACAGGGAGGCAGACCCTCGGACTGGCAGCTTCTGATTTCTAGCAGTAGGTTGCAGAGGGTGCCCCGACAGCTCCCGGACTCGGAATCAAGCACCGTCAGAATCACTGGAACGGTGGATGAGTCTTCTGTGCAGCAAAACTGACGGGGAAGCCAACCGATGTCGGAGAAGATCAGGGGACGCAGAACAATAATGACTGGTCGATGCAGACTGTGGGTAGCAGGATGATGGAGCTGAGGGAGAAAAATGATAACTCCTGCCACAGGATGCCGAACGGAATTCCGCTTCTTGATTCTGAAAGTAGACAGGAAGAAAAAGAACTTTTCAGAAGAGCTTGTGGGCTGATTCCTCCGAGGTTCGTTGTGGCAGAGCTTCTAATCTAGATCTGGTACTCAGCAGGGGCAGCTCTGCGCAGTTGTGGGAGAACGGATCTCCCGGTCAGCTCGAAGCTCGGAAGGGGACGAGACCACCGCCATTGCGAAGAGGACAGGCAGCCGCTTCTATGAACTACTCTTGGGCTTCCAGGAATGTCCGGAGGAGGTCAGGGTCGCTGCTGCAAGCTTCAGGTCTTCTGCAGGTCCTCTTACTCTAGATGGTAGAAGGTGGGGTGATGGAGGTGAACAAGGGAAGATGGAGAGGATGAGAGGGGTGCGACCCTAACCAAAGGGGAGGGGTCTTGGGCGCCCTAGGGCTATGGAGGGAAGGGGATTTTTGAATTCAAATGGTCTAGGGAAGTGGAGGGTTGCATGGGGGAGAGGGAAGGGTGCTTGGGAAAGGGATGAGGTGGTTGGAGGGTGGCTTAGTGATTGGGGATGCTCCCTTGGGACTAGGGGGTGGAGTAATGGGATGTGTGGGGAAGGGGAGTGGCCTTTAATGGGGGTAGGTGGGAGAGTGGTGGTTGGGAAGAGAGGAGAGAGAAGAAAATTCGAATTTGGGTGTTGAGGAGAGAGAAAGTGGAGTGAAAAAGAGAGATTAAGAGAGGGATGGGTGGGGAATCTCTCCCCTAGGGTTTCTCACCCAAAAAATGGAATCTCTCCACTAGATAAGAAGTGTAAACTCTCAAAATGGCAAGTTTTTTTCATTCATTGATTCCTTCCCTTCAAATGAAGGAAATGGGGCCCTATATATAGGAAACCCACATTTTACAATAAGACCCTGACAAAAGACTTAATAACAAATAACTGAAGGGGTAGGGGGGGCTCATGGGCCAAGCCCAATGAATTGGGCCCAATGGCACACTAAACAATCTAATGACACTCAAACTTAGGAAAATAAATGCAAGACCTAGGGACATGACTCAAATAAAATAAAAATTACATAATTATGACTCAAAGAAAATATGAAAATTACATGAACTGAATCAGAAAAATGTGACGGACATAATGGAACCATGCTGGTGAACAACCGGTAAATATGAAGGGTGAGAGATGCCCCCATCATACTCCCGGGGTGCGAAGAGCTCGACTCCGTCGAGTAAGAGTCTTTCCTAGCTCGCCCATGTGTCCACCATCGTGGCCGGCCCTTCCACCTCACAAGATACTGCTGGATTACCCTGCTCCTGATGGTGTCATTATGTTTAACTAGTATCAAATCTTTGTGCTCATGCCGGGCTCTCAAGGTTAGAAGGGGATTCTTATTGGTGGGGTCACTCTTAAAAGGGGGTATGGGCTCAATATCCTCGCTAGGTGCCACCGCAGGGCCCTTGCAGGGCACAAGGTCCGCCACACTACCATGAGGGTTGACCCCATATTCCTTCAGAAGGACCAACTCATTGGCATTTATGCTCAATCGCCCCAAGACCTTAAAGGGTCCAGTCTCTCGATCCCTGAGCGTAGAGGCGACTCTAGGGAAGAGCCTCTTCATCCTGACCATCAGATAGTCACCCTCTTGGAAGTCTTGGTTTCTTTTGCGGGTATCAATTCGCCTTTGACAAATCCTTTTGCCTTTGATGATGGGCCTGCAAGTATGCAATCCTGAGACATAGTTGGTGAATGCTAGCACTCTATTGGATGTTGGGGGTCCCGGGCACCCAAATGTGGACCTAGCATGTCTAGACTCCCTATGAAGATTAGTGAGGATAGGAGGGCCTGGACCTCCAAATGTAGCTCTATCATGCAAAGGGGTGGCAAATGCCGGGGGACCCGGACATCCAAGAATGCACCTATCATGCTTAAGACTCATGATGAATGGAGGTGGACCATTACATCCGAAAATGGTCCATTCATGCTTCCTACTTGACATGTGGGTGATGTGAATGAATGGACCTGTCTTATGAATCATGCCAAGTGATGTATTGTGCCAAGACTTATGCATTCCTATCCCAAAGATGACTTCCATGTGTATGGGTGTGGGATGGCCTTTGAACTTCCATGTGAAAGGGTCAAAAGGATCTAGGAAGGTGGGCATTATGGAGAGGGGCTCTTCCTTGCTTCCTAGGCATATGTTGTCTATGGCGATGGTTCCCTTTGTGTGGCCCAAGTCTTGGAAGAGGTGATCTTGGTCCAACATGGTTGGTTGGGGTAGGGAAAGGTGAGTTGTGGGTAAGGTGGGTGTATCACATGGGTAACTAGGCTCCCATTGGAAGGGATCAAAGGGGTAATGGACTGGGCTTCCTAGAGGAAGGAACTCTATGTCCACATGGTCTACGCATGGTGGGTCATCGATCATTCCCCAAGGTAACTGGACCAAGGTCTTTAGTGGGCCAGTCGATCAAGGTACTTGGGATCTTAATGGTAGTGGAGTGGACCATGATGGGTTCTTTATCCATGGGAAGAATGAGAAGGAGGTCACTAGTGTAGCAACCAATGGTGAAGACTGAGGTGATAGAACCATCACATGGGTGGATGAGACTAAGTCTTCTTGGGAGGGCCGCTCCTATGGTCAATAAACAAGTCAACTTTAGTTGCCATTCTAAACCCTTGAGGAGATCATCCCAACCATTTACCTCATAGTAGGATTGGAATGTGGTGTGATAGGAGTTAATGGGTGCTAATTGGAAAGGGTGCTCCATGATTGGGGTTTGAAAGTACAAGGCATGAGGGATGGGATTTTGCTTGAGCCATTTGATGATGAGTTCTCCTACGGTCACCACCTTTTGCGTGAGATTGAGTGGTTTGGGGAGGTATGTGTTTGTTTGGACGGGGATGAGTTGATGTCCTTCTTCCTTATTGATAGGAGTATGAATTTCTTTGAATGTGGGGAAGGGATTTGGGTTGGTGTCCAATCCCGGGGATTTGGTCTTGTGGGCTGGGTTCTCCTCATGTTCACTCATGACCTCATTCATTCTTTGAAGTGGGTTGAGAGGGCATGGTGGCCGGGTATGGGGCTCCGGTGGGTGAGGGAACAAAAGGTTGTTGAAACCATAGGCTCCCGGGAGATGTGGGGGATGAACTAGGCAAGACCAACGCAATGGGTGGAAGGTGGTATTCCGTTCATCAAGCCATTATTTCCCTAGGATTATGCAAGGGCCTTCAAAAGTACCAATTTGACACCATGCCCCATCAAAGTATTTGATCTCTCCAAACCATTTATGGAATTCAACGAAGACTAGGTCTCCGTTGTGCACAATTTGTCCGGTCGTAGAGAGGGTGGCTACAATTTCGGGGGATACCCAATTATCTTCTACCATGTAGATGAAGTCAATTTCTGTGGGGCTCCCATTAGGTAGGTATGCTTGGGATATGATGGGAATTTGGGCCTTTTGGTCTGTAGACTCAATGACAATGGGAGGTGGATAATGCATGGAACGATCCGATGAGAACTCTAATGCAAGCGTGCCCATGGACTTGACTTGTGAGAACAAGTCAAAGACTTGCTCTGATACCACTTGATGTGACATGACCTAAGGGTGCAATGGTATCAACCAAATGAACCTCGGACCTAGACTTGCAAGCCCACTTACAAATTAGCGGACTCGATGTTGGCGGACCGATATCGCAGCACAACCCTTTCCCCGTGGTGACTAAGTGATGGTAGGGTGGATTCGAGAGCCTAAACCACGCTGCTTAGGGTGATGACTTGGCCAATGAGTTCTCCTCTCTTGGATTGGAGCACCCACATCAGTGGGGCGGACGCCGTGCCTTGAGGGTACGGGGATCTCTCCTCACTCAAACAGCGGTGGCCACTCGTGATCGGGAATCACGGGACCGGGCACTCTCTTCCTCGCCGGCTGAACTTAGAAATGATACTAAGAAAACATAAATATCCAGGGAGGGTTCAGCATATACCTGACCGGTGTGAGGACACCGGCCCCGAGTCGGAGACGTGGGCGAGCGGGGAAGCGTGTGTTCCCCACACGCCACGCCGGGGAAGCTTGACCTGCCCAAGAGAAGTTACAACACTACACCTCTCGCAGGAGGGGGATCTTGGGGTCGGGGTTAATGGATATTACAACCAAAATTACCTCCACGCAGGGAGGGGCCTTCAGCCGGCCAAGCGGGGAGGGGAAAATGAGCAAGGAACACCGAAGATGGAGATTGCCGATTCTGCCCGCGTTCGGTGGGTGCTGACAGCCGAGTGGAGAACCGACTGCTGCGACTGCTATCGAATTTTGTTGGGGATGAAACCACCTGGAAAAGCTTCGTAGGAGGCCAGGGAAGTCGTCCAATTTTTTCTGAATTCTTCTGGTGTCGAGGCTGATCTGGATGGAGGCCCGAACAGGGAGGCAGACCCTCGGACTGGCAGCTTCTGATTTCTTGCAGTAGGTTGCAGAGGGTGCCCCGACAGCTCCCGTACTCAGAATCAACCACCGTCAGAATCGCTGGAACGGTGGATGAGTCTTCTGTGCAGCAAAACTGACGGGGAAGCCAACCAATGTCGGAGAAGATCAGGGGACGCAGAACAATGATGACTGGTCGATGTAGATTGTGGGTAGCAGGATGACGGAGCTGAGGGAGAAAAATGATAACTCCTGCCACAGGACCGAACGGAATTCCGCTTCTTGATTATGAAAGTAGACAGGAAGAAGAAGAACTTTGTAGAAGAGCTTGTGGGCTGATTCCTCCGAGGTTCGTTGTGGCAGAGCTTCTAATCCGGATCTGGTACTCAGCAGGGGCAGCTCTGCGTAGTTGTGGGAGAACGGATCTCCCGGTCATCTCGGAGCTCGGAAGGGGACGAGACCACCGCCGTTGCGAAGAGGACAGGCAGCCGCTTCAATGGACTACTCTTGGGCTTCCAGGAACGTCCGGAGGAGGTCGGAGTCGCTGCTGCAAGCTTCAGGTCTTCTGCAGGTCCTCTTACTCTAGATGGTAGAAGGTGGGGTGATGGAGGTGAACAAGGGAAGATGGAGAGGATGAGAGGGGTGCGACCCTAACCAAAGGGGAGGGGTCTTGGGCGCCCTAGGGCTATGGAGGGAAGGAGATTTTTAAATTCAAATGGTCTATGGAAGTGGAGGGTTGCATGGGGGAGAGGGAAGGGTGCTTGGGAAAGGGATGAGGTGGTTGGAGGGTGGCTTAGTGATTGGGGATGCTCCCTTGGGACTAGGGGGTGGAGTAATGGGATGTGTGGGGAAGGGGAGTGGCCTTTAATGGGGGTAGGTGAGAGAGTGGTGGTTGGGAAGGGAGGAGAGAGAAGAAAATTTGAATTTGGGTGTTGAGGAGAGAGAAAGTGGAGTGAAAAAGAGAGATTAAGAGAGGGAAGGGTGGGGAATCTCTCCCCTAGGGTTTCTCACCCAAAAAATGGAATCTCTCCACTAGATAAGAAGTGTAAACTCTCAAAATGGCAAGTTTTTTTCATTCATTGATTCCTTCCCTTCAAATGAAGGAAATGGGGCCCTATATATAGGAAACCCACATTTTACAATAAGACCCTGACAAAAGACTTAATAACAAATAACCGAAGGGGTAGGGGGGGCTCATGGGCCAAGCCCAATGAATTGGGCCCAATGGCACACTAAACAATCTAATGACACTCAAATTTAGGAAAATAAATGCAAGACCTAGGGACATGACTCAAATAAAATAAAAATTACATAATTATGACTCAAAGAAAATATGAAAATTACATGAACTGAATCAGAAAAATGTGACGGACATAATGGAACCATGCTGGTGAACAACCGGTAAATATGAAGGGTGAGAGATGCCCCCATCAGAAAGAAAATTTGGATAAAATATTGGGTGTTAAGGTGAACTTTCAAAAAGAAGGTCTTAGATACACCCCGGTCAACAAAAAGTCTTTTGAATCCAAATTGAAAACTTCTTTTGTTCATGCATCCGATATTCCTAGCACTTCTAAAGCACCACCTCAAATTGCACAAATGAAGAATTCTTAAAATAGATTTGAGAAAAAGAAAAATGTCAAACTAACCATGCCAAATAGATTTCAAAAATCAAAGTCTAATGTTAAATACTTATATTGTGGTATGTTTGGACATGTGATGGATGATTGTGCTCTCATGAAAGAGGCTGACAAATTTGCATGCAAAGAGAAAAATATTTTCAAATCACAAAGAAATATTTCTTGCTTTCATTACGGTAAGCTAGGCCACACGATGAAAAATTATTTTTCAAAACAGAAAGTTGAACAGAATGCTTTCATGGGAAAGAGGAACGTTTCTTGTTTTTATTGTCATAAACTTGGTTATGTGATGAAAAATTATTTTATGAAGTAAAAAGATGAACTTCATGCCAAGAATGCTAAGTTCAATTTTCAAAGGAAATTTAATGAAAAACATGCCTTCCATGATCAAAGGTTTTCATCTTATAATGGAAACTCTTTTCCAAAAACTCATGTAAATAATGGTAAATCATTCCGTAGACCTACATCTTTTTGTTGTTCTCATTGTGAGAAATAGGGGCATATTATGAATTAATGTTAGTTTTTAAAAACTGAGAATGGCCATGCGTCTAGAATGAATGCTAGGTTTAATTTTGTTAAATCTAGATTTTTTGAAAATAGAAGAAGGAATGTTCTTGAAAACTCCTTTGATCATGCTAAAAAGAATTTTTTTACTAGAAATGCCATCCCTCGATACTTTTATTGTGGAAACCATAGACATGTCATTGAGAATTGCAGGATCATAGAAAGTGATGACAAGGTGAAAATGAAAAAGTCAAGAAAAATATTTGGAAGAAATGCTTCCAACCTTCAGGGACCCAAGAAGGTTTGGGTGCCAAAATCCGACAAATGAGTCGTTTGTGGTGAAGGTGTGCCTTGAGGTAAACAAAGAATAAAATGGGTTCTAGTAAAATGGAACAAGGCATACTCATATGATAAAACACCAACTTTACTCCTTCATTGTCAAACTTGATGGTTTTGATGTCCTGGTATGAGATTTTGGTATGTTCTCATGTTATGCTCTAAATTCTTCACAAGCCATACATGTCTTTATTGAATGAATATTTGGTATATCAAATGGTGATGTGTGAAATGACAGGTTAAGCCTGTTAGGAAGTCATCACTATGTGTGAGGTGATCTCAAGATCAATGCTCTCTGCCTTGTACCAAAATTTTGAAATTGAATTGTTTGGCTCATGAGGAATCATGTGCTTTGAATGAATTGAATTTACCTTTGAACTGTAATATCTTTTAAACTGAATCTGAAAAAATTCTTCTATTTCAAAAAGGTGAAATTTCTGAACTGTGAAATTCTTTGATCACATGCAACAATTGGTATTGAAAACTTGCTTGATTAACCTTGAGTTGTTGTTTTGTATAAATGACAATTTGCTTGATCTGTTCAAACTGAAAATTTATTTCATGCAATACTGTTTTGAATGAACATGGTTGAATGTTCGGGTTCTAAGGAAAATGGTTCATCATAAAGAAATCTGAAATGAATTGCTCATGGTTCTGTGGTAAATTCATTGAAAACTCATCTCATGCATTCACTTGATTCATGTTTTTCTTAAATGCTCAAGTCATTGTAAAAATTGAAAATCAGCCTGAAAAGAATGCATTGGCATCCTTGCATATCATTCACATATTATTCATATAAAATGGTAAAAAGATGCATATTGCATATTCATGCATATAGAGCACATGCATGTATTTCATGTAAATTGCATATCTTGACTCATGAATGCTTGCATGAATGTTTTGTTGAATCCTTACATGCTTGTAAGTATTTAGCTTATAAAATCATTTATTGATCTTTCTAAGGCCTTACCTCCTTGCTAAACAACAATGCAGTGATTTTATTCATATGTGATACATGTCATATATTAAGGGGGAGGATTTGATTCCGACCGTGCATACATTTAGGGGGAGTCATAACCGTATATTGTCGAATTCATTTTATACATGCAAAATAAAAATTTACCCCCACACTCTTGCATATAATTAATTTAATGACTTTCATTGATAAGGATTTAGAAATTCCTTCCAACACTTTAAAGGGAACTTGAATCCCTACATGGACATTAAAGAGTAATCGTGAGGAAAAAGCTACATACCCTACAAAAATTCAATAAGTGGTATTCGGATCCTAGTAACCGGGAATCCCCCCTGAAATAAAGGAGGAAATTTGTCACGCCCCGAGCGCGGAAGGTACCCGGAGATGCGCGACGAGTTTATATCAATCATGTCAATCAGAGTAGTAGTGTATTCGACACAAAGACAGAGTGCAGAAATATAAAGATAACACGATCCATTAATTCCTTTAATAAGAATATGTCCATTACAAACCCTTACAAATACTAGACTCAATAAAATAAAAATACAACGTTTGACTCAATAAAAATAGAGAAAAGACAGGACTAATTGACGCTTGAGTAGTTCTAACTCTTTCACTCTTGACCATCCCCTTCAGATTGAGTTCCCTCATCGTCGGACTTACCTGAAACGTAAGGAAACACTGAGTGAGCGAACGCTCAGTAGGAAATTATATCTCAAGAACTAGCAATGAGTTTAAGTAATTACATTTTAACATGAATGCACTATAGCTATGCATGCTCGTAAAACGACAAGATAGAGAGAGTGTATAACAATAAGATAGCGATGAACTTTCAAGAACTTATATCAAAAGATATCTAGATATTCAAGCAAGTAGACTCATCATGTTATGTTGGAATTTGGCTATCATGGTTCAAGCACGCAAGTATGCAATTACCCTTTTTCGGGTCACGCAAGTCATGTAATATCAAGTCAAGTACAAGTACAAGATTTGTGGAATGTTCAATCAAGCTAGTCATGCACTTCGATATAATGCCAATACCGTGATCAATCAACTCCCATGGGCACAAGTACTTTCGGGTGCTCCTCCCAGGACCAGATCGGGCCCTATATGCGCAGGCATTAATCATGTATTTTAACATCCACTTTTGTATATAGCCAATATGGAATTTCAAGGATAAAGCTTGTAGACACGTAGGATAGACTTTGATAGAATAGAGTCCAAAAATATGACACTTGACATAGATAGGCGATAATAACGGTACAATCACGATTATCGATAAAACTAGGTGGAATTGGTTGCCTAACTTGGGTACCATGACAAGTAAGTATGGACATTTTTTATATAGAATTGAGGTCCACAAGAACTTCAAGTTTAATATAGAATTGGGGTCTACAAGAACATCATAACAATGTTGTTATAGAATTGGGGTTTACAAGAACATCATAATAATGTCATGCTTTACCCCGTTCATTAAGATAATTCTCATATCATACACATGGCATGACATGAGGACCGGTATATCATGTTTCTACAGAGTGACATGGCAAAGATTGTGTAATGGGTTTTTATGGTACAACCAGCTCAGTCGGCCTTGAGGGAATCCAAGGCTCGAGGAGTCTTACGGAGGTCTTTATGACTAACTCGCTAGTCCAAAGGAACGGAATGTCCAATGGAGAGCTTGTATGTCAATGAGAGTTAAGGGTGTGACGTTAAAACATCATGAAACGTGGGACTATATTCACGGAGTGAATATAGTGCCGATATATATATATATATATATATATATATATATATATATATATATATATATATGTACATATGAAACCCTCGGTTAACGGTAACGGTGAAAATAATAACTCAGGAAAATAGCGACTTGGGTAAAGTCATTTTTAATGAAATTAACGCCTTTTACAAGGGCGTTTAATTATAATTTCGACGACTTATACATCAGTCGTCCCTTTAATATTTCTATTCTGCAGAAAATCACTATTCTGGAATTTTAACTAAAACGCGCCCTGTACAGGGGCGTTACTTGTCAATTAGCGCCTTGTTCGGGGGCGTCAGTTCATTTTGAGACGACCTAGACAAGGTCGTGAATTCAAGAATTTATCAATTTTCAGATAATAAAATTTCAGGAAAAAGGGTACATGATCATGACAGGAAAAATAGCAGGATTTCACAGGTATACTCATGTAATATATTAGATTCATTGTTACATAGATATTAAATTTTAAACGTGGGTATTTATTAATTACATGCAATTGACGACTTCTGGGCAGGGCGTTAAAACAATAATTGGCGCCCTAGTGTGGGTCGCTTCTTTAAATTAGCGCCCTTGTCAAGGGCGTTTCTTTTTGAAATTACATAGAAACCATCTGAAACCATAATAAAACTATATGCATGCACGACCGATGATATTATTAAGATCTTAAGCTAGTTTGGGCTACGATCTTGAGAAAACCTACCTTATGAAGATTTAACTGATGAACGGATGAAGGTTTGGAGACGGAAACGACACTCTGTTTGTAACAGAGTCTTCAGACGTTCTAAATAGCCAAGTAATATGAGCTTCTCGACAACAGGTGAGCTTAGGAAGGTGTCTTCTTTTGTGGATGAAGAACCCCTCGTTCTTCAGCACACGGGGTGTTCAACCTATAGTAAAAGATGACGAAGAAACATGAGTTTTCTTCATAATACTCAACTGAAAGCAGAAGAAGAAGAACGATGTTGATGAAGAACCACGTTCTTCAACGAGTTGTTTGTATGCTACCTGCAAAGGAGGATGAGGGAGAAGAATAAAAGAATATTAACGTTCCTTCCTCAAACAACCAGAGTCAAAAGCAAAGGAAGGAAGAAGAACATAAACCTGTTCTTCACGCACAGCAGCGGTAGAGCTTCCTTCGGCCAACAGCTCGTTAGGGTTCGACAGAGAGGTTTACTTATAGGATTTTGGGAATCCTAATAGGGTTAGAGTTCTATTGGGAGTTATATTTCCATGATAGGGTTCTTACTATATTCCACTAACTCGTACTAATCCATAAACTTTCCCTGGATAATGTTCTGGTTCGAACAGAACACAAACGGAATTAGCGTCTTAAGTGAGGGCGTCGAATTTAAATTGACGCCTTGTCAAGCGTCATTTCTTATGTGAAACGCGTCCATATAGAGGGCGTCACTTATACTTGCCCTTTTTATTTATGTTGGCCGCTGAGAATTGACGACCGCATCTGTTGGCATCCTTTCTGGAATTCGCGCCTTGTATAAAGGCGTTTCTTCTTGAAGTAGCGCCTTGACCCAAGGCGTTATTTTCCTTCTGGCTTATTCTTATACGTTTAGGCTTTCATCATCTATTTACTTATCTTTTTAATTTGATCCATTTTCCAAAATCTTTATTATTTTTTTTCCAGGGTTGCTACACCCTCCCCCACTTAAAAGAATTTGGTCCCCAAATTCAATCGCATATACATGTGGAGAGTGTTGAGCCTATTACCTTAAAATAATTCGGGGAATCGTTTCCTCATGGATTCCTCGGTCTCCCATGTGGCTTCATGATCAGAACTCCTATTCCATTGTACTTTTAGCATGGGAATAACCTTATTCCTTAGAGTACGTACTTCACGATCTAGTATTTTTATGGGCTTCTGTTCATATGTGAGATCCTTCTGGATAACTAAGTCTCCATGATCAATAATATGCGATGGATCGTGCACATACTTCTTCAACATAGATATATGGAACACATTATGAACATCAGACAATTGAGGAGGCAATGCGATGCGATAAGCAACCTCGCCAACTCTTTCCAATATCTCAAAAGGTCCGATGAACCTTGGTGTAAGCTTGCCCTTAACACTAAATCTCATTATTCCACGTCCAGGTGATATCTTGAGAAATACATGATCTCCGATTTGGAACTCAAGATCTCTCCTTCTCATGTCGGCATAAGCCTTTTGCCTAGACTGAGCAACTTACAGTCTTTCTCGAATCAATTGTATTCTTTCAGTGGTAACCCTTACCATGTCTGGACCTAGCAGTTGTTTCTCTCCAACTTCGTCCCAGCATAAGGGTGATCGGCAACTCCTTCCGTATAAAGCTTCGAAAGGTGCCATTTGTATACTTGCCTGGTAGTTATTATTATATGCAAATTCCACCAACGGCAAGTGATCATGCCAGCTTCCATCGAAATCAATGATGCAAGCTCTGAGCATATCTTCAACCACCTGATTAGTTCTCTCGGTCTGACCATCCGTTTGAGGATGAAAAGCTGTACTAAAGTTAAGCCTTGTTCCCAACGAATGTTGTAGTCCCTTCCAAAAATGAGAAGTAAAACGGGGATCTCTGTCAGACACGATTGAGACAGGTACTCCATGTAACCTGACTATCTCTTTAAGGTATAATGCAGCAAGAACATCAACTGACCATCGGCTCTTTATTGGCAAGAAATGCGCTGATTTGGTCAATCGATCAATAATAACACATATTCCATCATGTCCTCCTTTTGATTTAGATAAACCCACGATGAAATCCATACTAATATTCTCCCACTTCCATTTGGGAATATCTAGAGGATGTAATTTTCAGCAGGCTTTTGGTGTTCCGCCTTGATCTGTTGGCAAGTGAGACAGCGTGATACATAGTCTGCTATTTCCCTTTTCATGTTGAGCCACCAAAAATTCCTCTTCACATCTTGGTACATTTTGGTTGATCCTGGATGAATCGTGTACCTTGATCTATGAGCTTCATCTAAGATCTTCTTCTTTAACTCGGGACAATCCGGTATGCAAGTTCTATTCCTGAACATTAATCTTCCTTCACAAGTTATTTGGAAATCAGATTGTCCTTCCAGTTTGCCTTTGATCTCTACTAATATTGGGTCATTATCTTGAAGCGCTCGTATTTCAGATAATAGGTCTGGATGAATACTTATACGAGATAATGTGACACATTGAAAGTCTGTGTCCATGCTTATATTGAGTTCAGAGAATTGCTCGAGCAATTTCCATTCTTGAATCATACAGTTGGCTAACAGTGCTCTCGGCTTTCGACTAAGGGCATCTGCTACATGGTTACCCTTTCCGGGATGATATTGTATATTGAAGTCGAAGTCCTTGAGATATTCTAGCCAACATCTTTGCCTCATATTTAGTTCCTTTTGTGAAAAGAGATACTTGAGACTCTTGTGATCAGAGTATACAGTAAACTGTACTCCATAAAGATAATGTCTCCATATTTTGAGTGCAAATACCACCGCGGCCAATTCTAAGTCATGGACGGGGTAGTTCTCTTCATGCTTCTTCAATTGACGAGAAGAATAAGCTATAACCTTTCCTTGTTGCATTAGAACACATCCGAGGCCAATGCCAGAAGCATCAGTGTATATCTCGAATTTCTCTCCTTCCATTGGTAATGCTATTACCGGAGCTGTAGTTAGATGACCCTTGAGATTTTGGAAGCTTCTTTCACATTCCTCACTCCATTCATAACGGATCTCCTTGCGAGTTAGCCTTGTAAGCGGCACAGCGATCTTAGAGAAATCCTTGATGAATCACCTGTAATAGCTGGCAAGACCTAAGAAACTTCGGATCTCGCTAGCATTGGTCGGTCTTTCCCAATCCTTCACAACTTCAACCTTTGATGGATCTACAGACAAGCCATCTTTTGATATAACATGTCCGAGAAAAGTTACTTCTTCAAGCCAAAACTCACACTTGCTGAGCTTGACATATAATCGGTTTGTCCTTAATATTTGTAATGCAATCCTCAAATGCTCCTCATGCTCTTCCTTAGTCTTGACATATATTAATATATCATCAATGAAGACCCCCACGAATTGATCTAAATAAGATCTGAATATGCTATTCATCAACTGCATAAAGGCAGCAGGGGCATTTGTTAGTCCAAAAGGCATAACAACAACTCATAATGGCCATACTTGCTTCTGAATGCAGTCTTATGAATGTCATCATCCTTGATCCTTAGTTGGTGATATCCTGACCTGAGATCAATCTTTGAAAGATACTTGGATCCAGATATTTGATCAAATAACTCATCGATTCTCGACAGTGGATACTTGTTCTTGATAGTGAGATGATTCAACTGTCGATAGTCGATGCATAGTCTCATGGATCCATCCTTCTTCTTTACAAATAGCACAGGCGCTCCCCACGGGGAAGTACTCGGTCTAATGAATCCTTTCTTAAGAAGTTCCCTTAATTGCTCCTTTAACTCCTTGAGTTCAGCAGGGGACATTCTATAAGGTGCCTTAGAAACTGGACCAGCACCAGGGACTAAGTCGATGGTGAAGGCCACTTCTCTTTGTGGGGGTAATCCAGGCAAATCTTCTGGAAACACATCCGGAAATTCTTGCACAACTGGGATATCTTCTATCTTAGTTTCCTTAGCCTCCTTAATCGTGACAAATGCAAGGAAAGATACACATCCTTTCCTTATTAGCTTGCTAGCTCGGAGAGCCGAAATAAGAGGTGACTCGCTCCGACTCTTAGGGCTAGAATAGACTAGTTCTGGAAAGTCCTTGAAAGTAACCTTGCTATTGCGGTAATCGACTGTTGCCTGGTATTTGGATAACCAATCCGCTCCTAGTATAACATCATACTCCTTTAGATCTAAACATATGAGATCGATAGGAAGATTTCTTCCTTTTACCAAGACTTCACAGTTTTGATAATGGTGAGTAATATCGGTTTCATTTCCGCGAGGAGTAGATAGAATTATTTTCATCCATTCCGGTTCCATAGGTAGTGGGTTAGCAAACTTCTTGGAAATAAAAGAATGTGATGCACCCGTATCAAATAAGACATGTGCATACTTGGAACAAACTTTCAGTGTACCTTCTACTAGTCCGCCTTCTTCTTCTTCGGTCTCCTTAATTGCGTGAAGACGAGTGTTCTTGGTTACCGGGCGCTTTCCGTCACCGGCTGGATCATTAAGTAATGGGCAATCGGGAATCCGATGCTCACGGCTCCCGCAACGGAGACATGCTCCAAGTTTCCTCCAGCACTCTTCGGCTTTATGACCAGCCTTGTCACAATGCTTGCATATTATATTCGAAGGTGTAGTAGTGATAGAGAAGGGCTAGGTCTTCTTAAATTTTTGGTCTTGAGAAGAAGTACCTCCATTGCTAGGCCTCTTCTTGAAGTTGGGTTTAAAGGAACCCGAACTTGTAACTTGTTCCTTCTTATCCTTCCCACGGATTCTATCTGATAGCTCCGTGGCATCTTCTAACAATTGAGCTCGGCGTACTATCTCTGAGTAGACCTGAATATCCATTGGCGCCAGCTGGGTAATATATTGGGGCCTGAGCCCATTAAGGAACCTCCTAGCTTTCATCTTCTCGGTGCTAACTAAGTGCTTAGCATACCGAGACAATCTAGAGAATTGTGCCTCGTACTCTGCCACCGATAATGACCGTTGCTTGAGTGCGGCAAATTCGGTAGCTTTCTTTTCTTGGACTCGGTCTGAAAAATATTTATTGTTGAAATGTTCAACAAATTCTTCCCAAGTAATTTGGTCTTGATTTATAGTAGCTTCGACTGACTCCCACCAGCATCGGGCATCCCTTTCTAGTTGGAAAGTAGCTAATAAGACTTTATCTTGATCCGTGCACTGCATAACATGAAATATACGCTCCGCCTCCCTGATCCAGTGCTCTGCGTCATCCGGATCAGTAGAACCCATGAATTTGGGAGGGTTCATGTTCTTGAAGACTTGGTGGAGACTTTCGGCTCGTTGTGCACCTCCCTGTGCTACTTGTTGCAGCACTTGGGTCATGCCTTGGAGTGTACGCTGCATGTTGCGCCACTGAGCACGTTCGGCAGCCATTATCCTACAATTACAATAACTATATTAGTATGTACTCGCGTTAAGGGCTTTTAAGTTTTTATGTTAACTCAACCCTTGGTTCTACCCAATCTCACTGGTTAAAGGTTTGAAGTTATCCTTAGACTTGGGTTTTTCCTAGGAATTGAATACCCTAGGCTCTGATACCACAAAAACTGTCACGCCCCGAGCGTGGAAGGTACCCGGAGATGCGCGACGAGTTTATATAAATCATGTCAATCAGAGTAGTAGTGTATTCGACACAAAGACAGAGTGCGCAAATATAAAGATAACCCAATCCATTAATTCCTTTAATAAGAATATGTCTATTACAAACCCTTGCAAATACTAGACTCAATAAAATAAAAATACAACGCTTGACTCAAGAAAAATAGAGAAAAGACAGGACTAATTGACGCTTGAGTAGTTCTAACTCTTTCACTCTTGACCATCCCCTTCAGATTGAGTTCCCTCATCGTCGGACTTACCTGAAAAGTAAGGAAACACTGAGTGAGCGAACGCTCAGTAGGAAATTATATCTCAAGAACTAGCAATGGGTTTAAGTAATTACATTTTTCCATGAATGCACTATAGCTATGCATGCTCGCAAAACGACAAGATAGAGAGAGTGTATAACAATAAGATAGCGATGAACTTTCAAGAACTTATATCAAAAGATATCTAGATATTCAAGCAAGTAGACTCATCATGTTATGTTGGAATTTGGCTATCATGGTTCAAGCACGCAAGTATGCAATTACCCTTTTTCGGGTCACGCAAGTCATGTAATATCAAGTCAAGTACAAGTACAAGATTTGTGGAATGTTCAATCAAGCTAGTCATGCACTTCGGTATAATGCCAATACCATGATCAATCAACTCCCATGGGCACAAGTACTTTCGGGTGCTCCTCCCAGGACCAGATCGGGCCCTATATGCGCAGGCATTAATCATGTATTTTAACATCCACTTTTGTATATAGCCAATATGGAATTTCAAGGATAAAGCTTGTAGACACGTAGGATAGACTTTGATAGAATAGAGTCCAAAAATATGACACTTGACATAGATAGGTGATAATAACGGTACAATCACGATTATCGATAAAACTAGGTGGAATTGGTTGCCTAACTTGGGTACCATGACAAGTAAGTATTGACATTCTTTATATAGAATTGAGGTCCACAAGAACTTCAAGTTTAATATAGAATTGGGGTCTACAAGAACATCATAACAATGTTGTTATAGAATTGGGGTTTACAAGAACATCATAACAATGTCATGCTTTACCCCGTTCATTAAGATAATTCTCATATCATACACATGGCATGACATGAGGACTGGTATATCATGTTTCTACAGAGTGACATGGAAAAGATTGTGTAATGGGTTTTTATGGTACAACCAGCTCAGTCGGCCTTGAGGGAATCCAAGGCTCGAGGAGTCTTACGGAGGTCTTTATGACTAACTCGCTAGTCCAAAGGAACGGAATGTCCAATGGAGAGCTTGTATGTCAATGAGAGTTAGTGGGTAAACGATAAAACATCATGAAACATGGGACTATATTCACGGACTGGAATATAGTGCCGATATATATAGATATATATATATATATGAAACCCTCGGTTAACAGTAACAGTGTAAAATAGTGTCACAGGAAAATAGCGACTTAATCTAAGCCATTACTTATCAAATTAACGCCTTCTATAGGGGCGTTTATTTACAAATTTGACGACTTGTACATCAGTCGTCCCTTCAATATTTTTATTCTGCAGAAAATCAATATTCTGGAATTTTAACAAAAATGCGCCCTGGACAGGGGCGTTACTTTTCCAATTAGCGCCCTGGTCTGGGGCGTCAGTTCAGTAGGAGACGACCTAGACAAGGTCGTGAATTCAAGAATTTACCAATTTTCAGATAATAAAATTTCAAGAAAAAGGGTACATGATCATGACAGGAAAAATAGCAGGATTTCACAGGTATACTCATGCAATATATTAGATTCATTGTTACATAGATATTAAATTTTAAACGTGGGTATTTATTAATTACATGCAATTGACGACTTCTGGGCAGGGCGTCAAAACAATAATTAGCGCCCTAGTGTGGGTCGCTTCTTTAAATTAGCGCCCTTGTCAAGGGCGTTTCTTTTTGAAATTACATAGAAACCATCTGAAACCACAATAAAACTATATGCATGCACGACCGATGATATTATTAAGATCTTAAGCTAGTTTGGGCTACGATCTTGAGAAAACCTACCTTATGAAGATTTAACTGATGAACGGATGAAGGTTTGGAGACGGAAACGACACTCTGTTTGTAACAGAGTCTTCAGACGTTCTAAATAGGCAAGTAATATGAGCTTCTCGACAACAGGTGAGCTTAGGAAGATGTCTTCTTTTGTGGATGAAGAACCCCTCGTTCTTCAGCACACGGGGTGTTCAACCTATAGTAAAAGATGACGAAGAAACATGAGTTTTCTTCATCTGAAAGTAGAAGAAGAAGAACGATGTTGATGAAGAACCACGTTCTTCAACGAGTTGTTTGTATGCTACCTGCAAAGGAGGATGAGGGAGAAGAAGAAAAGAATATTAACGTTCCTTCCTCAAACAACCAGAGTCAAAAGCAAAGGAAGGAAGAAGAACATAAACCTGTTCTTCACGCACAGTAGTGGCAGAGCTTCCTTCGGCCAACAGCTCGTTAGGGTTCGACAGAGAGGTTTACTTATAGGATTTTGGGAATCCTAATAGGGTTAGAGTTCTATTGGGAGTTATATTTCCATGATAGAGTTCTTACTATAATCCACTAACTCGTACTAATCCATAAACTTTCCATGGATAATGTTCTGGTTCGAACAGAACACAAACGGAATTAGCGTCTTAAGTGAGGGCGTCGAATTTAAATTGACGCCTTGTCAAATGTCATTTCTTATGTGAAACGCGTCCATGTAGAGGGCGTCACTTATACTTGCCCTTTTTATTTATGTTGGCCGCTGAGAATTGACGACCGCATCTGTTGGCGTCCTTTCTGGAATTCGCGCCTTGTATAAGGGCGTTTCTTCTTGAAGTAGCGCCTTGACCCAAAGCGTTATTTTCCTTCTGGCTTATTCTTATACGTTTAGGCTTTCATCATCTATTTACTTATCTTTTTAATCCATTTTCCAAAATCTTTATTTTTTTTCCAGGGTTGCTACAAAACTCGTGTCGAAAGGAGAAAAAAATCCATATGTGTGATGAATCCAAGTAGCCGGGAATCCCCATTGCGACACATGAGGAAACTCGCGCCGAAAGGTGAAGTCCATTAAACGAAACAAAATAGGGGTTGTGCGAAGCTACCGATAGTCGAGAATCTAAAGTGAAAGTGTAGAGAGGAGATTACCTTCTAGTGTTCTTTAGAAAATCTGAAAATCTATATGTTTTGAAGCTCATTAGTCTTTGCCTCACATTTCACATGGGCATTTGTGTGATGTATGTATTTTATGAATTTGCCAACATTCATGGTTTATGTAGTACTCCTAATTGTGTATGCACAAATCTCTTAGTTATGCTTCATGCCTTACATTCTTGAATTTGAATCACATGCTCTTTTGTTAACCCGTGCCTCATATAGGGAGAGTTACTATATGTACTATATGTGTGCATGACGATTGTGCTTGTGTGCTTGCATGTTCGTGCATTCCCCTTGAGTCTAATTCTGAGCATAAACCTTGCATTTGTAGGAAATAAGTCATCATGTGCATAGCTTCGTATCCTGCATGATTAGCATTCACATAGTGCATTTTCATTACTTTTGGAAGATAAAGCTCATCATATGCATATTTTCATGTATGGCATTTTCAGCATGCATATAGTTCATATATGAAATCATCTTGAGCAATTCATATTGTCTAACAATTGGTATTCAATAATTGGTATAGTTCATTTTGAAATGCATCATCTTGAACACATCATGTTGCATGAATGCTGAAATGAGTTCTTCCAACTTTTGGTATCACATCTTTGACCCCAACAATTGGTATCAGCCAATTTGACTACCAATTGGCATCTGAACAATATTTGGTATCATACTTTTGGGTCTTTGATTAGCATCACTTGGCATTTGCATTAGTATCATATCTTTTAGCCAAACACGTTCATCTTTTGTCACATCACCCCATATCTTTTTGTAGATGACAAAAAGGGGGAGAATGCTTATGTGTGCTCATTATCTTATGAATGATGTTATTCTGGGGGAGAATTGGAAGATTGGTGTATGTGCTCAATGTTCATCTTAATGCTTAATGTCTGATCTCTCATAAAGATGTTTGCACTTCTGTACTATCACACACATCGTTTTGTCATCATCAAAAAGGGGGAGATTGTTGCATCCCCTAGTTTGTGCTTGGTTTCAATGACATCAAAACGATTGTGTTTGTGTGTGTATATGTTTCATTGAGCAACATGTTTATATCTTGTTTGGAGATTTGATAGATGAGTTGAAAGAATGACTTCAAGGTTCACTCTTGAAAGTCATATGAATCTGTTCGCGACCTTTTTCTTTCTTTCGCGGGTCAATCGACCAACTGAGTGACTGGTAGTCAAATGATCAATTGACAACGCGGGCGTGCCAGTCACATGAGTGACGACTTTATGATGCGCTCATTCTGACCCATGTCGGGCGAATGTGAGGTTCGGTCGGGACCAACAGTCCGCCATATCGTAAAGGCTATGGCATTAATTACATCCCCCACGAGGAGGGAACACCTTTGATTAATTGTCGAGATAGCGGGCTGTCGAAGCCGAATTAAAAAGAGCTACATGATGATCATGACGAAAGCATGCAGGATGCATACATTTATCGTGCAGAAGATGCATAATTCATGGGATTATGGATCCTTGGTACGTGGCGGAGGACATAGGTCCGAAGACCACTGTCACGCATAGTGAAGACTTCCGACCAGACGTAATCCGGCCTTCCGTCAACGCCATTTAATGTACCCAAGGATCTATGCATGCATGCACACATGACGTTCATGACTACATTAAGCATGATGATGGAATTCATGGAAGCAAATGGTTATCGACCACAATTATTACTCCCCATCGAGAAGAGGGAAGGCAACACAAGTATGATAGCGCGAGCAAAATGCTAACGGACATGGTAATGAAGATATGATAAGAATATAGTTCGGGCTCATTTGGCCCCTCCCTTAATCAATTTTATTACCAAATGTGGTTTATTGACATCAACCCTAAGGGACGAGAACCACTCCGAGGCAAATGAACAATTAAAGTTGCAAAAGGTCCCAAAACCGGCGCGGTCATGCGATAGGTAGCTTATACGGTGCGATAAAGCGTAGGTATAAACAGTTAATACGGCGCGGCCATATAGCCGGTTAAGACAGCGCGCAAAAGATTGGGGCGCGCCGGTTTAGGGCGTGCCGGAAAGGCACAAAGGAAAAAAAATGAATATGAGTCTAACGTTAATCCGACGCGGGGGGGTACCGCGCCGGATTAGGGCGCGCCGGCTAAGGCCGCGCCGTTCAACACACCCTTTTCTATGAATTTTGCAACTATTGAGTTTTTTAAGTTTTTGGTGAGGATTCTGAAGTTATTTGGGGCCAATTGCTTATTGAATTGAAGTCCAGAACCCCGAGAGATGGTGTGACAAGTCAGTGCCAGGTTCATACTCGAGCACCGAGGTGATTGAGTCCAGAATGAGTATCTTGTTATGGTTTATTCATTATTAATCTGTCCAAAATTGGACAGCATCTCCCATGAACCTGAAGAGTTGCAGGGGAGAAGCGGGGTCATGTTCACTCATGGAACAAGCCCCTAAACCGCCGGTATGCACGAAGGCAGCCAGCAAACCCCATTGGATAGGATACCCCGAGGACTACCCTACGAGGGGTGGACAACCCATAATTTGTGACTCATCCCGTAGAGGAACTGTCCATTGGGAGAATGGGACTTCGAGGGCTAGCCTACAAGGAGCACACATCCCCCCGGTCTCGATCGGGTCTTAATTTGTTGGGGCTGAGTTCGTTGAACCAGGACCCCTATCATTGTCTGCAATGGCTTCGAAGAAGCGCCTACCATCGAGAGATAGAGCCCCCCCGGTCGCCCAACAACTTCAGGAAGCAGCAGGAGAATGTCCCCCTCCCCGGGTGATCGAAACGGCGAGAAACCTCGGAACAGTTTGGATGATCGTGATGCCCAGATGCAGTAAATGCATAAACGAGACGGGCTCGTTGTAGGGGCATATGCTCGAATAATTGGGAAGCAACGTCCCGGGGATGGACCCTGTACATGGCGGAGGGACACACGCGCAGAAGCACGGCTCCATTCGAGGAGAGAGGGAGATGCGAAAACCCTTGAATCGAATATAAAAAAAATGATCGAAGGAAAAGCCCCCGGGGAGGGGTGTTTATGTAGCCCACGATGATTTAGGGCACGCTATAGACCTCGGAGAAACCGGAATTAGAACTACGCAGAGAAGAACTCCGACACACGCATTGGCATAGATAGAAAGGGGGGAGGTTGAGGATCATTCATTCAATCTATTCATTTGATCATTCACACACGCATATATATTACCATCCCAGAGACGGGAATGGTTTAGCATTTACATGGTGAGAGTACAGCACCGGCACCATTGCTCGGTCGCCGTTCTACAATAGCGGAGGCAGAGAACATGCATAGCACAACAACAGGGGAAGGAAAAAAAGAGAAAATCGCATAGAATGGGGAGGAGAATCGACTCATATCATCGTCGCTCCTCCCCCCCTCGCTTACATTCGATGGGTGGAAGACTCAGAAGGGAAATCTGCGGAAAGCAGGAAAAGAACCGGCACTGGCGCCCACCTGTTCTGAGAACAGGGTATCGTAGAGGAGGAAGACGACCGGCGGAAGCTCCTCTGAAGAAACCCTTCTCTCTCTCGGCTCCCTTTCTTTTCGTTCTTCCCGGAAACCCTCTTCTGTCTCCTCTCTCCTTGTTCTTCTCTTTCTTCCTCGTTCTTCTTTTTCTTTCTCGTTCTTTTTTTTCTTCTTCTCTGTTGAACCTCACCCGTTTATATAACAGGTTGGAGGCGTTGCATCCGGCGTGAGGTTTTGGCGCGCCGGGAGGAGTCTTTATCAACCTATCGAGCTGGTTTAAGACGCCATCCGATAGAGTGACTTGCGCTCCGTGATGAGGGCGGAAGGTAGGGGATTTAGCGCTCCGGGATCAGCACTGAAGGTAGGGGGGCGCGCCAGGTTAAGGGCGCTGAAGGTAGGGGAGCGCGCCGGGTTAAGGGCGCGCCAGGCTAGTGCTCTTTACGACCTTCGAGCCAGTCGATGAGTCCAGGGATGATTCCGGGAGTCACCGTGATCATTATCTCACCGATGCTTACTGAAACCTCGATGAGATATCTTGTCGAAGCTCCCGGGTTGGCGTACGGCCATTCTCGAGGTTCCAGATAGCTTTGGGTTGATCATACGGGCCTGCCGCTGACACTGCCTTCGGCTCTATAATTCGTACCGCTGGCTCGGCCTGGCCCGTGCCCGAAGCTCCTTGGAAGGTGAGATAACACCAGGGATAGTTCCGCTTGCACTGGGCGATCATTCGGCCACTAACGGGCCCATCTTGTCGGGAAGCCGTACCCGTGCCGGGTGATCGGGATCTTCTGTCGTCAGATCTTGGGGTCCTCCGTCTCGAGAGCCAGGGGGACTCCTTTATCTTAGGGAGAGCCTTTCATGAGGTGGGTAGCCACCGGGTAGATCGTCGACCTTGGTCGGACAACGGGTGTATTGGATGCAGCACGACAAAGTCGATGCCGGTTCATTGGACAGGCTTGGTCGCACTGCCGGTTAGTTGTGGATTCATCTCGGCTCTCCTGAGGTGAAGTCCCCACGTCCATACGGAATGACTCGAGGCTCTGGCAGCTTGAGAAATCCTCGATGTGTTGATCTTTATCGGCTCCCGCGCTTCGGCGGGCCGGGTCATTCATCCATATGGCTTGGTCACCGACGATCATATTTTAGGTGCGAACAAATGCCCCCCAGACGTGGGTGTTGTGAGCAAGGCACGAGTGCAGCAAGACCCACGGATGAACTTCATCTGGATGGATCTCTTCTTCGGTTGACAGGAGCTCTGGATGGCCCTTAGTTCGGCACGGATGCTAATTCGGCGCCATTCCCATTTTAACCCGACGCGCACATGGCCCTTGGGCTTTTTAATCCGGCGCGGTCCCGGGCGTTTCGGCCACTAATCCGGCGCGCTGTTTTGCTTTTGCCATGTTAAATCGGCGCGGGTAGAAACGGCGCGCCTTTTATCTAATTGGACGTTAATCTGGCGTGCTAAATAGCGCGCCGGGTTAAACATCCGGGACCACCTCCATATAAGGCTTTCGCCTTTGTTTTTTTATTCTTCATCCCTCATTTGCATAAACATTTTCTCTCTCTTCCCTCTCTTCCCTTTCTCCGGCGCCGAGAGCGGCGATTTTCCTTCGGGTGAGTGGAGATGCTGTCCATTTGGGTTTCAAAACCCTTTCTTTGGGCCCCGGGAGGCTTCTAGCAGGGCTTGCCCTCGGAGCTATTCCCCCGGGTGTTCCTCTTGGCCTCGGTGCAATGCCGATGGCTACCTTTTAGGGACCGTTCCTCAGTGGACGCATTCCCACTTTTCTTTGGCAATCCCCTGTACTGGGAGACTCTGCCAAAATTTTGTCAGAAGTTCACCTTTGATCAGCTATTTTCTGACTTTACTCTTGTTTGATATGCCCTTTTTAGCAGCTATCATGGCATCCAACTCTTCTTCTCGTGCCGTAGTGACATGGGAGAACGTCAATTCCCTCGACTGGGGGCACGGCCAGGTGGCCATAGTTGCGGAGTCTTCGGATTCAGAGACAGACACTGTGGACACCAGCCGTCTCCTTATCCTCGGGGGTGACTCCTTTCATTATAATAGAGAGGGCGTGACCAGGAGGGATTATCCCAAGGACAAGCACCTGATATCCCTTCTTCAATGCTTCAACCTTCAGGGGAAGAGGGATGTGTTCACCTTCGGAAGGTCGAGCAGGCCTTGCTGGTGGAGAGAGACAGCCTGGCCGAATGTGTGATGCGGGGAAGACCCATCTATCTCCCCGGGGAGGTCAGGAAATGGAGCGTTGTGCTGGGGCTGCAAGATCTGGCTCCGACAGACGGATTGCTGACTAGAGCTCCCGAGTTCATACCCGCTCGGTGGAATGACTCTGCGGGCAGAGTGGATCGTGAGAAGCCGATCTTTGGTTTATTCCTTGCCCCGTTGAGATGGGGATATAGAGATGAATCGTTCTTGCTGGACTGCTTGGCGGTTCGCTTCAAGCACCAGATATCAGTGGGGTGGTTCGCTGAGCTGAAAGCTACAGACGCTCATGCATTCAGACCCGGAGCAGTGGAGTTCACAGACTACGTGCTGCATCATTACGCTCCTCTTCTGACCAGGGCCGGCATATATCACAGCGTGTACGCTTCAAGGTACCGGTACCCAATCTCACAGGGCTTGTGTTGTGGAATGATCGAGGTATTTTGCCCCGAATATAACACTTTCTACACTTCAGAGGGGGAGACCTCTTTAGACTTGTGGAGTCTATCGCAACTCAGCGGTCTACCCATTGACGGGGAACCGTATGAAGAAGTCTGCTGGCCTGACTGGTTGAAAGACCAGACCGACGGTGACGGTCGGTATTTGGCGGGCTACGCCTATCGGTATCTGATGAAGGCGTATCGCACCCTTTTTCATTCGTTGGACGATACGAGGGAAGCTCGGAAGCCGGGCGAGAAGCGAAGAGTGTGGATGGTCGCCTAACTTCAATATTTCTTCCAGGGGAAGAATAAGTATGAAGATTTTCCTCCAATAACACCCGTGGCTCAGAAGCGGAAGAAGAGGGTGCGACGCCAGGCCACCTCATCATCTTCTTCGAAAGGAGGGCAGGGGGAAAACCCAAACCCTACTGGTGTTGATGCAGTCACTCATTGTGCTGCATATCTGGTTTATTGGCTTTGTTCTTTCGCTCTTCCTCAAGGTGACGAGAGCGTGATTAGGGCGGAGGCCATTTACCCGGCCTGTCTTATGGCTTGGGGCATCAAGTTGTCCCTTTGCCTAGTGGCTTTGTGCCTCATTTACAAGATGTTGGGAGACTTGCACAAGACGCGTCTTCCCAGAAGCCTTCGGACGGTTGGTCTGTTACATTTCTTTAATGCTTGGGTCTGCACCCTGTTTCCGGAGGCAGCTCCTCGGGCATTACAAGCGGTTCCTCTAGTCCCGCGTATGATAGAGTTTGCGAGTGCTGAGCCATCTTTACTAGCGGAGCAACTCTATGCCATTCGGGGTAAATTGGCCCGTATTCCCATGGATTTTCCTGGGGCTCTTCATTTCTGGAGCTTAGCTGCCCATTCGAGTCCGCTGACGAACAGGACGAGGCAGTGCAAGCTGTTTGAGACTGAGGAGTACATCCATCCGATTTCCAAGGCCAAATATACCAAGCCTATTCTGGAGCCGGAGTTGATTGATTGGGCACTGGCCATCAGGCCTAGTGTCCTTGTATTTCGCAAGAGCGGTATTCTGTGGTTGGAGCCGTATTACCCGTTCCGCTTCAGTCGGAACTTTGGCTACGACCAGCAGATTCCACATTCCTCTTCACAATTTGCATTGCCCAACAGGCATAGGGCCGGGCAGGTTTCAAACGACGATGCCCGAATATGGTGGGACTTTTTCCATCATCGTGAAGACGTTTCTTTTCGGGTTCCCGCCCCTACGCGCTTCCCTCGTGTCACGCCTGAATACTTCAAGTGGTGGAACGCGCGGACGGGATTTTACAGGAACTCCCGGAGAGAGTGCTGGGCCGTGGCGGAGCACAGGTTTTTAGCTTCCCAGCCGGAGCCAGTTCTTGACATTGAAGCCTCTTATTTGAAGAAGTTGAAGTCTTGGACCAATACAGAAGTGAAGGCCTATATGGAGGCCAGCAAGATTGTGAAAGGCCGCAAGATGAAAGTTGAACCGAAGCTGCCCCCGATCAACAAGGATGATTATGTGAAGACCCTTCGGGGTTTATGCCGGGTAAGCAGTGAGAGGGTGATTCTCCAACAGCTCCCTTTACCGGTAGAGGAGCCAATCGCGGCTGTGGCCGACTGGCGTCCTGAGGTGGATAGGTTGTATCCCTATCGGACTTTCATTCGCAAGGAAGACAGGCGGGATGCCTTGTACGACAACACCCCCTGGCTATTTGCACTCCTTCGGTCGCATGGCCTGTCGGTGGGCGGTCCGAGTGAAGCCATCTTGGACCATCCTCTTCAGATTTCATTCAAATATGCAGACTGGTGGGGGCTGGACCATCTGAGCCTGTATTATCTCCTATCCTCTCGTGGTCATGAGGATCTGGCACTACTGGCCGAACCGAGCGAAAAGATTGGAGATCTATGCTGGCTTATTCGCGAGGCGGCTTCGAGGGACAAAACGCCATCGCTATTTTATTGGCCTCTCTTCCCCTTTTATACGGGACCGGCAAGTATGTTTCATTTCTTCATTCAGGCCTTTTGGCCAGCTTCTTCTTTTCGTTGTGGTGTGTCATTCTCACCTTCGTTCATGTGCAATCCGACCGACTTCGGAGGAGACCCGGCACTTCAGGGAGCTGATCATAAAGGCCCAAAAGCCAACATATTTTGAATTTCCTGAGCCTGCCCCGACCACGACGCCACTGCCTCCTGGGGATTCGAGGAAGAGGACTCGGTCTCAGCTGAGGGAGGCCGTCGGAAAGGCAAAAGCGACGGTGACCCGGGTGACACGGGCACGCCGAAAGAAGGCTGTAGAGAAGGAGTCAGCAACCGTCCTTCCTTCGGTTGTATCTTTTGAAGAGTTTGAAGCTTCCCGCACACAAGGGCTAGAGGCTGAAGGTAGGCTCTTTTTCTCTTCAAAGTGCATTAGCTTGTTTCGATTGCCTTGGCTAGCCCATGCTGACGGTTGCTGACACAGTTGCCGCGGTCGTCGGGCTGGAGGCGACGGTAGATGTAGCGGCTAGGGACGGGGCAGAGGAAGTCCTCTACTACTCCCGTAGAAAGGGATCTGCCCTCTCCAACACCCAGGCAGGAGATGGAAGGTAATCCATGGTCTAGTTGCGATAGCACCGCGAATCTTCATGTCTTCAGCCAGCTTGACCCCTTGTTGCCGTAAATTGCAGTTGATATACAACCGTCATTGCTTCCGGGCTCGAAGGGTGTAGAGGAGGCGATCCCTCGGGGCAGGGCGGACCTGCTCTTGAGATATCATCTATTGTTGCCCCTGGTGCGGAGAGCACCGGGGAAGTTCCTGCCGAGGGTGATGCTCCTGCTGGCGAGGCTCATGCTCCGACGGTGGAGCGTCCTGAGAGAGCAGAGGGGTCCTCTTCCTATGAACAGGTAGATTATGGTGGCGGCTCCAGTGACGAGGAGCTCTCACTGATTGATCTCGAGACTGATGACGCCGGGGCGTCCTCGGCCTATGAAAGTGATTATATGACTTTCAGCCCGGCCCGGTTGTCGTGGGGCGGTCCCGAGCCGTCATTATCTCTTGAGAGTGAAGAGGCCGGTGCCGGGGGAGCTGCTCTTAAAGATTTGAGCTTAGTACCCGCTGAGGTAAGGACCTGCCCAGGGTCGGTGTTTGCTGTTCTTCTTTATCTTCCCTCCAGCCTCATTTTTTTTAATGCATATATATTTCCGATGCAGGCTGAGGTGGCGCTGCCAACCATGACGGTGCAGATACCACTCCCGGCTCTGGGAACGGGCCATGCAACTCTTCCGTCCGTCCTGCGGCCTATCGCATTGCGATACCCCAAGGACTATGCAGCGGCAATGGTTCCAGTCGGACCCGGAGCACTTGTGGAAGTTGGTAGTTCGGCGGCAGCCGGGGATTCTTAGCCAATGGAGGCTGCACAGCAATCAACTCTGGAAAAGGATGGTCTCCCTGAAATAGAAGCCGGAGAGATCATTGAAGAGCAGATGTCTTCGGCTCTTGATGTTTCTGTTGCACCTCCATCCCAGGGGGCAGGAAAAGAAATTGTTATTATCGAGGCTCCAGCCACCGTATCTGCCAGCGCGCTTGTTCCTCACAGCAATGGACTGCAGCTCATGCCATCGTCATCTTCCGGGACGGCCGATGATATCTGGGCTGCCGTGGATAGCAGAGTGGAATTTGAACTACCCGAGATGTCGCCACTTGGTCTTCAATCTTCAAGTGACTTTGTGTGGCAGTTTCTGGGGACCCTCCAGCAGACCGTAACGGCCAGCAGGGATTTAACTTATGTTCAGTTGAGGGGCTTGATAGAGCATCTATCCCGCTCACTGTTGGCCTTTGGTTGTCCCATGGACGACTGGACTCCACGGGTGATCCTGCTCCTGAAGTATGTAAACAGGAGGGAATTTCTAGGCCGGGAAGCAGCTGACCAGCTGGCGGCCATATCATTGGAGCGGGCTGAAAGCCGAGCAGCTCTTATTTCTCTGCAAGAGACTGCGACGAGGATGAGGGATGAAGCCGATGCCTCTTTACAGCGTCGAAGCTTCTTGATGGCCCGGATGGCGGCATTACAGGCCGAACTTTCAAGGGTAGAGGCCGAACTTGAAGAAGTAGATCGTCTGGGAGTCCAGAAGGCGGAGGATGCAGAGATGGCCGAGGGACAAGCTACTTCCCTCGAGGAGAAGCTATTTGAGTTGGAGGCCACCGAGTTCCGATTGCAAGAACTGACCCGCCATCCTTCCCTGGGTATTCCTGCGCTGGAGGACATCTTCTGATGCCCTCTGCCGTAGTCTTTTCTCTCTTTATTTGCTCCCTTTTTGACGCACTTCATGTACTCCGGGGGATGGCCCGTGTAACATGTACCTTTTACTTCATAGTAATGGAAAATCTCCATCGTGCTTTTTGAATGAAGACTCCATCTTGTCATTATTCTGTTCTCTTCCATTCGCCCGTTGTTTCTAATCCGAGTGTATAAGTCACTAGGGCAGGAGAGCGCTCACGCCTTCAGCAAAGGGGTGAGGTGTTCGCTCCACCGCGCCGTGACTTTTCTCGAGACTAACAACGGCCTATGCCAGCCGAGAGTCTGGTGGACTCAAAAGGGTATATCAAAACTGACGGGTGAGCGGTCCTGCCGAGGATGGCAAGACCCGAGAATGGGTAGCGACCGGTCCTGTCGATGATGACGAAGGTCGAAAAATGGTAGACGGTCTTGACGATGATGACAAGAACCGGACTAGGGTAGCGACCGATCATGCTGATGGTGACAAGGGTCGAAAAGGGTAGACGGTCTTGCCGATGGTGACAAAAATCGGATAGGGTAGCGACCGATCTTGCCGATGGTGACAAGGGTCGAAAAGGGTAGACGGTCTTGCCGATGGTGACAAAAACCGGATAGGGTATCGACCGATCTTGCCGATGGTGACAAGGGTCGAAAAGGGTAGACGGTCTTGCCAATGGTGACAAAAATCGGATAGGGTATCGACCGATCTTGCCGATGGTGACAAGGGTCGAAAAGGGTAGACGGTCTTGCCGATGGTGACAAAAACCGGATAGGGTATCGACCGATCTTGCCGATGGTGACAAGGGTCGAAAAGGGTAGACGGTCTTTCCGATGGTGACAAAAACCGGATAGGGTAGCGACCGATCTTGCCGATGGTGACAAGGGTCGAAAAAGATAGACGGTCTTGTCGATGGTGACAAAAACCTGATAGGGTAGTGACCGATCTTGCCGATGGTGACAAGGGTCGAAAAGGGTAGATGGTCTTGCCGATGGTGACAAAAACCGGATAGGGTATCGACCGATCTTGCCGATGGTGACAAGGGTCGAAAAAGGTATACGGTCTTGCCGATGGTGACAAAAACCGGATAGGGTAGAGACCGATCTTGCCGATGGTGACAAGGGTCGAAAAAGGTAGACGGTCTTGCCGATGGTGATAAAAACCGGATAGGGTAGCGACCGATCTTGCCGATGGTTACAAGGGTCGAAAAAGGTAGACGGTCTTGCCGATGGTGACAAAAACCGGATAGGGTAGCGACCGATCTTGCCGATGGTGACAAGGGTCGAAAAGGGTAGACGGTCTTGCCGATGGTGACAAAAACCGGAAAGGGTAGCGACCGATCTTGCCGATGGTGACAAGGGTCGAAAAAGGTAGACGGTCTTGCCGATGGTGAAAAAAATTGGAAAGGGTAGCGACCGATCTTGCCGATGGTGACAAGGGTCGAAAAGGGTGGACAATAGATGTATATAGGCGGGATATGGGATGAAAATTCCTCGTCGACCTCGTAAGGGGTCTTCCGGACAAAGAATGAATCATCACTATTCATCATTCAAAATTTTTTTTATTATTCACATTACTGACCTAAGCGCCCTTTCGGGTTTTCGCCGAGGCCACCCCCCTCTTGCTTTTGCCCGCACGCCCTTTCGGGTTTTCACGCAGCGGGGTACCCGATTTTGCCTGCAACGCCCTTTCGGGTTTTCGCCACAGCTAGGTTATAGCCATTTTTGCACGTGTCCTGATATGGGAGCAAGTCTGGCGGGGTATCTCTATTTTTAACCCCATTTTCTTTTCTTTCTTTTTTTTTGAATTCGGGATGTAGAAGAACTAGACCTCGAAAATATTGACTGGCCTTGTCGATGATGACAAGGACTGGACCCTGCTTCGGTCTGTCGACACTGGTTAGATATTGAAGCAAAGGATACGGTCTATTAACAAGGATGTAAGATCCGAGCTAAGGGTAAAGATCGACCGGTCTCGCCGATGATGACGAGGGTTGAATGTGGGTTTGTTAAAGGATTTCCGGTGGGACTTTGATGGTTGTCCCTTTCGGAGTTTCATTGGGTGGAGAATAGGAGAGGAATTTGGAAATTACCACTTTACTGACTCAAGCGCCCTTTCGGGTTTTCACCGGAGCCAGCCCCCTCTTGCTTTTACCCGCGCGCCCTTTCGGGTTTTCACGCGGCGGGGTACCCGATTTTGCCTGCAGCGCCCCTTCGGGTTTTCGCCACAGCTGGGTTATAGCCATTTTTGCACTTGCCCTAATATAGGAGCAAGTCTGGCGGGGTATCTCTATTTTTAACCCCATTTTCTTTTCTTTCTTTTTTTTTGATATGTATAGGGTGGCAGGTCGAAGTGTGATGTTCGACTCCTGGTCGACAGTAGATGGCCCGTAGTGGCAACAATGTGAGGATGCCAGCTAGAACACAAAGCCTTTAGCCGACTCGGGTTTATTCGTTAGCGGGAAGATAATGCTAACGCAAGGAAGGGATTTCGTGCCAATCCGAACGTAAGGCTCGTAATGGCGGTGTGGCGTATTCTTTTGGAAGCTTGATCAGGGCGGAATGCCACTAGACCAAGGAGAGGGTAGCTTGATCAGAGCGGAATGCCACTAGACCAAAGGGAAGGGTAGCTCGGTCAGGGCAGAATGCCATTGGACCAAGGAGAAGGGTAGCTCGGTTAGGGCGGAGTGCCACTAAACTAAGGAGAAGGGTAGCTCGGTTAGGGCGGAGTGCCACTAAACCAAGGAGAAGAGTAGCTCGGTTAGGGCGGAGTGCCACTAAACCACGGAAGGTAGCTTGGTTAGGGCGAAGTGCCACTAAACCAAGGAGAGGGTAGCTCGGTTAGGGCGGAGTGCCACTAAACCAAGGAGAAGAGTAGCTCGGTTAGGGCGGAGTGCCACTAAACCAAGGGGAAAAATAGTTCGATTATGGCGGAGTGCCACTAAACCAAGGTAAGGGTAGCTCGGTTAGGGCGGAGCGCCACTAAACCAAGGAGAAGGGTAGCTTGGTTAGGGCGGAGTGCCACTAAACCAAGGAGAGGTAGCTCGGTTAGGGTGGAGTGCCACTAAACCAAGGGGAAAAGGTGGCTCGGTTAGGGCGGAGTGCCACTAAACCAAGGAAAAGGTAGCTCGGTTAGGGCGTAGTGCCACTAAACCAAGAAAAAGGGTAGCTTGATCAGGGCGAGATGCCACTAACCAAGGAAAATGTAGCTCGGTTAGGGCGGAGTGCAACTAAACCAAGGAAAGTAGCTTGATTAGGGCGCAACGCCACTAACCAAAGGGGAGGTAGCTTGATTAGGGAAGAATGCCACTAACCAAGGAAAAGTTAGCTCCGACCGGTCACTCGGGACGTGTCGGCTGCGCTGCATGATACAGCTTAATGTGTTTTCCGTTGAGGGAAGAGAACTGAATGACTCCTTTGTGGTCTACAAGGACGTAGGCACCCCCTTCATATACTCGGCGGATGATATACGGCCCGACCCAGTTTTCGACCAGCTTCCCTTTGGGGTTGGAGGCCATCACTTCTTTTCTTTTGACCATTACCAGGTCTCCTTTCTTGAATTCTTGACCCTTGACTAGCTTGTCAAAAGGACGGGCCATGCGAGCTTGGTAGAGTTGGATGTTTTGCTGTGCCCGGAGGCATTTTCCTTCGAGCTCAGCGAGCTCCTCCAATCTTCTTTCTACATTGGTCTGCTCACCACTGACTAGTCCGTGCTGGATGGCAACTCGCAATGAAGGAACTTCAAGTTCAATGGGCACTACAACTTTCGACCCATAGACGAGGGAGAAAGGTGAACAGCCGGTTGGGGTCTTGTAGACAGTACGATAGGCCCAAAGTGCTTCGTACATCCTTTCTTCCCAATATTTTTTACTAGACTTGACAGTCTTTGCCAGCAATGTGCATATGGTCTTGTTAAAGGCTTCTGCGAGTCCATTGGCTTGAGGGTTGTAGGGGGACGATGTCCTCTAGTCGATTTGGTATTTGTCAGCCAGCCGATAAACCTTCTGGTTCTAAAATGACTGCCATTATCAGAGATGATTCGGCTGGGGATCCCGAACCGAAATATTACATTCTGCCGGAAGAATCTTGCAACTAGTTCTCCCATCATATCTCTTAGTGCTACTGCCTCCGCCCATCTGGAGAAGTAGTCTGTAGCTGCTAAGATGTATCTGCACCCTGATGAAGATGCTGGTAGTGGCCCTACTACGTCCGTGCCCCACTGAGCAAATGGCCAGCTTGGTATGGTGGGATGCAATGGCACTGGAGGTCTCCTCGCCACATTATCGTGTTCTTGACACTTCTGACAAGCTTTGGTAAACTTGCAGCAATCATCAAATATAGTGGGCCAATAGTAACCCAGTTTCTTTATCTCAATTTTCATCTTCGGGCCAGCCTAGTGTGCTCCAGCTGATCCTGCATGGACCTCCTGCATCACCTGTCCCGCTTCTGCTGAAGACAAGCAACGGAGTAGGAATTTCCTTCGGGCATCTGCCGTAATTCGGAACAAGGTCCCGCTCCTCATCTCGTAAGAATCCTTGATCCTCAGGAGCTTCATTCTCTGTTCCTTTTCTTTTGGAAGTTGCTGGTGTTGAAACCAGCGTAGGAGATGCTCTCGCCAATCGGGATGCTGAACCCCTTCGATGACTGCTACTTCCATCTCTTGTTCATCGGCCAGGACCTCTGTTACGCTGAGGACCTGTCGGTGGTTGATCACTGTTATATTCAGGCTTATGTCTGGCGGGACCGCCAATGAACTGGGCAGCTTAGCGAGGGCGTCTGCCTGAGCATTCCGGCCTCGATTGATGTGCTTGATGCTGATGAAGTAAAATCTTGACATCAGGCGAGTTGCCAACTGGTGATAGGGGAGGAGCTCTTACTTTCGCACATCGAACTCTCCTTCCAGCTGTTTTATAACTAGCATGGAGTCCTCGAATGCTTCCAGCATCTGAATTCCCATGGATAGAGCAATCTGCAACCCGATTATCAGGGCTTCATATTCCGCTTCATTGTTTGTGCATTGCTTGTTTATGGAACATGATGTATGCACCACTTCTCCTTCTGGGGATTTCAGGACTATGCCTGCTCTTGCCCTGACTCTGGCTGATCCAGTGGCAGAGGTGTCAATTCTGGAAGCGCCATCAAAATATAGCTGCCATAGAGAGGGCTGTACTTGCACGGCTTCTAGGGTTTCATCTTCAGCAAGCTCCGGCTCCAACGGGCAATCCCCGGGCACTGGGTGCTCAGCGAAGAAGTCTGCAATAGCTTGGCCCTTGACGGCCTTGCGCGGCACATAGGAGATATCAAACTCCATAAGGATTACCACCCATTTGCCCAGGCGGCCTTTGAGTGCCGGTTGAGACATGATGTACTTCAGGGGATCCTCTTTGGACACCAAGCTGATTTCATGCGACAACATATAGTGTCGGAGCTTCTTAACTGCGAAGACCAGCGCCAAACAGATCTTCTCAATATAAGTATATTTCTCTTCAGTTCTGACCAGTCTCCGATGTGAGCGACGTCACGTCGTTCGAGGAGCGAAGAAGACGCGGAGCGCGCGGGCTCCTCTTTTGTTTGCTGCAACACAGAAATAAGAGAAAAGAGAAGGGGCCACCACGGGAGATTGCTCCGGCGGGACGAGCAGGACAAATGTAATATAGCAAGATATGGGGGTTAAACGGCCATAGCGGGAAGTGACTCGCCGCGGCCTCAGGGGGACGGGAATGGTGCAGAAATCAAATAACAAGAATTGAAACGGCCATTGAGGAAGTGACTCGCCGCGGCCTCGAGAATATGAGCAGATAAGAATATAACAGAATATAAGGAGAATATGAAGAACGGGAATTTAAACGGCCATTGGGGAAGTGACTCGCCGCGGCCTCGAGAATATGAATAGATAAGAATATAACAAAATATAAAGAGATTATAAGAATGGGAATTTAAACGGCCATTGGGGAAGTGACTCGCCGCGGCCTCGAGAATATGAACAGATAAGAATATAACAGAATATAAAGAGAATATAAGAACGAGAATTTAAACGGCCATTGGGGAAGTGACTCGCCGCGGCCTCGAGAACATGATGTGATCGCCAGGGGCCAAAAGACCCCAAAATAAAGAAAGTGATCGCGCCTACCTCAAGAGCGGGAGATGGCGGGTTGCTTCTTCCTCCCCCTTCGGCCGGCCGACGGAGAGGGCTTTCTTTGGGTACCCTTGCAAAATAACGACAAACAAGTAACGAGTGGATTAAAAAGATGAAGGTCTAGTATTCAAATCCTTGCGATAAAAATAACGAAATGATGGCAAGACACACACCTGGTTGGTGTTATCTTTTAAACCCCTCTCGGACTCGAGTAGGAGGAAAATAAGATGATGGATGCAAGAAGTATATAAGAAGAGGCACCCTTATGAAGGGGGATAGAGGATGCGAGATGATGAATGTAAAAGAACTACGAAGAAAAGGAAAGGATTGGCTTATTGGATGTGCCGATGGTGAAATCCGGCGGAGCTCCGGCAGCGTAGGGACGACGTGGAAGCGCGGTGGATGAAGATGACCTTCCTCTCGCGAGCGTGGGCACCCGAGAAGCCGGCGGAACCTCCACCTACAAAAGACCCCACGGGTTAGAAATGACTCTGGTAGCCTCTGGGCCCCGGCAGCCTATCGGATCTCTTATAAGCTCCCCTAGAACTGAGGGGGGTGGGCCTTTATTTATAGGGCTCCGGAGGGTGGAGGTGTCCAGGACCCTGGACACCTCCATCAGGGCCGAAGTAATATTTTATTCTATTTTTATTCATTTTTTTTGAATATTTTTGTGGAGGCGTCCAGGGTCCCGGACGCCTCAATAAGGTCCACCGAACTCCACCGAAAGCCGCACGCGATTTGGCACAACGCGTGATTTTGGAGCGGCGACCCATGATTTGGAAATGGGCGCGTCCAGACGGCTTGACGTCTCCACAATTTGGATTCTTTCACACACGACAAACCGTCGATCGGTGGGCGGCCCCGTGAATGAGTTGATGGAGGCGTCCAGGGGCCTGGACGCCTCCAAGAAAATATTTTTTTTATTTTTTTGTTTTATTTTTTATGCCAACTGGCATTTATATTTTTTATATTTGTTTTCATGGAGGCGTCCAGGGGCCTGGACGCCTCCATTAATATATCATTTTTTATGTATTTTTGGTTTTAATAAATAAATTAAAGTAATGGAGGCGTCCAGGAGACTGGACGCCTCCATTAAGACCCTCCCGGCTCCGCTGAAAAGGCGTAGGCAGCTCCCCGACAGGCACCCTTCCTGGTTCTGGAATTTTTTGGCGTGTCTGAATGGTGTTGATGACGTCCGAATGCTGCAACGAGACGATTCCGGATGCTGAGAAGGGCGGAAGAAGACTCAATAAAAGGAAGCACTCGAGTGATTCAAAATGCGTAAGTCGTCGCGGGGCATCATATAGTAATATGAGACTTTCTCAGGAGACATCAGGAATGGCGTGTCTACATCCGACTGAGGTAATAGAGGGCTTGCTCTTTCCCTTCTTCATTATTCTGGGCCAGCATTGCCCCGAAAGAATTATGTGTAGCTGCTATATACAGTATCAATGGTCGTCCTTTCACCAGTGTGCCCAGCACTGGAGGAGTTTTCAGGTAGTCTTTTAGCTTGTCAAAGGCTACCTGGCAATCTTCATCCCAATAAAAGGGAACCTCTTTCATCATCAACTTGTGAAAAGGCTGACATCGCCCTGACAAATTGGAAATGAACCGCCGGATATAAGCCAAACGGCCCTGTAGTGATCTCAGCTCGGAGATGTTCCCTGGCAGAGGTAACTCCTGAATTGCTTTGATCTTTGCGGGGTCTATCTCGATTCCCCGATATCGGACGATGAAACCCAAGAATTTTCCGCTCGACACTCCGAACGCACATTTCATGGGGTTCATCTTTAGCTCATGCTACCTCAGCCTCTGAAAAACAATCCGGAGGTCTTACAGATGATCTTCCTTTCTTCTGGTTTTGACCACCAGGTCATCTATGTAGCATTCGACCTTGTGGTAGAGCAACTCATCAAAGATTTTGGTCATTGCGCGCTGATAAGTTGCGCCAGCATTCTTTAGTCCGAACGGCATTCTCTTGTAATGATAAATGCCTTTAGGGGTTCGAAAGTAGTATGGACTCGGTCATGCTCCGCAATCCAAATCTGATTGTAGCCGGACGATCCATCCATGAATGATAGGGCCTCATGGCCGGTTGTAGCATCAATCATGACTTTGGTTATTGGCACCGGAAAGTCATCCTTGGGGCAGGCTTTATTTAGATCTCGGAAGTCGACACATATCCGGATCTGTCCATTCTTCTTCTTCACGGGGACGATATTCGCCAGCCATGTAGTGTACTGGTTTTCTTCAACAAATCCCACGTCAATGAGCTTGTCAACTTCAGCATAAATTTGGGTGATGAGCTCTGGCCTCATGCGCCGTGGTGGTTGCTTCACCGGTTCGGCCTCAGGGCTGATTATTAGCTCATGTTGTGAGACAGCGGGGCTTAGACCTGGCATCTCTTTGTAAGTCCAGGCGAAGCAATCCCGGTATTCTAGCAGCAGCTGGATGTACAGCTCCCGTTCTTCTGGGGATAGTTGGGCGCTGAGGAAGGTGGGCCTAGGGTCCTCCTCATTTCCCAAGTTGACTTCTATTAGTTCATCGACTGTGGCTTGGCCTCCGTCTTCTATCTCCGGAGGTGCTGGTTGGAGGTCAACGAAGTCTGGAATACCCTCTTGAGGGTCGAGTACTTCGGCTTCTTCGTCAGACACTACCAGAGCTTCTTGAGGTTTCTTTGTTTCTTGTGCTAGCGACTGGGTGGATATATTGTTCTATTAATAAATCCATTGCCGTTGCAGCTCCCAAGGGTGAGAGAGCAGCCTTAGTATTTGCAGATGAGATTGCAGCCACGACGGGCTGGTAACTGTTTACTACCAGGCTCGGACAGCATGCTGATTTTACAGCAGAAGTTGAGGAAGTCTCGCCTTCTGGGACAGTTGTATCTTCTGTAGAAGTGGCTTTTTCTTTCCTGGTAGATGGCTCCCCTTGATTGGAGTTGACCAAGGCTTCCCTGATTGGCAGAAACGGTGTTGAAGTTGTCATTAGTATGACCCATGTGGAGGGAGAGACTCCTACTTCTTGACTGTCTTCGGCTTCGTTGCTGCTAGCCGTATCAAATTCGGCTTGAAGGGCCACTTCTTCAGGATGAACCTGCTCCCAGCATCGACAAGGGGTCGAGGTTTCTACTTCTTGATTTCCGGACCGAGCCAGTTCAAGATATTCGGCTTCCGTCGGATACTCATCAAAGGTTGCTCCCAGAGGGCTATCTTCAGTAGGGTAGAAGGCGGAGATAGTATCCACCTCGTACCGCCCACTGTAATAATATTCCTCCAGGGTGAAGCCCAACCCTGGATGTTGAGAGACACGTCTCATTTCCTTATCCAGATTTGCAGGATACCACATCTTCTGGAAAGCTTCTTTGCGCTTTTGAGACTGATCAGGAGGAATGTGTTGCTTCTGAAACATCTTGGCCATCCGATCAGTTGTAAATGCTAGGCCTTGAACAGGAACCGGCGGGTTGCTTAGATCTTCGGGGAGGCTGCAGTCTGTGTCTTCCCGAGTGGGATGTTCTTCAGCCGTATAGAACAGGTTGCTGGGCCCATCTTCTTGTGTCACCTCCCAAGCCTTGAAAGGTTCGACAGTGGGATCATTGAGGCCGGAGACTGGCTTGGTGAGGCCGGCTGGGACTCCGATGCAGTCGTGCTGTCGATCGATCTGCACTTCCTTAGCCTTGGGGTACAACGCTGGGGGTGTCACCCTGCCGACATCTCCAGAAGCTGTGATGTGGGAGACTACCTTCGGCTTGACATATCCGCGCGGCGGTGGTGGATACCAACCGTCACCCGATCTATTCTTCGACGCCCCTACGGGGGCCTCAGCTTCAGAAACCTTCCGGGGAGGCCCCGTATATAGGTTGGCGTCCGCCAAGTGACATTCAAACACCTCGAATGGGTGGATATCAGCAAATATCCTCTCCTCCTTCCCTTGGAGGCTGTATTTGATGCATTGGTGGAGCGTGGAGGGCACCACCATATTCTCATGCAGCCATGGGCGGCCGAGCAGCACCTTGTAGGAGGTGCGAGAGTCAATGACATGAAACTGTACTGTTGTAGTGAAATCTGCCAGGGTCAGTGTAAATTCTACCACTCCCATAGATACTTCACATTCTTGGTTGAAGCCAGCGATACGCATATCCCCGACTTTCTCGAGATGCACATTAAAGTGGTGCCTCTCGTATATTCTGTATGGCAGGATGTTGACTGCTGCACCGGGATCAATCAGTATTCTGTTCAGCTCCCTTCCATTTAGGTTCCCTTTCATATACAGCGGCCTGTTGTGGTTGGCAGTAGGTAGTAGCATGTCCTCCGGAGAGAAGGTCATACTGGCTTCTGGTATAGCCTCGGCTATGCAGGCTTCAAAATGAGCAGGCATCTACAGAGCAGTGATGATCGCCTTCGAGTTTCTTGACTCAAAGAGAGAATTTCCCAGATCGTAAATCGAGCGGGGAGCTTTTTGAGCAACTTCATTATTCGGCTCCCAGCCCGGACATTGGAAAGCTTCATCTCTTCAGCCCATCTGGGCTTGGGGAGGTTTTGATTTGTGGGTCCAGACGGACCTGCTTCATCTTCCTCGGACTCGGCATCCTCTTGGCTGGCACTGGCTGTCGGGTCTTCTTTATTAGCTGCTGTAGGGCAAGCTCCATCTGCATTTGCATCCTTAGTAGATTGCGCTGGCTGCGGGTGAATGGCCCCGGATGTAGGGTTAGCCTCTTGACAGGGCTGCTTCCCCTTTGACATCTTCATAAATTCAAGGAATGAAGGGACTGCCTTGCCCCCACTTTTGTTGTATAGGCCTGACGGAGGAGGGATTTGAACTCCCTTAACCTCCGGTGGAGGTGTCCTGTAGGGTTGCTCCCCTCTGAACATGATGTTGTGGTTCGGCCTGACCGAGTGGCACGTGCAGCAGTTGCGACCTCGGCCTTGCCTCCCCCAGCATGGGGTGTGAAGCAAATTTCTTCTTCTTCCTCTTCTCCAGGTAGGTTGAAGAGTGCTGATAGGGTATTGCAGGAGACAACCTGTGCTTTATTGGCCCCAGCGGCCTTTCTTTTCTTCTTCTTTTGCTTTCTCTTCTTTTTGGCTTCTGCGGGTGCCTGCCCCCAGAACAGGCTGCCCTCTTTAGGGGGTGCTGCTTCAGCTTCCTCCACCTATTTGAGTGAGAGTTGTTCCAGCTCTTGTCATGGGACGTGGTCCCGTACCAGCAGAGGTTTCAATTCGGGCTACACATATTCATCCAGCCCTTCAATCAGGTGCTGTAGTCGAAGGACCCCAGGATTGGTTTCCTTGATTACTGGCAGCGGAGTCTGCCTCCTCCTGTTAGGTGTATGTATTCTGATGGTTGTAGGTGGAGTGACCCATACGGGTGCTACCACTGGCGGAGCAGGCTGGGGTGTAACGCCACGGATATGTGCCCCCTCTTTCGGGCGAGGTGCCCTCTTCTTCTTGTGCTTTACAGGGATCTGCTGCCACCCCTGCTGTTCTTTCACGGGCTCCAGGAAATGGATTTCGTAGGTGCTCCGTGTGCTTGCTTTAGAGATCTCCTCAGGTAACGCCTGGTAGAGGGAGATCATGTTGACTGCTGCTCTCCTGAGAGGGGCTTCATGTGGCTGAGGAGGGTCTACTTTGTACTCTCCTAGCTCTATTTCATTCTTCTTTACCATTCCTTCGATGATGTCTTTGAAAACATAACAGTCTTCGATTGGATGTCCCAACATCTGGTGGTAGGGGCAGAATCTTGGACTGTCTTTTCTTTTCAGGTCCTCCGGTCTCCTTGGCTCAGGCAAAGTGACCATGGTGTATTCTGTTACCCAGTCGAACAGGACTCGGGTCTTGTCTTTTGGAAAGGAATAGGCTTTCTTCATTTTGTCCCTCAGCGAAGGACCTTCTTTGTCATCCAGAGCTTTCGCAGGTTGCCGGGGAGCCGCCTTCTTGCCTTTCTCCTTCTGTTGTTCGAACGCCTTAATATCAAGCGCATTCGCTTCTTTAGGTGTGGGGCACCGTTCCACAGCCTTGCCTTTCTGGGCTGTGCTGGCAGCTGACTCCGGGACAGGCTTGGCTAAGAAAGCCTCCACTTCGGCCACCACATTATTCAGCCGGTCGAACGACCGTATTTCCATTCCAATCATCTTCTCCAGGACCTCCCTCCTGAGGTTTTGTTTACATATTTGTACTGCGTCCTCCTGATGCGGGGGCCGCTTGCATCTCATTCTGAGGTTCCTCCACCTCTTGATGTAATCAAGGGCTGTCTCATATGCCCTTTGTTTTGTTGAGTAGAGTTCGGCCACTGTGACCTCCCTCTCTGTGACATGGAATCTTTCTCTGAACTTTCTCTGCATATTCGACCAATCACTGATTGACCCGGTCGAGAGGCTAGAGTACCATTCAAATGCGAGCCCTGTCAGCGAGGACCCGAAGAACTTCAGCAAATATGACTCGTCGGTGGCCAGATCACCCATAACGGTCATGTAATACGCAATATGCTCTTTCGGGGATCCCTTCGCATTGAATTTGTCAAACTTAGGCGGCTTGTTGACCCCCGGGGGAAGTCGTTTAGCCGCATGGTGTTGCGGGTAGGGCACCCGATAGGCATCAAATGCGACGTAGTCGCCTTCACTTTTCTCTGCGAGCTTCAGCTCGATCATCCTCTCCACCATCATCCGGTTCACGACCGTGGGGTCAACCGGTTCTGGATAGAAGTGCGCCGGCTGCAAGTATGGGGTGACCAGGGTGGTCGCCTTTGGAGGATGCAGTAGTGGGGGTGTCGGGTGCACCTGAGGGAGCACCGGAGGTAGCAGCGGCTAAGGCTGTGGCGACCGCTGTTGTGCTGTCGCCATGCTTGGCTCTGACGGCTGGGACAGTGTATAGAGCGGTGGAGGGTCGTCATGACAAGCCGCTCCCCGAGATGACTCACCCTGGACTTCGGGTGGTTTAGAAGTTGATGAATGTTCAGTCTTTTCCATCATCTGCATCTTCAGAGAGTCTATCTCCCGTTGATATTTTTGTAGTAGCATCAGAACTGATGGGTCTATAGTGGTGGGGATACCCTCTGTTGTCTCCCCGGACGTACCCTCAGGCAAGATGTCGAGGAGGACGTCGTCTTCTTCTTCCGCCGTCACCACATTAGCTGTCAAGACGGGGGCCTTGTCATCCCAGCGGGGATAGACCTAGGACTGTTTCCCTTTAACCATCATCAGAAGCTCTCTTGCTGCTTCTGTCCTGCGGGTAGTTGGCCCCGGCCGTGCGGCCAATTGAGCCAATTCTTGGGGGTCTTCAGGAAGCTCCCCATATCGGTTAGATATACCAGCCATGTTGCAGGTGAAAACCTGCATCCTTCTCTTTTGTTGATAGACCCTCCTTCTGGCTTGCTGCGGAAAGGTCAGCCTTTCGAACACAGAAACTCTTCTTCTTTCTTCCCGCTCGGGAAAGGCTTCATCGGATTCGACTTCGAAGCCGTCATTATATCCGTTGTCGTCGACTGACGACACCATCATTCTATCTCCCATATCTCCTTCATCTGCCGCTGATGGGCAGTAATCTTCCTCAGTGGCGACTGTCTGCATCAGTCGCTGCTGTCCGAGTGAGGGGTTGCCTAAGCCTCGGAAATAATTTCTGACCAAGCAAGTCATCTCTTCTCGACCCCGTTCTTGATGTAGGACGGGGGGTGATTGTCGACCTCCAGCAGGAGGGATATAGGCCAGCCGAGCTCTGTCGGCCGGCTGTTGGAATCTTCATCCCGCAGCAGGGACGTTGGCTTGACGAGCCGCGGCCCAGAAACTTCTGTGGCGCGGAGGCTCCGCAACCACCTCTTCTTCCTTCTTCGGGGGCAGGCCCCTTTCTCTTCTCACTTCCGCCTCGTCGTTCACAAGACGACGGTGGATGGGTGTTAGCTAGTGGGCAGGTCGGGTCCGCTTGGGAACCCACACCTGTTTAAAATTCCTCAGCCTGGGTGCCGGGCTTCCTTGGCCATAGTGGCCGGCTTCTTCTATTTCTGCCCTCCTTCCAGCGAGGGCCTGATTGGCATTGTGGACATGAATGTTGGGGATGACTCGGTCCGGGGTCACCCGTGCAGTGTGTCCATCGAGGAAGATGCCCATACCCACGACTATCAGAGATTTCTCGGACTAAGACAGAGTTCCGGTGATTACAGCAGCATTCTTGTGGGCCTGGCGACGCTGTCGTCCTCCAGGGTGTTTGTTGATGACATTGGGGTGGGTCCCACGTATGACGTGGTGCACCAGACAGCTAGCGACCGGGGCCGGACTTTCAGACAAGTCTTTGCAGCAGGGAACCTCCAGAGGCTCCATTTTCTCTACAGCTTCCTTGACAGGTTCTGGGGCTTCGACCTTCAGCATATCTACAAAGGCTAACCCCAAAAAGTTGGGGAAGCCCACAGCGGCAGGGAGTTGGCGAATTCCATGGGTACCGCCAGGTACCCTTGCGCGTGTCCAGCGACTATCGACAGATTGAAGTCAACGCCAGTTATCCCATTGGTTGTCATTGTCCGCCTATAAGAAATAAACAAGCCAAACATCAGTAGCCTCTGGGAGGGCCTCGAAGCCCAAGTATCTCGACAAAGAGATGAAAGGTGACACTGGTCCCACCGGGCGTGCCAGACTTATTCGCGACCTTTTTCTTTCTTTCGCGGGTCGATCGACCAACTGACTGACTGGTAGTCAAATGATCAATTGACAACGCGGGCGTGCCAGTCACATGAGTGACGACTTTATGATGCGCTCATTCTGACCCATGTCGGGCGAATGTGAGGTTCGGTCGGGACCAGCAGTCCGCCATACCGTAAAGGCTATGGCGTTAATTACATCCCCCACGAGGAGGGAACACCTTTGATTAATTACCGAGATAGCGGGCTGTCGAAGCCGAATTAAAAAGAGCTACATGATGATCATGACGAAAGCATGCAGGATGCATACATTTATCGTGCAGAAGATGCATAATTCATGGGATTATGGATCCTTGGTACGTGGCGGAGGACATAGGTCCGAAGACCACTGTCGCGCATAGTGAAGACTTCTGACCAGACGTAATCCGGCCTTCCGTCAACGCCATTTAATGTACCCGAGGATCTATGCATGCATGCACACATGACGTTCATGACTACATTAAGCATGATGATGGAATTCATGGAAGCAAATGGTTATCAACCACAATTATTACTCCCCATCGAGAAGAGGGAAGGCAACACAAGTATGATAGCGCGAGCAAAATGCTAACGGACATGGTAATGAAGATATGATAACAATATAGTTCGGGCTCATTTGGCCCCTCCCTTATTCAATTTTATTACCAAATGTGGTTTATTGACATCAACCCTGAGGGACGAGAACCACTCCGAGGCAAATGAACAATTAAAGCTACAAAAGGTCCCAAAACCGGCGCGGTCATGGGATAGGTAGCTTATACGGCGCGATAAAGCGTAGGTATAAACGGTTAATACGGCGCGGCCATATAGCCGGTTAAGACGGCGCGCAAAAGATTGGGGCGCGCCGGTTTAGGGCGCGCCGGAAAGGCGCAAAGGAAAAAAAAATGAATATGAGTCTAACGTTAATCCGGCGCGGGGGGGTACCGCGCCGGATTAGGGCGCGCCGGCTAAGGCCGCGCCGTTCAGCCCACCCTTTTCTATGAATTTTGCAACTATTGAGTTTGTTAAGTTTTTGGTGAGGATTCTAAAGTTATTTGGGGCCAATTGCTTATTGAATTGAAGTCCAGAACCCCGAGGGATGGTGTGACAAGTCAGTGCGAGGTTCATACTCGAGCACCGAGGTGATTGAGTCCAGAATGAGTATCTCGTTATGGTTTATTCATTATTAATCTGTCCAAAATTGGACAGCATCTCCCCTGAACCTGAAGAGTTGCAGGGGAGAAGCGGGGTCATGTTCACTCATGGAACAAGCCCCTAAACCACCGGTATGCACGAAGGCAGCCAGCAAACCCCATTGGATAGGATACCCCGAGGACTAGCCTGCTAGGGGCACCAAGGTTCCGTAAGGGAAAAGACAGAGAGATGAAGCCATTGATGATGGGAGCATCACCCCGAGGACTAGACTGCGAGGGGAGGACAACCCACAATTTGTGACTCATCCCGTAGAGGAACTGTCCATTGGGAGAATGGGACTCCGAGGGCTAGCCTACAAGGAGCACACATCCCCCCCGGTCTCGATCGGGTCTTAATTTGTTGGGGCTGAGTTCTTGAACCAGGACCCCTATCATTGTCTGCAATGGCTTCGAGGAAGCGCCTACCATCGAGAGATAGAGCCCCCCCGGTCGCCCAACAACTTCTGGAAGCAGCAGGGGAATGTCCCCCTCCCCGGGTGATCGAAACGGCGAGAAACCTCGGAACAGTTTGGATGATCGTGATGCCCAGATGCAGTAAATGCATAAACGAGACGGGCTCGTTGCAGGGGCATATGCTCGAACAATTGGGAAGCAACATCCCGGGGATGGACCCTGTACATGGCGGAGGGACACACGCACAGAAGCACGGCTCCATCCGAGGAGAGAGGGAGATGCGAAAACCCTTGAATCGAATATAAAAAAAATGATCGAAGGAAAAGCCCCCGGGGAGGGGTGTTTATGTAGCCCACAATGATTCAGGGCACGCTATAGACCTCGGAAAAATCGGAATTAGAACTACGCAGAGAAGAACTCCGACACACGCATTGGCATAGATAGAAAGGGGGGAGGCTGAGGATCATTCATTCAATCTATTCATTTGATCATTCACACACGCATATATATTACCATCCCAGAGACGGGAATGGTTTAGCATTTACATGGTGAGAGTACAGCACCGGCACCATTGCTCGGTCGCCGTTCTACAATAGCGGAGGCAGAGAACATGCATAGCACAACAACAGGGGAAGGAAAAAAAGAGAAAATCGCATAGAAGGGAGAGGAGAATCGACTCATATCATCATCGCACCTCCCCCCCTCGCTTACATTCGATGGGTGGAAGACTCAGAAGAGAAATCTGCGGAAAGCAGGAAAAGAACCGGCCTCCAAGAACAGGGTATCGTAGGGGAGGAAGATGACCGACGGAAGCTCCTCTGAAGAAACCCTTCTCTCTCTCGGCTCCCTTTCTTTTCTTTCTTCCCGGAAACCCTCTTCTATCTCCTCTCTCCTTGTTCTTCTCTTTCTTCCTCGTTCTTCTTTTTCTTTCTCGTTCTTTTTTTTCTTCTTCTCTATTGAACCTCACCCGTTTATATAACAGGTTGGAGGCGTTGCATCCGGCGTGAGCTTTTGGCGCGCCGGGAGGAGTCTTCATCAACCTATCGCGCCGGTTTAAGACGCCATCCGATAGAGTGACTTGTGCTCCGTGATGAGGGCGGAAGGTAGGGGATTTAGCGCGCCAGGATCAGCACTGAAGGTAGGGGGGCGCGTCGGGTTAAGGGCGCTGAAGGTAGGGGGGGCGTAGGGTTAAGGGCGCACCGGGCTAGTGCTCTTTACGACCTTCGAGCCAGGCGATGAGTCCGGGGATGATTCCGGGAGTCACCGTGAGCATTATCTCACCGATGCTTACCGAAACCTCGACGAGATATCTTGTCGAAGCTCCCGGGTTGGCGTACGGCCATTCTCGAGATTCCAGATAGCTTTGGGTTGATCATACGGGCCTGCCGCTGACACTGCCTTCGGCTCTATAATTCATACCGCTGGCTCGGCCTGGCCCGTGCCCGAAGCTCCTTGGAAGGTGAGATAACACCAGGGATAGTTCCGCTTGCACTGGGTGATCATTCGGCCACTAACGGGCCCATCTTGTCAGGAAGCCGTACCCGTGCCGGGTGATCGGGATCTTCTGCCGTCAGAGCTTGTGGTCCTCCGTCTCGGAGAGCCAGGGGGGACTCCTTTATCTTAGGGAGAGCCTTTCATGAGGTGGGTAGCCACCGGGTAGACCGTCGACCTTGGTCGGACAACGGGTGTAGTGGATGCAGCACGACAAAGTCGATGCCAGTTCATTGGGCAGGCTTGGTCGCACTGCCAGTTGGTTGTGGATTCATCTCGGCTCTCCAGAGGTGAAGTCCCCACATCCATACGGAATGACTCGAGGCTCTGGCAGCTTGAGAAATCCTCGATGTGTTGATCTTTATCGGCTCCCGCGCTTCGGCGGGCTGGGTCATTCGTCCTTATGGCTTGGTCGCCGACGATCATATTTTAGGTGCCAACAGAATCATTGGTGTTTAAGGAACTAATGCTATATTTATCTTGGCTTGTACGAACAAAACCCATGGCTCACGTTTTGGAACTCAAAGGAGTGCATTAATGAAGTTCTTCTTTGAAAAGGGAGTTACCTTTCTCATTGCATTGCATTGACTCCTTCTATGATTCATACATTTCATCAAATAAGGTTTCAAGTCTTGGTTGGGATATTTCCTTGTATTTTCCTCACAAGGCTTTTGGGCTAGAAATATACTTAGCGTATTTACTTGATTCTTGATGAATGTGATTTTATATCAATGTTCCTCGTGAGATAATGCTTCATGAATGATAGTCTTTATTCAACAAGAATGCCATTTGAATGAATGTGGTTCCATGATATTATGCATGCAGTGCATTTGGCATGATTGTTAACACTTGTGAAATAAAGCATGTTGATGTTGAAGATTTGGTTGATTCAAGAAAGTGATTGAATGGTTGAGCTCCCATGTCATTATACTTGATTAAGTGAGAGATCCATGTTCTTCATATCAAAACCTTGCCATATGCTGAATGTGTTTTCGATGGTTGAATTGAGAAGTCAAATACATGTTTGAATATGTTCAATGATGTATTTTTATGTGAACTAGTTCGAAGAAGTTAATGCTTGGTTCATGAATTTGGATTCTCATCTAATCTCGTGTTCTTTCAAGTTTTTCAGAATGAAAATGCATGGTTAATCTTCATGGGATTATAGTAACATCTAATCACGTTTATTCCCTTGAATTCATGAAGGTTTGAAGTGTTTTTCTAACTCCTACTGGCAGGAGTTGACTCATAGCATCGACCCTTGGAGTTAATGGACTGAACGGCGAAAATCTGGAGTTCAAAGCAGCTACCGGTCGACCGCCCAGTCCAAGCCGGTCAACCACCTTCTGGCCAGTCGACTGCCCCTTAGGCCACCGGTCGACCGGCGAACACAAGCTTCTGTTTGAATTTAGCTGGTCAACCGGCGTTACAGGGGCGGTCGACCAGATTTTCTCTGCTACCCCAAAACAGAACCTTGGATGGCACCGGTTGACCGCCCTAATGACACCGGTCGACCAGACTTTCTCTGCTATGCGAATGGGAGTTTGGGGAGCATCCAAAACCTAATGAAGACCCTTCTAAACTTTACCAAACTACCCCCCATTGGTTCCTAAACATATTAGGGGGTTTCTAATATGTATTGGGAAGGTTTTATGTGTCTTTTGTCCACTTCTCTATATATATGAATGTGAACTCCGAATTTGGAAGATGAGAACCCTAATGTTGTTGTGTTCTTCCTTGTAGGAGAAGAAAAGGGGGAAACGGTGGAGGAGCTCTTGCGAGGAGGATATCATCTACATCCGTGAAGATCTGGAGCTCGTGGAAGAAGAAGAAAAGGAGCGGATCGACGAGATGATCAAGAGGACACAAGAATCGTCTTCATCCGGCTTCCCTCCAACTCGTGGTTAAAGGAACATCATCAACCGGCCTTGGAAAACAAAGGGGGACCATTTCTATGTCTTCTATCAGTTCTTTGTGATGTGTTCTATGATCTATATTTTGGGTTTAGCATGCTTGAATATTTGTGTTTATTTTTTGAATATTAGAGATATTTGTGTGTGTGACCGATTGTGTATACGGTCGTGTTTGATCGCCTGTGTGCGGTCGTGTGTGTGTCGTTTGTGCTGCGTGTGTTGCAGCGTCTGTGTGTGTGTGTTATGATTCGGTCGTCGGATCGTGTGGGAGACTCCGTCTCCGTGTGTGTGTGTGTTGGGACATGTCCCCGTGTGTGTGCAGGCGTCGTCCTATGTGTGTATGTTGTTGGAGCGTCGTCTCCGTTTGGGGATTTATCCCCGAGTGAAGCCTCACCGGGTTTTAGTGAGGGGTGGACGTAGGGAGCCTGTCGTGATCCCAAACCACCTTAAAAATCCCTTTGTCTTGTGATTTGTTTTGTGAGATTGTGTGGTTTGCTTAATTTGTTTATCTTGATCGTGTGTAAACGGTGAGATTGAGAGAACAAAGTTTGCATTGCTTAGTTTAATTTCTTCAATCACGTTCAAACTTGTTAATTCCGTTGCGTAGGTTTTTAATTTACCGTCGATCAAGGGGGATAATTCAACCCCCCCTTTCCTGTCTACTCGCCTACCCAGGGACCCAACACTAAGAAGCGTCGCTGAAAGTCTATTTCTATCACTAAAGGGAGCAAAAATTCCGGAATTCTAGAATATCTTGAAAAATCAAGCGTCGCTAAAGGTCAGTACATGTAGGTACATGTTCTATCTTTCCAATTTCTGAAAAATCTTCAAAAAATCAGATAAAATTCTTGAAAATCCATAAAAAATTTTAAAAAAATCAGGAAACCTGGAAAACACAAAAATCATGATTTTATGTTTTATTCTTCATTAGGTTGCATGTTAATTTGTATTTTTAGTTGTTACTTATATTTTATCTATCTCTCTTTTTGAAAAAGAAACAAAATAGAAAAATGACTCTCTGACATATGTGTTCTAATTGCCACAAGATTGGGCACCCGGAAAGGGATTGCAAGAAGAAACTTGGTAAGATTGCAGCTCGGAAGCCATCGGTGGGAATTATGGTTCTTCCAGGTACTAAGAAAAATTTTCGACAGGAATATAAGCCTATATCGGCTGATGCAAGTACTAAAATGATCGATGCAGCAGGAAACATATTTTCAGTTTTAGGCCAAGCCTCGGAGGATCTAGAATCTGATGAAGAGAATATTCAAGTCAAGCAAGTTCCTGATGCTAGCTCAATTCTTGAGGCTTCTATTTACTGTCATCATGTTGCTTTTTCTTCTGGACCTTTGGAGACATCAAACAACCTTGATCCCTCACTAGCTGCTTGTATAAATGACTCAACTAAAAATCCCCACATAACTCTATCCCGGATAGAGGAGGTTTCGGTATCAGAGGAGCTGCCTTCAATCCATTGTTATAAAGAGGCCTCTCAGGCCAGAAGCTCAACCCAACAATTCTCTTATATTCATTCAGGCCAGAACACTATCACTATCAGTAGCTCGAAAGGAATTTCTAAACTGTCGACTGATGAAAACACCAGGATGTTTGGCCTGGTAAATAACAGCACCAATTCTCTTCTTCTTAACTCAAAGTCAAATGAGGTCTCAATAATGCTCGGAGTGCTATTTAGTGATGCCCGGCTGACAAGGGCCAAAGCCAAGAGTATGGATGTCCACCCATCTTCTTCTTATGACCATGTTTAACTCAACATTAATTTGGAATGTCAAAGGTATAGGGAATAAAGAAACTATCAGAAGTTTGGCCCAGCATATAAAATCTAATAATATCTGTTTAGCAGCTATCTCTGAACCTCAGATTGATTTCAGTAGAGCCCAGAGTGTGGCTCGGAGAATTAGCATGCAAGCTCCTATTGGTAATAATGGTGATGCATCCAAGATATGGATTTTTTATAAGCCTCACATTTGTTGTGCCCATGTGATCATTTGAGTCTTCCTATGGTTTGGGTCATTCAACATCATCTTGTGGTCATTTGAGTTATTGGATATTCTTGGTTTTGATAATAGCTAAACACTATAAGTCATTATTATTTTCCACTCTCATATGACTGACATACGTGATGTTTTGTTCATGATGGATATGCCAATGAATGGACAAGGAATTGAGTAGAGATGGCAAAAGTGCAAGCTCAATGATTACGCCCTCGCACGCGGATCGACCTGCGCGGTCAAGTCGCGGGGATTGAAGACTCAGTAATAAAACTTTAAGACAGTCAAGGTTGATGCCACAAATGAGAACGGACTGCTAAAGGACTCAAGCGACTGAGCTAAAGGGGTTAACGGACTGAACCGGGAAGACCCAGGGTCTGCCCAGTTGGCGGTTGACTGCCAGCACAGGGGCGGTCGACCGCCCCAGCCAGCAGCTCCCAGTCTGCATGAGTCTCAGTGGCGGTAGACCGCCAGCCCAGTAGCGATCGATCAAAAATTCCAGGGACCATCCGTCTACAGCGTTTCTCAGTAGGGGTCGACTGACAGCTTCTGCAGGTCGACCGCCAGCCCCGAGCCTTCAATGTTGACTTTGTTTTCCACTTCGAGAAGAGCCCCTTTCCTTGTATTTCTTTAACCCCAAAGTCACCCAATCCCCCATGGATTGTGGATCTGGTCTGGGGGATGTCCAAGGACCATTCAAAGTCTATAAAACCAATACAAGAGTGTTGGAAACCCTAAGGCTAAGAGGGGAGATCAAAGGAGGCTGCACGGGTGTGTTCAAGGGAGAAGAGTTCGAGTACTGTAGCCATGAACAGTACTCTGGGAAGAAGTTCTTCATCAAATCCTCAAGTGATTGAAGTTACTTCAAGAGGAGATCAACCCCAAGCCAAGTGAAGATAAAGTTGCAACCATCATCCTCTTCCTCATCTCAAGGTGATCCATAGAAGCTCATTCTCAAGGGAGATCAAATCTGCATCCTTCATCTTCTTCATCAACTCAAGGTGATCCAAGGAAGACCATGTTACAAGGAAGAAGATACCATTGAAGAATCAGATTCAAGCTTCAGCAATCTCAGACAAGATCTTTTCTCTTTGAGCATATTCTATATCTTGTTTGAGTGTTTTCATATCTTGTTCTTTTTCATTTCATTCAAACATTTGAAACTGAAGATCGTCCCTACCGGTGGTTAGTAGGAAGGCAATCGAAAGTTGTCCGATCTGCGGTGTTGACATCCCTACCTGTGGTTAGTAGGAAGGCAAACGGAGGTCTTTCCGATTTGCGGTTCAGTGCGTGGCACTAGTGGAGTCTCACCGAATTTGGTGAGGGGTGGACGTAGGACTGGGGATTCAGTCCGAACCACCTTAAAATCCTTTGTGTTGTGGTTTGTTTATGTGATTACTTCGTTCCAGATGCATGGTTAGGTTCAAATTGATATATTAGTTGCTCATCTTGCCAAGTGAATCATAGTGTTCTTCGATAAGCTAGTTATATTCCGCTATGATTTATTTTATCTAGCTATATAGAGGGTTGCATTGCGAAAAGAGGGGTAGATCTATTCACCCCTCCCCTCTAGATCCGCTGTCCACTACTCAAAAACATTTGCCTTGAGACCATAGAGGCTCACCCACAATACCTGACTGTGGTCATTAAGGAAAACAATAATGTTGTCTTGCTTTTCACAGCCATATATGCCTCCTGTAGTATTAGTGAGCGTAGGGCCATGTTTGACTCTCTTATGGTGTTCAGTCAAAATGTTAATACTCCTTGGGTAATAGGAGGTGACTTTAATTGCATTGTCTCCCATGAAGAAAAAAGTGGTGATGTGACACAACCTAAGACTTAGGCAAGCAAGCACATTCACAATCAAAAGGGCCAATTTTGGGCCGCCGCTCTCCCGTCGCTCACCCGAGCCCGGGGTGACTTGGCGATGCCAAGTGGAGGATGTGGGGTTGGGCCCTTGCTGGTAGAGGGCCAGCAAGGCCAAGATTTGATTCCCGATGGATGTGGAAGCCCAATTCAATGGGGCCAACAAAGTGCCGAAGGCACCGGTTGCACTTATTCCCACGATGATCACTCAAGGCAACGGGGCTTGAGGATCGAGCTCTCACTCGCATAACCAGCGGAACTAGAACTAATATTGAAAGACAAGCACTAAATGGAGTGAGGTGTGAGTACTTACTCGACCGGTTTGAAGAAACCGGTCCCGCTCGGAGACGAGGGCGAGCGGGGAGGCGAGTGGATCCCCACACGCCGCGGCGGTGTAGCTTGACCTGCCCAAATAAGTTACAACACTACACCTCTCGCAGGAGGGGGACCTTGGGGTGGGGGTTAATGGATTACAACCAAAACTACCTCTACACAAGGAGGGGCCTTCAGCCGGCCAAGCGGGGAGGGGAAACTAGGGCGAAAAGTATTGAAGAGGTGAAGACACCGGTTCTGCCTACTCTCTCTGAACAGGGACAGATAGTCGATGTTGCTACTGCAGAACTTGTTCAAGAATTTTTATAAAGGCAGGACCTATGGGAAACTCTTCGGGACTGGTACTGGAACACCTCTGAATTTTGTTGATTTCTTCTGGAGCCGCTGCTGACCTGGGTGGAGGTTCGAACAGAGCACCAGATCCTTGGACTGGCAGCTTCAGACTTCTAACAGCAGGTTGCAGAGGATGCCCCGACAGCTCCCGAACTTGGAATCAAGCACCGTTGGAGTTTTTGGAACCATGGATGAGTCCTCTTCGCAGCAAAACTGACGGGGAAGCCAAAAGATGCCGGAGAAGACTTGGAGGCTCTAAACAAGGATGACTGGTCGGTGTAGACTGTGGGTAGCAGAACGGCACAGCTGAGGGAGAAAAATGATAACTCAGAGTCACGAATGCCGATTGAAGTTCCGTTTCTTGATTCTGGAATTAGACTGGGAGATGAAGAACTTTGAAGAAGAGCTCTTGGACTGATTCCTCCGAGGTTTTTCGTGGTGAAGCTTTTACTCCGGTTCTGGGACACAGCAGGGGCAGTTCTGCGCCATTGTGGAAGAACAGAGCTCCCGGGCAGCACACAGCTCGGATGAAGACGAAACCACTTCTGTTGCGGAGAAGACAGGTAGACGCTTCTGTGGATGCCTATTGTGTCTTCAAACTCGTCCGGAGGAAGTCGTAGTGGCCGCTGCAAGTTGCTGGTTCACTTCAACCCTTTGGACAGCAAGCTGCAACTTCGGAGTAGCTTCCAATGATCAAGAAAGAAGAAGGGGAAGGGGGTCTATGGTGAAGGGGAGGTGGATGAAGGGTGGAAGGGGGGCTTGTGGGATATGTGGAGGGTATCTAATGGTGGAAGGGAGGTGGAAGAAGAAGGGGAGGGCGCAGGTTGCAGCTGGAGGAGAGGGGGGGAAGGGGTGTGCAAGGATGGTGGGAATGGAGGGAGAAAGGGGCGAACCTAGCCTAATGGGGAAGGGAGAGGGCGGCCAAAGCACTTGGAGGGAAGGGGATTTCAAATTCAAAAGGCCTAGGAAGTTGGGAGATTGTGTGGGGAAGAGGGGTGATTGTGTTGGAATGGGGAAGATTGTATTGGAATAGGGGAGATAGTGTTGGAATGGGGAAGATTCTACCTTGGAACTAGGGGGGGGAGTAATGGTGGCTATGGGAAGTGGAGTGGCATTAATGGAGGTAGGGGGGGTTGGAGTTGGTTGGGAGGAGGAGGAGAGAGAGAAAGGGGTGAACCCCTTAGTGGAGGAGAGAGAAAGAGAGAGAAGAGGGGGGGGTGGGGAATCTCTCACCCTAGGGCTTCTCACCCAATTGGATTCACTCCACTAAACTAAGTTTGAAATCTCAAATGGCATTTTCATTGACTGATTCATTACCTTCAAATGAAGGAAATGGGGCCCTATATACAGGAAACCCATATTTTACAATAAGTCCCTTACAAAAGACTCAATGACAAATAACCGAAGGGGTAGGGGGGTGGTCTTGGGCCAAGCCCGAAGAATTGGGCCCAATAGCACATTACATAATCTAATGACACTCAAACTTAGGAAAATAAATGCAAGACCTAGGGACATGACTCAAATAAAATAAAAATTACATCAAAATGACTCAAATAGATAGCACAAAACGGATAATTGGGCCTTTATAGAGAGAGGCCCGAACTCAAACGATGCCGGAGTGTGAAGAAGACCCTAGCCAAAGGGAGTTGTGGATGATGCCTCCATCAAATCCCCTGGGCTGTGAAGAGCTCGACTTCGTCGAGTAGGGGTCCATCCGACTGTGGTACTGCTCTAGGAGGTCCGGATCCAACCGCTGGAGATCCTCCCGACTCACCCAAGAATCCTCCGAAGGAGGCCGATCCTTCCACCTGACGAGATAGCGCTCATATGCCTTGATCCGAGTGGTAGTGACTTGTTCATCCAATATTTGTTCAATTTGTTCACGCTGGGCTCTCTTGACTGGTGGTCTCTCCTCACGGGTGGGTGCTCTCTCAATGGAAGAAGTAGGCTCAATCTCCTCACTAGGTACCACCGTGGGTCCCTTATATGGCACTAGGTCGGCGACATTGAATGTGGGACTTATTCCATACTCCTCAGGGAGATCTAACTCGTAGGCATTTGCACCAATGCGCCTCAAGACCTGGAAGGGACCAGCCCCACATGGCCTCAGTTTAGAGTTGGCTCCCGGGGAGAGCCTCTCCGTCCTTACCATCACAAAGTCACCCACATGGAATTCTTGGTGACGCCGATGAGAGTCGGCCAGCCTTTTATAAGCCTCATTCTTTTTGCTGATGTGCTTGCGAATTTCTTCATGCAATTCTCTAATATGTTGTGCAAAAGACTCGGCTGAAATGGACACTCTAGCATGCTGGGGAAGGGGAATGAGATCGGAAGGCTTTCTTGGTTTGTATCCATGCACGGCTTCAAATGGACTCATCCCTATGGACTTATTGATGGAGTTGTTATATGCAAATTCGGCCTGGGATAAGATGAGATCCCAATTTCCGGGGCGATCCTCAACAAGACACCTAAGGAGGTTCCCTAGACTCCGATTGACAACTTCTGTTTGGCCATCCGTTTGGGGGTGATAGGCAGTGGAGAATTTGAGGAGGGTACCCATCATGTGCCAAAGAGTTTTCCAAAAGTAGCTAGTGAATTTGACATCCCTATCGGAGACTATGGTCTTAGGTAGCCCGTGGAGACGGACAACCTCATCAAAGAACAATCGGGCCACATGGGAGGCATCGGAGGTTTTGGAGCATGGGATGAAATGGGCCATTTTGGAAAATCTATCAACCACCACATAGATGGAGTCATGCCTTTTTTGAGTCTTGGGTAATCTTAGCACAAAGTCCATGCTCAAGTCTTGCCATAGACGGTCGGGGATGGGGAGTACCTGTTTGGCCGAAGCACATGTTCGGCATTGACCCACAATCTTGCCTACATCTCTCTTGAGACTTGGCCAATAAAACTGTCCTTCAACTAGAGCAATGGTTTTGTGGACTCCAAAATGACCAGCTAGCCCTCCCGCATGTAATTCCCAAATCAAGAAGTCGCGGAGTGAGGTCCGTGGGATGCAAAGTCTTGGTCCCTTGAAGAGGAACCCATCCTCTATGACAAATCCCTCATGTTCCTTGCTAGAATGGGTGGTCAAGGTGGTATAGATGTGCCCAAAGTCGGGGCAGTTAGGGTACTCATCCTTGATCCTATCAAATCCGCTCACTTCCACTTGGATAGTGGATAACAAGGAAACTTTCCTACTAAGGGCATCCGCTGCTCGATTCTCACTCCCGGCTTTGTGTTTGATGACAAAAGTGTAGGATTGGATGAACTCAACCCATCGGGCATATCGGGCATTTAGCTTTTGTTGGGAGTTGAGGTATTTGAGGGCCTCATGGTCGGAAAAGATGACAAATCCTTTGGGCAACAAGTAGTGCCTCCAATGTCGGAGGGACTGCACCACGGCATAGAACTCCTTGTCATAAGTGGAGTATCTTGTCCTAGCATCACATAGCTTCTCACTAAAGAAGGCTACCGGGTGTCCCTCTTGAATAAGGATCCCTCCTATCCCTATCCCGGATGCATCACATGTGACTTCAAAGACTTTAGAGAAATTGGGAAGGCATAGGACCGGGGCTTGGGTCAACTTCTCCTTAAGTTCTTGGAAGGCTTTGGAGGCTGATTTGGTCCACACAAAAGTTCCCTTCTTGAGACAATCGGTGATTGGGCCGGTGATAGTGCTAAATCCACGAATGAACCTCCTATAGAATGTTGCCAATCCATGGAAACTTTGGACCTCATGAAGGGTGTGGGGTTCTGGCCAATCAAGAATAGCTTGGACCTTGTCGGGGTCCATGGAGACACCCTTGGTGGACACCACAAATCCTAGGAAGGTGATGGATGTGGTCATGAAGTGGCACTTTCCTAAGTTGGTAAATAGGCTCTCTTGTCGGAGGACGGTACAAACTTGCCTAAGGTGGTCAAGGTGGGCCTCTTGGGATTGACTGTAGATGAGTATATCATCAAAGTATACCACTAGAAAGATCCTAATGAAAGGCCTAAGGACCTCCGTCATAAGACGCATGAAAGTACTTGGGGCATTTGAAAGCCCAAAAGGCATGACTAACCATTCAAAGAGGCCATCTTTGGTTTTGAAAGCCGTTTTCCACTCATCCCCAGGCCTTATCCTAACTTGGTGATAGCCACTCTTAAGGTCAATTTTGGAGAAAATGGTGGCTCCGACTAACATATCAAGCATGTCATCAAGCCTAGGGATGGGAAACCTATACTTGACGGTGATTTTGTTAATGGCCCGACTATCCACACACATTCGCCATGACCCATCCTTCTTGGGAGTTAGGAGGGCCGGGACAGCACATGGGCTTTTGCTAATGCGAATGAAGCCCTTCCTAATGAGTTCCTCTATCTGCCTCCTAAGTTCGGCATGTTCCGTAGGATTGAGGCGATAATGGGGAAGGTTTGGGAGAGTGGCTCTCAGGACTAGATCAATTGCATGTTGCACATCCCGCATGGGAGGGAGTTGGTCCGGGAGCTCCGTTGGGAACACATCATGGAATTCTTCTAGGAGTTGTTGGATTGCTATGGGATGTGGATTGGTGGAAGTGGGTTCTCCTAGACAAATGATCACCGCACATAGTGGTACTCCTTGAACTATCTCCTTTTCAAGTTCCTTCCTAGTGATGAGATGAAGACCCTTGGTCAACCCCGAGGTCCCACTTTGTTTGGGAGTTTGGGTGAGGGATGGGGTTGGAGGGGTGGAGTTCCCCGAGACTTGTGTGGTGGTGGAATGTTGTCCTTGAGGGAGAGTGTCCCTCTTGGCCATGGGACGTGGTGGGGAGGGGTTAAGACGGATGGTCTTACCCTCATGTTCAAAGGTGCATATGTTGCTCCTACCCAAGATGGTGGCATCTACATCATAAAGCCAAGGTCTTCCTAGAAGGATGCTACCTACTTCCATGGGTATGACATCACACCATATTTGACCAAGGTATGAAGAGAAGGTGAGGGGTACAAGACATTGGGTGTTGACCGGGATGGAGTTGTTGTTGATCCATGAGACCCGATATGGATTTGGGTGGGGAGTGATAGTAAGCCCAAGGAGCTTGACGGTATCGGGGGATACGGCATTGACACAACTCCCACTATCCAAGATCACTTTCCTTACATGGCTCCCTATCTTGACAAAAGTGTGAAAGATTGAAGTTCGACGCCAATCCTCTTCTTGGGGTTTGGTGAGGGTGCATCTAATCACTCCTAGATGGGAGTTGGTAGATGGAGTGGTGTGATCTAGACCCGATTCAAGGTATTGGGTCTCATACTCTTCCTCCCAATTTAGTGAGGCTTCATGGTCCTCAACAATACTCTCAAGTTCCTTTTGGGGTGGGGGAGCTTCTTCCTCAATAAGCAAGCTAGATAATCCCTTGGATGGACATTGCCCCGCAAAGTGGCCAAACCCTTGACACCTAAAGCATTGTTGTCGCCCGCTACCCGGAGTGTTTCCTACACTTGGGCCTTTGGGATTGTCTTCCCTCCGTGGGAGAGGGTGACTAGGGGTGGGCTTGTTTGGAGTGATGGTGGGAGGGGGGTTGTAAGGCCTTAATGGGGTACTCCCACTTGGATTTGGTGCTTTCATGGGGGTGGCCGGGATGGGTCGTGGTCCCATGTTTTTGGGATCGGCCAGTCGGGGAGTAGTAAATCGAGGGATCCTAGAGAATCTTTCTACATCCCTTGCTATTTGATAGGCTAGCTCAAGGTTATCAACATCTCTCATAAAAAGCTCTCTCTTGATGTGACTTTGAAGTCCATTCCTAAAGCGAGACAAGGTAACGGTCGGGTCCTCATGAACTCCGCACTTCAAAAGATAGGAGTCAAACTTCTCAATATATTCTACCACGGTCTTCCCTTCTTGGGTGAGGCTTTGCCATTCATCTAAGAGCATTTGATGGTAGGACCGGGGAAGGTATTTGTTCCTAAGTTGATTCTTCATACCCTCCCAAGTATCAATAGGCTCTTCCCGCCTAATCCTTCTTAAACCCTATTGGTTTAGCCAATAAGTTTTGGCTAATTTAGTGAGATGTATTTTGGCCAATCTTACCCTCCTTTGGTCGGTCATAGGGTACCATTCAAAGTATTGGTCCATGGCGATCTCCCATTCTAAGTAGACACTTGGTTCATGGGAACCATCAAAGTTTGGGGCCTCTACTTTAATCATCCTTAAGAGAGGGTCATCCGGGTCGTCCCATGGACGCCTTTCATGAATAGGATGGTGGCGGGGTCTCTCATGGTCATGGTAAGGGTCAAGATCTAAGTCCTCCCTATAGATTTCAGCATGTGGATGATAGGCTCTTGGTCCATGGTTCCTTGGATGGAACTCGTCCCTATGAGGCTCAACATGTGGAGGGTGGACTCTTGGGTCATTGTTCCTTGGGTGGAACTCATTCCTATGCAACTCACCATGTGGTGGATAAACTCTTGGTTCATTATTCCTTGGAAGATGGTCTTCCCTATGAGGCTCCACATGTGGAGGGTGGACTCTAGGCTCATTGTTCCTTGGGTGGAACTCATGCTCTTCTAGCCGAGCAATTCGAGTGGTAAGGGACTCAAGTTGGGCAAGAATGTTTGTGAGGGCAGCATCTACCCTATTCATTTGGCCTTGAGGTTCCTCCCTAGGAGCATCTTGATTGAGTTGAGGATTGGGATCCATAGGTGGATTTGAAGATGATGGATCGGATCGGTAACTAGCACCACTACGGGTGGACATGCAAGACAAGGGGTAAATGATGTTGGACACCCAATGCAAAGGTCCTAGGACTTAGACTTGATAGAGACAAGTCAAAGACTTGCTCTGATACCAATTGATGTGACACAACCTAAGACTTAGGCAAGCAAGCACATTCACAATCAAAAGGGCCAATTTTGGGCCGCCGCTCTCCCGTCGCTCACCCGAGCTCGGGGTGACTTGGCAATGCCAAGTGAAGGATGTGGGGTTGGGCCCTTGCTGGTAGAGGGCCAGCAAGGCCAAGATTTGATTCCCGATGGATGTGGAAGCCCAATTCAATGGGGCCGATAAAGTGCCGAAGGCACCGGTTGCACTTATTCCCACGGTGATCACTCAAGGCAACGGGGCTTGAGGATCGAGCTCTCACTCGCATAACCAGCGGAACTAGAACTAATATTGAAAGACAAGCACTAAATGGAGTGAGGTGTGAGCACTTACTCGACCGGTTTGAAGAAACCGGTCCCGCTCGGAGACGAGGGCGAGCGGGGAGGCGAGTGGATCCCCACACGCCGCGGCGGTGTAGCTTGACCTGCCCAAATAAGTTACAACACTACACCTCTCGCAGGAGGGGGACCTTGGGGTGGGGGTTAATGGATTACAACTAAAACTACCTCCGCACAGGGAGGGGCCTTCAGCCGGCCAAGCGGGGAGGGGAAACTAGGGCTAAAAGTATTGAAGAGGTGAAGACACCGGTTCTGCCTACTCTCTTTGAACAGGGACAGATAGTCGATGTTGCTACTGCAGAACTTGCTCAAGAATTTTGCTGAAGACGGGACCTGTGGGAAACTCTTCGGGACTGGTACTGGAACACCTCTAAAGTTTTTTGATTTCTTCTGGAGCCGCTGCTGACCTGGGTGGAGGTTCGAACAGAGCACCAGACCCTCGGACTGGCAGCTTCAGACTTCTAACAGCAGGTTACAGAGGACGCCCCAATAGCTCCCGAACTCGGAATCAAGCACCGTCAGAGTCGTTGGAACCGTGGATGAGTCTTCTTCGCAGAAAAACTGACGGGGAAGCTAAAAGATGCCGGAGAAGACTTGGAGGCTCTGAACAAGGATGACTGGTCGGTGCAGACTGTGGGTAGCAGAATGGCGCAGCTGAGGGAGAAAAATGATAACTCTGATTCACGAACGCCGATTGAAGTTCTGTTTCTTGATTCTGGAAGTAGACTGGGCGATGAAGAACTTTTAAGAAGAGCTCTTGGACGGATTCCTCCGAGGTTTTTCGTGGTGAAGCTTTTACTCCGGTTCTGGGACACAGCAGGGGTAGTTCTACGCCATTGTGGAAGAACGGAGTTCCCGGGCAGCACACAGCTCGGATGAAGACGAAACCACTTTTGTTGCGGAGAAGACAGGTAGACGCTTCTGTGGATGCCTCTTGTGTCTTCAAACTCATCCGGAGGAAGTCGTAGTGGCCGCTGCAAGTTGCTGGTTCACTTCAACCCTTTGGACAGCAAGCTGCAACTTCGGAGTAGCTTCCAATGATCAAGAAAGAAGAAGGGGAAGGGGGTCTATGGTGAAGGGGAGGTGGATGAAGGGTGGAAGGGGGCCTTGTGGGATATGTGGAGGGTATCTAATGGTGGAAGGGAGGTGGAAGAAGAAGGGGAGGGCACAGGTTGCAGCTGGAGGAGAGGGGGGGAAGGGGTGTGCAAGGATGGTGGGAATGGAGGGAGAAAGGGGCGAACCTAGCCTAATGCGGAAGGGAGAGAGCGGCCAAAGCACTTGGAGGGAAGGGGATTTTAAATTCAAAAGGCCTAGGAAGTTGGGAGATTGTGTGGGGAAGAGGGGTGATTGTGTTGGAATGGGGAAGATTGTATTGAAATAGGGGAGATAGTGTTGGAATGGGGAAGATTCTACCTTGGAACTAGGGGGGGAGTAATGGTGGCTATGGGAAGTGGAGTGGCATTAATGGAGGTAGGTGGGGGTTGGAGTTGGTTGGGAGGAGGAGGCGAGAGAGAAAGGGGCGAACCCCTTAGTGGAGGAGAGAGAAAGAGAGAGAAGAGGGGGGGGTGGGGAATCTCTCACCCTAGGGCTTCTCACCCAATTGGATTCACTCCACTAAACTAAGTTTGAAATCTCAAATGGCATTTTCATTGACTGATTCATTATCTTCAAATGAAGGAAATGGGGCCCTATATATAGGAAACCCACATTTTACAATAAGTCCCTTACAAAAGACTCAATGATAAATAACCGAAGGGGTAGGGGGTTGTCTTGGGCCAAGCCCAAAGAATTGGGCCCAATAGCACATTACACAATCTAATGACACTCAAACTTAGGAAAATAAATGCAAGACTTAGGGACATGACTCAAATAAAATGAAAATTACATCAAAATGACTCAAATAGATAGCACAAAAGGGATAATTGGGCCTTTATAGAGAGAGGCCCGAACTCGAACGATGCCAAAGTGTGAAGAAGACCCTAGCCAAAGGGAGTTGTGGATGATGCCTCCATCAAGTGGTGGGTCCCTATCTTCTATGGCTGCCATGATAGATTTTCAAGTTTTTATAACAGCAACTGGTCTTGTAGATGCTGGATTCTCTGGTTCCAATTATACTTGGACAAATAACCAAACTGGGACATCTCATATAAGAGCCCGTTTGGACAGGGTCTTGTATAATTCCCTCTGGGCTCATTCAACTCATCTCCTGTTGGTTAGACATTTAATTCGAGGACCCTCAGATCATGCCCCATTGTTACTATCTTTGAAGCTCATCCAGTCTTCTCTAGGGAGATTTATGTACCAGCATATGTGGCACACGCATGAGGATTTCTTGGACTTTGTAAGAGCTCACTGGAGTAAATATACTCAGACGGATAGTCACCCATTCCTTATTTTATTGAAAAAGCTTAAGTGTTTGAAGGCTGATTTAAAAAAGTGGAACAAGGAAATTTTTGGTAACATCTTTCAGGCTAAGAGCCAGGCAGAATCACTAGTTGAGTTAGCTCAAAATGAGTATGATGATAACCCTTCGGTTGAAAACCGCATGAAACTCCATAAGGCTAATGTAGATCTGCGCCTTACATTGTCTCGAGAAGAAGTGTTTTGGTATCAAAAGGCTCGGGTGGAGTGGATCTCCTGTGGGGATCGAAACACTCAGTTTTTTCATCAGTATACCAAGGTTAAGAGGCAGAGAAACCACATTCATGAACTGAAAATCGATGAGTGGTGGGTGGATGATCAAGATGTTCTGGCAGATGGTGTTGTGGAATATTTTAAAGTGCATTTAACATCTGAACATCACATAGTTGATGAGAGCCTGTTCACTGTTATACCTTCTTTGATTAATGAAGATCAAAATTGTTCTCTATGTTCAATTCCTTCAGCAGAGGAAGTTAACAATGCTATGCTTTCTTTGTCTGGCAATAGCTCCCCAGGGCCGGATGGGTTTACAAGGGGTTTCTTCTCACATTGCTAGGATATCATTGGAGAAGATATGATTCATGTTGTTCAAAGCTTTTTTCAGGGATGGGGACTACCTAAGGGGGTTACTTCTACAATTATTAGTCTCATTCCGAAGGTTAAAAGTCCCATTTCATATGCTGACTATAGACCAATCAGTTTATGTAATTTTACATATAAGATAGTGTCAAAGGTTATCTGTGATAGATTGAGATCCATTCTCCCATTGATCATCTCTAAGGAGCAAAGTGGCTTTGTTAGTGGAAGACATATAGCAGACAATTTCATGTTGGCCAAGGAGCTGTTAATGGAGCTAAATAGACCAGTTAGAGGTCACAATATGGTAATCCAGCTTGATATGGCTAAAGCCTATGATCGAATGGAGTGGGATTTTCTTTTCATCGCCCTTAAAAGGTTTGGCTTCTGCAACAGATTTGTTCATTGATTGCTCAGTTATTGGTTAACTGTTGGTTCTCTTTATCCTTCAATGTTCAAATTCGTGGTTATTTCAAATCGACTAGAGGGATCAGACAAGGGGATCCATTAGCCCCAGCTTTGTTCATCATTGCAGAGGAGGTATTGAGCAGGGGCCTTAATCATATATTTTCAGTAGGTCTTTGTAAACACTACCACCTTCCTCGAGGGGTGCAGCCCATTTCACATATCCTATATGCAGATGACTCACTGATTTTGATGAGTGGTGGAGTTTCTTCAATCAAACAACTCCTTCTTTTCTTGGGGAGGTATGCATCATCCTCTGGGCAGCGTATAAATGCACAAAAAAGTTGCTTCATTACTGCTAAGCAAATGCCACACAGAACCATTACCCGCATCAGTCAATTGTCTGGATATCATCATAAAATTGGAAGCATCACCTACTTGGGAATTCCTCTCTTTAAAGGTAGAGTCAAGACTCCACATTTTAAGTACCTGATTGATAAAGTTAACAACAAGCTAGCTGGCTGGAAAAGTAAATTCTTATCTCAGGTTGGCAGAATGGTCCTTATCCGATCAGTATTGTCTGCTATTCCTATATACACTGCTAATGCTGCTTCTATCCCATACACTACTCTTAAGCACATTGGGAGAATATGTTCCAATTTCTTTTGGAAAGGATTTGAAATAGCGCACAGAAAGCACTGGGTATCCTGGGATAAAATCTGTTGCCCTGTCACTGAAGGTGGTTTGGGGATCTGAGGACTTCCAGATATACAATTATGCTTCTACGTCAAACTGATTTGGTACTCAATACCAAGCAAGTCCCTTTGGGCTAGTTTTGTGAGGAGCAAATACCTTCATGATCAGCATATACTAAACTGCAAAACTCCTTTCCCTGCTGGGATAAAAAAACATGATTTTGAGAAGGCTCGGGCAATGTTCATGATAGGTTCCAGGATTATTGTTCGTGATGGGGCTAAAACTAATTTCCTCAAAGATAGCTGGTGCAAGGATAGTTCTCTGGCTGACTTCCTATCGTTACAGAACCAATTGGAACTTGAAGATTGTTCTGTTAAAGATGCATTGGCTAACCTCCAGCACCCTGTCTGGGAGAATTTGGAAGACCAGCAGCTGAGGGAGCAAATCCAAAGATTTTGTACACAAGCTGGAGATGATACTCCCATATGGTCTCATTCTACCTAAGGTTTATTTAGTTTGAAATCCACTTATAATGCTCTTAAAGGGCATACTGTCGGGTCTAATCTAAAGCTCAAGAAGCTTTGGCATTATAAGCTCTCCCTGCGGGCCTCCTTATTCTGTTGGAAAATGTTGAATCATGCTGTCCCAATAGACAGTCGCATTCAACATAGTGGTATTAATTTGGCTTCTAGCTGTGATTGTTGCATCAACTCCCATGACATAGAAGATGAAGACCATTTGTTTATAAAGAGTGATATAGCTAGCTTCCTTTGGAGACGATTTGCTCCTTTTTTTAGAAATACATTCTTGGACGATGCCAGTATCTTCAGCAAGTTGGAAAATATCATAAACAGGATAGTGATCAACAAACCAAAAGGTTTTATACGTCTCATGTTAACAATAATGATTGTTTGGGAAACTTGGAAGTACAGATGTTGTGTCAGGTACGAAGGTAATCATATCAACTTCATGAGAGTTGCTGAACAAATCTCCGTAGAGATTTCTTGCTCGGTTGGGCAGATGAAATTCAAGCAAGGGGCTAGCTCGGATTATCAGAAAATGTTGCAAAGCTTTGGTATAAATATCTCTTGTGCTCGCTCTGTTTGCTTCACGGTCCGGTGGATAGCTCTTGCAACAGGCTTGTCATTAAATGTAGATGGTGCTAGTAAAGGGAATCCCAGTCCCTCCGGGGGAGGAGGCTACTTCAGAGATCAAAATGGACAGCTAATCCTGGGTTTTGCATACTACTATGGCCTTGGTTCTAATATGGTTGCTGAAGGTCGAGCATTGCTTGACGGTCTCCATTTGGCTCAATTCCATAACATCCCTTTATCAGTTATATACACGGACTCTAGATCTCTAGCTCTGATTGGTTTGCTGACTTCCAAGAAAGACCCACCCTGGACTCTTCTTCCTTGGTGGCAACATCTGCTGCAGCTTCACTCAACATTTCAATGCCCCACTATGCACTCATATAGAGAGGCTAACCATCTAGCAGACGCATTAGCCAACCATGCAGTTTCTATCGGAAGCAATGTAGAGTTTTTCTCTATTCGTGAGCTGCCATTATTTGCTAAGGGTTATGCCATAGCTGATGCTAGAGGCTTACCCAATGTTCGTGTGAGAAGTGTATTGCTTTTTCGTTTCTTGTTTCTTTCTCTACTTGTACACCAGAGGCTTGCCTCCTCAGATGATGTAATTATTTTTGGAAAAAAGCAATAAAATTAGCATCTAATGGTCGGTAGGTGGCGTGAGAACATTCCCTTCCTCTAGAATGGGGGTGCACTCTCCCTTCTCTCCCATTAGATGACTGGGTTTACAAAAAAAAATGACTCTTTGAAAATCTAAAAAAACATCAAAAATCCAGAAAACTTCAAAAACATAAGTTTAGTTCTTATTTTTTGGTATATTTGCATGCTGTTTGATATTTTTAGTTCATATTTTTCATTTATTCATTTCTTCTTATAAAAAAAGAAAAAAATTCAAAAAAATCAGAAATCAGAAATCAGAAAACAAAGAAAAAAAATCTCTCATGCTATCATGTCCTCATTTTAGTTACATCAATTTCATGCATTGTGCAATTAGTTGAGTATTTGTTCTTTTATTTACATCATTTAAAAAAAAATCATCATCTTCCTCTTCTTCTCCTTTCTCTTCTTCTCTATTTTCCCTTTTTAAGGGCAACATAGGCACACCTCTCTTGGATTTGGAAGGATCCTCCATTGAGCACTCCGACTCTTTGGACTGGAATTTCTTTTTTCAAGACCTCCATAAGTCTCCGCGGACGTGGATTCCCTCACGGAAGCCGGGCAAGTTGTACCAAGAAGCACCCCGGAGTTAGATTGCCCTTGGAAGGTTCAAAAGAAGTTTTGGAATTTGTTGCTATTTTGGAAAATCGGTGTCTAAGGCTAGAGGTCAACGGCAAATGTCATAAGCGGACTTGTGGTTATTTAATTAGGTCCGTAGGAAAGTAGGGGGTCTCTCCCACAACCCCACCTCTTACTTGGCCGGTGAACCAACTTGGTAGCAGGTCACATTCCTCTTTTGAAAAAAAATATCATTTTTGCATAATTCATATAGTTATTGTCTACATTGCATTGAAAAAAATACAAAAAATAAAAATAAAACAAAAATAAAACAAACAAACAAAATCAAATAAAAAAATGGGTGAGAAAATTCCAATCTTTGAGTGGGCTCCTAAATTCAAAAAGGTGAACTTTTTGGCCCATGTTCTTAGTCTATTCTTTGGGCTATAATTTCAAACTTCTTCATTCCACCTTATTATCCTTGCCATAATGACATGTGGGCCAGACCGGCCCATTATGTTGATAATGGGCTAACTCAACTTTTATCATTCACCCACAATGGCCCGATGATGGGAATCAACACCGAGCACTAACATTTTATTTTTACATTTATGTCCTTTTGTTTACATTTATATCCTTCGCTAATTAGGTTTGCAATTGTAAGGTATTATAAGCCAATTTGTTAGTCTTTAGGAATCTTTGGGTTTCTATGTAAAATGCCAGTGGGTCTAGGAAGGTCCCCCACCCTCTTTCCCATTGGTCCACCTAGGATCATGGGCCACGTGGAGCTGGTTCAAAGTCCCAGATTGGACTTGCACCAAGGGAACAAGAAGAGGAAAATTCAAAATTGATTACCCCATTTTCAATGGGGCGCCCCCCCTTTAATGTTTTTTATTCATTATTGTATTTTTTTTATTTTGGTCATTTGACCACATGGGAGATTAATATCTTATCCCCCATTTGCCCCTCCCTAATCTTAGATCTAGGGATAATTTAGGTCTTTTATACATTTCTATATAAACCTTGTATTTCCACATTTCATAGAATTTAATGAAGAGAAAAATCAGTTTTTGGTGAAGAAGCCATAGGGCGCAGCCCCTCCCTCTCCTCTCTCCCCCTTGGAGCTGTGAAAGCTCGAATTTTCAGAGGTGTGAAGCCTCCCTATCAACCCCTCTCTGAGTGAGAAGCTCAGCACCGCCGCCGCCGCCATCGAGCCGCCATCGCAGCACCACCGCCACCTCGTCGGAGTTCTATCCATCTCTGGACAGCAAGCTGAGGCCAAAATTCGATCTCCCAGTCCGTAGATCTGTTCGACCCCAAATTTCGAGAGTTTGTTCTTCCTGTCATCTCCCATCCCCAATTCAAATTTCGTGTCATTCCGCCTTCATTTACTATTTTTCCTAGTAATTAAGTTTTCCCCCAGCAATCTGCCAGTTTACAGATCTGCGGGACAGTGTCTTGTTGTTGTATTTTTCCCGCCCCCTTAGTCAACTCTAAAAAATCCCAAAAAATTCATACGTGTTCCTCACATCCCCCCTTCCACCCATAATTTTTCCAGAGTTTAGATCCATCGTCTTTAGGTCGGTAAAAATTCAGTCTCAGGCAGATCTTGTTCTGTCCTGATTGTCTGTAATCCGAGCCAGCAGAAATACTTGGGGAACAGTCATTTTCATTTCTAATCCGTCTACTGGATGGACCTGAAATAATTATATGTTGTAGATCTTTGAGTCCTCTATCTAACGGCGCCAATCTCGCCTCGATCTGCCTCTAGATCTGGGCACAAAAATTCTTTTCACCGGGTCGCGCAAACATGTTCCGTGAACAGGCCAGCAGAGGCAGCAGCAAGTTAATTCTTGCAAAATTACTTCGGCGTCGATTCAGCCGCCGCCGATCTCAGGGATCGAAGAGGAGTCTTCCACCGACATCCCAGCCAGCCACCATTATAAGAAGGTGACCGGAAGCTGCCCTCCCACAAGCCGAGTTTGGTTGCTATCCAGCGAGTCGGAACAGTACCGAGTCGGACCAGTTGCCCGCCTCCGGTCCGAGAGCCCTTCCGGCTTATTGCCTGTCAACCCGAGACCGCTACTCCTGGGTCCCACTGTAGCCCTTTACATCCCTACGTGGAGTGGCCATAGAAATTCACTTCTGTAATTAATTACATTTACTGTACCGGGAGTTACGGTCTTGGCCGGGGTCGTCTTCCCCACGCCCGGAGCGTGAAGGTATCATTTCCGCTCCCCTCTTTGGCATTTACTTTACTCGTATATATTTCTATATGCCGCTGCTTGCATGTGATAGGTCCTATCTCATTATAATTTTATCACCGCTGCGAGAGTGAGTGAGTGGAACCCGTCCCATGACTCGATCCGAGCATGCGGAAAAGCCGATACCCGAGACTCATTGCCGGTTCCTCAACCGCGCAGATCCACGCGTTTTCCTCGCTTAGGGACGTCCGTAAGCTAGAGTCCCAGGTTCGCATCCCATCCCGCATCAAATTGGTATTAGAGCTAAGTCGAGTCTAGGGTAGTCGGTCCAAAGTTTGCATTTGCATTCCTATACCTGGTATATCAAAAGGTGTTCTTGGAATGATAGGTTACGCCTATCGGGAAGGTAGCACACTTGCGTGAGTGCGATCATCGGATCAAACCTTCGCCACGTATCGGATATGGGTTGAGTTTAGGATTGTATTCGAGTCCGCATTTTACTCCTTTTCACCATTTAGAGTCGTGTCTAGGTGCTTGCATTAGTTTTGTATTAAAACAAAAAAAGAGAAAAAGAGTCTCTTGCATGCCCACTTATGTGCAACTATGGCCAACCCATGCACCCCTTCCTTGGTTAGATCTATACACACCCTCATGGATAGGATGGACAATCATGACCGAGATATTCGAGAATATTTTTGTCGTGCCGAGGCTAGGCTTAACGCCGTGGAGGATAGGATGGACGCTACCGACCGGACTATCCAAGGTCTGGTAACACGAGTCCCCGCCCTAGAGCAAGCCTCGATCAGACCCGTCCAAGGCAGCAAGTCCGTGTCTGAGTACATTCGGGACTTCGATGAGTACCGGTTGGGAAGTGGAGTTGGAGAGAAGAGCACCACGACCGCATTTCAGTTATGGAGAGGTTTGTGGCTTCACTACCAGTTTGAATTGCTTTGCCGCGACGTGACCACTCTGGAGCATTCTTATCAGGTCGCTCTAGAGGTTGAGCCTTTCGAGTCAAGGTTCGATGCTGCCCTACGGCGAGCATCTACCTGTCAGCAGAGCGCTGAGCCGGTCGGCCGGCCACATGAGCCCACGAGGTAGGACACTCTTGCCCCACGGCCTCACCCACCCCAGTCGAGGAACCCTTCCCCTAGAGCTCCTTTGCCACCTACTTTACCTTCCGATCTTTATTTGGAGCCACCCGTGTTTCTAACAAGAAAGCTATTCATCGCCGAGCCACTACTTAGTTGGCTCAAGATAGGCTTGGTCCCTAGACCGCCTTGCTACCCATCCATGGAGCCTACACTACCACAAGTGCTAGTCAACTTATTCCATACCACATTCCGGTCTTGTCACCATGTTAATACATTGGACGACCTTCTTATGGGATTAGACCGGCAGTTGAAGTTGACGCACATGTTGGCCCTAGGCTTCGACTGACCCATAGGTCGTAGCTTCACCCATCCTGCTTTGGGGTCTATTACCTCCGTGTGCACTGTGGGTCATGTCACCATGGAGGTTCTTCTATTCCTCCCCATGCTGGCCGAGCCCGACTTCATTCCCCTTTTTCCAAGGGAGGAACCTTATTTTCTACATATGACCGTCGTCCTACCGATCATAATGAATGAAGGTGACCATCTACACCTTCAAGAATTCCAAACTTGGGACCGTGTCATGAGGGAACCCATATCAAGGGGTCACACATTCTATGATCCCTTCGACCCCTTCCCTAGTGAACCCCTTGACCCACCACATCTACTCCACTTCTTCGAGGGAGTCCACTATCACACCCCTCCCACTCGGGCCCGTCAACCTATGCATAGCAAGGAGTTCATTTCTTGGGAAGAGATACACACATTACCATCTTATAGGGGTGATGTAGAAGATAAATTTAGCTCTCCTGGCCCACCCAAACCTCCCAAGTCCAAAAGGCCGTCAGTGCATAAGTGGTGCATTTTGGGATGTCTAGGAGTCCATGATTCTACCGACATTTGGTTATGTCTCATGTATGCACGTCACACAATCGGGTGTCCTGGTCTGCCATTGCAAGTGCATGGGTCTGCATAGCATTAGGTTTATCTATGACATAGAGTGTGCTTTTCTTTTAGAGTTTGTTAGGAGTCTGCATGCATCGAGTTGAGTCAGTCTATTGCAAGCTCGCAGTGTCATTCCCTTTCGAGTGTAAGGCAAGTCGGATCTAATGCGTACGTTGTAGACTTGCCGAAATTTGGGATCAGCTCTACCTCAATATCTCGGATATAGTCACATATAGGGACTCCGCGGTGATTCCTAGTGAGTCATTGAGCCGTCTCCTTCCTTTGAGAGTGACCCCACCCCGGAGTGTCCACCACTAGCCTCATTCCCATAGCAGCATGTGCATATTGAATATATACAGGATGAGCATGTGACGATTACTTGGAGTGTAGCGTATCTCGCGCCACCTGGTACGGTGACAGATCTTCAGGAGCCACACGAGCAGCCGCACCCCTTAATCGACGGAGTCGAGTTCTTCCCACCTGGGGAGAATTGATAGGAATCAACACCGAACACTAACATTTTATTTTTACATTTGTGTCCTTTTGTTTACATTTATATCCTTGGCTAATTGGGTTTACAATTGTAAGGTATTTGTAACACCCTCAAATATAGATAAGTTGTAGTCTATATCACCGAGGCGCCTTTTGAAGTATAGGGTCAGTTCTTGAAAAGAACTCCGAAGTTAAGCGTGCTTAATGGGGAGTAGTACTGGGATGGGTGACCTGCCCGGGAAGTCCCCCATTCTGGAGCCGATCACTGTTAGAAAGGGACAAAACCGTGAGGCCGATAGGCTAAAGCGGACAATACCTCGACGGTATAGAGTACGGGATGTGACAGAATGGTATCAGAGCTAGACCCCTGCCGCAAGTATGGGAACTAAGTGCCATGCAGGGCAAAGTGCTGCGCTATGGGAGCCACCTCTTGAACCCGCATTGGGACAAAGTGCTACATAGTGGGAGCCACCTCTTGAGCCTGTAGGGGCCACATCTAGAGTCCTACCTGTCTGGGGGTTGATTGCGTGATTGCGTGCTATATGTAGCGACGAGGACGTTGCCTATATAAGAGGGGTAGATTGTAACACCCTCAAATATAGATAAGTTGTACTCTATATCACCGAGGCGCCATTTGAAGTATCGGCTCAGTTCATGAAAAGAACTCCGAAGTTAAGCGTGCTTAATGGGGAGTAGTACTGGGATGGGTGACCTGCGCGGGAAGTCCCCCATTCTGGAGCCGATCACCCTTAGAAAGGGACAAAATCGTGAGGCCGATAGGCCAAAGCGGATAATACCTCGACGGTATAGAGTACGGGGTGTGACAACATTATAAGCCAGTTTGTTAGTCTTTAGGAATCTTTAGATTTCTATGTAAAATGCCAGTGGGTCCAGCAGGGTCCCCCACCCTCTTTCCCAATGGTCCACCTAGGATCATGGGCCATGTGGGGCTGGTTGAAAGTCTCAGATTAGACTTGGACCAAGGGGAAAAGAAGAGGAAAATTCAAAATAGATTACCACATTTTCAAAGGCCCCCCACCTTTAATGTTCTTTATTCATTGTTGTATTTTTTTATTTTGGTCATTTGACCACATGGGAGATTAATATCTTATCCCCCATTTGCCCCTCACTAACCCTAGATCTAGGGATAGTTTAGGTCTTTTATACATTTCTATATAAACCTTGTATTTCCACATTTCATAGAATTTAATGAAGAGAAAATTTAGTTTTTGGTGAAGAAGCCATAGGGCGTAGCCCCTCTCTCTCCTCTCTCCCCCTTGGAGCTATGAAAGCTCGAATTTTCAGAGGTGTAAAGCCTCCCTATCAACCCCTCTCTGAGTGAGAAGCTCAGCACCGCCGTCGCCATCGAGCCGCCATCGCACCACCACCGCCACCTCGTCGGAGTTATATCCATCTCTGGACAGCAAGCTGAGGCCAAAATTCTATCTCCCAGTCTGTAGATCTGTTCGACCCCAAATTTTGAGAGTTTGTTCTTCCTGTCATCCCCCATCCCCAATTCAAATTTTGTGTCATTCCGCCTTCATTTACTATGTTTCCTAGTAATTAAGTTTTCCCCCCAACAATCTGCCAGTTTGCAGATCTGCGGGATAGTGTCTTGTTGTTATATTTTTCCCGCCCACTTAGTCAACTCCAAAAAATCCCAAAAAATTCATACGTGTTCCTCGCATTCCCCCTTCCACCCATAATTTTTTTGAGTCTAGATCCATTGTCTTTAGGCCGGTCAAAATTCAGTCTCAGGCAGACCCTATTTTGTCCTGATTATCTATAATCCGAGCGGGCAGAAATACCTGGGGAACAATCATTTTCATTTCTAATCCGTCTACTGGATGGACCTGAAATAATTACATGTTGTAGACCTTTGAGTCCTCTATCCAACGACCCAATCTCGCCTCGATCCGCCTCCAGATCTGGGCACAAAAAATCTTTTTCCCGGGTCGCGCAAACTTGTTCCGTGAATAGGCCAGCAGAGGCAGCAGCAAGTTAATTCTTGCAAAATTACTTCGGCGTCGATTCAGCCGCCGCCGATCTCAGGGATCAAAGAGGAGTCTTTCACCGACGTCCCAGCCAACTGCCGTGATCAGAAGGTGACCGGAAGCCGTCGTCCCACAAGTCGAGTTCAGTTGCTGTCCAACGAGTCGGAAAAGTACCGAGTCGGACCGGTAGCCCGCCTCCAGTCCGAGAGCCCTTCCGGCTTACTGCCCGTCAACTCGAGACCGCTACTCCTGGGTCCCACTGTATCCCTTTACCTTCCTGCGTGGAGTGGGCATAGAAATTCACTTCTGTAATTAATTACATTTATTGTACCGGGAGTTACGATCTTGGCCGAGGTCATCTTCCCCACGCCCGGAGCGTGGAGGTATCGTTTCCGCTCCCCTCTTTGGCATTCGCTTTACTCGTATATATTTCTATATGCCGATGCTTGCATGTGATAGGTCCTAGCTCGTTATAATTTTATCATCGCTGCGAGAGTGAGTGAGTGGAACCCGTCCCGTGACTCGATCCGAGCACGCGGAAAAGCCGATACCCAAGACTCATTGCTGGTTCCTCAACCGCACAGATCCACGCGTTTCCCTCACTTAGGGACGTCCGCGAGCTAGAGTCCCAGGATTGCGTCCCGTCCCGCATCACCCGACCCACTATGAAAGCCCATACTCTTGGTCGGCCTACAATGAACGCACATCACTCATGGGGGCCCAACTTCATTCCTTTAACTAAGATCATATCCAATCCACTCAATTCCTTCATGGGCCCTTTAACTCATTCCCCCAAGATCAAACTCAAATCGCTCAAGGACCCTCCATACCTTCTTATGATTCTTATGGGGGAGAACAACATAATAATTCTTGGGATTTGTATCAAGGCCTGACTCACCATCCTTTACATCACACTTCTCAGAATTGGGCTCCATATTCTAATGACTATTATGATCAAGCCCAACATAAAGAGGGATGGTCCATGTCCTCATCACCACCTTCTACTGATTACTCCTCACAGTATTCCGTTAAATCTCAGCCTCACTATTCATCTCCTCTACCCTCAAATCCCAATTCAGAGATGACACTCAATCAACTCTGTCAATCAATGATGCTTCAAAGTCAATCTCTCCAAGCGCGAATTGATAGGATGACTGAGACGATCAAGAGGATTGAGGAAGAGCAAGGGCTTAGCTACTCTGGTTCCATTTCTACTGATCAAATTCTTTATGATGACTACGATCAATCTATGATTCCCCAAGAGCATAACACTCCGATTAATCTTAATTTAAAAGATGAAGAGATTATGGAGAGGTCTTATCAGAAGACATTAAATGAGGAACCTAGGGAATTTAAGGTGATCAAGGAATATGTTGGGATTAAAGGAGAACATGAAGGTGATGAATTACTTAATTCTCATATTCCACCTATGTCCTTCCCTGAATTTGAGATTGAGGAGCTCGCACATAGTTGCCCTTATGAGGAGAATTCTTCGGACATGGAAGATCTCAAGTTGGGGGGGGGGAGAGAGAAGAAAGTAATGTGCTTATTCATGATCAAATCTCATTCGCTTCCCTTCTTGAATTTCAGGAGACTTTGTTCCAAGGGAATGATGAAGAGGATGTGCTAGTGGAGAAGGATTTGACAGAGGCTATCACTAATTTCTCTTGGGTAAAGGAGGAAGTGGCTACCCTTCATGACTTTTATCTCGATTGGACATCTTCTGATCAAGTGGGAAGTATTGAGCTTCTACCTATTCAGGATCTCGGCAAATCTAACTACAAGATTGACATTCTCCAATTAGCCGAGCTGTCGAAATCGATTGAGCCCTACAAGCTTCATGGTGTTGAGGAGTATGGGTCTTTCACTGTTAATTCTCCTACTCTCCCTGACACTGATCCATTACCTGAAATTCCTCTCCCTTTGATCCCTTCTTATTTCACTAATGTTCATGAAATATCTAAAATTGAGGTAGAGAAAGATATTTTTCTTGATAATAAGGTCTTCATTAAAATTTTCAACACATACAAAGACCGAAAGTTTGAGAAAATTGTTTTGATCATTCATCAGGGGGATCATTTTGGCCTAACTGATTCATCGTGGTATTAACCGCAGGCCACCATTCAAAGTATGGTTGTTAACCCATGCATCGCATGATCAATCTAATTGTGATAACAACCACACTAGCCCCTACGCACTCATGCTCCATCTCGTCTTGTTGTGGTACAATACTTGGATATTCAATAAAGATGAGATTGTAAGACCCCAGAATTTATATATAATAATTTATGGACTATTTATGGAATTTTCTGAGATTTATAAGGGCTAAATAAATTAATAAATGGATTATTGAATTAATAAATGGGTTACAAGGCCCAAATATGGTAAACAATTAACCTAGCCTATTTAATTGAAACCCAATAGGTTCATGGACCAAGCCCATTAAGTTTGGCCCATATTCTAGAAGGTTCTTTAGCCTATTCACGAATTTTAAAGATAAATACTATTTTTATAGAAAATTATATAGATAAAATGAATAAAAGAGTTTTATTAAATTGAAACTCTGCACACGTTGGATGTAACGGTCTATCGGGCGACCGCTACAGTGGTGTAACGTACCTAGACACGACCGTTACACCCTGCTGATTCCGTAAGTTGAAGAACTTACAAAAAGATTGGAACTTTAGGATCCTATCTGCAAGAGACCTAATTAGGAGAACATGTAAGGTTACTAGGGACTCTTAGGGATCAGGTTTTGGCGAACTAAGGACTCTAGAATCGATCTAATCCTCAAACTCTAGCCAAATCCCTATAAATAGAACCCAGTTCTTAACTGAGCGACCCTTACTTTTGGCTCGTGAAGAAACAAGGTAAGGAGATAGAATCTCGGGTAAGTTCTTTAGAGTATTTTGTTCCTAATACTTTAGACTAACTACCCTCAAAATTTCATGTTAGGAGATCAAGTAACCAGAGAGATAAAGGCTTCTAAAGTCACTGATTCGGTCATAGCAACCAAGGATTCAGAGCAAAGGACCGCTGAAGATCAGGGAAAAAGAGAGCCTAAACGAGGTAATTAGAATTAGATGCTTTAGAACTTTTTGTTCACAATAGTATCATCTTCCTAACCTCAAAATTTCACGTCCTTAGGTCAAGAAGTTGAGGAGTTAGAGCGACGTGAAGTTGCTGAAAAACTACAGGAAGAGAAGAACTAGGGCGACCCTTGAAGACTCAAATTAGAAGTTTAAACCCTAGATAAGATGTAGGTCATCTCATGAACAGCAAAAACAACATGTTAGAGATAAAAGCCTTCTGATTTAACTTGATTTCGTGCATTATAGATTATGAATTTCATATTTTAGTAAGTTCATGCATACATGCATATCTTTAGCCTTAATGGAAAATAAAAGATACTATCTTGCTAATTCACTGAAGCCTATGCATATATCTGGCCTTTACTTCATTTATCATGACTAGACTAGTTAGTGATTATAATTCTTCTTACATGTGTTGACACCCGTTTTAGCCCACAAGTTGTGTCATTTCTCTTATTTATCATTTTTGATGCCCCGAATTAGCCATTATTTTGGAGCTTTCTCGGATAGATTTCAAGCCCATTTTTACCATTTCATATCCTTTGAGTCTTGGAGATCATGATTTCCTAGAGCCCTGGAGCTTGTCTTATAAACTTCTAGCTTCTAAGTCACTTACGGCCCATTTAGGCCGACTTCCCTCAAGTAATCGGCTCTCTCTCACTGCACAGTCCTGAAAGTGATCCTTTTTCATCTTCTTCTGTTCCTCTTTTCAAAACGTTGTCTTCAGCAAAGTTGTTCATCTTTCAAAGATTTACAATTTCTTCTTCTACACCGTTGGCCAGTTCTGCACCGTTTGTGAGCAATTTGCATTTTTCCGACGTGCTGTGCTGTTTACCTATGTCTTAGAATTTTTCTCTTTGTTCTAGCCTCATTTTCTCCCTCTTCCATTCATTTTATCATCTTGCTTTATTCATGAAAGTTGTTCCCCCTTGAGTTATCTACAATTTCATCTTCTACCACTTTCGTTAGTTCTGCCCCGTTTGAGAGATATGCTTCAATTTCCAAAGTTACGTGCAGTCTGCCCAAAATCTTCCTCCATCAGTGTGACGGCCCTACCCTAGACCGCCAGGATAGTGTGACGGTCCTACGATAGACCGTCACACCGAAACTTACCCAAAATCACGCTGTTCGACCCCTAGAGTGTGGCGGTCCTACCCTAGACCGTCAGAGTCCATGTGACGGTCTAGTATGGGTGCGTTACACCGAAACTTGTCCGAAATCGTCCCGTTTGACCCCCAGAGTGTGACGGACCTATCCTAGTCCGTTACATAACTCTGACGGTCGTACAATAGACCGTTACACACACCTGAGAGTCCAATTCGTGCTGTACTCTGCTCCGTTTCTGTGCGTCGTGGCCCTCTTGCAGAGTCCATAACTTCTTGAATTCTACTCCGAATTGAGCGACGTTTGTTCCTATGGTTTCTCCTTGGTATTATCTTGAATTCAGTCCAAAGAACTCCAAATTTCATTAACTATCTTGCTCAGAATCACGCTCAAAAGTTGAGGGTTTAGGTGTCATAGTTCAACTCAAACTCTGCAGATTAAGCTTCGGGGCTCCCTTCCAGAAGCCATATCTTCCAGATCCTTCATCCAAATAGAGTCCTGTTTTCTCCTATGACTTATCTTGACTATTATCTCGAGATTCATCCATAGATTTCGAGATTTGATGGACTCTATCTCTTAAACTCGTGGAGGAAAGTTGGGGGTTTCACCACTTTTCTATAAAAATTGCCCAGTTCGCAGTCACGACGGGGGGGGCTCTTTCTTGGTTTGGGGCGAAGCCATGCTGCAATTCCAACTCACAACTTCGACCTTGATTTGAAGAGGGAAGTATTAGCTTTCAATTCCATCCTTTTAGGCTTGATTTCATGATCTATATTCTTAGTTCTCTTCCTCTCAAAATCACAAATCATCATAGTTTTCTGCACTTTTCTGCTACATATGTGTTTTCCCCCGTTTTGCATCAATGATTTCTCTCTATTCTCTCAATCAAATCTCGTGATTTCAAATCCTATGCATGCACAACACACCCACCTATTATTTTCACCCTTCCACAGGGGTTAAAAACCTCCCCCCGGTGCGTTCTCCCTTAATTTCTACCCATATTTTATCACTCCGGGATTGATACTACACATGCATGTTCTAATGGGATTTTTGTCCTTGTTTTGGCTTTGTTTTGCAGGAGAGCATGAATACAACGTGCGGCCCTCTTCCTCTAGCTGGCTGGAAGGGGAGGAGGTTTGAATCCACAAGTTCTCCGCACCCCGTTTCAAGCGCGATCAAGTCTTTAAGTTCCAAGGTACACGGCGCCGTTCTTTACACTTCTTCATCCTTTGGCATTGTTGGAACCTTGGTGGCGATCACGGTTAGTATTTCTCATCCTTTCATCCCCCTTGTCTTTGATTCACATGTTTATGCGCGTATGTATTTAAAGGGGGAGGGATAGGAATCTAATTAAAATGAATCAACAGTTTTTTGGCGATCACGGTGGGACACCAATGCCCATCACGCTTGTTTTCATGCTCTTTTGTAGGTTGGGTGGGTGCATGTTCATGTTTAGGTAGTATTTCCTCCATTCTCCCACTATATTTGGTATTTTACGGGCTCTGGTTGTATGACGGTCTTATGGTAGACCGTCATGGTCATGTAACGGTCATTTGGTAGACCGGTGCATATTCTGGCAGTTCTGCGTGCATGCTCACAGGGCCGTGTTCGTCGGGACATAACTTTTGATCCCGATGTCCGGTTGTGCTGATTTTTCATCCGTTAGATAGCTCTTTGTATTGTCTTTCCATCCATATATCATTTGTATCATTTGGTTAACATTTAAATATTCTAATATTGTCCAACTGTTTGAGTTTTATGCATAAGTTCTGCAGGCAGGCTCAGGGATAGGTTCACAGGTACATCTTTACTCAGTTATTTGACTACCTTCCCGGTGTCTGATTGCACTGATTTTTATTCCATTAGATAGTCCTTTGTATTGTCTTTCCATCTATAGCTTATTTGCATCATTTGGGTCTCATTTGCTTAGTTAAAAATTGTCATCATTTTTAGCATTTTGTCCATAAAATCTGCATGTGGTTTACGCACAGGTTCACGGGGGCAACTTTACTCAGAGATTTGATTGACCTCCCGGGGTCAGATTGATCTATTCTTGGGCCCATTGTGCAGACCTTTGTATTGTCTTTCCATCCATATACTATTTGTCTTAGTTGGATCAAGTTTACATAGTTTAATCTAGTCTTGATTTTCTAGTTTTAAGCTAGAATTTGCATGCACTCTGGTGCACATAGGGCCATACATTGCATATCATAGTTACATTTCCTACCTTGGTAAGTGATCCTCTCGTCTCCATATTCCTTGGAGTCGATTAGGTGATCTTATCCGGGACCTCCATAAGTCCCCGTGAGCCGTGGATTCCCACATGGACACCGGGCCGGTTGTACTTTTCCACCCCTTAGGCTTGCATTTGCATAAGTGTGAGGGAGTTAACCTTAGTCAACCCAAAGTTTAGACCTTATTCCCATAGGATTCCTATCTGGAGGGAATTATTATTAATTCAAATCATTAAAAGGTCTATTAAAATCTCTAAAATATTTCCCATCATATCAACTTGTTTGACTTGGGTGAAAACTCTCACATTGCATTGTTTGTGTTGTTTGGGCTTGTCCAAGCCCATTAGTGGTGTTTTGTGTTGCATCCACATGTTTCGTCATTGTTAGGCCCACTTAAGTCAGTCCATTTTGTGGGTTCATTGTCTAGTCCATTGTCCCTTCTTCTATTGTCCATTCGTCTTTGCATTAGTGGGTTAGCCCCTCTTGTTCTCAAGCCCATTAAGCCCTTACTTCCCATTTGTATTGTCCTTGATCTCCTTGTATTAAGTCTCCATTTTCCCTCATGGAGCATCATTCCAACCCCTTGTATCATTATTTTTCCCAATATTCCTCCTATTCCCGCGTGGAATCCTCTTCCCACGGGGGCTCATCTTCCCGTGGTCCTTCTGATCCATCCGAGGAACAAGCTAATCTCATGGCCCATCTTTCAAGCCTTGTTCACCAAATGGACTCGGCCCAGGCCCAACGTCTTATTACATCTCATCTTCATGGGCCTCCTTCTCTTAATGGGCCTTCTTCTCTCTTTAATGGGCCTCATCATCTTAATGGGCCCCATTCTCCTAATGGGCCTTATTTCTCTAATGGGACTCATTCTTCTTCTCCTTATGCTGCCAGCCCAATGGGTCCTTATGCTCATGCTTCGTCCAGGCCCACATATCCTTCCCTTCCCGGAATGGGCCCTTCTTCTTCTCAGCCCGGATCCTCTTATCCGGCCCATTATCATCATCCTGGTCCAAATTCACTGGCTCAAGTTGGCCCATATTCTTCTCGATCTCTCCCTACCCAAGAGATGATTGTTCAAACCCAACGCCAACTTGATGAGATTCAACATCGGATCGATCCTAAATCCTCTTTAAGTGTTCCGCTCGCTTTCCAAGGTCTTCGGCTCCCAACTCCATCACAAATTCTCACATATCGCTGTTATAGTGGAGTCGGTGACCCGTATGTGCACTTGAAGGAGTTTGTTTATGAGTCGGCCCAATTTCGGCATGACCAACGCTTGATGGCCTATCTATTTGGTCTGTCGTTGGAAGGCCCGGCTCGGGATTGGTTCTTCTCTCTTCCGCAAGAGCAAGTTGTGAGTTTTCATGCCGTTCTAGAAAAGTTTATTCAACAGTATCAAGACCAGGTTGGGCCCAAGTATTCTATGGCGGATCTGGCCCATGAGATGATGAAGCCCGACGAGGAGTTCTACACATTTGCTGACCGCTGGCGTCGCTTGACCGCGCAAGTCCCAGGGCACATTCCAGAAGGAGAGAAAATCAAGATGCTGATATCAAATGCAACGCCCGAGTATCGGTTTATCTTAGCCCTCAATGACATTACCTCCTGGCAACAATTATACAGCCGAGCCCGCTTCATTCGCCAACAAATCCAAGATTCCCTTGATCCCGAGTCTCCACCATCCACCTCCATATATCAACCTTCACCCTCCACGTGCCAACTCTATGCTCCCATGAGTCAGCCCGCCATGAGTCAACCTTCTGCCACATATCCCTCCATGAGTCTACCCCCCGCCTATACATACCTATACGCCTCAACATATCAACCTTCCATGAGTCAGCCTCCTGCGTCTGCATACCCGTCTCCGTCTCCACCCCCGGTCAAGGTCACACCACATCCCGAGCATGTGGATGCCATCTACATACCTCCCCACTCCGTTCCACATATGCCTTCACCAAATCCCACCTCTGCCGGCCAATCACTATTGCCTATGCAACATTCACTTCCATCTCCACAACCTTCTCCACCACCTCATACCCCTCGGCATCCGCCTTCCTCGAAGCAGGCTTCTCGTCCTCTGTTGCCGGAGTGCTTTACCGATATTTTTAGGGCTTTGATGGCCACTCACGCGTTGTCGCTCTCTCCGGTTGTGCCTTGCCGACCCGCGGTCGGGAATATGCTTCAATATTGTGATTTTCATCGCCAGCAGGGGCATTTGGTTGAGGATTGTCCCAAGTTCCGAGAGTATGTTTATGACATAGAAGATAATAAAAGAATTGATTGAGCCGCCATGCGTAAAGTTGTTTTAGATCTCTACAGCAAGCAGCAGCAACAAGAAGCACCGCCCAAGCAGCCGTCTCCATCTCTACAAGACCGGGGGCACCCCAGTGATTCTTTGTCTAGCGTTAAACCCGCTCCATCACCTACTACCTCTCCTACTCTGTTACCTTCGCTATCTCCTATCCAATCTCCGCAACCTCTACAAACCCAAGCCTCTGCTCAGGCTAGTGCCACCTCCCTTTCTTCTACTTCTTCCACCACTACTTCCACCCCCAATGTCATTCGGCGCGTTGTGTCGATACGTCGACAGTGGGTGCCACAACCCCCTTCTTCACCTTTGCCATGTCTGTTGTGCCCCTGTGGTTTTGATGATTGATTGTTGATGTGAGTTAATCAAATGTTCAGTCATCTTGCTGCTCAGTTTAGATTAACATATTTGATGTTCAGTCATGCTACATGTTATCTGACTGCATAAAGCTTTCATATGCATTTACAGAGTCTATACATTGATTGGCAGTAAGTCTACACATTGAGCGTCTCATGGGAGTCCATACAGTGCATTGCATTGGCTAAGTGTATACACTGTCAGTCTCATTTAGAGTCAAAGTCCATACATTGGATTGTTACTCGCATCGCCTTCAGGCCTCCAAGTCTATACATTGGAGTCGTCAGCCGTGAGGACAACAAGTCTGTACACTGGCTTTCTTTCATGTTAAACTCCAAGTCTATACAGCCTGTGTCTCATGTAGCGTCAACGCTATAAGTGTGCACACCGCCTTCTCGTCACCAAGTCCATACATTGGTCCTTCCTGACAAAGTCTGTATAGCGTGAAGTCTACACTTTGGCACTGTAGCTCGCTCGTGCAAGTCTATACATTGGACTGTTCTTCCAAGTCTGTACATCAGACTGTACATCTTCTTCGTGCTGTTTCTGCACTTGAGTTTTCGTGTTATTTCCCCTCACTAACACGAAAAGATCTCGTGTCGTCTGAGCTTACAACACTTCGTGTTGATTTCCATGCTTTACAAGAAAAAGCTGCTAAGAGGTAATACTTCGTGTGTCCGTACTGTTTTTGTCTTCGTGCTGTTTTCTCTTTAGACTTCGTGTCCTTCTCGCCTTGACCACACTCCGTGTCAACTCTTTGTTATTTCCGTGATCGTGTTGTTCTTCCTATACCTCGTGTCCTTTTATTTTTGTAACCACACTTCGTGTCGGTTTTACTTCTCTATGTCTCCGTGTTGCTTTTTGTATTCGTAACTTCGTAGTGTTTGTTGTTACAGTGACACTTCGTGTCGTTATCGTTTTACTTCGTGTTGTTTTCTTTCTACCTTGTGTCGTTCTCTTTGTCGTATCTGTTTTGTCACCTTTGGACTTCGTGTCGTTTGTCTTGTGACCTCGTGTCGTTTTTGTTCTGTAACCACACTTCGTGTTGGTTACTGTTCTTCTTGTGACTTCGTGTCATGTTTCCAGACCTCGTGTCGTTTTCGTGTCATGTTTCCACACTTCGTGTCGTTCATGTTTCGTAACCACACTTCGTGTTGGTTACTGTCGTTCTTGTGACTTTGTGTCGTGTCTCCCAGACCTCGTGTCGTTTTTCACTCCGTGTCAACTTCGTCTTAGTGTTGTTTTCATCTTCGTGTCATTTTTCACTCCGTGTCGATTTCAATTTTTGTCTTCGTGTTGATTTCAACCCGTGTCAATTACTGTTTCGTCTTTGTGTTGTTTTCACTCCGTGTCATTTTTTTGTTCCACTGCGTGCAGAACATTGCAGCACCTCGTGTTGCTTTCTGTGCCACCACCTTGTGTCGTTCTCTTCATTGTGTCTGTTCTGTCACAGTATACCTCGTGTCGTTTTCTGTGTGAACCTCGTGTCGCTTCTCTCTGTCCTCTAGTTCGTGTTATCGTTTATGTCTGTGTGTTTTACTTCGTGTTACTTACTGTTGTACATCGAGTCTTTACTGACTTCGTGTCGTTTTCCCTATTGTGTCTTCGTGTTGTCTCCGTGTCGTTGCTATTGTTACTTCGTGTTGTTTCATTTTAACCTCGTTCAGGTTTCTTCTAAAGTGTTGTTCTTCTGATAATCTATACAGAGTTGTTCTTTAAATTGATGACTTATCCGATACTCTGTTTTACAGGTGCTTTGATCGTGAAGCTTAAGGCAGCACGTGATCCGAGGCTGGAATGAAGTCTGCTGAGAGACTGCCACGTGATCCGAATTTTTAGGGCGGGAGCTGTGGAAGCCACACGCGCCCTAGCTGCTGCTGCTGCTATATATATGAGCCTTCTTCCACAGAAGAAGAGTGATCGAGTTGGCGAGAAGAAGAGTCCATACAGAGAGCCACGATCCAGATAGAAAAAGAAAAGAGAAAGAAGAGAAGAGCAGAGAGTGAGAGATTAGGAGAGCAGAAGAAAGAGAAAGAGAGAGATAGAAGTGTGAGCCGAAGAGTATAGAGGAGCAGAGATCGAGAGAGTGAAAGAGAAGAAGAAGAAGAGAAGAGAAGAGGAAGAAAAGCTTACCTGAAGATCTGTCTACTGGACCGTGGATCAAATCCAGGCCAGTCAGCTCCGTTGAGAGCCACATTGTGCATTTCGTATTTCAGCTTTCTATTTGCTGAAGTTATTTTCGTTTATTGTTTTTTCTTTGTTTTCTGGTTTGCTGTGCTTTCCGATACTCTGTAGAGAGGTCGGGGTTCCTCCTGTGGATCAGGAGAAGGGAGATCTGATCTCCGGTTGCAAGTAGCTGGGAGCTACTTGTGGGTTCCCTCCGGTTTGGAGGAAGGGAGACTTGTCTCCGGCTCTGGGCTTGTGGATTCAAGTCCAGGGGTCCCTCCGGTTGGAGGAAGAGAGGTCTTCGACCTCTGGTTTGCTGGTGACTGGAAGTCACCGGTTGGTTTCCTCCTGGTCTGGAGGAAGAGGGGAGGTTGTTCCCCTGGTCAAGCTGTGTGGCAGCACCTGTTGCAGACTGAGTCTGCGGTTTCTAGCGTGAGCTAGTGGAAGCCACACTCGGGTTGAGTGTGGGGTGGATGTAGGTCTGCTGGACCGAACCACCTAAAAACCCCTTGTGCGCTGTGGTTTGATTTGGCTATTTGTGTTTCCGCTAGATGTTTGCATAGGGGCGCTTCTAGTGTTTGCTTACAGGTTGAGTAAATGATTTGATCAGATTTGGTTCTGAGTATTTTTATCTGTCAAGAGAGCGAACTTCTAGTTGAGCTATCTGTTATTAGCACTCTAGTGATCTCACTATGTGTTTATTTAGTTCGGCAACTGCTCATTAGCTTTCAAGTTTGTTTAGTCTGCGAACTAGCATTATTAGTGAGCATAAGTTTTTTAAATTGGGCATTATTCCTAGAGGGATACATTCACCCCCCCCTCTGTATCCCGGCCTAGCACCCTAACAATGTCCACTACCTCCATCGACCACATCACCATCTCCACCATCCTCTCAATCGCCTACACCATCTCCACCACCCTCACCATTGTCTAAACCTCCATCACCCCCGCCATCACCTTTGACCGAGCCTAAGCAAATTTTACCTTTGCCGCCATCGCCCGAGCAAGTCATACCTTCACCCTTACCTTTGCCTCCACCTAAACACACCATACCCGTTGAAACCTCCGCGTCTTCTGAACCTACTCCTATCCCCATTCTTCCACCTATTTCCACCCCACAGAGCGGGTGTGCATTACCCTTGGTGCCCCTTGGGTCTAATCCCCAGGGAGACAATAAGCCAAGTCAAGATGATTCAATGCCGGCCATGCATTTCAAGATCCAAGACTTCATTTGTCGAATGCCGATCCGCATCCTGGTCCCTAGTTATTTTGGGGATGTTGAGCCTACACTCCTAGTGAAGACGGTTGACAAGAAGAGTTCCCTTGAGTTGATGTCAGTTTCTTCCCGAGCGAGGCCGGTGGCAATCTCTTTGCTCGTCGGAGAGTTCATTGTTGATGCTATTATTTCTCCTCGCTCTATTGCCATTCAGATGACAGGCCAAGAAGGGTTCTCTACCCGTGTTGTGCTAATGCATACGGCCACCAAGCAGATTATGGGTTCTATATTCAAGGTGCAATTGGCCGTATATTCTACACTTTCTGGAGATATTCTGCACTTGTTATGTAATCTTCCACAGTTTATTAGCAAGCCAGCCATGTCAACACCGTGTATTACTCTCCCTCAGCTTCACCCGTCTCTTCTAGCAAGGGAGTTATGCTTCAAGTCTTATTGCGGAGTGGAGCTACCAAATCTCATGCTACTTGTGCCAAGTAACAAGACTCCATGGTTTTATGATAATCAGCATTATGAGGAGTTAGTTGTTCAAGAACGTCCTACTATTGTTAGCACCGAGAATCTAGGGGCAACCGCCCCGATGAAGCTGCATGTCCATAGTCGGGCAAGGCCATCTGCTAGGTGGGCTCGCTATTTGAGAAGATATTGCAAGGCAAGGTGCCCAAGGATTCAAGCCCGGGCCAAGCGGGTCCATTTCAAGCCAATTTCAGCTAAGAAGAGACGGCGACACAGGTGCAAGAGCCGTCAGTTGTGCATTCAGGGGTCCGCCTCTTCCTCCGTTTCTTTTCATTCATCCTTCTTTCTACTCACTTCCCACCCTTGGGTGGTGTACCTTCCTCCATCTGATCATATTTCAATCATTTTCTCCTCCTTCCGTAGTCCGTGTGTCCCCATTCCTCTCCCTTTTCTCCAGATCCTCCAAATTTTCCCTCCTCTCACGATTCTAGGCCCCGGCCTATGTCATCCTTCCATCCCAATCTCGGGACATCACCTGATTCTTCTTCCCCGGGACTTCCGGGTGTTGCCTCTAATTCTTCCCCAGGACTTCCGGGTGTTGCTTCTCATCCTTTTCTGGCCCTACCGGATGACTACTACTCTCCTTCTCCGGCCACGTCGGATGATCATTCTCCTTCTTCCTCATCTTCACAGCAATCCTCTCACTGTCTTTCTATTCTCTCCTCTTCTCCCTTTTAGGGTCTTCGCCATTTCTCTTGCTGCTTTCGAGGCTTTAGTCCACCTTGATCTGAGCTAATCTGGTTTCTTCTATATCTGGTTCCTTGTTATCAGGGTCTTTGTGCCTTAACGAGGGAGTTCTAGCCCTCATCTCTCTTCCTTTTTATCCTCCTTCGTCTAGTTTGGTGTCTATCGCTCCTCCACGTCAAGGAATCTTTCAATCTCTTTGCTATCCTCTCCCTTTTGTCCTGTCAAGCAAGGAAAATAAAGCTCGCACTCCTCAAAACTCGATGGTCAAGATTACTCCACGGATTTGCAAAGGTATTTTGTGCAAGAATATGTTATCATTGCTATTACTCTTATTACTCTTGCACATGCTTATAACGTTGGTTCCTCGACATGGTTAACTGGCTTTTAGAAATTTGCTTAGTTCATTTAGAATGAGTTCGCTTCTGCAGCATCCATAGGCTGGTGATAACTCCGCGTTGGGAGTCTAGTTCCTTCCCCGATCGTTGAGGGTGACCTTTGAGCATGGGTTTTTCACACACCACACGGCGAGCCATAGCCGATCTCTCTGAGGCCCACTGTTGCTGCTTTGGCCATACTTTGGGTATGCATAAAGGTTTTTTTCTTTTCTCTGCTCGGCCAAGTGCAGGGGTAAGAGATGGATGGATGAGATGACCAACCTAGGCGCTCCCTAATACGAGAGAGGTTTAAAATAGGGGTAGTCTTGACCCCTCAAAAAGGTGAGCTTTCATGCTATATCTAGCCAATAAGGGCTGTCAAATGAAAATCATATATGAAAATCAAAAGAAAATTACGAATCAAAGGCATGGCAAGAGTGGCAGTACAGTTCCCCGCGGGACGTCATTAGCCCGGTCACATGCGTGCTTGATAAATATGGGTCTAAAAATCAAAGACACAAAGCCCCGGCGCAACAGGCTACTCTTTGAGGGGTAGTGCCCTAGAAGGAAGTCGAATCCTGATATCTCCCATCTTGCATAAAGCTTGTCTCTAATTTTTCTTCTATTTCTCCCTCTTAGGCTAGGTTGTATCTCGGGTATGGCCTTAGTAAGGGCACCGTTCTTTAGAGGCAGTTGGTTGTGGTAAGCCACCCTCACATGCACACCCCGCTCAAGGGAAGTCTTTAATGAGAGGGGAGGGACGACGATCCATGGCCAGTAGTTCGAGCCTGTCTTTGGGTGCTGCGGATTACTATTCAAAAATCTAAAAAAAATGAGATATTGTCAAAAATCTAAAAAAATGAGATATTGTCAAAAATCCAAAAAAAAATGAGATATTGTCAAACATCCAAAAAAAATGATGAAATATTTTCAAAATCCAAAAAAAATCAAGAAAATTGAAAAACCTAAAAATATTTATCTTTTTGTTCCTTTCTATCTATTTGTTTTGAGAACAGATACATAATCTATTTGCTAAGTGTACAGGTTGCAAGTACTCAAGTTTTCCTTGCTCTTTTCAAATCTAAAAAAAATTAAATATTTTTAAAATCTAAAAAAATCAAGAAAATTAAAAAATCTAAATATATTTATCTTTTATATTTTATTTTGAGAATAGATACGTAATCTGTTTGCTAAGTGTGCAGGTTGCAGGTACTCAGGCATTCCTTACTATATCTTTGTGCTTTGTCTCCTGTCCACATCTTTGATCTGTTCTTCCCTTCTTCAATCATATCTCTTGATCTATTCTGAAGTCTGTGTCCTTCTCAACTTTTGTTTGCAATGATTATATTTATATGAGAGGACTTTACCTCACGATTATGAACTTGGCGGTTCTGCTTCATTCTGATCTTGGGTTTTGATTGAAAGGCGTATTTGTTTATATCCTTTGTCCCGCCGTGTCCTTGTCTCGCCGTGTCTATGTCCCACCGTGTTGTCTCACACATGTTATTTTATTCTTCACCACGTGTTGTTAGTTGTCTTGCATATGTTGTTAGTCGTCCTTCTATATCTCATGTGTTGTCCCAACCGTGTGGTCATCCCTCATGTTCTTGTCCCAACCATGTGTTGTCTCACTACATTGTTGTCTTGTCTCCCACGTTCATCTTGCATACCTGTGGTTTGTTCATGCCATTGCATATGTGCTTGTTCGCCTTGTTGTGTTGTTTTCCATTCGTTTGATCGTTATCTAATGTTGTGTTGTCGGTCGTTCAGTTGAGCGTTATCTTATCGTCGTTATGTTCATGCTGGTTTATCATGGTCATTCATATTGTTGTTGTCTTATTTGAAAATTCATAAAAATCAGAAAATATAGGAAAATCTAAAAAAGATGCCGTTTCGCTTGGCAGGTAAGTCAGGTATGGCTCTCTATCCTTTCTCATTGTTGCATTACTATATGGTATCTACGTTATTATAGCCTCTCAAGGACCGGCTGGTTGTCCGTGTGTTTTGGGATCTGATGTTCCTTTTTAAAAAAAATGATGATGATCTAGGAGCATACGGTTAATCGTTAGATAGTGATAAGTGTGTATTTTTCCTTGTTAATTCATAATTATTCACATTTTTATGAGCTTAAATTATGATCAATATACACTTCTCACACTTATTGTTGATTTTGTATCAAATGTTTCTTTTTCTGAAATTAAATAAATTTTAATTACATTTTTTTGTATTTGTGCAGGCACGTAGTACGAGAAAAGATCCACGAAAAAGAAAATAAAGAAAATAAAAATTATATTTTGAATGGGCCAAAAGCCCAGGAAATTGTTCAAAAAGAAAATAAAAATTTTTTTTTTAAAAAAATAAATTTATTTACTATTTTTTAGAATTTTCTAACTATATATATACTAGATATATATATATATATATATATATATATATATATATATATATATATATATATCTATAATAAAATTATAAAAAAAAGATTCAAAACCACCGCCCCCGCCCCGCCCTTCCCGCCTTCGCCGCCCGGGCACGGGCGACGAGGCGCGAAGGCGAAGCGGGGGGGGCTCGTGGCGGTCGCGGAGCGGCGCGGAGGCAGGGGTCGTGGCGGGCCCCGGGCGGATGCAGGCAGGCGGGGCGCACGCGCCCAAGGCGCGACACTCGGCGGTGGCCGAACGGAGGGCGCACGGCGGGCCCACGGTCGGCCGCCTAACACGCGGCGGCGGTCGGCGCAACGCGCCCGCAGAGAGAGAATGAGAGAAAGAGAAGAAGAAAAAGGTCAAAAAAATGCCAAACAGATTCAGAAAAATCCAAAAAAAATGGTAAAGTGGGCAGAACCTACCTGCCTACCATTTTAGGCTAAAATTGGGTACACTTGTTTGGAGTGTTTTTGTAACCCCTATATAAAGGGTGCATTGGTCTTGAATGAAGAGGAGCAAGTTAGTTAGCAAGTAGAATTAGCAAGATGGCAAGGTTGAGTAGGGGGAGAGCTAACTTTGGTCACTTGTAATGTAAGTTGTTCTTTACATTTCTGAAGTTGTTGAGTGCATCAAGTTGTATTTTCAAAGCTTTTGAAGTCAAAGTTGTAAGTTATTCTTATTTCAATAAAAGTTTCATTTTTGAATTCAGCCTGTTCTTAGTCTTATTTCGCATGGTTGTAATCTTCATTTCAATTTGCTTTCTTCACAAAAGTTGTTCCTTTTTAAGTTTTCTTCAACTTCTCTGTTTAGCATTTCTTCAAATTCGTCCAAATTCATAGAGTTAATACCTATTTTCTTAAGTGTTGTCCTGTACATTTACTGTTCATCCGTGGTGATACCTTCTTCCATTCATTCATTTTGAAGTCTTTCTAGTCCTCAAATAACTCTGAGTTCTTCATAAGAGTTGTTCCTCTCTTGTATATCTAAGTTTTATTCTTCTTGCACTTTGTCAAATTCCTCTTCTTTTGAGCTTTAGAATTAAGTTTTCAAGGTGCTGGTTTTCTGTCAATTACTGTTCATCCGAACCAATAGGTCATAGTTTTTCAAGTTTTTCCTTATCTTCCTTTCATTTTCTGTTTCTGTGTCCTTCATAAAAGTTCTTCCTTTTTCAATTCTCTACAACTTTCATGTTTTACACTTCTTCTCATTCTGTCTATATTTGAAGTTATGCATTTTCTTCCAACCCCTATTTTCACTTGAATTCTGTTATGTTTTCCAATTTAAGTTTTCATAATCGCACTCCAAGATCCAACAATTGATTTTTCAAAACACAAGAATATTTTCCAACTAAGAAAAATAACTAAATTCCTTCCCCGTGGGATCGACCCGTACTTACCATTATACTCATGTTTTCAAATCCATAAGTGAGTGAGTGCGGTTATAAATATTTGAAATTTGTGTGGCACGGCAATTTTAACAACGACTGTCGAGCGAGCATCAAATTTTTGGCACCGTTGCCGGGGATGGAGATACTTTTCATAGTTGGATACTCTTGTGTTTACTTTGTATATTTGTATATTGATTTTTACTTTCTTTACTTGTGCAGGAAAACGAAAAAAAATTTGAAAAACAAAGAAAGAGAAAGATCGGACATGAAATCCTATGGATATGAAACGTTGTTGAAAGCCCGGCAGCATTGCTAAAGGGCTGAAATCAAGAAACAGGTTCTATCTTTCCACTTTCTGAAAATTTTTTACAAAAATCTGAAAATTTCTTGAAAACTCTATAAAAATAAAAAACAATCAAAACAAAAGAAAAATTTTCATGCTGGTTAGTTAGGTTCATTAACTAAAAACAAAAAAAAAACAAATCTTCATTTGTACCAAATATAAGACCTCATTGCAAGAGTAGAAACTACACTTTCATGCTCTAGGTCATGCATCATTTAGCTTAGAATTTGTCTTTGTTTAATTTCTGCATTGCATTTTGAAGATCGCGAGGGGCAAGGTACGTTCTACTGATCTCAGTCTGGCATTCATTTTTGCATAAAGAACCCCTTGTTTGAAATTGTGGTGTGCATTTTCATTTCAAAATACGTTAAGGGCACTACCCCTAAACAAGATAAGGTGGGGATTTCATCACCCTTCCTTAGCCCGAAAATCACAGTTCCCTTGCATCTCTGCATTACCTAGGCCTTAAAATAAAACTCAGTAGACGTTGGCCCTAGGATCACACTGTGATTCTTGTGTTATTTAGGTTTATCCTCATATGAAAACCGGTGCCTAAGGCAAGACGGTCGGACAGCAAACGCTTTAAGCGGGTTAGTGGTTTGGCATAATAAGGTCCCTACGAAAGTAGGGGGAACCTCCCACTTCCCCACCCCTTACCTGGCTGGTGGTCATATTGAGGGTAAAACTTAAGTCTCACGTTAATCATTTTGTGAAACCCTACTTGTAGGTCCAGGGCACATCTAGGTCATTAGGGTCATTTGTGTGCTAACTTGTTTATCTTTGCATAAAAAAAATAATAAAATCAAAACATAAAAAAAATTCATTGAAAAATCACCACTCTTTCTTGGGTCTTTTTCATTTCCACATCTAATTTTGTTCAGGCCCACTAATAGATTCTTTGATGTTTAATTATGCGGGCTATGTGAATTCCAACTCTCCATTTACCCCTTATCAACAAACTCCTTCACTCTTCCACAATGGGGTTCACAATTCATCTTTCACCCAAGAGCCATATCAATGGTCATCGGATTTTTCCACCTTTGTCTCCTACACAAATCCAAATAATCAATGGGAAAATCAACAATTTTCTTCTTGGGAACCATACCAAGACCCCATTCAACGTCCTTCAAATCCACACTTTGCAGATTGGGATTCATATTCCAATGATCCTTACAATCAAGTCTATTCTTATGATCAACCCTATTATGGAGGGCAACCAATACACTCTCCTGATTTTCAGACTGAGTGCCCTTCAAATTACTATCCATCACAATCTGACTCTCAGCCCACTTATCTATCTCCTCTATACACAGATTTACAGAAGGAGGAGATGTTGGATAAATTGACACGGCTCTTCCAGACTCAACAACAAGCCTTTCAGAAACAACTGCAAAACTTTGAGGCCCAAGTGAGTAGGATTGCTGAAAACATCATAGAAACAGAAGTGGATCCAATGCCTAACAACTCTACAAGTCTTGAGGACCAACTTCTTGGGTGTTATACTGATAAAAGTCTATATGCTCAACCTATGATCCCACAATCTACCACTCATATCACTGTTGATTTTGAGGGAATCATGGAAGCATCTTATACGGAGGAAGTAACAGAAGAGCAGCCTGAAGAGCCTAAACCCCATTCCATTTGTGAAGAGGATTATGATGATCTTGAGTCGTCGGGGGGAGAAGAAGGGAATGATGAAAATCGTATTTGGGCCAAAACCTCTGATGATCATTATGACCCAGCCCAACAGACAAATCATTACTATTCATCTCTTCCACCCACACCTAATGCCTCTGATGATCAATCCATTCAGTTACTTCTCCATAGTCAATCCCTCCAACAGCACATCAATAGGCTTACTGAGGAAGTCAAAACCATGGAGGGAGAGCAATTCTTTGATTCCTCTGAACCTAATCCTCATCAAGTCCTTCCCACTGACTTTGATCACTCTATGATTCCAAAGAGCATTACCGTCTGATTAATCTTAATTTAGAAGATGAAGGAATTATGGAGAGATCTTGTCAAAACGATTTGAATGAGGAACCTAGACAATTTGAGGAGATTGAAGAATTTGATGACAATGAAATTCAAGACGGTGATGAACTGATGAATGATCATATTCCCCCTCCTACAAAGGAATTTGAGGAGCCAGTGCTTGCTTGTCAACATGAGGGACAAGCAAGAGAGGTGGATGATCTTCAGTTAAGGGGAGAGGATGAATATATTGAGCCTCATCACAAGTCTCTCCCCGATCATGATGACATTCTCTTTGAAGATGGGAATGGAGAAGAAGTGGAGATGGGACATGACTTTGATGAAATTATCCTTGAAGATGGGAAGGAAGAAGAAGTGAAGATGGATCTAGAATTGAATATGTATTTGAATAATGAAGTTGGGGTAAATGAGGAATTGGATTATTCGAGTATGCCGCATGATAATTTTAATCTAGAGGAGCAGGTAGAGCTTGTGCCACTTCTGGACCATGGTGATTCTTTTCAAACTATGCCAACTCATTGGTCCACCCTGGCTCTACATGCTGATTTATCTGATCCTAAGGAATCTCAGGAGGAATATTTCATACTTCATGATATGATTTTTTCCAAGGTGCCTCCTCTATTCTTTCCTCGGGATAATGCTTTTGAGCTACCTCCATCTCGATCTCTGTCTCGCCCTTGCATTCACCAACCACATTCATTTTCTTCAGGGCATGAAAAAGATAATTTTGGCAAGGATAAAATTCTTTGGTGGCTCATTTTAAAATCAACTTGTTGGTTGTTGAGCTACAGTGCGTCTGGCTGAAGACGTTAAATTTAGCGCTTTTTGGGAGGCAGCCCAACGTTTTCACAGTTTGGTGTGCTTGGTGTGCAAATAAATGACTTCTTGGGAGGCCACCCACGATTTTTGTGATTTGATGTTTTGTTTTAGTGTGTTTCTTTTACAGTTCTCAGGCCACAACACAATGAAGCCCTCATCACTTCGCCCGACCCATCAGGTTGTATCCTTCCATCCCAACTATATTATCTCTTTACATGTCCTCTAATCTTTCTACTGTTTATGCCATTGAGGATAATGTCATTTAAGTTGGGGGGGGAGATATTCAAAAATTTCAAAAATTTCTAACACTTTCAACAATTTTTTTTTTACTTTCTTGAAGTGTCATGTGAAACAACAATTTTCCCCGAGTTGAATTTCTTGATTCATGTCGCATGCAAAGTGATTCTAGAATGGAAATGACTAGAGACTCGGATGATGGATAATTTATTTACTCTAGCCATGGAAAACTGATTTAAAGAATCCCTTTAAAGTTCAGATGCACTTTCAAAGAAAAATAAAATCACGTTGCACGCTAATGAAGCAAGAATAACAAGCCTTCTGTTATTTTAGACAGACTGTCTGATATTCTGCATTTTCTGAAGAAGAAATATGTTAGAAGCTTTCTGCCATAGAAAAGTATGAGAAAAAAAAAAAAGCACCATGAAAAATGCTCCGATTCTGAGTAACCGGGCCTACTTCACCTAAGACGTGTTGAGGTTCGCGTCAAAAGGAAAAGGGAACTTGGATCTGTGGAACCGGGCCTACTTCACCTAAGACGTGTTGAGGTTCGCGTAAAACAGTGAAGGGTAGTGCAGCATCATGTGTGTAAAGAAAAAACAGGGAAAAAGAAAAAGAAAAGAAAATATATTTAGATATATAGTGATCCCAAAAGGGACATATCAATACGGCAGACAAAAAGCTAGTGTGCATTGAACGCTCTAAGTAAGAAGTGCAGAATTGAAAGGCATTTGTTCAGAATAGCAAGTGGAGGATGCAATTGTCTTCACTGTGGACTTAGCATTACACATACACAAGTGCTACTGAATTTTGATTAGAATTCTTGATCATGTTCCTAATGCTAGTCTGTGGTAATTATTCCAAATTCCTGATCTTTAGTTAACTCTATGAAAGATGATCTAGCAATGAGGCATGGATATCTTTTAAACTCTTGTTAGTCCTAAATTTTTCATTATGTGCATTGCTAAGGGACTAGCAATGAGTAAGTTGGGGGGTGTGATAAGTGTGTATTTTTCCTTGTTAATTCATAATTATTCACATTTTTATGAGCTTAAATTATGATCAATATACACTTCTCACACTTATTGTTGATTTTGTATCAAATGTTTCTTTTTCTGAAATTAAATAAATTTTAATTACATTTTTTTGTATTTGTGCAGGCACGTAGTACGAGAAAAGATCCACGAAAAAGAAAATAAAGAAAATAAAAATTATATTTTGAATGGGCCAAAAGCCCAGGAAATTGTTCAAAAAGAAAATAATTTTTTTTTTAAAAAAATAAATTTATTTACTATTTTTTAGAATTTTCTAACTATATATATACTAGATATATATATATATATAGATATATATATATATAGATATATATATATTATATCTATAATAAAATTATAAAAAAGAGATTCAAAACCACCGCCCCCGCCCCGCCCTTCCCGCCTTCGCCGCCCGGGCACGGGCGACGAGGCGCGAAGGCGAAGCGGGGGGGGCTCGTGGCGGTCGCGGAGCGGCGCGGAGGCAGGGGTCGTGGCGGGCCCCGGGCGGATGCAGGCAGGCGGGGCGCACGCGCCCAAGGCGCGACACTCGGCGGTGGCCGAACGGAGGGCGCACGGCGGGCCCACGGTCGGCCGCCTAACACGCGGCGGCGGTCGGCGCAACGCGCCCGCAGAGAGAGAATGAGAGAAAGAGAAGAAGAAGAAGGCCAAAAAAATGCCAAACAGATTCAGAAAAATCCAAAAAAAATGGCAAAGTGGGCAGAACCTACCTGCCTACCATTTTAGGCTAAAATTGGGTACACTTGTTTGGAGTGTTTTTGTAACCCCTATATAAAGGGTGCATTGGTCTTGAATGAAGAGGAGCAAGTTAGTTAGCAAGTAGAATTAGCAAGATGGCAAGGTTGAGTAGGGGGAGAGCTAACTTTGGTCACTTGTAATGTAAGTTGTTCTTTACATTTCTGAAGTTGTTGAGTGCATCAAGTTGTATTTTCAAAGCTTTTGAAGTCAAAGTTGTAAGTTGTTCTTATTTCAATAAAAGTTTCATTTTTGAATTCAGCCTGTTCTTAGCCTTATTTCGCATGGTTGTAATCTTCATTTCAATTTGCTTTCTTCACAAAAGTTGTTCCTTTTTAAGTTTTCTTCAACTTCTCTGTTTAGCATTTCTTCAAATTCGTCCAAATTCATAGAGTTAATACCTATTTTCTTAAGTGTTGTCCTGTACATTTACTGTTCATCCGTGGTGATACCTTCTTCCATTCATTCATTTTGAAGTCTTTCTAGTCCTCAAATAACTCTGAGTTCTTCATAAGAGTTGTTCCTCTCTTGTATATCTAAGTTTTATGCTTCTTGCACTTTGTCAAATTCCTCTTCTTTTGAGCTTTAGAATTAAGTTTTCAAGGTGCTGGTTTTCTGTCAATTACTGTTCATCCGAACCAATAGGTCATAGTTTTTCAAGTTTTTCCTTATCTTCCTTTCATTTTCTGTTTCTGTGTCCTTCATAAAAGTTCTTCCTTTTTCAATTCTCTACAACTTTCATGTTTTACACTTCTTCTCATTCTGTCTATATTTGAAGTTATGCATTTTCTTCCAACCCCTATTTTCACTTGAATTCTGTTATGTTTTCCAATTTAAGTTTTCATAATCGCACTCCAAGATCCAACAATTGATTTTTCAAAACACAAGAATATTTTCCAACTAAGAAAAATAACTAAATTCCTTCCCCGTGGGATCGACCCGTACTTACCATTATACTCATGTTTTCAAATCCATAAGTGAGTGAGTGCGGTTATAAATATTTGAAATTTGTGTGGCACGGCAATTTTAACAACGACTGTCGAGCGAGCATCAGATAGGCCGCTCGGTTGAGTCGGGTGGGGGACGATAGACTCTGTCTCGCACGCCGTGGTTGCAAGAAGACTCTTGACCCTATCTTGGCTCAGTCTAGCAATATTATCCTTGAGTACTTTCTATTTTATCTTTCTTTGCATTTGTTTTAATGATTTCTTTATTTTTAGCCCAGCATGCATCATGTCATTTTGAGCATTCATACCTCGTGATATATTCAACGATTTCTCCTCAGCAATGGTTAATTGCACCTCAGTTCTCTTGGGTAATAGATTCTTCATTCCACTCTGAATTCAAACCATTTCTCTGATCTTGCCGCGTGGTTTGGTTGGCCAGCATGATTCGTGTCTGGATTTTATCTCAGTCTTATCTCTCCTTTTCCAGCTCTTATGCTGTGTTCCTTCCGACCCACTCATTGTCCATGGATTGTGTCCCCGATGAGGTTGGCCGTGTTTCCTTTCCTTTCTTAGTTAGTTCTCCAGGCATGTCTCATCCTTGCCATCCATTCCTTGTGGTTAGTTCGGTATTTTCGGGAGAATTCCTGTCGCTTATTGGTTGTGACGGGTGTCTTTTTGCCTTGATGCCCGCTTTTCAGTTCTCTCCGCTTCATCTCCATTTCACGTCGCTGTCGCTTCCGCTCCATCTCCTTTCCATTCCACCTCCGCGCCGCTTTCGCTCGTTCCGTTGCAAAGCGAACATCAAGGAGGGGCATCTGTTGACACCCGTTTTAGCCCACAAGTTGTGTCATTTCTCTTATTCATCATTTTTGATGCCCCGAATTAGCCATTGTTTTGGAGCTTTCTCGGATGGATTTCAAGTCCATTTTTACCATTTCATATCCTTTGAGTCTTGGAGATCATGATTTCCTAGAGCCCTAGAGCTTGTCTTATAAACTTCTAGCTTCTAAGTCACTTACGGCCTATTTAGGCCGGCTTCCCTCAAGTAATCGGCTCTCTCTCACTGCACAGTCCTAAAGTGATCCTTTTTCATCTTCTTTTGTTCCTCTTTTCAAAAAGTTATCTTCATCAAAGTTGTTCATCTTTTAAAGATCTACAATTTCTTCTTCTACACCATTGGCCCGTTCTGCTTCTTTTGTGAGCTATTTGCATTTTTCCGGTGTGCTATGCTATTTACCTATGTCTAATAATTTTTCTCTCTGTTCTAGCCCCATTTTCTCCCTCTTCCATTCATTTTATCATCTTGCTTTCTTCATGAAAGTTGTTCCTCTCTGAGTTGTCTACAATTTCATCTTCTACCACTTTCTCTAGATCTGCCCCGTTTGAGAGATACGCTTCAATTTCCAAAGTCACGTGCAGTCTGCCCAAAATCTTCCTCCATCAGTGTGACGGCCCTACCCTAGACCGCCAGGGCAGTGTGACGGTCCTACGATAGACTGTCACATCGAAACTTGCCCGAAATCGCATTGTTTGACCCCTAGAGCGTGGCGGTCCTACCCTAGACCGTCAGAGTCCATGTGACGGTCTAGTATGGGTGCGTTACACCGAAACTTGTCCGAAATCGTCCCGTTTGACCCCCAGAGTGTGACGGACCTATCCTAGTCCATTACATAACTCTGACGGTCATACGATAGACCGTTACACACACCTGAGAGTCCAATTCGTGCTAGACTCTGCTCCGTTTCTGTGCGTCGTGGCCCTCTTGTAGAGTCCATAACTTCTTGAATTCTACTCCGAATTGAGCGCCGTTTGTTCCTATGGTTTCTCCTTGGTATTATCTTGAATTCAGTCCAAAGAACTCCAAATTTAATTAACTATCTTTCTCAAAATCACGCTCAAAAGTTGAGGGTTTAGGTGTCCTGGTTAAACTCAAACTCTGCAGATTAAGCTCTGGGGCTCCCTTCCAGAAGCCATATCTTCCAGATCCTTCATCCAAATAGAGTCCCGTTTTCTCCTATGACTTATCTTGACTATTATCTCGAGATTGATCTATAGATCTCGAGATTTGATGGACTCTATCTCTTAAACTCGTGGAGGAAAGTTGGGGGTTTCACCACTTTTCTATAAAAACTGCCCAGTTCGCAATCGCGACGGGGGGGGGGGGGGCTCTTTCTTAGTTCGGGGCGAAGCCATGCTGCAATTCCAACTCACAACTTCGACATTGACTTAAAGAGGGAAGTATTAGCTTTTAATTCCATCCTTTTAGGCTTGATTTCATGATCTATATTCTTAGTTCTCTTCCTCTCAAAATCACAAATCATCACAGTTTTCTGCACTTTTCTGCTACATATGCGTTTTCCCCCGTTTTGCATCAATGATTTCTCTCTATTCTCTCAATCAAATCTCGTGATTTCAAATCCTATGCATGCACAACACACCCACCTATTATTTTCACCCTTCCACAAGGGTTAAAAACCTCCCCCCGGTGCGTTCTCACTTAATTTCTACCCATATTTTATCACTCCGGGATTGATACTACACATGCATGTTCTAATGGGTTTTTTGTCCTTGTTTTGGCATTGTTTTGCAGGAGAGCATGAATACAACGTGAGGCCCTCTTCCTCTAGCCGACTGGAAGGAGACTAGGTTTGAATCCACAAGTTCCCCGCACCCGTTTCAAGCGCGATCAAGTCTTTAAGTTCCAAGGTACACGGCGCCGCTCTTTACACTTCTTCATCCTTTGGCGTTGTTGGAACCTTGGTGGCGATCACGGTTAGTATTTCTCATCCTTTCATCCCCCTTGTCTTTGATTCACATGTTTATGCACGTATGTATTTAAAGGGGGAGGGATATGAATCTAATTAAAACGAATCAACAACATGGACATAGTTCCTTATCTTTATCCTCAACAGAAGCTCTGACGGATTAGGGTAGGACTGTCACAAGACAATAACGGCCTTACGATAAGCCGTCACACTCTCTGTTGTGTTTAAATTGTTCTGTTGTCTCTGACGCACCATAGCAGGAGCGTTACAATACTGTAACGGCCCCTCGACAAACCGTCACACGGATGTAACGCGCCTTGCTAGACCGTCAGAGTGCTATTTTCTGTCAACCCAAGAGAGGACTGAGGACAGTTAAACTTATTTATAAATAAGCCTAGTTATCTAAGTTTTGACCTGATATCATGACTTTGAGTTTATTTATTGATTCATGATAGGAATTACATGATTACAAGCATCTTGAGTTATTTTAAGTTATGTTAATTTCATTGGCTAAACTCTATAGTTTGTATTTAAATTATGATTTCAAATGATGTATTGACGGAGTTTTATCATGGTTTCACATCGTTTCACAGTCTTTTCTATCCATAGAGTCATTTTCTTTAAGCGCATGGCATATATTCCGGTATATGGCCATTAGTTTACACTTTGCACTATAGGAACATATTCTTGAACATGAGGACCTCTCTATTGGATATTCCTTCCAATGGACTAGGAAATCTTATTTCAAGGCCTCCGTAATTCTCCGCGAGCCTGGGATTCCCACTAGGACGCCGAGTTGGTTGTACCATGAAAGCCCAATCATTAGAAAACACTATCGATGGTTTCTGGTTTTTGGAGATGTAACGGATCCAGATTGGACCGTCAGGCTCATCTAACAGCCCAATAAACGATCGTCACATTGAACTGAGTCCAATCTCTTTGTTTCGGGATTCATACCATTGTAACGGCCCAATACTGGAGCATCACGTTATGTAACGGCCCAATATAAGACCGTCACAGTTCTTGAGTACATTAACCCATGGTTTGACCAAATGGTTTATATTCTAAAAGTTCCTAGATGGATTATTGATGGTCTAGAACTTGTCATATTATCCAAAGAAACTTAATTTAAATTATGAAAGATAACGAATGTACCGTTATGCTACCGAATTATTCCCATGAGCATAATGTCATCTTAAATCATTCTTGATCTCTCATATTGTTAATTGAAGCATTCATTCTTTGATGATTATTGTCATGAGCTTATTGATTGAATTTGTTATATTACTGGCCATACTTTATTGATGCACTCATGGAAGTAGCTTGATTTATACGTGAAGATGTAGTTTGGGTGCTAATTGTGTCCAAGGGCTCTATGCTAGTCCCCTCGGCTGATTGACGGAATCTTACTATTATAAACCATGGGGTATGATGCTACTGGCGTCGTATTGCACTGGGAGTACTTTCTTTATAAATAAGTGAAATCCATGAGCACTCGTGAAAATCTAGTGAATTGCTACATGATTGACGTTCTAGTGCGTCACCTTTATGGTTATGAAAGTGAAAAGTGAAAGTGCATTCTCGTTACATTCTTGTTCATGAAAGGCCATGCTACATTCTTGATCATACTTGTTACATTCTTGCTAGTTCATACTCGTTCATCTTATCTTACATGATCGTCTTGTTACTTTGATTTGATCGCATGATTTATCGCATTTCGCATGATTTTACCTTATTCTTTAGAGCTAAAATGCTAATTACTTAAACATTGCTAATCATGTTGATGCGAAGATACCTACTGGGCAAGTGTGCTCATTACCTATCTCCAATCTTTTTCAGGGAGTGGAAGTGAGTCGGGTTCAGATTCGGAATGTTCAAGTAGCAGATCTGAGTGTGAATAAAGAATGAGCGAAGATTTAGGAAGTTTACATTATTTTAGATCGAGTCTTTGTAATTTCTTATTTCTTGAGTCTAGTATGATGGAAGTTGAATTAGTGGTTGTATTTGAATATTGGATTTGATTATTAATGAAAGTTGAAGTTGAGTAAATATTATGCGATTGCATTCTTATGTGTGATTGTCTTATGCTCTGATCGTTCTTGCAAGAGGCTTACCATGCCGGCTATTCACGTTCCTCGAGTTAGTCTTCCGCTGTCATAAAGGCTCGAGGCGTGACAGTTAAGTTGGCATCAGAGCCTAAGTCTCAGGACTTAGGGAGAAGAGTCATGTCGTAGGATAAGTCCAAGGTGTTAGGACCCATACCTATGAACTAAGGAAGAAATTTCCTCACCTATGTGAGAATTGGGTAGAACCCGTGATGAGATAGTTATATAGACATTATCTTGGGATAAATCTTCCCGACTCTAAATAACTAAAATGTCCATGATTCTCAGGTACCTTGATTCTCAATGGCTCATCGTATAAATTGGGACGAGATGCAGCAAACTGTTGCGGGACTAACTCAATCCCTACAGACAGTGGCCCAAGATGGTGGAAGGGCTGGCGCGGGTAACTTACACGGTAATTTCTGAAGTTTAAATCCTCCACGATTCTCTAGATCTTCTAACCCAGATGAAGCGAAAAATTGGATCGACGAGATGAATCGAATATTCGATGTCATGCAATGCACCGACCAGGAGAAAGTTTGACTTGCCACGTTCCAACTTAACAAGGATGCTCGTACATGGTGGAAATCCATTCCGACGCCACCTGCAGATGCACCTCATACATGGGAGGGTTTTCTTACACTTTTTGGAGCCAAGTCCTTCTCCGAGCATGTAAAGGAGAGGAAGGCTATGGAATTTGCCTCATTAAAATAAGGCGCGATGTCCATGGCAGAATATGGATTACAATTCTCTCGACTAGCACCTTATGCTCCTCACTTGGTAAGCACTGATTTATTGAAGGCCAACCGATTTATGGATGGTTTAAGACCCGTATTTATCCAACAACTTGGGACTCAGAATATCCGCACCTATACCGAGATGGTACAAAGAGCGCATCTATGTGAAAGAACCATGGAGAAGGTGGAGAGGCTCCGAGGAGAGAGGTCAAGTCGAAAACATGATAGGCAAGAAGAGAAAGACGTGGATGAGGATGAAAATCGTCACATTAAGAGGTCCCGTAATGGAAACGGTAACGGAAAAAGAAATGGAAATGGAAATGGAAAGAATAATAAAGTTAAAGAAGAGAAGGAGCAAGCCGTGGCACCTTGCTCAATTTGTGAAAAATTTGGGCACTCGGCAGAAGAGTGTTGGAAACGTCTCGGCGCTTGTCTCAAATGTGGAAGCCGGGAATATCGCTTGCCCCTGTGTCCTCTTATAAATGAACAATCTTCAAGGGATAACAACGGACGCGGGAAGCGATGTCGATTAAATGCCATTCTAGACAAGGGAGGTGAAATGATTAAAGGTACCCTCTTAACCCATTCTCCTTACATTAATTTTTAATACCTTAAAATATGTACACTCTCCGTAAAAACTCATATATTAAATTTGGGGACCAAATTCTCTTAAGTGGGGGAGGGTGTAAGGCCCCAGAATTTATATATAATAATTTCTGGATTATTTATGGAATTTTCTGAGATTTATAAGGGCTAAATAAATTAATAAATGGATTATTGAATTAATAAATGGGTTATAAGGCCCAAATATGGTAAACAATTAACCTAGCCTATTTAATTGAAACCCAATAGGTTCATGGACCAAGCCCATTAAGTTTGGCCCATATTCTAGAAGGTTATTTAGCCTATTCACGAATTTTAAAGATAAATACTATTTTTATAGAAAATTATATAGATAAAACGAATAAAAGAGTTTTATTAAATTGAAACTCTGCACACGTTGGATGTAACGGTCTATCGGGCGACCGCTACAGTGATGTAACGCACCTAGACACGACCGTTACACCCTGCTGATTCCGTAAGTTGAAGAACTTGCAAAAAGATTAGAACTTTAGGATCCTATCTGCAAGAGACCAAATTAGGAGAACATGTAAGGTTACTAGGGACTCTTAGGGATCATGTTTTGGCGAACTAAGGACTCTAGAATCAATCTAATCCTCAAACCCTAGCCAAATCCCTATAAATAGAACCCAGTTCTGAACTGAGCGACCCTTACTTTTAGCTCGTGAAGAAACATGGTAAGGAGATAGAATATCGGGTAAGTTCTTTAGAGTATTTTGTTCCTAATACTTTAGACTAACTACCCTCAAAATTTCATATTATGAGATCAAGTAACCAGGGAGATAAAGGCTTCTAAAGTCGCTGATTCGGTTATAGCAACCCAGGATTCAGAGCAAAGGATCGCTGAAGATCAAGGAAAAAGAGAGCCTAAACGAGGTAATTAGAATTAGATGCTTTAGAACTTTTTGTTCCCGATAGTATCATCTTCCTAACCTCAAAATTTCACATCCTTAGGTCAAGAGGTTGAGGAGTTAGAGCGACGTGAAGTTGCTAAAAAACTACATGAAGAGAAGAACTAGGGCGACCCTTGAAGACTCAAATTAGAAGTTTAAAGCCCAGATAATAGGTAGGTCATCTCATGAACGAAAAAAACAACATGTTAGGGATAAAAGCCCTCTGATTTAACTTGATTTCATGCATTATAGATTATGAATTTCATGTTTTGGTAAGTTCATGCATACATGCATATCTTTATCCTTAATGGAAAATAAAAGAAACTATCTTGTTAATTCACTGAAACCTATGCATATATCTGGCCTTTACTTCGTTTATCATGACTAGACTAGTTAGTGATTATAATTCTTCTTGCATGGACATAGTTCCTTATCTTTATCCTCAGCAGAAGCTCTGACGGATTAGGGTATGACCGTACATGACAGTAACGGCCTTACGATAAGCCGTCACACTCTCTGTTGTGTTTAAATTATTCTGTTGTCTCTGACGCACCATAGCAGGAGCGTTACAATACTGTAACGGCCCCTCGACAAACCGTAACACAGCTGTAACGCGCCTATCCTAGACCGTCAGAGTGCTATTTTCTGTCAACCCGAGAGAGGACTGAGGAGAGTCAAACTTATTTATAAATAAGCCTAGTTATCTAAGTTTTGACCTGATATCATGACTTTGAGTTTATTTATTGATTCATGATAGGAATTACATGATTACAAGCATCTTGAGTTATTTTAAGTTATGTTAATTTCATTGGTGAAATTCTATAGTTTGTATTTAAATTATGATTTCAAATGATGTTTTGACGGAGTTTTATCATAGTTTTACATCGTTTCACAGTCTTTTCAATCCATAGAGTCATTTTCTTTAAGTACATGACATATATTCCGGTATACGGCCATTATTTTACACTTTGCACTATAGGAACATATTCTTGAACATGAGGACCTCTCTATTGGATATTCCTTCCAATGGACTAGGAAATCTTATTTCAAGGCCTCCCTAATTCTCCGCGAGCCTGGGATTCTCACTAGGACGCCGAGTTGGTTGTACCATGAAAGCCCAATCATTAGAAAACACCATCGATGGTTTCTGGTTTTTGGAGATGTAACGGATCCAAATTGGACTGTCAGGCTCATCTAACGGCCCAATAAACAACCGTCACATTGAACTGAGTCCAATCTCTTTGTTTCGGGATTCAGACCATTGTAATGTCCCAATACTGGAGCGTCACGTTATGTAACGGCCCAGTGTAAGACCGTCACAGTTCTTGAGTACATTAACCCAAGGTTTGACCAAAGGGTTGATATTCTAAAAGTTCCTAGATGGATTATTGATGGTCTAGAACCTGTCATATTATCCAAAGAAACTTAATTTAAATTATGAAAGATAACGAATGTACCATTATGCTACCGAATTATTCCCATGAGCATAATGTCATCATAAATCATTCTTGATCTCTCATATTCTTAATTGAAGCATTCATTCTTTGATGATTGGTGTCATGAGCTTTTTGATTGAATTTGTTATATTACTAGCCATACTTTATTGATACACTCATGGAAGTAGCTTGATTTATACGTGAAGATGCAGTTCGGGCGCTGATTGTGTCCAAGGGCTCTATGCTAGTCTCCTCGGCTGATTGCCAGAAACATACTATTATAAACCATGGGGTATGATGCTACTGGCGTCGCATTACGCTGGGAGTACTTTCTTTACAAATAAGTGAAATCCATGAGCACTCGTGAAAATCTAGTGAATTGCTACATGATTGACGTTCCAGTACATAACCTTTATGGTTATGAAAGTGAAAAGTGAAAGTGCATTCTCGTTACATTCTTGTTCATGAAAGGCCATGCTACATTCTTGATCATACTTGTTACATTCTTACTAGTTCATACTCGTTCATCTTATCTTACATGATCGTCTTGTTACTTTGATTTGATCGCATGATTTATCGCATTTCACATGATTTTACCTTATTCTTTAGAGCTAAAATGCTAATTACTTAAACATTGCTAATCATGTTGATGTGAAGATACATATTGGGCAAGTGTGCTCATTACCTATTTCCAATCTTTTTCAGGGAGTGGAAGTGAGTCGGGTTCGGATTCGGAATGTTCAAGTAGCGGATCCGAGTGTGAATAAAGAATGAGCGAAGACTTAGGAAGTTTACATTGTTTTAGATCGAGTCTTTGTAATTTCTTATTTCTTGAGTCTAGTATGATGGAAGTTGAATTAGTGGTTGTATTTGAATATTGGATTTGATTATTAATGAAAGTTGAAGTTGAGTAAATATTGTGTGATTGCATTCTTATGTGTGATTGCCTTGCGCTCTGATCGTTCTTGCAATAGGCTTACCATGCCGGATGTTCACGTTCCTCGAGTTAGTCTTCTGCTGTCATAAAGGCTCGGGGCGTGATAGAGATAATGTGGTGGCTCATTCTCAAGTCAACATGTTGGTAATGAAGTTTTCATGCGTCTGGCTGAAGACGTTAAACTTAGCGCTTCTTGGGAGGTAACCCAAAATTTTCATGATTTTTGTGTGCTAATAAATGGCTTCTTGGGAGGCAACCCGAGTTTTCTTGCGTTTTTATTTTGCAGGTGTAAATAAAGGATAAGTTGGGGAGAGAGAGCAGATTGCTTGCACCTATGCCTCGCCTTTAACGGTCAAGTATCGCCTTTTATTCAAAAGTAGAGCCCGTCGAAGTTCACTTCCGTCAGGTTGTTCTATTCCTTCACACAGTTCATGTCTACATTGTTCTATTAATCTATATTGTTCATGCCATTGAGGACAATAACATTTAAGTTGGGGGGACGGAAATCATGTTTCACATGTTGCATTCATATACAACCTCATTTTTTTCAGTCAAAATAAAAAAATAAACAAAAAAATAAACAAAATAAACTAAAATATAACCTATTTTGAGTTTCATGATTCATGCTTGAATTGAAAGTGATTCTATAATAGAAAAGACTGAGATAAGGTTGATGAAAAATTTATCTAGCTATGGAAAATTGATCTAAGAATCTCTTTAAAATTCATGTTCACTTTAGAAAAAAAAAATCACGTTGAACGCTAATGAAAGAAGTAGGACAAACATTCTGCTATTTTGGGTATGTTGCCTGATATTCAACACTTCGTAAGGAAGAGATCTTTTATAAGCTTTCTGCCAAGTTATCTATCAAAATTAGTGCAAAAGTACAATTGAAAAAAAATTGAAAAAGAAAACACCATGAAAAATGCTCCGAATCCGAGTAATCGGGCCTACTTCACTTAAGACGTGTTGAGGTTCGCGTCAAAAGGAAAAGGGAACCTTGATCTGCGAAACTAGGCCTGCTTTGAGGTTCATGTTAAATAGTGAAGGATAGTGCAGCATCATGTGTGTAGAAATTTAAAAAGATCCCTAAGGGACGAAGCAATAAGGCAGACAAACAGCTAATATACTTCATGCTCTGATTAAGAGCTGCATGGTTGAAAGGCACTTATTTGGAATAGCAAATGTGGATGCAATTGTCTACGCTGTGAATTTAGTGTTTACACATGCACTAGTGCTATTGAATTTTGAGTTGAATTCTTGATCATGTATCTTAATTTCCAAATCTAAGGCTAGTGTGTTAATGCTTCCAGATTCCTAATCTTTAGTTAATTCGGTGAAAGAAAAACTGGATATGAAAGTATGAACTTTGCAAACTCTTGTTGGTCCTAAATTTTTAAATTTATCGCATTGCTAAGGGACTAACAATGAGTAAGTTGGGAGGTGTGATAAGTGTGCATTTTTACATGTTAATTAATGTTATATCACACTTTTATGAGCTTTAATATGTATCACTATGTATTTATCACACTTAATCATAATCAAGAGCAAAATATTTAGTTTGATGGAATTAAGTAATTTTAATAAATAAATTTACTTATTTTGCAGGCACAAAAAGGACGATGGCAAGAACTCCATAAGTTTACACAATAATGGGCCAAAGCCCATTACAAAAAGAAAAAAAACAAGAAAATAAAAATATGTTCACATGGGCCAAAGGCCCATGGGCTTGTTTAAAACAAAAGAAAAAAAGAAAAAAAAGTAGTTGGCATTAGATATATATATATTAGATATATATATGTTATATATATATATGAGATATACATAAGATTATATATATATATATATATATATATATATATATATATATATATATATATATATATATGCATGCAAGTCGGCCAAGTCAAAGAGGCCAGCGGCCTCTTCTCCACGCGACGAACGAACGTGGCTTCAGCAGGAGGGCGGCCACCTCTTCACGCAGGCGGCATGTTGACAGCGGCTCTGGCGGGTGCAAGGTCAACTGCGAGCGGCTTTGTCGGCAGTGCGATGGCGGGCGATGGAGGGCACGCGAGGGCAGCTTCAATGCGCGAATGCGGGCGGTGCGTCGATGCTGCGGATAAAGAGAGAGGAAGAGAGAGAAAGAAGGAATAAAAAATTGGGAAAAATGAGAAAAAATCATAAAAAATAATAATATGTGCAACACATGGTTGCACACATTCTCAAGTAAAAAAATGCAGCAAGGATGTTCACATTGAGGAATGAGAGTAATTTTGGCCCTATAAAATGGGATCCTATTGTGATGTGGGGAGAGAGTTTTTTTGGCCTTTGGAGAGTTACGTTGGGGAGTTTTTAAGAGTTTTGGTTTGTGGGTTTCTCTTGTTGTTTTGTTCGGTTTGTGGTGTTTTTAAGAGTTTAGTCCTTTATTAGCCCCTTTACATGGTGTTCTATTCTTCCTTTCAATTTATTTTCTTTACGAAACTTCTTCATTTTTATGTGTTCTACATTTTTGCTTTCTACCTCTTCCTCTAATTCCTTTCTGTTTTCAAGTTATTGCAAGTTTTTTAAATTCTATCCTGACATTCTACTGTTCATCCGAAGTTCTAAACTTTCTTCCTCCTCCATTTTCATACCATTTCACTCCTCGTTTCACCTAAGTTTCTTCATGAAAGTTATTCGTCTCTCTTAGATCTTCATTTTCTTTATCTACCACTTCCCCTAATTCATTCCCATTTTTATGTTATAATCTATTTTATAGAGTTCAGTTTTTTTAGTATTTTACTATTCACCCGTGCAGCACACTTCTTTTCTTCTCCAAATTTCACCCCCTTCCTCATGTCTTCTCCCTCTTCATCCTTCACAGAACTTCTTCCTCTCTTCTTGATATTCAACTTTAGTTTCTTCCACTTCTTCTAATTCTTCTCACTTTTAAAGTTATTTCTCTTTTTATCTCTCCCTATTTTTAGTTTATGTCTTTTTCTTCCATCTATCTCCCTCTCTTCATATTCTTGACACATCTCTATGGCGGAGTTATTTCTCTTGGTCCTCTCACGGCGGCGTTCTACACTAAAGCGGGGCGGCGATCAAAGGCTCGGCACGGCGTGGACGGCGTCACTCTTCCGATTCCTTGACTTATTTCTTCTCTTGTTCTTTTAATTTCAAGTTGTACCTTTGATTTTCATAGTTGTAATTTCCATTTTCATAGAAATAAAAATTCATTTTGGCAAAATTATGTTTTTTTCTCTCTCTTTCTAAATTCTCTTCTTTAACCCTGTCATATTCTTTAGATAGTTTATTTTCATGCAATTTTCCTTTTCATTAGTTTAATCTCACTCAAAATTCGGAGCTTTCAAATATAAGAATTTTCCATCTCATGCTTAATGGAAATATTTCCTCCTCGTGGGATCGACGCGCTATTCACCACTTTACTTGAATTTTCAAAGCCATTTAAGTGAGTGAGTGCGGTTATGTAAATTTTAAAATTGTGTGTGGCACGACATTTTTAAACGACGGGTGCCGAGCGCATCACTCCTCTATCATGCTAGGAACTTGGCGCATGTTTGTGACTGTCATATTAAGAGATCCATCAGGCGGGACTGCCAGCGAGCTTGCTAATTTTGCCAGTGCATCTGCCTGCGCATTTTGACTTCGGCCGACGTGGCCTATCTCGATGAAGTATAATCACCCCATGAGTTTCTTTGCCTTGGCACAATAAGGGAGTAACCCAGGCTTCCGGACATCGAATTCTCCCTGTACCTGCTTGACAATCAGCATCGAGTCGCCGAACACTTGCAGCATTCGAATCTCCATATGGAGAGCAATCTGAAGACCAATGATCAAGGCTTCATATTCTGCTTCTTTGTTTGTGCTCGTCTTGTTGATCGAGCATGATGTATGTAGCACTTCTCCTTTTGGGGATTTGAGGACGATGCCTACTTCAGCTCTTATCCTCATATGCCCTGATTGGGATGTTTTAGTTCTGGATGCTCCGTCAAAGTATAACTGCCATATGGCTTCACAGACTTGGTCCACTTCTAGTGTTTCATCTTCTGGACGCTCCGTGATTAGAGGGGAATCTTCGGGCACAAGGTGTGCTACAAAGAAATCTGCTATTGCCTGGCCTTTAATAGCCTTTTGTGACACATATGTAATATCAAATTACATCACGATGGCGGCCCATTTACCCAGTCGCCCATTCAGTATTGGCTAGGAAAGCATATATTTTACCAGATCAGCCCTTGATATCAGTTTTATTTCATGGGAGAGCATGTAATGCATCATCTTTATGACTGCAAAGACCAAGGCAAGGTAGACTTTCTCGATCGGGGTGTATTTTCCTTCGACCCTGACCGATCTTCGACTGAGGTAATAAAGCACTTGCTCCTTCCCCTCATCATTGTTCTGGGCCAGCATTGCCCCCAGTGAATATTCGGTGGTGGCTATATAGAGAATCAATAGCCGCCCTTTGATAGGTGCCCCTAGTACCTGCGGTGTAACACCCTGAAATTTTACTAAGATTTTTCGGGGGATTAAATAACATTATTAAGCATTTAAAAGGGCTTAATGGGCTATTAAATAAATTATTGGTTAATTAAATTAATTTGAAGGCCCTATATCAATCGAAGGGTTAAGCCCACTTAATGTAGGCCCATAAACCCAAATTCTAAGGCTTGTAGGCCCAAGCCCACATCTAGAGACGTAATTAGGGCTAAATATAGATTTAAATTAGATAAATAGACTAATTAGGGGATAAATATGCGATAAATAAGAAAATATAAAATCTTCTAATTTAGCACCAGAAGGCGGTCTATCGCAAGACCGCCTCTTCCAAGAAGCGGTCTAGAGAAGACTGCATTCTTCTTCTGTGAGCGGATGGCAGAGAGGTGTGAAAAACATAGATTTTTTCCATTCCAATCCCCATAGATCGATGCTATCCAATGAGGAAATGTGTTTAGGACTCTTGGGGATCGATCCTACTCCAAATTAGGACTCCTAGTTTGATCTAATCCCTCAAACCCTAGGCCAACTCTATAAATAGGCTTGAACTTTGACCTACACGAACCTTAGTTTTGGAGCACGTATTTCGAAGGTAAGGAATTTTCTTCTCAAGTTAGTCCTTTGGAAAATTTTATTCCTTTTAGTTTTATCTAACTTCCCTATAAACCCCATGCCAGGAGATCAAGCCCCTGAGAAGTTAGAGGCCCCGGAAGTCACTGGTTCTCTACAGACCGCACAGGAACGGCTGAGTTTCTCCGAGGAAGATGAGAGATTTAGGAACCCTAACCAATGTAATTTCAAGTTTGGTTTTTAGAAAAAATCGTTCCCCTCTATATCTTCTAATCACCCTCCAAATCTCACGAATTTAGGTCAAGAGATTAAGGAGATAGAAGATCGAAAAGTTGTTGTTTCTACGCAGGACGCGCAGGAACTAGGGTGTTCTTCCAGTTAGAAATTTGAAGTCTAGAAGCCATCCCAGAGGTAGGTTATCTCATGATGGCTCAAACAACGTGTTAGAAATAAAAGCCCTCTGACCTTGTGCAATTTCATGCTCTCTACGTTGAGTATTTGAGGTTTTCCCATGGCTGCGCTCGCATGTTTTTCTCTGCATATTAGCTCTGCACCTTGTAACTAAAGATAAGAATTTTAGCATGATTCATGTCTTTACATGCATCTTTTTTATTCTAAACATGTTCTTACATGTTATCCTTCTATTCCCTATAGTTTTCATGTATTATTTTCCCTAGGATATGCCTAGCAAGCATTAATTACCTTCTACCTGTTGCAGGCAGAAGGCGGTTCCTCAGGAACCGCTACTGTCAATAGGCGATTCCAGACCAATCACTATTACCAAGAAGCTGTTCTTTCTAGACCGCTTTCTACTTTCCATTTTCTATTTTCTATTAACTGCAAACAGATTGCAGATCAAGCCTTATAGTTATATGTTAAGCTTTGGTAATTAGGTCATATTCTTAGTTGTCTCCTTACATTCATGATATTGGTTATATTGTGCATCGATCATCGTAGATTTCATGACCTTCATGTTTTAGAAACTATTTTAAATCTTATACTAGTTTCATGCCAAAATCATATAGTCTTGTATTAAAGTTATTTTCACATGGTTTATGAACTTGTTACATTAATGATTTGATCGTTGTTTCTACACAATTCACTCTCGTCTAGTCTTTCTTAAGTACATAGCACGTATCCCGGTATGTTACTATTAGTTACACATGCACTTGATAGGCACAATCTCTTGGAATTGTGATCCTCTCCGTCAGATGTTCCTTCTGTCGGATTTGATGATCATATTTCAAGGCCTCCGTAAGTCTCCGCGAGTCTGGGATTCCCACTAGGACGCCGAGCTGGTTGTACCTTAAAAACCCAATAGTCTAGAAATCACATAATGAAATTTGCATTTTCTGTACCCTGGCCTAGATGCGGCCTTGCTGAGACCGCTACTTCATGATAAGCAGTCGGGTCGTGACTGCGTTCTTCCAGGCCTGATCACTACGTTGACCCTTTCCCTCTCTAGCATCGACTCTACTTAAAAGCGGTCCTTCCATGGCCGCTACTTCAAGAAACGGTCCCATACTGACCGCGTTCTACCTACATGTTGATCAACTCGAGGTTTGACCCAAGGGTTGATTATATTATGTTCCTAGATGGTCTTTGGATTGTCTGGAACCTACCACTATGTTCAATAAGTTATTGATAAATTATGGAAAGTAATGAATGTACCATTATGCTGCCGGATTTTTCCCGTAGCATGACCTTGTCATTAATTCGACCTTGAACTCTCACGAATCATATTTGGTGCATTCTTACCTTGATATTTGCTATCATGAATTATTGTTTGAACTTTACATTATTGGCCTATATTTATATTTCTCGTGGAAGTAGCTTGATTTATAACGTGAAGATGCAAGAGCGGACACGGACAGTGTCCAATTGGGCTCAACGCTAGCCCCCTCGGCGGATGGCCGGAAACATACTGTAAACCATAGGGTATGATGAACATTGGCGTCGCATTCCGTCGGGAGTACTTTTCTTATAAACGGGTGAAAATCATGAAGCTCATCATGAAATTATACATTCTTGTTACATGACTTTCTAGTGCATAGCCTATATGGTTATGAAAAGTACATTCTCGTTACATGAATGGCCAGACTTATATCTATATTTCAATCTTGCTTGATCATGATCCCATATTCTCATATCTCTTTATTTGACTTATGCATTATGATTACTTTGGTTTTATCACATGTTTCATCGTATTTCTTTTATCTTACCTTCTAGAGTAAAAACATTAATTACGTAAATATTGCCTTCATATTGATACGAAGATACCTACTGGTCAAGTGTGCTCATTCCCTACTTTTCTCTAATCTTTTCAGGGGACTCTAGCGTGGGAATCAGACTACTCAAGTGATGGGTCCGAGAGCAATTGATGGTCAAGAGAAGCCCTAGATAGTTAAGAGTCATGAGTAATATTGTTATTAAGTTCCTTCACTGTAATAGGCGGTGAAGTTGATCATGTTATGTAATTTTTCTTTTATTGAGTCTAATGAGTTGTTATGTCAAGGAGTCAAGTGTCTTTGTAAACATTGAGCATTATTATTCAATAAAGATTTATTTTTAAGTACATTATCTTGTGTTCACTCTTCATATATGTGAATGTTAGCGCTCTGATTGTCTTGCTAGCTTGAGGCTTACCATGCCTGCTGTTCACGTTCCCGACTTAGTTTTCGCTGCATATCTCGGGGTGTGATAGTTAATGTTGGTATCAGAGCCTAGGCATAAATATGTCCTAGGAAAATGTCACGTCATAGGCTAAGTCCAAGGTTTAAGGACCCATACCTATGAATTAGGAAGAAATTTTTGAACCCATGTGAGAAGTGGGTAGAGCCCGAGATGAGATAGTTTATTTAGAAATTATCTATAGGTTAACTCCCTTACATTCCATAGGAAAATAACAAATTGTTTATCTTCTCACGCACCGCATTCTAACAATGGCCGCAAATCGCACTAAATGGGAAGCTATGTAACAAACTATTGCGGGTCTTACCCAGGCCCTCCAAACCGTGGCCCAAGCTGGCACGCGGGTTGGCGCCAGGGATTTACATTGCAACTTCCGGAGTATGAATCCTCTGCGGTTCTCGAGTTCTTCTAATCCCGATGAAGCTGAAAACTGGATCGATGAGATGCACCGAATCTTCAACATGATGCAATGTTCTAACCAAGAAAAGGTCTTACTTACGCTTTTCAACTCAATAAGGATGCGCGCACATCGTGGAAGGCCACCTCTGCTCATCTGCAAAACGCGCAACTCACTTGGGAGGAGTGTCTTGAACTCTTCTGAGAGAAATATTTCTCTAGGCATGCCAAAGAGAGGAGGGCTATGGAATTTGCCTCTTTACGACAAGGTATGATGTCCGTGGCGGAGTACGAGCTTCAATTCTCTCGTCTGGCCCCTTATGCTCCATACCTGGTGGCTATGGAGATTCGTGAAGCTAATCGCTTCATGGATAGACTAAGGCCGGTCTTCATAAATCAACTTGGACCTAAAAATATCTGCACTTATACGGAGATGGTCCACATGGCTCATTTATATGAGAGGACCTTAGAGAAGGTCGATAAATTAAAAGGTAAGAGTGAGGAGTCAAGCCGGAGGTTTGACAAACGTGGACGAAAGGAAGAAAAGTTCAGCATCACGGGGACCTACAAATCCTGTGACAACAAGAAGAGGTCTCGTAATGGCAACGAGAATGGCAAGAACAAGGTCAAGGAGGAGGAGAAGCAAGTCATGATGACTTGCTCGTTCTGTGAGAAATTTGATCACTCAACCGAAGAATGCTGGAAGCATCTCGGCGCTTGTTTACGCTGTGGAACCCGGGAGCACCGCATGTCGGATTGCCCTCTTATGAAAGATCAATCTTCTAACGACGGGCGTAGACAACAAGATCATCTTAATGCCGTGTTAGAGGATGAAGAACCAAAGGATGATGTCTTGATGGAAGGTATCGTTCAAATCTATTCCCATCTTGCTTTTGTACTATTTGATACTGGTGCTTCTCATTCCTTTATATCAACTACTTTTGCGAAAACTTTACCAGTTTCACCTGTTCCTCTACCTTCGGGCCTAGCTATCACAACACCCTTAGGTCCCGAAACTAAACTTACAACCCACTACCCAAATAGTGATGTGACTATAGAAGGTCATGATATTCCAGCAAACCTCATATGCCTTGATATGGAAGGCTACGATGCCATCTTAGGCATAGATTGGCTTATTGATCACTATGTCGATATCAATTGTCGCAATCAGAGAATTTCTTTTCATAAATCGGATCTTCCATGATTTTCTTTCTTTGGCATCAAGTATAGGAAGTATCCTATTCTTATTTGTTCTTTTCACGCTTGAAAACTCATCTCGCAAGGTTGTGAAGCTTTCCTTACTTCCGTGATCATCACCGAGTCCAAGGAAATCATCCTAGAGAAAATTCCTATAGTAAAAGAGTTCCCTGATGTCTTTCCATCCGAACTACCCGATTTACCACCCGAAAGGGAAGTAAACTTCTCTATTGAACTCATTCCTAGAGCAACACCTGTTTCAATAGCTCCTTACAGGATGTCCCCTACGGAACTCAAAGAATTAAAGAAACAACTTCAGGAGTTATTAGACCAGGGCTTCATTCGACCCAGCACATCCCCTTGGGGTGCGCCAATTCTATTCATCAAGAAGAAGGAAGAAACTCTCAGGTTATGCATCGACTACCGGCAGTTGAATCAACTCACCATCAAAAATAAATATCCTTTGCCGCGTATCGATGAACTATTCAACCAGATCTCTGGAGCGGAATATTTCTCTAAGATTGACCTCAGGTCTGGTTACCATCAACTCAAGATCAAGGATGACGACATTTATAAGACTACTTTCTGGAGTCGATATGGACATTATGAGTTTGTGGTGATGTCGTTCTGGTTAACTAATGCCCCTACATCATTTATGCAACTCATGAATAATGTTTTCAGGCCTTATCTCGACCGATTCATTGTCATCTTCATTGATGATATTCTTATATATTCTAAGACCAAGGAAGAACATGAAGAGCACTTAAGAATTGCTTTGCAAACACTAAGAGAACATGAACTTTACGTGAAGCTCAGTAAGTGCGAGTTCTGGCTAAAGGAGGTCTCTTTCTTTGGCCATATTATTTCAAAGGAAGATATCATTGTGGATCCTTCCAAAGTAGAAGCTGTCAAGAACTGGAGCCGACCAACGATCGTATCTAAAGTTAGAAGTTTTATCGATCTGGCTGGCTATTATAGGCGATTCATCAAAAATTTCTCAGATATCGCTGTCCATTTGACTAGGCTTACAAGGAAGTAGAATCCCTTTGTATGGTCGATGGACTGTGAGGAAAGTTTCCTAACTCTCAAGGAACATCTCATTACTACCCCTGTATTAGCACGGCCCGTGGAAGGTGGTGGCTTTGAAGTCTACACGGATGCGTCTGGCATTGGCCTCAGATGTGTCCTTATGCAGAATGGTAAAGTGATTTGTTGTGCTTCTAGGCAGTTGAAGCGTCATGAAGAGAACTACCATGTGTATGATCTGGAGTTAGCTGATGTTATTTTCTCCTTAAAGATCCGGCGACATTACCTCTATGGGGAGAAGTTCACCATATTTTCAGACCATAAAAGTGTTAGTATTGGGTGTGCTACATGCCAATTTCGGGTTGGGTAGGCCCGAGAGTTGTATAATCTTGTTCATCATTAATAAAATGATATTTGAGCGTAAATTTGTAATTGTATATTACTCTACGATGTCCCTAGGATATGCCGTTGTAAAGTCAACTTGAGATGGGATCTCGATTATGAGACTGACTTTACATGGACACATATCTTAAAACTGTTCCTAGTTGGAGGGTAATCACTCGGGAACTTTGATTACCTATTAAACCAGTACACATGATGTATGGGTGACCAGTCTCATGGTCATTGGTGTGGCGCACTGATACATATGCGTAGGTGTATGTTCTGGGAGGATGTACATTGAACTGATCTACTTTTGGATCTTCAGATGGTTGATTATACCTAATGTCAACTAAAGATCCAATTGTCTCAGTAGCATCGTTGGTCCTTTGACCTGAGACATTAATCGGATTTTACACGAGGACTAGAATGGTTTAATTACTTGGCTAAGTGACTTTAACCATAAGTCATGAATTGCCAAGTCATTAACTATTTCAGGATACGTGTGAAGATCATCAATGGTCAAATCACTCACTGTCGGGTATATATCAGACAGTTAATGGGTCATGACATTGACGCTCCACTAATTCCCTGGCCATGGTCGTGTGAGTTCATTTAGAACGCATGTCACACACTTTAAGGAGGTCATGGTTGAATGGCATGATCATGGGGGTTTGACGATTACCATACCCTCGAACGAACCAGACTCATAGAAAGAGCGAGGGAATATAGCGATGCGGCAACTGTAGACTTACAGGTACCAGACAAGGTTGTTTTAACCTGGCGTCCTCTATGATCATGCGGGTTTGCTTGACCCAACGTGATCAAAAGTTTGGAATAAATTAAACTATCATTCGGCTCTATTAGAAGTGAATAATAAGTTTAATTTACTTCTAATTGGGAATTAGAAGTTAATGGATCTTAAACTAATTGACTATGGGCCTAGAGGATTACACACAATCGGTTCTCGGGTGACGGGATATTATTATACAAAAGTATATGTTAACAGTCTTAAATTCTTTTGGGAAAGAAATGATGAGAAGGGCTTAATATATATATATGTACAATACTATAGAAGATACATATATAATATTGGTTGTTAAGGGGTCTTTTGGAAAGGACCCATCATATTTCACCCTATATATATGTATCCTACGTGAAGGTGGCTCCCTTTGATACCAAGCACATAAAAGGACCACCACCCCTTTCTTTCCCCTCCCTCCCTCTTGCTCTCTCTCCCTTGTTGATCTCTCTCTCTTCCTCTCAAGGGAGAAGGGTTAAAGGAGGGAATCAGGAGTGATTTGGAGGATTCGCGATCTGTGTGCGTGAGGGAAGAACGGGTGGATACCGTCACTGCGTGAAGATCCGTATGGATCAGCTCTGGAGGACGTACATCTGTGCGGCTCTGCGTTCGAGAAAATCTACATCAGACACTGTGGACAGTGTCGTTCCGCGCAAGGTAAAGATCTACAACCCATTATTGGGGTTGGATAATTTTATTGCATCAATTAGAGTACAGATCTTAGATTCCATAAGAGCTTGGGTTCGTGATTTAAATTTTATTGTCTGCTGCATTGTCCGAACCAGTCTCTTCGAATCCTTGCGCTCTGATCGTTGCAATTTTTCTACATAGTATCAAATTTCAAGGTTATTTTCATGATCTTCATCTATTAAAATTGGATTAGAGGATCCTGGGCATCCTTGTTCGCGGAAGAATAAAATCATGTTACAAGATGCTAGGCATCATTTTTTTGCAAAAATGGAAGGGAACGGGATGCTGGGCATCCTTAGTTCCCGTCAAAAATAAAAAGGGCGCAGCGGGCGCAGAGGGCGCAGGGCGCCCAGTGATCCCGCCCGCCCGCCATGGCGGACGGGCCACGCGAGCGTGCACCGCCCTCCTGCACCCGTGGGCGCACATGCCGCGCGCCCGCCAGGCAGGCGCCCGCACGCGGGCGCGCCCGCCCACAAGGTCCACGTGGGCGGCTGCGCCCACGCGGGTTGACCGCGTTTTTTTTAATTTTTTAAAAATATTCTTCCATTATTTATTATCTTTAATATATATATATGCACATTATACTAATCCAATTTTAGATAACAACGTAATAATTGAAGATAATCATAAAAAATTTAAGATTTTAAGATTTTAATTATTAGATAATTATTGAATTTAAAATTTGAATTTTGTTGATGATTATTATAGAAAATTCACATTTTTGAATTTTTAATTATTAGATAATTATTAGATTCAAATTTTGAATTTTTAAACATGATAATTGACAATAATCACATTATTTAAATTTACATTCATATAAAATTATTGGATAATTAATTTGAATTTGAATTTAAATAATTAGTTTATTTAAATTTATTTTAAATTTAATTTTTAAATTTAAATAATTATCTCAATTATTTGAATTAGATTCAAATAAGCATGCCCCTGATATAATTGGTAGTTCTATGTGTGTCTTGCTTCATGTTGCCTTGAATTGGCTTACTTATGTGTTTTAATTTTATTTAATCCACTTGGATTTTTAAAATTAAATAAAGTCAGCCTATTTTTGTTTGCACATCTAGCTTTTAAATCCAAATATAAGGATTGTTTTTGAAAAATAACCCTTGATTGATCTGCGTGTGTGGGTTGGCAAGTGATCATGGACATAGCTAATGTTATTGTTTGGGGCCTGCGAGCCTCCCTTCTCTCTCTAGTGAAATTCCTATATACTTCTATCTCCCTTCATAAGTTGTACTCACCCTGAGGGCTTCTGAAATTTTATTGGCATGTAATTTAAATTTTGTCGGCCTACGTGCCGTATAAAAGTTATAATTTATGCGACATCGGAGTTTGAAGGCGTGGAGCACACCCAACAAGATGATCTAGTTGCTTGGGAAGCGAGCCGGATGTCTTAGTAGCATTAGGCATAGGGTCCATGATCACTTGTGATTTAATTTTTGCATTAGATGCATTTACTTTGTACAAATTACTAGGTACAGTAAATATATTGGATATATTTATATTACCACCTAGGGTGAGACCAAGATAAAATCAAATTCCATCGCAATTTAACATTAGATCTGGTAAGCGTGGCTCTAGGAGTCGTCGTGGCCCTCTACCATTATGGGGTGAATGAATGTCTTCATCTCATGGACTTGTTGTGCTTTTCACAAGGTCCGTGGGTTTGGGGGCAGGATTCCACTCCAAGGCAAGGCCTCAATGGGGTGAGGAATTGAACTTGACTTTGTTGTGCTTTCCACAAGGGTCGGGTCATTAACTCATTGCTTGTAGTAATGGTGGTAAGATCTAACCGAGCGTATCCTTTGTTATATTTTCCACAAGGGGGTGACTTCTCAGGGACCGAAAATCGGATATTGCATTGGATGCAAGTGCTTGTTGACTGCCCTTGAGATGGCATATGGCTTGTTGTGCTTTCCACAATGTCATACCTCAGTCTCATTGGGATTCCGACCCACTAGGATGATCCCGTTGATCTCCCATTCTATATACTGAGGGTTATATAATTTGATCAAAAAATAGTGGGACTAACTAAGATAGAAAATCACATCTAAGTTAGAATTTGAACATATGCTAAGTTGTCTTTTATTTCTTATCTAGATTACGATGTCATCGTCCAACCCCCTCTGTGGCATCTTGGATGCCAATAGGCTGACCGGACTAAACTTCTCAGATTGGCTACATAATTTATGCATAGTCCTTACCACCGAAAAAATAGCCTATGTGTTGGACACAATTCATTTTGAGCCAGATGTTGATGCCGATGAGGGCAAACAAATGACTTATGCCAAATGGTCAGAAGATTCTTCCCTTGCCGAATGCTATATGCTGGCCTCTATGGCTCCTTAGCGGCAGAGGCAATTTGAAAAGACTGGTTGTAGAACTATACGTCTTAACCTACGCTAGCTCTTCGGGGAGCAGGGTAGGATTGAGAGGTATGATATCTTTAAGAAGCTTTTCAGGACCCGGATGTCAGAGGATGCTTCAGTATAGGCTCATGTACTGAAAATGATGGAGTGGATTGAAAGACTCAATGCACTGGGATTCAAGTTGGATCTTGAACAATGCATTGATCTTATTCTCCAGTCATTGCCTGACTCCTTTTCTCCTTTCATCATAAACTTCAACATGAATAGAATTGAAGTAACTCTCCCTGAGCTGCTCAACATGTTGAAAAGTGTTGAAGGGACTATGCAGAAAGACAAATCATCTTCTGTAATGGTTGTTGACTGGGCCAACAAGAAAAGGAAGGATGCCCAGACATTCACCAAAGGTAAGTGAAAGAAGAAGGCCAAGGGTAAGAAAGTCACCAAAGGTGACAAAGGAAAAGGCAAGAAGAATGAAAAGAAAGACAAGTGTTTTCGATGCGGACAAATTGGGCATTGGAAACGGAATTGCAAGGCAATTCTAAATGAAGGTATTTTTGTCATAGACCTTAATTTATCATATATGAAATCCACATCATGGGTATTGGATACTGGATGTGCATCTCATATCTGCAACTCTTTGCAGGTGCTAGCAAATAGAAGGCGGCTGGGCAAAAAGAAAATTGAGCTTAGGATGGACAATGGAGCTTTAGTTGTTGCCAAAACTATTGGGACTACATGCCTCAGTTGACCTTTAGGAGTCATTCTGGAGCTGAATGGCTGTTATTATGTTCCTAATATCATTAAGAACATTATTTCAATTTCTAGTTTGTATAACGTTGGATATACATTGACTTTTAATAGCACTGGGTGCTCTATAATGAATAATGGTTTAGTGATAGCCGAGGGTTCATTAGTCAATGGCCTTTATGTATTAGATACATGCTATAATGTTATGAATGTTTCCAATGCAAATGATGTGAATCCTACATACCTCTGGCATTGTAGGCTTGGTCATGTAGGTGAAAAGAGAGTCTCTCACCTATACTTAAATGAGTATTTGAACTCATTCGAATACAAGTCATTTGATACCTATGAGTCTTGTCGCATGGGGAAGATGACCAAGGCTCCCTTTAGTGGACATGGTGAGAGGGCTGCTGACCTTCTCGACCTCATACACTTGGATGTGTGTGGACCCATATCCATAGAAGTAAAAGGGGGTCACCTCTATTTCATCTCTTTTATTGATGACTTCTCGAGATATGGATATATGTATTTAATGAGACATAAATCGTAAGCCTTTGAAAAGTTTAAGGAATACAAGAATGAAGTAGAGAAAAAGACTGGCAAGAGTATTAAGGCTCTTCGATTAGATCGAGGAGGAGAATATCTTAGCCATGAATTCACTTCTTATCTTAAGGACAATGGAATTGTTTCTCAGTGGACTCCACCGTATACACCACATCACAATGATGTATCTGAGAGGAGAAACAGGACCTTGTTAGACATAGTCCGATCCATGATGTGTATGTCAAGACTACCCTTGTCTCTCTGGGGCTATGCCTTAGAGACTGCAACCTATTTACTGAATAAGATCTCAAGTAAATATTTTCCTTCTATACCATATGAGATATGGAAGGGCAAGAAATCAAATTTTAATCACATTAAAATTTGGGGGTGTCTTGCCCATGTAAAGAGGAACGATTGTGATAAGCTTAAATCTAGAACAGATAAGTGTAGGTTTGTGGGATATCCAAAGGAGACTTTTGGATATTATTTCTATCACCCCTCTGAGCAAAGGGTCTTAGTGGCTAAGAGAGTTGTATTTCTAGAAAGAGAGTATCTACTCTAGAAAAATATTGAGAGCCAGATAGAATTGGACGAGGTCCAAGAACCACAACCTGAAGACACTATCTCAGTAGATGAGATTGAATTGGTTAATCATACTCAGGATGAAAAACAGACACTAAGGAGATCTAGTAGACTACCAAGAGAACCTGAGAGATATGTTGGACATGTCTAAGAGAGGTCCTCTAAGGTATGCATGAATGAGGATAAAGATCCTCAATCCTACCAGGAGACGATGTGTAGTGCAGACTCCAAGAAATGGAAAGAGGCAATGGATTCAGAGATCCAGTCCATGTACACCAACGAAGTTTAGAATTTGGTTGATGTACCCGAAGGGAAAGTCCCTATCGGCTTGAAGTGGATATTCAAAAGGAAAATCAGTGCAGATGGATACATTGACACATACAAGGCTAGATTAGTGGAGAAAGGGTATTGTCAAAGACAAGGCATTGACTATGATGAAACATTTTCACCATTGGCCATGGTTAAGTCAATAAGGATCCTCCTTACCATTGTTGCATACCTGGATTATGAGATTTCGCAAATGGATGTGAAGATAGCTTTTCTGAATGAAAATCTATTAGAAGATGTGTACATGGTACAGCCCGAAGGATTCACCTCTAAGCTTCATCCTAATAAGATATGCAAACTTTAAAGATCCATTTATGGATTGAAGCAAGCATCTCGGAGCTGGAACTTAAGATTTGATGAGGCTGTCAAATCTTTCAACTTCATTCAGAATGAAGATGAACCCTATGTTTACAAGAAAGTCAGTGGGAGCTCTGTGACCTTTATGGTCCTATATGTTGATGACATCTTACTCATTGGGAATGATGTAGGGATGTTGACATCAATTAAGTCTTGGTTGTCCAAGACCATCTCCATGAAGGATTTGGGAGAAGCATCCTATGTGCTGGGCATAAGGATCTACCGAGATATATCTAATAGGATGCTAGGATTATCCCAATCCATGTACATAGACACTATCCTCAGAAGGTTTAGGATATAAAATTTCAAGAGAGGTCTCATTCCCATGAGACATGGAATTTACCTATCCAAGGGGATGAGCCCTAACACATCTGAGGAGGTGCCACACATGAGTAAAGTGCCCTATGCTTCGGCCATTGGGTCAATCACGTATGCAATGCTATGTACACAGCCTGATGTTGCCAATGCTTTCAGCATTGTCAGTAGATATCAGGCAGATCCGGGCGAGGAGCACTGGAAGGTAGTAAAGTGCATCCTTAAGTACTTGAGGAGGACTAAGGATCTTTTTCTGCTTTATGAAGGAGAGGACCTACAACTTAGAGCTTACACAGACTCTAGTTTTCAGTCAGATCCGGATCACTGCAAATCCATGTCTAGATTTGGATTCATGTTGAATGGAGGGGCAGTCAGTTGGAGAAGCTCCAAGCAAGATACGACTGCAGACTAGCAACGGAGGCAGAATACATTGCTACGCCTGAAGCTGCTAAGGATGTAGCACCCTGATAAAAATAATAGAGAATTCAAACTTTTTCCTAAATAATAACTCTATATGAAGGCCAAATAAAAAGAAATATAGCATGGCCCTATACTTTATGAGGGCCACCAACTAACTAACTAACTATATATATATATATATATATATATATATATATATATATATCTTAAAGACCATCACGTGAAGGGGCTCAGCCTTTTCCAAGACAATAGGAATGGGCACCCCCATGGAAGGGCGCCAATTCCCAACAGTGTCAGAACACTATCCTTCCAGCTATCCTTCTAGAAGCGTTTGAAACACAAACAGCCTTATTTCGCTGGCAAAGGACCCGCAAGGCAATAAACCGTTTGCTTTTTCGTTGGCCACGGATTTTCCCTATAATTATACCCTCTATTGAGTAGGCAAAGGCTACTGCCGCCATCCTGCTGCCTGCAGAAGAGAAGATCTCCCTTCTTTTCTTCGAAAAATGTGAAGGGACATCTTCTTCCTGCATTCTACGTCCTACTGCTCAAGCTTTGCTCGTGTGGCTTTCTTTATTCTCCTGAAGCTACAGAGAATGTGTGGCTTTCTTTATTTTTTCTTGTATTAACCTGTACCTCGTATATCACTCCAAAAAGGTGGGTTTCTCAAGATCTGGCCTAACTAGTAGTTAAAGTAGGGTAACGAGCATGATTAGCAGTAGTTTAGTTTCATCTTCCACAGGACATATAGCCTGATTACACTTATTTTCCGAGACCAGCATGTTGAAAATGGTGCCCTTCAGGCTGCCATCTTTTAAAGGGCGCCCATGTCTTGGGCGCCATTTACTTTAATGAGCGCCCACATGTGCAGGCACCCCTTTAATGGGTGATAGTGAGCACATGCGCCAATTCTTTTCCATATTTAATAATCACTCATGCTTAGAAAATTTATATCTATGAAACTAAACCTTAATATTCTTGCATGAGCATGATTCTGGGACCCCGATATTTTTATCTGTCTACCCATATTTTTATTTCCTGATTCTGTGAAATTGTAAAAATGCGAATAGTGTTATGTATCTTAAAACGTACCTGCTTGGTGCGTAGACTAGCCACAGAAAAGGGCGCCGAGGTCTAGGGCGTCAATTGGTTAAATAGTGACCCTCCAGAGGGTCATCAATTAAATGGTGACTCTCTGAGGGGGCGCCAATTCCTTTTAGAAAAAAAAAGAGAAAACTTTGCATATTGAATGGGCGCCCTTGTGCACAGGGGCCATTTCTTTAAGAAGTTGCACCTGTCAGGGTGCCATTTTCTTAAGAAATGGTACCTGTCAGGGCGCCATTTCCTTAAGAAATGGTACCTGTCTGGGCGCCAATTCTCTCAGTGTTGATTTCCAGAGTTCCAGTCCTGAGGTAGGGTTATCTCAGCCGAGAGCTGCCAATTCCATTCAGATTCCCGACTGATCTCGTGGTTTATGCCGAAATAACCATAGTTCATTTCCTACATAATAATGTAACCTTGAACTCCATTCCTGAAATCTACCTTATATTCATACAATGGTTAAACCTTAGAATTCTATATTGGCTATAGCTAGAGTGAATGTCAAAAGTAAAACATGAAATGATATGCATATAGGGCCCGATCTGGTCTTGGGAGAAGCACCAGAAAGTACTTGTGCTCATGAGAGTTGAATGATCACGGTGTTTAAGCATTGCACCGAAGTACTTGCTTGACTTGAGACATTCCACTCACTCTCTCGTGACTTGACTTGCGTGGCCCAGAACGAGCAGTACTTGACATGACTTGCGTGGCCCGAAAAAGGGTAAAATACTTACTTGAATGAAATAGCCAATTCTAGTTACACGTACTTGACATTACACGTACTTGACATTACACGTACTTGATATTACACGTGCTTGATATTACTTGCTTGAATATGATTCTTACTTACTTGAACATGATTCTTACTTGCTTGAACTTGTTCCTTGCCTTCCCGAAAAATCGTGCAAACACTTGGTAGCACTTGAAATCATGCAATTTTCTTTCTATAAAGTTATTGATATTCTTGCTTGTCTTTCTACAAAAAATCTTGATATCTTGCCGACAACACTTGATAGTACTTGAGACCATGTGACATTCTTCTATATAGTTCATGATTTTTCTCGCCTGTCTAGCATGCATAGATATACTTACATTACACGTAACATGTAATTTACTTAAAGACTGCTCGAACTTGAGATATAATTCCTACTAAACGATTCGCTCATTCAGTTCATTCTAACATTTTTCAGGTAACTCGGATAGCGACAACCAAATAAATGGGAATGAGACCGAGTGAAGAGTGCTAGAGTCACCGATCATCTACTGTCAGCTAGTCATGACTTTAGTCTTTGCCTTTGTATCTCTGTTATGTCAGTTGAAACTTGTTAAGGCTTGTAGCCTAGTAGTTGGAATTGAATAATGAATGTCATGGACTAGAATTTTCATCATTTAGTTAATTGGATAATTATCATTTTGGATTATTGGTATCATTTTGCATGTGAAATCTAAATTATTAATTAGTCTTTTACACACTCTGTCTTTTATCAAAAACCTTACTACTCTAATTGATTGGTTCTATATAAACTCGTCGCATCCCGGGTGATCTTCCGCGCCCAGGGCATGACAGTTTACATGGTATCAGAGCCTAGGATTTCAATTCCTAGGAAAAAAAACCCAAGTCCAAGGAAAGGTTTACACTTTGTACCCGGTGAGATGAGTAGAGCCATGGGTTAAGTCCTGTGTTTACATTCAACATTACAATTCAAACATGAAATTAATTAGACCTGAATTATCTTCTAGGAACATGGCCATTGAAAGAGCGCAATGGTGCGAGATGCAGCGCACTGTGCAAGGCCTCACGCAGGCGCTACATCAAGTGGTGCAGGGCGGAGCCAACCGTGGAGCTGGTGATCTCCACAGGGGTTTTCGTAACATGAACCCACCTAGGTTCTCGAGTTCGGCTGACCCCGAGGATGTATAGAACTGGCTAAAAGAAATTGAAAGAATTTTTTATGTAATGCAATGCACGGATGAAGAAAAGGTTCTACTGGCCACATTCCAACTGGAGTGGGACGCTCGATGTTGGTGGGAATCTGTAGAAGCAACATTGCCGGGTGACCATGTCATATGGGATGAGTTTATTGAACATTACAACAACAAGTACTTCTCCGACCACATTTAAGGGAAGAAGGCCACAGAATTTGCCGCACTGAAACAACGGGGCCTGAAGGTGGCCGAGTATGAGGCTCAGTTCTCAAGACTGTCCAGGTATGCACCCCACTTGGTGTGTACTGAAAAGATGAAGGTAAGAAGGTTCCTCAATGGGCTTTGGCCCCATTACATTACACAACTTGCGCCGATGGACATCCAAGTCTATTCGAAAATGGTTCGGCGTGCCTAGTTGCTAGAGGACGCCATTGAATTTTCTGATAAGATTCGAGGAAGGGACAAGAAGGAACCTATCACAAGCTCGGGAAATTTCATGTCATCATTTAACAAGAAGAGGTTCTACAATGGAGGGGAGTCTTCCAAGGAAAAGAAATTTTAGAAAAAAGACAAGCCATTCTCTACACCACACCTTCTAAAGAGGTTTGCAAATACTGCAACAAGGCAGGTCATAAGGTCGAGGAATGCTGGAGGAAATTGGGAGCATGTCTCCAATGTGGGAGCCGAGACCATCGAATCCCTGATTGCCCGCTAATGAACGAGCAAACCACTAAAGATGAGAAGCGTTCGGCAAAGAAACAAGGCTGTCTGCAAGCTCTCCGAGCTAGCAAAATCATAAGTAAGGGATGTATGGTTTTCATAGCATTTGTGACTGCCACAGAAGTCAGTGAGTCTAAACTTGAAGACATCCATGTAGTTTGGGATTTTCCTGATATTTTTTCAGAAGAATTGCCCGGCTTACCCCCGGAGAGGGAAGTGTCATTCACAATCGACCTTGTTCCTGGTGCTGGTCCTGTCTCCAAGACACCTTACAGGATGTCCCCCGCTGAGCTGAAGGAGCTAAAAGAGCAGCTAATAGAGTTACTGAAAAAGGGTTTCATCAGGCCGAGTACTTCCTCATAGGGAGCACCCGTGCAATTCGTCAAAAAGAAGGACGGATCAATGAGACTCTGCATCGACTATCGACAGCTAAACCACCTTACAATTAAGAATAAGTACTCGCGGTCGAGAATTGATCAGCTGTTCGATCAAATACCTGGAGCTAAATACTTCTCCAAGATTGATCTCTAGTCTGGTTACCACCAACTTAGGATCAAAGAAGAAGACATTCATAAAACTACGTTCCGAAGCAGATAGGGCATTATGAATTTACTGTTATGCCTTTCGGACTAACAAATACCCCTGCAGCTTTTATGCAGTTAATGAACAACACCTTTAGGCAACATCTGGGCCAATTCATTGTGGTCTTTATTGATGATATCTTAATTTACTCCAAGTCTGAAGAAGACCATGAAGTACATCTGAAGAAGGCATTGTAGATATTGAGAGAAAATAAATTATATGCCAAATTTAGCAAATGCAAGTTCTAGCTCGAGGAAGTATCCTTCTTGGGCCACATAGTCTCAAAGAACAGAATTTTTGTAGACCCATCAAAAGTCGAAGCCGTGAAGAACTGGGAACAACCAACAAGTGCAACAGTTTGGGGCTAGCTAGTTACTACCGATGTTTCATCAGGGACTTCTCAACAATTGCTGTTCCTCTCACCAGGTTGACTCGGAAGGAAGTGCCTTATGATTGGAGTGAAGACTATGAGAAGAGTTTCCAAACTTTGAAGGATCTCTTGACCACTGCTCCAGTCTTATCATTACCAATTGAAGAAGAGAAGTACGAGATATATACCGATACTTCTAGTATTGGACTCGGATGTGTATTGATACAAAATGGGAGGGTCATTGCATACTCTTCCCAGAAATTAAAGAAGCACGAAGAGAACTACCCGATGCATGATTTAGAGCTAGCCACGGTGGTATTTGCTTTAAAGATCTTGAGACACTACCTCTACGTAGAATAATTTACAGTGTACTCCGATCACAAAAGCCTCAAGTATCTATTTTCTCAGAAATAGCTAAATATGAGGCAACGTCGTTGGCTCGAATACCTCAAGGATTTCGACTTCACAATCCAATACCATCCTAGTAACGATAATTCCGTAGCTGATGCCCTCAGTCGAAAGCCGAGAGCAATACTGGCCAACTGTATGATGTAAGAATGAAAGTTACTGGAGAAATTCTCAGAACTCAATATAAGCACGGATGAGAAGAACGGGTGTATTACTCTATCCCAAATGAGTCTACATCCAGATTTGCTACCTGAAATTAAGAAGCTACAAGAAGAAGATCCTGCACTAGTGGAGATAAGGGACAAGCTGGGCAAGAGACTCGATTTCAAGCTGGCATCTGATGGTAGGTTGCTATTTCATGAACGGACATGTGTACCCGACTGTCCCAAGTTGAAGAAGAAGGTTTTTGAAGAAGCTCATCGATCGAGATACACAATTCACCATGGAGCCACTAAGATGTACCAAGACTTGAAACGTATTTTCTGGTGGCCTACAATGAAAAAGGAGGTAGCAAACTTTGTATCTCGCTGTCTGACGGCCCAACAAGTGAAAGCGGAACATAAAAAATCCACTGAAAAACTGCATCCGCTAGATATTCTCAAGTGGAAGTGGGAAGACATCGGCATGTATTTTATCATGGGCTTGTCCAAGTCTAGGGGCAGACATGATGGAATTTGGGTAATCATCGACCGTTTAACTAAATTGGCTAATCAGCCGGATGTCAAGACATCCCGGTGGTGTGCGAGTTCCCCGATATTTTTCCGGAGGACTTACCTGGATTGCCTCCCCAGCGGGAGATTAATTTCGTGATCGAGGTGGTGCCTGGTACGGGACCTTTGGCGAAGGCTCCCTACCGTATGGGCCCCGCTGAGTTGAGGGAGTTGAGGGTGCAGTTGCAGGAGCTACTGGCCAAGGGGTACATTCATCCTAGCTTTTCCCCTTGGGGTGCGCCCGTGTTGTTTGTGAAGAAGAAGGATGGTAACTTGCGGTTGTGCATTGACTACCGGCAGCTGAATGAGGTGACCATTAAGAACAAGTATCCATTGCCCCGGATTGATGATTTGTTCGATCAGCTTCAGTCTACACGAGTGTTCTCGCGGATTGATTTGCGGTCAGGTTACTATCAGCTGAGGATTCGCGAGTCCGACATGGAGAAGACTGCGTTCAGTACGAGGTACGGGCATTACGAGTTCTTGGTGATGCCATTTGGGCTCACCAATGCCCCCGCAACCTTCGTGGACTTGATGCAGATGGTGTTTCGTCCATATTTGGACCAGTTCGTGGTTATATTTGTGGATGACATCCTTGTTTATTCACGGTCTGCCGAGGAGCATGCGTACCATTTGGGTGTGGTGCTGCAGACGTTGCGAGATCACCAGTTGTATGCAAAGCTCAGTAAGTGCGAATTTTGGCTTCGTGAGGTGCACTTTTTGGGGCACATGATTTTTGGTGATGGCATTTCCGTGGACCCCGCCAAGGTCGAGACAGTAATGCAGTGGCCGAGGTCGAGGTCTGTGACAGAGATCTAGAGTTTCTTGGGGCTTGCGGGCTATTATCGACTGTTTATCCAGGATTTTTCTCGCATTGCAGCCCCGATGACTAGACTCACGCGGAAGGATGTGCCTTTCGTCTGGTCTGAGGAGTGTGAGCAGAGTTTCAAGGAATTGAAGAGGTTGCTCACCTCGGCTCCGGTGTTGGTTTTGCCTTCTAGATCGGGAGGCTTTGTGGTGTGTACAGATGCTTCTGGGGTCGAATTGGGTACTGTGTTGATGCAGCATGGTAGAGTGGTGGCTTATGCTCTCGACAGCTAAAGTCCCACGAGGAGAACTACCCTACCCATGACCTGGAGTTGGCGGCAGTGATCTTCACATTGAAGATCTGGAGGCATTATCTGTACGGTGAGAGGTTCGAGGTGTTCACTGAACATCAGAGTTTGAGGTATGTGTTCTCACAGAGGGACCTTAACCTCAGGCATAGGCAATGGATGGAGTTTATGAAGGATTATGACTTCACCCTGTCTTATCAGCCGGGCAGGATGAATGTCGTCGCCGATGCATTGAGTCGGAAGGTCGCGGTCAGTGCCTTGATGTTAAGGAAGTGGAGGATCTGGGAACAAGTGCCCGAAGTTTCGTTCAGGCTCAGGATTCCCTATGAGCCAGGGTGGCAGTGCTTGTGAGTCTGACTGTCACGCCTGCTATCCGCCGTCAGGTGACAGAGGCTCAGCATGCGGACCCAGAGTTGCCCCAGATTTTGGCTTTGGCTGATATGGAGCTCAGCGAGGACGGAGCCATGAGATTCCATGGTAGGCTGTACATCCTAGCTGAGGGGCAGGTTCATCGTGCGGTGTTGCGCGAGGTGCATGGGAGCAGGTACACCGTACACTCGGGTGCGACGAAGATGTATCGGAACTTGTGGAGGTAGTTCTAGTGGCTTGGCATGAAGAGAGATGTTGCCAAATTTGTGGCCAGGTGCCTGACCTGTCAGCAGGTGAAGGCGGAGTATCAGCGATCGGGAGGTACTCTCCAACCCTTGGATGTTCCTGCGTGGAAGTGGGACCACGTGACCACAGATTTCGTGGTGGGATTGCCGAGGACTCCGAGCGGTCAGGACAGTATTTGGTTGCTGGTGGATAGGCTGACGAAGGTGACTCAATTGTTACCGGTTAAAGTCAGCTGGAGCATGTCTAGGTTGGCTCGTCTTTATGTGGAGCGGATCGTCCTGTTGCACGGGATTCCCATTTCCATCGTTTTGGATCGGGATCCGCGCTTCACTTCTGGATTCTGGGGGAGTTTCCAGCGAGCGCTTGGCACGTATTTGGCTTTTATCTCAGCGTATCATCCTCAGTCAGATGGTCAGTCAGAGAGGACCATTCAGACTTTGGAGGACATGCCGAGATCCTGCTGCCTGGAGTGGCAGGGGAGTTGGATTCACCACCTACCGTTGGTGGAGTTTGCCTACAACAACAGCTATCATTCAAGCATCGGCATGGCTCCTTATGAGACATTGTATGGGCGTCTGTGTCGTACTCCACTTGATTGGTTTGAGGTCGGTGAGCGTGTTTTGATGGGACCGGAGCTGGTGAAGCAGTGTGTGGAGGTTGTGCACCTGGTCCGTTGGAACATGTTGGCGGCCCAGAGTCGGCAGAAGAGCTATGCTGACCATAGGCCGCAACCCCTCGAGTTCGCCGTGGGCGATCACGTGTTCTTAAGAGTTTCTCCGATGAAGGGGGTGATGCGCTTTGGACGGCGTGGGAAGCTGAGTCCCCGCTATATTGGCCCTTTTGTGATTATGGAGCGCATCGGTGAGGTTGCTTATCGGTTGCAGTTACCCCCTGAGTTGGCGTCGGTGCATGATGTGTTCCACATCTCGATGTTGCGGAAGTATATGCCCGATGACTCTCATGTGCTCGAGGATTCTGTTTGGCCCGAGGTGACTCCAGATCTTTCTCTCCCAGAGTTTTCGGTCCGCGTGGAGGATATGCGAGAGCAGCGCCTGCGGAACAAGGTCATCCCCTTGGTTAAGGTGGTATGGCAGTGGCACTCTGGTGGTGAGGCTTCTTGGGAGCGTGAGGATGAGATGCGTCAGCAGTTCCCTTACCTGTTTGAGTGAGTCTTCCTCTTCTTTCCCCTTGGGTTGTTCTCAATTTCGAGGATGAAATTCCTTAAGGGGGGAGGGCTGTAATATCCCGGACCTTTCAGATCATTTTTTTTGGGTCCCAGATCTAGTTTCTCAGAGTGTCTAGCTCCGTTGTGTCCAAAATTTTGTTTCGGACATCTTTCGTGTTCGGATCGGCGTGATCCGGAGTTATTTCGGAGGCCTGGAAGCATTCCATAGCTTTTCCGCCCGTGTTTTCCGATTACCAGTGTATGTTTCGGTAATTCCTTCGGAACCTCGTTGCGGGTGAACCGGGTCATTCACCTAGGCGAGAGTGGTACCGTTGCGATCGGTGCATTCTGAGGATCGCAAAATTTTAATTTTCTATTTTTTCTATTTTTTGAAATTTTTAGATTTTAGTATAAATAGTCCCCTTTTTCTCTCTCTTCCCCACCCTCTTCTTCTTCTTCCTCCTTTCTCCCCCACCGTGCGACGCCCTCTCTCCCTCTCTTCTTCGTCCGGTGAGACCGCGGTGAGCCCCTCCGGCTGCAGACCGCTGTGGGCGACGGCGTGGTGATGACGGCGACGGCGAGGTGATCGTGGAGGCGTACATTGACCGTGGGAGCTCAAGGAAGAACGAGGGTTTTCGAGCATTCTTCGCGATTCGTGGTCGATCCGGCGCGTCTCGGGACGCATTTGAGGTAGGGTGACATTCCCTAGCCTCTAGCCTTCCTTTCCCGTGATTTGTAGGCCTAGGGGAGGCCGAGAGATGGGATTTCTTGCGGGTTTGGGGTTTTCCATGATTTGGGGAGAGCTCACCCGATCTATATGGATTTGACACATGATTTTACGTTTTGATGGCCTAGAATCATGCTAGGGGTCCCTAGGGGTCTTCCCCTTTGATTTCCCCCTCTCCGGTGGAGGCATGGGGGCGTGGCCAGTTTTTTTGGCGTTTCCCGTCGTTTCGCCCTCGGGCGGGTGTGACGGTCCTTCCAGTGACCGTCACACTATGTAACGCGCCCAGATAGGTGCGTTACAGCCCTGAGTGCAGCCAAGTGGGGTCTGTGGGCTGTGACGGTCCCACGATAGACCGCCACGGTGCTGTGACGCACCTAGGTTAGACCGTCAGGGGCGTTCGACCGTTGGTTGCTGACCGTTGGTTTTTGACCGTTGGGGGTCAGACATGTGAGGCACCTAGCTTGGCGCGTCATAGCCATGTGACGCCCCTATGTGGTGCGTTAGAGCAGACGCATTCCCACGTTGTAACGCACCAGGGTTGGTCCGTTACACGCTGCAACGCACCGAGTGGCACGCGTCATAGCTGTTCTCTATTGTCTTGTGACGCACTAGGGTAGGCGCGTCACAGACTGTGACACACCATGGTAGGTGCGTTACGCCCTGTTTTGCACCGAGCGTGTGACGCCCCTGAGTTGGGCCGTCAGGTGATTGTGATGGTCCTGTCTAGACCGTGAGAGCCTGTGATGCGTCTAGAGTAGACCGTCAGGCTCTAGGTTGCCTCGGGTGGTTTGCAACCCCATTTCTGTTCCGACTGTGGTCACCGTGCGACGGTGCTAGTACGTGGGGCGGTCCCCGTACGTCGTCGGATGCGGATGTTGTTTTCCGTTGACTTGAGAGTCTACTCCGTAGTGACCCTCCACTAGTCGTAGCCTGCTTACACGCGAGTGGTCCCACCAGGGAGTGGTGGAGAGGCTACCCTTAGAGACGGTTTGTGAACCGGTTTCCGTCGGGCCCCGCGTCTACTAGCCACAGTTCGGTTGAGGGGAAAACCGATCAGAGGGCCAGACCAGGGACGCACGGTCTGTGTGTGCACACGTGGTTAGGGGCGGTTGGACCCACACTGACGAGCGCGACCCCAGCTAGTCACATGTTTGTGGTTACTTGTACGGTGTCTAAGTTCCTGCAAGGCCGGAGGGAGACACCTGTGGCGCAGACTAAGACGTCAGTGGACGCTTTCTGCCTTGCTTCTAGTGGGAGGTACTCCTGTCAAGTCGGTAGTGACAGATCGTCAGTCGTTGAGACTTCGACCTTTGGGTTTTGTCGTGTTAGCCGTGGTGTTCTGGTCGTTCCTCCGTGGCACGCGTGTTGGTTTTCGTGCCGGAAGATCAGAGTTTTATAGACAACAGGGTTCCCTCTCCGAGGTACTCGCTTACTGCTAGCATAGCGGTTTCTCAGTTTACGAGGTATGGTTCGAGTGATCCTTACTGAGTCTTGTCCCGAGACTCATTCCCTGCTTGTTTTCACCGTGTTTCAAGTAAGTCACGGCCTCAGGGGAGCACGTCTGAGGCTCAGCATGGTTTAGGTACCCAACGTAGTGCCAGAGGTCAGAGCCGGGGTATGCCCCGTGTAGCTGTACTTTTCTTTCTTATCTCCGTACTAGTTGTGGACTACTACTGTTGTTATTTTATTGTTATCTTGTGGACCATGTATCATGTAAATTGTTAATTTTTTTCCTGTTTAAGAATATAACTGTTTATTTCTGCAATTATTTGTGATACTTGTGTAGTCTCCACACCATTCCTTTAACCCTTCCGAGTCTTCGGGCTCGTGGGTGGCGGTACGAGTCTCGGGTTATCGGGCCTTCCTGGTAATCAGATTCTCGGGTCGTTACAACAGGGTTCCTCGCACGAGGCCCAACTCTTCTGGCCGGCCGGGAGAGGTGGAGATCCAAGTCCCAACTTGTTGTTCCATGTGCTCTGGCGGCTCTATATTGGACCGTTTGCGGATCTATGGCGGCTTATCGTAAGGCCGTCTCTTGTTAGTTAGCGGCCGTTTATTAGACCGTTTGTGCTCGCAGAGTTCCAGATTCCATCTCCCGTGGGCGGGTGTTTCATCATCCTCTTTTCAAGGTATTTTCCTTAGCTTTGCTATTTTAATTACCATGGTGGCAATCACACTTCCTTGGTTGGGTATTGTTCATCATTGTCTTCAGCTTGCTTGCTTCCCTTTACTTTATTTGCTCCACACCTACGGTGTGTGTTTTTATTTTATTCCTTTGCTCCACGCCCTGGCGTGTGTTTTTATTTTTCTTCCTCATGAACATTGATGACATGCCCACGCTTCTGATTTTGGTGATTGTTTGAGTTAGGTTGTTACTTGCTCACACTTACACACATATCTCCCATACCACGATATTCACCTTCACATCATCATCATCACATCACACCACAAGAAAAACCATCAACACCCCCATTTTTTGCCGATCACGGTGGGACATCTAGTGCCAATCGTGTTGACCTTCTATTTGACCTGCTGCTGTTGATTTGACCCTGTTGCCCTTGTATTTTCCTCGGATTTTTTGTTTAATTTCCTGATGTTTCTGCTCTCTGGTCTCCTTGGCGGTCTACTGTTCGGCCGTTTACAACTTAAAAGTGGCCTATAAATAGGCCATCTTATCTCTCTGGCGGTCTCATCTCAAACCGTTTCTCCAGTCACATGTACGCATCCCGAGGTTGAGTTTACTTCCATAGTTTTTGCTGTGATTTTCATGCTTGGGTGTTATTCGATTCCCTCGATTGTTATACATATCTACATCATTGTTTGCATATTTGGTTGTTAGTTTTTAGGTTAGAATTTGAATGCACCCCGGTGCACATAGGATCATTCATATTCATATCATAGTTGCATTTCATACCTTGGTGTGTGAACCTCTCGTCTCCATATTCTTTGGGGCCGACCAGGGGATCACATCAAGGACCTCTATAAGTCCACGCGAGCCGTGGATTCTCACACGGACGTCGGGCCGATTGTACCTTTACCATACCATGTCTAGGTTGCATAAGTGAGGGAGAGTTTACACTTAGAGTTAACCAAGTCCCAAACACCCTTCCTATTAGGAACCTTGTCGGTGAGAACATATTAAATTCAAAACATCAAGGTTCTAAAGGAAGAAACAATAAAAATTGGTGCATCATTCGAACTTGGTTGATTTTGAGTGCCACTCATCCCTTTATTTGTCTTTACAAAATTTGGAATCTTTGTTTTAGTCACTCATTGTGTGTTGTTTGTGTTGTTTGCATTTTGTCAAGGTCTTCCGTTGCATGTGGAGTTGCTTCTGATCTCTAGAATCATTACCTAGGGGCAATTCCTTTTCTACCTTCTATTTCAATCCTTTGTTTGAGTCAAACATGTCTTCTTTTGATCTTCCCCGTTCCCAGGAGGAGTCTCTTCCTCAGGGGCTTCTAGAAGACCCCTCTCGGGTCATCTCTTTCCAATCTGGAGAAGGGTCTGCCCCTCCTCCGTCTTCCATCCCTATGGAGGGCGCCCAGCCCACCAACCCTATATCTTCCACCAATGCTGCTAATCACGTTCTCCAAATGATGGCCCAGTTGGATCCGACCCAACTTCAGGCTGTCTATCAGACCTTGCAAGGGTCCAATGCTCTATCTCCCACGATTGCTCAAGGTCTGTCCAATGCTTCCATTGCTCTGCCGAGAATTGATGGGCCCGCTGTTTAGTCCATTCCGATTGATCTCACCCCGGTCCGGCTAGGACCATTCAATTCTCTAATCTAGAAACGGGCCAGTTTTATGGTTCGGCCCAGCAAGTTCTTGACAAAGGGAAGACCACCCTCTCTTCTTCTACTCAGGTGGATTCTTATCGGGCTATTTCATCAGTGCCGCAATGATGGGAATCAACACCGGGCACTAACTTTTATTTTTGTATTTATGTCCTTTTATTTGCTTTTATATTCTTGGAAAAACTTGTGTGCAATTGTAATGCTTTATAAGCCAAAATGTGCGTCTTTAGGTTTTAGTGGATTTTTGTGCAAAAGTCCAATAGGACCAGCAAGGGGCCCCCATCTCCTTCTCTATTGGTCCACCTAAGCCTTAGGACCTATGTGGGGCCAATCAAAGGTCCAAGGTGGGGTTCTAGAAGCTTGACCATTCAAAGGGGACAATGGGCTTAAAATGTCCAAGATGCCATCCCCATTTTTCAAAGGGGCGCCCCCCTTAAAATGTTTTTTTATTTTGGTTCCAAATCACATGGGAGAAATAATTGTTTTATCCCTTGTATACCCCTCCCCTAACTCAGATCTGAGGGTAGTATTAGTCTTTTTACATTTCTTATAAATACCATGTATTTCCATTTTGACTAGAATTAATGATAGAAATTTTGTGAAATTGCATGAAGCAATGAAGGGTGCGCCCCTCTCTCCTCTCTCCTCCCCCCTTGCAGATGGATTTCTGCCAATTCTAGGGTGTGATGCCCTTCTATCTTATCCTTTTCCCCTATGAGTTCTGATTCTACCGCCGCCGCCATTGTGCCGCCATCGCGTCGCTGCCACCATCGCCAGAGTTCTGCCCAAATCAGGACAGAGCCCCTTTGCTCGAATTTTAGCTCCCAACTCCGTGATCTTCTAGAGCCCAAATTTTTAGGGTATGTTCCCCACGCAAATACCCTCTCCCAAAAAAAGGTTCCCATTTTCTAGCCTTTGTTTTCTATTTTTCACATTTCATGTTTTCCAGTCTTCCAGATCTGTCTGTGTTCTGTCCTGTGTCATAGCAAGCTAGTTCATCCTCTGTTCAACCCCCTTCCCCTTTTTTAATTGTGTCCAAATTTGGACTGGGTGTTCTGCCTACCAAAGCCCATCACCCATAATTTTTCCACGATTTTAGAAGTTCTTTTTCCCTACCAAAAAATTAAAACTCAGTCAAATTTTAGTTTTATCCTGTGCAGTCCAGATCCGACCCACCAGTGTTATAAAATCCATTTCCCCATCCAAACCTCCACCATAAATTTCACAAAAAATATCCCTATCTTCCTTACTTCCCCCTCTCCAACTTTCATGAAGAGTCCAACTCCTAGATCTGAAGTTTCATCGCAGTCAACGCCTCTTCTCAGTAAAATCTCTTTCTGTCCTATGTTTTCTAAGTCTATCAGTTAGTCTATTGTAAAATCCACCACGAAAATCCAGAGCCACAAAATTTCCTGCCACAGTCCTTGGTTGAAGATCTTTGAAAGAGCTTTCCAACGGCGCAAATATCACGTCGATCCCACGTCTGGATTGATCGCAGCAGCAATTTTCGCCGAGTCGCGCCGGCGTGAAACAGCAAGTCATGTCCGGGACAGCGCCCTCACTGGCCATCGAACGGAGACGCCCGGCCTCCTGCCAGGTGTTCCAGCCCAAGCGCCTCCTGGGGAGTGGTTGTACAGGTGTCCCCTTCGCAACGGGACCCACCTCACTCAGTTCAATGGTCCGAGTAGTACGCTGGCCCCATGGTCGCCGGCGCTTCCCACCACCGGAGCTGTCCAAGTTGCCGCCCGTCAACCCAAGATCGGTCCTCCCGGGCCCCACTTGTAGCCCATTACCTCCCTACGTGGAGTGGGCCGTGAATTTCATTACTGTAATTATTATATAATTATTGTTAACTGGGAGTTACCGTACTTGGTCGGGATCACCTTCCCCATGCCCGGAGCGTGGAGGTAAACTCACACCCTCTCTCTTATCGCATTTACTTTACTCGTATATTTTGTAATGCCCCTGCATGAGTGATAGGTTACTAGCTTGTTATATCAATTGTATCACCGCTGCGAGAGAGTGAGTGTGACCCGTCCCGTGACTCAATCTGAGTACACGCGGGAATGCCGATACCCGAGACTCACTGCCAATTTTTTCAACCGCACACGGTTCAACGTTTCTCTCGCTAAGGGACGAGTCGCGAGCTACAGTCCCAGGTCGCGTGTCTGTCCCGCATCAAATTGGTATTAGAGCGCCAGTTGAGTCTAGGGTAGTCATTAGTCATTGCTTAACAAAAACACAAAAAAGAGTCATTTAAGTCTAGGGGTCTAAGTATAAGTCGGTCTAAGTGTACATTTGCCTACCATTATTCGGTATATAAAAAGGTGTCACCTGACCGTTAGGTTACGCCTATCGGAGAGGTGATTCACTCGCGTGGGAGGATCTTCGGATCCCCAGACTCCGCCAGGTACCGGATCTTGGTCGTGTCTAGGTTGTAGTCGAGTTGACATTTAAACTTTGCATCGCATTTTAAGTCGTGTCTAGGTGCTTGCATTAGTTTGCATAAAATTTTGCTTATAAAATAAAAACACAAAAAAACAAATGCCATTGCATGCCCATTCCTAGGGATCCGTTCCCATCCTTTGGCAACTATGGCCAACCCATGCTGACCCGACCAAGGCAATCAGTCCGTGTCCGTGTACATTAGGAACTTCGATGTGTACCGGTCAAGATATGGACTTGGAGAGGAGAGCACCACGACTGCCTGTCAGTTCCGGAGAGGTTTGCGGCTTCACTTTCAGTATGAATGTCTTATCCGCGACGCGTTCTCTCTAGCGCAGTCTTATAAGGTCGCTCTAGAGGTCGAGCCATCTGAGTCTCAGTTTGATGCTGCCCTATGGCAAGCCGATGCCGCCCTTCGACGAGCATCTACCTCCCAGCCGAGTCCCGAGCCGGTCAGACAGCCTACACCACGCCCCCCCCATCCCAGTCGGGGAACCTCTCCCCTAGAGCTCCATTGCCATCCATGCCCGATCTTTATTTGGAGTCATCTTATTTGGAGCCACCTCAGCCCGAGTCATATGTATTTCTAACGGGTACGCTTTTCATAGCCGAGCCACATCTTAGCTGGCTCAAGGATGGCTTGGTCCCACCTCCTACCCATCCATGGACCCCACCTTACCTTTAGTGCCCGTCAACTCCTTCCACACTACATTCCGGTCTAGTCACCATGTTGATACACTGGATGACCTTATTGTGGGATTAGACTCGTAATGAAAGTTGATGCATTTATTGGCCCGAGGCTTCGACTAACACACTAGTCGTAGCTTCACCCATCCGGCCTTCGGGTCCATTACCTTTGTGTGCACTGTGGCTTGTGTCACCATGGAGATTCTCTTATTCCTCCCAATGTCGGCCGAGCCCGATTTCATACCCTTTTGCCCGAGGGAGGAACCATACTTTCTACTGGACGCAACCGTCCCATATACCCTAGTGCATGAGGGTGATCATTTACACCTTCAAACATGGGACCATATAATGGAAGAACCCATATCGAGGGGTCACACATTCTTTGACCCTTTCGACCCCTTCCTTAGTGAGCCTCATGACCCACCACTTCCCTTCTACCTTGCCGAGGGAGTCCTCTACCACACCCCTCTCACTCGACCCAGGCAACCTCTACATAGCAATAGGTCTGAACCATCATATGGGGGTAAAGACGACGTTGCCTCTCCTGGCCCACCCAAATCCCATAGGACGCCAATGCATGACTGGGTCATCCTTGGACGTCTAGGTATTCCCCATGCCACCAACCCCCGATTACATAACATGCATGCATGGCACACATTCGGGTGTCCTGGTCCACCGTTGTATATGCATGAGTCGGACTAACACTAGGTATGTCTAGGGTCATGTGTGTCTGTGCATATATCGAGTCGAGTTGCTCCATTGTACGCTCGCGTTGTTAGTCCCGTTCGAGTGCAAGACTTGTAGGCATTTGGGATCGACTCGACCATTCTCTATCTCGGATCTAGTCACATATAGGGACCCAGCGGTGATTCCTAGTGAGTCTTTGAGCCGCCCCCCTCCTTTGAGAGTGACCCCACCCCAGAGTGTCCACCTCTAGTCTCATTCCTTAGCAGCATGAGCATATCAAATCTATACGGGATGAGCAGATGTCGATTACTTGGAGTGGAGCGTACTCCGTGCTTCCAGGTTTGGTGACGGATCCGCCGGAGTCACACGAGCAGCCACACCCCTTACTCGACGGGGTCGAGTTCTTTCCACCCAGGAAGAATTGATGGGAATCAACACTGGGCACTAACTTTTATTTTTGTATTTATGTTATTTTATTTGCTTTTATATCCTTGAAAAAATTTGTGTGCAATTGTAAGGCTTTATAAGCCAAAATGTGAGTCTTTAGGTTTTAGTAGGTTTTTGTGTAAAAGTCCAGTAGGACCATAAAGGGGCCCCCATCTCCTTCTCTATTAGTCCACCTAAGCCTTAGCGCCCATGTAGGGCCAGTCAAAGGTCCAAGGTGGGCTTCTAGAAGCTTGACCATTCAAAGGGGGCAATGGGCTTAAAATGTCCAAGATGGCATCCCCATTTTTCAAAGGGGCGCCCCCCTTAAAATGTTTTTTTATTTTGGTTCCAAATCACATGGGAGAAATAATTATTCTATCACTTGTATACCCCTCCCTTAAGTCAGATCTAAGGTTAGTATTAGTCTTTTTACATTTCTTATAAATACCATGTATTTCCATTTTGACTAGAATTAATGATAGAAATTTTGTGAAATTGCATGAAGCAATGAAGGGTGCGCCCCTCTCTCCTCCCCCCCTTACAGATGGATTTCTACCAATTCTAGGGTGTGATGCCCTTCTATCTTCTCCTCTGCCCCTCTGAGTTCTGATTCTGTCGCCGCCGCCGCCGCCGCCATCGTGCCGCCATCGCGTCGCCGCCACCATCGCTAGTGTTCTGCCCAACTCAGGACAGAGCCCCTTTGCTCAAATTTTAGCTCCTATCTCCGTGATCTTTTGGAGCCCAAATTTTGAGGGTAGGTTCCCCACGCAAATACCCTCTCCCAAAAAAAGTTTCCCATTTTCTAGCCTTCGTTTTCTATTTTTCCCATTTCGTGTTTTCCAGTCTTCCAGATCTGTCTGTGTTCTGTCCAGTGTCACAGCAAGCTAGTTCATCCTCTGTTCGACCCCCTTCCCCTTTTTTGATTGAGTCCAAATTTGGACTGGGTGTTCTTCCTACCAAAGCCCATCTCCCATAATTTTTTCACGATTTTAGAAATTATTTTTCTCTACCAAAAAATTAAAACTCAATCAAATTTTAGTTCTGTCCTGTGCAGTCCAGATCCGACCCACCAGTGTTATAAAATCCATTTCCCCATCCAAACCTCCACCATAAATTTCACAAAAAATATCTCTATCTTCCTTACTTCCCCCTCTCCAACTTTCATGAAGAGTCCAACTCCTAGATCTGAAGTTTCATCGCGGTCAATGCCTGTTCTTAGTAAAATCCCTTTCTGTCCTATGTTTTATGAGTCTGTCAGTCAGTCTATTGTAAAATCCACCACGGAAAATCCAGAGCCACAAAATTTTCTGCCACAGTCCTTGGTTGAAGATCTCTGAAAGAGCTTTTTAACGGCGTAAATATTGCGTCGATCAGACGTCTGGATTGATCGCAGCAGTAGTTTTCATCGGGTCGTGCAGGCCTGAAACAGCAAGTCAGGTCCGGGACAGCACCCTCACCGACCATCGAACGGAGACGCTCGGCCTCCGGCCAGGTGTTCCAGCCCAGGCGCCTCCTGGGGAGCGGTCGTACAGGTGTCCCCTTCGCAACGGTACCCACCTCGCTCAGTTCGAAGGTCCAAGTAGTACGTGGGCCCCACGGTCGCCGACGCTTGCCACCACCGGAGCTGTCCAAGTTGCCGCCAGTCAACCTAAGATCGGTCCTCCCGGGCCCCACTTGTAGACCGTTACCTCCCTGCGTGGAGTGGGCCGTGAATTTCATTGCTGTAATTATTATATAATTGTTGTTAACTGGGAGTTACCGTACTTGGCCGAGATCGCCTTCCCCATGCCCGGAGCGTGGAGGTAAACTCGCCCCCTCTCTCTTATCGCATTTACTTTACTCGTATATTTTTGAATGCCACTGCATGAGTGATAGGTTACTAGCTTGTTATATCAATTGTATCACTGCTGTGAGAGAGTGAGTGTGACCCGTCCCGTGACTCAATCCGAGTACACGCGGGAAAGTCGATACCCGAGACTCGCTGTCGATTTTTTCAACCGTGCACGGTCCAACGTTTCCCACGCTAAGGGACGAGTCGTGAGCTAGAGTCCCAAGTCGCGTGTCCGTCCCGCATCACGCAACTTCTTGTTGTCCCATCCGATTTCGTGCGCCCTCAGCAAGGGATGGCCCAAGTCCATGCCAACATGGGTCATTCTTCGACCCAATATCACTCTTATGGGCCTCCTCTTTCATCAGTCTGCCCTTCGGCTCCTCACTTTGAGCCCACTCCACTTGCTTTACCCACACCATCTAGGGAACAAGAGCTTCTTGATAAATGGGCCACAATGCAACAACAACTCGACTTTCTCCAAAAGCGGGTTTGGCCCACAATCTTTAGCGGATGTTCTAGTTCCTACCTTCCATAACATCCGGTTCCCTCCCCAGTCCGAGCTCCCTACATACTGTAAATATGACAGAAATAGTAATCCCTTCATCCATGTGAGGGACTTTATTTATGAATTGGCACAATTTCAATATGATGATCACCTTATGGCGTATTTATTCCGCCGATCGCTAGATGGAGTGGCTTTGGAGTTGTTCTATGCTTTACCACTCGAGGATGCCGAAAGTTTCAAAGTGGTGAAAGAAAAATTCATTCAGCGGTTCCAAGACCGGGTTGTCCCGGAATACTCTTTCACGGACCTAGTGGCAGAGAAGATGAAAGCAGATGAGGATTTTGCACCTATGCCGACAGGTGGAGACAGATGGCCGCCCGCATGCCAGGTCACCTTCCGGAGGAAGAAAAGGTTAAGTTGCTTATATCAAACGCTACCCCAACTTTCTGCAACATTCTAGCTATGAATGACATATCCAATATGCATCAACTATATAGCCGGGCATGCTTTATTCAAACACAATTCAAAGACTCCCCCATCCACTCTCTTTTCGAAGCCCAAAAGCCCAAATATCATAAAAAAACCTCAAGGGCCTGTCACCGAGGGAGTCCAAACAAATGGGCAGGTGCAAGCTGTTGCATTCCCCTTCCAATCAGCGCCATTTCATTTTCCACAAAATCCCCGCAATCCCCAATTCTCCACGCCACAAAACACCCAACCCACTTTCTCCACTCCACAAAACCCACACCCTACCTTCGCCGCTCCACAAAACACATTCCCCTCTCCACAACAACCTCCACAACCTCCGCAATACCATAATGTTCCTCCACCCAACGGCTACACCAATAATAACAATAAGCACCCGGCTCCGAAGAGAGCCCAATATCCCCCTTTGCCCGAGTCTCTCACAGACATATTTTCGGTTCTCATGTCAATTAATGCTATTCAACTTCCTCCGGAACGGCCTAACTGGAACCCGGCCGTTGATCAGACGAAATATTGCATGTTCCACAGGCAGCCTGGCCATATAATTGAAAGTTGTTTCCAATTCAGAGATTTGGTATACGATCTGCATGAAGGGCAGCGAATAGATTGGGCCGAGATGCACAAGGCCATTGTTGAGATTAAAGAGAAGAGAAGGCAGCCGCAGAGGCAGCAAGTACAGTAGCAACAAGCACCACTGCCACAGCAGTAGCCTCCACAGCAACAACAACAGCCCGCTAAAGACTTGGGGATCCATCAGAACCCTATATCGAATCATCCTGATGCGGGACGGACCACGGACTCAACTCCAATTGAAATGCGATCCTTGGACTCTATGCAAGCTCGCGATCGTCCCTAACGAGGGAAGCGTCGGACGTGCGCGGTTGAGAAACCGGCAAAGAGCTAGGGTGGTCAACTCACAAATTCATGCCCGGATCGGGTCACGGGACGGTCTCGCTCTCTCTCGCAGCAGCGGTGATATAAAAAGTATAGCGAGCTACGATCCTAGCATGCTCTCTAGCAGCGGCATAAAGAAATATATACGAAATAAAGCAAATGCCGAGTAAGGAGCGAACATGATACCACCACGCTCTCGGCGTGGGGAAGATGACCCCGGCCGAACTCGTACTCCCAGAACAATTACTACACAATAATTACAGCAAGGTAATTTCACTGCCCACTCCACGCAGGGAGGTAAAGGGTGACACAATGGGACCCGGGAGTAGCGGTTTTGGGTTGACGGGCAGCTTCTTGTGTTGCTTCGGCGGCACACGTACTCATGACCGTGGGACCCACGTGCTGGTCCGAGGGGCCGTGTGGGACTGGGGTGGCACCACAGTGGTGGGGACGCCTAGAGGGTGCTCCCTGGGATGGCGGTACGCTAGTTCGCCGGTCGGAGGCCGGGTGGCTCCGATCTCCACTCGACGAAGTTACTGCCCACGGATCTGAAGCTGTTGTTTTACAGCGCGCGACCTGGCGAGAATGGATGCTGCGATCACTCCCGGTGTCGGATCGACACACAAGAGGTATCATTGGAAATATGACTTCAAATCCTTCGATCTATGGCCGGAGGAAGAAAGTTGAACTTCCCGTTGATGGCCTTTGTCGAATTTTCAAGTTGCTGGTTGGCAGGATCTGAAAACTCAGGACAGAACTAAGTTTTACAGAGAGTTGGCATTGACCGCGATGGAGACCTCCGAATCAGAAGATGATATCTTCATGAAGTTTGTAGATGCCGAAGAGAGGAAAACGGAGATATGCTTTATGAAAAGTTTGGTGGAAGTTTCGATTTTATGTGTATTTTATACTGACTCGGGGTCGGATCTAGACAGCAGAAACAGATCTGAATATAGGAGAAAGACACAATTTCTAAAAATAGGTAGAGGGCTATTAAAATTCAAAGAAAATTTGTGGAGGATGGGGATGGTGGACAGAATCTCCAATAAATTTGGGGATTCTAAAACAAAATCAAAAAGGGGGTCGAAAGGGGCAAGAACTAAGCTTCTGCTACACAGATCTGAAAAGGGACAGATCAGGAAGACAGAAAGACACGAAAATAGAAAAATATAAAACGAAGGTGAAATGACGGGATAATTTTACTGGAGGGTGGGGATCAAGTGGGGAACCAACCCTGAAAATATCAACTCCAGATGATGTCGGAGTTAGGAGTTAAAAATCTCATAGTGAACCTCTATCCAGCAGAACAGAATCTTGGACAGCACTTCGGAAGCGGCTTCGCGGCGGCTCGATGGCGGCACGAACGGCGGCAGCGGCACCAGAGATGAATCTAGAGATAGAGGGGTTGAGATAGAAGGGGTTTCCACCCTAAAATCTTGAAGGAGGAGGAAGGAACCAGAGGGATAGAGAGAGAGGCGCAGGTTGCTCCTTTGGCAATTCAACAATTTCTTCTCATTAAATCACATAAAATGGAAATTACATGGCATATATAGTTCCACATCAATGACCCAAATGACCCCAGATCTAGGGTTATGGGAGGGGCATACAAGGGAGTGGAAATGGGTCAAAAAAACACACACAAAAAAACTAATATTCTATGTGGTTCGCCCCCCCCTTTAAGAGGCCAATTTAAAATTGGTCTCTTTAATTAAATCTAGGTCCAAGTCCACATTTGGACCATGGACCAGCCCCCATGGGCCCTGGAGTCCATGTGGACCAATAAGAGGGAGGGAGGGGGGCCCTGCAGGGCCTACATGCCCTTTTTGCAAAGAAACCCAATGGTCTTTTGTAAATAAACCCACTAAGACCTATAATTATGTACCCATATATCACAAGGGTATACATACAAATATAAAATGTAGAGCCCCAAAATTTACAAAAAGTAATTTCTAGTTATTTAAATAATATTCTGGTATTAATTGGGCTAAATAATCAATATAAGGCCAAAATTGTGTTAATCAATTAACCCAACCCACTTAATTGAAGTCCAAAAGGGTTTAGGACCTAGACCATTAGGTTTGGCCCATATTCTAGAAGGTATTTAAGCCTATCCATGAATATTTAAGGATAAATACTAATAATATAAGATAATGATTTGGATAATTAACAAAAGGGTTTTTATAAATTGAAACTCTAATCTACGATGACTGTAACGGTCTATCGTAAGACCGCCACAGCCATGTAACGCATGTGCACTCGACCGTTACATTCCTGTTAGTTCCGTAAGTGAAGGGACTTATGAAAGGATTGAAACTTGATGTTCCTATCCACTATGGATCGACTTGGGAAGGATTGTAAAAACTCTAAGGACTCTTAAAGATTAGGATTTGATGAAATAAGGACTCTAAACTTGATTTAATCCCCAAACCCTAGCCTAAACTCTATAAATAGGGCATAGTTCTGAACTGTGCGACCCTTACTTTTTAGACGTAAAGAAGTAAGGTAAGGAGTCATTATCTCAGGTAAGTTCTTTAGAATAATTTGTTTACAATACTTTAGACTAACTCCCCTCCGAATTTCACATCTTTAGGTCAAGAGGGCGTGGAGTTAGAGCCTAAAGAAGTTGCTGAAGAAGTCACAAGAGGAGGAAGGGATCTAGGGCAAGGTTCTCAACCAAATTCAGAAACTACAGTCTAAGTAAGAGGTAGGTTATCTCATGAACGGTAAAAACAGCATGATAGGACTAAAAGCCCTCTGGTTTGATTGAATTCCATGCATTATAGAGCATTGATTTCATGTTTTATTTATTCTATGCACATCATGCACCTCTTAGCCAAATTAAGGAATTAAAACATGACTATTCATCTATTCTTGATTACCTATGCATGTAGATGGCCTTACTTCGTTACCATGACTAGAAGCTCATCATGTTTTGATAAAAGACATGATGTGAGTTGATCTCTTAGTTTCTCTGAGTGTTTTCTGTTAGCAGATACTGTAACGCACTAGCATAGGACCATCACTTTGAAGTAACGGCCCTACGACAGACCGTTACAGACTCTGTAGTATTTGAATTGCACTGATGTTTCTAACGCGCTTGGACAGACGCGTTACAATCATGTAACGGCTGGGTCCTGACCGTCACTTTCACTGTGACGCCCCATCTCCAGACCGTTATATCCTGTGTTCTGTCAACCCTATGACTGAATACAACCTGCCAATCTTATTATGGTTAAAACCTAGTTACCTAAGTTTTAAACCTAATCATGTGATTTTAAGGATATTTGATTATTCATGATAGGTATTGCATGTTTTGTCATCACTTCTACTTAAGTTATGTTAAACCAAATTCTATAGTCTTGTACTATAAAGCATGACTTTTTAACATTGTATTGACGGAGTTTTTATCATGATTTTCACATTGATTATACATATCTCTTTCTGTCGATAGAGTCAATTCTATAAGTACATGGCACATATTCCGGTATGTTGTCATTAGTTCACACATTGCACTATAGGAACACAATCTTGGACATGAGGACCTCTCTATTGGATAATCCTTCCAATGGACTAGGAAATCATTATTTCAAGGCCTCCGTAATTCTCCGCGAGCCTGGGATTCCCACTAGGACGCCGAGTTGGTTGTACCAATGAAAGCCCATTAATTAGAACACTCTATCGTGGTTTTGATTCTTGAAATGTAACGGCCTTGAACTGGACCGTCAAGCTCACGTAACGGCCCAAGGCCAGACCGTCACATTCCTCTGAGTCTATTTTTATCTTTCTGGACTCGGATCACTTTAACGGCCCATTACTGGCGCGTTACATAATGTAACGGCCCAGCATATGACCGTTACATAGCTTGTTTATGTTAACCCAAGGTTTGGCCAAGGGTTGATATTCCTATGATTCTAGACAAACCTTGATGATCTAGAACTTGTCATATTGCTTAAATTGATCTAAAAGAAATGAAAGTTAAGGAAAATATTGTTATGCTGTCAATTTATTCTATAAGCATAACTTAGTTCAAATATCATTCTTGATCTCATATATTCAAAATTGAAGCATTCATTCATTGATTATTGTTATCATGGAATTATTGGAAGTACTATATTCTTGGCCATACTTTACTGTTATACTGCATGGAAGTAGCTTAATTTATAACTGAAGATGCGATCGAGCACTGATTGTGTTCAAGGGCTCTATGCTAGTCCCCTCGGCTGATTGTCGAAAACATACTATTTTATAAACCATGGGGTATGATGCTACAGGCGTCGCATTACGCTGGGAGTACTATTTCTGTAAATAAGTGAAGATCCACGGCACGACATGACATTCTTGCTTGATATTCCACAGAAATTCACGAAGCACTTGCTCTTAAGCATAAGATGCTAAAGTGAGGAATATGTGGCTTGCTAGTACAATCTCGTTACATTCTTGTTCATGGAAGGCCAATATAATGTTCTTGTTATATTCTTGCTAGCTCATTCTTGATCATTCTATCTTACATGGTTATCTTGTTTCTATTGATTTGATCGCATGATGGATTCACATTGCATGATTTTACCTTATTTCTTTAGAGCAAAAATGATAATTACTTAAATAGTGCCTTCATGTTGATGTGAAGATACCTACTGGGTAAGTGTGCTCATGACCTATTTTCTAATGTTTTTCAGGAGATGGAAATAGTTCAGATTCGGATTCGGGCTATACTAGTAGTGGATCCGGAAGCGAGTGAAAGTGTTATAAAGATGAGAGTGAAGACTTAGGAAGTTAAAGTGTCTAGATTGAGTCAATGTAATTTTCCTATTTCTTGAGTCTAGTAGAATGGAAATCAAATTAGTGATTGTATCTTGAATATTGATCATTTATGAAATAAAGTTGGAGTTTGAATACTATTGTACAATTGCATTTATTTATGTGATTGTCTTGCGCTCTGATTGATTCTTGCTTGCAAGAGGCTTACCATGCCAGCTGTTTACGCTCCCCGAGCGAGTCTTCCGCTGTAATTAAAGGCTCGGGGCGTGACAGTTAAGTTGGTATCAGAGTCTAAGTCTCAGGACTTAAGGAAAAGAGTCATGTCATAGGATAAGTCCAAGGTTAAGGACCCCTACCTATGAACTAAGGAAAAATTCCACACCCATGTGAGGATTGGGTAGAACCCGGGATAAGATAGCTAATTAGCTTTAAGAATTATTTTGATTCATTCCAATTTCATGAGAAATAACAAGTTGTTATTTTCTCTCTGGTACCTTATTATTCTTATCATGGCTCATCGTGTAGATTGGGACGGTATGCAACAAACTGTTGCCGGCCTCACCCAGGCACTGCAAACTATAGCACAAGGTGGTGCGGGGGCAAGGGCAAGAGACCTTCATCACAATTTCCGGAGTCTAAATCCTCCGCTTTCTATGGATCTTCAAATCCAGACAAAGCAGAAAATTGGATCGACGAGATGAATAGGATATTTGATGTTATTCAATGCACTGATCAAGAGAAGGTCCGTCTAGCTACGTTCCAATTAAACAAGGATGCTCGCACTTGGTGGAAATCGGTTCCGGCACCTCCAGCCGATGCGCCACATACATGGAACGTTTTTCTCACTTTATTCCGTGCCAAATATTTCTCCGAGCATGTAAAGGAAAGGAAGGCTATGGAGTTTTCCTCCCTTCATCATGGGATGATGTTCGTGGCAGAATATGAGTTGCAGTTTTCAAGACTAGCACAGTATGCACCACATTTGATTAGTATAGACTTATTAAAAACAAATCGATTTATGGACGGGTTATGGCCCGATTTCATTCAACAACTGGGGACACAGAATATCCGCACTTATGCGGAGATGGTTCAAAGGGCATATTTATGCGAGAGGACCTTAGAGAAGGTCGAAAGGTTGAAAGGAAAGGGAGAAGAATCTAGCCGGCGCTCTGATCGGTATTATAAAAAGGAAAAGTTCAGCATCACGGAACCATACAAAAGCCGTGATAATAAGAAAAGATCAAGGAATGGGAACGGTGGAAGTTCTCAAAAGAGTAGTAAAAAGGTGAAGGAAGAAAAGGAGCAAGTCGCCTCGGCGTGCACCTTTTGTGAGAAATTCGGCCACTCGGCTGAAGAATGCTGGAAGCGCCTAGGTGCTTGTTTGCGTTGTGGGAGTAGGGAGCATCGTGTGCCAGATTGCCCCCTTATGAAAGACCAACCAAATAATGGAGGACGTAGGAGGCATGCTCACCTCAATGCAGTTATAGATGAAGAAGAAGCGCCTAGGGATCAAAATGATGGGCTCATGGAAGGTACTCTTCAAATCTGTTCTCGTCCTGCATTCGTACTATTTGATACTGGTGCTTCTCATTCTTTTATCTCCACCACTTTTACAAAAACCTTACCAACTGCATCAGTTCCCCTACCTTCAGATCTCGCTATTACTACACCTTCAGGATCTGGAACTAAGCTTACCAACTATTATCCTGATTGTGAGGTAGTGGTAGAAGGACACAATCTCCCCGCAAACTTAGTATGCCTTGATATGAAAGGTTATGATGCCATTTTAGGGGTAGATTGGCTTGTAGACCATGATGCTTACATCAACTGCCGAAATAGGATTATATCTTTTCGAAAGCCCGGTCTTCCAAGATTTTCCTTTCTTGGCATCAAATACAAGAAGCATCCTACCATTATTTCTTCTCTACACGCTTGAAAACTTATCTCGCAAGGATGTAAAGCTTTTCTTGCTTCAGTCATTGTCACCGAATCTAAGGAAATTATCCTAGCAAACATTCCTATTGCAAATGAATTCTCGGACGTATTCCCATCTGAACTACCTAATTTACCGCCCGAGAGGGAAGTAAACTTTACCATTGAACTCATTCCAGGTGCAGCACCTGTTTCTACTGCCCCTTATAGGATGTCCCCCACAGAACTCAAGGAATTAAAGAAGCAATTACATGAACTTCTAGATAAGGGTTTTATCAGACCTAACACATCCCCTTGGGGTGCGCCGGTTCTATTTGTCAAGAAGAAGGATGGTTCTCTCAGGTTATGCATTGACTACTGGTGATTGAATCAACTTACAATCAAGAACAAATACCCATTGCCACGTATTGATGAGCTCTTCGATCAGCTTTCGGGAGTAGAATATTTTTCTAAGATTGACCTAAGATCATGTTATCATCAGCTTAGAATCAAAGAAGAGGACATTTACAAATCGGCTTTTCGAAGTCGTTATGGCCACTATGAATTCGTGGTAATGCAGTTTGGGTTAACTAATGCCCCAGCAGCATTCATGCAACTTATGAACAGTGTCTTCCAGCCATATTTAGATCAGTTCATCATCATCTTCATCGATGATATCCTGATATACTCCAAGATAAAAGAAGAACATGAAGAACACCTAAGGATAGCTTTGCAAACACTTAGAGAACATAAACTTTATGTCAAACTCAATAAGTGTGAATTCAGGCTCAATGAAGTCTCATTCCTAGGCCACAGTATTTCAAAAGAAGGTATTGCTGTGGACCCTTCTAAGGTAGAAGCTGTCAGAGATTGGAGCCAACCAACGACTATATCTGAAGTTAGAAGCTTTTTGGGTCTAGCAGGTTATTATAGAAGGTTCATAAAGAACTTTTCAAAGATCGCAGTTCCTTTAACTAGACTTACCAGAAAAGAAAATCCTTTTATCTGGTCGAAGGACTGTGAAAAGAGTTTTCAAAATCTTAAGAATCATCTTACAACAGCCCCTATTTTGTCATTACCAATAGAGGGTGATGGATTCGAAGTATATACGGATGCATCTGGAATTGGCTTAGGATGTGTCCTTATGCAAGATGGAAAGGTGATTTGCTATTCTTCAAGACAATTGAAACGTCACGAAGAAAATTATCATGTACATGATTTGGAATTAGCAGCAGTTATTTTCGCCTTAAAAATTTGGCGTCATTATCTTTATGGAGAAAAGTTCACTGTCTATTCAGACCATAAGAGTTTGAAATATTTATTTTCTCAAAAAGAGCTTAACATGAGGCAGAGGAGATGGTTGGAATATCTTAAAGACTTCGATTTCGCTATTCAATATCACCCTGGCAAGGCAAATGTTGTAGCAGATGCACCCAGCAAGAAACCAATTGGTGTGTTATCAAGTCTCATGATTAGTATGACTAACCTTGTTCCTCAATTTGCTCAATTGAATCTAGATGTTGACATTAAGGAAGATAATTGTTTCATGGCAAATATCCGAGCTCAACCAACATTGATTGAGGATTTGGCCAAGTTACAAGAGGATGACCCAATTTTACTAGAAATTAAGGCCAATATTGAACAAAGACCAGATTTTTCTATATCCGAAGATGGAAGAATGCTATTCAAGGGCCGAATGTGTATGCCCGATCATGAAGATACAAAGAAATTGATCTTAGAAGAAGCACATAAATCAAAGTATACCATTCATCCAGGAGGTACAAAAATGTATCAGGATCTCAAAAGAAACTTTTGGTGGCCCAATATGAAGAAGGAAGTAGCGGACTTCGTATCTCGGTGTCTCACATGTCAATAAGTGAAGGCGGAACATTTCAGACCCGCAAGTAAATTACATTCCTTAAGTATCCCGGAATGGAAATGGGAGAGCATAGGAATGGATTTCATTATGGGACTACCTAAGACAAGAGGTGGACACGATGGAATAAGGGTAATTATAGATCGATTGACTAAATCTGCACATTTTATACCAATAAAAAGACGATGGTCTGTAGATATTCTAGCAGCACTATACATAAAAGAAATTGTCAAGTTACATGGAGTCCCTGTCGCTATTGTATCAGATAGAGATCCCCGATTCACATCACAATTCTGGAAGCGCCTACAACATTCACTTGGGACTAGATTGAATTTTAGCACCGCTTTCCATCCACAAACTGATGGTCAAACAGAAAGGACAAATCAAGTGGTAGAAGATATGCTTAGGGCTTGTGTCATTGATTTTGGAGGAAGTTGGCATGATCACTTGCCTTTGGTAGAATTTGCATATAACAACAGCTATCAAGCAAGCATACAAATGGCACCTTTTGAAGCTCTATATGGGAAAAGTTGTCGATCACCAATATGTTGGAATGAAATAGGGGAAATGCAATTTCTAGGCCCCGATTTAATCATGGATTCTACAGAGAAAATCAAGCTCATTCAGGAAAGGATGAAAATGGCACAAGATAGGCAGAAATCTTATGCTGACAATCGAAGGTGCGACTTGGAATTTCAAGTAGGAGAACATGTATATCTAAAGGTTTCTCTGGGTCGTGGTATTCGAAGATTTGGCATTAAAGGAAATCTAACTCCAAGATTTATCAGTCCATTTGAAATCCTCGAAAGGATCGGTGAAGTGGCTTATAAATTGGCTTTGCCACCACAGTTAGCAGGAGTTCATGACGTATTTCACGTCTCGATGCTGAAGAAGTATGTGTATGATCTAGATCACATTATCACTTATGACAATCTAGATATTCAGAAGGACTTGACATATGAACAAACGCCAATGAAGATTTTGGAATGAGAAGTACGTCAACTCAGAAATAAGGTCATTCCTATGGTGAAGATTCAATGGAAGAAAGCATGGCCTTATGAAGCAACATGGGAAATCGAATCAACTATGAAGAAAAGATTCTTGGAATTATTTAATTGTAAGTACACTCTCCTCAATCCATGAATTGAATTTGGGGACCAAATTCTTCTAAGTGGGGGAGGGTGTAGAGCCCCAAAATTTATAAAAAGTAATTTCTAGTTATTTAAATAATATTTTGGCATTAAATGGGCTAAATAATCAATATAAGGCCAAAATTGTGTTAATCAATTAACCCAACCCACTTAATTGAAGTCCAAAAGGGTTTAGGACCTAGACCATTAGGTTTGGCCCATATTCTAGAAGGTATTTAAGCCTATCCACGAATATTTAAGGATAAATACTAATAATATAAGATAATGATTTGGATAATTAACAAAAGAGTTTTTATAAATTGAAACTCTAAGCTACGATGACTATAACGGTCTATCGTAAGACCGCCACAGCCATGTAACGCATGGGCACTCGACCGTTACATTCCTGTTAGTTCCGTAAGTGAAGGGACTCATGAAAGGATTGGAACTTGATGTTCCTATCCACTATGGATCGACTTGGAAAGGATTGTAAAAACTCTAAGGACTCTTAGAGATTAGGATTTGATGAAATAAGGACTCTAAACTCGATCTAATCCTCAAACTCTAGCCTAAACTCTATAAATAGGGCATAGTTCTGAACTGTGCGACCCTTACTTTTTAGACGTAAAGAAGTAAGGTAAGGAGTCATTATCTCAGGTAAGTTCTTTAGAATAATTTGTTTACAATACTTTAGACTAACTCCCCTCCGAATTTCACATCTTTAGGTCAAGAGGGCGTGGAGTTAGAGCCTAAAGAAGTTGCTGAAGAAGTCACAAGAGGAGGAAGGGATCTAGGGCAAGGTTCTCAACCAAATTCAGAAACTACAGTCTAAGTAAGAGGTAGGTTATCTCATGAACGGTAAAAACAGCATGATAGGACTAAAAGCCCTCTGGTTTGATTGAATTCCATGCATTATAGAGCATTGATTTCATGTTTTATTTATTCTATGCACATCATGCACCTCTTAGCCAAATTAAGGAATTAAAACATGACTATTCATCTATTCTTGATTACCTATGCATGTAGATAGCCTTACTTCGTTACCATGACTAGAAGCTCATCATGTTTTGATAAAAGACATGATGTGAGTTGATCTCTTAGTTTCTCTGAGTGTTTTCTGTTAGCAGATACTGTAACGCACTAGCATAGGACCATCACTTTGAAGTAACGGCCCTACGACAGACCGTTACAGACTCTGTAGTATTTGAATTGCACTGATGTTTCTAACGCGCTTGGACAGACGCGTTACAATCATGTAACGGCTGGGTCCTGACCGTCACTTTCACTGTGACGCCCCATCTCCAGACCGTTATATCCTGTGTTCTGTCAACCCTATGACTGAATACAACCTGCCAATCTTATTATGGTTAAAACCTAGTTACCTAAGTTTTAAACCTAATCATGTGATTTTAAGGATATTTGATTATTCATGATAGGTATTGCATGTTTTGTCATCACTTCTACTTAAGTTATGTTAAACCAAATTCTATAGTCTTGTACTATAAAGCATGACTTTTTAACATTGTATTGACGGAGTTTTTATCATGATTTTCACATTGATTATACATATCTCTCTCTGTCGATAGAGTCAATTCTATAAGTACATGGCACATATTCCGGTACGTTGTCATTAGTTCACACATTGCACTATAGGAACACAATCTTTGACATGAGGACCTCTCTATTGGATAATCCTTCCAATGGACCAGGAAATCATTGTTTCAAGGCCTCCGTAATTCTCCGCGAGCCTGGGATTCCGATTAGGACGCCGAGTTGGTTGTACCAATGAAAGCCCATTAATTAGAACACTCTATCGTGGTTTTGATTCTTAAAATGTAACGGCCTTGAACTGGACCGTCAGGCTCACGTAACGGCCCAAGGTCAGACCGTCACATTCCTCTGAGTCTATTTTTATCTTTCTGGACTCGGATCACTTTAACGGCCCATTACTGGCGCGTTACATAATGTAACGGCCCAGCATATGATCGTTACATAGCTTGTTTATGTTAACCCAAGGTTTGATATTCCTATGATTCTAGTCAAACCTTGATGATCTAGAACTTGTCATATTGCTTAAATTGATCTAAAAGAAATGGAAGTTAAGGAAAATACCATTATGCTGTCGATTTATTCTATAAGTATAACTTAGTTCAAATATCATTCTTGATCTCATATATTCGAAATTGAAGCATTCATTCATTGATTATTGTTATCATGGAATTATTGGAAGTGCTATATTCTTGGCCATACTTTACTATTATACTGCGTGGAAGTAGCATAATTTATAACTGAAGATGCGATCGAGCACTGATTGTGTTCAAGGGCTCTATGCTAGTCCCCTCGGCTGATTGTCGGAAACATACTATTTTATAAACCATGGGGTATGATGCTACTGGCGTCGCATTACGCTGGGAGTACTATTTCTGTAAATAAGTGAAGATCCACGGCATGACATGACATTCTTGCTTGATATTCCACAGAAATTCATGAAGCACTTGCTCTTAAGCATAAGATGCTAAAGTGATGAATATGTGGCTTGCTAGTACAATCTCGTTACATTCTTGTTCATGGAAGGCCAATATCATGTTCTTGTTATATTCTTGCTAGCTCATTCTCTATCATTCTATCTTACATGGTTATCTTGTTTCTATTGATTTGATCGCATGATGGATTCGCATTACATTATTTTACCTTATTTCTTTAGAGCAAAAATGATAATTACTTAAATAGTGCCTTCATGTTGATGCGAAGATACCTACTGGGCAAGTGTGCTCATGACCTATTTTCTAATGTTTTTGAGGAGATGGAAATAGTTCAGATTCGGATTCGGGCTATACTAGTAGTGGATCCGGAAGCGAGTGAAAGTGTTATAAAGATGAGAGTGAAGACTTAGGAAGTTAAAGTGTCTAGATTGAGTCAATGTAATTTTCCTATTTCTTGAGTCTAGTAGAATGGAAATCAAATTAGTGATTGTATCTTGAATATTGATCATTTATGAAATAAAGTTGGAGTTTGAATATTATTGTACAATTGCATTTATTTATGTGATTGTCTTGCGCTCTGATTGATTATTGCTTGCAAGAGGCTTACCATGCCGGCTGTTTACGCTCCCCGAGCGAGTCTTCCGCTATAATTAAAGGCTCGGGGCGCGACATAAAAGGACATAAATGCAAATAAAATATGGATGGTCTTGCTTCGATGTCCCCATCAATTCTCCCCGAGTGGGAAGAACTCGACCCCGTCGAGTAAAGGGGTGACTGCTCGAGTAGCTCCGGCGGATTCGTCACCGTACCAAGTAGCATGGGTACGCTCTACTCCAAGTGATCGTCAACTGCTCATTCCGTATATACTCGATATGTGCATGCTGCTATGGGAAGAGGCTAAAGGTGGAACACTCCGGGGTGGGGTCACTCTCAAGGGGAGGAGACGGCTCGAAGACTCACTAGTAATCACCGTTGGGTCCCTATAGGTGACTAGATCCGAGGCACAGATGTAGAGCTGATCCCATACTCCTTGAGCGAGTCCACTCGCCTCTTAAGGGACTGACATCCACGAGCTCGCACAAGACACATGCAGACTCCTAACAAACCACAAACCACACAAACAAACCACACAAAGAAACAAAACTGACTCATGCATGACCCTAGACTTAATGCAATGACATCAACCCCACTAAGTGACTGCATCCTGAACATCGGTAGACTCCTCCAGAGCTTCATACTCATTAATGAGTTCCGGATCAGCCTCGTAACTGACAGTCACAAGCCCAGAAGGCGAGGGTTCTCCAACCCCTAGAGCTAGTGTGGCACGAGTAGGACATTAGTTGGCAAAGTGGCCAAACCCATGACAATGGAAACACTGTAGACGGGACCTACTACTCTCTCCGATGAGAGGGCTCTTACCCTTATCCTCCTGATGGACAGGGGGTGTAGGCAACAGGGGTGGAGCTGCAGGTGCCGTGGGCAATAGGGGTGGGGGTGCTGGTGCCTGAGGGTGGGCAATGGGTGCCGGGGGTTGGGATGGAGGTAGATCCCGGGGTGGGGGAGGGTGAGGCCGTGGAGCGAAATGCTCCTGACGGGTGGGCTCCTGAAATCGAGCCATGGGGGCCCGCTGAGGTGGGCCTAAAGAGTGACGGGGATCGGTACTAGGAAGAGGGGTGGGGCCCAACCGATGGCTAGGCTCGAACTCTCCCTCAAATTGCTCCAACTCGAGAGCAATCTGATATACTTCTTCCAACGTCTTGGCATTGCGGCGGAAAAGCTCATACTGGTAGTGGGGCCGCAAACCACGTCGAAAGCGAGAAACGGGCATGGTACTCTCCTCCGTGACACCACATCGCAGAAAGTACTCATCAAATTCAGCGATGTATTCCAAGACGGACCGGTCTCCCTGGCTAAGACTCTGCCACCTATCGATGAGTCGCTGACGGTATGTCGGAGGAAGGTACTTTTGCCGAAGCTTAAGCTTCATTTCGCCCCATGTATCAATCGGGGGCTCTAGCCGCTGAAATAACAGGCTCTCTACATTCTTCTATTATGTTTGTGCCTATCCCATGAGCTTCATGGTAGCAAATCGGATCCTTCGACGCTCTGACATATCATACCAATCAAAGTATCGGTCCATGCCTAACTCCCAATCTAAATAGACTTTCGGATCCAAAGACCCGTAAAAAATGGGAGGGTCCGCTCGCACGGTCTTAAGGACCCTATCATCCTCCTCATCTCTCTGTGGTTGGAGGCCATGACGGCATTGACCACACCCCTCATAGGCGTTATCGGACCCATAGTCCTCGAGACCAAGGTCACGGCGCGGTAGTTCAGGGACCCGAGGAGGGGCGGGTGGAGGAGCCCGTGGTGGCTGAGGAGCATGTACGGGCGGGTCCTGGGCCACATGGACGGGCTGGGCCTGGGCTATGGGAATGGGTTGGCCTTAGGCAGCTGCCTTAGCGGGTGTGGGTGGGCCTTGGGCCACTATAGGAGGGTCTCCATGCGACATCTTATCCAACCGTTCGACCAGACCTTGGACGGATCTGTCGGATGACTCCATCCGTTCCTCCATGGCGTTAAAACGGCCATCTATGCGGTCCGAGAAGCTCTTAAAGGTTGCCTCGGTTTGGTCCGTCCGGTCTACGAGGGTCATGATCACCTCGCGCAAGGACTAAAGGTCTCCCGAGGTGATATCCCGTGGGTTGGCCATAGGTGCAGGGCGATGGTATTGGGTACCTCACCGAGTGGGCATGCAAAGGACACAAGGACTAGGAGACACAGATTAATGCAAACAAGTGATGCACCTAGACTTAAACAAGACTCGGTACGTGGCGGAGTTAATCGATCCGAAGATCACTCGCGCAAGTGTGCGGCCTTCCCGATAGGCGTAGCCTAACGTTCGGACAACAACTTTTGATATACCGGGTTATTGAGATGAAATGCAACCTAGACCGACTTAGACGATGACTAGACGTAAATGACACTTTTTTTTGTTTTAAACACAAAGACTACCCTAGACTCAACTGGCGCTCTGATACCAAACTGATGTGGGACGGATCACAGACTCGACTCCAATTGAAATGCGATCCTTGGACTCTATGCAAGCTCACGATCGTCCCTAATGAGGGAAGCGTCGGACGTGCGCGGTTGAGAAACCGGCAAAGAGCTAGGGTGGTCAACTCACAAATTCGTGCCCGGATCAGGGCACGGGACGGTCTCGCTCTCTCTCGCGGCAGCGGTGATATAAAAAGTATAGCGAGCTATGATCCTAGCATGCTGTCTAGCAGCGGCATAAAGAAATATATATACGAAATAAAGTAAATGCTGAGTAAACAGCGAACACAATACCTCCACGCTCTCGACGTAGGGAAGACGACCCCGGCCGAACTCGTACTCCCGGAACAATTACTACATAATAATTACAGCAAGGTAATTTCACTGCCCACTCCACGCAGGGAGGTAAAGGGCGACACAGTGGGACCCGGGAGTAGCGGTTTCTGGTTGATGGGCGGCTTCTGTGTTGCTTCGGCGGCACACGTACTCACGACCGTGGGACCCACGTGCTGGTCCGAGGGGCCGTGTGGGACCGGTGTGGCACCACAGTGGTGGGGACGCCTGGAGGGCGCTCCTGGGATGGCGGTACACTAGTTTGCTGGTCAGAGGATGGGCAGCTCCGATCTCCACTCGCCGGAGTTGCTGCCCACGGATCTAAAGCTGCTGTTTTACAGCGCGCGACCCGACGAGAATGGATGCTGCAATCACTCCGGGTGTCGGATTGGCACACAAGAGGTATTGTTGGAAAGCTGACTTCAAATCCTTCGATCTATGGCCAGAGGAAAAAACTTGAACTTCCCGTCGATGGCCTTTGTTGAATTTTCAAGTTGCTGGTTGGCAGGATCTAAAAACTTAGGACAGAACTGATGTGACACACTAAGGCAAATGATGAAGAATGTAGTAGGTGAATGTGGGCCCTTGGACTTTATTTGCAAACACAATCGTAAGACTCGAGGTTGATTGGGAATCGCCGACCCACCGTGCACACCCGTTACCCATGGTGACTCGGTGATGCCGAGTTGAGGTGGTGGAACAAGACCCTTGCCGGTAGAGGGCCAGCAAGGCTATGGTTTTCCCTCCTGAGGGTACAGTGCCAAAATCAAGGGCGGACCAGGTGCCTTGAGGGTATTGGGTCACTCTCTCACTTTAGCCCACGGTGACCGCACATAAACTGGAAGCTCCGGGAATGAGCGCTCTCTCACCGACCAGCAGACTAGTTTCACAGATATTAAGTGAACAAATACAGAGGAGAGCAAGGGCAGAAGCTCACCTGGTTGGTTTTAAGAAACCAACCCCGTTCGGAGACGATGGGCGAGCGGGGAAGTGTTGGTTCCCCGCACACTGCGCCGATGAAGCTTCGGCCGAAGACCTGCTAGTACAAAACTACTCCTCGCACAGGAGGGTGATCGTGGGGTGGGGAAAATAGAGGTTACATTCAAACACTACCTCCACACAGGGAGGGGCGCTAAGCCGGCCAAGCAGGGGTGGGGAGATTTGCTTGAATTGCGCCGATGGAACACCCTGCCGAATCTGCCCAGGTCTGGAACAGCAGGATAGGGAGTCGGTGTAGTCACCGCTGTGCACTCCCCCGAGCTCAGAAGTCACCGAAACCAGTGCCGAATTGTTGCTAACTGACCCTGGTACGCTGGTGAATTTTTGTGGATTGCTCCTTCATCACCACCGGTCGGAGTGGACCCTGGAACAGGTGCCCTGCGCTCTGACTTGTTCTGGTTCCAAGATGCAGTAGCAGAAAGATCCGGGTGCCACGACCGCTCCCGAAGCCCGAACGAGGCGAGACCAAAATGAGAACGACCGCAGACGAGTCCTCTTCGAATGGCCATCAGGGAGGGCACTAGACGATGTCGGGACAGAGAGGGAGAGCCCGTTGAGTAGGGGGGTGTCTGGTCAGGTCCTGAGTGGCCTGATCTGCGCACCCGGGGGAGAAAAATTGGAAAACGTTCCTCCGGATGCCAAACGGGATGCCGTCTTCTGCTGATGGAATTAGATTGGATGTAGAAGACCCTGGCCGGACGACGTTTTCAGAAGTGATGGGGTGTGGCCGTGGGAGCTTCTGCACTGCAGCTCTTGTCCAGTTTCAGGTCCCGGTTGCGCAGTCGGATGAGAATGAACCCTCCGGACAGTAGGGATGTCGGATGCCGGCAAGACCACCTCGGATGCGTAGCTATCTTGACGACCTTTCCGTCGATGTATGGTACGCATCCAGACAACGCCGAATACCCTCGGGGCAGGTTCTGCAAGTCAGGATCTTGCTGCTGCCTGCGAACTGGATAGAGCAGGAAGGTGAATGATGTTGGTAATGGTGGGGAGGAGTGAAGGGACTGCAATGGGGAGAGGGCTAATGGCCGTGGGGCTTGGATGGGGGTGAGTAGAGATGGTGGAGAGGCTGGAGAAGAGGGCTGGGTCGCAGCTAGCAGGTGGAGGGGGAGGGTGGTGCGGCCAAGGGTGGAAGGTGAGAGAGAGAGGGGGGGCGCAAATGGGCTTAGGGGAATGGGGAGATGGGTTAATGGAGGGGTTAATGGTGGCCTTGGGAATGGGAAGGGTTGCCTTGGGGAGGGGAAGGGGTGCTTGGGGGACGGGATTCCCCCTTGGGAAGGTGAAAGGTTGTATGGGGAAGGGGAAAGGTTGCTTGGGAAGAGGGAGAGGTGCCTAGGAGAAGGGGATTCCACCTAGGGGTTGGAGGGGGATTAAATGGGAGGTATGGGGAAGGGGGAGGGGTCTTAATTAGAGGTGAATAGGGAGGAGAGAGAGTGAATTTCGAAATTGGGGGTGGGGAGGAGAGAGAATGGGGTTCGCCCCCTTTAGAGAGAGAGAGAGAGAGAAATAGAGAGAGAGCTAGAGAGGTAGAGTGAGAGAGAGAGAGAGAGCACAAGGGTTTCAATATTCAACTCAAATTTTTTCATTAGTTCCAAATAGAGGGTTTGGAGTCCTATTTATAGGGAACTCCAAATTTACAAAAAGTCCCTGCTAAAAAGACTAATGACACATTTCTAGGGGGAACATCACCCACATGATGACTACTAGACTTAGGAACATAACCACATAACATAGGTACTGGACTCAATTAAAAGACAAATTACATCAAGATGACTCAAAATAAAGACAAGAAGTACACCAAAGTGATCCATCAAAGTGCTGTGGAGGCCTGGATGACATGGAGCTCAAGTCTGGCCCACATCGAAAGGAAGGGAGGTCCCGAGCCAGAGGGAATCATGGGTGATGCCCTCATCAATTCCCCCGGGCCGCGAAGAGCTCGACTCTGTCGAGTAGGGGCGCTCCCTACTACGATACTACTCCAATAGGTCGGGGTCCAGCTGCTGGAGATCCTCCCGACTCACCCAGGCCTCATCCGACGGTGGCCGTCCCTTCCACCTAACCAGATATCGCTCATACGCCTTGCTCCGTGTGGTGGTGATCTGTTCACCTAATATCCGCTCTACTTGATCACACTGGTTTCTCGAGCCAGATGGAGCTCTCGTTTGTGTAGGGACTCTCTCAAGGGGTGGGATAGGCTGGATCTCCTCACTGGGTGTCACCGTAGGACCCTTGTAGGGCACCAGGTCAGCTACATTGAAAGTGGGACTTACTCCGTATTTCTCGGGGAGGTCCAACACATAAGCATCAGTGCCAAGGCGTCTCAACACATGAAAGGGGCCTGCTCCACGAGACATCAACTTTTAGATATTTCCAGGGAATAATCTTTCAGTTCTCACCATCATAAAATCACCAACTTGGAATTCTTGGTGGCTGCGGTGGGAATCGGCTGACTTCTTATAAACCTCATTACTATTGTTGATTTATTTGCGAATAGTGCCATGCAATGTCATGAATGATGATCCTCTAAAGATGAAGGGAGGGCCTGGACAACCAAATTCATCCCTATCAAGTGTTACATTGGTTTTGACGGACTTATGGGGACCGGGGCATCCATAAATGGCTCTATCATGCATGGACTTTATAACAATGGTTGGAGGGCCGGGGCATCCATAGGGGAATCTATTGCGCATGGGTATAGCAAATGCCGGGGGTCCCGGATATCCATGAAGGTTCGTAACATGCTTAAGGCCAATGATGAATGTGGGAGGACCTTTGGACCAATCATGCATCCGACTTGACATGTGGGTGTCATGTATGAAAGGACCCGACTTTCTATTCATGCCAAGAGGTGTGATGTGCCAAGACATAGGAATTCCTTTTCCATAGGTGAATTCCTTGTGTGGGGTGGTGGGGTGGCTTTCGAGCTTCCACTCAAAAGGGTCATAGGGGTCAAAGAAGGTATGTGTCATGGAGTGGGGCACTTTCTTGTTTCCTAGGTGTATTTCTCCCATAGTCATGATACCCTTGGTGTGGGCCGGGTCTAGAGAGAGGTGGGCTTGGTCTATCCTGGTGGGTTGGGGTAGGAAATGGTTGGTGGTGAGTAAGGTGGGTGGGTATAGGAAGGGATCGAATGGGTCATGGTAAGGGTCACCTAGGGAGAGGAACTCTAGGTCCTCATGGTCCTCACATAGTGGTGAGTCATCCTCCTCTAATCGAACAATTGGGTCAAAGTTCATGAATGGAGGGCTTGATGTTCTACCCGAGATAAGCAACTCTAGTTTGCGGATAGCATCGGACTCATCGGGTGTAGGGAGGAATAGAAGAAGGTCGCTAGTGTAGCAACCCACAGTGTAAATCGAGGAGATGGACCCGACACATAGGTGTAGGAGGTCAAGGCTCCTAGGTCGGTCGGCTACAGTGGTCAACATGCCAGTTAACTCCATTTGCCAAGACAGACCCTTAAGAAGATCCCCTAATGTTTCCACTTGATAGGATGATTGGATTGTGGTGTGATAGGTGGATAAGGGTACTATAGGAAGGTTTTGTTCCATCGGAGGACAAACCTGGGCCATGATATCTCTAATTGGGTTCTCCTTCAGCCAACATAAAAGGGGTTCTCCTAAGATGAGCTCGGCCCCAACTAGGGAGGGTGGTGTAGGGTGAAGACCACTGTGCGAGGTTTCTTCTTCAACTTGGACATGTGTTTCCCCCACAGTTGGGATGGTGACCATGGTGTTCTCCTCCTCTAGGTGGTCGGGTGTGTGAGCCAGGGCGCTTCTTACACATGGGATGGGAACTTCCCTGCCTAACTCATGACATTGTGACTCGTATTCTTCTTCCCAATCGGGGGAAGCCTCATGTACCTCAATCTCATTCTCATCCCTTTGGGGTGTAGAGGTTTTACTCTCCAAGGGAAATGGAAGGTCTTTTGGGGATGGGGTGATGATAGCTGGTGTGGGGTGCACCCGGGGTGGTGAGGGTGTTTGAACTTGGGTTGTGTTTGGGAGTGGAAGAAGTGGAGACCTAAGTTGGGGTAGGATTGGGGTTGGTAGTGGAAGATGGGTGGGTTGAGGAGGATTGGGTTGATTGGTTTTGGGGGGTGTGTCTCTCTTAGGGGAAGATGGAGGGGTGGTGGTGGGGACCGTGGAAGCTTGTGGAGTGTGGGTTTGATGGAGGATTTTGGGTTGGGTGGTGGCCAATTTGGTTTGAATGGTGGTGGTGATCGGGATTGAAATCATTTGGGGTGGTGGAGTTTGGGCCCTAAGGGAGGTCTTGGGTTGACTGGGAGGGAAAGGGGGAGTGGGAGTGCTCCTCGGGTTATGGTTCTCAAGGTAGGAGTGGGAAGGTCAGGGAGTGAAGATCTTCCTAACCTCAATCTTTATCTCTTCCCATGAGTCTATGGGTCCTTTGGCTTCCCATCCAAATTCATCCCGTGGTGACCAAGCTCTAGGGCTGTGGTTCCTTTTTGCTTCGAACCGGTCAAGTCGGGTGGTGAGGGTATCTATATAGTTATGAATTTTGTTGATGACAGTGTCAAATTGGTCCATGGGTACTTGGGGCATCTCCCTAGGGTGGTCATGCAATGGAGTGATGGAAAACATGATGCAAGGGAGACTCAAATGTCAATGCCCTAGGACTAGACTCGTAGAGACAAGTCTAAAACTTGCTCTGATACCATTTGATGTGACACACTAAGGCAAATGATGAAGAATGCAGTAGGTGAATGTGGGCCCTTGGACCTTATTCGCAAACACAATCGTAAGACTCGAGGTTGATTGGGAATCGCCGACCCACCGTGCACACCCGTTACCCGTGGTGACTCGGTGATGCCGAGTCGAGGTGGTGGAACAAGACCCTTGCCGGTAGAGGGCCAGCAAGGCTATGGTTTTCCCTCCTGAGGGTACAGTGCCCAAAATCAAGGGCGGACCAGGTGCCTTGAGGGCATTGGGTCACTCTCTCACTTTAGCCCACGATGACCGCACATAAACTGGAAGCTCCGGGAATGAGCGCTCTCTCACCAACCAGCGGACTAGTTTCACAGATATTAAGTGAACAAATACAGAGGAGAGCAAGGGCAAAAGCTCACCTGGTTGGTTTGAAGAAACCAACCCCGTTCGGAGACAATGGGCGAGCGGGGAAGTGTGGGTTCCCCGCACACTGCGCCGATGAAGCTTCGGCCGAAGACATGCTAGTACAAAACTACTCCTCGCATAGGAGGGTGATCGTGGGGTGGGGAAAATAGAGGTTACATTCAAACACTACCTCCACGCGGGAGGGGCGCTAAGCCGGCCAAGCGGGGTGGGGAGATTTGCTTGAATTGCGCCGATGGAGCACCCTGCCGAATCTGCCCAGGTCTGGAACAGCAGGATAGGGAGTCGGTGTAGTCGCCGCTGTGGACTCCCCCGAGCTCAGAAGTCGCCGAAACCAGTGCCAAATTGTTGCTATCTGACCCTGGTACGCTGGTGAATTTTGGTGGATGGCTCCTTCATCACCACCGGTCGGAGTGGACCCTGGAACAGGTGCCCTGCCCTCTGACTTGTTCTGGTTCCAGGATGCAGTAGCAGAAAGATCCGGGTGCCACGACCGTTCTTGAAGCCCGAACGAGGCGAGACCAAAACGAGAACGACCGCAGACGAGTCCTCTTCGAATGGCCACCAGGGAGGGCACCAGACAATGTCGGGGCAGAGAGGGAGAGCCCGTTGAGTAGGGGGGTGTCTGGTCAGGTCCTGAGTGGCCTGATCTGCGCACCCGGGGGAGAAAAATTGGAAAATGTTCCTCCGGATGCCAAACGGGATATCGTCTTCTGCTGATGGAAGTAGATTGGATGTAGAAGAACCCGGCCGGACGACGTCTTCATAAGTGATGGGGTGTGGCCGTGGGAGCTTCTGCACTGCAGCTCTTGTCCAGTTTCAGGTCCCGGTTGCGCAGTCGGACGAGAACGAACCCTCCTGACAGTAGGGATGTCGGATGCTGGCAAGACCACCTCGGCTGCGAAACTATCTTGACGACCTTTCCGTCGATGTATGGTAAGCCTCAAGAAAACGCCCAATGACCTCGGGGCAGGTTCTGCAAGTCGGGCTCCTGCTGCTGCCTGCGAACTGGATAGAGCAGGAAGGTGAATGATGTTGGTAATGGTGGGGAGGGGTGAAGGGACTGCAATGAGGAGAGGGCTAATGGCTGTGGGGCTTGGATGGGGGTGAGTAGAGATGGTGGAGAGGCTGGAGAAGAGGGCTGGGTCGCAGCTAGCAGGTGGAGGGGGAGGGAGGTGCGGCCAAGGGTGGAAGGTGAGAGAGAGAGGGGGGGGCAAATGGGCTTAGGGGAATGGGGAGATGGGTTAATGGAGGGGTTAATGGTGGCCTAGGGAATGGGAAGGGTTGCCTTGGGGAGGGGAAGGGGTGCTTGGGGGAAGGGATTCCCCCTTGGGAAGGTGAAAGGTTGTATGGGGAAGGGGAAAGGTTGCTTGGGAAGAGGGAGAGGTGCCTAGGAGAAGGGTATTCCACCTAGGGGTTGGAGGGGGATTAAATGGGAGGTATGGGGAAGGGGGAGGGGTCCTAATTAGAGATGAATAGGGAGGAGAGGGAGTGAATTTCGAAATTGGGGGTGGGGAGGAGAGAGAATGGGGTTCGCCCCCTTTAGAGAGAGAGAGAGAGAGAGAGAGAGAGAGAGAAATAGAGAGAGAGCTAGAGAGGTAGAGTGAGAGAGAGAAAGAGAGAGCACAAGGGTTTCAATATTCAACTCAAATTTTTTCATTAGTTCCAAATGGAGGGTTTGGAGTCCTATTTATAGGGAACTCCAAATTTACAAAAAGTCCCTGCTAAAAAGACTAATGACACATTTCTAGGGGGAAGGGGGCGCAAGTGGGCCAAGCCCAAGTGATTGGGCCCATCACCCACATGATGACTACTAGACTTAGGAACATAACCACATAACATAGGTACTGGACTCAATTAAAAGATAAATTACATCAAGATGACTCAAAATAAAGACAAGAAGTACACCAAAGTGATCCATCAAAGTGCTGTGGAGGCCTGGATGACATGGAGCTCAAGTCCGGCCCACATCGAAAGGAAGGGAGGTCCCGAGCCAGAGGGAATCATGGGGGATGCCCTCATCAAGAACTAAGTTTTCCTGAGAGTTGGCGTTGACCGCGATGGAGACCTCCGAATCAGAAGATGAGCTATTCATGAAAGTTGTAGATGCCGAAGAGAGAAAAACGGGGATGAGCTTTATAAAAGGTTTGGTGGAAGTTTCGATTTTATGTGGATTTTATACTGACTCAAGGTCGGATCTGGATAGCAGAAACAGATCTGAATTTGGGAGAAAGACACAATTTCTAAAAATAGGTAGAGGGCTATTAAAATTCAAAGAAAATTTGTGGAGGATGGTGATGGTGGACAGAATCTCCAATAAATTTAGGGATTCCAAAAAAAATCAAAAAGGTGGTAGAAAGGGGAAAGAACTAAGCTTCTACTACACAGATCTGAAAAGGGACAGATCAGGAAGATAGAAAGACACGAAAATGGAAAAATATACAAAAGAAAGTGAAATGATAGGATAATTTTACTGGAGGGTGGGGATCAAGTGGGAAACCAACTCTGAAAATATCAACTCCAGATGATGTCGGAGTTAGGAGTTAAAAATCCCGGAGTGAACCTTTGTCCAGTAGAACAGAACCTTGGACAGCACTTCGGAAGCGGCTTCGCGGCGGCTCGATGACGGCACGAATGGCGGCGGCGGCACCAGAGATGAATCTAGAGATAGAGGGGCTGAGATAGAAGGGGTTTTCACCCTAAAATCTTGAAGGAGGAGGAAGGAACCAGAGGGATAGAGAGAGGGGCGCAGGTTGCTCCTTTGGCAATTCAACAATTTCTTCTCATTAAATCACATAAAATGGAAATTACATGGCATATATAGTTCCACATTAATGACCCAAATGACCCCAGATCTAGGGTTATGGGAGGGGCATACAAGGGAGTGGAAATGGGTCAAAAACACACACACACAAAAACTAATATTCTATGTGGTTCGCCCCCCCCCCTTTAAGAGGCCAATTTAAAATTGGTCTCTTTAATTAAATCTAGGTCCAAGTCCACATTTGGACCATAGACTAGCCCCCATGGGCCCTGGAGTCCATGTGGACCAATAAGAGGGAGGGAGGGGGGCCCTGCAGGGCCTACATGCACTTTTGCAAAGAAACCCAATGGCCTTTTGCAAATAAACCCACTAACACCTACAATTTTGTACCCATATATCACAAGGGTATACATACAAATATAAAAGGACATAAATGCAAACAAAATGTGGACGGTCTTGCTTCGATGTCCCCATCACATCCTCCCGCTCTGTAGCCATAGCCACCGGCACTCGCCCAAGTTAATCTCGTCCAACCCCAGACTCCCGATGACGGGTGGTCTTATGATGATGATGCATTAGTACAGTGGCTCATGGCCCTCCACCAAAACCACGGTAGCCCTTCTCCCTCGGTCATCCTCCCGCTTAACCAACAAACCCCACTAACCTCCACACCCACCAAACCTCTCATCTTACCATCCGCACTCCCCATAAACCCGTCCATTCCCACTCCCTCACCGTCTACATTCGCTACCACCATACCACTAGCCAACCATTCGCCCATCATCCGCCTTCCATCTACCTCTACCCCATCACCGACACCCACAAAAATTATCACCCCGGCTCCGTCAAACCCCTCGCCCATCATCACCACAACACCTTCCCCTGTGCCACTCATTCACCCCACTGGGCCAATTAAGCCACTTGTTTTGAGCCCGTCTGGTGCCGTGCCGGCCCACAACCTTGCCCTACGGAGTGGGCATTTGTTTCACAGGAATTACACTTCCACTGGTGCACCTGCACCCAATCCCTAGTCTTCTCAACAGGTTGTTGATCAGGAGGAGGCAGATCCACTGCCGGGGACACAGTATGATCTACTACACCATCTAGATAGAGTACCCACCAAGATCTCAGTGCTGGAGTTGATAAAAAGATCTTCCCTTCATCAGGATGCACTCTAGAATTTCCTACAAAAAGTAATTGTTAATGAAGACATGGCAGTGGATAGCCTGTCGACAGCTCTGGCTACAATCTCAAAGGGGCCGGCAATCACATTTTCTGAAACTGAGCTAGCGCCCCCGGAAGCCCGACAGATTCTGTTATGCATTTCTATAACCTTGAATAAAGTCAACATAGATGCGGCGCTTGTAGATACAGGGGCATCTATCAATGTCTGCCCTCTCAGCACGTTAAGATCCTGCAAGTTATCAGAAGATTTGTTAAGGCCGACTCCGATAACCATAGCAGCATATGATAATTCTCGAAGGGCATGTCACGGAGTGGTCACTATTCAGGCCGAGCTTGGACCTCTTACTATGCCCATAGAATTTTATGCGCTGGACATCGACCCTATGTTCAAGGCTATCTTTGGTCATCCGTGGATCGACAATCTCAATGCCGTACCTTCCACTAGCCATCAATGTCTCAAATTCCCTTTCCAAGGAAGGGTGGTTAAGGTGAAAAGCAGGTCCACGGTCCAGTCTGTCAAGGCCGTGTCCGAGAAGATTCTACCTACATTATGGTCTAGCACACGACCAGTTATTTCAGTGCTAGATCTGGATTTCCCATGGGCTTACACACCACGCAAGCCCGTCTCTGCGGCAGTGAATATCAAAGTGAAGCCCCAGATTCGAGATTCAAAGGGCTGGGACATTATATTGAAATTGGGCTATCAGCCGGGGAGAGGCCTTGGCGCACAATTGCAGGGGCGAACCAAACTGGTGCCCAAAGGGAGAAAAATGAGCCGAAGAGGTCTCGGCTACCGAGAATCCGCATTATCAGTTTCGGGCAATTCTGGGCCCTTGACTTGGGACTACCGTCAGTATTTTGTCAAAGGTCCCCTCCAGCCCGGCACCTTGAAAACACAGCCGAGTCAGCTTAAAGAAGATACAGCTCAGGTATTTGCCAGCCCACCATTGCTTCCAAAGGGGCTAGCCGATGACATGGTCGATTATAGCCATGCTTTTGAGAGGCTATTTTATGAAAATGAAAGTTGCCAAGAAGATCAAGAGGTACGGCTTGTGTAGTTTGAGCCAAAGAAGCCAGCTTACCATCCACGGGAAAAGGGGAGCTCGCCCATTGTCTTTACTTGGTTTCCCTCCCGTTTTATGTCTCTCTTCCAACAGTTGGAATCTATACCTCGTCCACCTCCTATCATGATCAATCCGTTCTTTACAGAAATGCCCTTAAAGGTATTGTTTGTACCATGTGCATGTAGGCAATGCCCCCCCATTGATCTCTCTACAACGTGGTCCTCCTCCTCCGATCTCTCTAACATGTGGTTCTCTTCTTCCGACCCCTTTTTTGATGTCTTATTCCCGTCCCTCTTTCCCCGTCAACTTCCTCCACCTCCTCCTTTTTCTCCCTCCTGCTACATGTTCTCCACTGACTCTCTCCAAAAAAAAATGTCAAATTTGAAACGGAGATTTCGGTGAAAGATTACGCTATCTTTTCTCCATCCTCCTCCCAGGGGCATGAGGCCCCTGCTTCCTCCTTCCCATTAGATTTCCTTTCTCCTAGGTTAGACGTAGGGTCTACCGAGTCTAGGGAGGTAGAGTCTATTAGGTCTAGAAAAGTAGGGTCTTGTTCTAGGTTGTCCAACCCTTCCGAATTTGAGCCGCGCCCGCTTGCGCGTCATTCCTAATTTGTTCCTGATAGGTTCTTGTAGGACCTAGTTCAGTGATGTCATGCTCTTCTAAAGTGCCCGGAGTTTATCGCGACAGCGATTGTGATAGAAGAAGATGAGGAGCAAGAAGGGGTGTGGAGCGACGACGGACTTGTTGGATTAGGTGGAAAGTCAAACTAGAGGGGAGGGGTGAATAGGTTGACCATTTAAAAAATTAATGCAAGATCACACTCACTTTAGAAAGTAGAAAGCTAATTAGAAGTTCAGTAAACAGACTGTATGAAGATCATGCCTAATCAAACATCCAACGATAGGTGGATAATGTGTGAATAGCTAACCACAAGTGGAACACATATTTTTATGGTGGTTCGGTCTCCCTGTGGAGACCTACGTCCACCCCTCACTAAACCAGTGAGGATCCCTGCTGAGCTTTACAGCTTAGCTTCACCGAGGAACTACCTCCTCAAACAACGCTAAGCATTACAGCTTGGCTTAACCAGAGGAAAGATACTCTAAACCGCTGACGAACAGCTTGCAGGCAAACATGCCCAAACGCCCTTGATCCAAGCACAATCCGCTGGATCAAACCCCTCCCTCTACTCAAGCCAGTACGAGGGAGAAACAATGTAACAGAGTTCAAATAGAAAAGACAAACAATAAATGAAATCACTCAGTAATTAAGGAGAAATCTCATATCTGTGAGGCCGCTGGATCTCAGGCTTGAATTCAGAAATCTAGGAGAAAAAGCTTCAACGATCAGCTGATCTTCTCCTTCTGAAATGTAGATGAACTTGCAATAGATCACAGCTCCTAGATCTCCTCAGGTCTTCAGCAGATCGCCATCAGGAAGATGATGAACTCCCCAGTTCTTCTCGTGAGCTTCTATTGCTCAACCTAATCTGCAGCAGCTTTGAAATCTCCAAAAGCCTTCTTTAATATTCAGGTTTCCGCGCTCACTTCCAGATCCATGTAATGTATACATCTAGTGGGCCCTAACCATATTTTCTGGTTAGCCCACTGATTGATCTCTTCAGAGCATTCTGGAATCACGAATGAAAATGAGATCGAAACACTTTTTGGCTGATGTGTGGCCTTTGACGTCACTAATGACTGGGGTCCACCCAACTAATTTTATGAAAGATTTCAGATGGCGTCAACCCATGGTGACCAAGGGGTTTACGCTGCCTTGAACTGTCCTCAAGGCTTTAAGTTCGTAGGTGGATGCATTGACGCATTGGGTTACTGCGTCAACCCACTTAGCTAACCCAGAGCCAATTTCATCTCAGAGTTAACTGCTGCGTCGACACTATCATGCTGTAGCGTTGACGCACTGGGGTATTCTAGTGAACCATAATTCTACCTTTTGAACTGTTGCGTCGACGTTGCTCTACTATGGCATTGACGCAGTGAAGTAGATCTGTGAGTGCCTCTGCTTCTTAAGCTGATGCGTCGACGCTGTAATAGTGTGGCGTTGACGCACTGAGATTATATCAGTGACTTATGATTTTGCCTCTTCAACTGATGCGTGGATGTCTTAAACTCACAGCGTCGACCCTGTTCCTTTCTTGCATCAAAAATGAACCAAATGCATGCATTACTGAATCAAGATTTAGTTCAACATTTTAAGTTGAATTCAACATACACATCTCATGGTTGTCATCATCAAAACCAGGGGCACAACAATCTTCCTGTTTTTGATGATGGCAACTATGAGGTGAATGTCATTGCATCTAAATAAAGATGTATTATTCAGATCAAACAAGGAACTTCAGATCAAACAAAGAATTCACTTAAGAGGCTAACACATCAGTTTTTGTCATTCAGTTAAGCTCAAGGTTTTACATCAAAATAGAAAAATAGAGAGGCTTTTCTAACAAAGATTGGAGATTCTCACATGTTACGACTTCTTTTGAACATTTCATAAAATATATAAAAGAAACAAAAACTTTACTCAATCATCACATTTGATGCAGCTTTGATGCAGATGCAATGCAATTCTAGACTAGACTCCAACTTGAGTTCATTTCTCTCCCCCTTTGACATCATCAGGAAGGGGAGTAGATGAGGAAGACTGAAGGATAGTTGCAGATAGAATATCCAACTGTTGCTGAAGCTGAGCCATGGATGCTGCCATAGTGTCCATCCATTCAGAAAGCAGCTGATCTCTGTGCACCACGAACTTGTGGTATTCTTGGACCTTGGTAGTGATACCATCAAACCAGTTGTGTAATATATCAAACAGATAGTCCACCTGAGCTTTCTGCTGAGATCCCCATTCAGGTGCAGAAGAGGAGGCTTCTGTTGGTGGAGGGCAGTACACATCACATTGATCTTCAATTGTGGGTGGGAAGTTTTCTTTTAGAATATGTAACACATCCACAACTTCATCACCGACTAGAGTGGTTCTTTCAAACAATTTAGCAAGGTCCTGACCAAAAGATGTAATCTTTTCAAACAAGTTTTGAATCATTTCACTGAACATCAAATTCTTGTCTATCAGGGTAGAATTTTCAGATTCAGCTTTGACTGATTTTCCTTGACATCATAGTTGTATGTCTGTACACTCTGTAACATGTTCAAACATTGGTGATGCAAGCTTTGTAAATTACGCATGACTGAACCAGCTTTCTGACAAGCTTGAAGAAGAGATTCCATAAATTCATGAAGCTTCTTGTCTGACTTGAATTTATCACGTGTAAACTTTTCCCATCTGCTATCTAATTTCTGTTCAAGGTGTGACAACCTCATATCCGTTGTTGACCTTAGGTGCATTATGGAAGAGTCAATGCTCTTGAAATTCATTTCCAAAAATTGAATGAGTGTAGGATTTATGCCAGACAAATCAGGCATACCAGCATCATGCTGAAAGTTAGCTGGAATCTCCTCAGAAGTAGATGCAGGTCCCCTTGGTGGAGAGGGTTCTGGAAGATGACCTTGTACAATGACAAGCTCTCTGGAAGCAACAGGAAACACAGGAGTATCATCTTGTACATTGTAATCATCTTGGATATTGCTGAAGTCCTGGTAGTCCATTCTGGCTGAACTGGCTTCAGGTCTATCTGCCCTAGCCTCTGGTCTTTCCATTCTATTTAGATTGGTCTCTTGCTGATCTTGTGTTTCAGTTCTCACTTCTTGACCAGCTTCCACTGAAGTAGATACAGGTTTCTGACTTGGCAAAACCCTGACTGTCTTTCCATTTATGACTTGAAATCCCATGAATTTTTGAATGTAAGAGAGGGTGTATACGTTCCCTTTAGGAATATTCAGTTTCTTCTCATCTCCAAAATTTACTCCAACTTTTCTAAATATGGCAGTCAATGGAGTAGCATATGGGAGTGTCCTAGATTGTGTTAAGCAAGATCCCATAGTCTGAATGATTACATCTGACAATGAAATGTTTATCTTTTTCAGCATGCAATATAGTAAAAATCTCTACATCTCAGTGACCCGTTCCGTACCACTGCTCTGAGGTGTTATCATGGATGTGCAGATATGGTGGAGCAGTCTATTGAATTGAGGGAACCTATTTGCTTTAAGACTAGATAAAAAAGTCTCCCTAACGTCTGTAGGATAACTGGGTTTGTCAGTCAGAAGAGCATCAGCTGCATGTTCATCAAACTGAAAACTGTGTAGCTGAACCCCATTCATTGGTATTTTCCAAGCTCTGGCAAACAGTTTGTTTGTCAATTCGAAACTAACATTCCTTACAGTTGAAGAAATTTTGGGGATCTGATGTTCATACTTCAAATTGTGGTAAAATTCCCTAACTAGGGTGGGGTAATAAATCTTATGATTTGTAACGAAAGACCACCAACCCTGATAATCCAAAGTAGGGAATAGTTGCGGAAAAACCTCAAGCATCTCAACATCGGTAGCAACAATATACCGTGGAATAAGGACTTTCAGAGGTTCTTCTACATTGATGGTGAGAGAGGGATCAGAAGACCTTGCATGTGAGCTGTCCGCACCTTGCTTCCCCTTCGCAGCAGCTGAAGATGTGGGCTACTCCTTGGCCCTTGATTTAGAGAGCTTTCTCTTTTTGGTCGGCGGGCTTGGATGGAAACGGCGTTGTCGAAGAGATGGCTCTATCTCTTTTTCTTTTCATTTCCGTGGAGGATATCTCCTCTGGAGGATCTGCCACGGGAACAACGTGAGTCTCCTTCTACTTCGCTGCCCTTGTCTTTGCCGGCAAACTCTTTTCTTTCCCTTTATCTTTCCGTGGAACTGACTGAGACGGCGACTTCTCTTGAGCAGGTTGAAATTTTGTTCGAGGCTCAATCTTGCCCGTAGCAAAGATGGGATCTCTTCTCTTTAGACCCTTCTTGTTCTTCCCCTTCTTCACTTGTTCCGGAGGTGCCATGGCAGCGAGAATCAAACGGGAACAGGAGAGAAAATTGAGAGAAGGAGCTGAGGAGGAAGGACTGAGAGATTCGGAGAGGTAGAAGCCCACTAGGTTTTGGAAGGAGCTGAGTAGACGGCAGCGTTTACGCTGCGGGGTTTTAAAGAAGGTGATGACTCATTTTCAATTCAAAAAGGTGAACCGGTTCACTGTGCTAAACCGAACTGGGAAGAAATTGGAGTTATTGAATGACTGCGTTTACGCAGTGAGGCACTGCGTCGACGCCACCAAAGCGAGTCATGAATGTAGTGTTAAGTAGACAAGAAATAGTGAAGACCCATAGTATTTAGGCATTCTAAAGACATTGAAATTATGAAAAGATGAAATTACATTCAGGGATTTTTAATCGATAAAATTCAAGTTCCCTTATGAGAGATATGATGAGAAATGATGAGAGCCCCTAATTCATTTAATGATGTGGAGAAAAACAATCTTAAGAATTTGAGACAAATCCTTGAATAAGAGGAGCAGGATTATGGAATAAGGATAGAACAATTTGCACACTTGGAACTTTCTCATATCTTTCCCTTAGATTGTTCAATTTCAAGAGGCCCTTATAGAAGTGAATTTAACCAGTATTGAAGATGAACTCCATAGGTTTTTATATGAGCTTCAGGTCAACCACCCATATATATATATATATTTTTAAATTCTCATTTACAGTCAAGTGTAGCTAGCCTTGTGACACGGGTACACATGTTTATCAGACACCATAGTTCCTAGTTACCCAGCATAGCTAACTATTCTGCTCCAATGAAACAGAGTTGGCAACTCACATCATGACATGCCTTTTAGCACTTCATTGGTGCATGAAGGTAGTTTCTCAGTGGAAAGTTACCATTGCTCTGCAATGAATTATTTTTCTTTTGACACAGAGATAACAACTCACTTCATGACATGCTCCTTAGCACTTCTTTGGTGCATAGAGACAGTTTCTCAGCGAAAGCTTGCCATTGCTCTGCAATTTATTCCATGTAGATATTTATATACATTGCATAGGGTTTGTTTCTTCAGCTCTTATTAAACCTTTTCTGAGTTTAACGACAATACAGATATTAAATTCATTTGCACAAAGTGGTCTCTTTACTTTTGATCATCATAGTTCAAGAATGGATGAGTTCCTAGTCTTATTAAGTAGTTCCATGATTATTTCATATGCAAAGCGCCTTTATGTTCAAGAATTTTAGCATTCAAAGAACAAAAGATTTATAGATCTCCAACCATTAATACTGCATAGAGCCAGTCAATAAAGATCACCTCTTATAAAGGAATTATCACTTTAGCTCCCCCTGAATCTATGACATCAATTCACATTTCGGAGCTCAAGAAATTTCCCTCATACAGAAGATTGAGAGGTACTTCACTACAAGTTGAAGAACTAAGTATAGAAGAAACAAGGTTGATGAGAGGTTGAGAAGACGACTCCAAGTTTCAGACAAACTGAGGTACTAGAAGATTTCAACATAATGAGATATGTGAGAACCCAACTCCAGTGCTGCGTTAACCCTTATGACATAATCCAATTAATTCCAGAACTGATTTGCACCAGGTTTATGACAGTGCGTCAACTCAACCATGTGACTGCGTTAACTCACTCAACCAGTCAGTTCAATTTCCAGCATGTTTCCAGAAAGTTTCTGTCAGTGCGTTGACTCAGTCTTGCAACAGCGTTAACTCAGCCTTATTAACCACTCTTCAGAATCCCAGATCACTTAATCTAGGGACAGAATTGCACTCCTTAGCAAGTAGGAACTAATGCAAACTTTCCCTCCATTCATGCATGACTGAAAATATGGATGAAGATGCAATTGTTGACATGATGGCTTTTTATTTATCATGTGCTCCTTAAAGAAAATGCTCAAAACTAAACTCCCCTTAAATCTATGGCTTATTTAGAGATTAGGCATTTTCAACACAAGCAAACAATTTAAAGAAGAAATCAATTTATTCCAGGCACAATTAACCAAACAAGTTTCAAAGAGAATGCAATCAATCAATTTAGGCATCAAAATGAGGATTGCACAAGCCAAGCTCTCTCCTAAGACAAGAAAATCTTTCATTATTCAGAGGCTTGGTAAAAATGTCAGCTAGTTGATGTTCTGAGTCTACAAAAATCAGTTTAAAGCTTCCTTTATTAACTTCATCTTGCAAGAAGTGATGTCTGATTTCTATATGTTTGGTCCTAGAGTGCTGGATGGGGTTCTTTGCCAGGTTAATGGCACTTGTGTTATCACACAATATTGGGACACATCCAAGATCAGTTTGATAATCTTGGAGTTGGTGTTTGATCCACAACACTTGAGTGCCACAACTCCCTGCAGCGACATATTCTGCCTCTGCAGTGGATAGTGCCACTGAGTGTTGTTTCTTGGATGCCCAAGAAACCAAACACCCTCCCAAAAATTGGCAATAGCCACTTGTGCTTTTCCTGTCAAGTTTGCATCCAGCATAGTCTGCATCTGAGTATGATACGAGATCAAAAGTGCAAGATGCAGGATACCAAATCCCTAAATCTTGAGTTCCAGCAAGGTATCGAAAGATACGCTTGACAGAGCTCAAGTGGGATTCTTTAGGATTAGACTGAAAACGAGCACACATACATACACAAAATTGGATGTCTGGCCTAGATGCAGTAAGATAGAGGAGTGATCTGATCATACCTCGATAAGTCTTTGCATCTACTGATTTACCTTTCAGATCTGCATCCAAACTTGTATTGGTGCTCATGGGAGTGCTGATTGCCTTAAGATTCTCCATTTGATATTTCTTCAATAATTCAGATATGTACTTTGCCTGGTTGATGAAGCATTCATCCTTGCTTTGGGTGATTTGTAGACCTAGAAAAAATTGAAGCTCAACCATTAGACTCATCTCAAATTATGTGGTCATCAAATTTGCAAATTCCTCACACATGCTTGGTTTAGTGGATCCAAAGACTATATCATCAACATAGATTTGAACCAGAATAATGTCATTATTTCTTACCTTGGTGAATAGGGTTTGGTCCACTTTACCTCTTGAATATCCTTTCTCAGTGAGGTATGAGCTGAGTCTATCATACCATGCTCGAGGTGCCTATTTGAGCCCATAGAGAGCTTTGTCTAATCTGTAAACATGGTCAGGGCAGTCTGTAGATTAAAAATCGGGGGGTTGTTCAAAAGCACCTCTTCTTTTATTAAACCATTAAGGAATGCACTTTTTACTTCTATTTGATGGAGTTTTATTCCATGACAACATGCATATGCAAGTAATAATCTAATAGCTTCTAATCTAGCTACTGGTGCAAAGGATTCTTCAAAATCAATGCCAAATTCTTGGTTATATCCTTGTGCTACCAGTCTTGCTTTATTTCTTATCACAATTCCATTTTCATTTTGTTTATTTCTAAAGACCCACTTAGTTCCAATTATTGAAAGTTCATTGGGTCTTGGCACAAGGTGCCACACTTTATTTCTTTTGAATTGATTTAATTCCTCATGCATTGCATTTATCCAGCAATCATCTTTCAGGGCTTCAGTTACATTTTTAGGTTCAATTTGAGATATAATAGCCAAATTATCCATTTCTTCAATTGTTCTAAAATGAGATCTAGTTCTGGTAGGGTCATGCAGATTACCAATAATGCTTGATAGAGGGTGGTCTCTTAACATTCTAACATTGGTCAGAGAGTTACCTTCATTAGCATCTGTATTACCTCTAGTGCTTGATTCTGCTAGATTCTCATTTGACCTTGGCTCTTCCTCTTGAGTATATTGTTCTTCTTTTTCTTCAAGAAACTCCCCATCATCTTTGTCCCTGCAAGATTGTTCATTTTCAGACCTGACATTCATTTCATCGAAGACAATATGTGGAGATTCTTCAACAGATTGAGTTTTGACATTTAGGACTCTATAGGCCCTAGAGTGATTTGAATATCCTAGAAATATGGGTGGTTCACTCTTAGGTTCAAATTTATCTAAGTCCCATTTGTGATTATTTTGAACAAAGCATTTAGATCCAAAAACTCTGAAATGTAGAACAGAGGGCTTCTTACCTTTCAACAATTCATATGGAGTCTTTTTGGACAGAGGTCTTACCATTGCCCGGTTTACAATGTAGCAAGCTGTGTTTACCGCCTCTGCCCAGAACTTCCTTGGGAGTTGTCCTTCGATCAACATTGTTCTAGCCATCTCGACAAGGGTTCTATTTCTTCTTTCCACCACTCCATTCTGTTCAGGAGTTCTTGGAGATGAGAACTTGTGAGATATTCCCATTGCCCTGTAAAAACCATCAAATTCTGAATTTTCAAATTATCCTCCATGATTTGACATGATAGATGAAATAGTATACTTACCATCCTGCTGAACTTTCCTGAAGAATGTCTGAAATTCTTCAAATGCATCATTCTTATGAGTTAAAAAGAATACCCAAGTAAACCTAGAAAAGTCATCTACCAAAACAAATCCATATTTATTTCCACTCAAGCTTGCTGTTCTAGTGGGTCCAAACAGATCCATGTAAACAAGTTCAAGAGGTCTAGAAGATTGATTTTCAATTCTGGATTTAAATGACTTCCTAGTATGCTTGCCTTGAGTGCATGCATTACAAATTTTGTCATTTTACTTAAATGAAACATCAGGCAGACCATTCACCATGCTGAATTTGGCTAACTTATGCATGACACTATAGCTAGCATGTCCTAGTCTACGATGCCATAGCCAAGCCAGCTCACTTTTATTCACAGCTAGACAAAGATTGTTATGAGCAGGATCATCTAAATCTACCATGTACATGTTATTTATTCTTTTTCCAGAGAATTTGACACTTTCAGACTGCTTTTCAATAATGGTGCATGCATGGGAATCAAACACAACTTTGTGCCCCCTATCACACAGTTGGCTTATACTAAGAAGATTGTATTCTAATCCTTCAACAAGTAACACATCATCAATAGAGTTCAGGGGAGTTTTGCCAACTTTACCTTTTCCAATTATTTTACTTTTATTGTTCCCCCCAAACGTGACATGTCATCCTTCTTTCTCAACTAGGAGACAGAATTTTACCTTATCGCCCGTCATGTGCCTTGAGCAGCCGCTGTCAAGGTACCACCTATTGTGTACAGCTGCAAGGCACTCCTGCAAATCACATCAAACAAGAGATTTTGGAACTCAAATACACTTGGGTCCCATCAGACCATATGATTGTGTCAAGTAAGACAACATACTTTTGGGAATCCAAATCTGTTGTTTTTAGGGTTTTTGAGATGTGGGAGTCATAGATTTGAAATTTTTCTGATTGGGTTGACGTACCCTTTGGAATGACCTTTTTGAACCATTTCTGTTGTTAGAGAAGTATGAAGTTTTATTCTTGTTTCCATTCCAATAGTTATTGTGACTCCAAGAAGCATTGGGGAACCTAGGATGAGAAGTTCTAGAGGAATATTAAATTCTTGAAGGGATGAAGGTTCGCTGCATAGACCCTATCACATGATTGCGTTGACTCATCCACCTAACCTTTCTGTCATATGGGTTCTGGTACATAGGGTGCGTCGATGCACTGTAGTGGCTGCGTCGACTCATTCTCATGTTTCTGAAAGAATACCCACCCGGGAAGGGTGTATGCGTTGACGCAGTATGGACACTGCGTTGACGCGGCCAATGGTTTGTTCTAGCATTATTTCTGTAGAACCCCTGGGACATGGGTTGAGTGGACACATGATACCCAGTGCGTTGACGCAACTGTCTTGTACCAGACCTATGACTCCCTAAATTTCTATAAGTCTGATGTTGGGTTGATGAACTAGGGTCTATAGGCTGACCTGATGGTTTACTTCTGAGCTTAGGCACATTCTTATGGTGATTGACATTTAAGGTAGTATTCATTTTCTCTTTGCCTTTTTCTTTTCTGATTTCATCTGTCTATTTTACTTCTTCTTGATTTTTCTCACAAGACTTCTTTTCAACCGTTCGGCTCTGCTCAGATGTACCTTGTTCAGAGACAAATGTTATAAATCTAGCTCCTAGATCCTTCTTCTTGGTTGGATCATAACCAAGTCCATCTTTTCCAAAATTACTTTTTATTCCCATGACAGCTTCAAGATTGTTTTTACCTTGTGTTAATTTCTCAAGAGAGGCTTGTTTACTTGAATTCTCATCTTCTAGTTTCTTCAAATTTTCTTGGAGTTCCTGATTTACTCCTTGAATGGCTTCATATTTTTCTTCAGCAATTTTTACATCACTCTCCAATTTTTGCATTATGAGTTTCAGTTCATCATGCACTTTCAAAAGAAATTCGTTTTCTCTCTTCATCTCTATTAATTTATCTCTACATTGGTCACTTTCATCAAGAGATTTTCTTAAACTAGTAATTTCAGCTTCTAGGCACCTGATTTTCTCATTCAATGAATTTTCTTGACTAGTCAGATTTTTCTTTTTCTTGAGTGATTTATTTTCTTTCTTAACATATTCATACTTATCTAACAATTCATTGAATTCTTCTTCCCAATCACTGCAAGAGAAGTTTTCGAAGGAAGAAGTTACCTCATCCTGCTCATCATCCTTAGCCATGAAGCACAGCTTAACATCACTCTCTTCTTCAGAAGTGCTTTCTTCTCCATCTTCATCTTTCTCCTCGTCACTCCACGTACTTATCATGGCCTTGGACTTTTTGTTTTTCCACCTTGGCTGAGCTTTCTTCATATTCTCTGGACATTCAGATTTGATATGTCCATGTTTCCTGCATTTATAACAAACAACCTTGTAAGATTTCTTTGAAATATTTGATTTGAATTTTGAACTCTTTCTTACCTCTGGTCTTCTGTTGTTTCTAAATTTATCTTCCTTCCTTAGAAACTTCCTGAATTTCCTAGTGAGAATTGCTATCTCACTTGAGTCATTATCTGAGGTAGATGACTGACTGTCATCTGAACTCTCCATGCTACTTGGTCCTGCCTTCAATGCAAGAGGCTTTTTCTTTTTCACATCCTCATCTGTCCTCTTGAGGTTCAGCTCATAAGCCATCAAAGATCCGATAAGCTCATCAGGGGTAGTGGTAGGAAGGTTCCTAGATTCCTCAACAACAGTGGCCTTGGTGTGCCAAATTGGAGTTAGGGATCTAAGAATTTTCCTGACCAGTTCATAATCAGTGTAAGCCTTTCCCAGACCTCTAAGATCATTCACTAATAGGGTTAGTCTAGCATACATTTCAGATCTATTTTCCTCTGGCTTCATTCGAAAAGCTTCATATTCTGAAATTAACATATTAGCTTTTGTCTCTCTTACCTCTGACGTACCTTCATAGATTACTTGAAGTCTGTCCCACAGTTCCTTGGCACTGGCACATGAGGATACTCGTGAAAACTCCATAGGATGCAATGAGCATTGCATGATGTTCATAGCTTGCCAATTGGCACTGGACTTCCGAATCTGCTCCTTCACCCACAGTTCTTCATCTCCTTCTAACTGATAGGGTCCCTTGCTCACGACTCTCAAAATCTCATGGTCTTGAGCTCTCAGAAATACCTGCATCCGATTTTTCCAGTAAGCATAGTTAGTGCCATCAAAGAAGGGTGGCCTATTCACAGCATACCCTTCAGGCATGAGCCCCTTGTTTTTCATTCCACTAAATCTCTCTGGGTTGTGAGACCCTTGACAAGAGAGCCAATCTATGATACCACGTGTTGGATTAGGTGGAAGGTCAAACTAGAGGGGAGGGGTGAATAGGTTGACCCTTTAAAAAATTAATGCAAGATCACACTCGCTTTAGCAAGTAGAAAGCTAATTAGAAGTTCAGTAAACAGACTGTATGAAGATCGTGCCTAATCAAACATCTAACGATAGGTGGATAATGTGTGAATATCTAACCACAACTGGAACACATATTTTTATGGTGGTTCGGTCTCCCTGTGGAGACCTACGTCCACCCCTCACTAAACCAGTGAGGATCCCTGCTGAGCTTTACAGCTTAGCTTCACCCAGGAACTACCTCCTCAAACAACGCTGAGCATTACAGCTTGGCTTAACCAGAGGAAAGATCTTCTAAACCACTGACGAATAGCTTGCAGGCAAACATGCCCAAACACCCTTGATCGAAGCACAATCCACTGTATCAAACCCCTCCCTCTACTCAAGCCAGTACGAGGGAGAAACAATGTAACAGAGTTCAAATTGAAAAGACAAACAATAAACGAAATCACTCAGTAATGAAGGAGCAATCTCAGATCTGTGAGGCCGCCGGATCTCAGGCTTGAATTCAGAAATCTAGGAGAAAAAGCTTCAACGATCAGCTAATCTTCTCCTTCTGAAATGTAGATGAACTTGCAATAGATCACAGCTCCTAGATCTCCTCAGGTCTTCAGCAGATCGCCATCAGGAAGACGATGAACTCCCCAGTTCTTCTCGTGAGCTTCTCTTGCTTAGCCTAATCTGCAGCAACTTTGAAATCTCCAAAAGCCTTCTTTAATATTCAGGTTCTCGCGCTCACTTCCAGATCCATGTAATGTATACATCTAGTGGGCCCCAACCAAATTTTCTGGTTAGCCCACTGATTGATCTCTTCAGAGCATTCTGGAATCGTGAATGAAAACGAGATCGAGACACTTTTTGGCTGATGTGGCCTTTGACGTCACTAATGACTGGGGTCCACCCAACTAATTTTATGAAAGATTTCAGATGGCGTCAACCCATGGTGACCAAGGGGTTTACGCGGCCTTGAACTGTCTACAAGGCTTTAAGTTCGTAGGTGGATGCGTTGACGCATTGGGTTACTGCGTCAACCCACTTAGCTAACCCAGAGCCAATTTCATCTCAGAGTGAACTGCTGCGTTGACGCTATCATGCTGTAGCGTTGACGCACTGGGGTATTCCAGTGAACCATAATTCTGCCTTTTGAACTGCTGCGTCGACGCTGCTCTACTGTGGCGTTGACGCAGTGAAGTAGATCTGTGAGTGCCTCTGCTTCTTAAGCTGATGCGTCGACGCTGCAATAGTGTGGCGTTGACGCACTGAGATTATATCAGTGACTTATGATTTTGCCTCTTCAACTGATGCGTGGACGCCTTGAACTCACAGCGTCGACCCTGTTCCTTTCTTGCATCAAAAATGAACCAAATGCATGCGTTACTGAATCAAGATTTAGTTCAACATTTTAAGTTGAATTCAACATACACATCTCATAGTTGTCATCATCAAAACCAGGGGCACAACAGGACTAGGTGTTTATGAAATCATGAATGAAAAAGACCCGATCGATGATGAGGACAGCAACGTAGATGACACTGTCGATCTGTATGCGCAGGGATTAAAGAGATTCGACAAGCCATCGTCGGCAGCGGATGAACCTACAAAGGAAATACATTTAGGAACTGAAGAAGACCCCAGGCCCATTATCATTGCCGCTAATCTCCCTCCAGAGGTAGAAGAAGATTTAATCACGGTTCTAAGGGAGTATAGCGATTCTTTTGCCTGGTCTTACGAGGACACGCCAAGTCTTGACCCCTCTTTAGTGGAACATCGACTCGTGCTTAAACCAGGGGCAACACCCGTGAAACAGAGATCAAGAAGATTTCACCCCCACATGGCCTTGAGAATTAAGGAAGAGGTCGATAAATTGTAAGACCAAGTTTGTCAGAGTTGTCTTATATCCTCAGTGGGTGGTGAACATAGTCCATGTTATCAAGAAGGACGGAAAGGTGCGCATTTGCATTGATTTCAGGGATCTTAATAAAGCATGTCCCAAAGATGATTTTCCACTGCCTCACATAGATGTTTTGGTGGATAATACCACCGGGTATGAAGCATTGTCATTTATGGATGGTTATTCAGGATATAACTAGATCCGTCTCGCTCCTGAAGATCAAGAGAAAATCTCCTTCACCACGCCCTGCGGAACATATTGCTATGTGGTTATGCCATTCGAATTGAAGAATGTAGGCGCCACTTATCAAAGGGCGATGATGGCTATATTCCATGATATGATCCATGTCTATATGGAAGCTTAGGTGGATGACATTTTGGTGAAGTCAAGAACCAAAGAAGAACACCCCTCTATTCTGGCTAAGGTTCTACAAAGAGCTAGGGAGTACCAATTGAAAATGAATCTAAAGAAATGTGTTTTTGGAGTCTCTTCAGGGAAATTGCTAGGCTTCATAGTCAGCAAACGGGGGATTTAGATCGATCCTTACAAAGTGAAGGCCGTCATGGAAATGCCTCCGTCTAAAAACATCACGGAGCTTCGAGGACTGATTGGCCGGTTGTAATTCATTAGAAGATTCATATCCCAACATTCTCAGAGGTGCCGCCCGTTTTATGAATTGTTAAAGGTAGGGGTCAAATTTGAATGGAATGAAGATTGCCAAAAGGCCTATGAGTATTTTAAGGAATATTTGACCAATCCCCCGGTTTTGCAACCTCCTATCCCTGGGAAACCTTGATCCTATACATTTTTATCATTAAGGACTCCTTAGGGGTGGTTTTAGCACAAGTAGATGATGAAGGTGAAGAGCGGGCAGCTTATTACCTCTCCAGGTTGTTCAACCCGGCGGAGACCAAATACACTGCTATGGAGAAGACTTGTGCCGCCTTAGTGTAGGTAGCTCAAAAACTCAAACACTATTTTATAGCCTACCCAGTCAGGTTGATCTCTAGAATGGACCTGATCTGCTATCTCTTAGAAAAGCCCGTCCTTTCTAGTAGGTTAGCTTGCTGGCAGAGCTTCCTTTCTCAGTTCGATATCACATTCGTTGTTCAGAAGGCAATCAACGGATATGCCATCGCTGAGCATCTTGCCCATCTTCCCATCCCCTGCACGGACTCTATTCAGGATGATTTCCCCGATGAGCATCTATCTGTTCTTACCCATCATCCCTTTTGGTCTCTGTACTTCGATGGTGCGCTCAACTCCCAAGGCCGAGGGATAGGCGCTGTTCTCCTCACTCCGGAAGGGGTGACGATTCCTTTTGCTTATCAGCTCCGCTTTCCTGCTACCAACAACATCGCTGAGTATGAGGCTCTCCTGGCCGGGTTGAAGCACGCCTACCCTCTTAGGTGCGCGCTATTTAAACATTATAAGAGATTCTCAGCTCGTCCTGCGGCAAGTTCTGTCCACTTACCGCACTCATGACCCGAAGCTCAAGCCATATCAAGATTTGGTCACTCTCTTGGCTAGGCAATTCCGTAAGTTGATCTACATCCATACTCCTCAGTCTCAGAACATTCTTGCCGATGCGCTGGCATCACTCGCTTCCTCTTTGTCTTTCCCTCTTAGTCAGAGCACTGAGACTATCATCATCCAGAGATTAGATGCTCCCTCTCTTCAGGATCCTTGGTATCACAACCTTAGGAAGACTGCGGAGGCTAGAGCTGAGAGGGAAGATGTGAAGGAAGTATCTTTAACAGAATTAGATGAGATCTTGGAGGAAGAAGAATTGACGTGGTATCATGAGATTGAGCTGTATTGCAAAGATGGATCGTTCCCTGAAGGGGCAAATGCCGAGCAGCGTAAGGCTATTAGAAGAGCCGCCTCAAGGTACACTATAATTGTTGGAGAATTGTACAGGCGCGCTCTCAATGGAATGCTCATGAGATGCTTAGATGATGATGAAGCTTGGAAGGTGGCTGAAGCAGCCCACTCTAGTGAGTGTGGAGATCATATCAATGGCCAGGCTCTAGCGAAGAAGATCCTTAGGCAGGGTTACTATTGGCCCACTCTAGAAGAAGATTGCTCCCTCTATGTCCGGAGGTGTCTTAAATGCCAACTCCACGCTAACAAAATCTACGCTCCTGCTTCATCTCTACATCCCCTCTCTACTCCTGGGCCATTCTCTATGTGGGCTTTCGACATTATTAGCCCGCTCGGTGATCCCAAATCTGAAACCAAGAAGAAATCCTTCATCCTTACCGCCACTGAGTACTTCACCAAGTGGGCCGAAGCGGAAGCGTACGCAGATATCAAAGCAACAATGGTGTGCCGCTTCATCATGAAGAATATCATCTCGCGGTTCGGAGTGCCAAGCAGCATCGTCACCGACAACGGACCCCAATTCATCTCTCAAGAGCTCAAGGACCTATGTAAGAAGTTCAATATTGCATTACATCATTCATCACCATATTATCCTCAAGGCAACGGCCAAGCCGAGGTCACTAATAAAACCCTTCTTAAAATCATAAAGAAAACATGTGAATCCCACAAATTTTCTGATTGGCCTGAACGGTTACTGGAAGCTCTTTGGGCTTACCGCACCTCTGTCCGTACTCCCACGGGGCAAACCCTCTATGCTCTTACTTACGTGATGGAGGCGGTGCTCCTGTATCATATCTTAGTCCCTCCCTAAGGGTACAGCTCGATAAGGAACTTAATCTCGATGAACGTCGAGAGGCGTTGCTCATCCAGCTAAAACTCGTAGATGAGAAGAGGATGAATGCGGCCGATCACGTGTCTGTTCATCAAAAGAGAGTTTCACGTCATTTTCAAAAGAAGGTAATCGAGCGTAAATTTCAAATAGGATATATGGTTTTAAAACGTAAATTCATTCGGTCTGGAGGTCTGTGGACATCAAAACATGTCGATGAGGATCATACGGCATGCACGTCTCGACATTCGAGAGCAAGCCGAAGATGGAAATGCCGAACAAACCTCATGCCTCGCCCGATCAGGACGAGAACTCACTTGGTGGTCCGCTACCCACTAAGGAAGCCCCCTAAGCAGAAGATACAACTACAACGCTCCGACCGGCCATGCCGAGAGCTGAATCAGAGAAAAGTCGGGAACTCCGACACAGTCTCGGCATGCACCGGAAGTCACGCAAAGTCTGGGACCGAGTCCCGGAGGCTACGAGCAGAATATTACGGAGGTCATACATCCCAACCGAACATTCCAAGAATGCCAACATTCATATAAACGGCCTCGACCTTGAAAAGAATCCATTCGGTGCTTAAATCGGCACGATATGCACTTAAAACGGCGCCATCCCCATACACTATTAAAATCGGCGCGCCCCCCCTTGTGCACGACTTACCCGGCGCGCCCATTTGAAAGAAATGCCTCCTTTTACACCCTATTACGGCGCCACTAAGACCGGCGCGCCATTTCTCATCTCCCCCCTTGGCAAGGGGTTAAATCGGCGCGCCTCCCCCGCCACGCCGTTTAACAACACAACTTTGCACATTTTAAAAGCTTCTCCTTCAAATGTTAAAACGGCGTGGCCCTTCGATGCTTAATCCGGTGCGCCTTTTTACACCCACTAGTGACGTTTCATCGGCGCGACTACCTTCCCTCGCGCCATTTTAACTCGACGGCCATCCCATCCGCCAGCCGATACTCTGTTCGGCATAAATGAGATGCACAGAGGACATTCAATGCCCATGACTCTGCTTCTACCTTCGTTCGACAGCACACAAGCAACAGCAGCAAGGCAAGCTCCGACAAATCTCTGAGCATCCCATCCTCGGACGAGCAGCAGTGTACGAGACGAATGAACAGCGTCCAGCACAGCGAGTCAACTCCTGAATTCGTTGCGGACGAGGTGGAATTGGCAGGGACGCTCCCAGGCTGGCTGATATATATATAGGGCAGCATTGTGAAGCAAAGGGGGGAGGATGATCAAGAGAATAAGGGAACAGAAGAAGAGAGAAGAGAAAAGAGGGTCTCGGCAGTGTGCAGGAAGAGAAGAGAGAAGGGAGGAGAAGGAGTTACTGGCATCCGAGAGCTCCACGGTTCTAGGCTGAAGAAAAGAGAAAGAGGTAGGGGGCGAGAGTGAGAGGTGAGTCGGAGGGGGAGAAGCCAATGCTTCCCTCTCCCTCCTCCGTCTAATGCTTCTCTCTTTCTCTCCATCGAATGTATTTTCCTTTTTTGTTTGTAACGCCTTCTCTTCTATTTTATCTGTACCAAGTTTCCTTCCCCGTTGTGTGGGTGAATAAAAGAAGAAAAGCTATTCTTGCAACTCTTGTGTTCTCCGTTCCATTCCCTGCTCCGTTTGCTCATTCTCCAATCATCCTGGGCCCTTGAGGGCTGCCTTTCCATGGCATGACCCAAAAAGGTATCCACCGCCGGATGAACATTTATGGCCCTTGTGGCCAATACATGTCCCTATTGAAGATTCCTCACCCGTGAGTTGTGGTCGTTCTTGTAGGCTGGCCCTCGAACGTTCCATACTCACATCTGGGTTCGGACCGCCGTGAGGCTACTCCGATTTTTGAGAGTCTACCCCGGAGCAATCCGATTGGTGGCTTTCCTTCATCTCTGGCAAGTCCCGGTCTAGGGGAGGTGCTGCCCGATTTTTGCCAAGGCTAAGAGCGCCCAACAACTAGTGAACGAGTCGAACTGATGAAGAACAAACTGAGGACTTTGTGAGCAACTGTTGGAGTAAAACACTTAGACGTTCATACTGTTTTCCTCATAACAAGCGATTAAAATGGTTAAAGCTCTTAAAACCTCCTCATTACCAGCTTGATCTATCAACAGAGCGAGCAAATCAAACTTTGAATCAACCTACGGGTGAAAGGAAAAGAAAACACAGTAAATAGAGCCTCAAAACGACATCCATATAGCTATCCCGGCGCGAGTTAAACGGCGCGGCCACTATTCCACCACGCCGCTTCAACCCTCCTCACAAAAAATCTCCCCATCTCTTTCTCTAAATGCTAAACGGCGCGCCCTCCCATTTCTCCCCCACTGAACATTAAAACGGCGCCCCCCCCATTTCTCCCCCATGGAACATTAAAACGGCGCGCTCTCTCTCCTTTGCCAACCTCAAAACGGCACCCCTATACCCGGCGCACCCTCCCCCCTTGTCTACCTGTTAAGACCCTAAATCGGTGCCATCATCTTCCTTCCCATATCTGACGCGCCTCCTTAACAAAAAAAGGGATAAATGGCTAGTAAAAAAAAGGGAATAGAAAGGTTCAAAAGGGAAATACAAGAGATCAATGCCATTAATAAAAGAATGAATGAAAGGAGCTCCATCACCCGCGCCTTAATTGAATTTTTGTTCCGGGGGCGCTGCCCCCTTGACCCCCGCGACCTGACCGGGCAGGTCGAACCCCGCGACCTGACCGCGCAGGTCGATCCGCGTGTGAGGGCGCACGTTAGTAAGCTCGGGCTATGCACTTAATAATTCACTCCCTCGGACTGGGTGCAAAGAGAAAACCGACGACGCCTTATGGTATCGGACGTGGTTTACGGAATTTCCGACATGGCCACAGTTCGAAATCATCTCCGGCCAACAGTCTATCAACTTGACCCATTTCTACCGAGATCCAATCCATTATTCTCATTAAACTTGCCTTGTTCGTGGCAGACATTCACGCGGTTTTGTCACCGTCTTTTATCTTACAAGCATGGAGCTTCGTCCGAACATGAAGTGGCCCATGAGTGGCCGACATAGTCTGAACATTCACGTCCCGAGACGGGTTTCTAGCATAGTTCATCTTTCACTATCCTCCTGCATTATTAGTATTCTCTTTAGGCCGTAGGGCCCTTATTCCCGGCAATCAATCAAGGGTGTTCCCCCGTATGGGGGATGTAAATAACGCCGTGACCTTTATGGCGCGGCGGGTTTCGGTCCCGACACGAACTACACAATTATCTGATTAGTCAGATCGAGTGCACCATGGGCTTCCACGAAGCCCGAATAAATCGTCACTTTGTGACTGGCACGCCCTCGCACTAAATAGAAGAATTAACCCCGACCAACAAACGAACGGATCCCCCCTCCGAATTTTAGTGCGTCCACAAGTCTGGCACGCCCGGTGGGACTGAAATCACCCTTCATCTCTTTTCCGGGACTAAGGGCCCTATGGCCCCTTTCATGTAATGCTAATTGTTTGATTTGCAAATACAGGTTGCATTTCGGACACCAGGATGGCCCCCACGTTCGGCCAACAGGCGATCGAGAGCCATGTTCGGAACGGCTACTTGGCCGTCCCCCTCAGCTTCGGGAGCTTCCCTCCCGCGATAGGCTTCCCCAACTTCCTTGGGGTAGCCTTCACGAACCTGCTGGACGTGGAAGCGTTTGACAGGACTGAAAGCAACGCTCCCATCCAGGGGGCCGCCAAAGCTGCTGTCGTCCGATCGATGGTCGAGACTTCCAAGACCGTCCCGACTAGGACGCTGAGCTGCAACGTGCACCACGTGCACCAAACTGCCGGCCCTTCTCACCCAGGGTCGGCCTCTCACCAAAGGAGGCTCCGAAGGAGCCATGCCACAACATCATACCGAGGCCGGTTCTCCAGCACCGGCAAGTCGGCTGTCATCGGGACTTTCCGGGTGCATCTTAACGGACAGCGTTCCGAGGTGATCCCGGATCGCATTGTACCCGCCGTACCAGTGCGCAACTCTTTTCAGGCACTGGAGAAGATGAAGGGTAGGATGACGCCCGCCATTCAGGCCCCAGCGCCGCAGCATCAGTCGGCCTCCCGGCCCACCAAATGTAAGCAAGTTTGGGTTCCCAAGGGGTCCCGGTTCACCTCACCAGCCCAGGCGAGGCCCAGCGCCTTCCGCCCGACAAGGGCACAACAAGGAGATCGGGTCAAGACATCGGCCCCCGTCTACCAGACGACATTAACTACACCGGCCCCACCGGACAACATCCACCGTCGACACTATCGACGCCACTATCAGGCTGCCCGTGTGGAGCCTGTAACCCACATGCCCGTTGCTGCCAACAGGGCGACATCATCAGCTTCTCCTCCTGACCAGGACTGGGAAGGAGTGGAGCAAGCCATGAAGAACTACTTGTGGGGCCCGGGGAGCACTCCCCTGGGTCACCAGAGATTACTGGAGGTAGTAGCCTCTGCCTTTGAAGAAGAAGAGACTCGGCCAGTGCCCACTGCCGAGTCAAGAAACTACTCTGAGGAGCATTATCAGTCCCCGGCAAGGGAAGAAGTGAAGCCGCGGAGAGCAGTCTTTGACAGATTGGTCTTTCCAGGTAGGCCATCGAGAAGAACAACAAGAAGAGGCAGAGACCTAAGAGTTTATACCTGCAATATGGCAGGGGTATCTGGCCGGTATGGGGCTCTACCAACCGAGCCCGAAGAAGTAGCCAGGCTTGCCACAAGGCCATGACCTCTTACCAGAAGAGGGAAAGCGGCAGCTGAAAGGACACAAGTCCACACTGGAGGAGCTAACTATGAGGAACCTTCAACATCCTTGGCTGCCAATGTTATTACAGAAGGCACGGCGGGAGGACCATCCACTTCATCCGAAGAGGTGCCGATCGAAGAAAGGGGGGGCACCCCTAGCCTTCCCATGAATGACCCCGCGGTATTGCACATGATGCAACAATATCAACGGGAGATCGAATTGTTGAAGAAACAACTGACTGAAAGAGCCACTCAGCCCTCAACATCCGGGCAGACTGAAGCATTACCAGAGACCCCTGGGGGCAACGGGCAGGCCTCGGAAGCTTCTCCACAGGCGACGGTGTCTCCCCCAATACCTACCTACACTGGAGGCGTACCCCTGCATCAGCCACAACATGTCACACCGGCCCCGCGACCGAACCTGCCATTCCAAGGGTCCACTATTGCACCTCAGGCGACAGTGTTAACAACACCGCTGATGCAACCGGCCCATTTCTATCCAAACCCGGTTGACCCGGCAACAGTAAGCAGACTAATGCTTGAACAAATGATAGATATGAAGCTAGCGGAGAGGAGCTATGGTGATCACACGCCATTCGACGTATACCAGGTACCTCACCCGGCACACTATGCTGCCAAGAGGCTACCGGTCGGCATTACCAAGCCGCCGAAGTTTGAGAAATTTAATGGGCAAGGGTCTCCCAGGGAGCACATTGCCTATTATGTGAATGTTATGGGGGATCTAGCTGCGGATGAAGCTTATCTTCTCAAGTTCTTTGGCTCGACACTTACCGGGCTCGCTTTCGAGTGGTATTCGAGCTTGCTCGCCGGGTCCATTGCAGACTGGCCTGATATGCAGAAGAAATTCAAGGATAGATTCTACATAGCTGAGCGGGAGGTGACCGTGGCAGAGCTTTACGCCACGAGACAGAGAAATGAGGAGTCGGCACTCGACTACATAAAGAGATGGAGGAACCTCAGCATGAGGTGCAAACGCCCCCTGCATCAGGAGGACGCAGTGCAGATCTGTAAACAGAATATGAAGAAGGAGATCCTTGAGAGGATGATCGGTGCTGAGGTGAGGTCGTTCGACCGTCTGAACAATATAGTGGCAGAGATCGAAGCATTCCTTGCTCGATACTCTTCTGCTCCAGCTGCATCAAGTCAGAGGGTCCGGCAGGCCGAGAAGAGGCCAACACCGCCAGAAGTTCATACACTGGACTTCGAAGCTTTCGAGTAACATAAAGAGAAAGCCAAAGAGATGGCCAACACCTCCACTGAACAGCGGGAAGGTCCCTCCCTACGGGAGAAGATGAGGAACAAATTGTATTCCTTTCCTCGAGACAAAGCCCGAGTCTTATTTGAATGGGCCACCAGGTACAACAAGATCACATTACCAGATCCAAAGAGGCCTGGTGACTTGAAGGAGAAGGATGATCCTCATTTTTGCCCATACCATCAGATGCTTGGGCATACCATTGAGGATTGCTACATCTTCAAGGATGTCATTGAGTCCTTGATCAAGAAGGGAGAGCTGGACATGGGGGAGCTCAGAGTGGATCCTCCGCAGCCGCATGAGATGCCGAGCCTTGGCACCACTGTCAACATGGTATCTTTATACCAACAGCTGCCTGAAGAATGGGCGGAGTCCAGTACGCAGGCCACTTATCAAGCCTTCGTCATGGCGCCAGCTCATGATCAAGGAGGTTGGCAAGCCGCGCCAACGAAGAATAGAAGAAGAAGACAAGCTCCTCGGCCCACTCCAGAGGTTCGCATAAGGGGTGTTACATCCCGACCAGCACCGCCACCAGTGACACCTGTTTTGCATGACACAGCCCCCTGGCTCGTTATGAGACGGCCCACTCACAACAAGAAGAAACACATCCCGATGCGGGTGCACAAGGAAACCAGCCCTGTGGTTGAAAGACTCCAGGCTATTATTGATGGGCTTGAAGATTATGAACAGCCCGAGATCCAGCCTATGGAGTTGAAGGAGTATGTCCCTTGGGAGGAGTTCGAGTCACTCGAACTAGCTCCAGAAGCGGAAGCCGAGACGAAAGAAGAGCCTCTCTTATGGGGTGAGCTTCCCCAAGAGCAGTTGCCAGCCACTGAAGAGAAAAAGAAAAAGAAGAAGAGAAGACCTAGAAACAAGAAGAAGAGTGGGGTGGTCCTCGCTTGCAACACCCTCTCAACATTATTTGACACAGCCCTCTCCCTGAGAGAGGAAGAGCAAGAAGTGCCCGTCGAGCCGTCAGAGGTGAATCAAGCTGAAGCATCCACCTCCCAACATGCCACCAGGTCGGGAAGGAAGTGGGGACGCCCTCCTCAGGCCAACCACAACATCCTGCTTAGGGGAGAACAACCATATCACATCCCCGAGCCTAGGGTCCAAGGCCTGGAGATCCCCCCTCCATCGAGCCTCTACCCCGGAGAACCAAGTGGCCAGAGTGCCCCGTCATTCATTGAATTTCTTACAACTCAGAGGGGAGGACAGTCATGCCCCCGCGAGTCCCGGCAGACCCAAGGGGCAGGCAGCCCCTCGGCTCCGTTTGTAGCAATCCCTCCTCGGCCAGGGGAAGAGCCCGACAACATCCCAAATCTAGACAAGTTCTTGCAAGAAAAGGAAGTGACCCAGCAGGCCCCACAAGCTCAAGCGGCATCCGACCCAGTGGAGGAGGCACCCGTTGAGCAGACTCCCCAGGCCCAGACTGGGGGCAGGCGCAGTAGAGCCGAAGAAATGAAGTTGCTCGAAGTCCGAGCTAGTAACAGAATAGTCAAACACCTGAAGAAGATCCCAGCCAGGTTTACCGTCTGGGAAATCCTATCCTTAGATGAAGAAACACGGCAAGCTGTCATCGCCGCACTCCAGACACCAGCATATGTTGAAGCCTGCCTTGCAGAAATGTCACCTGAGGTACCTGTGGCCTTCACTGAAGAGGACATGCTTTTACCAACCTGCAGTCACAACATGCCACTCTACATGAAGGGGCAGCTGAATGGGCATCCCATCAACAGAGTCTTGATCGACCCTGGGGCAGCAGTGAACATACTCCCCTATCGGGTGTATCAGAAGCATTACTTTGACGTACACCTGGTCGAGGTCAGGAACGTCAAGATTGCCGGCTTCAACCAGAAGTGCGAAGTCCCTATGGGGGTCGCAGAGTTCAACCTCTCCCTCGGTGACTTCACCACCAAGGTCTAATTCCATGTGATCAACTCCAACACCTCTTACAAGGCGTTGCTCGGCCGACCTTGGCTACATCAGAATAGGGTGGTACCATCCACTCTGCACCAATGCATCAAGTACCCCGGCAACGGGAAAGAGGAGAGAATCTTCGCCGACCTCCATCCTTTCGAAGTGTTCGAATGTCACTTGTCGGATGCTAATCTTTATTTGGAAAAGCCGAAGCAAGCCTCCCAAGCTACTCAAGACAAAGGAAAGAAAAAGGCAGAGCTTGATAGCTGGTTCCCTCCACCACCACCTGGCTACGTGGCTCCCCCTCAGGTGTCATTCGTTTCTGAAGCAGAAGGGGTATTCCGGGCCACCTACCTTCCCATCTACCCTACACCGGCAACACCATACCTTGAAGACTTGCTGGAAGACATCAGGGTCCCTCCCGGGATCATCAAGCCTCTTGCAGAAGCTGACTGCCAGGTGGCTGAACCGTTAAGGACCTTCGAGGTGGCCAACCCCGAGGGTCTGCCTACCATCTTTTATGTGGCCAAGGAGCACCCGGTCAGGGGGGATGATGATTGTAGACTCCCCGAGGAGCTGCACGACCCACTCGTCCCAATAATGGGACTTCCTGACACAGCCGGTCCTGTGGTCAAGATGGCCAGAAAGCAAGGGATCCCCTTCTGCCAGCTCTCCAGTCGGAAAGAAATGTTCAAGGAAATGTGGAACCCGCCAAACCTGGACCGGCGGTTGTTGCAAATCACCCGGCATCCAGGATTGGGCTTTTCACTAGAAGATTCCTATGAAGCTGATGTGATATCAGTCTCGGCTCCAGGCGGCAATAGCCACACAGGCACTACAGGCCCATGGCAGGTTGAAGGCCGTCAGCATCTTATGCCTTTGGCCAACAAAGAACAAGATGAAGAAATATTCCTATGGAATCCACCTCCCTGCAGGAATAAGGGGAAGACCCCGTCCTCCTCCAGGGGACCAATCCCGAATGACCACAGCAGCGGGGTGCCATCGCCCTCGTCTGACACTGACCCAAAGGATGGGGAAGCGGGCCGAGCTCTGAACCTCACTCGGTGCAACTCTACCCTACTCGCCCTATACTGTAGGCAACAGCGAGAGATCGAAATGCTGAAGGTTCGCTTGGCCGAAATGACTGTACTCATTAGAGGCATCCTCTATCGACAAAGCATCGGCGCACACCGGTCCCCGAACACCGTCCCAAACGCCCCCGGGCACCTGAAAAGGGAGGCTAGGGATGTAGCTGCTTCCCTGGTCAGGCGATCAGTCGAGCGAAGCCCCGCGCTACGGGAGAAGATGCAAAGACCCTACTCTTTCCCAAGGAATAAAACCCGAGGAATTTTTGAATGGGCCTGCTACTATGGCAAGGTCTCCCTCCCACGGTCAAAGAGGCCGCAAGATGCCCGCAAAAGCGGTGACCCCTCGTTCTGCCCCTATCACCAAATATTGGGCCACTCCATCGAAGACTGCTACGTCTTCAAGGACATTGCTCAAGACCTGATTGAGAGAGATGAGCTCAGAATGGGAGATTATGTGGTCGCTCCGCCATGCCCCCATGTGGCAGGCGGCCATGAAAGAAATGTTTACATGGTGTCAGTTCAGCACCAGATTTTTAAAGATGCAGCTGAGAATGGGCAACCCCAGCCACCAGCAGAGCAGCAGCCCCCAGTATGGCAATCAATCACCTTAGCCCCTGCAAGAGCCATTTATGACAATTACAAAGAAGGTCCCGAAGAAGTCCTTTACTTCTCCACACAAGAGAGCCCCCCAGAGCCGCACACAGCAAGCCTAATAGAGGGGGAAACAAGCAAAGCCTCGTTACCTAATGAGGCAGAGCAGGAAAACACCTATGGTGTCCTTGAAGCAGAAGATGGTGAAGACAAGGATTTCATTGACCTGCTACCAGCGCCTCCAGAATTTGAAGATGGCGGCCAGGCCACAGTGGATGAGCTCATTGAAATTAATCTAGGCACAGAAAGTGACCCCGGGCCGACCTTTCTGAGTGCCCTTCTTCCTCCACAGGAGAGGGGACAATATGTCAAGTTGCTGCAAGAATTCCGGGACTGTTTCGCTTGGAACTACAAAGAGATGCCCGGTCTGAGCCCCGGCGTGACTCAACATATTCTGGCTATTGATCTGAAGGTGGAGCCGGTGAAGCAGCCCCCCAGGCGTATGAGGCCGGAGCTGATAAAACTAATTTGTAAAGAAGTCGACAAGCTCATAGATGTCGATTTTGTAGCTGAAAACCAATACACTACTTGGTTGGCCAACATTGTGCCGGTGAAGAAGAAGAATGGACAGATCAGGATCTGCGTGGACTTTCGCGACATGAATAAAGCTTGCCCAAAGGATGACTTTCCGGTGCCCGTCACTGAAGTGATGATTGATGCAACTACCGGCCATGAGGCCTTGTCTTTCATGGACGGATCGTCCGGCTATAATCAGATATGGATAGCTGAACATGACCGAATTCATACGGCCTTCCGGTCACCTAAAGGGATATTCCACTACAAAAGGATGCCCTTCGGCCTCAAGAACGCTGGCGCCACTTACCAGCGGGCGATGACCAAGATATTCGACGAACTGCTATATAGAAAAGTCGAATGCTACATCGACGATCTGGTCGTCAAGACAAAGAAAAGGGGGGATCACCTGAATGACCTTAGAGTCATCTTTGAGAGACTCCGGCAGTACGAACTGAAAATGAACCCAATGAAGTGTGCCTTCGGCGTCTCTAGTGGAAAGTTTCTCGGCTTCATTATTCGATATAGGGGGATCGAGATCGACCCCTTTAAAATAAAAGCCATTCAGGAGCTACCTCCTCCGGAGAATTTGGGAGAGTTAAGGTCCCTGCAAGGTCGGCTAGCCTACATCCGAAGATTTATCTCCAATTTGTCGGGGCGCTGTCAACCATTCCACAAATTAATGATGAAGAATGCACCTTTCAACTGGAACCATGAATGTCAGAAGGCCTTTGATCGGCTGAAGGATTACTTAAAGACCCCGCCTGTGCTGGGGGCACCTGTCAAGGGGAGGCCGCTTATTCTATATATAGCTGCCACTGAATGTTCACTGGGGGCAATGCTCGCCCAGAACAATGATGAGGGGAAGGAGCAAGCTCTTTATTACCTTAGCCGAAGACTAATGGGGGCAGAAGCAAAATATACCCCGATTGAGAAGGTTTGTCTCACCTTGGTCTTCGCAGTCAAGAAGTTGAGGCATTACATGCTCTCGCATGAAGTGAGCTTAATCTCTAAGGCCGACCCAGTCAAGCACATTCTCTCCCAGCCAGTCCTGAAGGGACGTCTCGGCAAGTGGGCTGTACTGTTAATGGAATTTGACATCATCTACGTGCCTCAGAAGGCCGTTAAGGGTCAAGCCATGGCCGATTTCTTTGCAGCACACCCTGTGCCTGAAGATTCCCCGCTGGCCACGGAGTTGCCTGAAGATGAAACACTGGAGATGGACCAAGCCCAACTGATCGCCTGGCAGCTGCACTTTGATGGAGCTTCGAGAACAGAAACAACCCCGTCTGGGCACACAAAAGTACGGGCCGGGGCCGGCATCGTCCTTAAATCCCCTGAGGGAGAAGTATTGCACACATCCTGCTCCATTAGCAAGCCCTGTACAAATAATGAGGCAGAATATGAAGCTCTGATCATTGGTCTTCAAGTCGCTTTACAGATGGAGATTAAAATATTACATGTGTTTGGCGATTCATTGCTGGTCGTCAAGCAAGTCCAGGGACAGTTTGACGTCCGAAAGCCCGAGTTACTCCCTTACTACACTAAGGCGAAACGGCTCATGCAGCAGTTCTACCTCATTGAGATAGGCCACGTTGCCAGAGGAGAGAATGCACAAGCTGATGCACTGGAAAAATTGGCGAGTTCATTGGCAGTCCCGCCAGATGGATCCCTCAGCATTCGGGTGGTGAATCAACGCCAAGTGCCTAGCATGATAGAAGGGCCAGGAGAAGAAGAACTCAAGGTCATCACAGCGGAAGCCATTAGCCCGCCCGACTGGAGAGAACCCCTTTTGTAGTGGTTTAAATATCAGCAACTGCCCAGGCAAAGGGAAGAGAAGATCAAGTTAATCAGAACAAAGGACTCTTACGAGGTCCGAAACAGGATCCTATTCCGAATTATGGCAGACGCCAAACGGAAGGTGCTCCTCCGATGTTTATCCACTGAAGAAGCTTGGAAGGTCATGAAGGAGGTTCATGCTGGAGCAACTGATGCACATCAGGCAGGACCGAAAATGAAGATTGAAATAAAGAAGCTCGGCTACTATTGGCCGACAATGTTCGACGACTGCTGCAAGTATGCCAAGTCTTGTCAAAAATGCCAAGAGCACGCGACGGTACCCAGGAGACCGCCCGTGCCCTTGCATCCAACACTGCCCAGCTGGCCCTTTGCCCAATGGGGAACAGACGTTGTGGGTCCACTACCCGCATCATCAGCTGGGTGCAAGTACATCTTGGCCGCAACTGATTACTTCTCCCGCTGGGCGGAGGCTATTGCTTTGAAAGAAGTGACCGGGGAGATCGTCACCAGATTTGTCCGTCGCAACATCATATTCCGGTTTGGCACTCCGAACCGAATTATCTCAGACAATGGAAGTCACTTTCGCAACCAGAGGGTCTACCGGCTGGCAGAAAAGTACAAGATCGATTGGAGGATGTCGACCCCCTACAACCCACAGGCCAATGGCTTGGCTGAAGCTTTCAATAAGGCTCTTTGCACTCTCCTGTCCAAAATTGTTAGTTCTAACAAGAGGGACTGGGAAGAGAAAATGTACGAGGCCCTGTGGGCGTATCGAACTGTGTGCAAAACTCCAACAGGTTGTTCACCCTTTTCCCTGGTATATGGCTCAGAGGCAATTGTCCCTATCGAGCTGGAAATACCCTCCCTCCGAGTCGCAGTCCAACACGGGTTGGTCAGGGAAGAGCAGACAAATGTCGAGCGAAGGCTCGAAGAGCTCTCCAACTTGGAGGGGAAATGGCTCCAAGCCCAGCAGAACATCCAAGTCTATGAGGCCCGGATAGCTCGTGCCTTTGACAAGCTCGTCAAGGAACGTGAATTTAAGAAGGGTGACCTCGTTATGGTGAAGAGAAGAGAAGTCATGGCTTCCAACCCCAAGGGCAAGCTGAATGAGAATTGGCTTGGACCCTATGTGATCCAGAAAGTCTACGAGGGCGGAGCATATGTAATCGTCGACCATCGGGGGGAGGTTCAATTTCCGCCCCTCAATGGTAGGCATCTGAGGTTATACCATGCTCCGATTCCCCCATTCGAAGAATAATGCTTTTCTCTGCCCTGCCCCGGGTGAATTTGCATTACTATTGTCCAGATGGATTGGGCACTATTTATCGTGCATGTCAAAAAAAAAGAAGAAAAAAGAAAAAAAAGAAAAAAAGAAAAAAAAAGAAAAAAAAAGGAAGGAAAAAAAAAGAAGAAGAAGAAGAAGAAAAAGAGGAAAAAGGGGGGGGGAGGAATCGGTCCCCCTTTATTAACACTCACTCTTAGGTCCAAGAATATTTCAATAGACGAATCGACCATGTCAGCCTCTGACATCCTGTCGGCACTGACGAAGAACACCCCACCCGAACCTTTCATTCGAGATCGGGGAATCAACATTTTCTCCTTGCGTTGGCACCAGCCCGTACCAACGAATATTTCAATAGACGAATCAGCCATGTCAGCTCTTGACATCCTGTCGGCACTGACGAAGAACACCCCACCTGAACCTTCCGTCCAGGGTTGGGGAATAAACCTTTACTCCTTGCGTTGGCACCAGCCCCCACACCAACCAAAATACCAAGAGACAAACGAATCACATCGGTCCCCGACTCCCCGTCGGCGTCGATGAATAAACCAGTGGCCCAGACCTTTCATCTGGTTCCATGAACAAAAAGACCTTTGCTTTGGCACTAACCCCGTGCCGATGAACAAACCACGTCGGTCTCCGACTCCCTGTCGGCATCGATGAAAGAACCAGTGGCCTGGACCTTCTGTCTGGTGCCATGAATAAAAATACCCTTACTTTGGCACTAACCCCATGTCAATGAATAAACCACCTCAATATTACAACTCCAGTCCCACAGACGAATAAACCCTTGGCTTGGACCTTCCGTCTAAGTCGATGAACAAAAAGAACACCTTTGCTTGGCTCGGATCTTCCGTCCGAGTCGATGAACAAAAAGAACCTCCTTGCTTGGCTCGGACCTTCCGTCCAAGTCAATGAACAAAAAAAAAGAAGAAAAAAGAAGAACCTTCTTGCTTGGCTCGGACCTTCCGTCCAAGTCGATGAATAAAAAAAAAAGGGACCGCCTTTGCTTGGCTCGGACCTTCCGTCCAAGTCCATGAACATAAAGAAACCCCTCCTTGCGTGGCTCGGACCATCCATCCTAGTCCATAAACAAAAGTGCATCCCACTACTCGGCTCGGACCCTCCGTCCGAGTCGATGAATGTACAACTTTTTTAAACCCAGCACGAGTCAACAACCCCCCCTTGGGGTTGGCCTCGTCTAAGTTGTTTTGGGCCTTTTACCTGAGACAACGCATAGACCCTTCGTTCCCACTTCGGTATTCACCCCATGCCGATGACTAAACCCTCACTCTGACATCTCAGTCCACGTGCATATGCGGTGAAGCGATCCCCTCATCCCTTCGCTGAAGGAGTGAGCGCTTTCCCGTGAATTTGCACCGGACCAGCATCCTAATGGCTCGGAAGAACAGACATCCTGTCGAAGAACTCTACACTCGCGGGCCCCGCGCACTCGTCCCTCGCTGGCGCCGCCCACGAGTGGGGGGCATTTGTGGACATCAAAAAATGTCGATGAGGATCATACGGCATGCACGTCTCGACATTCGAGAGCAAGCCGAAGATGGAAATGCCGAACAAACCTCATGCCTCGCCCGATCAGAACGAGAACTCACTTGGTGGTCATATACCCGCTAAGGAAGCCCCCTAAGCAGAAGATACAACTACAACGCTCCGACCGGCCACGCCGAGAGCTGAATCAGAGAAAAGTCAGGAACTCCGACATAGTCTCGGCATGCACCGGAAGTCATGTAAAGTCTGGGAACGAGTCTCGGAGGCTACGAGCAGAATATTACGGAGGTCATACATCCCAACCGGAACATTCCGAGAATGCCAACATTCATATAAATGGCCTCGACCTTGAAAAGAATCCATTCGGTGCTTAAACCGGCACGATATGCACTTAAAACGGCGCCATCCCCATACACTATTAAAATCGGCGCGCCCCCCCTTGTGCACGACTTACCCGGCGCGCCCATTTGAAGGAAATGCCCCCTTTTACACCCTATTACAGCGCCACTAAGACCGGCGCGCCATTTCCCATCTCCCCCCTTGGCAAGGGGTTAAACCGGCGCGCCTCCCCCGCCACGCCGTTTTAACAACACAACTTTGCACATTTTAAAAGCTTCTCCTTCAAATGTTAAAACGGCGTGGCCCTTCGATGCTTAATCCGGCGCGCCTTTTTACACCCATTAGTGACGTTTCATCGGCGCGACTACCTTCCCTCGCGCCGTTTTAACTCGACGGCCATCCCATCCGCCAGCCGATACTCTGTTCGGCATAAATGAGATGCACAGAGGACATTCAATGCCCATGACTCTGCTTCTACCTTCGTTCGACAGCACACAAGCAACAGCAGCAAGGCAAGCTCCGACAAATCTCTGAGCGTCCCATCCTCGGACGAGCAGCAGTGTACGAGACGAATGAACAGCGTCCAGCACAGTGAGTCAACTCCTGAATTCGTTGCGGACGAGGTGGAATTGGCAGGGACGCTCCCAGGCTGGCTGATATATATATAGGGCAGCATTGTGAAGTAAAGGGGGGAGGATGATCAAGAGAAGAAGGGAACAGAAGAAGAGAGAAGAGAAAAGAGGGTCTCGGCAGTGTGCAGGAAGAGAAGAGAGAAGGGAGGAGAAGGAGTTACTGGCATCCGAGAGCTCCACGGTTCTGGGCTGAAGAAAAGAGAAAGAGGTAGGGGGCGAGAGTGAGAGGTGAGTCGGAGGGGGAGAAGCCAATGCTTCCCTCTCCCTCCTCCGTCTAATGCTTCTCTCTTTCTCTCCATCGAATGTATTTTCCTTTTTTGTTTGTAACGCCTTCTCTTCTATTTTATCTGTACCAAGTTTCCTTCCTCGTTGTGTGGGTGAATAAAAGAAGAAAAGCTATTCTTGCAACTCTTGTGTTCTCCGTTCCATTCCCTGCTCCGTTTGCTCATTCTCCAATCATCCTGGGCCCTTGAGGGCTGCCTTTCCATGGCATGACCCAAAAAGGTATCCACCGCCGGATGAACATTTATGGCCCTTGTGGCCAATACATGTCCCTATTGAAGATTCCTCACCCGTGAGCTGTGGTCGTTCTTGTAGGCTGGCCCTCGAACGTTCCATACTCACATCTGGGTTCGGACCGCCGTGAAGCTACTCCGATTTTTGAGAGTCTACCCCGGAGCAATCCGATTGGTGGCTTTCCTTCATCTCTGGCAAGTCCCGGTCTAGGGGAGGTGCTGCCCGATTTTTGCCAAGGCTAAGAGCGCCCAACAACTAGTGAACGAGTCCAACTGATGAAGAACAAACCGAGGACTTTGTGAGCAACTGCTGGAGTAAAACACTTAGACGTTCATACTGTTTTCCTCATAACAAGCGATTAAAATGGTTAAAGCTCTTAAAACCTCCTCATTACCAGCTTGATCTATCAACAGAGCGAGCAAATCAAACTTTGAATCAACCTACGGGTGAAAGGAAAAGAAAACATAGTAAATAGAGCCTCAAAAAGACCTCCATATAGCTATCCCGGCGCGAGTTAAATGGCGCGGCCACTATTCCACCACGCCGCTTCAACCGTCCTCACAAAAAATCTCCCCATCTCTTTCTCTAAATGCTAAACGGCACGCCCTCCCATTTCTCCCCCACTGAACATTAAAACGGCGCCCCCCCCATTTCTCCCCCATGGAACATTAAAACGGCACGCTCTCTCTCCTTTGCCAACCTCAAAACGGAGCCCCTATACCCGGCGCACCCTCCCCCCTTGTCTACCTGTTAAGACCCTAAATCGGCGCCATCATCTTCCTTCCCATATCCGGCGCGCCTCCTTAAAAAAAAAAGGGATAAATGGCTAGTAAAAAAAAGGGAATAGAAAGGTTCAAAAGGGAAATACAAGAGATCAATGCCATTAATAAAAGAATGAACGAAAGGAGCTCCATCACCCGCGCCTTAATTGAATTTTTGTTCCGGGGGCGCTGCCCCCTTGACCCCCGCGACCTGACCGGGCAGGTCGAACCCCGCGACCTGACCGCGCAGGTCGATCCGCGTGTGAGGGCGCACGTTAGTAAGCTCGGGCTATGCACTTAATAATTCACTCCCTCGGACTAGGTGCAAAGAGAAAACCGACGACGCCTTATGGTATCGGACATGGTTTACGGAATTTTCGACATGGCCACAGTTCAAAATCATCTCCGGCCAACAGTCTATCAACTTGACCCATTTCTACCGGGATCCAATCCCGTATTCTCATTAAACTTGCCTTGTTCGTCACAGACATTCACGCGGTTTTGTCACCGTCTTTTATCTTACAAGCACGGAGCTTCGTCCGAACATGAAGTGGCCCATGAGTGGCCGACATAGTCTGAACATTCACGTCCCGAGACGGGTTTCTAGCATAGTTCATCTTTCACTATCCTCCTGCATTATTAGTATTCTCTTTAGGCCGTAGGGCCCTTATTCCCGGCAATCAATCAAGGGTGTTCCCCCGTATGGGGGATGTAAATAACACCGTGACCTTTATGGCGCGGCGGGTTTCGGTCCCGACACGAACTACACAATTATCTGATTAGTCAGATCGAGCGCACCATGGGCTTCCACGAAGCCCGAATAAATCGTCACTTTGTGACTGGCACGCCCTCGCACTAAATAGAAGAATTAACCCCGGCCAACAAACGAACGGATCCCCCCTCCGAATTTTAGTGCGTCCACAAGGTCTCAGGTCCATATTGCAACCAAACTGGGAAGTGCCGTTCGTCGTTAGAGAGGCTTATCTAGGGAACGCATATCACTTAGTCAACGTAGAAGGTGAGGAGCTATCTCACGCTTGGAATGGGTTGTATCATAAACGCTTTTATCATTAAAGTCAGGCTAATGAACGCCCGATAAGCAAGGTGTCCTTTTCCTCAAGCACGAAGGAGGACCCCGAGTTCGGCAAATCATACACTTCACGATGTCCCTAGTTAGATTCCCCAGTTGTATAAACACCGTTTCTCCTTGGCCATGCCCGGGGGAAGTCCAAGGTCCCTGTCCATTTCTCTCCTCGGCTAAATCTAGGGGCAAGAGGTGAATAAGAGGGTGACGACTGATCAAGACACCCTGACGAGAGGAGGTCTCAAATAGGGACAGTCCGTTATGACCTAAGTCTACAGGAAAAGACAAAAGCAATTATAGCATCAAAAAAAGAAGAAGAGAGCAAATCAAAACAAAATTAAAAGCTCGAAGTTTCAAAAATCAAAGCTCTGTGAGTATGGAACTAGGCATGGCAAGAGTGGCAGTACAGTTCCCCGCGGGACGTTATGAGTCCGGTCGTATGCGTGCCTATGGTGGATAAAGGTTCGATGACGGACATAAAGCCCCGGTGCAATAGATCGAATCTCTGAATGGGTTGTCATGAGAAGAACTCAAACCCTAAAATCTCTATACCTGGCCTACGCTTACCCCCTTATTTCTATTTTTCTTTTAGGACTAGACAGTACCCTGGGTATGGTCTCGGTAGAACCACCATCATTGGCTCTAGCCAAGGATTGTCACCTCAAAAGCACGCCAATCTCAAGAGAATCCTAGTGTGACAGGTAAGGCTTGCGTTGCCAGGGCAGAATTAGCCACTAAAATCTAAAAAAAAAATCATATATTTCAAAAATCCAAAAATCATCAGATATTTCAAAACCAAAAATCAGATATTTCAAAAACCTCACAAAAATCAAAAACTTCTAAAACGTAAAAATACCATCATGTTGCATTACATGCATCGTATTTCCTCATTATATTTTCTGCCTATTTAATAAGGCTCCACCCCTTGACCAAATATCAAGAAATGGTCATTTTCTAACTTGCTTCAGGCAAGGGGTTGAGTCTAAGAACAGATCTAACTTGTTTTCTTGTCTAAGTGTGTGCAGACGCATGTTCAACCGCCCAAGGTTCAAAGCTCACAGGCCTTCTATTTCTGATTCTCTCACGGTTTATCCTTAGACTGCTAACCATCTCTAGCGGTTCATGATTGGACCATTTTCTTTTCCCGAAAGCTAGAAAACTCAACTCTCAGTAAAACTGTCCCTAGCGGTCTTAATTTAGACCGTCAGAGTCTTCTAGCGGCCCAGGCTTTGACTGCTTTCCTCTCCTGAGGGTTGAAAACTCTCAGTTTTCCTCAGCGCTGTCTCTAGCGGCCTATCGTAAGACCGCTAGTCGCTGGTTGGCGGCCCTATAATGGACCGTTTGTTAGACAGAGAACCCTATTTTTTTGTTGATTTGTCCATCCATTCAAGTTCAACCAAGCAATCCATTGCCCGTTCTCTCAACACGAATCTCTTGTTCCATTCAATAAAGTTCATTGCACATTATTTTATTAATCATTTCAAGTACATAAAAAAGAAAGCTCAAATTACATTCAACTTTGCATTCGCGCGAGGTCAGATCTGGCGTAATTCCTTCACATAAGCACGGTACCCCTCTTCATCCTCCGCTACTTCTATTTGAAGAGCCCACACCCGGCTGATTTCCCACATGATTAGAGCATTCCGGACGGCTCGCTCGTCCTCCTCAGTCCCTATCTTCCTAGCTAGAAGGGGAGGGAAGTGTAATGCAGGAACTGTAGCATGGGGTAGCCCAACTTGAAGATAGCACCGGTGAGGGTTGTAGATTGCCAAAGTAGTATCCCCCACTAGCTGCAGGTCTAGGCCCGGTCGTCGAGGTACTCTAAAGGTAGTGCAACGAAGTGCCCTTGGTCGCATCACGAACTTATCAATTGGCAAAGTGTTGAGATAGAGGTGCCAATCATCTCATGTTTTCTTGTCTGCCACCCGGCACTCAACCTGTGAAGAAAACCCAAATGCGCCTCCTATGAAGAATAGAGGGTGGCTCTCGAATATCCCGCTAGCTGAAGGTAAGTCCTCCTTGGGTAGAAACTTAAGTCTCACTCCCATCCAACACTCAAGGATGATCATTGACCCGAAGAGTGGCCCCCCTAGGCAAGCTGAACTAAGACCTCCGTAGAGGTATGAAAGGACCGCTTGGGAGATAGATAAACCCTGCCATGACCCACTAATAATGTTAAGGCTTTAGATGTCCAAAAGGTGGTCGGTGGTGGTGAAAAGAAAGACCCCGCACAAGCAAATTGAGGTAGCCTTGGCTATGGCTTCAAATCTCCCACACTTGTTCTTACAATAAGCAGTGATCCATTGAGCCATGGGTACCAAATGGATATGACGTGGGCTGATCATGGTCCTGACATCTTTTGGGTTGTGTATGAAATCCCCTAGAATGAGTGATGGGTCTATAGGCTTAACCGTATGGCACACTAGGTCTTCATCCCCCACCTTAGTCTTAGGGAGGGCTAGGTAAGTTTCTACCTCCTCTAATAGGACAGTGGCTTCAAAGCTTGGGAAGAGGAAGGTGTGTGTTTGTGGATGCCATAGCTCTACAAGGGCTGAAATGCTTGACCAATCCAAAGAGATCTTCTGGAAATTCTTTCCTAGAACCACTAAAGGGTGAAGGTGCCATGCCCTTAAGATGGAAAGGACCTCTAAAGGAAGTTCATTGATCATAGGAGCCACCCACTTTAGGTTAGAGTAGCATCTTGGGCCAGGAAGAAGCTAAGAAAAGGAAAATAAGAAGGAAGAAGAGAGGAAGATCATGAGAAGAAGGAAAAGTAAGAAATTTGTGAACTTTTTAATCAAATTGCAACTTAGCTCTCTTGAGGAACTTGAGCTCAAGTGGTTGGGGATTGAGGTCAGTTGCTGTAGCTCCCCATGCTCTTTCTTAGCAGCCTTTGGTCTGGTGTATACTATCTCCCCCATGGCGCTAGCTTCAAAGCTCCTCTTCATGATGTTCTTGAGTGATTTTGATGGAATTTCAAGGCTTATAGCAGAGAATTATGGTAAGCTACGTTCCTACTTATAGAGCTCTGGTTTTAGTGTTGGTGCATTAGGATTAAGGTTGGGCAGTCCCAATTTAAGTTAGGGTGAGTTCTAGTGCAGATTAGAGGCCCCTATCCTCGGGTTCGCACTCTCATGGAAGAGTCCCGCTCGGATTACAAAGAGTTTCTACACTAGCGGTCTATCGTACGATCGCTAGGGCTCTCCACGCGGTCTATCATTACAACGTTTTATCCCTTCTTCTTTTGTCCCTCTGATGGTCCAGGATTTGACCGTTTCCAGGCCTCTGGCGGTCTTAGGTTAGACCGTTTGTCAGGTTTTGTTAGATTTTAGTTGACTCTTCCCCCCTCAATCATCAGTCCTACCGTTCTCTCTCCGTCTCTCTCACCCGTGCTCTCTATCAGTCCTAAGGTAGTGGTCAGTGAGTCAGCATTCACATTCACACGCATTTTGCATCTCAAATAAAAATAACAAAAAGATTCCATTTCACTATAAAGTCATGTACAAGTGTGCATCAAAAAGGAAAAGGAAGAGTACAAGTAACGCTCCGACGGGTCCCTCTCCTGGACCCCCGCTGTCGCCGGCACCCTCGGGTCTCTTCGCTGGTGGGGCCATGGAGACACTCTCCTCCTCTTGATGTCGTCACCTCTGCTCTCCTCCTCATTCCTTCGCTGGCCAGAGGAACCCATCAAGTAGTCACGGTGTCCACTACGCGCCATGCTCTGCGGCGACCATCCGCTCACTAGCCGGAGTGCCCTCTCCAGCGCCCGGACCTCAACTCTCAGCTCCCTCGCCTCAGTCTGATAACGGTCAAAATCTGTTGCTCCAGCTCTCAGTCGCTCCACCTCCACACGGAGATGGGCTGCCTCGGCTGCCTATGAACGAAGACGGGTCACCTCAGCTACCTCTGCACAGAGTCGCTCGATCTCTACCCTAGCGCGCTCTGCCTCGGCCAAAGCTGTGGTCAGCTCTCTCGCCTGCATTAGCATTCATCATAGTTAGTCAAGGCATAAGCATCATTAGCATTTAAAGTCTAAGGTTCTCGGTTTAGTTTTGCTTACCCTCTCCGCGAGAGTAGTCTCGGCCTCCTCAGCCCGAGCCATTGCCGGCGCAAAATCCACGTCTCGCTCAGCCCTGCCTCCCATAGGCTATGACAAAGAGGACGGTGCGTCTGGTCCGCGCCGTTGTGCTCCCTCGGCTTGCTGCATTTTAGAAATCAGGGTCAGTCGATTGCATAGCATAGCATAATTAAGTCTAAGGTTTAGTAAAACTCACCAAAAGATCCAGCACACGCTGAAGCTCATCTTTTATTGAACCATAGTGTGGAGAAGTCCCTGCAACTCCGCTATCCTACCCTGGGGGTCTAGCTGCATATAGCAAATCAAGGTGTCAGTTCATATAGGAATAATTTAATTAAATTAAAGAGCATGAGTTTAGAAGTCATACCGGTCGACGGACGCAGCGGAACACCTCGTCGCCGTACCTCTGCGCGTAGGCCTTCAGGTAGGCCTCATCACTATCAGCTCGGGTCTTCACCACCTGACCCCTCCGTGTCATGTCTCATACCTGGTCGTGCACCCGAGTGACCCAATCGATGTCACCGCTGAGTCCCTTCGCTGACCACCCGAAGCGCTCATCATCTCGGGCGGGGAACTCGACCTCTGGCTGATGTACTCCTCTCGTCCTCATGATCAGGCGATGATGGAGAGGCTCGATGATGTTCACGCAATGTAGCCAGATCTCTCGTCTGGCGTACGCCTATGCTGCCTCCACCCAGGGTTGTCCCTCGTGACCCTCGTCACGATAGGGTGTCTAGCGCACCTGAAAAGGCAATTCAGTTGATGTCAGCATTTTGATAAACATTTATAAGCATTTAAGGCATATAGAAGAGTTTTGAGTTTAGAGTTGTACTGATGCATATGGGAATGTGTCGATGTCATCCTGAATTGCTCGGGCTAGGCGCCGGATCGATCCCATATCTCGTGCTACCACCCACCGTCTCGCGATGGGGATCCACTCGAGGTATAGCTCCTGCCCTCGCCTGATGCCAGGGAGCTACAGATAGCTCCAGATCTGCACAAGTCAAGCGTCAGCATATAATAATAGCAAGCATATAGAAAAGAATTAAAGTTTTGAGTTTAGGGCATTTTACCTGTAGAAATTGTGAGAAGCTTCCCAACATGGTCTGTCGGTCGGTCGTGCTCAAAGAGTCAAAAAGAAACGCCAGGACTGCTGCTCCCTAGGCGTATCCTCCTGCTCCGTCTAAATCTCTCAGCAAAGGGAGGAGCCTGACGCTTACTCCATCGACTCTGGTCGTGAAAAGAAGCTTCCCGAACAGTAAAATTAGGAAGCGCCGCAAGGTGATGTCGCCCTCGGGTCCCGGTCCTGCTGCCACTCTCGGTCGAACCTGCTCTATCACCCTCCCTATGTGCTCCTCTGGCAGCTCCCCTCAGCCCCAGGCTCTCCTGGAGTGTCACTCGTCCGAGCATGGAATACCGATGCCCTGGCCACAGCAGATCTAATCCCAGCAGCTCATGTGCCATCTCTTGGTAATCTCCGTAAGTCCATCCCATCACCGGCGCTCCGTGGACCCGCAGTTTGGTGATCCTCGCTATGTCTTCCAGCGTGGGGATCATATGGCCCCGTGGGAAGATGAATGCTCGGCTGACTGAATCCCATCTCTCATGGAGGGCGTAGATCAATGATGTGTCTATCCTGGTAACCTCAATGCTCAGCAGCTCCCCAAAGCCCATAGCTACCAATCTCTCCCTCTAGTAGTCCGGTAAGGCCTGGTATACTGCTCGGACTTGCAACCAAGAAATCCGAGTCCGTCACTTCCCCTGCACACATTTAGAATGTGAGTCAGTCATTTGCATTGAATTTTCATTGCATTTTATATAAATAAAAACAACAAAAAAATGAAACAAGACAAAACACCAAAAATATCAAAGTCCTGTCTCTGATCCTCTAGCGGCCATATCTTGGGCCGTCTGAGTACTCTGGCGGCCACATTATGGGCCGTCTTAGGGTGTAGCAGTCATTGGAACAACTGCTACTAGACCCGTGAATGGGTGTTCTCTTCCCCATTTCCCTGGTTCGTGGAAGTGGCCGAAACGGCTTACAAAATACTTTAATGGGTCCCCAGACCCATTCCCCTATCCATTCACATCCATGCATACATGAACAATTACAAACAAAACCGAAAATGGGATTTTTAGGGCCGTCGGCCTACCTCCGATGACCGGCGACCGATCGCTGCCGTTGGTGCTTCTTCGACCGTCTAGGCCTCTTCCTCCTCCTCCATAACCTCAACAGCTTCCTCTGCCACCGTGGGGACTTCCTGCCCTTCCATTTGGGCCGCCGGCCCCTCATCCTCCACTGATGGGTCCTCCACCGTCGCCGGCGGGGTTCTCTCTTTCTCTAGCCGCTTTTGAAGGTGCTTTATTGCCCTTTTCTTCACCATCTTCGCGGTGGGGCGCGGTGACCGCCGGTGATGTGGGTCACGGTATGAGGATGTCACTGGAGTGGGTGGTCGCTCGGTTGGGTGTTGGGTTGATTGAAATGCGTGAATGGTGGGAGAAGAGCGAACGGTTTATTTTTTGAACGCTCAAGAAAATTGGCGGTCTATCGTAAGACCGTCACACTCCTTTTGGCGGTCCTTCCTTCGACTGTTTGTCATCAGAGCCTCCTTCTCGAAGAATGTGAACCGAAGTCCTTTGACGGTTCATTGTTGGGCCATCAGAGTCCTTATAGCAGTCGTGTTGTAGGCCGTTTATGGCTTGAAATGATTGTTGAATTACAATGCTTTATCCAATTAAGTTCCATGCCTTGTTCATGCAATTTATGCTCAATTATGCTTCATGCCTATTTTTCATGATCAATTGATGATGGCTGACCCTCTGGTTCCAAAATCATGAACGCCATCCGCTTGCCAGGCAGGTAAGTCAGGTAAGTATCTCGATCCCTAGTCCCTTAATGCATTACTATATGGTATCTATGATATATTATCTCGAGAACCTGCTGGTCATTCATGTGTTACAAGATCTGATGTTCCCCTTTAATAAAAATGATGATGATCTAGGTACACATGTTTAATCGTTGGATAGGCCGTTAGGATGGAAGAGTTGGGGGACGATGGTTCTATCTCGCACGCCATGGTTGCAGATACTGTCTTGACCCTGATTTATCCAATCTAGCAATGTTATTCTTCAGTATCTTGCTATTTTATTCTTTATTGGCATTTGTTTTGATTATTTCTTTATTTTAGCCCAGCATGCATCATACGTATTTTTTGAGCATTCATGTGCCCTCATCTGTCCAATATGTCTCAGTAATAGTGGATAACTGTGTCCATGATCTTGAGTAAGGAGAATCATTCCACTCTGAGTTGGAAGGTTTCCTTCGATCTTTTTGCTCGGTTTGGTTGGCTGAGGATTCTTGTCTGAAGTTTAGTTACTCGTCTCTTTACATTCGCTTGCTCCGATCGCCTATCAACTGTGTGTTCCAGTGAGGAGGTTGGTCGTGTTTTTACTTTCCTTTAGTTGTTAGTTCCTCCAGACATGTGTCATTTAGTTTTACCATTCCTTGTGATTTGATTCGGAGTTTTTAGGAAGATTCCTATCGCTTATTGGTTGAGGACGGGTGTCGGTTTACCTTAACGCCCACTTTTCAGTCCATTCCACTTCATTTCCACTTCACCTCCATGTTCCATGTCGCTTTCGCTTCACCTCCGCTCGTTCCCCTGCAAAGAGGACGTTAAGGAGAGGCATCTGTTGACACCCATTTTATGACCAATGAGTTGGGTCATCTCCTTATTTATCTTTATGATGTTCCGAGTTTTGCGCCGTTTAATGGGCTATCTTGGTCAGCTTTGAGGCTTATTTCATGGGTCATTCTCTTTGATTGGGTCTCGCTCCTTATTCATTTTTCTGTAGGTTGAAGCTTAGTAGGCCTATCATTTGTTTTGCCACGTTAATGTCTCTGGCAGTCTATCCTATGACCACTTGCTGACATTTGGCGGTCTATAATAAGGCCGTTTGCTGACGCCAGAGTCCAGAGCCGACGTCTTTCTTTCCGTCTTAATCCTTTCTATCCATTGAGCTCTGGCGGTTTATCGTATGGCCGTTAGAGGCATCGTGGCCGTTCTACCTTAGACCGTTTCTTGGCTCCAGAGTCCTGATCATGAAGTTTTTGCGCGTTGGTCTTATCTTTTGGTGACCATTTGAGGGTGGCGGTCGATGCTTGGACTATTTTCTCCAAGTGGCGGTTTATCGTAAGACCGTTTGTGCAGACTGAGAGTCCTGCTAGAACTGTCATTTCTCTGCTACGCCGTGGCCGAAGTAGAGTTTTGATTTGATGATTTCTCTCTCGATAGTGATCCTTAGAAGCTCCCATTTGTTTCTATGGACTCTTGGGAGTATTATCTTCAAGGGTTTGCTAAGTTTTGCCCTACTTTTTTCCTGGAATCTCTCCAACTCGTCCAGAGACTTTGAGGGTCTATAAATAGAGCCCTTGGCTTCATGGGTTGAGGAGGAGATTTCTGGAGATTACATCGAGGTGCTGCCGAGTTCTGGAGCGAGTACCCATCAAGGAGAAGTGCTGTCTATGTCCATTAGCCTTCAAGTCCAGGGAGTATTAAGTTCCAAGTGTTTAGTTGTGTTGTTTTCCTCTCTAGTTCCTTCATCCTCTTCATAGCATTCATAAGCATACATCCATCTTCTTTCTCCACATTCTTTGCATCTCAATCATATTTTTAAACATCCTCCCATCTTTTCTATGCCCCATAGGGGTTAAAAAACCACCACCCTAGGTATCCACCCTTTCTTTTGCATGCACCCTAGGTTTATTTGCATTATAGTTACTACGCTTGTCATAAGGCTGATCTAGGTTGTTTTTCTGTCATTCTTTTGCAGGTCTACAGGGTTCCTAGCACGAGGCCCAACTCTTCTGGCCGACCGGGAGAGATGGAGATCCAAGTCCCAACTTGCTATTCCGTGCGCTCTGGCGGCTCTATATTGGACCGTTTACGGATCTGTAGTAGGCTTATCGTAAGGTCGTCTATTGTTCGTTAGCGGCCGTTTATTAGACCGTTTGTGCTCGCAGAGTTCCAGATTCCATCTCCCGTGGGCAGGTGTTTCATCCTCCTCTTTCCAAGGTATTTGCCTTAGCTTTGCTATTTTAAATACCTTGGTGGTGATCACACTTCCTTGGTTGGGTATTGTTCATCATTGTCTTCAGCTTGCTTGCTTTCCTTTACTTTATTTGCTCCACACCTACGGTGTGTGTTTTTATTTTATTCTTTTGCTCCACGCCCCGACGTGTGTTTTTATTTTCCTTCCTCATGAACATTGATGGCATGCCCATGCTTCTGATTTTGGTGATTGTTTGAGTTAGGTTGTTACTTGCTCACACTTACACACATATCTCTCATACCACTATATTCACCTTCACATCATCATCATCACATCACACCACAAGAAAAACCATCAACATGCTCGAACTTGAGATATAATTCCTACTGAGCGATTTACTCATCCAGTTCATTCTAAGATTTTTCAGGTAACTCGGATAGCGACAACCAAATAAATGGGAATGAGACCAAGTGAAGTGTGCTAGAGTCACCGATCATCTACTGTCAGCTAGTCATCTCTTTAGTCTTTGCCTTTGTATCTCTGTTATGTCAGTTGAAACTTGTTAAGGCTAGTAGCCTAGTAGTTGGAATTGAATAATGAATGTCATGGACTAGAATTATCGTCGTTTGGTTAATTAGATAATTGTCATTTTGGATTATTGGTATCATTTTGCAAGTGAAATCTTAATTATTAATTATTATTTTGTGCACTCTATCTTTTGTCAAAATCCTTACTGTTCTAATTGATTGGTTCTATATAAACTCGCCGCATCCCGGTTTATCTTCCGCGCCTGGGGCGTGATAAAGGAAGCCGTCTGGATGAAGAAATTCATCTTGGAACTCGGTGTAGTTCCCTAGATATCAGCTCACATCCCATTATTTTGTGATAATAATGGGGCCATTACCCAGGCGAAGGAACCTTTGCCTCACGAAAGGTCGAAGCACATTCTGAGGCACTTTCACCTTATTCGGAAGATTGTTGATCATGGAGATGTGGCGGTAGAGCGTGTACCGTCAGAAGAGAACATAGCAGATCCACTGACTAAGCCTTTGACACAGACTGTATTTGAGCACCATCGGGATTAGATGGGCCTCAAAGTTGTGGGCAATTGGTTGTAGTCCAAGTGGGAGATTGTTAGTATTGGGTGTGCTACAGGCCAATTTCAGGTCGGGTAGGCCCGATAGTTGTATAATCTTGTTCATCATTAATAAAGTGGTATTTGAGCATAAATTTCTAATTGTATATTACTCTATGATGTCCCTAGGATATGTCGTTGTAAAGTCAACTCGAGATGGGATCTTGATTATAAGACTGACTTTACATGGAGACATACCTTAAGACTGTTCCTGGTTGGAGGGTAATCACTCGGGGACTTTAATTACCTATTAAACCAGTACACATGATGTATGGGTGAGCAGTCTCATGGTCACTGGTGCGGGGAACCGATACACATGTGTAGGTGTACGTTCTGGGAGGATGTACACTAAACTGATCCGCTATTGGATCTTCAGATGGATGATTATACCTAATGTTAACTGAAGATCCAATTGTCTCAGTAGCATCGTTGGTTCTTTGACCTGAGACATTGATCGGATCTTACACGAGGACTGGAATGGTTTAATTACTTAGCTAAGTGACTTTAACCATAAGTCATGAATTACCAAGTCATTAACCATTTCAGGATACGTGTGAAGATCATCAATGGTCAAGAGGGATCGCTCACTGTCGGGTATATATCAGACAGTTAATGGGTCATGACACAGACGCTCCACTAATTCCCTGGTCAGGGTCGTATGAGTTCGTTTAGAACGGACGTCACACACTTTAAAGAGGTCGTGGTCGAATGGCATGATCATGGGGGTTTGACGGTTACCATACCCTCGATCGAACCAGACTCATAGAAAGAGCGAGGGATTATAGCGATGCGGCAACTGTAGACTTACAGGTACCAAAGAGGGTGGTTTGAACCCGACGTCCTCTGGGATCATGCAGATTTGCTTGACCCAACGTGATCAAAGGTTCGGAATAAATTAAACTATCATTCGGCTCTAGTAGAAGTGAATAATAAGTTTAATTTACTTCTAATTATGAATTAGAAGTTAATGGGCCTTAAACTAGAGTGACTATGGGCCTAGAGGATCACACACAATGGGTTCTCAGGTGACGGGATATTATTGTACAAAAGTATATATTAACAACCTTAAATTCTTTTGGGAAATGAATGATGAGAAGGGCTTAATATATATATGTACAATACTATGGAAGATACATATACAATATTGGTTGTTAAGGGGCCTTTTGGAAAGGACCCATCATATTTCACCCTATATATATGTATCCTACGTGAAGGTGGCTCCCTTTGATACCAAGCACATAAAAAGACCACCACCTCTTTCTTTCCCCTCCCTCCCTCTTGCTCTCTCTCTCCCTTGTTGATATCTCTCTCTTCCTCTCAAGGGAGAAGGGTTAAAGGAGGGAATCAGGAGCGATTTGGAGGATTCACATCTGTGCGTGCGAGGGAAGAACGGGTGGATACCATCATTGTGCGAGGATCTGTGTGGATCAACTCTAGAGGCCATACGTCTGTGCGGCTCTATGTTCGAGGAAATCTACATCGGACACTGCGGATAACGTCGTTCCGCACAAGGTAAAGATCTATAACCCGTTATTGGGGTTGGATAATTTTATTGTATCAATTATAGCATAGATCTTGGATTCCATAAGAGCCTGGGTTTGTGATTTAAATTTTATTATCTGTTGTATTGCCCGAACCAGGCTGTTCGAATCCTTACAAGAAATCGAAAGTATATCTTCACTCAGAAGGAGTTAAATATGAGGCAACGAGGATGGAAAGAGTACCTTAAGGATTTTGACTTTTCTATCCAATATCACCCAAGTAAAGCAAATGCCGTAGCAGATGCTCTTAGCAGGAGATCACTGGCAACTTTAGCAAGCCTCAGGAAAGGTATGACCTATCTTGTAAAAGATTTTTCACATTTGAACCTGGATGTTGATCAAGAAGAAGGGTGTATTATTGCTAATATCTGATTGCAACCCACGTTTATTGAAGACCTAGTCAAGTTCCAAGATAATGACCCTACACTAATAAAGGTTAAAACCACTATTGATCAACGGCCAGAATTCTCTATCTTAACCAAGGGAAGGCTATTATTCAAAGATCGGATCTGTGTGCCGGACCATGCCGACATGAAGAAACTGATCATGGAAGAAGCTCATAAGATAAAATATGCTATTCACCCTGGTGCTACCAAGATGTACCAAGATTTAAAGAGGAATTTTTGGTGGCCCAACATGAAGAGAGAGATAGTGGACTTTGTATCACGCTGCCTCACTTGTCAGCAAGTTAAGGCGGAACATCTAAAGCCCGCTGGTAAATTACATCCCTTGAAAATTCTCGAGTGAAAATAGGAGAGTATAGGGATGGATTTCATCATGGGTCTGCCAAAGACAAGAGGTGGACATGATGGTATATGGGTAATCATAGACCGATTGACTAAATCTGCACATTTTCTACCAATCAAAAGTGGTTGGTCTATGGATATATTAGCAGCCTTATACATGAAGGAAATTGTCAAGTAACACGGTGTCCCTACCACTATTATTTCTGATCGAGACCCTCGCTTTACATCACAATTCTGGAAGGGGTCTACAATATTCTTTAGGGACCTGACTCAACTTTAGCACTGCTTTCCATCCACAAACTGATGGTCAAACTGAAAGGACAAATCAGGTGGTAGAAGATATGCTCAGGGCTTATACTATTAATTTTGATGGGAATTGGCACGACCACTTGCCTCTAGTGGAATTCGCCTACAACAATAGCTATCAAGCTAGCATTCAAATGGCATCATTTGAGGTATTATATGGAAGAAGTTGCCGCTCACCTATATGCTAGAATGAAGTTGGGGGAAGAGAACTTCTAGACCCTGAAATCATTAGGGATACTACCGAGAAGGTAAAACTTATTCGAGAGAGACTCCGGATGGCTCAAGATAGACAAAAGTCATATGTTGACAATAGAAGACGAGACATGAAATTTCAAGTGGGAGACCATGTGTTTCTCAAGGTTTCTTCGGGTCGACGTATTTGAAGATTTGGCATCAAAGGCAAGCTCACTCCGAGGTATATCGGCCCTTTTAAAATTCTTGAAAGGGTTGGCGAGGTCGCGTATCGGATAGCTTTCCCCCTCAATTAGCTAGAGTCCATGATGTATTTCATGTCTCGATGCATAAAAGGTATCTCTATGACCCATTCCATATTATAAGTCATGATGATCTGGTGATTCAAAAGGATATGACGTACGAGCAAAAGCCAATTAGAATAATTGATCGAGAAGTGCGTCAACTTCGGAATAAAACCATTCATGTGGTAAAATTCTAATGGAATAAGAATACCGATCAAGAAGTGACATGGGAAACAGAAGAAGCTATGCGCAAGAGATTCCTAGAATTATTTGATTGTACGTATACTCTCTATAAAATTCATGCAATGAATTTGGTGATCAAATTCTTTTTAAGTGGGGAATGGTGTAACACCCTGAAATTTTACTAAGATTTTTTGAGGATTAAATAACATTATTAAGCATTTAAATGGCTTAATGGGCTATTAAATAAATTATGGGTTAATTAAATTAATTTTAAGGCCCTATATCAACCAAAGGGTTAAGTCCACTTAAAGTAGGCCCATAAACCCAATTCTAAGGCTTGTAGGCCCAAGCCGACTTCTAGAGACGTAATTAGGGTTAAATATGGATTTAAATTATATAAATAGACTAATTAGGGGATAAATAGGTGATAAATAGGAAAATTCAGAATTTTCAGATTTAGCGCTAGAAGGCGGTCTATCGCAAGACCGCCTCTTCCAAGAAGCGGTTCAGAGAAGACCGCGTTCTTCTTCCGTGAGCGGATGGTAGAGAGGCTTGGAAAACTTGAATTTTTCCCATTCCAATCCCCATGGATCTATCCTATCTAGTGAGAAAATATGTCTAGGACTCTTGGGGATCGATCCTACTCCAAATTAGGACTCCTAGTTCGATCTAATCCCTTAAACCCTAAGCCAACTCTATAAATTGGCTTGAACTTCGACCTGCGCAAAACTTAATTTTAGAGCGCGTATTTCGAAGGTAAGGAATCATCTTCTCAGGTTAGTCCTTTAGAAGATTTTATTCCTTTTAGTTTTGTCTAACTTCCCTCAAAACCCCATGTCAGGAGATCAAGCCCCTGAGAAGTTAGAGGCCCCGGAAGTCGCTGGTTCTTAGAAGACCGCACAAGAACGAGTGAGTTTCTCCGAGGAAGATCAGAGATTTAGGAACCCTAACCGAGGTAATTTCAAGTTTGGTCTTTATAATAAATTATTCCCCTCCATATCTTCTAATCACCCTCCAAATCTCACGAATTTAGGTCAAGAGGTTAAGGAGATAGAAGATCGAAAAGTTGTAGTTTCTACGCAGGATGCGTAGGAACTAGGGTGTTCTTCCAGTCAGAAATTCGAAGTCTAGAACCCATCCTAGAGGTAGGTTATCTCATGATGGCTCAAACAACGTGTTAGGAATAAAAGTCCTTTGACCTTGTGCAATTTCATGCTCTCTACGTTGAGTATTTGAGGTTTTCCCATGACTGCGCTTGCATACTTTTCTCTGCATATTAGCCCTGCACCTTGTAGCTAAAGATAAAAATTTTAGCATGATTCATGTCTTTCCATGCATCTTTTTCATTCTAAACATGATCTTACATGTTATCCTTCTATTCCTTATAGTTTTTATGCATTATTTGCTCTAGGATAGGCCTAGCAAGCACTAATTACATTCTACCTACTGCAGGCAGAAGGCGGTTCCTCAGGAACCGCTACTGTCAATAAGCAGTTCCCATGACGACGCCGTGCTGGTTGCACCTTAAAAACCCAATAGTCTAGAAAGCACTTAATGAATTTCATGTTTTATGTACCCTGGCCTAGACGCGGCCTTATTGAGACCGCTACTTCATGATAAGCGGTCGGGTCGTGACCGCGTTCTTCCAGGCCTGATCCCTGCGTTGACCCTTTCCGTCTCTGGCGTCGACTCTACTTAAAAGCGGTCCTTGCATGACCGCTACTTCAAGAAACGGTCCCATACTGACCGCGTTCTACCTACATGTTGATCAACTCGAGGTTTGACCCAATGGTTGATTATATTCTGTTCTTAGATGGTCCTTGGATTGTCTGGAACCTAACACTATGTTCAATAAGCTATTGATAAATTATAGAAAGTAATGAATGTACCGTTATGCTGCCGAATTTCTCCCGTAGCATGACCTTGTCATTAATTCGACATTGAACTCTCATGAATCATATTATGTGCATTCTTACCTTGATATTTGCTATCATGAACTATTGTTTGAACTTTGCATTATTGGCCTACATTTATATTTCTCTTGGAAGTAGCTTGACTTATAACGTGATGATGCAAGAGCGGGCACAGACAGTGACCTAGGGCTCCACGCTAGCCCCCTCGGCTGATGGCCGAAAACATATTATAAATCATGGGGTATGATGAACACTGGCATCGCATTGCGTCGGGAGTACTTTATTATAAACGGGTGAAACCCATGAGGCTCATCATGAAATTATACATTCTTGTTACATGACTTTCTAGTGCATAGCATATATGGTTATGAAAAGTACATTCTCGTTACATGCTAGTACATTCTCGTTACATGAATGGCCAGACTTATATCTATATTTCAATATTGCTTGATCATGATCCCATATTCTCATATCTCTTTATTTGACTTATGATTTATGGTTACTTTGGTTTTATCACATGTTTCATCATATTTCTTTTATCTTACCTTTTAGAGCAAAAATATTAATTACGTAAATATTGCCTTCATGTTGATACGAAGATACCTACTGGGCAAGTGTGCTCATTCCCTACTTTTCCCTAATCTTTTTTGGACACTCTAGCGGGGATTCGGACTACTCGAGTGATGGGTCTGAGAGCGATTGATGGTCAAGAGAATCCCTAGATAGTTAAGAGTCACGAATCATATTGTTATTAAGTTCTTTCACTTTAATAGGCGGTGAAGTTGATCATGTTATGTAATTTTTCTTTTATTGAGTCTAGGGAGTTGTTATGTCAAGGAGTCAAGTGTCTTTGTAAACATTGAGTATTATTATTCAATAAAGAATGATTTTTTAGTACATTATCTTGTGTTCACTCTTCTTATGTGTGAATGTTAGCGCTCTGATTGTCTTGCTAGCTTGAGACTTACCATGCCGACTGTTAACGTTCCCAACTTAATTTCCACTGCATATCTTGGGGTGTGACAGGTGGGGTCTTCACATATTCCTTCAGCTGGTCAAAAGCCTTCTGGCATTCTTGATTCCAACTAAACGGCATATCTTTCATCATCAGCTTATGGAATGGCTGACATCGCCCAGACAGGTTGGAGATGAACCTGCAGATATAGGCTAACCGGCCCTACAACGACCGCAGTTCCGTTAGGTTCTTCGGAGGAGGCAACTCCTGAATTGCTTTTACATTGGAGGGGTCTATTTCAATTCCCTGGTATCAGACAATGAAGCCCATAGATTTCCCACTGGAAACGTCGAAGGCGCACTTCAACGGGTTCATTTTCAGCTTGTATTGCCGGAGCCCTTGGAATATAACCCTGAGGTCACTTAGGTGATCTTCCTTCTTCCTGGTCTTGACGACCAAATTGTCGATGTAGCATTTGACCTTGTCGTAGAGAAGTTCATCAAATATCTTTGTCATTGCCTTTTGATAAGTGGCACCGGCATTTTTTAGGCCAAAAAGGCATCCTTTTATAGTGGAATATCCCCTTGGGTGATCGGAAAGGTGTATGAATTCTATCATGCTCGGCTATCCATGTTTGGTTATATCTGGATGACCCGTCCATGAATGATAGAGCATCGTGGCCAGTAGTAGCGTCAATCATGACTTCAGTGATGGGCACCGGGAAATCATCTTTGGGGTGTAAACACGCCATAATTGACATCACTTTAAGCATATCTCCTTTCGCTATATAATACCCCAAATTGACCCTTAAATCGACTTATTTGAGTAGTTTCCCTCATTTCTCTTGATTATTCAGCTTTCTCTGATTTTTTCTATTTTTTTCTATTTTTCCTTTTTTGTGGGATTTTTCTCTACTTTTCTGGGGCCTTTTTTAATTAACGTCAGATCTAGGGGACACCATTTTATTAATTAACATCAGCATAGTGGATGCCATTTTCAAAAAAAAGAAAAAAATATTTTTTTGGGGGTGACCCAGGTAGAACATGGTCGCCTAGGCGACCGCATCTTCCAAAGAAGATGAAAAAAAATAACAACTCCATGAGGTCGGTGTTGCCTAGGCGACCGCGTTCTCAAGAAATGACACCCTCGTGCGCGGACACCAATTACTTCAAAATTTAACTATTTTCACTATTTTTAATTGGCGTCCACCCCCTAATACGCGAATTCTTAATTTTACATTTTTAACCCCATTTCGCGCCAAATTCATGTGATTTTGAATCAACGACACTATAAAAGGTCGTTAATTCTTTAATTGGCGTCCGGGGTGGTGGACGCAAATTCTTTTCTTCACATTTTGAGTCGAATTTATATTATTCTTGAATCCACGTCTGTCGGGAAGGTCGCTAATTCATAAATTGGCGTCTGGTCACCTAAACGTGAATTCTATTTCTATATTTTGAGCATTTAACTCCGTCCAATATTCGTATAAATTCTTAATTGGCATCTGGCCCCCTAGATGCGAGTTTTTTGCTAATTTTAGAAAATTTTTAACTTTCTATATTTAATTCTAAATTGGTGTCTCTTTGAGCTGACGTTAATTAATTGGCGACTTCTGGGTCAGACGCCAATTCTTACAGACTTCCAAATTCAGCAGAACCTCATTCTTCCCCCCTTTTAAGCTCCTTTTTCACTTGCGAAAGGATTCCTATCACTTTCTAAGGCTATGAGGACACATGACATATGATTTCCTCTCTCTAAATCTAACTAAAACTCAATTTTCTAATTTTTGGGAATTACAACTCCGAATTTTCCCTCTATAAATAGGACCCCCCCCTCTCCCTTGTTGTTAAGGCTGCATTCATTGATCCATGGGAAACTCTGTTGGAAGGAGGAGATAAGGAGGGAGAAGGAGACTCCCTTAAATCCAAAGCTACATCCTTGGAGCACCTTCTTCCTCCCTTGGAGCATATTGAAGATTTGAAGCCCCCATCCATGGAGAAATAATCCAATAAGCACACCTCTTCCCTTTATCTTTTCTTATGCATTTAATTTAGTTCGTGCATCATCTTTCCTATTTTCTTTTATCTCTATTCTCATCTCAACCATGTTGAGATATTCCTTTTTGCAACACTTGCACCCTCCCACATCACATCATATATTTTTCCTTGCCCTTGGCATAGGGGTTTAAAGCCAACACCAACAAGGTGCGTTTGATTACATGTTTTCATGTTCATGCTTATTAGAATTTGATACTACACACCTAATGTTCTAATTCAATTCTTTTGTTGGTTATTTTTCTTTATTTTGCAAGGGTAATCTTAAAGGAAAACTCTCTTCATCGGCTGACCGATTGGAAGAGAAGGTTGACCTCACAATCTCCCCACTTTAAAAGGTATTTATATAGCGATCCCTCCTCTTTATTCATTGTTAATATTATTTGAGGCCCACGTGTCTCTAGCGATCACCCTCCATATTAGCATCCACGCATGCTCCATTTCTCATCTTTCCTCCTTTTCTTTTCCTCATATTAGTAATTCTTTTTTTAAGTGGATTAATTCTAAATCTACAAATTGGCGATCACGGTGGGACCCCTCATGTTTTCTTTTGATTACCCTCTCCACTTGGCACCGGCATGTGCCCTTTCCCTTTTGCACCTACGATGCATCTCCCCCTTTGTGCTCTACGTAGCATTTCCCCCTTTTTATTATTTTTGTATCTCTTGTGCACCGTGTGCACACCCCCCTCCCTAAGTGATTCCAACTTGTTAGATTTTTAGAAAATTTCATTTCTTTATCATAAAAAAAATTGGATGCCATGCTTCATGTTAAGTTGATTGTGATACTTTCATGACTATCTGTTCCATCTTATTTTTCATCAATTTTTGTTCATATCCTTGTTTATACATACCTTTTCTATTCTTTTTCATTAGTTTTGCATTTAGGACATTTGACTTGGGAGACCTCCTCTCCCCACACCTTTTAGGAGATCTTTACCCCCTCTTGGTGAAGGAAGGACCCTCTGTAGATTCAATTAAAATATAAGAAAAAATATACTTAATAACAATAAGTAAAAATATATATATAAATATAAATGAAGGAATTAATGGGCGAGGGCAAAAACAAGCACGTGGTGCTAATGAGGAGTGTGATCGCCAGAGGGGTTACCTCAAGAAAAATAAAAGTGATCGCATGTACCTTGTATTGAGCGGGTGAGATTGTGGACTTTTCCTTCCTCCTTCACCAGCCGGCCGATGAAGGGGGTTCTTAGCTTTAATTAGTCTTGTAAGAACACACAAAACGAATGAAAAGAATGGATTAGCCAAAAGGTGTAGTATCAATGCTCTAAAACTAAGAAATTGATCAAATGAAGCATGAACACACCTTGTGTGTTTTGGTTTTTAAAACCCCTTAAGAGGAGTAACAAAGGCTATGGAAGATATGAATGCAGAATATGCAAAGCAAGATGTATGATGTGAAGAACGTTTCTAGCAAAGAGCTAGAAAGAACAATGGGTGATGATGAATGTTAACCAAACAAGCGAAGAAAATCTCCTCTCTGCTGTGCGTGCAGTAGTACTGGGAGAGAAAACAAGGAGATTGGTTGAGCAGCAGCTGATGACCACCGTGGGAAAGAGGATTAACACCAATCGAGAAAAAGATTGCTTGGGAACTAAACTTGCAAAACATAAACTCTCTTCTCCCTGTTAAAAAAAACTCTCACAGTGGTTCTTATTCTCTGTTAACACGTTCTTGCATTCCCTTCTCTCTTCGCGCGAGAGAAACACCGAGAGTATTTATAGGCCCAAAAATCCTTGCAATAATGAGATTAAAACAAGGTAATGGACCTCCAATAAAAACTCTCTTCCCAATCAAACACAAGGAGTAAAACAGGGAAGGGATCATTACTGGAAATAAACAGGCGAAAAGGGGACGGAATTGGAAATGACGACCTCTCAAAGGGCGTCAATTAAAAATGACGACATCATCAAAGGCGTTAATTAAAATGACGACGTGCACTCAGCCGTCAATCCCTGGATTTAATTATGGCAACAAATGACTTTCCTTATTAAAGATTTTGAACTGACGCCTGCAAATACGGGTGCTAAATAATAGACGCCCCTCAGAGCGACGTAAATTCTTTGATTTTTCATTTTGCTTAGGATTCGTAAAAATCTAGGAAACAACGCCTCTATTCATAGTCGTCCATTTATTAAGAGGCGCCCTTGGCTAGGCCGTCAATTAAATGACGCCCCTCCTCAAGGCGTTAATTCCAATTATCAAAGAAAAATGCCAAGAAATTACAATTAACACATAAAAAATAGAAAAACTTTATATTAAGCCAACATTGAAGTCCACTTTGGGGCGTCACACGGTGACATGAGATTTAATCAACATAGCATCGATTTTAGCGTGTCTACAGCTGCCCCGCCTTGGCGTCTGCTTTGCAAGGGAGTGAGACGGAATGAAACGAAAGTGTAACAAGCAAAATGAAGTGGAACGAACTGATAAGTAGATGCCGAGGTGTGATGTGACACGCCTTCGACACTAAGAGTTGGAAATCTTTCCAAAATCTGAATGAAACAACTTCGGATGATTACAAGGAAGCAATGATTAGCTGGATGAAGGGACTAATCTTAAAGAACTAAAAATGTGCGCGAGGGCACGGAAGGAAAGACACCATTGGAGAGCGGTTACCAGCCAATGTGGACGTGCTACAACCAAGGTGGATTTGTAGAAAAATAAAATGAATTGAGATTGGAGAGGGGGATTTCTGTAGCCCACCCAAAGAGCAGCCCAACAAGACCCAACAGGGTCCAACGAGGCAAGCTCACCCGAGTGATAGCCCACGGGGCCCACTCAGGAAAGAAAAGCCCAATGAACAAACACTCGAGGAACCAACTCTCCCCGGCGGCCCCTAGGCTCGGAGGGCCCGAGTGATGGTCAGGTCACAAGGTAGGTCTGGTCCAAGCCGTTTCCCCGCCCGGGAAAGACAGGCGTTAGCCGACCTACCCGACCCTTCTTTCACCGAGCTATGCTCATCGCCCGGACAGGGCTGGCGTTTCAGGAGCTCGGCCAGACCAGACATTATCCGTTCATGCTGCCGTTAAGAGTCCCCAACGGACAGGGGAATCAAGAAGCCGCCGGACTTCAAGGCGATAACGCTCCCACGATAAAGGCCATGAAAGCCCACGTTGAGGACGTAACTCCCGCCGGAGACCCCTCAGCTCACAGGACTCCTGACGGCGGCATACTATTTAAACCAGGGCTACCCTCCAGTGGAAGGTAAGAAGAAGAGAAAAGGGGGCCATTAAGGCACTCACACTCGAAACTCCTGAGCAATCCGCTTCACCCCTTTGGTGGAGAGGAATCTCGCGCACCTGCTTTTCTCCTCCCCATCATTGCTTCCACCGCAGCTCTACTGACTTAGCCATCGGAGGGTTTTGCCCCAGGGAAACCCCCTGGGCCCTCTGATACGTTTCCCTGTCTTGCAGTTCATCTTCTGGTGATCCACAGCCCGCTCAGGACTCAGCGCGAGATTTCGCCTCTTCATCTGGCGCCGTCTGTGGGAAACGCACGAAGAGCCAAGATGGTGAGATGAAGCTCAGGGAGGAGATCCGTCGTCGAGAAGGGTAAGGCCGTGGTGGCGACAGGAGATGGCCCCTCTAGGGCCTCACAGAACCCTCCCTCCAACGCCAGCGTCCCCACTAATGGGCCGCCGCCCCCTCCGACGGCGACAGGGGTACCCCCCAATGGTGGCGACGAGGTCTTCCAGGCCCTCAATAAGAAGCTTGACGTCCTCGTGGAACTCATGAGGGCCCATGCGGCAAGGGATGCCAGGTCTCGCACCCCGTCCGGGAGCCCCCCTAGTCGAAGTGCCTCCCAGCATACCGCTGGGGGCCGCTTCACCCTCTGCGGTCAACAGCTCATCCGCAACAACGCGGGAGGACCCTCGCAAGCTCCGCCTCCGGAGCAAGAGGCTTCCTCCACGCCCAGAAAAGGGAAACTGGGGGCGAGGCCTCCACGCCCGAGCGTCGGCGGTCCTGAGGATCGCCACGACGCTACCCCCAGTCCCACGACGCGACCGCAGCCGGAACTATCCCTCCGGCTGAGGGATTTCGAAAGACGTTTTGCAGAGCAAGAGCGCGCCCTCCACGCCCTGCAGAAGACCTCCCTCCCAGAGGATGAGGAGAAATCCCCTTTCTCCAAATACATCTTGAAGGCGGAGGTGTCTCCCAGAACCTCCATTCCGACCTTCAAGCTCTATGATGGCCAGGGCGACCCAGCCGACCACTACGACAGCTTCGACACCCTGGTGACTCTGCATGGAACACCGGATCCTATTAAATGCCGAGCCTTTGCGGCCACCCTGGTCCAAGGCGCTCAGGCATGGTTCTGGGCCCTCGCCCCTGGGTCCATCCGGGACTTCAGGCAATTCGGGCGAGTCTTCAAGGAGAGCTTCGCCGGAAGCGCCCCCCCAAGGTCAGTAGCGGGGCTCCTGGCCCTCAAACAGGCACAAGGGGAAAGGCTCCGGGCTTATGTCCACCGATTTAAATCGGAAGCCCTCAGAATTCCCCATCTGGATGGCCTCGGCCACGACCGCTCTGACCAGGGGCACCCGGGACGAGAATCTCCGCCGCGAACTGGTCCTCCACCCTCCCTCGACCCTTGCCGAGCCAGTGACTCTGGCACTGCGCCACGCTGAGTGGGAAGAAGTACTCAGTGCCTGTCGAGACACAACCGGCTCGGGTCGGGAGGGGGACAAGAAGCGGGCCTCCGAGCTAAACCCTGGCTCGGGCAAGAAGCGCGATCGGGAAGGAGAACGCAAACGGAAGTATGAGCGGTACACCCCGTTGACCGCGCCAGTCTACGAGATCTATGAAGACATCAAGGACTCGGGACTCCTCCACCAACCCGAACCAATGAGATCGAAGAACCGCAAGCGTGACAGGCATTGCCTGTTCCACGGCGACCACGGGCACCATACAGGCGACTGTCACCAGCTCCAGGACGAGATCGAACGTCTCATCCGTCAGGGGCACCTGGCCCGGTTTGCAGCTGGGCGCAAAGAAGACCGAGACGCCACCGAGGAGATCGACAATGCCCCCCGAGGGGTCCACATCAATGTCATCTCCGGAGGAACGGCATCGGGCAGCGACACCAGCCGAGGAAGGAAGCGTCATGCCGAGCGGGCCAGCCGGGTCTTAGAGCCCTCAGGGGGCCCGCCGAGGGAGCCCCAGGTCATAGTCTTCTCTGACCAAGACCTGAAAGGGCTAAGCACCCCGCATGATGATGCCCTCATTATCTCGGCCACAATAAACCATTGTAACGTAGATAGAATTCTGGTTGACAATGGGAGCGCCCCCGATGTATTATCTTATGAATGTTTCCTCAAGATGGGGGAAGACCCATCCAAGCTCCGCCCGATCCGAACACCCCTTTGCGGGTTTAACGGCCTGGCCACCTACCCCGAGGGAGCCCTAAGCCTGCCGGTCACCATCGGCACCCCACCCAAAACCGTTACGGTCATGGTGGACTTCATAGTGATCAAGGGTATGATAGCGTACAACACCATTTTCGGCCGGAAAATTCTCAGCCGAATAAAGGCCGTACCATCGACCTATCACCAGAAAATGAAGTTTCCCACCAAAAACAGGTTGGGGGAAGTCCGAGGTAACTAGGCCACGGCTAGAAGGTGCTACAACATCTCGGTGGAAGCCTCAAGGCCGGACGGGGGGGGATAAGGGCCCCAAGGGAATCGAAGGGAAGACCGTAACCGCCGAGCCCGGTGGCGAATTGCTAACGGTATTCCTAAATGATGACCCGGCCCTCGGAGTAAGGATCGAAGCCGACCTACCACCCAAGGAATAGCAGCAATCCAAGAAATTTCTTTCTGAGTACGTCCAGGCCTTTGCTTGGTCCTATGATCAACTCCCTGGCATACCAGAGAAGACCGTGATGCACAAGCTCAGCCTCGACCCCACCGTCAGGCCCGTACAGCAACGGAGGAGGAAGCATGCGCCCGAGAAGCAGGTGGTCATCAAGGCGCAGGTCACCAAGGGACAAGAGACAGGCCTCTTCAGACCAGTCCTGTACCCTACGTGGCTAGCCAATGTCATCCTGGTGCCGAAAACCACAGGCAAGTGGCGAATGTGCGTGGACTTCACCGATCTGAATAAGGCTACCCCCAAGGACTGCTATCCGCTACCGAGCATCGACCAATTGGTTGACTCAACCGCGGGCAATGAGATACTCAGTTTCCTGGATGCCTATTCGGGTTATCACCAGATCAGAATGAATCCAGAAGACATCGAGAAGACCGCCTTCATCACTGACTACGGCGTGTACTGCTACACTCGGATGCCCTTCGGGTTAAAGAACGCTGGAGCCACATATCAACAACTGGTAAATCACATGTTCGAGGGACAGCTAGGTCGGAACGTCGAGGCTTACATTGATGACATGCTCGTCAAGACCCCCAAGGCCCAAGACCACTTCACCAACCTCGCCGAAACCTTCGGCACCCTCCTGAAGTACAACATGAAGCTCAACGCCGCCAAGTGCGCCTTTGGAGAAAAATCCGAGAAATTCCTGGGTTTCCTGGTCACTCAGCGCGGGATCGAAGCCAACCCCGACAAAGTCCAGGCCATCCTGGACATGCGCCCGCCCACGTGCATTAAAGACGTCCAGCGTCTGACAGGGCGTGTCGCCGCTCTCAGCCATTTCCTGTCCCATGCGGCCGAACGATGCTTGCCATTCTTCAAACTGATGAGGGGACCCAAGCTAGCATCTGCTACGTTCACATGGGATGAGGAGTGCCAGACAGCATTCGCCGAGCTTAAGGAGCTCCTGGCTTCGCCACCGGTGCTCTCCAAGCCCGTCCCCGGTGAAGTCTTGCTGCTCTACCTCTCGGCGACGCCATCCACGGTCAGCTCGGTCCTAGTCAGAAATGACTCGGGAGTGGAAAGACCGGTTTACTACACCAGCAAGGTGCTCAATGAGGCCGAACGGAGGTACCCCGCAACAGAGAAACTCGTGCTAGCGTTGGTCACCTCCGCGAGGCGTCTCCGCCCCTACTTCCAGGGGCACCCCATCACCGTGCTAACCGGCGAGCCGTCGAAGAAGATTCTGGCCCACCCCGAGGCCTCAGGGCGACTCGTCAAATGGGCCATTATGCTCGGGGCCTACGACATCTCGTACCGGCCGCGATCAGCAATCAAAGGCCAAGCGCTCACCGACTTCATGGCCGAAAGCACCATCCCCGCCAAGGACAGGCCTCCGACCACGACCGGGCCAACCTGGGAACTGTTCGTCGATGGATCGTCCAATTCGGTAGGCAGCGGTGCGGGGATCCTCCTGAGATCCCCCGAAGGGATAGAGCTACAGTACGCCTTAAAATTCAACTTTCAGGCGTCCAACAATGCTTCTGAATACGAGGCCCTTATCTCGGGAGCACGCATGGCCCGACGGCTGGGGGTCGAGCAAGTCAGGATCCACACCGACTCTCAACTAGTCGCAGGTCAGGTCAACGGTGAGTATGAAGCTCGGGAGGCACCCATGATCAAATACCTTCAGTTGGTCCGGAGCCTGGCCCAATAGTTCGAGGGATTTGTGGTAGTCCGGATAGCTCGGGAGAAAAACTCTCGGGCGGACGCCCTCTCTCGATTGGCCTCCTCCCTAGACCCGGAAGGTACACGATCGGTCCTCCTAGAAGAGCTAGAGCGCCCGAGCATCGACACGGAGCTCCTCGCTGTTGACTCGGCCACTCCAAGTGACTGGCGCTCCCCCTACCTGTCCTGCCTACAAGACTCCCAAGAGCCCTCCGACCCTCGAGAAGCCCACCGAATGAAGTATCAAGCTCGGCGCTTCGTCGTCCTCGACAACACCCTCTACCGAAGATCATTCTCCGGTCCCCTCCTGAAGTGCCTCGGTCCCGACGAGGCAGGCCGAGCCATCCAAGAGATTCATGAAGGCCTGTGCGGAGCGCACTCAGGGGCAAGGTCACTGGCTAGAATCCTGTTACGACAGGGGTACTGGTGGCCCACCCTGCAGTTCGACTGCTCGGCCTATGTTCAACAGTGCGACCGGTGCCAGCGGTTCGACCATTTGGTCCATCAGCCGGCCACGGAACTTGTCACCCTAGCCGAGCCTTACCCTTTCGCTCGGTGGGGAATCGATATCCTTGGGCCATTCCCAACGGTCCAGTCCTAGAAGAAGTTCATCATCGTCGCCATCGACTACTTCACCAAGTGGATCGAAGCCGAGGCTACGGCCAGGATCACCGAGACAATCGTTTGGGGCTTTGTTTGGAAATCGATCATTTGTCGCTTTGGCATCCCCCGAGTGATAGTAAGCGATAACAGTCGGCAATTCGACTCTCGGTACTTCCGAGACAGATGCGCCGACCTAAATATCCGCAACCACTTCACTTCGGTCACCCACCCTCAGGCCAACGGGCTGGTTGAAAATGCCAACAAGACTATCTTGAAAGGCATAAAAACCAGACTCGGCAAGGCTAAGGGTAGCTGGCTCGAGGAATTGCCTAGCGTACTGTGGTCGCACCGAACAACCCCCAGGACGGCAACCGGTGAAAGCCCTTTTCAATTGGTATACGGCACCGAAGCCGTCGTTCCATTGGAGATCGCCAATCCGTCTCTCCGAGTGATCAGCTTCTCACTCGAGGCAAACGGGCAAAAGTTGCTCGAGAACCTCGACCTGGCAAGCGAACTCCGAGAGATCGCGAACGTCCGGGCAACGGAGTACCAGCGCCACCTCACTCGGTACTACAACGCCAAAGTCCAAGACAGACATTTCCAACCAGGGGACTTCGTCCTTAGGAAGGCCGAAGCCTCTCGACCGCTAGAGGCGGCGGGCAAGCTATCCCCCAACTGGAAAGGCCCCTACCGAGTGGTCGAGACGCTCGGGAAAGGTGCGTACAGGTTAGCGACAATGGAAGGGGAACCTATTCCTCGGACATGGAACGCAGCCGCACTACGTAAATTCTACTTTTGAAATTGTATAGCAAAATGGACGGAATAAATCCCTGTTCTTTTCATTCCAAACCATTGGTACATCAGGTAGGCAAATGCCAGTACACCACATAGCAAAAACAAAACAAAAAATCTGTCTAACATCGCTTCAAAGGGTCATCGCTCGACTGACTCGGTCTTGATCTCCTTGCGTCCAGCCACTGACTCTGCCTCGTGCGGAAACTGGCTCGGACAAAAGGTGGTCGAGCTAGTTGGCTCGGATGGCCCGTGACAAAGGTGACAGAGGGACTTCAGGAGGAAGGCCACCTTTAAATGTTGAGGAAGGCTACCTCCCAAGTTGGCAACAACCAGGAAAAAGGAGCGCCGTGAAGGCCTCCCCTCTTCCAATCTGCCAACTCCTTGGAAGGAAGGAGAGAGCAAGCAGCCCCCGAAGAGCGAAAGAAATGAAGAGCAGAAGAGGGAGAAAGAGGCTGCAGATGGAGGAAGGCCTCAGTGAGGAGGGAGCTTGATACGCCTCCTCCCCTCACACGGAGGGAAGTGACGGTAGACTCCCCTGATGCCCCCTTCCGTCCTCCGCCTCGGCGTCCACCCAGAAGCCTCGCCGGAGCTAAGGAGAGGCCAACGGCGTGCTTCCGTATGCCGAAGTCCTCCCCAGATCCGCGCGGCGACCGTCGGACCCGTCTCGTGCACGTGCGGCGACCGTGGGATCCGTTCAACATTACAAGACAGCGGGAGCCCGCCGCTCCCCGTCGTCGGCGGCATCGCCCTTCGAAGGATCCTCCATGCTCCTAATGCAAAGGCACAACGCAGAGTGAAAAGGAAGGAGCGAGGAAAGACTGTTAGAGAAAATCCCAAGCAGTGGAGAGGAAAGGGCGCCTTTCGGTCCTTCTTATAGGCCAAAGGAGGCTACACGCCTTAAATGACCCCCCCTCGGAAACACGCCAAAGGATTTCTCCCCTGAACAGTCACCTCCAACTCCTTGTTTCCCGCCCTAGCGGGATTCACGAAGCGGCCTGACATTCAAAGCATGAGGGAATGGAAGGACGCCCCGTCCGAAGCCTACCAAAACAGCGTGCGAAAACCGTGCAGGACATATCGGCACCTCCCAACTACTCAACATCCGCCAACCAAATCACGGCAAGGATAGTACTCAAATAGAGCAAGTCATTTATTATTACACCAAAAGGAAACCCTCTAAAAAGAGGAAAGAGAGACAAAAAGGCAAAGAGGCAAAATACATCAGGCCTCGGGCCCACTTTGACGTTCGAGATCGGCGGAAGGAGACGCGTCACCCCCGGCACCTTCGGTGATGGCCGGCTCGGACACTGACCTCGCCTGTGCGAGAACTGTCCTGGTCGTGAGCCCTCCCGAGACGCCCGGAGCCGGTGACCCCGACGGAGGCGACCCCTCCGAACCTTCCCCCACCGACGAAGAAGAGCTGGAAACCGACTCATCCGAGTCATAACACTGGCCAAAGGGGAACTCGATCGCGGAGTTTTGTTCATTGGCGCAGTCTACCACCCGGTGATAGCCCTGCTTGAACCCCTTTCGAGCACCCCGGCGTAGTGCTACCTCGTAATAGGGTAGGGCGGCTTCCACCAGGTCGGCCGAGTAAGCATCCGAGCTCCTGTAATGCTCGATTGCCTCCGCCTCGATCTGCCCCACCCTTCCGATGAGCTCGACCCGAGCCCGCTCCGCCTCGGCCGCACGCTCCTCTGCCCGGGCCTGGTCCACCTCAGCCTCAGCTCGGAGACGCTCCGCCATCTCCGCCCGATCTAGTAGCTCGGCGCATTCGAGCTCCCAGCGATTGTCTAGCTCGAGGCGACGCAGACGCTCCTCCTCCAGGGATCGGCTTGCCCTCTCAAGAGACCCTCGGGTCTTGGCGAGCGGTTCGGTCAGCACCCCGGCTTCCAGTCGGCTCGCCCGCGTCACCTCCCGAAACGCGGAAAACTCCTGCCGGAGCCCCTCATGCTCCCCCTAGAGTCGGGCCAGTTTCCTCTCGCATCTCCCAAGGGTCCAGGCAAGGTTCGACCGCTCTGCCTCCGTCCGTGCGTGCGCCTCCGCCATCAAAGCCGCCGACCGGGCTATGACCAGGCCGCCCTCCATCAGAACATCAAGGAGCCTGGGGGGGTATTGCGCCTTTCTCCCCCCATCGTCCATGCGGCAATCGACCGGCAGACCCGATACAGGTCGCCCGTAATGCCGAGCCTTTCCAAGGGCTCCGGCAGAGGGGACCGCTCCGCCCGGGGCACCCCGCCAGAAGGCTCTGCTCGAGCGACGGGTCCGGCCGCCTCGCGCGCCACGGTCGGTTGGGGTTGCGACACCTCCCCGGTCGAACCCCCAACCTCGACCGGTGCCGCGGGACCGACCGCACCGGGAGCTCCAAGCACCTGGGGCTGCAACGCCCTATCAGGCGAAACCCCAGCCCTTCCTGTTTCAGCCCGTACCTCGCCGGCCGGGACGTCGCCGCCTCCGGCCGACCCCCGGGCCTCACCGTCAGCTACTTCAGCATCGGCCCCCTCTACCCCCGTGGGGGGGAGAGCCGACCTATCGCCGCCCTCTGAAGGGCCCCCGGTCTCCTCGGCCCCCTCTCGCCTGGCAAGTGGGGGAGCTGGCCCCGAGGGGTCGGCCCCATCTTGCCCCCGAGAGGGGAGCGCCGCCGAGCCGGAGTCGCCCCCGGCGGTAGGAGGGAGACCTGCCTTCTTGGCCTGTTTCTTGGCCTTCGCGGCCTCCCGCAACTTTCCCACCATGGGATCCTTGCGCTTCGTACCAGCTGGCCGTGAAGACCCCCCGGGGGCCACCCCCTTGCCCTTATCCCCGGCTTGGGCGCGACCCGTAGGAGCCTCTGGTTCATCGGCCGCCGAGTCATCTTCTCCCAAATCGATGACCTCAGCAGTTTCCTCTAGAGGTTCCCGCCTCACGTCTGCAACAAAGAAAGAAGACCCGGTCAGGAGAAGAAAGGTAACTACCACCCTAGGAGAAGAACCTCGAGAGCGGTACCTGTCGACGTCAACCGCGTAAGCAAACATCGTTCGATGTTCTCCGGCGTCACCAGCTCCTCGGTCGATTGGCGGTTATCCAGCAGACGGGCGGCCTGCCGCTCCACGTGAGGAGGGAACTCCTCCTGGCGAGGAGGAAGATTCCGGTGAAAGTTGGGCGAGATCAGGCATCTCCAAAACTCATCCGTCGCCTCCGCCTTCACCCAGAAGAATTGGGTCTTCCACCCCTTGTGCGAAGAATCTTTCGCAGCGAGGGAGATGCAACTCCTGTTCCTCCTCGCCTGGATGAAGTAGAAGCCCTTCCCCGCCGACGGGTGCGCCTTCAACTCGAAAAAATAATGAAAGAGGTCTAAGGAAGGAAAAATGTCGTGCTGACGACTGAGAATCCGAAAGGCAGAGAGGAGGAGATACGAGTTGGCCACCAACTGAATAGGCGCCAACCGGAAAAACTCGGGAAGCTGGAGTACAAGGGGCTCGAAGGGGAGGCGGAACCCGCTCTTCCAAGCCAGAAGGAAAGTGCAAATGTGCCCCGTACGGCTGTCCAGACTCGTCTCATACGGGGCGGCGGCAGCGAAGCTATACCTGAGAGGCAAGCGAAAGCGATGCTCCAGCTTCCTCACCTCGGCCTCCCCCAACTCATTGCAGTTGGGGACGGGCTCCCGCCTCACCTGTCCGATTTCCAAAGGCAGACCAGCCATCGAGCCGGAAGATGATCCCTCGCACGAACTCGAAGACTCCGGAGGGGAAGGAAGTTGCCGGACCGCCTCCGCGGTTATCCTCGCCAACTCCTCAAACGCCGCCGCAAGACTTCGCGCCTCCTCTATGCCCTCACGGCGCATCAAGGAGCCCCAAAAGCAAAGAAACTAAGGAAAGCCCAAAACCCTAGAAAGCCTAGAATGACGAATAACGCCCAACGCCTATAAAACCCTGGAGGGAGGCGGCGCATCGTTCCGTGCTCCGAGAAAAGGGGGGCCCCTTCGTTTCAAATCCGTCAGGATCATCATTACGGGCCCAGGCGACCACTACACATGGCTCCACAACGCCAACAGAATTGCACCCACCTGAGCCACGCCGGTCCAAAGCCTCAAAAACTACTAGACCGAGCCTCCATGGCTTGGGAGTAGGAGGGGGACAAGTGGAGAGGGGGATTTCTGTAGCCCACCCAAAGAGTAGCCCAACAAGACCCAACAGGGTCCAACGAGGCAAGCTCACCCGAGTGATAGCCCACGGGGCCCACTCAGGAAAGAAAAGCCCAATGAACAAACACTCGAGGAACCAACTCTCCCCGGTGGCCCCTAGGCTCGGAGGGCCCGAGTGATGGTCAGGTCACAAGGTAGGTCCGGTCCAAGTCATTTCCCCGCCCGGGAAAGATAGGCGTTAGCCGACCTACCCGACCCTTCTTTCACCGAGCTATGCTCATCGCCCGGACAGGGCTGGCGTTTCAAGAGCTCGGCCAGACCAGACATTATCCGTTCATGCTGCCGTTAAGAGTCCCCAACGGGCAGGGGAATCAAGAAGCCGCCGGACTTCAAGGCGATAACGCTCCCACGATAAAGGCCATGAAAGCCCACATTGAGGACGTAACTCCCGCTGGAGACCCCTCAGCTCACAGGACTCCTGAAGGCGGCATACTATTTAAACTAGGGCTACCCTCCGGTGGAAGGTAAGAAGAAGAGAAAAGGAGGCCATTAAGGCACTCACACTCGAAACTCCTGAGCAATCCGCTTCACCCCTTTGGTGGAGAGAAATCTCGCGCACCTGCTTTTCTCCTCCCCATCATTGCTTCCACCGCAGCTCTACTGACTTAGCCATCGGAGGGTTTTACCCCAGGGAAACCCCCTGGGCCCTCTGATACGTTTCCCTGTCTTGCAGTTCATCTTCTGGTGATCCACAGCCCGCTCATGACTCAGCGCGAGATTTCGCCTCTTCAGAGATAAAGACCCAGCGAATGAATGCTTTCAAGGAACCAGCTTGAGCGGCTTCAAGAAGAATAAAGTACTTGATTTGGAATGGAATATTTCATGTCAGCTCTATTAAGAGCGAGTGACCTTCATTATTGGCGTAACATGAAGATTTTCATCATTAAGCTCAAAGTCCTACATGATGCATGCTGGGCTAAAGGAAAAATTAAAAAAAGCTAAAAATTGAAAATAATCAAGGATAATATTGCTAAACCATCTAGATTTGGTCAAGAATCTAGATCTCTAAGTTGACACTGGGCCGAAACCCGTTTATCCGCGTATCAACTCAGAAAGTGGAGCCGTCGTCCCAAACCTTAGATGACTCAACGGTTTATCCGTGTGATCAAGACTCCCCTGGAATTATCACTATTTTTGATGAAGGAGAACTTAAATTCCAGGTTCACCAGAACCACAAGGTCCTTGATATGTTATAATAGCATAGATATCATATAGTAACAATGCATACAAGAGAGATACAAGAGTGAAGTGATGTTACCAATAGAATAATCCGAGCATCTCCAGACCTGCACAACCTGCACTTCTGCACTTCAAAGCTCATTAGCTCATCAAAAGAATTATCAGCTCAAGACAGCTCACAATATGATCATAAGTGCACAATATAAGTAATTCTATCAAGATACAACAACACTTAAGTTCATGAATAATCAAAATGCTGTAAACTGAAGAAATGATGACCCTGAGAAGTGGCGTCAAAATGGTAAATGATGACGATCACGAGGGCGTAAATTACATTGAATGTTCGATTAGGAGTTGGAACGAAAATGACGCCCTCCATGGAGGCGTTAATTAAATGACGACCCTGAATGTGTCGTTAATGGGCGCGTCGTCCATTAACTATTTTCATTTTCTGCTCAGAAATAAGCTTCCAGCAACTCGTTCTATTCAGACACAAACCGTGATTCCTGTTAGCGTTCCATTATTATAAAAAGGGCAAATGTTCGTCTTCTAAGCACATCAGACAGAGAACCGAAGAAAAACAGCGGAGCCATAGCACTAGTAGAAGAACTAACTCCAGGAAGATGAACAAGATGATTCAAAGACCTGCTAAGAAGTCTCGGATGAGTTTTCCTAGAATTTGTGAAGTTCCCAGCCATATCAGTGGGAGAAAGGCCAAAAGCCAAGTAAGTGTTTAGATTATTTAAAGCTTTTATTTATTTTCTTCCTTTCTTTCTTTCCGCAAATTCTGATTGCATTTCCTTCCTGCTTTCTTTTTCTTTCAGGATTACCCAAATATCCCAGGACCAAGGAGATTTTTGAAGATTAAATGGCTTCCTTTACTACTCTCCAAAATCTCTTTAGACATGAAATCTTTTCTCTCTAGATGGCACCTTCTTGGCCTTGTAACCCATGCTACTCATTACAATGATATTCACCTAGATTGGGCCTCAATTGGAGCTCTCATAGAACTATGGCACCCTCATACCCATACTTTCCTCTTTCCCACATTTGAAGCTGCCATAATCCTAGAGGAAGTAGAGATGCTCCTAGGGCTAAGAAAAATGAAACAAGGAGAAGAGTCAAAGATGGCTCACATGACCAAACCAATAAAAGCTCATGACATACTCACTAGCCTTATTCAAAGCCCAAATTTAGTGAATCAAATTAAAGCCTATAAAGGAGTCAAGCTTTTGAAACTAGCTTCATGGGTGTACAAAAATATGGACAAGGCCCAAGAAGATGAAGACTTATTGGAGAGAGTAATGAAGGGGTTCGTTATATGCATAGCGGGAGCTCTACTCTTCCCTTCAACGGAAGACCATCTAGAAGAACACCACCTAAGTGCCATTGCTAGCATGTGGGAGGGAAAAAGAATAGGTCCGGCGGTACTAGCCAACCTATACAATGGGCTTACCTCAGCTTCATTGGGACGGCCCCTTTACGGGTCTATGCTTCTTCTATCTTGTTGGGTAGATCTCCACTTCAAATTTGATCCTTGTCAAGCAACCCAAGCGGCCTTCAAAATCTTTTCCAAGAGCCCCCTCCGATACATGACGGATTCTTTGGGCTTATGTGAGAGAGTAATCAATCGGGTTCCTAAACTAAAGAAAAGAGGAGATTGGAGAGACTACTTCAAGATGATGCCTAAGAGCGGTTTTACTTGCACACCGGGGTTCCTCAAAACCCAAGAACTCCGCTCAAGGCTTTCTTCCGGCATAAAGCTTCGGTTGATCGGCGGGAGCGACTTCGTCCTCTACAATGCACACCGGTGCCTCCCACAGCTCGGGCTACCTCGGCACATCTTTGAAGAACCTTCTCATCTACCTCCACTAACAAGAAGGGAACTATGCTCAAGTGGAGATCAAGAGGAGATCAAGACAATAATGGCTCAATGGAAGGTTGGACTACTCCAAAAGTCCAAGACATATGTAGAAGAAGAAGAAGACAAATGCAAATCTTATGTACTGGCTCTTAGGAAAATAAGGCCTATGATGGCTCAATAAATGTATCAATGATTTTCCTCAATGAAATAAAAATTCTTTCTTCTTTTGAGCCACAACAACGAGTTTATATGATTACATCTTCCAATTCTATGTGATTCTGTCTGAAAACTGAGCTTCGGGCTCTCAATTCTAAGCAGCGCCTCCATGAACGTCGTCAATTGATTAAACCACGCCTTAATCCACATCGTCAATTCTCATTAGAATAATTAATTCCTCAAAAGAATTGGAATTACAATTGACGCTCTCACGAGCAGGCGTTATTTTTAATTCGCGCCCCAAGATAAGGCGTTAATCGCTTTAAATTATTCAAATTATTTTCAAAATAATTCCTTAATTTCATATAAATATCGCCTTCACGTATGTCGTGTATTAAGAAATGGACGCATGCTGACAACGTCGTCAAATTCAAAAGTAATAATGACTATCGATCACATCAATCACCTTCCCATTAATGCGCCTGACGTCGGTTACAAATTCCCATGCAAATATAAATGACGCATAATCGCGGGTCGTCATATCATGAAACCACGCCTCTCTTCAGACCATCAATTAATATAACGACGACTTCCATTAGGGCGTCACTTCTTTTCGACCGTTAAACCCCCTTTTCCCTCCTTCTTCTCCTTCCTTCGTCTTCTTTCTTCTCCCCCTTCCGTTCATTTTCTTTCCTTTCTCTGCAAACCCTAACCGAGCCCTACTCCCATCTCCATCTCTCTCTTTCTATCTCTACTCTCCCCATGGCTAGCGGTGTACACAAACGTCAAAGGGTAAACGCCCCCGAGGTCGTGGACTTAGACGGTGAGCACGCCGTGGAGGAGGTTCCTCCCACGGCGACCGAGGACACTCCGGTGGCGGAGCACGGCGTAGAAGAGGAAATGGTCAACGAGGAAGACAGAGATGATGGAGAAGAAGAAGATGAAGATGATGGTGATGAAGGAGAAGACAAAGAGGGCGATGATGAGGAAGAAGAAGGAGATGAAGAGGGAGGAGATGGAGAAGAAGAAGGAGAACAACCGCCGATGGCGGCGGCGGTGCCCCTTCGACTTGGCCAACCGCGGCGGCCATGGCAACCAAGACAACCCCCCCGAGGAGGGCTGATCATGCCCGAACGACGCAAGGTAGGCCCCCAAACCCCCAATTTTCAATTTTATTTCCATTTTTTCACCATTTCCATAGCCCTCAGGTAACAGATAAATGACGCCCCCAGGGGTGTCGTTAATTAAAACAACGACCCAACCTGAGTCGTCAATTCCAATTAATTTATTTTGAAAATGACTAATTCATGAAATCACGCCCTGTAGCATGTAGTTATTTTTTTAAAAAAAGAAATTATCATGTTTATCATCATGCTGTTAATTTCCATGCCATTTCATTTATATATGCCTCCGTTTATTTTATTTCGCATGTTAATAACTTTGAAACCCCAGAAAAGTAACGCCCCCCACTGGGGCGTCAATTCATTAAGCAACGACCACGAGGGTGGTCGTCAATTCAAGATTTTCCAGAATTGTAATTTAGGACAAAATTTTCTTTTTAAACAGCGCCCCCCCACAGGGGCGTTACTTAAACAAATAACGACCCTGGGATGGGCGTCAATTCGAAATTTCTCAGAACTTAAGGAAATTACCTTCAAAACAACGCCCCCCACAGGGGCGTCATTTAGATAAACAACGACCCAGGGTGGGTCGTCAATCTAGAGGTGCGTCAATTAAATAAGCCACGACCTAGGGTAGGTCATCAATTAAGACAGGGAACAAATGCAACAGCAAATGAACTTAAAACGAATATCCAAATGAAAACTTAAGTGAAAATTTTATTTTTGTTGCATGTAGGGGTTGATGAGGATGCGGATCTCCTAGGTCCAAGTCCGAGCAGCTTGTTACGGACTCCCCGAGTTCCAGAGGGCTAGGGTAGATGCTATGGGGTTCGGACCCTTCCTTAGTATAGAGCCTGTGAGACCAGACCTACCCTTGATCCAGGTGCTTAGAGAGAGATGGGACAGGACTAGCAGGGCATTTCTGATGCCATGGGGTCATATGGTTCCTACCCTAGAGGACGTCACTAGGATCACCGGGTTGAGGGTAGATGGCGAGGCAGTGAGCGGGATCACCCTACCCGATTATAGCGAGCTTACGCAGAGACTGCTAGGTCTAGAGACAGTTTATGAGACGCCTAGCGAGTGTAGGACCATCTACCGCACCGATCTTACCATGACTATGGGGTTGGGTGATTCTAGGCAGAGGTCGAAGGAGTCTCTAGAGCAGTTCTCACAAAGACTGATTGATGGGGCTAAGGCTGCCTATTGCTAGGACCCAGCAGACAGAGAGAGAGCAGATCGAGACTTGAGGAGATTCTTATTCCTGATGCTCGGGAGGTTGCTGCTCGGCACGAAGGGCGACATCATCAACTGCCGATTCTTGGGGATTCTCGAGGATCTAGAGGGCCACGGCAGATACGCCTGGGGAGCAACGTTGCTGGCGCACTTGATGGTCGACTTGTCTACAGGGACAGGTCAAGAGACGACAGTTAGTGGCTTCTCACCTTTTCTTCCGGTATGCATTTTCATTTTTTCTTTTTCTTTTTCTTAAATGTATGTGAATGCTTTACTAATGCAATGCATGGATATAGATATGGAGCCATTTATACATGCCGATGGGGCATGTCGACTCACGGCCTGGAGATGGGGGATCTTTTCCTCTAGCACGGTGCTGGCTACCAGTGGTGACTGGAGCCCCACTCGCATACGAGCTGCGAGTGTTACGACGGGAGTTTCGCGACTTCCCCGCCTCACTGGTACGCATGCTTAATGTGATGCAAAATTTTTTATTTTATGGAATATGATATGATATGATATGATGGATGATTGTGAATGCAGGTGAGGTGGAGACCCTATGAGGGGATGACTGACGAGGGCCAGCTGTGGGTTGTAGCGGGCCGTCCTAGCTTTGGGCATGAGCTTTGGGTTCATTGCCTGAACGAGATTGAGCCGTTACAGCTTAGGCTGGTAATGAGGACCCTCGGCCTACACCAGGAGTGGGTCGAGGTTGGAGAGTTGCAAGGAATATGCAAGAAGACGCGTGGTCGCACGAAGGCGATCGACTGGAGAGCTCGGTTCTCTGACCAGTATGCCGACTGGCAGCGTGGCGGGACCCGAGTCACCTCACAAGCGGTGGACAGCTCCGAGTACCTCTGACGCTACTGGGAGGTTTACGCCGGCCGCCCCTAGATGAGGGTCTTGGGGGTATGTATGCATGCACTTATTTCTAAATTAAATTGTAAATGCTTTGTATATCTATTATGCAACTAATATGTAATGAATGTAGGACGCACGGGATGGTGGCGATGGACTTGCAGGTCCACCTCCACAGCCTAGAGGCCCAGCTGGCTGCCACGCGGGCAGATCTTGAGACCCTGGTGAGTGTTTAATTTTTCCTATATGCAAATGAATTACTGAATTATTGATGATTAGCCACTGACAATCTCAATAAATGCAGCATGCCCAGCAGGGAGCAGCGGTGAGAGAGACGAGAGAGGCCTCCAGCTCGAGAGGACCTAGTGCAGAGACGACTGCACTAGCGGAGTAGCTGGCTGGAGCAGTGACACGAGCCGAGGCAGCAGAGCGCAACCTCGCCACACGGGTATGCCTCAAACACTCAAACTTTCATTCAATTATTTATATGATATGCTCATGAAAAATTGTGTTTACAGACTGAGGAGCTCCGGGCCTCTCTTACATGCATCGAGGAGGGACAGCAGGCGATGGCCACCCAGGTGAGTTATTTATTTTCAGTTGTTTATTGCTTATCTCATGAATTATTGAATTATATATATGGAACTTATGATTTGTTTGAATGTTTGCAGACCTCGGAGCTACAGGCGGTGCTTACCCAGGCTGCTTTAGCCGGGACGGAGTTGGCCATCCGCGAGCAGTGGGTCGCGGAGCTCGAGAAGGCCTTGAGGCGGCGAGAGGAGCTGCCCCAGGACGTGGCAGAGTTGCGAGTCACCCTCGAGATGGAGCAGAGGGAGTGTGCCCGGGAGCGCGAGGAGCACCATGCGGACCGTGCGAAGCTTGCGGCTTTGAGGGCCCAGCTAGCCGTTACCCAGGAGCGGCTGCGGGTGACCGAGGAGCGGCTTCAGGGATGCCGGGAGCGAGCGCGGGCTACGGGGTACACCTTCACCAGCTCCACCTTCGTGGCGGGTTCCTCTCTCCGGCAGAGGAGCGAGGCAGAGGAGCAGGCTCGAGCTCCAGCTACTTCTCGGGGGTCCATGCCCCCTCCACGAGTGCCTCGTTGGGAGGACGAGAGTGAGGCAGAGAGTAGGAGAGAGGAGGGTGGAGGTGAGAGCTGAGAGACTTACTTGTACTCCTCCACCCTCACACCTGTACTCAGATATACATTTGACATATATATGAGATTGAGATTTTTGTTTACCTGAGCACTTGTGGACTTATGTTTTCTTTCACTTTTTCGCCTTTTTTTTACTTTTGCCCTGCGCCTGTAGCTGTAGTTCACACTTGAACAAACAAATTAATTCATCTGTTCGACTTGGCTCCTTGCTCAATAAGCAAGGGGTGTCAACATTTTGACCTTGATAGCGGGTCAAGGGGCCAAGCCTTTAATTAATGAAGGCAAATGATAAACAAATATAAGAAAAATGTGGCATGCAAGCAAGCAGATGCTAACTCAAAATAAAAGATGCCCACACGAAAATGCAATCAAGCATATGAGATGAGCAGCAGCCGGCTTGATTTTTTGTTATTTTTATTTATTTTATATTATTTTTTTATTTTGAAAATGACGCCCTCGTAAGCGGGCGCTGATTGTGAAATTGACGCCGATCTAGGAGGCGTTTATTTAGAAAATCATTTTTTTTATTTTTATTATCAAAAATGACGACATAGACAAAGCCGTGAATTTATGAAATGACGCCCCTATAAAGGGCGTGAATTGAAAGATTAATTTTATTTATGATATTTTTGGATTTTTTTTTGGAAATGACGACCTTAGAAGAGTCGCGACTCATGAAAATGACGCCTGCCAAGATGGCGTTATTTTTAAGGAAAACAATTTTTTTTGCTTATTTTGATGAGATTAGGCACAATATAAGGGCCCTAAACCTTACACAATCGCCGTCTCGAATTCATTAATCTTTCTTAAAATATTTAACAAAGGGTCAACGTACTTAAATACTTGCTTTTACTCATCTTCTCTCGCGGCCCATCCTTCTTAGTCGGTCTTCGCCATACTCTGAGCTTGTAACCTACCATGGAGGGGGAAGGGAAGAATAAGTTAAGGAAGCTCACGGGAGGTTTCCGAGAACGGGGAAACTTTCCTCCCCTACCCTAATGCCCGTTGGGATTCGGTCTTCGGCTTAGGAAAATTTTGTTGCTCTTTTTGCCCTTATTTATACATGCTTACGGCTAGGGTTTTCCCTGTGGGGACTTTACCCTCTTGACATTGATGTGACACACCCTTGGACTTAAGCAAGCAAGCACAATCGCATTCAAACGGGTCGATGTGGGCCACCGCTCTATCGTCGCTCACCCAAGCCCGGGGTGACTTGGTGATGCCAAGTAGAGGATGTGAGGGTTGGGCCCTTGCTGGTAGAGGGCCAGCAAGGCCAAGATTTGATTCCCAAAGGATGTGGAAGCCCAATTCAATGGGACCAACAAAGTGCCAAAGGCACCGGTTACACTCTTCCCCACGGTGATCACTCAAGGCAACGGGGCTTGAGGATCGAGCTCTCACTCTCATGGCCAGCGGAACTAAGAACTAATATTGAAAGAAAAGCACAAATGAGAGCAAGGTTTTGGAGCACTTACTCGACCGGTTTGAAGAAACCGGTCCCGCTCTGAGACGAGGGCGAGCGGGGAGGCGGGTGGATCCCCACACGCCGCGTCGGGGTAGCTTGACCTGCCCAAATGATTACAATACTACACCTCTCACAGGAGGGGGGGCCTTGGGGTGGGGGTTAAGTGATATTACAACTAAAACTACCTCCACACAGGGAGGGGCCTTCAGCCGGCCAAGCGGGGAGGGGAACTTGGACTAAAGGTAATGAAAAGATGACGAAGCGAATCTGCCTGCTCTCTGCGATCGGAGATAGGCAGACAGAGTTGAGGCCGTAGAACTTGATAGGGAATTTTTATGAAGACGAGACCAATGGGGAACTCTTCGTAACTGGAAATGGAATGCCTCAGAATTTTTTTGATTTCTTCTGGTGCCGATGCTAGTCTGGGTGGTGGCTCGAACAGGGTTGCAGATTCTCGGACTGACAGCTTCAGGTTCCAACAGCAGGAAGAAGTGGATGCCCCGATAGCTCCTGAACTCAGAATCAAGTAGCGCCAGAGTTTTTGGAACCGTGGATGAGTCCTCTTCTCAGCAGAACTGACGGGGAAGCCAAACGATACCGAAAAAGACCAGTGGACTCTGAAAAATGATGATAGGTCGGTGCAGACTGTGGGAAGTAGAACCGCGTACCCGAGGGAGAAAATTGATAACTCTGGCCCAAGGACGTCGATCGAAGTTCCACTTCTTGATTCTGAAAGTAGACAAGACTAGGAACAACTTTGCAGAAGAACTCTTGGCCTGATTCCTCCGAGGTTTGTCGTGGCAGAGCTTCTACTCCAGTTCAGGTGCTCAGCAGGGGCAGCACTGCGCAGTTGTGGGAGAACGGATCTCCCGGGCAGCACCGAGCTCGGATGGGGATGAAACCACCGCCGTTGTGAAGAATACCGGTAGACGCTTCTGTGGATACCTCTTGGGCTTTCAGATTCGCATGGAGGTGGTCGTGGTGTCTGCTGCAAGCTGCTGGTTCACCTGCAACCTCTGGACTGCAAGCTGCAACCTAGGTATAGCTTCCAATGGCTAAGGAAGAAGAAGGAGAGGGAGGCATATGGTGAAGGGGAGGTGGATGAGGGGTGGTTGGGGATGGTGGGGGAGTTGTGGAGAGTGTCTAGGGGTGGTGGAGGAGCTGGAGAAGGGGGGTGGCACAAGGGTGTGTGTGCTGGTTCAGCCAAAGGGGAGGATGAGAGGAGGCTGGAGGGTGAAGTGGAGGATGGAGGGTGGAGGGAAGGAAGGGGGCGAACCTAGCCTAAGGGAGGGGAGAGGGGCGGCCAAAGTAGTGGAGGGAAGGGTTTCAAATTTCAAATGGGTCTTGGGAGGTGGAAGGTTGCATGGGGAAGAAGGAAAAATGTGTTGGAAAGAGGTGGGGGTGGTTGGAGGGTGGGGTGGGGATTGGGGGTTCCCTCTTGGAACTAGGGGGAAGTGATCAAAGAGGGTGGTGGGAAGTGGGGAGGTCTTAATGGGGTAGGTGGGAGGGTGGAGGTGGTTGGGAGGTGGAGGAGAGAGAGAGGGGGGCGAACTATGGAGAGAGAAAGAGAGAGAGGGAGAGAGAGAGAGAAGGTTGGGTGGGGGATTCTCTCCCCTAGGGTTTCTCACCCAATATTGGATTCACTCCACTAGAACTAAATAATGTGAACTCTCAAATGGAAATTTTGCATTGATTCCTTAGTCCAAAATGAAGGGAATGGGGCCTTATATATAGGCAACCCACATTTTACGATAAGACCCTGACAAAAGACTCAATGACAAATAATCGAGGGGGTAGGGGGGTGCACTTGGGCCAAACCCAATGAATTGGGCCCAATAACTAACTAAACAACATAATGACTCTCAAACTTTAGGGAAATAAACACAAGACCTAGGGACATGACTCAAGTAAAATGAAAATTACATCAAATGACTCAAATAGAAAGCACAAAAAGGATAATTGGGCCTTTATAGAGAGAGGCCCGAACTCAAATGACGTCGGAGTGTGAGGAAGACCCGAGCCAAAGGGAGTCACGGGTGATGCCTCCATCAGACATGCTTTTCCTTTGTTTCGACTTTCTTTTTTCCTTTTCTTCAAATAGATAGAGACCTAATTGTACTTGGGCTTTAAGCTTTTGTTCCCTTTTGGGCCCTGACTTCCACCTACTAGGGCGGCGGACAGGTTTGGTTAGTATTCCCTGACTCGTACTCCTTCTCGTGAGCCGAAGGGGAGAGAATAGGTAAGGTTCATACACTCTTAGTTTGGATCTGACTTTCCTTGAATTCCAGGCCACTCGAGTTGAAAAGTAGAGCGTGTAGTGTGTGCGGGAGTTGACCCCAAAGTTAAACCATCAAGACTGAAGAGTGAATTAAGGATTTTGATTTTTCGGGCTTGCGGCCTATGTACTGTACCAGTCTGCAGAGATTTTTTTATTATTTTGTTTTTATTATTTTTATTTTTCTTCTCTTTTTCTTTGATTTGATTTTTTTCTTTTGTTTTGTTTTTTCTTATTTTTTTACTTAGGGGTAGTATTTCTTCAAATAAAGACCATTCTAGTGGTGAGCCAATTCTTCACCTTCAACATTAATTAATTTGTAAGCGTTGCCAGGATAAACATCTTTTATGACGAAGGGCCCTTCCCAGTTAGGTTGAAGTTTTGAACGAGGCCCCCCGGGTTTTACGAAGATTCTTTTAATTACCATTTCACCGATTTTGAATTTTCTCTCAATTACTTTCTTTTGGTAAAAGCGTGAAAGCCTGTTTTGATAAATACGTGCATACTCGGCGGCGACCAGACGCTTCTCGTCTAGGAGTTCCAACTGAGCAAGGAGAGATTTACAACGCTCATCAATGGGGAGCTCCTTGTCCAATTGTACTCGTAGAGAAGGGATAAGAATCTCGTAAGGGACTACCGCCTCCATTCCATAAGTAAGGGTGAAAGGGGTCTGCCCAGTAGGGGTACGAATAGAGGTGCGATAGGCCCAAAGAGCTTCAACTAATTTTTCTAGCCAATCTGCAAATTTAGTAGCCTCACATGTTTTCTTAATAATCTTAATCAAAGTTTTGTTAGTTGCCTCTGCTTGGCCATTGCCCTGTGGATAATAAGGAGATGAATGATGTATTGCAATGTTATACCTGTTGTAGAGGTCCTGAAGCTCCTGAGAGATGAATTGTGGCCCATTGTCGGTGACGATGGTACTTGGGATGCCGAACCTTGCAATGATGTTCTTCATTATAAATTTGCAGACGGTTGACGCTTTTATCTCTATGTAAGCTTCCGCTTCCGCCCACTTGGTGAAGTACTCCGTGGCCGTGAGTATAAAAGACTTTGGTTTTGTGAGGAGGTTCGGATCACCAAGGGGTCCAATGATATCGAAAGCCCACATGGAGAAAGGCCATGGGGAGGACATAGGATGGAGTGAAGAAGTATGAGAGTGAATTTTATCGGCGTGCAGTTGGCACTTAACACACCTTCGAACATAGATGGAACAATCCTCTTCTAGAGTGGGCCAATAGAAACCTAGCCTAAGGATTTTCTTAGCGAGCATCTGGCTATTGACATGACCACCACATACTCCGGAATGCGCCTCTTCCACAACCTTCCAAGATTCATCATCATCTAGGCATCTTAATAAAACTCCGGTAAGACCTCTTCTGTAGAGCACACCTCCAACTAGGGTGTATCGCTGAGCAACTCTTCGAATGGCTTTCTTTTCTTCAGCCGTGACCTCTTCGGGATAGGATTGATCTTGGCAATACTTAACAATCTCGTAATACCACGGCTTTTCTTCATTGTTCAATTCTTACGCTAAATACAATAGCATGACCTCCTTATTCTCAATTATTCCACCTTTCTTAACCTTCCTGAGCACCTCCTCCTTAACACTAAGGAAAGCTGGATCCTTAATAGCTGGAGTGAGCCGCTTATGAATAATGATAGAATGGGAATCCCTTTCGGGAAGGAAAGCCAAAGAAGATGCGAGAGAAGCGAGAGCATCAGCTAAAATGTTATGTTCTCGAGGAATGTGAACAAAGATTAATTTAGTGAAAAGCTTGGTATAAGCAGAAGTCAATTCTTGATAGGGTTTGAGTTTAGGATTGAGAGTATGGCACTTGGTGAGCACTTGGTGAAGAATAAGCTGACTATCACCTACAATTCGCAAATGGGTAACACCAAATTGATGAGCGGCCTCTAGTCCGGCCAAGAGAGCCTCGTACTCAGCTATATTATTTGTAACTGGAAATGCAAGCTAAGAGGCAAGTGGAATAGTGATACCCTCCGGTGATAGAAGAACACTGTCAATCCCTTTCCCTTTTGAATTCAAAGCTCCATCAAAATGTAACGTCCACATCGAATCGGATTGATTGACGGATATTAGTTCCTCATCTGGAAACTCTGAGCGAACAGGGTCAAATCTAGGGACAGGGTGATGAGCAAGATGTTCTGCTATGGCATAGCCTTTAATCACTTTTTGTTGAATATAGACAATATCGAATTGAGAGAGGAAGCATTGCCATCGTGCTAATCGATCGGTGAGAACAAATTTTTCAAGAAGGAATTTGATTGGATTCATACGGGCGATGAGATGAACTTCGTGAGCTAAGAAATAATGCTTGAGTTTCTGAACTACCCAGACTAAAGCAGCACAAGTATTTTCTATAGCTGAGTACTTCTGCTCACAGGGGTTGAGAAGTTTTGACAAGTAGTAGGCTGCCCTTTCTTTTCCTTCTTCGTCAACTTGGGCTAAGACATCACCTACAGAGTCATCCAGGACGGAAATGTAAAGAACAAGCGGTTTGCCTGGAACTGGCGGCCTCAGGACAAGAGGATTTGAGAGATAATCCTTCAATCCGTCAAAAGCTACTTGACATTTGTCATCCCAAATAAACTTGACTCCCGGCTTAGTAAGCTCGTAGAACGGCCTACATCTTTGTGAATGTTGGGAAACAAAGCGGCAAATAAATTGCAACCTCCCGATCAATCCTTGAACTTCTTTCAAATTCCTGGGAGGAGGCATTTCTCTTATGGCCTTCGCCTTGTTGGGATCAATCTCAATACCCCTCTTACTTACGATGAATCCAAGCAACTTCCCTGATGAAACACCAAACACGCACTTCTTGGGATTCATTTTCAGCTGATACTCCTGTGCTCTTTGCAAGACTTTAGTCAGAACCCCGGGATGCTCAATCCTTGTTCTTGATTTTACTACCAGATCTTCAACATACACCTCAATGTAAATGTGGATCATATCATGAAAAATTGCCATCATAGCCCTTTGATAGGTGGCTCCAGCATTCTTAAGTCCAAATGGCATAACCATGTAACAATAAGTCCCCCATGGTGTAGTGAATGATGTTTTCTCTTGATCCTCCTCAGCCAGGCGAATCTGATTGTAACCTGAAAAACCATCCCTGAAGGAGAGAGTCTCATATCCTGTCGTATTGTCAATCAAAACATCAATATGAGGGAGGGGGAAGTCATCTTTAGGACTCGCGCGGTTGAGGTCCCGAAAGTCTATACAAATTTAAACTTTTTCATCTTTCTTCATGACTGGGACGATGTTAGCTACCCAATTGGGATAGAGGACAACTCTGACAAATCTAGCCTTATGGAGCTTATCGACCACTTCTTTCATTTTTAATGCCATATTAGGGTGGAAACGTCTCAACCGTTGTTTAACCGGAATGGACCCTGGCTTAAGCGTAAGTCGATGTTCGACAAGCGCAGGGTCTAGTCCAGGCATATCTTCATAACTCCATGAGAATGTGTCCTTATATTCTTGCAAAACCAAAATGAGCGCCTCTTCTTCGGAGGGCGGCAAGTGCTTACAAATGAGAACAATCCTAGGGTCTTCTCCAGTACCCAGATTTATTTCTTTGGTTGGTTCTTCTACTGAGGCTGATGGTTCATCGAATCTTCTCATGCCACTAGCAAAAGCATCGGCCTCGTCCTCATATTCTTCATAACCTTCATCCCCCTCTTCAATAGGGTCTTCATCATTCATTATCTCATAAACACCAAAACCCTCATTAAAAACACAAGTATCCTCATATTCTACTTCCGGCAGGATAATCGGATTCTCCAGAAATTCGGGAAGAGCTAAGCATGCCCGGCACCTTCTAGCTAATTCCAACAAGAATCTATGGGGAATCTGCTTACCCTTGGATATCTTATGCGAAGCTACCCCATGAGTCTTAAAATTAGAAGAGTAAGAACAACTAGCCTGATCACTAGAATTTGACAAAGATGAAGGAAGTGGGGAAAAGATGGGTACAGAAGAAGATACAGATGAAGACCCCTCACCGGAGGGGTAGGGAAGGTCCCCTAATGAATCCTGGAAGAGCGGCCCCTGGGTCGGGACACACTTAGGAAGAAGATAGGAGGTCTCCTCAATGGAGATGAAAGATTGGAAAATTTGAATTTTGGCATTTTTTTTTCGTTTTCATTTTTAAGAAGAAGGCAATGAGAGGGAGGAATAGGAGGTGGTGTTAAGGTTGACAGATTGATGAAAGTTTGAGTAAATGATGACCCACGCGGGGGTGTAATGGAGAGTTTAGATAATTGCTTGAGGAGCAAGGGAGGAATCGGAGGAGAAACTTGAAGTGAACTTGGAGAAAAGGTTATCAAGACTGCAGGCGGTCTAGGGACATCTGAGCAAAACATTTGATTGAACAAACGGACAACAGCCGTTGGGTGAACGGACTTGGTAAGGAAGAGACCGGCCCACAGCCTATCCACATTGTAACCTTCTTCGAACGGCACATCTGGCTCCCCAGTATCTGTGTAATTGCTTAGAAGCTGCCTCTTATCTGTGATCACTGCTGGCTTTTCAATTAATTCATGAATTAGTGGTGGCCATTCCGGATCAGTCGGCATGAATAGTCAGCTCAGGGCAATAGTGATATCATTCATGTCGAACCATCTATACCAGTCACATTCGGGGTCGTCCATCTTTCTTCTTTTATCTGGCCGTAAGGATTCCAGGGCCTTGTAAGTAGCTAGTGGGGCTATGTGGCGAGCAAACTGCCTTGCATGTACATCTTGGCAATCCATCATGGAAGTGATTAGCATGGTTTGCTCATCTTTATGAGTGCCTCCTTTCATGAAGTGTGTTTGTAGGGTCCATGTAAGTGGCTGCCGATCCGTCTTGAGAGTAGAAGTCATCGCGGCCCATGGTTCATTCTCATCTTTGCCTGACCCTTTGTACCCTAGGCCACCTCGGTGGATCACCTTTTGATGCCTAACGGGCTTGACTCTCCCTTGAAGGTTAACTCCTAGGCCTTTACCAGTTCTATACACCATTTTCATCAGAATGTTCCATTCTGGCGTGTTCATCATGTTTTTCTTTTTCTTTCCTTGGGGAGGCAGGGGTGTCATTAGAGGTGAGGCTGGCTTAGTGACTGGGGGTCTTAACAAATCTTATCGTGGGTCGGCAACATCCAATACTGAAAGCAAAGGCCTATTAGAAGGCCACATGGAAGGCACTAAAGTTGCTGAATGTATGTCTTCTGCCGGTAAAATGGGCATGCTAGTAACTTTGATAATGCGCCCTTTGTGTGGAAACTTTATGCATTGATGGTTCGTGGAGGGTACAGCATCAAGTTCTTGAATATAAGGACGGCCCAAGATGCCATTGAATGTCGGATCCATGTCTAAAGTGTGGAAATATGTTGTAATTGTTACTGGACCCAAACCAACTTTTAAGGTGATCATTCCCAATGGCGGCTTTTTGGTATTATCGTAAGCTGTGACGGTAATTGTACATGGCTGAATTTGACTTTCTGGAATGCCGCACATCTTCAAGGTGCTTGGCAGCATAACATTAATGGATGCCCCAGTATCAACCAAACATTGTTTTACAGCTATCTTGTTAATGTCAATAATGATACACAATGAATATTTTCTAGCCGGCTGAGGAGCTAATTCATGTTCATAAAAAGTAATAGCCGGTTGACTGCTGGCCGGATTCAAAACTGTAGTGACTTGTTCAACTGGAATGTCCTCATTTACCATTACCTTCTGCAGATATTGCTTCAAAGCCTGCTGATGTGTAGTAGATCTTTTGATCAATTCCAGAATGGAGATTCGAGCCGACGTTCTGTCCAAATGCTTCAGTAAGTCATATTCTGTGCCCGGTGCCGATTCTTGTTCCTGTTCCCCTTGTTCTTGTATCGGCTCCTGCTCACGCTGGGGAAACACTCGATGGAACATCCGTCGACTACGGAGCACCATTGTTTTTGGAGCCTCTGTCAGGTTTAGGGTAGGTGAAGGGACAGAGGAGGTAGAGGGAATGGTGTTGGGTGTGTTGGGTGCTAGTGTAGGATTAGCAGAAGGAGGGATTCTTATAAGAGGCCTTGGTGGCTGGGGATTATCGGAATGTGGTGACGGGGATCGTGTGACAAGGAGGGGCCTTGGAAGCATGATGGTGGATGAGGTAGATTGTGACGAAACAGGAGAGGTGATGACTGCCGACGGGGTGCGGATAAGGAGAGGTCTATTTGGTGGAGGATTTTGGTGTGAAGAAGAATTCGTGGGTTGGCGTGAAAGAAGGGGCCGTGAAGGAGTAGGGTCAGGATTGAATGGCCCTGGAGTGCTGGAATGTATAAGGGTGCGTGGTGGTTGGGAAAGGGGTACAGGCTAAAGCCTTCTTAACAATTATGGTGGTTGCGGTTGACTGGAGTTTTCACTGATGGCCCCGATAGAGGCATTTTCCTTATGCCAATCCTGCCCTCTCTCCACTTCATGGATGGAGGTGACAAGGTTTACTTGTTGGTTTTGAACCGGGTGCTCTGGTAGTGGATTATTGACAATACCCATGTTTGGCGGGGGTGCAGGAGCTTGTTGTTGTTGTGGAACTTGTTGTTTTTTTAACTGAAAGGTAATACTTGCAAGGTGGAAGACGAGGGAGTCCGTTCATCCCTTCATTGCGGAAAGTAGATGACGTGCCACCTCGACCACCAGGTAAGTGATTTTCCATTAAGAAGTGCAGAAAGAAAAGGAACATACATGGGGGGATACAAGGGACGAACAAGGTCCGAGAGAGGGGGAACACCCTGTCAAGGATGACAAGAGGGCCAATACAACACATCGGCGAAGCCCAAAGTAAAAGAGACAGGGAGAAGCCCAAATACAGCAAGTGGGCAAGACAAGGCCCAATAAGCCAACAAGAGCAAACCTAACACGAAGCCCAAAACAAGGGGCAAAGAACTCTGGTGTAACACATGCAGAACGTGGTCGCCGGTGACAGCAAAGGTTGATCGGGGGAACACGCCTGGGGTGGCCATTCACCCGGAGACGTGTGCGCATCAGCAAGCGAGCAGGACACGAGGGCGATAGGGGGACCACGCCGGAGCAGTCGCCGAGAGCCCGCAAGTGGTGGCAGGCGAGCGAGGAGGGGCAGCAGGGCGTAGGAACGGGACCACCGGACCGAGCATGCAGAAGGGCAGCAGGCTAAGGAGCATCAGGATCCACGGAGGCCTCGACCTGAGCTGCAGCAGGTGGAGGAAACATCGACCTGAACGGGGGGGTTGCAGGTGAGGCCTCGGCAGGCAGGCGATGAAGGGCAGCAAGGCGGTTGGCAGCAGGAGGCACAAGCCCAGGCCGAGAGGAAACGCCAGCAGGAATAGGACACCAACCTGAGATGGTCGGTCCCCGCCGGAGGGGGACCAAGCAAGGAACCGAAGGGGGTGGGAAGAGGAGACAGAGGCCAGGCAGAGGCTGGATGGCCTAGGGGGGGCAAAGCCCACCGAAGGGAGGTCGAAGGGGGGGAGGAGGGAAGTAGGGGCAGAGATAGGTAGGCCCAATGGAAGGTGACGGGAGAGAAAGCAGGGGGGAAAGGTAGGAGGGCAGGGGGGACAGATGGGGGAAGGGGAACCCGGTCCAAGAGGGCAGGCGACAGAGGAGAGTAGGAGGGAAGAAATGGGGTGGCAGGGGCATCAGCTAAGGAGGGAGGCCGAGGGAGGGGGTCGAGTGGAGGTTGAGGGGGGGGAGAAGGGGTTGGCCTAGGGGAGAAGCACCGGTGGAGGCCGGCGACGGAGGAGGAGGCCAAAGGACATGAGCATGAGAGGGGGGGAGGGAGCCAAGGGAGGGAGGGATAGGCCAACGGGAGGAGCAATAGGAAGGGGGGAAGAGGGGGAGCAGGAGGGCAGACGGAAGGAAAGCCTGGATGTAAGACCCCAAATTCTTTAGAAATTTATTTAGAAAGTTATTTGTAATTATTTAGAATTTATTTGAAATTATTCGAAATTAATGAGAATTATCCAAATTAATTAGATTAATTAATTAATTAATAGAATAAGTCATTTTTCTACTATTTTCTAAAAATCCCCAAAAATCACATCTTGTAGAATTAATTTTGATTATCAACTTTGTCTTCTACAATTAAGCCTAATACAATCGTTTATTAAGCCGAATTAGCGAACTAATTCTTCCGAACTTAATATTTAATTAATTACGGAATAGTAGAAATGGAATTTTATCTAACATATAAAAATTCATAAAAATAGTAATTAAATAATAGATGCTTCGACTAACACTTTTGTCTTCTTGGAGTAAGCCTAATTAAATCATTATCTAGGCCTAATCAGTGGATTAAGCCTGACTTATAACCCACCTAACCCAAATTCGAATTTACTATTCACCCAAACTTTGAACATCAAATTCGAGCTTGTTTCTCAACCAAATGGGGTGATTCCAGAGGCAAATGAAAGGTATTACATAAAGGAACATTTACCCTCAATCAATTGGAGGTAAACTTAGCCCAAAAACGTGCTGCCGACATAGTTAGGTCAAGTCAAGGATTTCGGCGCCGTTTCTAAACTCGTAGCTTGCAGCAGCAAATACTCCCAATTCAGAAGGCTCCAGAAGCTCTATGAGCTATCAAAATGAAGCCCTACGAGTCTTCTTTCATTTGGCTACTGTGGGGTTCGCTGAAATTTCGGATCTGGAGAGATCTAGTTCGATTTGTGAAGGTCGGTCAGCAGGCCGTTGGCTTCCCTTCATCCTTCTTTGATCAATCGATTAAGGTAGGAATTCTCAACCAAATCTTGATCATGAGTATAGCAAATTATACCTCTCATCGAGCTCTTTCCATTGGTGGCAAAAGCCCCAATTTTCATTAGGTATCCGTGGAGATATCGAAGTTTTAGTGAGGTGCTGTCAAGTTATTCTTCATTCTAGGTTTCGAGTTCCTTCTTCAATTTGAGGTAGGTGATAACAGCCCAATTTCTAATTAACATACATGAATGTAATCAATAGCATGTTATCTTTCTTTTGACATCAAAATCCCCAATTTTTATAGATCATGCCTAGAGTATTTCGTGTGTTATTAGAAGCATGCTAGCAAGCTAGACTTTACTTGTGTTCTTCATAGAATAGGATTTATTTCATCGGATTCCTATCAAAATTCGTGATTTAAAATTATGTTTTATGACCCTAAGATGCATATTATTAACCCTAGAGTCTATGGTTATGATCCCAATACTTTTAGACCCCAAATTCTTGGAGTTTTCATAGCTTTTTGGGTCTGGAAACCTAGGGGTCGACCCACGGGTCGACCCATTTCCACCCAGCAAGCAGCAGCAATGCTGCCTTGCATGGGTCGACCCAATGGGTCGACCCACAGCCTGCAGGGGTCGACCCATGGGTCGACCCATGCAGCCAGGATTGCAGGGGTCGACCCAGGGGTCGACCCATCCCTGAAATTTTTCCAGGGGTCGACCCAAAGGGTCGACCCATGCATTGTAAACCCATTTTTTTTGATGATTTGACCCGGGGATCAATCCGAATCATCGGGGAATCAAACCATTCAACCTAAACACTTTGAAAACTACATTTTTGAGGAACTAATGACCTATTCATGTACCCTTTTTAGTTTCAATTAACATTGGTCCATACATGTAAACTTAGTGTAAAAACACACCGTTTATCATCTTCATTTTCAATGCATACAAGATTAAATAGAAACCCACATAATTAGTGGTTAATGGTGTAACTAAATCTCTGTTAATGCATTCTATTTCACTCCTGTGGGAGTTGTTCTTTGCCTTATCATCTTGAATCAGCTTCTTGGCAATTGTCTTAATGCAAATGATAATGGTTAAATCATGATATCTTAACTTGATGATTAGGATTAATATGTTGATTAGCTTGTTTGATTGCTGCTGTTGTACAGTAGCGCAGCACGATTAACTCTTGTTGTGACTTGATTTCAATCTCCTTGATGATTATACTTACCTTGAAATTCTGGAAATGAATCTCCTTCCTACTTGAAGTTGTTATTGCTACTTAGTTTAAACCTTGGAATTCTGGCCATAAACTGTGGAAGTCTAGATTCGTGGGATCTTTGATCCAAAGAAATCAATGCCTGGCAAACAATTAAGGGCTCGGTCTGGTCCTGGGAAGAGCGCCCGAACACTACGTGTACCCCTGGGAGGTGAATGACTAGGTGTGGCATTTGGCACCAGTACTTGACATGTGTTAAATCTAGGACTGTCCACTACTCTCTCCACTACTCTCTCCACTACTCTCTACATTACTTTCTACTACTTTTCACTTTCCACTCGTCACTGTTCTATACTCTACTTGTGGTTACTGTACTTGCTCATTACTTGGACGTGGAAATGAAATTACATACGTGCTTGACATGACTTGAATTGACTTGATATGGCCAACTTTTATTGTTATCTCCTGTAGTAAATTCTTGTCTTACTATTCTATTCATTATATTTCTTGACCTTGCAAGATCTTTGAATTTCGTTTCATCATCGTTATCTTTTTATCGTTTTTATCATTTGTAGCATGACATTTTGAAAAAAGTAATTAAACTGTTAATCACTTATACATGTCTGTTATTTCCTACTGAACGTTAGCTCACACCCCGTTGTTTCCCCCTTTTCCAGGCTTTTTAGGTGACGCGCTTACCGATGGGGAAGGGCAGGAGTGATGTCTTGAGTGTATCAGTTCTAGTGTGTTAGTAGTGTGTTATCCTTGTTAGTTGTGTTTGGAGATCATTTAGTTTCAGTTTGTTATTGAGTTTTAGTGGTTGATTATTCCAGTTGTATTAAGTTGAACTTGAGGATTATTGTATTAGTCGTGGTTTATTATTAATCATTTAGCATTTCCATCTTGTAGCACTTGTGTATTGTTTTAGATTTAGTTCCCTCTCTTGCTAGCGTGTCCCTAACTGTACGTCCCGATACTTCCGCCTTGTTCGGGGCGTGACAGTTTAGTTGGTATCAGAGCCCTAGGTTTCACATTCCTAGGTTTCCTAAGTTTAAGTTTTCTTGCATTGCATCCCAATAACCGGTATATAAAAAGGTGTTGCCCGAACGTTAGGCTACGCCTATCGGGAAGGTCGCACACTTGCGCGAGTGGTCTTCGGACCGATTACCTCCGCCAGGTACCGAGTTTTTTGGTCGTGTCTAGGTGCACTAGATCCCTAACCTTGTACAAGTCTAGGACCTGACCTGGTGAGATTGGGTAGAACTTGGGTTAAGTTCGTTTCTTAATCGTGTAATTATCTATCTTATTTGAACCTAAGTAACCTATTTCTCGTGTAGATGGCAGCTGATCGTGCTGAATGGAGGAACCTGTAGCGTACGGTTCAAGGCCTTACTCAGGCCCTTTAGCAAGTAGCTCAGGCAGGAGCGGCAAAGCATGGCACCGGTGATCTATACCGGAACTTCCGCGGAATGAATCCGCCTAGATTCGCTGGTTCGACTGACCCTGACCAAGCCGAGCACTGGCTAGACGAGATGGGGAGAATCTTTGAAGTTATGCAATGCACCAACCAGGAGCGTGTCCTTTTGTCCACATTTCAACTGGAACATGATGCACGTACTTGGTGGGATTCTATCAAGGCAACTCTCGGAGATCGGCAGGTTATGTGGTAAGAGTTCGAGGAATTCTTCAATAGCAAGTATTTTTCCGATAGAGTGCAAGAGAAGAAAGCGGCAGAGTTCGCGGCCTTGAAACAACGAGGTTTGTCCGTGGCAGAGTATGAGGCTCAATTCGCACGGCTTTCTCGATATGCTACACATCTCATTTCCACCGAGAAGATGAAGGCGAAGCGCTTTCTCAATGGTTTGAAGCTTCATTATATCAATCAATTGGCACCGATGGAGATTTCCACTTATTCCGAGATGGTAAGGAAAGCACAAGTTCTAGAGGATACTCTTGAAATGACGGAGAGAATCCGTGGTAAAGGCACCAAGAAAGAATTACCTACGGGTTCCGGGAGTGTCAAACCCGGGTATACCAAGAAGAGGCCTGTTAGTGGACCTGGTTCGTGGAGCGGGTCCGGATCATGGAAGGGCAAGATGCCGAGGCATGAAGACAAGAAGCCTGGCCCTATTGTTCCATTCAAGGGCGTGTGCAACTATTGTGATCGTCCGGGTCACAAGATAGAGGAGTGCTGGCGCAAGCTAGGCGCCTGTTTGCGATGTGGAAGCAAGGAGCATCGTATCCCCAATTGCCCTCTCATATCGGAACAAGCTACACCGGCAAAACCTCTAGTCTTCAAGAAACCACAAGGCAAGCTTCAAGCTTTACATGCAGATGAAACTGGGATTTCTAATGATGGCGGACTCGTCGAAGGTACCCTTACTATAATCGATAAGCCCGCTTTTGCTCTCTTTGATACTAGTGCAACACACTCTTTTATTTCACGGAGATTTGCTAAGTTATTAGCTGTGGAACCTGTTTTGATGAATACTCCGTTAGAGATTTCAACCCCTATTGGCACTAGATCAACAATCCAGTATTTCTATCCTTCTAGTAAGGTTATGATTGGTGAACAGAACTTTCCAGCAGATTTGGTCTGCATGGATATGAAGGATTATGATGTAATCCTAGGAGCAGATTGGTTGGCTAAGTATGAGGCCAATGTTCACTGTAGTTCTAGCTCAGTGACTTTTACTGGACATTCTGGTTTATCTTTTACGGGAGTCAAGCACCATAACTCCGTACCACTCATTTCGACTTTTCGAGCTGATAAGCTTTTGAGGCATGGGTGTGAGGCTTTTCTAGCCTTTGTTTGTGCAACTCCTGAGCAGCAGATGGAGATCAAGGACATTCCTGTTGTCCAAGATTTTCCTGATGTCTTTCCAGAAGAACTACCAGGACTTCCGCCTGAGCGGGAAGTTATCTTTTCTATTGATCTTATTCCTGGCACAGCTCCTATTTCTAAGGCTCCTTATCGTATGTCTCCTGCGGAACTGAGGGAACTGAAGCAGCAACTGATGGAATTACTCGAGAAGGGTTTTATTCGTCCTAGTACTTCTCCGTGGGGAGCCCCTGTGTTGTTCATCAGGAAGAAAGATGGTTCGATGAGGTTGTGCATTGATTATCGGCAAATAAACCAGCAGACTGTCAAGAACAAATATCCCTTGCCGAGGATTGACGAGTTATTTGACCAGATAGCGGGAGCTCAATATTTCTCTAAGATCGATCTTCGATCTGGATATCACCAGTTGCGGATTAAGGAAGAGGATATTTATAAAACGGCTTTCCGCAGCAGGTATGGTCATTTTGAATTTATCGTTATGCCTTTTGGTCTAACGAATGCTCCAGCAGCTTTCATCCAGTTGATGAACGATGTATTTCGGCCCTATCTTGATCAATGGGTCGTAGTCTTTATTGATGACATCCTGATTTATTCTAAGAATGAGGAGGAGCATGCTGAGCATCTGAGAATGGCATTGCAACTATTGAAAGATCATCAGCTATATGCTAAGTTCAGTAAGTGTGAGTTCTGGCTACAAGAAGTGTCCTTTCTCGGACATATTATCACCAAGGAAGGTATTTCTGTTGATCCTTCGAAGATTGAGGCAGTGAAGAATTGGAAGCAGCCTACTAGTGCAACTGAAGTTAGAAATTTTCTAGGCCTGGCAGGCTATTACCGAAGATTTATTCAAGATTTCTCCAAGATTGCAGTACCTATGACAAGATTAACCCGCAAGGAGAACAAGTTTGATTGGTCAGATGATTGTCAGCGAAGCTTTCAGACTCTGAAGGAGTGTTTGACTACTGCACCTGTTTTGGCTTTACCTTCTGGTGAAGGAGGATTCGTTGTTTATACTGATGCTTCAGGTATTGGCTTAGGCTGTGTACTCATGCAGCATGGGAAGGTGATTGCCTATTCCTCTAGGCAGTTGAGGAAGCACGAAGATAATTATCCTGTTCATGATTTGGAACTTGCTGCAGTCGTGTTTACTTTAAAGATATGGAGGCATTACTTATATGGAGAAACCTTTACAGTGTTTTCGGATCATAAGAGTTTGAAGTATTTATTCTCTCAAAAGGAACTCAACATGAGGCAGCGGAGATGGTTGGAGTACTTGAAAGACTTCGACTTCTCGATTGAGTATCATCCTGGCAAAGGTAATGTTGTGGCAGATGCATTAAGCCGGAAGCCGGTAGCTAGATTGTCAAGTCTCATGTTACAAGAATGGAGATTGTTGGAACAATTATCTAGTCTGGATCTCAATATTGACAATGATCAGATCTTGATTGCTCAGATTCAACTTAAACCTGAAATATTGATAGAGATCAAGTCCTTGCAAGATAATGATCCCGAGTTGGTAGAGATCAAGGGAAGCTTGAGTAGCAGACCTGATTTCATGTTGGCCGATGATGGTAGATTATTATTTAAAGGCAGAACTTGTGTTCCGGATGAGGCTACAATAAAGAACAACATTCTTGAGGAAGCGCATAGATCCAGATATACCATTCATCCTGGAGGCACTAAGATGTACCGAGATTTGAAAAGGTCCTTTTGGTGGCCGAATATGAAAAGAGAAGTTGCAGATTTTGTGAGCAGATGTTTGGTATGTCAGCAAGTTAAGGCCGAACATTTCAGACCAGCAGGGAAATTGAAACCACTCGACATACCCCAATGGAAGTGGGAAAGTATTGGCATGGATTTCATTATGGGTCTACCTAGGACTCGTGGTGGATTTGATGCGATATGGGTGACTGTCGATCGATTGACAAAGTCGGCTCATTTCTTACCAATTAAGTCCAAGTGGACGATTGATGTATTGGCTGCTTTGTATATAAAGGAAGTGGTGAGATTGCATGGTATCCCAGTGAATATAGTATCTGATCGAGACCCCAGATTTACTTCACATTTCTGGAAGGGACTGCAAGAGTCTTTGGGTACTCGTCTGAATTTCAGTACTACTTTTCATCCACAGACAGATGGACAGACTGAAAGAACCAATCAGATAGTGGAAGATATGTTGCGAGCTTGCATGATTGATTTCGGTGGTAATTGGAGTGAGCATTTGGCATTAATTGAATTCGCCTACAATAACAGCTATCAGTCTAGCATTCAGATGACTCCTTTTGAAGCACTATATGGTAGAAGTTGTCGTTCCCCGTTGTGTTGGGACGAGGTAGGTGTGAAACAGTGGCTTGGACCAGATCTTGTTTCGGAATCATCACAGAACATCCGTGTTATCCGAGACCGGTTACAAGTAGCCCAGTCAAGACAGAAGAGTTATGCCGACAACAGGAGAAGGGCATTGGAATTTCAGGTTGGCGAGCATGTGTTCTTAAAGGTCTCTCCGACGAGAGGGATCCGAAGATTTGGCATTCATGGCAAGCTGAGTCCGAGGTACATTGGTCCATTCGAGATTCTAGATAGAGTGGGAGAGGTGGCATACAGACTGGCTTTACCACCGCATTTGTCTGGCGTACATAATATTTTCCATGTGTCTATGTTACGGAAATATGTGTACGATCCCACTCATATCATTCAACAAGTGGATTTTGAACTGAAGGAAGATTTGACCTATGAGGAAAGACCTGTCAAGATTCTGGACCGGAAGCATCAGCAACTCCGGAATCGTTCGATACCGATGGTCAAGATTCAATGGAGTCGGCGTGAGACCGAAGAAGCTACATGGGAATCCGAAGAGACTATGCGAAAGCGGTATCCCGATCTATTCTAGGTGAGCGATCTTTTTTTACTCTCAGTTTTAGTGCAGTGAATTTGGAGGACCAAATTCCTTTAAGTAGGGGAGGGTGTAAGACCCCAAATTCTTTAGAAATTTATTTAGAAAGTTATTTGTAATTATTTGGAATTTATTTGAAATTATTCGAAATTAATGAGAATTATCCAAATTAATTAGATTAATTAATTAATTAATAGAATAAATCATTTTTCTACTATTTTCTAAAAATCCCCAAAAATCACATCTTGTAGAATTAATTTTGTTTATCAACTTTGTCTTCTACAATTAAGCCTAATACAATCGTTTATTAAGCCGAATTAGCGAACTAATTCTTCCGAACTTAATATTTAATTAATTACGGAATAGTAGAAATGGAATTTTATATAATATATAAAAATTCATAAAAATTGTAATTAAATAATAGATACTTCGACTAACACTTTTATCTTCTTGGAGTAAGCCTAATTAAATCATTATCTAGGCCTAATCAGTGGATTAAGCCTGACTTATAACCCACCTAACCCAAATTCGAATTTACTATTCACCCAAACTTTGAACATCAAATTCGAGCTTGTTTCTCAACCAAATGGGGTGATTCCAGAGGCAAATGAAAGGTATTACATAAAGGAACATTTACCCTCAATCAATTTGAGGTAAACTTAGCCCCAAAACGTGCTGCCGACATAGTTAGGTCAAGTCAAGGATTTCGGCGCCGTTTCTAAACTCGTAGCTTGCAGCAGCAAATACTCCCAATTCAGAAGGCTCCAGAAGCTCTATGAGCTATCAAAATGAAGCCCTACGAGTCTTCTTTCATTTGGCTGCTGTGGGGTTCGCTGAAATTTCGGATCTGGAGAGATCTAGTTCGATTTGTGAAGGTCGGTCAGCAGGCCGTTGGCTTCCCTTCATCCTTCTTTGATCAATCGATTAAGGTAGGAATTCTCAACCAAATCTTGATCATGAGTATAGCAAATTGTACCTCTCATCGAGCTCTTTCCATTGGTGGCAAAAGCCCCAATTTTCATTAGGTATCCGTGGAGATATCGAAGTTTTAGTGAGGTGCTGTCAAGTTGTTCTTCATTCTAAGTTTCGAGTTCCTTCTTCAATTTGAGGTAGGTGATAACAGCCCAATTTCTAATTAACATACATGAATGTAATCAATAGCATGTTAGCTTTCTTTTGACATCAAAATCCCCAATTTTTATAGATCATGCCTAGAGTATTTCGTGTGTTATTAGAAGCATGCTAGCAAGCTAGACTTTACTTGTGTTCTTCATAGAATAGGATTTATTTCATTGTATTCCTATCGAAATTCGTCATTTAAAATTATGTTTTATGACCCTAAGATGCATATTATTAACCCTAGAGTCTATGGTTATGATCCCAATACTTTTAGACCCCAAATTCTTGGAGTTTTCATAGCTTTTTGGGTCTGGAAACCCAGGGGTCGACCCACGGGTCGACCCATTTCCACCCAGCAAGCAGCAGCAATGCTGCCTTGCATGGGTCGACCCATGGGTCGACCCATGGGTCGACCCATGCAGCCAGGATTGCAGGGGTCGACCCAGGGGTCGACCCATCCCTGGATTTTTTCCAGGGGTCGACCCAAAGGGTCGACCCATGCATTGTAAACCCGTTTTGTTTGATGATTTGACCCGGGGATCAATCCGAATCATCGGGGAATCAAACCATTCAACCTAAACACTTTGAAAACTACATTTTTGAGGAACTAATGAGCTATTCATGTACCCTTTTTAGTTTCAATTAACATTGGTCCATACATGTAAACTTAGTGTAAAAACACACCGTTTATCATCTTCATTTTCAATGCATACAAGATTAAATAGAAACCCACATAATTAGTGGTTAATGGTGTAACTAAATCTCTGTTAATGCATTCTATTTCACTCCTGTGGGAGTTGTTCTTTGCCTTATCATCTTGAATCAGCTTCTTGGCAATTGTCTTAATGCAAATGATAATGGTTAAATCATGATATCTTAACTTGATGATTAGGATTAATATGTTGATTAGCTTGTTTGATTGCTGCTGTTGTACAGTAGCGTAGCACGATTAACTCTTGTTGTGACTTGATTTCAATCTCCTTGATGATTATACTTACCTTGAAATTCTGGAAATGAATCTCCTTCCTACTTGAAGTTGTTATTGCTACTTAGTTTAAACCTTGGAATTCTGGCCATAAACTGTGGAAGTCTAGATTCGTGGGATCTTTGATCCAAAGAAATCAATGCCTGGCAAACAATTAAGGGCTCGGTCTGGTCCTGGGAAGAGCGCCCGAACAATACGTGTACCCCTGGGAGGTGAATGACTAGGTGTGGCATTTGGCACCAGTACTTGACATGTGTTAAATCTAGGACTGTCCACTACTCTCTCCACTACTCTCTCCACTACTCTCTACATTACTTTCTACTATTTTTCACTTTCCACTCGTCACTGTTCTATACTCTACTTGTGGTTACTGTACTTGCTCATTACTTGGACGTGGAAATGAAATTACATATGTGCTTGACATGACTTGAATTGACTTGATATGGCCAACTTTTATTGTTATCTCCTGTAGTAAATTCTTGTCTTACTATTCTATTCATTATATTTCTTGACCTTGCAAGATCTTTGAATTTCGTTTCATCATCGTTATCTTTTTATCGTTTTTATCATTTGTAGCATGACATTTTGAAAAAAGTAATTAAACTGTTAATCACTTATACATGTCTGTTATTTCCTACTGAGCGTTAACTCACACCCCGTTGTTTCCCCCTTTTCCAGGCTTTTCAGGTGACGCGCTTACCGATGGGGAAGGGCAGGAGTGATGTCTTGAGTGTATCAGTTCTAGTGTGTTAGTATTGTATTATCCTTGTTAGTTGTGTTTGGAGATCATTTAGTTTCAGTTTGTTATTGAGTTTTAGTGGTTGATTATTCTAGTTGTATTAAGTTGAACTTGAGGATTATTGTATTAGTCGTGGTTTATTATTAATCATTTAGCATTTCCATCTTGTAGCACTTGTGTATTGTTTTAGATTTAGTTCCCTCTCTTGCTAGCGTGTCCCTAACTGTACGTCCCGATACTTCCGCCTTGTTCGGGGCGTGACACTGGAGGCAGGCGACGAAGGTGGAGCAAGAGAGAGCAAGAGGGTAGGGGTTGGGGCAGAGGGAGGGAAAAGGGGGGGCTGGGGAGGGGGGGGAAGCGCGAGGGGCTGCCAGAGGATGATGAAGGGGAGGCTGGAGGACAAGGGGGGGTGGGGAGCAAGGCAAGGCGATGGGGGGTGGCTACAGGAGGGGGAGCGGAGGGCAGAAGAGGAGGGCAGGCGAAGCAGGAGGAGGAGGGGGAGGGCATGGGCGAAGGGGGGGGGCAGCCGAAGGGGGGGGCAGAAGGCTTGGGATGCTGCATCAAGGGCAGACAACTGGGAGAGCAGAGGCTGGTGAAGGAGGAGGAACGCCGGCATGGGCGAAGGAAGCTGCAGAAGAGGAGAGGCAAGGAAACAGGGGGTCGAACCCACTGCCATCCCATCACAGGCATTGGGAGGGACAACGGGGGTGTGGCAAGACGTGGGGAGGTAGCGTAAACCGAAATGAGCGATGGATGGTCCAGATGGAGGGGTACCCAGTGGCGTGAGGGAGAGTCCAATGACGTGGCGACCTCCTGGCGGGGGGGGAGCGCCCAAGGGAGCTGCGCAGGTGCCGGAGGGGCCAGCAAGGTGGGGGGAGGGTGGCCGGTGAGGAAGACTGGAGCCAAGGACCAAGAGGAGAGGGAGAGGCTGAGCATCCTAGGGAGGACCAGGCAGAAGGGGAAGAGCTCCATCCGAAGGGCAGTAGGAGGAAGGGGGTCCGGCTGTCGAGGCAGACAGGAAGCCATGAAGGATTGGTGGGGCTGCAGATCGAGCAGACGGGACGCCAGCAACAGAAACGGGCGGGAAAGTAGAGGCCGACGCGGAGGGTTGCGTAAGAGGGACGGCAGGGACGTGTCGAGCCAAGGGAGCATGGGGCGCGGCGGAGATGAAGAAGGCACCACCGGAGGGGTTCCCTGGGGCGGCCGGAAGGACTGGGAGAGGCCTAGGGCCCTGCTGCGGAGCCCCAGCAATGCACGCAGCGGAGAGAGTTGGGCGGATGTGGACGTTCGTACAGGCAGTGCTTTGAGCGGAGGATGCGGCAAGGAAGATGACGGAGCCACCACTGGCGGAGAGCAGCGGTGGGAGGGAGCGACCAGGGGGGGAGGGGGAGGGGGAGGCACAGGGCCTCCCCCCCGGCCACCACCGGAGAAGACGCACGCGCAGGCGGGATCACCGCTCAATAAGTCGAATTAATCATCTCATTGTGGAACTTGTTGTTGCTGACCTTGTGGTGGGTGCTGTTGAGCCGATGGTTACCGAGGAGGCCTTCGAGCCTTTAAAGTAGCAATAACCCTCCTCATCTCATCCCAATCAATATCACCTTGATCATTCATGTCATGTATGTAGTCCTTGAAGTGAAAACAATGATCGATGTTGTGCCCCGGCTGCCGATGGAAGACACAATATCGGGAGGTGTCTACATGTTGTGGCCATATTGTTCTTTCTTTAGGCAAGGTGAGCAGGTTGGCTGCCATGAGAGCATTGAAAATATATAACAGGCTTTTGGGTAAGGGAGAGTATTGTGCTCTTCGGGGACCCAATGGCCTTTTTGATTGTTGCAGTTGTTGTGGTGTATAATTGGCCAGCGGGGGCATTTGGTGGTACTGTGTGGGTTGGTTCTGTGGAGCAAAGTGGGGTTGTTGTTGAGGAGGTGGAAGAGGCCGTAAGGTCTGAGGAGGGTTATTATTTGGCTGGTGGACTTGGTTCTGGAAGGCGGACTGTTGTGGTGATGGCCCTTGGTTTGGAGGGTGGCGGAAGGGTGTGGAATTACCGAACATGCTCACCTGCTCGTTAGTAACGGTGCCTTCAGTGGTCGCACCAATATTGCCGATATTGATGTTCCTCTTTATCACCTTTGGCCTTGGTTCAAACATGCCCATAATAGGCGAATCTTTCATCTGAGTCTGTATATACCTAGCTCTTTCATAGAGGTCTTCCATAGTGCCCAACTTGTTCATGGCTAAAATATGGCGGAACTGCGGAGTGGAGTTTGATATAATCATCTTCACTTGCTCTGTCTCTGACAGTGTGTCCTTTAATTTTTCGGCCATAGCTCTCCACCTATCAGCAAATAAAACGAAGTCCTCCTCGGGCTTCATCTTTTTAGCAACCAGATCAGCAACAGACAAAGAGGGACCCACACGGTCCTTGTACTTCTGCAGAAACTTTCGTTGAACTACATCAAAATCACCGGCATCTGCCGACTCCAGGGAATAAAACCATTCTAGTGCCGGTCCATCCAAAGACCGCCTAAAGAGATAAGCCAGAGAAGTTTTGTTATCTTGCCAGAACGATGCCTCATATAAGAAGTCTTTTACGTGGATGTGCGGATTACCCGTTCCATTGTACCGTCGGAAATTCGGCATTTCAGACGGGGGTAGGTGAGAACCTGGCAGAGGGGGGAGCATAATTTCAGGAGCGACCTTGGATGCAGTAACCTTCTTAAGCTGTTCCTCCATACTAGCCATCTTTTGGAGGAGTATAGCATGGTTATCGGACTCGGCTGGGGCCAGACGAAAAGAGTATTGGTTTGTCATAGGCCTTCTCAAAATTTGAGAAACAGGAGGTTGTTGAGGCCTGGAAATAGAGTGACTTGCCGGTTGGGCCAGCATAGTCATAACAGAAGTTGATGGGCGCGAGGGCACCCTAGGTGCGACCGCCGGGTCGTTGGGAGAACTAGCAGAGTGGCCACCCATGGCCTGGGGAGGGTTAGAAGATGACGGGATAGACTTTCCCTTTAAGAGGGCTTGAGCTGCCTGGCACTGGGTGTCATCCAGCTGAGCAAGAGCTTTGAGAAGGGGAAGCATCCCTTGAAGTATTTTGAGTGGTAGGTTGAGTTTGGGAAGAAGGCTCAACCTCCAAAGAAGTGGTGTCCACCATGTGGACTTGGGTGGAAGAGGAAATATAGTTTCCCTCGTAGTAGACAGGATCCTGAGAGGGAACCTCATAGAACGGGTCAGAGTGACCCTCCTCATAACCATCATAAGTATACCCGTAGTTGGCCATATTGATGATTTTACCTGAACGCAATTTCATGCTTAAGGAGAAAGAAATGAATTTTTGACAATGAGATATAACCAAGAGGTATCACTCTCTCAAGCAAAAGAAACACACAAGTTGTAATGAGCCCAAAATTTTAAGATTTTCCTTGGAGATTAGGGTGAGTTCAATATTAGGTTCTCTCTTTTGAAGGTGGATCCTGGTTGAAATTTTGGGTATAATCTCCGGGTATCTGGATTTTTCCTTCTCCTTTCCAACGTATGGGTCAACTATACTCCGAGTACTTCAATGGTACAACCTGCCCGGCGTCCGTGAGGGAATCCACGGGTGCGAGGACTTACGGAGGCTTGGCTTAGGAATTTTCGGTCCAATGAGACGGAATGCTCAAAGGAGGGTCCTTCCTTCACCAAGAGGGGTGTAGCTCCTAAAAAATGTGGGGAGAGGAGGTCTCCCAAACCGAATGCCCTGGATGCAATCTAATGCAGGCAATATCAAGCAGGTGATATCAAAATAGATCAGACAAATAAACACCAACAAATAGTAGTTCTGTGGGCACAGAACAAAATGACGACCCAGACAAGGTCGCTATATTAATAAACAGCGTCTGCGTCGCAGTCGCTAATCGATGTGAACAGTGCAAATAGGGAGCAATGAAAATAAAATGGTGCCTTGGAGTGAGGCGATGTACCTATGAAAAATACCTCTGCGAAGGGGCGTCAAATGGCAGTGAACAGTGCTCGTAGAATAAATAAAAATGATGATAATAAAATGACGCCTTGCGATAAGGCGCTGAATCAGTGAAAGACGCTTCTGTGGAAGGCGTCAAATCGTGTAGCAAGTAACAGCGAGCAGAAAAAAGACACCTTGATGTGAGGTGTTAAATAACGAAATGACGCCTCTGAGAAGGGGCGTTAAAACACAGTGAACAGTGATCAGGTAAAGGACAAATTGATAGTAATCAACAAAAATGACGCCTTGGTGCAAGGCATTGAATGATGAAATGACGCTTCTGTAAGGGGCGTGAATTATAAAAATGACAAAAATGCAGAAAAATGATTGACACAGCGCCTCTGTCCGCGGTCGCTGTATGAAGAAATGACCGCAGCGATGAGGGCACTATTCAGTTCAGAGAACCGAAACCCCTGGTGACTGATAGAAATCAAATTTTCTCACTAAACAAAGATATTCAAAATTTGGCTAATCAATGGGAGGCGTGCACGTGGTGCACAAGGGGAGGGTGCTACTTGGAGCACAGTGGAGGGGTACGCGAGGGTACCAAAAGAGGGGCACGCGAGGGCGCCAATAGGAGGGACACGCGAGGGTGCCAAAGGGAGTGTGCTACGTGGAGCACAAGGGAGGGGTACGTGAGGGTACCAAAGGGAGTGTGCTACGTGGAGTACAAGGGAGGGGTACGCGAGGGTACTAAAGGAGGGACACGCGAGGGTGTCAATGGGAGGGGTACGCGGGGGTACCAAAGGAGGGGCACGCGAGGGTGCCAATGGGAGGGGTAATCAAACTAAAAACAAAAGGGGTCCCACCGTGATCGCCAATTTGTAGATTCCAATTAAAATATAAGAAAAAATCTACTTAATAACAATAAGTAAAAAAATATATATATAAATATGAATGAAGGAATTAATGGGCGAGGGTAAAAATAAGCACGTGGTGCTAATGAGGAGTGTGATCGTCAGAGGGGTTACCTCAAGAAAAATAAAAGTGATCGCATGTACCTTGTATTGAGCGGGTGAGATTGTGGACTTTTCCTTCCTCCTTCTACCGGCCGGCTGATGAAGGGGGTTCTTAGCTTTGATTACCCTTGTAAGAACACACAAAACGAATGAAAAGAATGGATTAGCCAAAAGGTGTAGTATCAATGCTCTCAAACTAGAAATTAATCAAATGAAGCATGAACACACCTTGTGTGTTTTGATTTTTAAAACCCCTTAAGAGGAGTAACAAAGGGTATGGAAGATATGAATGCAGAATATGCAAAGCAAGATGTATGATGTGAAGAACGTTTCTAGCAAAGCGCTAGAAAGAATAATGGGTGATGATGAATGTTAACCAAACAAGAGAAGAAAATCTCCTCTCTGTTGTGCGTGCAGCAGTAGTGGGAGAGAAAACAAGGAGATTGGTTGAGCAGCAGCTGATGACCACCGTGGGAAAGAGGATTAACACCAATCGGGAAACAGATTGCTTGGGAACTAAACCTGTAAAACAGAAACTCTCTTCTCCCTGTTAAAAAAAACTCTCACAGTGGTTCTTATTCTCTGTTAACACGTTCTTGCATTCCCTTCTCTCTTCGCGCGAGAGAAACACCGAGAGTATTTAAAGGCCCAAAAATCCTTGCAATAATGAGATTAAAACAAGGTAATGGACCTCCAATAAGAAACCCTCTTCCCAATCAAACACAAGGAGTAAAACATGGAAGGGATCATTACTGGAAATAAATAGGCGAAAAGGGGACAGAATTGGAAATGACGACCTCTCAAAGGGCGTCAATTAAAAATGACGACATCACCAAAGGCGTTAATTAAAATGACGACGTGCACTCAGTCGTCAATCCCTGGATTTAATTATGGCAACAAATGACTTTCCTTATTAAAGATTTTGAACTGACGCCTGCAAATACGGGCGCTAAATAATAGACGCCCCTCAGAGCGACGTCAATTCTTTGATTTTTCATTTTGCTTAGGATTCGTAAAAATCCAGGAAACAACGCCTCTATTCATAGTCGTCAATTTATTAAGAGGCGCCCTTGGCTAGGCCGTCAATTAAATGACTCCCCTCCTTAAGGCGTTAATTCCAATTATCAAAGAAAAATGCCAAGAAATTACAATTAACACATAAGAAATAGAAAAACTTTATATTAAGCCAACATTGAAGTCCACTTTGGGGCATCACATGGTGACATGAGATTTACTCAACATAGCATCGATTTTAGCGTGTCTACACCCTCCAATTGAGAACTCTTCTCATTGGATCGGAATTTCCTAAACCAAGGCCTCTTTAAGTCCCCGATACCAAAGAACTCCATCTTTGGTAACCGGGTGGGTTGTACCTTGAAGTTCCCCGGGTTTAGTTGGCCTATACGTGGTGAGAGAAATAACCTAGTTCGCACCGAAGTAAACCCCATATTGAAACTAGGTTCTTATCTTGAGTGAATCACACCAAACTTTGTTTAAATCACTTAACTCATATCAAGGTCTAACTTAAAAATCAAGCGTAAACATCCACTTATTTGCCATCTGTGCAAATTGCTTTGATTGAATATGTTCTTCATTTATATAATGTTTTGCTTTGATAATCAAATTAACATGTCTAATTACACATAGACTCATGAGGATGACCAACCAAGCACATCATATGATCCTCAATTTTATAATTCTCATCACAGTCTTCCTAAAGGATTACATTCCAATTCCCATGGTTTTGTCCACCCCGTGGGCAAGCCTCAATCTTATGGTCCCTCGCTCCAACCGCGAGCTAACACTCCCTGGGAACTATCTCCTCCACGTAATGAGGTCTCCCAAGATTTGCATCTCACCCCTCAACAAACCCAAGCCCTTAAGACTATTGTTGAGGGCCTATCTTCTTCATCACATCATCCTTCCACTCCTTCTCGAGTGGCCCATTGATCAGTGGATATTTCTAAACATTTATTCATGTCACAAGCATTATTTATAGGCTTAAATATAATTAATTATGCAAGTTTTTCATATTAATCTCAGTCCTACATAAAATTGAGATCTTTTGATAATTAATAATTTATGGGACATGAGATATATCGAAATTGCATGGTTAATATTCATATGCTGGAGGGACATAATTATAACTTTCTCACATTTAAACAAACTTTAATCAAAGTCTCTCTTTTGTGAACAGTACCCTTCCTTCGCTACGGCAAGACGGTGGGATGGTCTTCGCCTACTCACGGGAGAGCCCCACGAAAGCAACCGACTGAGCCGCGGAGGAAGACGGTGACACGTACAGGAGCGTCGGCGGCCATGTTTGTGTGACGAACGGTCGAAGAGCAAGAAGAAGCCGGCATGGGCCTCACCGCGTCTGCCGTTGCCCATGCACAGCCTCTCACCATGGAGCCGCCATCCGCCGTTCTCTCTCCCATACACACACACCACCATCACCATGTGACCTACACCACCTCTGTATATCACTCCCTCTTCCCCCTCTTCACTCTTCTTATCTCCCTACATTCACACATGGTCTATTTAAAGCTCACATGGGTGTGCATGGGTGGGCTTTAATGTGTGATTAAATAGCATGAAAAGCTTGGTGCACCTAAAGATTTGCAATGAGTGTGGGTAAGGAGAAAATAACATGGATTGGGGGTAATCTTAGCCCTACAAAAAGGGCTATTGAGGGCTCTTGGGGGGAATTTTTTAACACAACTACGTAGGCTTCTTTCTCCTCTCCCCATCTCTCTCTCACCTCCTCTCCCCTTCCTTCTCTTAACCTCCTCTCTTCTCCCACCCATCAGATCTCTCTCCTTCTTGCACACCTCCACCTCTCCCTTCTCTCCCTTTCTCTCCCACTCGTCTCTCTCACTCTCTTCACTACACACACACACACACCCCGCCACCTCCACCTCTCCCTTCTCTCTCTCACCCATCGGATCCCCTGTCTCTCTTTCTCTCATACACACAGCGTTGATCACATCCCTCTTACCCTTCGCACCACTCTCCCCATCACCACCTCTCTCTCCACCGCGGATACCACCCCAGCCAGGCATGGTTGGAGTCCATTTGTTGTGTCTCCTGTGGTTCTGGAGTTTTGATGATGACAAATATTATGTCTCATTATGTTTATATGTACATCCTTGATGATATAATCCTGGTGTATTATGAGAAAACGTCAGAACAGGTTTAAGAATGACTCACGGGTCATGAAAAGGAAGTCAACCCAAGTCAAAGTCAACTCCTTGATAGGTAAGGTCAAGGCACAGTCAGATCAGGTAATGTTCTACCTAATCTCATATCTGTGCATGTGTTAATTCTTGTACAGAAAGGTTGGTGCATGTGTTAAAGTCCATGCATTTCACTGTTCACATGAACATATGAGGTCGGTGCTATTTTCAGTCTTAGCGTCTCTCTCTCGCCTGCGTCTCTAGCGCATGCCTTGTGTCTCATACATATTTTTATTTATGTCTCATACATATTTTCATGTCTGCGTCTCATGCACTAATGGTTTTGCGTCTCTATTAGCGTCTCATGCACTAATGGTCTTGCGTCTCTGTTAGCGTCTCATGCACAGCTGCGACCGTGTCTGCGTCTCATGCACTTATGGTCTTGTGTCTCTATTAGCGTCTCATCCATTTGAGTCTCATATTGCATGAAGTCGGTGCATTACACTGTATCAGGTCAGTGTCATAAGGAAACACACGTCGGTGCATGTTTTTGCTACTCGCATAATCGGTGCAGGTTTTGGAGACGGTGCAAGTTTTGCCTTGTGCAAAACATGGTCAGTGCAAGTCTTTACAAGGTTTTGTCTTAGACATATTGCAGTCGGTGCACGCTTTGCCTTGGTGCATCCTTTATATAAAGGCAGGTCAAGGTCGTTGCCAGTTTTGCCTCGGTGCATGGCTAAGGCCTATACACAAGTCGGTGCAACTATTGTTCAAGCTGGTGAACATTTCATATATCAAAGGGATACGATCGGTGCAAGTTTTCAGTTTCATCATGACCACGGTCGGTGCAAGTTTCTGTTTCAACATTTCATATATCAAAGGGATATAGTCGGTGCAAGTCACTGTTCATCCAATAGAAGGAACTTAGTTAAAAATAAAAAGGGGCACGTGAGCCGAGAAGGCAGAAGGCGTGGACGTGAGCTCTAAGAAAGGCCTCACACTTAAAAAACCTTTTGTTCTGTAGGGAATAATCTCGTCTGCAAATGAAAGGCACGTGATCCGAGGAAAAGAACATTTTCGTCCAACACGTGGACCAATGGGTTTCAGTAGGGTTCTTTTGCCTCATCCATACAGAGCCCCTGCTCCTATATAAGGATACCCAACCCTTCGAAGAAGGGTGCTGAAAAAGTGGCCGATTATCTCCATCTGAGAAAGCGAGTATCTCCAGGAGCAAGAGCGAGGGTGAGAAATCCAGTTCGAGTAGAGAAAGAGAGAGAGAGAGAGAGAGCCTGTGTATGAACTGAAGAAAGAGAAGAGAAGAAAAAGAAAGGGCAAGAGAGTTCAGAGAAGAAAGGGGATTGGGCAGCCAGTGATGTTATTGAAGATCTGGTCATCTATTGACTTGTGGATCAAATCTAGAGTCATTGTGCTCCTGCGTGAGCTATATCTATTTTTAGTTCAGTCTGTTTGATTTTCTTTTGTTGTTTTTCCGCTTTTCCTCTTTGTTCTTCCGATCCTTTGGTTTGAGGTCGGGTTCCTCCTATGGACTCAAGAGAAGGGAGACGTAGTCACCGGTTGCAAGTAGTGGTGTGCTACTTGTGGGTTTTCCTCCGGTTTGGAGGATGGGAGGATTGGTCCTCCGGTTTGCAAGTGATTGGGTGTCACTTGTGGTTTCCCTCCGGTTTGGAGGAAGAGAGACTTGGGTCTCTGGCTGCTAGTGACTGGGAGTCACTGGTGGTTCCCCCCCGGGTTGAAGGAAGAGAGGAGTGTGTTCCTTTGGGTCAAGCTATTAGGCATCGTCTGTTATAGACTGAGTCTGTTGTTCTTGTGTTTGCAAGAGAAGTCTCACTCCGGTTTGGGGTAAGTGGTGGACGTAGGCAGACTGTGGGTCTGGCCGAACCACCTAAAAATATCTTATCCATCGTGGTTTGCCTTGCGTACTTTTCCATATCTTCTATCCCCCTTCTCAGGTTATTTGATCATTCATTATTAGAAGTCTTCTTGTGTGTTCTCAGTTTGAAGCTAATAATGAGCTTAACTATTCGTCTGAGTGCCTAATAGAATTAGGTGCTGCTTAGTGTTTATCGTGTGAAGAGTTATTGAGCGTGCTATTGTGTGTGGAGTTAGCGTGATAATTTCATTGTGGATTAATAGGAATTGCTATATGATTCACCTAGTTCCTTTTGATTTAATTACGGTGGTGGTTGCTTGCCTTATGTTCATGTGAGAGTCTATTTAGATAGAACTATCTGATCTCATTTCAGCACAAGTCCATCTGAGATTGTTTTGAATCGAGGCAAAAGTTTTATTTCGCAATAGTTTTTGAACGGGAGATTCATTCACCCCCCCCTCTGAATCCGTGCCTTGCACCCCAACACCATTCACAAACCCATACACTACTCCCTCTCTCTTTACATCTCCCACAGGTAGCATAACCGGGAGCCCAACGGATCTCTCTCACTGGCCTCCCCCACCAACCGCGATGCCTCCCTCATTGCTGTCCCTCTCTTTCACTCCACCTCCCACATTGCTCCCTCTCTCACATGCACACCACGCCTCCTTCCTAATCTCTCTCCTTTCTATCTCTAACCAACCACATCCAATGTCCAGCGGTCCCTCTCACCGCGGCGGCCCCCTCTCTACGCCAGCCGCCCTCCCTCTGCTCACCGGCAACCCACACGTCCCTACACCCCACCTCCATCGTCCACCCATCCCACCTCCTCTCACCCTCACATGCACACCGCGTCCGGCATCCGCCTGCCACCGCATGCACCGGGCCATGCTCCCGCGCACCGACACCTGCACCACCGCCTCCCTTCCGTTCCAACTTCCTCCACCTACGCATCTCTGTCCCCCTCTCTCCGGCACACATACACACCCGGTAGCCGACCTCTCCCTCTCTCTCTATCTCCCTCTCTATAACCATGGCTGCGGGCCTCACTCTCCCTTTGCACTCCTCTCTCTCACGTAGCCCACACCTACCCTACAGTTTCTTCACACCCACCGTGACAGCCTCCCCCTCCGTCTCTTTCTCTCTCTCTCTCTCTCTCTCTCTCTCTCTCTCTCTCTCTCTCTCTCACTGCTCACACACGCACACGGACGCGCTCTGCCGCGAACAACCCCGCCAGTCCCACCTCTCTTCCCTCCGTCATCTCTCACCCTCACCCCCTCTCTACTTCTCTTGCTAACGCACTCGCCTCTCTCCCTGCTCCCAGCTCTCTCTCGTCGCCACTGTCGATCTCTTCCTCTTTCTCCATTGCACTGGCCGCTCCTTTTCTCTCTAACTAACACACACCACTCCACCATATAAGCCCCCTCCGTCACCTCCCCACAGCCATCACACACTGCCTAGTGATCACCTCCTCCCTCCGCCTCTCCGTTCCCACACAACCACCGGTTTAACCCAGTTACCGCAGCCTTCTCCTCTTCCCACGTTCCCCCTACGCCATGCACGTCGAGCCACGTCCGCACCTGTCACGCCCCGAACCGATAGCAGCGGGAAGCGATGCTCGGAACGTGGCAGTTAACAGTCATGATAGCAATAGTGAAAATAAATAACCACAATTAAACACAAGGAGGCCACAGACACACATTGAAAATACGAGCTCTTATTAACATTTAGAAATATCACTTAACAGTATTAGATTCAAATTAAGGGAAGAAAGAACAAAAAGAAATAACCAGACTCACGACACTAGCTAGACTCAAGAAGATAAAAAGACAGACTCCGATCTCTAGGTTCCAGGTTTACTCGATCACACTGATCCGATTCCCATTTGCAACGTACCGTTGACCGCGTTACCTGAAAAGGATTGGAAGTAGGGGTGAGCAAGAAGCTCAGTAGGAATTATACTCTATCGTCAGGCATAGTTTAAGTGATTAACCATTTAATGAATATGCATGATTAACGCGAGAAAATAAGCAGAACTAAATAATCACTAAGATAGAAAGAGTAACGATAATTAAATGGAAGAAATAGTTGCATCTCGAGATATCAAGCAAGATTAACAAGATTTTCTAGTGAATGGCCATTTACAAGTCAATTTTGAGTCATGTCAAGCAAGCAAGCAAGTACTTCATACTTTAAGCATGAATAGCAAGTGTCACGAGAATGAGGAATGTCGTAGACCCAACACGCTAGATAGTACCGGTGCCAAATGCCACACCTAGTCATTCACCTCCCTGGGGATCAAGTACTTTTCGGGTGCTCCTCCCAGGACCAGACTGGGCCCTTCAATTGTTTGCCTTGGCATTGCTTTCTTTTTGGATCGTAGATCCCACGAGACTAGACATCCACAATATTTAATGGCCAAGAGTTCCAAGGTCAAGTTCATGTAGATAAGGTAAAGGACATAAGAATAATGATTCTTTAAAAGTCCAAACAATAAGCTCCTTAACCGAGAGGAATAATTGTCCCAAAGGACTATATTTGATGATCAATAGATCTAACAATAGGTCAAATCACGAAAAACCATAGTCTACATAGGCTTGGTTAGCTCACACAATTCAAAATTCATGAAATAATCACTTTCCGGAAAACTGTCATATACACGGTCATACAAGGGCCGCTCAATATATATACGGTTAATACTGGGCCGCGCATGTCCAAAAGACATTAAGACCCAAGAATAAGATATACGGTCCATACTGGGCCGTATTACGGATATGCGGTCGCTATTGGGCCGCCTATGAGGATATACGGTCCACTACGGGTCGCACATGCCTCTCTTAGCCCAATTCGATCCAAGACTAATAAATCAGCGATTCAGTCACGTAAATCGATAATCTGGTGGTTCATTAGGTTCTTGACAGGGATATACAGAGATCCCAAGATGATGGTAAGTCCGCCGGATGGAGTGTCCGGTGGTAAGTTCAAGGTTAACACGACTAATAGGCCTAATGACATACTAGAAGTCCGCAATTTGGTTAAAACGTTCTACTGGAATATAATGGCTATCCCGCAACCTAACATTCAATTTTAGTCCTAATTTCCGTGTTAATATATCAAGGATTAAGTTTTACATTAACTTAATTTGGAATAAGGTGAATCAAAAAATGGAAATGATGAAGAACAAGTTCATGTATGGATAATTAGCATGCAATTAACAGAAATTTACTTGCATAATTTATCACTTATCAGATGGGTTTCTGACTTACTAATTACCAATTAAGTTACTAACATGAATCATTAAGTGTTCATACTAAGCCATTTACTGCATAGATAAACGGTTCGGAACAAACCTTACATCTACTGGGCTAACAGGGGCAAATTCTGGACTGCAGGGAGTTGGGCGGCCAAGTCTGGACCGTCCATTGGGTTGGGCGGTCATGAAGGAACCGCCCAAGGGTTGGGCGGTCAGGGGAGAACCGCCCATCTCTGGCCCCTCCAGATATGTGGTCGTCTGGGTGGCCGTTCATCCTGCCAGGGGATATGTGGTCAGTTTGGGACCGTTCATCAAGATATGTGATCACTTTTGGACCGTTCATCTAGATATGTGGTCACTTTGGGACCGTCCATCCCAGAATGTGTGGTCCTTAAGGAACTGTCCATCCAGGATGTGTGGTCTATCGTAAGACCGTCCAACTCTTGGTGTATTCTGGTCACCCCTTCCACGTCCGATGAACGCCGGAAGGTTAAGGGTTTATGAGGTTTGATCTAAAACACTAATTACTCATGGAAACGGACTTGAAACAAGGGGCTTTTGGTACCGTTGGAAAGGTTATCAAAAATGCTACCTAATAGCATGGTCAATTTCATAATTTCTTTCTGAAATCACGATTTACAAGGGCAGGAACACTAAAAACCCTAATTTGGACATGTTGTTACTAAATCACAAAATTCTCACAATATACACAGTGAAAATTAGGGCTTTATATATTAAAAGAAAGCTTACTCGATGCTGATTCCAACCATATATGATATGCTATATGGGGATCATGATTAACAACTCGAAATCATGATTTAACTCAAAAGAATACATTAAAAACCAAGTCTAGACATATTCCTACTCAGATAAGAAATTCTCTAAACATGATCCATAAATTTTAGGGCTTTTATAATCAATGGAAAGAGCATAAAAAACTCTACAAGATGCATGGATCAATTTAAGATTTACAGCCTGAAATCGCTACTGAAATCAAAGGGGAACAGGTTCTGCCCTAATTCTGACATGCCTCTACTAAACCATTAAATTCGCACAGAATACCTAATAGAATTTAGTGCTTCATATACCAAAAGAAAGAGGACTGGATGCTGAACATTTTGATATATTACTTACAGTTTGAGCCCGAGAGAACCTACCTCAATCGAGTGAAGAAATAAGAAGAAAGGAAGAAGAACGGACGCCGACACGTTACCACTAAACTCCCGAGATCTCCCTAGATCGATCTCCACTGCGACCGCCGCTGCTACCAAAGGATTCTAGGGTTACAAAGCTTCATTTTTGTAGCTCATACACCTTCTAGAGCCTTCGGTGCTGGGAGAATTCATCAAAGCAAGTTGAGTGATTGAAACATCGCCGCAATAGCTGACCTCACCAAAGCTCGGCCGACACCACGTTTTAGGGTTAGGGTTTCGATCAATTAACAGAGGGGAAATGATCCTTAGAACGTGGCCTTTCATTTGCCACCGATTTAGACTCATTTGGTGGAGTATTAAGCTCTAATTTCGCGGTTTAAGCTAAGGTTAGGTAAATGTTAGGTAAGTGTGCATTTTGGGCTTAATATACTAATTAGACCTAATTACGGATTTTTGTTGGGTCGACTACAGAAGATAAAGTTGTTAAATAAATGGTCCTTTACCATTTTATCATTTTTTTAGATTTTTATAAGGTAGTCGAAATTTCACTAGTTCTATTTACTAAGGAATTAAATATTAAATTCTGAAATTCATTTATTTCAATTAAATTTCAGATTTTTAAAACCGGGGTATTACATCCTCCCCCACTTTAAGGAATTTGGTCCCCAAATTCGTCGGGCATTACAACTATTTAAATATTTGAACTAAGATGTTCTTATCTATCAAAATAACATGATAATTATACAATTAATGACGAAAGAATTTAGCTATAGCTAGGGATAAAAGGGAATAATACCTTACGTAATTCTTCATTCGGTAGAAGTTGGTTTCAATTTTTTTTGTAGTTTTGCTTGTGGAAGTAACTTAGGACAGTTAGCCATTTTATGATCCTGATTTCCGCAACGCAGACACGCTCCCCTCCTTCGCCAGCACTCCTTCGTGAGATGACCATGTTTGTGACAATATAAACATTTCATTTGCGTAATACTACTCTTCTTATTATTATTACGTCGGGTTTCTTTACGACGGATCGCCAGCCTCTAGCGGAACCGAATCTTAGCTTACCTATGGACCCACTCGCTTTCATTTTAATAATGACTTAGAGACCTGCAAAATAGTTATATGGTTAACTTTTTCATTACCCTTACGCGTAACACAATGCAATATTGTATATATTTTATTACTTAACCAAAGATATTACTCAATCTCACCAGGTGACAAGGGATGACACGAGTCTTAAGACTTAGGGTAACCTATACTCTTGGACAAAATCCAAGGACTCAGAAAACGGAGGCTCTGATACCACCTCTGTCATGCCCCGAACCGATAGCAGCGGGAAGCGATGCTCGGAACGTGGCAGTTAACAGTCATGATAGCAAGAGTGAAAATAAATAACCATAATTAAACACAAGGAGGCCACAGACACACATTCAAAATACGAGCTCTTAATAACATTTAGAAATATCACTTAACAGTATTAGATTCAAATTAAGGGAAGAAAGAACAAAAAGAAATAACCAGGCTCACGACACTAGCTAGACTCAAGAAGATAAAAAGATAGACTCCGATCTCTAGGTTCCAGGTTCACTCGATCACATGATCCGATTCCCATTTGCAACGTACCGTTGACAGCGTTACCTGAAAAGGATTTGAAGTAGGGGTGAGCAAGAAGCTCAGTATGAATTATACTCTATCGTCAGGCATAGTTTAAGTGATTAACCAATTAATGAATATGCATGATTAACACGAGAAAATAAGCAGAACTAAATAATCACTAAGATACAAAGAGTAACGATAATTAAATGGAAGAAATAGTTGCATGTCGAGATATCAAGCAAGATTAACAAGATTTTCTAGTGAATGGCCATTTACAAGTCAATTTCGAGTCATGTCAAGCAAGCAAGCAAGTACTTCATACTTTAAGTATGAATAGCAAGTTTCACGAGAATGAGGAATGTCGTAGACCCAACACGCTAGATAGTACCGGTGCCAAATGCCACACCTAGTCATTCACCTCCCCGGGGATCAAGTACTTTTCGGGTGCTCCTCCTAGGACCAGACTGGGCCCTTCATTTGTTTGCCTTGGCATTGATTTCTTTTTGGATCGTAGATCCCACGAGACTAGACATCCACAATATTTAATGGCCAAGAGTTCAAAGGTCAAGTTCATGTAGACAAGGTAAAGGGCATAAGAATAATGATTCTTTAAGAGTCCAAACAATAAGCTCCTTAACCGAGAGGAATAATTGTCCCAAAGGACTATAATTGATGATCAATAGATCTAACAATAGGTCAAATCGTGAAAAACCATAGCCTACATAGGCTTGGTTAGCTCACACAATTTGAAATTCATGAAATAATCACTTTCCGAAAAATTGTCATATACACGGTCATATAAGGGCCGCTCAATATATATACAGTTAATACTGGGCCGTGCATGTCTAGAAGACATTAAGACCCAGGAATAAGATATACGGTCCATACTGGGTCGTATTACGGATATGCGGTCGCTATTGGGCCGCCTATGAGGATATACGGTCCACTATGGGCCGCACATGCCTCTCTTAGCCCAATTCGATCCAAGACTAACAAATCAGCGATTCAGTCACGTAAATCGATAATCTGGGGGTTCATTAGGTTCTTGACAAGGATATACAGAGATCCCAAGATGATGGTAAGTCCGCCGGATGGAGTGTCCGGTGGTAAGTTCAAGGTTAACACGACTAATACCCTAATGACTTACTAGAAGTCCGCAATTTGGTCAAAACGTTCTACTGGAATATAATGGCTATCCAGCAACCTAACATTCAGTTTTAGTCCTAATTTCCGTGTTAATATATCAAGGATTAAGTTTTACATTAACTTAATTTCCAATAAGGTGAATCAAAAAATGGAAATGGTGAAGAACAAGTTCATGTATGGATAATTAGCATGCAATTAACAGAAATTTACTTGCATAATTTACCACTTATCAGATGGGTTTCTGACTTACTAATTACCAATTAAGTTACTAACATGAATCATTAAGTGTTCATACTAAGCCATTTACTGCATAGATAAACGGTTCGGAACAAACCTTACATCTACTGGGCTAACAGGGGCAAATTCTGGACTGTAGGGAGTTGGGCGGCCAAGTCTGGACCGTCCATTGGGTTGGGCGGTCATGAAGGAACCGCCCAAGGGTTGGGCGGTCAGGGGAGAACCAACCATCCCTGGCCCTTCCAGATATGTGGTCGTCTGGGTGGCCGTTCATCCTGCCAGGGGATATGTGGTCAGTTTGGGACCGTTCATCTAGATATGTGGTCACTTTTGGACCGTTCATCTAGATATGTGGTCACTTTGGGACCGTCCATCCCAGGATGTGTGGTCCTTCAGGAACCGTCCATCCAGGATGTGTGGTCTATCGTTAGACCGTCCAACTCTTGGTGTATTCCGGTCACCCCTTCCACGTCCGATGAACGCCGGAAGGTTAAGGGTTTATGGGGTTTGATCTAAAACACTCATTACTCATGGAAACGGACTTGAAACAAGGGGCTTTTGGTACCGTTGGAAAGGTTATGAAAAATGCTACCTAATAGCATGGTCAATTTCATAATTTCTTTCTGAAATCACGATTTACAAGGGCAGGAACACTAAAAACCCTAATTTGGACATGTTGTTACTAAATCACAAAATTCTCCCAATATACACAATAAAAATTGGGGATTTATATATTAAAAGAAAGCTTACTCGACGCTGATTCCAACCATATATGATATGATATATGGGGATCACAATTAACAACTCGAAATCACGATTTAACTCAAAAGAATACATTAAAAACCAAGTCTAGACATATTCCTACTCAGATCGGAAATTCTCTAAACATGATCCATAAAATTTAGGACTTTTATAATCAATAGAAAGAGCATGAAAAACTCTACAAGATGCATGGATCAATTTAAGATTTATAGCCTAAAATCGCTACTGAAATCAAAGGGGAACATGTTCTGCCCTAATTCTGACATGCCTCTACTAAACCATTAAATTCGCACAGAATACCTAATAGAATTTAGTGCTTCATATACCAAAAGAAAGAGGACTGGATGCTGAACATTTTGATATATTACTTGCGGTTTGAGCCTGAGAGAACCTACCTCAATCGAGTGAAGAAAGAAGAAGAATGGAAGAAGAACGGACGTCGACACGTCACCACTAAACTCCCGAGATCTCCCTAGATCGATCTCCACTGCGACCGCTGCTGCTACCAAAGGATTCTAGGGTAACAGAGCTTCATTTTTATAGCTCATACACCTTCTGGAGCCTTCGGTGCTGGGGGAATTCGTCGAAGCAAGTTGAGTGATTGAAACGGCGCCGCAATAGTTGACCTCACCAAAGCTCGGCCGACACCACATTTTAGGGTTAGGGTTTCGATCAATTAATAGGGGGGAAATGATCCTTAGATCGTGGCCTTTCATTTGCCACCGATTTGGGCTCATTTGGTGGAGTATTAAGCTCTAATTTCACGATTTAAGCTAAGGTTAGGTAAATGTTAGGTAAGTGTGCATTTTGGGCTTAATCCACTAATTAGATCTAATTACGGATTTTTGTTGGGTCGACTACAGAAGATAAAGTTGTTAAATAAATGGTCATTTATCATTATACCATTTTTCTAGATTTTTATAAGGTAGTCGAAATTTCACTAGTTCTATTTACTAAGGAATTAAATATTAAATTCTGAAATTCATTTATTTCAATTAAATTTTAGATTTTTAAAACTGGGGTATTACATCCTCCCCCACTTTAAGGAATTTGGTCCCCAAATTCGTCAGGCATTACCAACTATTTAAATATTTGAACTAAGATGATCTTATCTATCAAAATAACATGATAATTATACAATTAATGACGAAAGAATTTAGCTATAGCTAGGGATAAAAGGGAATAATACCTTACGTAATTCTTCATTCGGTAGAAGTTGGTTTCGATTTTTTTTGTAGTTTTGCTTGTGGAAGTAACTTAGGACAGTTAGCCATTTTATGATCCTGATTTTCGCAACGCAGACACGCTCCCCTCCTTCGCCAGCACTCCTTCGCGAGATGACCAAGTTTGTAACAATATAAACATTTCATTTGCGTAATACTACTCTTCTTCTTCTTATTACGTCGGGTTTCTTTACGACGGACTCGCCAGCCTCTAGCGGAACCGAATCTTAGCTTACCCATGGACCCACTCTGTCACACCCTGAGCGCGGAAGGTACCCGGAGACGCGTGACAAGTTTATATCGATCATGTCAATCAGAGTATTAGTGTATTCAACACCAAATCAGAGATGCGCAAGAGTAAAGATAACCCAATCCTTTTATTCCTTCATAAAAGTATTTCTATTACAATCCCTTGAAAATGCTAAACTTAATAAAAAAAAGTACAAAATTGACTCAAGAAAATATAGAAAAGACAAGACAAGTTGACGCTTTGAGAAGCTCTAATCTCTTTCACTCTTGACCTTCCCTGTCCGATTGAGTCTCGTCGTCGGACTTACCTGAAAAGTAGGGAAACACTGAGTGAGCGAACGCTCAGTAGGAAATTATATCTCAAGAACTAGCAATGGGTTTAAGTAATTACAATTTATCACATGTAAATGTAATATGGCTATGCATGTAGAAATAACTAATTAATAGAATAATACGTCGTGTAAAACATCCAAGCGAGTTTTAAACAAGAAATATTCATGAGAGACTTTATAGATTATTGGCTATTTCACGCAAGTACTTTGCCCGTGTCGGGCCAAGCTAGTAAAGTCACGCAAGTCGAGTCACGCACGCAGGAAAGAGAGAGTGTGGAATGTCATAGATCAAAAGAGAAAGTACTTTGGTGCAATGCTAGACACCGTGATCATTACAACTCCCATGGGCACTAGTACTTTTGGGTGCTCCTCCCAGGACCAGATCGGGCCCTTATATGCATAGCATTAAAGATAGATCTAGACATCCACTTTATAGTATAGCCAATATGGAATTTCAAGAAAAAGCTTGTGGATATTCAAGATAGAGTAGAGTTCAAAATTGAACTTGATGTATAAGGACGATAATAACGATATAAACATGAGTATCGATAAAACTGGGTGGAGTTGGTTCCCTAATTGGGTACCATGAAAATTAAGTGTCCATATATAGATGGTCATGTCATTTGATATAGAATTGAGGTCCACAAGAACATCATAATAATGGCATGATTTCCACATCCCATTAAGAATATTCTCATGATATCCACATAGCATATCATGAGGGTCGGTATACCATGTTTCTATAGAGTGACGTGGCAAAATAGTGTAATGGGTTTTTATGGTACAACCCGCTCGGCCACTTTGAGGGAATCTAAAGCTAGCGGAGTCTTACAGAGGTCTCTATGATACAGTCACCAGTCCAAAGGAACGGAATGTCCGATGGAGGGTTCATCTATCACCGAGAATTGAGGGGTAATCGGTAAAACATCGTAAAACATGGGACTATATTCACGGAATGGAAATATAGTGCCAGATACTTATATTTATATATACATAAAACCCTCGGTTCACATAAAACAGTATAAAATAATTACACAGGAAATTAGCGCCTTAACATAAGTCACTACTTAGTAAATTAACGCCCTTCACTGGGTCGTTATTTTAAATTTGACGACTTCTGTAACCGTCGTCCATTATAAATTTCTATTTTGCTGAAATTTTCTTGATTCTGTAATTTTGATTAAACGCGCCTTAGCCAGGGGCGTCACTTTCATAAAAGACGACCTACTGGAGGTCGTTAATTCATTCTTTTCCAGGATTTATCATGAACAGTGGAAATTTCCAAGATAATAATTTTCAGGAAACAAAGTACATGGTCAGGACAAGAAAAATATCAGGATTCGAGATATATGATCATGCATTAGATTTAACTACAGGTTTCATAGATATTAACTTTTAAACATGGGTATTTACTAATTATATGGAATTGACGACACTTCTGTCAGTCGTCAGAAATTGAATTAGCACCCTAGAGAGGGTCGCCTCTTTCCAAAGTTTCACAGAAAACATCATAATCGCAGTAACACTATGTGCATGATCTAACAGATGATAATAGCATAAATTTTACGCTAGTTTGGGCTACAATTCTTGAGAAAACTTACCTGATGATGATCTGGGTGAAATTACGTGAAGAAAGTTGATACTCTGTTCTAAACAGAGTCTCCTGAAAGTGGTGTAAACGGCAACTCTAAGGATAACAGCAATCCAATAGCCAGGTAATAGCAGCCTCCAGATGGTGCGAAGGTGACAATAGATGAGCACAGGAAGGAAATTTCTTCTTTGCTCGTAGAGGAATCAACAGCTTCATTCTTCACTGTAAACGGATGAAGAGGATGTTGATGAAGAGCCCACGTTCTTCAACTAGACAAGAGAGTTACTACTTGCTACAGACAACCTACAGAATAAGAAGATGAAGAACATTAATATTCTTCATATCCACAACCGAAGGCAGAGAAGAAGAATAACATGTTCTTCACGTACAGCAGCAGTAGAACGGTTCGCCAAAAATAGCGAACAGGTTCGATTAGAAAGGTATTTATAGGATTTTTGGAATCCCAATGGAGTTAGAATTTGATTGGAAGATATATTTCCTGGATAGTCCTTCTATATTCAACCAAACACGTACCAATCCTAAAACTTACCTTGGATAGTCTCCTGGTTCGAATGGAACACAAATGCAATTAACGCCTTAGGTTAGGGCATGCATTTTAATTGACGTCTTGACCTGTACCGTTTCTATTGTAAATTCGCGCCCAAGAAGAGGGCGTTTCTTTCCCTTTCCTTTTATTCGTTTTGGACGTTTTGAAATTTGACGCCCTTTGGTATAGACGTCACTTTTTGAATTAACGTCTCAGGTGAAGGCGTTTCTTATTTAAATCACGCCTTGTTGAGAGGCGTTATTTACATTTGACTTATTATTTATTCATTTTGGTTCTTATCATTTACTTACTTAAATTTTTTTTTGAAATCTTCCTTTTATTTTACCAGGGTTGCTACACCCTCCCTCACTTAAAAGAATTTGGTCCCCAAATTCCATCACATATAAACGTGGAGAGTGTAGAATATATACCTTTTTAGAATAAGTCGGGGAATCGTTTCCTCATAGACTCCTCAGTCTCCCATGTGGCTTCGTGTTCTGAACATTTACTCCATTGCACCTTAACCATGGGAATAACTTTATTCCATAGGGTTCGTACCTCGCGATCAAGGATCTTCATAGGCATTTGCTCATACGTAAGGTCCTTCTGAATCACTAGGTCTCCATGATCAATGATATGTGACGGATCGTGCACATACTTCTCAACATTGATATGTGGAATACATTGTGTACTTCGGACAATTGAGGAGGTAAAGCGATGCGGTAAGCAACCTCGCCAACCCTTTCTAGTATCTCAAAAGGTCCGATAAACCTTGGTGTAAGCTTGCCCTTAACACCAAATCTCCTTATTCGACGTCCAGGTGATATCTTAAGAAAAACGTGACCTCCGACTTGGAATTCGAGATCTCTCCTTCTTGTGTCCGCATAAGTCTTTTGTCTAGACTGCGCTACTTGCAGTCTTTCTCTAATCAACTGTATCTTCTCAGTGGTATCCCTTACCATGTCTGGACCTAATAGTTATTTTTCGCCAACTTTGTCCCAGCACAAAGGTGATCGGCAACTCCTTCTGTATAAAGCTTCGAAAGGTGCCATTTGTATACTTGCCTGGTAGCTGTTATTATATACAAATTCAACCAAAGGAAAGTGATCATGCCAACTTCCACCAAAATCAATGATGCAAGCTCTGAGCATATCTTCAACCACCTGATTAGTTCTCTCGGTCTGACCATCCGTTTGCGGATGAAAAGCTGTACTAAAGTTAAGTCTCGTCCCCAGTGAATGTTGTAAACCCTTCCAAAAGTGAGAAGTAAAACGGGGGTCTCTGTCAGACACGATTGAGACAGGTACTCCATGTAACCTGACTATCTCTTTAAGGTATAATGCAGCAAGAACATCAACTGACCATCGACTCTTGATTGGCAGGAAGTGTGCCGATTTGGTCAATCGGTCGATGATAACCCATATTCCGTCATATCCTCCCTTTGATTTGGACAGACCCATAATGAAGTCCATATCGATATCCTCCCACTTCCACTTGGGAATATCTAGAGGATGTAGCTTACCGGCAGGCTTTTGGTGTTCTGCCTTGACTTGTTGACATGTGAGATAGCGAGACACAAAATCCGCTATATCTCTTTTCATATTGGGCCACCAAAAGGTCCTTTTCAAATCTTGGTACATCTTAGTTGATCCTGGATGAATCGTGTACCTTGATCTGTGAGCTTCATCTAAGATTTTCTTCTTTAGCTCTGGGCAATTCGGTATACATGTTTTATTTCTGAACATCAATCTTCCATCTGGTGCTAATTTGAAATCAGGTTGTTCTTCCATTTTGCCCTTGATTTCCACTAGTACGGGGTCACTACCTTGAAGTCCTTGTATTTCGGATAGCAAGTCTGGCTGTATGCTCATATGGGATAAGGTGACATACCTACTGTCCTTGTCCATGCTTATATTAAGTTTAGAGAATTGTTCTAGTAACTTCCACTCCTGAATCATACAATTGGCTAATAGTGCTCTCGGCTTTCGACTGAGGGCATCGGCTACAGGATTACCCTTTCCAGGATGATATTGTATAGTGAAGTCGAAGTCCTTAGGATATTCTAGCCAACGTCTTTGCCTCATATTCAATTCCTTCTGAGAGAAGAGATACTTAAGACTTTTATGGTAAGAGTATACAATAAACTGCACTACGTACAGATAATGTCTCTATATCTTCAGTGCAAATACTACCTCAGCCAATTCTAAATCATGAACTGGGTAGTTCTCCTCGTGCTTCTTCAATTGGCGAGAAGAGTAGGCTATAACCTTCCCTTGTTGCATTAAAATACATCCGAGGCCAATGCCAGATGCATCGGTGTATATTTCGAATCTCTTGCCTTCAATTGGTAAAGCTAAAACCGGGGCAGTAGTTAGATGATCTTTGAGAGCTTGGAAGCTTCTTTCACATTCCTTACTCCATTCATAACGTATCTCCTTGCGAGTTAGCTTAGTGAGTGGTACGGCTATCTTGGAGAAATCCTTGATGAATCGCCGATAGTAGCCCGCAAGACCCAAGAAACTACGGATCTAGCTAGCATTGGTCGGTCTTTCCCAATTCCTTACAGCTTCAACCTTTGATGGATCTACGGATAAAACGTCTTTTGATATAACATGCCCCAAGAAAGCTACTTCTCCTAACCAAAATTCACATTTGCTGAGCTTTGCATATAACTGATTCATCCTCAATATTTGTAATGCTATTCTCAAATGCTCCGCGTGCTCTTCTTTGGTCTTTGAATAGATCAGTATATCATCAATGAAAACCACTATGAATTGATCTAGATGAGGCCTGAATATACTATTCATCAACTACATAAAGGCAGCAGGGACATTTGTTAGTCCAAAAGGCATAACAACAAATTCATAGCGCCCATACCTGCTTCTGAACGCGGTCTTATAAATATCCTCATCTTTGATCCTTAGTTGGTGATATCCCGACCTGAGATCAATCTTCGAAAAATACATGGATCCAGATATTTGATCAAATAACTCATCGATTCTCGGCAGTGGATACTTGTTCTTGATAGTGAGATGATTCAACTGTCGATAGTCGATGTATAACCTCATGGATCCATCTTTCTTCTTTACAAATAGCACAGGTGCTCCCCACGGGGAAGTGCTTGGTCTAATAAATCCCTTCTTGAGAAGTCCATCAATTGCTCCTTCAGCTCCTTGAGTTCGGCAGGGGACATCCTATATGGTGTCTTAGAAACTAGTCCAGCACCAGGGATCAAGTCGATGGTGAAGGCCACTTCTCTTTGTGGAGGTAATCCAGGCAAATCCTCCGGAAACACGTCCGGAAATTCTTGCACAACTGGGATGTCTTCTAGCTTAGTCTCCTTAATGGTGACAAATGCAAGGAAAGATACACATCCTTTTTTTATTAGCTTGCTAGCTCGGAGAGCCGAAATAAGAGGTGACTTGCTCCGACTCTTAGGGCTAGAATATACTAGTTCTGGAAAGTCCTTGAAAGTAACTTTGCTGTTACGGCAATCCACAGTTGCCTGATACCTAGATAACCAGCCTGCTCCCAATATGACATCATATTCCTTTAGGTCTAAACATATGAGGTTGATAGGAAGATTTCTTCCTTTTATCAAGACTTCACAGTTTTGATAATGGTGAGTAATATCGGTTTCGTTTCCGAGAGGAGTAGATAAAAATATTTTCATCCATTCCGGTTCCATAGGTAGTGGGTCAGCAAACTTCTTGGAAATAAAAGAATGTGATGCACCCGTATCAAATAAGACATGTGCAGACTTAGAACAAACTTTCAGTGTACCTTCTACTAGTCCGCCTTCGTCTTGTTCCCCCTCCTTAATAGCTTGGAGACGAGCATTCTTTGTCACCGGGCGCTTTCCGTCACCGGCTTGATCATTGAGTAGGGGACAGTCGGGAATCCGATGATCACGGCTCCCACAACGGAGACACGCTCCAAGTTTCCTCCAACATTCTTCGGCCTTGTGCTCGGCCTTATCACAGTGCTTACATACCACCTTAGAAGGTGTAGTGGTGATGGAGAAAGGTTTGGTCTTCTTGAACTTTTGCTCCTAGGAGGGAGTACCTCCATCACTTGGCCTCTTCTTGAAATTGGGTTTGAAGGTGCCGGAGCTAGTAACATTCTCCTTCTTGTCTTTCCCACAGATCCTATCAGATAGTTCCGTGGCATCTTCGAGTAATTGGGCTCGTCGAACCATCTCCGAATAGACTTGTATGTCCATCGGTGCCAGTTGTGTGATATATTGGGGCCTGAGCCCATTAAGGAATCTTCGAATGCTCCTCGTGCTCTTCCTTGGTCTTTGAATAGATCAGTATATCATCAATGAAAACCACTATGAATTGATCTAGATGAGGCCTGAATATACTATTCATCAACTGCATAAAGGCAGCAGGGACATTTGTTAGTCCAAAAGGCATAACAACAAATTCATAGCGCCCATACCTGCTTCTGAACGCGGTCTTATAAATGTCCTCATATTTGATCCTTAGTTGGTGATATCCCGACCTGAGATCAATCTTCGAAAAATACATGGATCTAGATATTTGATCAAATAACTCATCGATTCTCGGCAGTGGATACTTGTTCTTGATAGTGAGATGATTCAACTGTCGATAGTCGATGTATAACCTCATGGATCCATCTTTCTTCTTTACAAATAGCACAGGTGCTCCCCACGGGGAAGTGCTTGGTCTAATAAATCCCTTCTTGAGAAGTCCATCAATTGCTCCTTCAGCTCCTTGAGTTCGGCAGGGGACATCCTATATGGTGCCTTAGAAACTAGTCCAGCACCAGGGATCAAGTCGATGGTGAAGGCCACTTCTCTTTGTGGAGGTAATCCAGGCAAATCCTCCGGAAACACGTCCGGAAATTCTTGCACAACTGGGATGTCTTCTAGCTTAGTCTCCTTAATGGTGACAAATGTAAGGAAAGATACACATCCTTTTCTTATTAGCTTGCTAGCTCGGAGAGCCGAAATAAGAGGTGACTTGCTCCGACTCTTAGGGCTAGAATATACTAGTTCTGGAAAGTCCTTGAAAGTAACTTTGCTGTTACGGCAATCCACAGTTGCCTGATACCTAGATAACCAGCCTGCTCCCAATATGACATCATATTCCTTTAGGTCTAAACATATGAGGTTGATAGGAAGATTTCTTCCTTTTATCAAGACTTCACAGTTTTGATAATGGTGAGTAATATCGGTTTCGTTTCCGAGAGGAGTAGATAAAAATATTTTCATCCATTCTGGTTCCATAGGTAGTGGGTCAGCAAACTTCTTGGAAATAAAAGAATGTGATGCACCCGTATCAAATAAGACATGTGCAGACTTGGAACAAACTTTCAGTGTACCTTCTACTAGTCCGCCTTCGTCTTGTTCCCCCTCCTTAATAGCTTGGAGACGAGCATTCTTTGTCACCGGGCGCTTTCCGTCACCGGCTTGATCATTGAGTAGGGGACAGTCGGGAATCCGATGATCACGGCTCCCACAACGGAGACACGCTCCAAGTTTCCTCCAACATTCTTCGGCCTTGTGCCCGGCCTTATCACAGTGCTTACATACCACCTTAGAAGGTGTAGTGGTGATGGAGAAAGGTTTGGTCTTCTTGAACTTTTGCTCCTGGGAGGGAGTACCTCCATCACTTGGCCTCTTCTTGAAATTGGGTTTGAAGGTGCCGGAGCTAGTAACATTCTCCTTCTTGTCTTTCCCACAGATCCTATCAGATAGTTCCGTGGCATCTTCTAGTAATTGGGCTCGTCGAACCATCTCCGAATAGACTTGTATGTCCATCGGTGCCAGTTGTGTGATATATTGGGGCCTGAGCCCATTAAGGAATCTTCGAGCTTTCATCTTCTCAGTACTAACTAAATGTTTAGCGTACCGAGATAGCCTTGAGAACTGCACTTCATATTCAGCCACCGACAAAGATCGTTGCTTAAGTGTGGCGAATTCAGCGGCTTTCTTCTCTTGAACTCGATCTGAGAAATATTTATTGTTGAAATGTTCAACAAACTCCTCCCAAGTAACTTGTCCTTGATCTAATGTGGCTTCTACCGACTCCCACCAGCATCGGGCATCTCTTTCTAGTTGAAATGTGGCTAACAGGACCTTCTCTTGGTCCGAACATTGCATGACTCTAAAAACACGTTCCGTCTCTCGGATCCAGTGCTCGACATCATCTGGATCAGTGGATCCCATGAACTTAGGAGGGTTCATGTTCTTGAAGCTTTGGTGGAGGTTTCCTGCTCCATGATGTGCACCTCTTTGTGCCACTTGTTGAAGTGCCTGGGTCATGCCTTGAAGAGTGCGTTGCATGTTGCGCCATTGAGCACGTTCGGCAGCCATTGTCCTACAATTACAATAGCTATATTAGTATGTGATTGCGTTAAAAGGCTTTTAATTCTATGTTGACTTTAACCCTTGGTTCTACCCAATCTCACTGGTTAGAGGTTCAGACTTATCCTTGGACTTGGGTTTCCTAGGAATTGAATACCCAAGGCTCTGATACCACAAAAATTGTCACGCCCCGAGCGTGGAAGGTACCCGGAGACGCGTGACGAGTTTATATCGATCATGTCAATCAAAGTATTAGTGTATTCGACACCAAATCAGAGATGCGCAAGAGTAAAGATAACCCAATCCTTTTATTCCTTCACAAAAGTATTTCTATTACAATCCCTAGAAAATGCTAAACTTAATAAAAAAAGTACAAAATTGACTCAAGAAAATATAGAAAAGACAAGACTAGTTGACGCTTTGAGAAGCTCTAATCTCTTTCACTCTTGACCTTCCCTGTCCGATTGAGTCTCGTCGTCGGACTTACCTGAAAAGTAGGGAAACACTGAGTGAGCGAACGCTCAGTAGAAAATTATATCTCAAGAACTAGCAATGGGTTTAAGTAATTACAATTTATCACATGTAAATGTAATATGGCTATGCATGTAGAAATAACTAATTCTTTTATCTATATTCTCATCTCAACCACATTGAGATATTCCCTTTGTGCAACATTTGCACCCTCCCTCATCACATCATATATTTTTCCTTGCCATTTGCATAGGGGTTTAAAGTCAACACCAACAAGGTGTGTTTGTTTACATGCTTTCATGTTCATGCTTATTAGAATTTGATACTACACACCTCATGTTCTAATTCAATTCTTTTGTTGGTTATTTTTCTTTATTTTGCAAGGGTAATCTTAAAGGAAAACTTTCTTCATCAGCCGGCCGATTAGAAGAGAAGGTGCATCTTACAATCTCCCCGCTTTAAAAGGTATTTATATCGTGATCCCTCCTCCTTATTCATTGTTAATATCATTTGAGACCCGCGTGTCTTTAGCGATCACCCTCCATATTAGCATCCACGCATGCTCTCTTTCTCCCCTTTCCTCCTTTTCTTTTCCTCATATTATTAATTCTTTTTTTAAGTGGATTAATTCTAAATCTACATCGGGCAGGCCTTGTTCAGGTCCCGAAAGTCCACACATATTATGACCTGGCCATTCTTCTTCTTGACGGGCACATTATTGGCCAGCCAGGTGGTGTATTGGTTTTCCACTACGAAGTCAACGTCCACGAGCTTGTCGGCCTCCTTGCAAACCTGGTTTATCAGTTCCGGCCTCATTCGCCGGGGTGACTGATTCACTGGTTCTGCCATCGGGTCAATGGCCAATATATGTTGAGCAATTTCAGGGATGAGGCCTGGCATTTCTTTGTAGTTCCAAGCAAAACAGTCTCAGAACTTTTGGAGGAGTAGTATATATCGCTTTCTTTCTTCTGGGGGAAGAAAGGCGCTGAGGAAAGTTGGCCTAGGCTCGTCCTCCGTGCCGAGGTTTACTTCGATCAGCTCATCAATGGTGGCCTGGCCGCCATCTTCTATTTTCGGAGGAGCCGACTGTAGATCGATGAAGCCTTCATCCTCTTCTTCAACTTCAAGGACATCATAGGTGTCCCTTTGCTTCGCCCCGCCATGCAATGGGGCATTACCAGATTCTTCCTCTAGCTCTTGGATCGGTGTTGGCGTTGGCAATACAATTTTCGGGCAGCTTGGATGTTGGCCCATGGATGGGTCACTTCTAGGGGTAATAAGGAGTCCTTTAGCGTCTTGCCCCCGTGAAGCATTATTAGAAGTCATCATGACCTCCGCTTCAATAGATTCCCAGCATTTGCAGGGGACATTGGCGTTCAGCCCTTTGTGTATCCTTATATATGGTTTCAAGGTATCTCTTGGCATAGAGAGCTACAGGATTTCTTCACGGTCTTATTAATAATCATCGTAGACACCTTCTACGCGGCCCTCACCCATTGGGGTGGAGCAGGAGACCATGTTTGCTTCGTAGTCTCTTTGGTCTGCCGAACTGGTGCCCTCCGCGGTTATGGGAGCGGAGCTATACGCTTCCTTCGCCGTGATTGACGTTTGCCGCCCATGTGGCTGCTTCCTGGTTCGGGGCCTAGTTTGCTCGGCCTCGGATGTATCTTCGAGGGGCAGGTAGAGCACCGAGACCATGTGGACTCCCCTTTTATAAATGCCTGCGTCATGTGGGCGCCGTGGGTTCACTTCATATTCCCTTATTTTCAGTTCACTCCTCTTCATCAGGCCTTGAGCGACATCTTTGAATACATAACAATTTTCGATGGGGTGCCCCACCACCTGATGATAGGGGCAAAATTGAGGATCATTGCTTCTTCCGGCATCCTTTGGCCTTTTGGGCTCTAGCAAAGTGATCTTGCCATAATGACAAGCCCATTCAAAAATTCCTCGAGTCTTTTTCCTCGGGAAAGAATAAGGCTTTTTCATTTTCTCCCGCAGTGAGGGGATTTGTTCCACCGGCTGACTGGTTGAAGGACCGACTACCTCCTTTGCCTTCCCTCTCAAGTGTACAAAAGCACTAAAGTTGGTGCTTGGAGATCGTCTTTCCCATTCTGTCGTGGCAACGGCTGGGTGGTGCTTCGACAGTTGGGCTTCTATATCGCCTGCCTTTATGCTCAAGTGATCAAAGGACTAAAATTTGACGCCAGCTATCCTTTGGAAATTTTCTTGTTTCAGACTTCATTTGCAAACCTCGATAGCGGCTTCGTGGCCTAGAGGAGGCTCGCATCTCTCGTGGAGGTCCCTCCACCTCTTAATGTAACCCATGGCAGATTCATTATCTTCCTGCCTTTGGCTGTACAATTCCGCCTTGGTTACAGGGGAGTACCCCGGGTTCATGGATCTACCCTATCGGAGGACGATGCCCCCAGTTAGATCAGACAGAAGTTCAGTCATTTCGGCCAACATCTCAATCTCCTGCTACTGCTCATAGCATATTGCAAGCATAACAGGGTTGTATTGGGAGAAATACGGAGGGAACTAATCACTATCTTCTGCTATCTTCTTCCCTTTGCTTTGAGAGATCTGCTTTGGCTTCTCCATATAGAGGGATGCATCCAGTAGATGGCATTCAAACACCTCAAAGGGGTGTAAGTCAGCAAATATTCTTTCTTCTTTTCCATCTCGATAGTACTTAATGTGTTGGTGCAAAGTAGAAGGCACCACCCTGTTTTGATGCAGCCAGGGTTGGCCTAGCAATGCTTTCTATGAAGTATCAGAGTTGATGCCAGGGTTGACCTAGAAGGCACAACCCGGTAATGGCTGTCCTCGAATGCATCTCGGCGAAGCATCTGTCATAGTATGCTCGGGTTTGCAAAGTTGAAATGATAGCCTGTCGGGTTTCTTCATCGAGGGAGAGTATCTCCCAGATGTTGAATCTTGCCGAGATCCTCTTCAGTTGCCTCATTATTCGATTGCCAGCTCTGACATTGGCCAGCCTGGCTTCTTCAGCTTTGCTGTGCTTGCCATGCTTCGGTGCCAGAGGAGTCGACGGAGAAGATAGTTTGTCTTCCTCTTCGGGAGCCGCCCAATCCCGATATACTTGGTCAGCTGATCCCCTGACCTTTACAAGCTTGGCCGCATGGGTAGTGCCCTCATTAACTTTGTCTGTCAGGGATGGCGCATCTGGGGCCAAGGTAGGAGTGTTTTTGGCTTTTGATTCGGCCTGCTGGCTTGGCCGTTTGCCCTTCTGCGCAAGTAGAAATTCGGCGAATGAGGGAACCACTTCGCCGGTTGTATCTTCAGGGTAGAGGCCTGACAGAGGTGGGACTCTCACGCAGGTTGTATCTTCGGGGGTTTGATACGACTGTTCACCCCTGAATATGATATTGTGATTGGCCGGGGGCAAACGTCCCCATCTCCTCCCAGATCTGGTGGCATGCTGGGAGGTAGAAGCTTCGGCTTGATTTGCTTTGGCTGGCGCGAAGCATATTTCTTCATCCTCCTCTTCGGAGTTTTGGGCTATGTTGAACAAAGCCGACAAGATATTGCATGACACAATGCTGCATTTTCTTTTATTCTTTGACTTCTTCTTCTTTTTTCTTCTCCTTCATAGTTGGTGGCTGTTCTTGGGGAGGTTGATCCCATATTCCTGGTTCTTCGGCTTCGGCTTCTCTGGCCAACCCTAGGGATTCAGAATGTTCCCAAGGGACATATTCCTTCAGGTGCACTAGCTGGATCTTGGGTTGTTCATATTCCTCTAACCCATCAATGATCGCTTGCAATCGTTTGATTGCCAAGTTGGCTTCTTTATGCATCCGCAGTGGGAGCTACTTCTTCTAGCTATCAGTTGGTCTTATGAGGACCAGTTGAGGAGTGGTTTCGTACCAGACCGGGGTTACAACTGGCGGTGCTAGCTGAGGTGTCACACTGTGAATTCGGACTCCCAGGGTAGGGCGGGTTGCTGACTTTCTTCTTATCTTCTTTGGCACCATCTGCCAATTTCCCTGGTCCCTTGTGGGGGTCAAGACAAACGCCTCGTAGGTGTGCTTTGCACAAGCTTCTGCCACCTCTTTGGACAATTGTTGATATAAAGATATCATATTGACCGTGGCCCCCATCACAAGCATCTCGTGAGGGCGCGGTGGGTCCACCTTGTATTCGTCCATTTGGAGCTCTCCCTTCTTAATCATGCCTTCAATGATGTCTTTGAACACATAGTAGTCTTCGATGGTGTGCCCGAGCATCTGATGATACGGGCAGTATCGAGGATCATCCTTCTTCTTGGCATCGCCAGGTCTCTTCGACTCCGGGAGAGTAATTTTGTTACATCCGGCGGCCCATTCAAAGAGGATCCGGGTCTTCTCCTTTGGGAAGGAATAAAGTATCTTCATTCTGGACCGTAAGGAGGCGCTTTCTTGTTGTTCAGCCGGCTTGGCAGGAGGAGTGTTGGCTACTCCTTTATCCTTGTTCTTCTACTGCTCAAAGTCCTTAAAGTCAACTATGTTGACTTCTTTGGGCGCGGGCTGCTTATCAGCTAACTTTGCCTTCTGGCTTGAGACAGCTGGGGTGGAAGAATATCTAGAGAGAAAGGCCTCAATTTCAGCCACCACATTGTTCAATCAGTCGAATGACCTAATCTCTATCCCGATCATCCTTTCTAGGACTTCCCACTTCAAATTTTGTTTACAGATTTGGACTACATCTTCTTGGTGTGGCGAGAGTCTGCACCTCATGCTGAGGTCCCGCCATCTCGTGATGTATTCCAGAGTAGTTTCATCAGTCTTCTGCCTGGTTGCATAGAGTTTGGCCACGGTGACCTCCCTTTCGATGGCGTGGAACCGCTCCTGAAACTTTCTTTGCATATCCGGCCAGTCACTAATGGACCCTACCGACAGGTTCGAGAACCATTCGAAGGCGAGCCCCGTGAGCAAGGACCCGAAGAACTTTAGCAGGTACGATTCATCGGTTGCTAGATCGCCCATCATGTTGATGTAATAGGCTATGTGTTCCTTCGGCGAACCTTGGCCGATGAACTTTTCGAACTTCGACGGCTTGTTGATGTCAGGAGGTAATCTTTTGGCCACATGATGGACAGGGTAGGGCACCTTGTACACATCAAAAGAGGTATATTCCTTAGTGCTTCGATCGGCCATCTTCATCTCAATCATTTGTTCAATCATCAGCTTATTCGCCATCACTGGGTCCACCGGTTCCGGGTAGAAATGAGTTGGCTAACTTTGCGACGTTGCCAACACCGTCGCCTGAGGTACAGTGGCGGTTCCTTCGTGCTGGGGAGCTGGACGTTGTATTGGGGCCGCGCCCCCAATATAGTTGGGTGCCGGCTGCGAAGCCGTCATTTGGGGTGAGCCTTCAAATTCATCAGCACCTCGCCGGGAAGTCTCCGGAGGGGCTTTGACCTACTTCGAGGTAGAATCGTGCATGGTCAATTCACTCACTTATCTTTTCAGAGCTTCGATCTCCTGCCGATATGCTTGAAGTAGCATCATCATTGCCGGATCGGGGGTGGATGGGCTAGGAGCTTGGCCTCCCCCCTCCATTGGAGTATCTAGAGAAGGTGCTAGCCTCTCTCCTTCATCTTCAGTGGTAATTACGTTCGCCGCCATGGCGACCGCATCTGAGCTTGTTTCACCGGCAAGGGCTTGTATTACTTCGGCTACGGCTCTCCCTCGCCTGGTGACGGGACATGGCCTTTCAGCAAGGCCGGTCACTTCTTCATGGTCTTCAGGGAGGGCCCCATACTGACTGGCCACTCCGGCCATATTGCAGGTGTAAATCTGCAGCTTCTTGTTCCTTCGGGTCACTTTCCTGGTTGACTGTGTAGGGAAAGTTAACTTGTCAAACATCAAGATTCTCGGCGTGACTTTTTTGCGGAGGGGTGGCCCGTAGCATCCTGACTCCGCATCTTCAATGTTTCCCAGGCCAACTTGTTGCTCCCGATTTCTTTCGGCATCATTCACCGCTTCTAGGAGCCGCTGTGTACCCAAGAGGGTATTTTCGAGGCCACGGAGGTATCCTCTTACAGCCTGAGTGATATCATATTGCCCACTGGTGGGGCAGACCATTGGTGATGGAACCCTAGCTTGTGCCGATGGTTTGTAGGCGAGGCGCCTTCACTCAGACATCCTGTCGTATCTTCCTTCATTTGAATAAATACTCGCATGTCGGCCATGCACGCGGAAGGCTGGTCTTCGAGAGGCTCGAGCTGGCGCATCGGTCTTCTTTTCTTCATCTCCTTTTTCTTCCCTCTCGAACCTGCCAGTCTTGACGGGCTCTGGTTGAGTTGGGGCTGGGGCCTGCTGCTTGGGGACCCACACTTGCTTAAATGTGGTCGGCTTCGGGGCCGACCCTCCCTTCACTTTGGACCTAGTGTGGTCCTCTCGATCCTGGGCCAGTGCTTGAAATTGGATATGCACCGGCAGAGTTGGTATGACCCTGTCAAGCGGAATGGTGGCCTGGCGGCCATTCAGGTACACTTGGACTCCTCCGATCATAACGGATTTGCCAGAGACAAAGAGCCGGCCTTGCAACGTACCGGCATTCCTCCTGGCTGCCTGCTTGGCAGCTGGAGTGCGCTTCCTTTTGGTGTCGACATGATGGACGTAGTAGCCCACCACTTTCTCTTCTTCTTCTGTTGTCGCCTTTGCAGTGATGATGGGCTCGATCTCCTGAATCTCTAGGAGGTCCACGAACATGACCCCCAAGAAGTTGGGGAACCCAACTACCAGGGGGAAATCGCCAAACTGGGTCGGCACCGCCAGGTAGCCATGCTTTGCATGGCTCGCAATGACTAACGGTTCGAACGTGACCGCCATTGGTTTCTTCAAAGTTTAATCCCTCCTGCAATTTCAAATTGCAGAAGTTAGGATCTTGGGAAAAGGCCGTCGGGCCCCTAATCCTGGCAAAAAGATGAGAGGAGGTTTCAATCCCACCGAGCGAGCCAACTTGTTGGACGCACTCTTTATCATGGGATATCGCCTTATCTTTTTATCAGTTCATTAAGTGCGAGGGCATGCCAGTCACCTAAGTGACAATGTGTTCAGGCTTCGAAACTAGAGTGGCCTGAAGCCTATGGTGCGCTCTGTCTGACTAACCAAACGATTGTGGGTATCGGGTCAGGACTAGAATCCGCCGTGCCATAAAGGTCACGGCGTTAATTACATCCCCTCAGAGAGGGAAAAACCATTGTTTAATCGCCAAGATAAGGGGCCTTATGGCCTAAAAACCAAATTTCGAGAAATGAGCGAAAGATGAGTTGAAGAGCATTAAAATACCCTAAGCTAGGGTGCAAAGAGATATTTAAAATCATGTCGGTCGTATATTGACCAATTCTTGTTCGGATGGAAATCCGAGTCGAAGAAATCCCAAGTATATATACGTAATACTGAGACGAATGTATGCCGAGGTAAGGCAAATTTAATATTTCAGTCATTAAAGCATGAGCCGCATTTAATGAGATATTGGCCCGGGACAAGATCCATTCATGGCCATGATCGGGTGTTACCAGAGAGCCAAGCATGCCTTGCGGGGCATCTTTAGTATCTCCCTTATGCCAGGCTCAAGGGGGCAAGGACTTTCGGATCAAATGCATTAATTCTTTAAATTTGCTTTCTTTATTATTGTATTTTTTGTGGCATTTCTTTTATCAATGGATTATTTATTTATTTACTTATTTGTTTATTTTTTTAAACACTGGTATTCATTATTCATTCTTCTTCCTTTTGTCATTTCGTCCATCATTTTTTTATTCCTTTTTTTATTTGGTTATTTGCCATCAGTTTATTGATCAATTGTTTGTTTTATCATTATTATTATTATTTTATTATTATGTTCTTTTCCCCTTGTATATATATATATATATATATATATATATATATATATATATATATATATATGGCGAATTAGGGAGGAAGGGGCACAGGCTGGGTCGACGCAGGGACTGGGCTGCGTCGACGCAGAGACTAGTTCCCTCCGCCTTTCTGCCTTCTCTTCCTCTTCTCTATCTCTCTTCTTTAAAAAAAAGGGCTGAGTTGACGCAGGGGCTACCTGCGTCGGCACGACACACAAAGGGGGAAATCAACCCCAGGGGCTAGGAAGGACAGGGTCGACGCAGGGGGTGCCTGCGTCGACCCAGCGCGCAACAGGGGGGCTGGGCTGGGCGTCTAGATAAGGGGTGCGTCGACGCAGTCCCCAGCCAGCAATGCTCATAAAGGAATTCGATTCAGGGTATTTGAGGTTGGCTTCAGCTTTTGACATATGCAGAAGAACACATGCAATTTGTGGGATGAAGGAGTGATCCTATCAAGCCAAATGCATGTGGCACGCAAGGGTTTGATTGGGTCTTCGCGAAGGGTGACCCTCGGTACATGGCGGAGTCTTTGACTCACGCATAGTGAGGGTCTCCATCCGAACATAATCTGGATTTCCTCCACACACCATTTGATATACCAAAGGGGGTCGTGGCACATGAGCCTTCAATCACGCAGAATTGTATGAAGCTTTTATCTGAATTCATAAATCGAGGCATGCGAAAGGGGTGAATGCCATATTCATTTCTGAGTAGATGGGTTGACATACCCATGCTCATGCATCTTTAATGAAAGTTTTGTTGTGAACTAGTATGCACATGCAATGTTTGATCATTTCATGCAAATTTAGCGAATTTATCATGGTCATGAGATCTATTCTGAATTCTCAAGCAGGGACTATTATGCAAGTGCTCATATGATTTGTTGATTTGTTTTCTTTCTTTCTCTCTCTTTCTCCTTTTTTATGGCAAAAAATGCCTCAAAAAAGGGGGGGTCTCCCCTTTGGATGAGGGGTCGACCCCTGTTGTAACGCCCGAAAATTTTTAAAGGTTAAAATAGGAACAATTGTCTATATTTTTTAGAAGACAATTATAAATCTTGTATAAATAAAGACAACATCTTCTTATTAAAAGATAAAATAAAATAAGGTCATGGAGACCTTTACGAGAAGATTAAGGGACAATTAGACATCAAAGTATCTCATTCCAATTCTAAATCAAGAGGAAATGTAAACTATCCATTAGTGAAGGAAATGGAGGTATAAATAAATATTTAATGAAAATTAACTATATTCTCTTATCTATTTTTGACTTAACTTAAATAAAGCATCAAGAATCTTTAAGGTAGGAATATAACTCGAGTATTCGTCCTTTGAAGGAATCTCATGAAGGAACGAGAAACTAATATACATTCCATATATTTTATATATATATATAAAGACTTTCCTAGGATTGAACCTGCCTCTGATACCCAAGACAATAAATTAACAAGGTAGATAAAAAAATAAAACTATAATTAATGGCATCCCCATATAAGTTAAAAGAGACCCAGTACATATTATGATCGACGACACCAAATAAATGAGTAAGATTAATAAAACTTTATAGGAAAGTGGGCTTAGCATTTGAGGCCAACTCATGTACACTAAGGGACCCTTGAAACATAACTAATGGGCCTAGAGAAATATATATATATATATATATATATATATATATATATATATATATATATATATGTATCACTATAATTACAATGGACCTAATGTTGTGGTTTAAGGATATATATATATATATATATAGAATAGCCCACAAACCATCACAAATGGGCCTTACAAATAAGCTCATGCGCAAGAAACTTAATAAACCAAATGGACCTCAACTCATACACATTCAAAAGCTTTAACCCTTATATATACATATATATATGGACCTTAGATATATAAACTATTATTAGATATAGGCCTCTTTAGACACTAAAGCCAATTCATAAAAGGCTCTCAACCCACACACATTAAAAAGGGCCTTAAACCCATACAAATGGGCTGCACGTATATGTAAGCTTAAATGGGCCCAACTCCAATAATAAAAGGGAAGCTAAAGCATCTTTAAATATCCAAAAAAACCCATATGAGTGGGTTTCACGTATGTAACTTCGCTTAAGGCTAATAGACCTTGTGTATAAACCCATGTACGTGAGAAACTCAATAATCAAAATGGGCCATACGATGGGCTGTAGATGTATATATAAATACATAAACACCAAGGTTTCCTGGCAAATACTAAAACTTTGACCCCTCATGTTCGACGCTTGCATGGGAAGGAAATTAGGGTTTGAACCTAAAACGGGCAGGTGGCTGGTGAATCGAAAGGAGGGAAATAACGTATGGCAAGGTTTAAACCCCTTGCCCTTGATCGCATTCGACCCCCTTTGGGTTTCCCTCCTCTATAAAACAAACCCTTCGTGAACGAGCAAAAGCTATTGTTGCTGCTACTTCAAACGGAACCTCTGCTGCCTCCCGCATCTGTGGACGTGAAGAAAGCTTCTTCCCCTTCCTCCTTCTTTATATATTGTGGTTCCTGCTACTGCAGCTGCTTCTTCCTCTTGTTGCTGGTTGCGGTGACTGCTAGTGGCTGCTACCGTTGTCTTCTTCCTCCGCTTCCCTGCTTCTTGATCGTCGTCCCATCACCCCAAAAGGTAGGTTTTCTTAAGACTTAAGCCCAACACGTAGTAAAAAGGTTGACTACATGCAAAAGTAGATAGTTAAGCTAATTCCTCTGGAGATCATGAACCTTGCTGGTTTTGTTTTTCGAAGTTCATTGCACAGGTAAATGGCGACCAGGCACTGGGCACCCAATTAATCGGTGACCAGGGCCTGGGTGTCCATTCTTGAATGGGCGATTGGGACCCCAGCCATCCATTAACCATTCAAACATTTGACTTTGGTTCTGCTGCATGGAAATTAGCTTATGAGCGTGGACCTCAATTAATGGGCGCCCACCCACAGAGTCACCCATTAATGGGTGACTATTTAAACAGGCGCCATTTCCTTCAGCTGTTTTATTAATCAACCCATGTCTAAAAACTTGTATCTATGAAACCCAACTTTGATAATTCTGCATTAGCATGTTTATGGATTCCTGATAATTTTCTCTACATGATTATACTTTTGTTCCTTGAGTTACTATTCATGCCCAAAAACCTGAGTGACGGTTCGTGCAAATGTTAAAATCTTTGAACTATAAAATAAATGGCCAAGAATGGGCGCCTCCCTGAGAGGGTGCCCATTTCAGGTTCACTTTATTAAAATTGGAAATTCCTCGAATGAGGGCCCCTGCAAGAGGGCGCCCATTACTGTGAGATTTACAAAAATCTAAAAATTTCTGGAATGAGCGCCCCTGTACCAGGGCGCCCATTTACCAGAGCCCATTGAGATTTCTGAATGGGTGCCAATTCTCTATTTCATGGTTTTCCACGTGACTTTCTGGCCCACACCGTGGGTCTTCTTGGGACTGTTATCTCGGTCCGTAGATACAGTCCTCGTTTCACGGCGTTTCTCGCATACCCCTCCACTCTCGGTGATGTTTGAACCCTCTGCGGGATATTCCTTCCTTCGGACTAGTGATTTCATCATTGAGACCTCCGTAAGTCTATGCTAGCCTTAGATTCCCTCAAGGTAGTCAAGTAGGTTGTACCCTAAAAACCTTGGAACCCCTTGAATGTCACGTCACTCTAGAGAAACGTGACGATTCAGCCTCTCATAGGGCGTTGTCCTGGCCTCTGTGAGAGTAATGTCTGTAACCTAGAATGGGCGACCGTCCCAGGTGTCATCAATTGAATGGGCACCCCTTGCTTGGGCGCCAATTCCTATGCCTGGTCTATTTCACATAATGGGCGCCCCTCTGCCAGGGCGCCAGTTCTGTAATGCGTGGCTTCCCAGAAGGGCGCCAATTGCCCAGTTTTCCCATTTGTCATGATTTTTGCGTGGGATTTACCGCAAGTCCGTCCCTACTCAAGGTTCTGCCCTTGAGCTCCTTCAATTCCGTAAATCTACCTTATTATCCTACAATAGTATATTCCTTAGAACTCTACATTGGCTATAAACTATAGTGGATGTCTAGATACTTTACATAACACAATGCCTGGCGTTAATGGGGCCCGATCTGGTCCTGGAAGGAGGACCTGAAAGTACTTGTGCCCATGGGAGTTGATTGACCACGGTGTGGCATTGCACCAAAGTACTTGTCTCTCTAGATCTATGACATTCCACTCACTCTCTCTATCTCGTGATGATACTTGCTATTATGTGTGTGCATGACTCGACGTGGTACTTGCTTAACTAGTCAATACCTCGTGACATTACTTAACATAACATGCTTGAAATTCCTTGAAGTTTTGCTTATCCCGTTTTGCTAGAAATTCTATATCTTGATTAATTGATATATCTTCATTCTATCTTGCGATCGTTCATGTATAATAGTCTTGCATTTTCATGTAACATGTAATCTACTTAAAGCTAGCTTGATCTTGAGATATAATTTCTACTAAGCGTTTGCTTACCTAGTTCTATTCCAACATTTTTCAGGTAATCAGGTGTTTCTCGAGACCGAGACTCAATTGGGAAGGGCAAGTGTGCAAGAGAGCTCTGGAAACTAGAGGACCCGTGTCTTTTATCTTTCTTGAGTCTCGTATGGCGTCTTTCCATCTAGTTATCATGTCTAGGTCGTGTTAGTGCATCGTCCTTTCCATTTTCTTTCTTAATGTTGTAATTGAGTCAATAAATTGTAATGACAATTTCATATCAATAAAATTTACTTTTGTCAGCTATGGTCTTATGTGCTTGCTCTGATTGACACGATTGTTTAACTGTCACGTTCCGAGCAAACGACATGTTCCATTACTATCGGTTTGGGGCGTGACACCTGTGCAGACTTTTGCACGAGGGTGGCCACAAATAGGAATGCCCCGAGGAGGGGTCGACCCTTGGGGTCGACCCTCCCGGGGGCCAGTTCTAAAATCTATGGGTTCTTTTCTTTTTTTGGAGGAGTATCAACTGCCCACAGGTAAACATGCAAACTGTGTGCAAATGATCATGCAGAAGCTTTTGTTTGATATGGGTAACTGATCTCACGCCAGTCTCTTTTATTTTTCTTATTCTATTTTCAGTAGTTTTTAGAACTATGTTGCTCATGATCTTTTTTTGCTGTATACCAGTGCATACTGAAGTTTTGTTCAGTGATCTGCTCCCAGTGATTTGGAGTTCAGCTGACCTACCATTCTTTTGTTATTAGTCTTCATGTTGCCTGGCAAAAATTCGGCAGCATCTCCCCTAGACCCGGAGCCTAGGGGGGGGGGGTTTAATCGGGTACACATTCACGGAGAAGCTCCAAGACGGCCCCAAAATGAGAAGGGTGCGCACGGAAGCGGCAACACCCAAGGATGCGGACAGAAGTGGCAACATCCTACGATCCAAACCCGGCACAGATACGCCGAGGACTAGCCTACGAGGGGCTCCTATGATCCGAGGGACACCACAATCCCGATCCTGAGACGTAATCTTAGATTATCGCCACATTATATGGCTGTCGATATTCACTTTCTTCAAAATGTCATCTAAGAACTACGCTATGAAGCAGCGAGCCCCCGGAGATCCGAGAGTGATCAAAACTCTGGAAGCCAAAGTTTGCAAAGAAAATATTCGATATGGGATTAGATCCCATGTTTCTCACCCCTTTGGCATCATGGCTGGAGAGGGGGATTTCTGCAGCCCATTCAAAGAGCAGCCCGGCAGGGCCCAATGAGGCCAAGCTCACCCAAGTGACAGCCCGCAGGGCCCACTTAGGGAAGAAAGCCCAATAAATAGCACTCGAGGGAACAACCCTCCTAGGCGGCCTCAAGGCTCCGAGGACCCGAGCATCGCTCAGGTGACAAGAAAGGCCCGCGCCCGAGCCATCTCTCCACCCGGGAGAAGGAGGCGTAGGCTAGCCTATCCAACCCATCTTTTACCGAGCTAAGCCTATCGCCCGGATAAGGCTGGCCCCTCTGAGCTCGAAACGACCGACGAATGCTTATCTTTGCAGCCGTTAAGAGTCCGCAGCAGGCAGGAATTCAGGAAGGCAAGGGACTTCTTATTCCCCACGATGATAACGCTCCCATGATAAGGCCATAAAAGTCCACGATGAGGATGTAACCCCCACCTGAAACCCCTCGGCTGGCAGGACTCCAAGAGACGGCATACTATTTAAACCAGGGATACCCTCCGGCTAAACGTAAGCCAACAAAGGCAATCATATGCCCAAAACTCCTAAGCAAGAACCGCTTCACCCTTCTGGTGGAGAGGGATCTCGCGCACAAGCTCTCTCCTCCCTACTATTGCTCCCACCATAGCTCCACTGACTTAAGCATCGGAGGGTTTGCCCCAGGGATTCCCCCTGGGCCCTCTGATCCATTTCCCTGTCTTGCAGTTCATGATCTGGTGATCCTCAGCCCGCTCAGGACCAGCGCGAGATCACGCCTCTTCATCTGGCGCCGTCTATGGGAAACACACGAAAAGCTAGTATGGTGCAAAGGAGCTCAGGGAGGAGGTCCACCGGTGACAGGGGTAAGGCCGTAGTAGCGACAGGGGATGGCCCTTCTAGGGCCTCACAGAACCCTCCCTCCAACGCCAGCGTCCCCACCGACGGACCGCCACCCCCTCCTGCGGCGGTAGGGCTACCCCCCGACGGTGGCGCCGAAGCCTTCCAAGCCCTCAACGCGAAACTAGATGCCCTTGTGGAACTCATGAGGGCCCAGGCGGCTAGGGATGGAAGGTCCCGCGCTCCGTCAGGGAGCCCTCCCCTCGGAAACACGTCCCAGCACACCGCCGGAGGTCGCTTCACCCTCTGCGGCCAGCAGCTCATCCGCAACAGGATTGGAGGACCCTCGCAGGCTCCACCTCCGGAGAAAGAGGCTTCCTCCACGCCAAGAAGGGGAAAACTGGGGGAGCAGCGTCTGAACCCGGAAGCTGACGTCCCCAGATATCGCCAAGACGCTCCCCCCAGCCCCACGGCACGACAGCAACTAGAACTATCCCACCGGCTGCGGGATTTCGAGAGACGCTTCGCAGAATAGGAGCGCGCCCTCCGCGCCCTGTAGAACACCTATTTCCTGGAGGACGAGGAGAAATACCCGTTCTCCGAGTAAATCTTGAAGGAAGAGGTATCTCCCAGAACCTCCATTCTGACCTTCAAGCCCTACGACGGCCAGGGCGACCCGGCCGATCATTACGACAGCTTCGACGCTCTGATGACTCTACACGGAGTGTCCGATGCCATCAAGTGCCGAGCCTTCGTGACCACCCTGGTCCAAGGTGCTCAAGCATGGTTCCGGGCCCTCGCCCCCGGGTCCATCCGAGACTTCAAGCAATTTGGGCGAGTCTTCAAAGAGAGTTTCACCGGAAGTGCCCCCCAAGGTCGATAGCGGGGCTCCTGGCTCTCAAACAGGCGCAAGGGGAAAGACTCCGGGATTATATTCACCGATTCAAATCGAAAGCCCTGAGAATCCCCCGTCTGGACGTGGCCTCAGCCACAACCCCACTGACTGGGGGCACCCGGGACGAGAATCTCCGCCGCGAACTTGTCCTCCACCCTCCCTCGACCCTTGCCGAGCTAGTGACTCTGGCACTGTGCCACGCCGAGTGCGAAGAAGTGCTCAGTGCTTGCAGAGACGCAACCGGCTCGGGTCGGGAGGGGGACAAGAAGCGGGCTCCCGAGCCAAACTCAGGCCCAGGGAAAAAGAGAGACAGTGATGGGGAGCGCAAGCGGAAGTACGAGTGTTACACCCCACTAGATACCCCGGTCTATGAGATTTATGAAGACATCAAAGACTCGGGACTCCTCCGCCAGCCCGAGCCGATGAGGTCGAAGAACCGTAATCGCGACAAGCATTGCTTATTCCACAGCGACCACGGGCACCACACCGGTGACTGCCACCAGCTCCAGGATGAGATCTAGCACCTCATCCGTCAGAGGCACCTAGCTCGGTTCACAGCCGAGCGCAAAGAAGACCGAGGCGCCGCAGAGGAGATCGACAACGCCCCCCGAGGGGTCCACATCAACGTCATCTCCGGAGGGACAGCATCAGGAGGCGACAGCAGCCGAGGAAGGAAGCGTCATGCCGAGCGGGTGAGCCGAGCCATAGATCCCCCCAAGGCCCCGCCGAGTGAGCCCCAGGTCATAGTTTTCTCCGACTGAGATCTGGAAGGGCTGAGCACCCCGCATGACGACGCCCTCGTAATCTATGCCACAATAAACCATTGTAACATAGATAGGATCCTAGTTGACAATGGGAGTGCCTCTGATGTGTTGTCCTATGACTGTTTCCTTAAGATGGGGGAGGATCCATCCAAACTCCGCCCGGTCCGAACCCCCCTCTGCGGGTTTAATGGCCTGGCCACCTATCCCGAGGGTGCCCTAAGCCTGTCGGTTACCCTCGGCACCCCACCCAGAACCGTTACGGTCATGGTGGACTTCATAGTGATCAAGGGTATGATAGCGTACAACGCCATCTTCGGCCGGGGAATCCTCAGCCGAATAAAGGCCGTACCGTCTACCTATCACCAAAAAATGAAGTTCCCCACCAAAAATGGGTTGGGGGAAGTCCGAGGTAACCAGGCCACGGCCAGAAGGTGCTACAATATCTCGGTGGAAGCCACAAGGCCGGACGGGAAAGATAAGGGACCCCGGGGAGTCGAGGATAAAACCGCAACCACCGAGCCTTGTGGCGAATTACTGACGGTTTTCCTCAACGATGACCCGACCCTAGGAGTACGGATCGGAGTCGACCTACCGCCCAAGGTTCAGCATCAATATAAAGAATTCCTTTCTGAGTACATCCGAGTCTTTGCTTGGTCCGATGATCAACTACCTGGAATACCAGAGGAGATCGTGATGCACAAGCTCAACCTCGACCCCGCCGTGAAGCCTGTACAGCAGCGCAGAAGGAAGCATGCACCAGAGAAACAGACGATCATCAAGGCGCAGGTCACCAAGGGACAAGAGACTGGCCTTTTTAGACCGGTCCAGTACCCGACGTGGCTAGCCAACGTCGTCCTGGTACCTAAAGCTTCGGGCAAATGGCGGATGTGCGTGGACTTCACCGATCTAAATAAGGCCACTCCTAAGGACTGCTATCCGTTACCGAGCATCGACCAATTGGTTGACTCAACCTCGGGCAACGAGATACTCAGCTTCCTAGACGCCTATTCAGGTTATCATCAGATCAGAATGGATCCAAAAGATATCGAGAAGACCGCCTTCATCACCGACTACGGCGTATACTGCTACACCCGGATGCCTTTCGGGTTGAAGAACGCTGGAGCTACGTATCAAAGGCTGGTCAATCACATGTTCGAGGAGTAGTTAGGTCAGAACGTCGAGGCTTACATTGACGACATGCTCGTCAAGACCCCCAAGGCCCAAGATCACTTCACCGACCTCGCCGAAACCTTCGGCACCCTCCTGAAGTACAACATGAAGCTCAATCCTGCCAAGTGCACCTTCGGAGTAAGATCTGAGAAGTTCCTGGGTTTCTTGGTCACTCAACGCGGGATTGAGGCCAACCCCGACAAGGTCCAGGCCATCCTGGACATGCGCCCGCCCATTTGCGTCAAGGACGTCCAGCGCCTAACTGGGCGTGTCGCCGCTCTCAGCCGCTTCCTGTCCCGTGCGGCCGAACGATGCTTGCCCTTCTTCAAACATTTGAGGGGGCCCAAATTGGCATCTGCTACGTTCGCATGGGATGAGGAATGCCAGAGAGCGTTCGCCGAGCTCAAGGAGTTCCTGGCCTCGCCCCCGGTGCTCTCCAAGCCCGTTCCGGGCGAAGTCTTGCTGCTCTATCTCTCGGCAACACCATCCATAGTCAGCTCCTTCCTGGTCAGAAATGACTCGGGAATCGAGAGACCGGTCTACTACACCAGCAAGGTGCTCAACGAGGCTGAGAGGAGGTACCCCGCAACCGAGAAACTCATGCTAGCGTTGGTTACCTCCGCCAAGCGCCTCCGACCCTATTTCCAAGGGCACCCCCATCATCGTGCTAACCGGCGAACCATTGAAGAAGATTCTAGCCCACCCCGAAGTTTCAGGGCGACTCATCAAATGGGCAATCATGCTTGGAGCCTACGATATCTCGTACCGCCCGCGCTCAGCTATGAAAGGCCAAGCGTTCGCCGACTTCATCGTCGAGAGCATCATCCCGACTGAAGAGAGATCTCCGTCTGCGCCCGGGCCGACCTGGGAACTATTTATCGACGGATCTTCCAACTCGGTCGGTAGTGGTGCAGGGATCCTTCTGAGGTCCCCCGAAGGAGTAGAACTACAGTACGCCTTGAAATTTACCTTGCAGGCATCCAACAACGCTTCCGAGTACGAGGCCCTTATCTAGGGAGCTCGCATGGCCCGACGGTTGGGGGCTGAGCTAGTCAAAATCCACACCGACTCACAGCTGGTCGCTAGCCAAGTCAACGGCGAATACGAAGCTCGAGAGGCACCAATGATCAAATACCTCCAGCTGGTCAGAGGTTTGGCCCAATAGTTCAAGGGATTCGAGGTAGTCCGAATAGCTCGGGAGGAAAACTCCCGAGCGGACGCCCTCTCTCGATTAGCCTCCTCTCTCGACCCTTAGGGTACCCGATCAGTCCTCCTTGAAGAGCTAGAGCGCCCGAGCATTGACTCGGAGCTCCTGGCCGTTGACTCGACCCTTCCAAGCGACTAGCGCTCCCCCTACCTGTCTTGGCTCCAGGACTCCCGAGAGCCCTCCGACCCTTGGGAAGCACGCCGAATGAAGTATCAAGCCCGGCACTTCGTCATCCTCGATGACACTCTCTACCAGAGGTCCTTCTCCGGTCCCCTCCTGAAGTGTCTCGGCCCCGACGAAGCCAACCGAGCCATCCAAGAGACTCATGAAGGCCTGTGCGGAGCGCACTCAGGAGGAAGATCGCTCGCCAGGATCCTGCTACGGCAGGGCTACTGGTGGCCCACCCTGCAGCGCCACTGCACAGCCCACGTACAGCAGTGCGACCGACGCCAGCGATTCGACCACTTGGTCCATCAGCCGGCTACAGAGCTCATCACCCTTACCGAGCCCTATCCCTTCGCTCGGTGGGGGATCGACATTCTTGGGCCGTTCCCTTCGGCTCAGTCCCAGAAGAAGTTCATCATCGTCACCATCGACTACTTCACCAAGTGGATCGAGGCAGAAGCCACGGCAAGGATCACCGAGATAGTCGTCTGGAGTTTCGTATGGAAGTCGACCATTTGTCGCTTCGGCATCCCCCGGGTGATAGTGAGTGACAACAGTCGGCAATTCGATTCTTGTTATTTCAGATACAGATGCGCCGACCAAGGCATTCGCAACCACTTCACTTCAGTCGCCCACCCTCAGGCCAACGGGCTGGTCGAAAATGCCAACAAGACTATCTTAAAAGGCATAAAGACCAGACTTGGCAAGGCCAAGGGTAGCTGGCTCGAGGAACTGCCTAGCGTACTTTGGTCACACAACTCCTAGAACGACAACCGGTGAGAGTCCTTTCCAGCTGGTGTATGGCACTGAGGCCGTTATTCCATTAGAGGTTGCCAACCCTTCTCTCCGAGTCATCCGCTTCTCGCCCGAGGTAAACAAGCAAAAGCTACTCGAAAACCTCGACCTAACAGATGAGCTCCGAGAGATCGCCTGCACCCGAGCAACGGAATACCAGCGCCGCCTCACTCGGTACTACAACGCCAAAGTCCGAGACAGGCACTTTCAACCGGGAGACTTCATCCTCAGGAAAGCCGAAGCCTCTCGACCACTAGAAGCGGCGGGCAAGCTATCCCCTAACTGGGAAGGCCCCTACCGAGTGGTCGAGACGCTCGGGAAAGGTGCGTACAGGCTAGCTACAACGGAAGGGGAACCCATCCCTCGGACGTGGAACGCAGCCGCACTACGAAAATTCTACTTTTAAAGTTGTGCAAACAATTTGAGGGAAATAAAACTCTCTTCTTTTCATTCAATTGTTGGTACATCAGAAAGGCAAAAGCCAGTACATTGCATAGCAAAAAGTAAAAAATCCATCTAGCACCACTACAAGAGGCCATCGCTCGGCCGACTCGGTCTTGATCTCCTTGCGTCCAGCCACTGACTCTCCTCGCGTAGAAACTGGCTCGGTCAAAGGGCGGTCGACCCAGTTGGCTCGGGTGGCCCATGACAAAGGTGACAGAGGGATTAAAAAGGAAGGCTACCTTCCAAGTTGAACTTGGAAGAGGAAGAGGGAAGGAACGCCTATGAAGGCCTCCTCCTTTCCAACCTGCCAATTCTTTGGAACGTACAGAGAGCAAGCAGCCTCCGCAGAGTGAAAGAAATGATAGGGGAGGGCCCAGAAAGGAGGGAGCTTAATTTGCTTCCTCCCCACCCCTGGAGCGAGCAGAGAGAGAGTGGCGGCGGGTGTCCCAGATGCCCCCATCCGTCCTCCATCTCGGTGCCCCCCGGGAAGCCTCGCGGGAACTGATAAAGGGTAAACGGCGTGCCTCCGCACGTCGAACCCTCTCCAGATCCGCGCGACGACCATCGGACCCGTTTCAACCCCGCGTGACGACCATCAGACCTGCTCAACAGCCCAAGGCAGCAAGAACTCTCTGCTCCTCCATCACCGGCAGCGTCGTCTTCCGAAGGATCCTCCATGCTCCGAATGCAACGGCACAGCGCAACGTGGAGAAGGGGCGAGGAAAGACTGTTAGTGAAAATCCTAAGCGGTGGAGAGGAAGGGACGCCCTTCGGTCTTTTTATAAGGCTAAGGGAGGCTACTTGCTTTAAATGACTCCCCCCTCAAAAACACGCCAAAGGATTTTTCCCCTCTGAACGGTCACCTCAAATCCCTCATTTTTCGCCTCTGCGGCGAAGCGGCCTGGCATTCAAAGCGTGAGAAAACGGAAGGACACCCTGTCAGGAATCCACCCAACCAGCATGCGAAAACCACGTAGGACGTATTGGCACTTTCCAACTACTACCGATACGCTAATCAAATTACGGCTAGGAACGCAAGAAGCAAGTAAGTCATTTATTGCCTCACAAAAAGAAAATCTTTCTTTTTTTTAGAAAAGGAAAAGAGACAAACAGAGAAAGAGGCAAAATAAAGCGATACATCAGGCCTCGGGCCCACTTTGAAGCTCGAGAACGGAAGGCACGGGTGGTTCGCCCCCGGCACCCTCGGTGACGGCCGGCCCTGGCACTGACCCCGCCTGTGCGGGAACTGCCTCGGCCGCGAGCCCTCCTGAGGCAGTCGGAGTTGGCGACCCCTCAGGTGAAGAGCCCTCTGGATCTTCCCTGCCCGACGCAGAAGAGCTAGAAGCTGACTCATCCAAGTCATAGCACTGGCTCGAGGGGAAATGGATCCCAGAGTCTTGCTCGTCGGCGTAATCCACTGCCCGACGATAACCCTGCTTGAACCCCTTGTGGGCGCCTCGGTGAAGCGCTATCTCATAATATGGAAGGGCAGCTTCCTGAAGGTCGGCTCAGTAGGCCTTTGAGCCCCTGTACTGCTCGATCGCCTCCGCCCCGACCTGCCCCATCCTTTCAGCAAGTTCGGCCGACTTCTGCTCCGCCTCGGACGCTCGCTCCTCTGCCTCCACCATCCGTCTCTCTGCCTCGATCGACTTCCGCTCGGCCTTGGCCGCCCGCTCCTCGAGCTCGATCGACTTCCGCTCGACCTCGGCCACCCGATCCTCGAGCTCGATCGACTTCTGTTCGGCCTTGACCGATCGCTTCTCCGCCTCAGCTCGGTCCGCCTCGGCCTCCGAACGACAGCGCTCCGCTGCCTCCGCCCGGTCCAGCAACTCAGCACTCTCAGCCTCCCAATGGCCGTCTAGCTCGAGATGGTGAAGGCGCTCCTCCTCAAGGAGTTTGTTCTTCCTCTCGAGTGACTCCCGAGCCTTGGCCAGCCGCTCGGTCAACGCTCCGGCTTCCAGCCGGCTCGACCACGCCAAATCCCTGATCACGGAGAACTCCCGTTGAAGCCCCTCGTGCGCCTCATTGAGTCGGGCTAGCTTCCTCTCACACCCTCCGAGAGTCTAGGCGAGATTCGACCGCTCTGACTTCGTCCGGGTGTAGGTCTCCGCCATGGTGGCCCCCATCTGGGCCATGATCAAGCCGCCCTCCATGATGACGTCGAGGATCCCGGAAGGAGAATGGCGCCTATCTCCTCCTCTCATCCTCGCGGACACCTCGCGGCAGAGCTTGTATAGATTGCTCGAGATACCGAGCCTCTCCAAGGCCTCCTGCATGGACACCCGTTCCGCCCCTGGCACCGCGCCGGAAGGCCCGGACCGAGCTGCTAAAACGGCCTCCCCGCGCCCTACGGTCTGTTGGGGTTGTGACGCCTCCGTAGGCGAACCCCCAACCTCGACCGACGCAGCAAACCCGGTCGCTCCGGGCGCCACCGATGTTTGGGGTTGCGACGCCCTCGCAGGCGAACCCCCAACCTCAACTGTCTCGGCCCGCATTTCACTGCCCGAGACATCGCCAACCTCGACCGGCCCCCCAGTCTCGGCCTCGTCTGCTTCAGCTCCGGCCCCCTCTGTTCCCACCAAGGGGAGAGCCGACCCACCATCACCACCCTCTGAGGGGCCGCTGGTCACCTCGGCCCCCTCTCGCCCGGTGGATGGGAGAGCCGGCCCGGTAGGGTCGGCCCCATCTTGCCCCTCAGAGGGGAGCACCGCCGAGCTAGAGTCGCCCCCAGCAGTGGCGAGAAGGCCGGCCTTCTTGGCCCGCTTCTTGGCCTTCGTGGCTTCCCACAACCTTCCCTCCATGGGATCCTTGCGCTTTGCACCGCCCGATCATGAAGTTCCCTCGGATGCCGCCCCCTTGCCCTTATCCCGGGCTTGGGAGCGACCCACAAGAGCGTCAGGCTCATCAGCCGCCGAGTCATCTCCGAGATCGACGACCTCAGCAGCCTCCTCCAGAGGCTCCCGCCTGATGTCTACAACAGAGAAGAAGGCATGGTCAGGAAAAGAGAGATGATTCCCACCCCTGAAGAAAAATTCGAGTGGTGGTACCTGACGGTTTCAGCCGCGTAAGGAGGCACCATTCGACATTCTCCGGCGTCACCAATTCCTCGGTCGACTGGCGATTCTTCAGCAGACGAGTAGCATTTTTCTCCACGTGAGGAGGGAACTCCTCCTGCCGGGGAGGAATGTTCGGATGAAAGTTGGGCATCACCTGGCACCTCCAGGTTTCATCCACCGCCTCCGCCTTCACCCAGAAGAATTGGGTCTTCCACCCTTTGTGCGAGGAATCCTTCGCCGCCAGCGAAATACAACTCTTGTTCCTCCGCGCCTGAATGAAGTAAAAGCCCTTCCCCGCCGACGGATGCACTTTCAACTCAAAGAAATAATGAAAGAGGTCCAAGGAAGGAAGAATCCCATGCTGGCGACAGAGGATTCGAAAAGCGGAGAGAAGAAGATACGAGTTGGCCACCAACTGGATGGGCGCCAACTTGAAGAAATTCAGGAGCGTGAGAACAAAGGGCTCGAAAGGAAGATGAATCCCGCTCTTCTACGCCATAAGAAAAGTGCAGATATGACCCGTGCGATCATCCAGGCTCGTCTCGTACGGGGCGGCGGCAGCAAAGCTGTATCTGAGAGGCAAGCGAAACCGGTGCTCCAGCTTCTTCACCTCGGCTTCCCCCAGCTCGCTGCAATTCGGGACCGACGCCCTTACCTCCAACTCCTCGCCCGAACGCTGGCCCGCCATGGAACTCAAGGAGGAACTGGAAGCAGAACTCTCGCAAGAACCCGAAGATATAGATGATGGAGAGGGATAGAGAGGCAGAGAGAGGGGTGGCGTGGGTTGGTAGGTGATGGAGAGGGTGTTGGCGTGATGGGGAGACCGGCAGGGGGTCTTGCGCTGGGTTGAGGTGGTGGACGTGGATGGCGTCTGCAGTGGAGGTAACCAAGGTGCGCAGTAAGGAGAGGAGGGCGGTTAGGGAGAGGTGGAGCGCTGGGTTCTGCAGGTGGGAGTGGGGTTGAGAGAGTGGGTATCGGGAATGGGAGAGAGTGAGAGGAGTTCGACCGGGAAAGAGTGAAGGATGCCAAAGTGTGTCGGAATGAGAGTCGGATGGGGTTGAGTGAAGCTGCCGTGGGAGTGGGGGTGAGAACAGGGAAAGGTGGGGTTGGGAGTGAGTTGCCTGAGAAGAAGGGAAGGGAATAGTGGACGTGAATTACGTGAGGAGGAGGGCAGTGAATAGAAAGAGGGAAAAAAACGTAGGAGATAATATAATTTTATTATTTTTATTTTATTATCATTTATTTTGTTTGTTTTGTTTTATCTTTTTTGGTTTCTTTTTATATATATTTTTTATGGTTATTATATTTTTGCTTTTTTTAATAAATATATTTTTATTTATTTTCTATATATATAGTAACCACTGATATATATATATATGTATATTTACAAAATTAAAATTATTAAAAAAATAATTATGTTATTTTTACGTAAACATAATGATATATATACATTTTTTTGGAGGCTTGTATTTATTTTTCTCTTTTTATTTATTTTTTTACATATATATATTTTTTAATTTCTCTCTCTCCTTTTATTATAATCCAAAATTATGGAAATTACTCAAATAAATAGAAAGTGTAAGCCGCTTTGGGGCATCACGGTATAATACGAGATTTTCTCACCGTAACGTCAGAAACGGCGTGTCTACAGTTGCCCCGCCTTGGCGTTCGCTTTGTAGGGGAATGACATGGAACGGAATAGAGCAGAGGTGTAATGGAATGGAGTGGAGTGGACTGAAAAGTGAATGCCAAGGTGTGATGAGACACGCCTTCAACATTGCACGATTGGAATCTTTCCGAAGTTTCAACGAAACAAACCTGAAGAGGGTCTTCCAAAGTCAACGATTATTTGGATGGAAATAGGGAATGAGACAATGTGCACTCGGGCATGAACAGAAAAGGGGGACCAACTTCTCTGCGCGGAAGTACTTGGGTCGTAGACCTGTAGGTTTCACCTTGGGGAGCGATTTCCAGCCAATGTGGAAGTGCTGCAGCCAAGGCGGGTCCAATAAAAAAAAGGGCAGTTGATAAATCCAAACAACCGTCTCTTTCGGGAAAACCAACCCAAGATAGTCTCGAGGAAACTGAGTACTTGACTCAGAATGGAATATCTCGTACTATTTAAAAATTTAAGCACAACGGCTCTCACAATCAAGCTAAGTGAATGATCATTGACAATGACATCAAAGTCCTACATGAATGTATGTTGGGTTTAAAAGAAAAATTAAAACAAACCAAAAGTAGGAAATAGTCAAGGATAATAGTGTTAAGTTGCTAAGGATGGGTCAGGATACCAATCCTGTGAGCCGATACTGAGCCGGGGCCCGTTTATCCATGTACCAACACACCGAACGGAACCGTCGTCCCCATTCTATCACAACTTAACGGCCTATCCGTACGACTCGAACTCCTCCAAGATCATCACTGTTTTTGTTGAAGGGGAACTCTGATCCCAGATTCGTCCGGACCGTAAGGTCCTTGGCATATTCTAATAATATAGCTATCATATAATATAAGATGCATGATGAGGGGGGACCACAATGATTGAATGATGAGGGGACAAGGCGGGACAAGGTGGGACATCGGTGGGACAATAGTGACCCCACTCGATAATTAACATAATAAAACAAAATCACAACTATGCAAGCAAATTATCACACAACAAAACGAAACTGTTAAGATCTTTCTAGATTCCTTTCCTCACTATAAGTATCGCCCCTTGGCCTTAAGAAAATGCATTCAAGGACGAGTTTAAAGAAGTTGAAGCTTAAGAAGTGGTCGAAGTTTCGAGATGGAAAGCGAATCTTCCCGTCCCGTGAAGAAAAGCAAGCCCAGCAACGAGTGCAAGCGGCTCACCGACCACGAAGGGCATCTTAGCGAGAGAATTCACTCTCGAATGGTGAGTTAATATCTCTTTTCGTGTTTCTGCAAGACTTTCTTACACTCATTTTTGCCTTCTCCGCTTTTCTTTCCAGCTGTACCCTCTCTTTCCTGGCCCGAGGAAGTTTTCAAGGTTGCCATGGCTGTCAAAGCTCACTTCGAATACCTCGATCAGCATGAGGGCCATCATCACAAAGTGGCACCTCCAAAGGCTCGTAATTCATGCCAAACATTATGACAAGATTCACATGGATTGGGCAGCTATGGGTGCACTGGTAGAGCTTTGGCACCCTCAAACCCATACATTCATTTTCCCCACTTTCAAGGTGACTATTCTTCTCAAAGAAGTAGAACTTCTGCTTGGCTTGAAGAAATTCAAGAAAAATGGTAAGGTAAAGATCATGCGCATGCTAAAAAAGGTGACTTCCGAGGGGGTGCTCAGAAGCTTCATGCTGTCCGGAGCTATCAAGGGCGTCCAGACTCAGAAGGGAATCCATCTGCAAAAACTTACAAATTGGGTCATAAATGCCCTTGAAAGATTGACAAGTGATGATGATCGCATTGAAGGGATCATGAAGGGATTCACCATCTGCTTAGCGGGTGCTCTCCTATTCCCTTATACTGACAACATAGTGGAGGAGGATCAGCTAAGCGCCATTTGTGGAATTTGGGAAGGAAAGAGAGTGGGACCCGCTATCCTTGCTTATCTCTATAGCGGACTCACGGCTTCCAGCATGGGTAAGCCTCCTTTTGGTTGCGCACTCCTTCTGAATTGATGGGCTGATTTGCATTTCAAATTTAACCATCGTAAGGGAACGTCGACTACTTCAAGACTCTTTCAACAAAGCCCACTTTACCACATGGCCAATGTGTTAGGCTCTAGTGGCAGTATGGCAAATCACGTTCCCTAGCTGAAGAAACGCGAAGACTGGTGGGCTCACTTCAGCACCATTGAAGAATACATGTTCACTTATGCACCGACATGCTTACTCCCATATGAGCTTCCCACGAGGTCTTCTCCTAATATGGAGCTCCAGCTTGTTGGCACGTCTGAATTCATCCTTTACAACACACACCGATGTCATACTCAGATGGGCCTTCCTCGCCATTCATTCCCACTGCTATCCAACCTTCCTTTGATCAGGGGAAGGGAGCAAGGCACAGGGGGTGACGCAAAGAACGTGAAGGCAATCAAAGCGTCATGGAAGGCCAGTATTACACTGAGGGCAATAGAGTCTGTGAGTGAGGATGAGGAACTGCTGAAAACTTATGTAATTGAGTTGGGGAAATTGAGGCCTGAGATGCCCAAACCCTAATGTATCTTATCTTCTAATAAGTATGGAAGCTTTAATGCCATTTACATCCTTTGAGTCTGACTCTTTTCTTTTTTCCTTTTTTTCTCTTTTTCTTCTTTTTTTTCTTTTTTTTTCTTTCTTTTTTTTTCTTTTTGGGACAAACATCTGCAATGGCCGATGCTAGACGGCAGCTAACCATTCCGGACAAGAGCTGAAATATCGAGGCAACTAGCATGAGGAGTTGCCCTGAAATGCCCCGAAACTAAAGGTTTCTCTCCACATAATGAGGGGAGATATAGAACGGGAGAAAGTGGAAGGAAAGACAAGGACAGAGCAACATCGAGATTGGGATGAGAAGAGGGCATGGGAGGCCCAAGAGAAAGAGCGTTCAGACCTGTGACTTACTCTACAGATCAGAGGAGAATTGGAGCTCATGGTGGAGGAGCTCTTGGATCTGATGCAGTTTCTATCAGCAACGCAGAGGGTAGCTCAGCCAGCGGCCTCGGATTCAAGAGCTTTGCGGCCATCAGGGTCGCGAGGGAGGCTGGAGGATGGCGAGGAGCAATGCCAAAGAGTGTGGGAACGCATGGCATGACAAAGCGATTGCTGCGTCACGGAGCTCTGAGGCTTCCCAGGGACTTCTATCTTAGGAAGGAGAAGAGAGGTGACCAGGAGGGTGACGAGGGTTAGTGAGTGGGTTGCACACCCACTCTCTTCTCATGGCAGGCACAAACCCTTATATAGATGTGTGAGTGGAATGACTTCGTTTGAACGCGGCTTGTTTGCCCTTGATGCGTTCCTTCTCCTCTACGTCTCTTCTCTACTACATGGGTTCCCACGTGGCATGGTTGACGAGATTTCACCTTAAAGCATGAGGGGTGCTTCAATGCGGCCATAATTTTCGAAGGGAATCGACCACAGATTTCAACAATGTCGGCCCCTAGTCCTCTTTTCCCGCGTGAATGTCCCCAATTTTCTTCTTCGCGCTAAAAGTAGTCGCAATAGGACAAGGGACACGGGGAATCTTTAGACCGAATAGGGAGGACAAGTCAACAAATCATGCCTCCGAATCGATCACTCTACATGGTAGAGTGGGCGCGAGAATAAAAGGAGGGTGAATTGTCGTAAAGGCTGTTGCTAGGGGTGATGGTGATAGATCTAGATCACCTCCTTTCCAATCCTATAAATATCTCCCCTTTCCCTCGACTTGGAAGCACCAAAGTCGTGAGAGCATATTTGAGGAGTGCAAGTTTGTAAGGAGGGGAGGTAGTGAGTGTTGCTCATTTTTCAGGATGGAGGATGAATCTAGCTTCAGAGCAGAAGGTGAGTCTTCCCGCTCTTCGAAGAGGAGCAGATCTGGTAGTAGCTCCAGAAGACTCTCAGAAGTCGAAGGACAACTGAGTGAGAGGACCCGATCACAGCTTGTAAGTGGATCCCTTAGTTCCTTTCTTTATCCTTTCTCCTCCTTTCTTGCTTAGCAAAGCTCCCCTTTCTCACCTCTTGTGTATGTGCAGAGCATGATACGATCGCACATCTCGTGGGAGCTGGTAGTGGCAGCATATCGAGGTCTCCCGGACTTCCAGAAGGCCAGGCTAGACGTGATGGGGTTCGGGGCCTTCCTCCGAATCGAGCCAATTAAGCTCGACCTTGCCCTGATCCAAGCACTGCGTGAAAGATGGGACCCAATGAGTCGGGCATTCCTGATGCCGTGGGGGCACATGATGCCCAGCCTGGAAGACATGGTCCGCATCACGGGCCTGAAGGTAGATGGGGAAGCGGTGACTGGTGTCACCTACGCTGTAACAACCCTGATAAAATAAAAAGGAATAAGTAAATCAAAATAGATTAAAAGATCTTGGAATAAAAAGAATTAAACACTGATGAAAATAACGTCTCAGATATAGGCGCTACTTTACAATACAACGCCTTCACCTAAGGCGTGTTTTGAAGAAAGGATGCCCACACTTCAAGGCGTCAAATTTTAAACGACCAAAATAAATAGAAAGGGCAAGTTAGCGTAACGTCCCTTGCGTGGATGCGTTTCAACAAGAAACGACGCTTGACAAGGCGTCAATTTAAATTCGACGCCTGACCTAGGTCGCTAATTCAGTTTGAGTTTCATTCGACCCAGGAGTCTATCCAGGGTAAGTTGATAACTATGAGAAAGAGTTCTAATGTAGTAATAACTCTATCTTGAAAGTATTACTTCCAATCAAACACTAACTCTATTAGGATTCTAGAAATCCTATAAATAACCTACTGCTCGAACCAAGAACGCTATTTGGCGTTCGGACTATTCTACGATAGGTGAAGAACCAAGGTTATTTCTTCTTCTTTTCTGTTTACGATGGTATGAAGAACATTAACAGGTTCTTCGTCTTCTTCTCTACTTACAGGTTAAGAGGATTCACGTTGTGAAGAACAAAAGTTCTTCATCAGAATAAATCCCTCTTCCGTTAACATAAAGCTCTGCCTGTTGTTGTTTGCTGCTGTTAGAAGTTTTAGAGTCTAGGATTCTCATCAAGTCCTTCACGTTTCTCCATCAGATAATTCTCATAAGGTAGGTTTTCTCAAAGCACTGTAGCCCAAACGAAGTAATTCAAGATATATACTAGCATGGCATGCATATACATGGTTTATTATAGATTTGAAGCGTTTTCTGTGATATTTTGAAAGAAACGCCCATGACAAGGGCGCTACTTTAAAAGAAACGACCTGCCCAAGGTCGTTAATTACATATTTGACGCCCTGCTCAGTAGGCGTCAATTTTATGCAATTTTCTGTAGATAATAAATACCCATGTTTAAAAATTAAATATCGATCAAATACTGCAACTAATGTAATGCATGAGCTCACCTGTAAATTCCTGCTATTTTTCTTGTCGTGATTATATATCTTGTCTCCTGAAATTTTATTATCCTGAAATCTATAAAAATTCCTGGAAACTGTGAACTCACGACCTGACTCAGGTCATTTCTTATTGAACCCACGCCCCTTTCCAGGACGTGAATTTAAATGTAACGCCCCTTCCCAGGGCGCATTTTTTATAAACTCCTAAAATTGTATATCCTGTAAAATATTGTAAATAAAAAGGACGCATGATACAGTAGGCGTCAAATTTAACGAAAACGCCCCTATACAGGGCGTGTTTTTGATGAAATAATGAAATATTGAAATTCCTGCAAATAGGAAAAATATATAAACGCCCTTATCCAAGGCGTTAATTTCTTGAGTAGTGACTTTGCTTAAGTCGTTATTTTCCTGTAAAAAAATATTTTACCTATTTCTCTTAACCGAGGTTTTCATTATATCTATATATATGTATATCGGCACTATATCTCCACTCCGTGAGTATAGTCCCACGTTTTCATGATGTTTTATCGATCACCCTCAACTCTCATTGACATACAAGCTCTCCATTGGACATTCCGTTCCTTTGGACTAGCAAGTTAGTCATAGAGACCTTCGTAAGTCTCCTCGTAGCCTTGGATTCCCTCAAGGCCGATTGAGCGGGTTGTACCCTAAAAACCTATTACACTATTTTGCCATGTCACTCTATAGAAACATGGTATACCGGCCCTCATGTTATGCTAAGTGGATATCATGAGAATATTCTTAATGAGATGAGGACATCATGTTATTAACATGCTGTTCTTGTGGATCTCAATTCTATATAAAAAGAGTGACCATCTACATATGGGCACTTACTTGTCATGGTACCCGAGTTAAGGGAACCTAATTCCACCTAGTTTCATCGTTCATCATGATTGTACCGTTGTTATCGCCTATCTATGTCCAATATCGTATTTTTAGACTCCATTCTCTCAAAGTTATCCTACGTGTCTACAAGCTTAAATTGTTGAAATTCCATATTGGCTATATATATATACAAGAGTGGATGTCAAATATACATGATAAATGCCTGCGCATATAGGGCCCGATCTGGTCCTGGGAGGAGCACCCGAAAGTACTTGTGCCCATGGGAGTTGAATGATAAGGTATCTGGCATTATACCGAGTGCATGACTAGCTTGATTGGACATTCCACACAAATCTTGTACTTGACTCGTACTTGACTTGACATGACTTGCGTGACCCGAAAAAGGGTAATTACTTGCTTGCTTGATACATGATAGCCAAAGTTCTTGACATGACTTGCTAAAGAGTACTTGCTTGAATATCTTGTTATCTTTTCTTGAAAGCTCATGACTAGTTCATCTTGCTGTCTTATTGATAAATTCTCTCTCTAACTTGTCATTTTATCCGAGCATGCATAGCTACAGTACATACATGAAAGATGTAATTATTTAAACCCCTTGCTAGCGCTTGAGATATAATTTCCTACTGAGCGTTCGCTCACTCCGTGTGTTCCCTACTTTTCAGGTAATTCCGACGACGAGGGAAGTCAATCGGATGGGAATGGTCAAGAGTGAAAGAGATAGAACTTTTCCAAGTGTCATCTAGTCTTTTTCCTATTTTCTTGAGTCAACTATGTACTTTTCCTTTTTAATTGAATAGAGTATTGGATTTGTAATAGTCTATCCATTATGGAATAAAGGATTGGGTTATCTTTCTATTTTGCGCATCTCTATTTTGGTGTCGAATACACTACTACTCTGATTGACATGATTGATATAAACTCGTCGCGCATATCTGAGTATCTTCCGCGCTCGGGGCGTGACAGTTTTTGTGGTATCAGAGCCTAAGGTATTCAATTCCTAGGAAAACCCAAGTCCAAGGATAAGTTTTAACATTTAACCAAGTGAGATTGAGTAGAACCAAGGGTTAAAAGTCAAAGAGTCTTTTAATAAGAACATATTAAATATAATACTAATGTAGCTATCGTAATTGTAGGACAATGGCTGTGGAACGTGCTCAATGGCGCAACATGCAGCGCACACTTCAGGGCATGACTCAAGTGCTACAACAGGTAGCACAAGGAGGCGCTCCACGAGCAGGAAGTTTACATCAAACCTTCAAAAATCTGAATCCCCCAAAGTTTATGGGTTCGACCGATCCAGACGATGCCGAGCATTGGGTTTGGGAAACCGAACGTATATTCCGTGTTATGCAATGCATGGATCAAGACAAAGTCTTATTAGCTACCTTCCAGTTAGAGAAAGATGCTAGATGCTGGTGGGAGTCGATTGAAGCTACAATAGATCCAAATCAAGTCACATGGGAAGAATTTGTTGAATATTTCAATGCTAAATATTTTTCAGATCGAGTCCAAGAAAAGAAGGCTGCAGAATTCGCTGCACTAAAGCAACGATCCCTATCAGTAGCAGAGTATGAAGCTCAGTTTTCTAGATTGTCTCGGTATGCTAAGCACTTAGTTAGCACCGAAAAAATGAAGACCCGTAGATTTCTTAATGGGCTTAGGCCCCATTATATTACTCAACTGGCGCCAATGGATATCCAAGTTTATTCCGAAATCGTGCGTAGAGCTCAACTACTGGAAGATGCCACGGAACTATCTGATATGATCCGTGGGAAAGACAAGAAAGAACAAGTCACGGGTTCGGGTTCTTTCAAACCCAACTTCAAGAAAAGACCTAGTAATGGAGGTTCATCCTCTCAAGATTTCAAGTCCAAGAAGACCAAACCCTTCTCTATCACAACTACCCCTTCGAAGGCGGTATGCAAGCATTGTGACAAGGCTGGTCACAAGGCAGAAGAATGCTGGAGGAAGTTAGGAGCATGTCTCCATTGTGGGAGCCGCGAACATCGGATTTCCGATTTTCCGTTACTCAATGACCAGGCCGGTGACGGTAAGCGCCCGGTGACCAAGAATGCACGTCTTCACGCAATTAAGGAGACCGAAGAAGAAGAAGGCGGACTGGTAGAAGGTACATTGAAAATTTGTTCCAAGTCTGCACATGTTTTGTTTGATACAGGTGCATCGCATTCCATTATTTCCAAGAAGTTTGCCGACCCGTTACCCTTAGAACCGGAATGGATAAAATTAGTGTTGTCTACTCCTCTTGGTAGCGAAAATGATATTACTCATCATTACCAAAACTGTGAGGTATTGGTTCAAGGTAGGAATTTCCCTATTGACCTCATATGCCTCAATTTAAAGGAGTATGATGTTATACTAGGAACAGATTGGTTATCCAAATACCAGGCAACGGTTGATTGCCGCAATAGCAAGGTTACTTTTAAGGAATTTCCGGAGCTAATATTTACTAGCCCCAAGAGTCGGAGCAAATCCCCTCTTATTTCAGCTCTCCGAGCTAGCAAGCTCATCAGGAAAGGATGTGTATCTTTCCTTGCATTTGTCATGGTTAAAGAAGCTAAGGAGACTAAGCTAGAAGACATTCCAGTAGTGCAAGAATTTCCGGACGTGTTTCTGGAAGATTTGCCGGGATTACCCCCGCAAAGAGAAGTGGCCTTCACCATTGACTTAGTCCCTGGTGCTGGTCCAGTGTCAAAGGCACCTTATAGGATGTCACCTGCTGAACTCAAGGAGTTAAAGGAGCAATTGATGGAACTCATTAAGAAAGGATTCATTAGACCAAGTACTTCCCCGTGGGGAGCACCTGTGTTATTTGTAAAGAAGAAAGATGGATCCATGAGGCTATGCATCGACTATCGATAGTTGAATCATCTCACTATCAAGAATAAGTATCCACTGCCGAGAATCGATGAATTATTTGATCAAATATCCGGATCCAAGTATTTCTCCAAAATTGATCTCAGGTCGGGATATCATCAGTTAAGGATCAAAGATGATGACATTCATAAGACCGCATTCAGAAGCAGGTATGGCCATTATGAATTCGTTGTTATGCCTTTCGGACTAACAAATGCCCCTGCTACCTTTATGTAGTTAATGAATAGCATATACAGGCCTTATTTGGATCAATTCGTGGTAGTTTTTATTGATGATATATTGATCTATTCTAAGACCAAGGAAGAGCATGAAGAGCATTTGAGGATTGCATTATAAATATTGAGGACAAATCAATTATATGCAAAACTTAGTAAGTGTGAATTCTGGCTTGAAGAAGTGACTTTTCTCGGACATGTTATATCAAAGGATGGCTTGTCTGTAGACCCATCAAAAGTTGAAGCTGTAAGGAACTGGGAAAGACCGACCAATGCTAGCGAGATCCGAAGTTTCTTAGGTCTTGCCGGCTATTACAGGCGATTCATCAAGGATTTCTCCGAGATCGCCGTGCCACTTACGAGGTTAACTCGCAAGGAGATCCGTTATGAATGGAGTAAGGAATATGAAAGAAGTTTTCAAACTCTCAAGGATCGTCTGACCACAGCTCCGGTCTTAGCTCTACCGATAGAAGGAGAGAAATTCGAGGTATACACTGATGCTTCTGGCATTGGCCTCGGATGTGTTCTAATGCAACAAGGAAAAGTCATAGCATATTCTTCTCGTCAACTAAAGAAGCATGAAGAGAACTACCCCGTCCATGGTTTAGAATTGGCCGCGGTGGTATTTGCACTAAAGATATGGAGACACTACCTATATGGAGTACAATTCACTGTATACTCCGATCACAAGAGTCTCATATATCTCTTTTCCCAGAAGGAACTAAACATGAGACAAAGACGCTGGCTAGAATATCTCAAGGACTTCGACTTCAATATACAATATCATCCCGAAAAGGGTAATTATGTTGCTGATGCCCTTAGTCGGAAGCCGAGAGCAATGATAGCCAACTGTATGATACAAGAATGGAAGTTACTGGAACAATTCTCTAAGCTAAATATAAGTATGGACACGGAATCCAAATATGTCACATTATCTCATGTAAGCATACAGTCAGATGTATTGTCCAAAATACAAGCACTTCAGAATGGTGATCCTATATTAGTAGAAATCAAGGGCAGATTAGAAGGACAATCGGATTTCCAATTAGCTTCTGATGGAAGATTATTGTTCAAGGATAGAACTTGCATACCAGATTGCCCAGAATTAAAGAAGAAGATCTTAGATGAAGCTCACAGATCAAGGTACACGATTCATCCAGGATCTACCAAAATGTACCAAGATATGAAGAGAAACTTTTGGTAGCCCAACATGAAAAGGGAAATAGCAGACTATGTGTCACGTTGTCTCACATGCCAACAGGGCAAGGCAGAACACCAAAAGCCTGCTGAAAAACTGCATCCTCTAGATATTCTCGAATGGAAGTGGGAGGATATCGGTATGGATTTTATCATGGGATTATCTAAATCAAAAGGAGGACATGATGGAATATGGGTTATCATTGACCGATTAACTAAATCGGCGCATTTCTTGCCAATCAAAAGCCGATGGTCAATTGATATTTTGGCTGCATTATATATCAAGGAAGTAGTCAGGTTACATGGAATTCCTGTCTCGATCGTGTCTGACAGAGATCCCCGTTTCACTTCTCATTTTTGGAAGGGATTACAACATTCGTTGGGAACAAGGCTTAACTTTAGTACTGCTTTTCACCCGCAAACGGATGGTCAGACCGAAAGAACAAATCAGGTAGTTGAAGATATGCTAAGAGCTTGCATCATTGATTTTGGTGGGAGCTGGCATGATCACTTGCCTCTGGTAGAATTTGCATATAACAATAGCTACCAGGCTAGTATACAAATGGCACCTTTCGAAGCCTTATACGGAAGGAGTTGCCGATCACCCTTATGCTGGAATGAAGTTGGAGAGAAACAACTATTAGGTCCAGACATGGTAAGGGATACCCCCGAGAAGATACAATTAATCCGGGAAAGACTGCAAGTAGCTCAGACAAGGCAAAAGGCCTATGCTGATACAAGAAGGAGAGATCTTGAATTCTAAATCGGAGATCATGTATTTCTCAAGATATCACCTGGACGTGGCATACGGAGATTTGGTGTTAAGGGCAAGCTTACACCAAGACACATCGGACCTTTTGAAATTCTAGAAAGAGTTGGCGAGGTTGCTTATCGCATCGCATTGCCTCCTCAATTGTCCGAGGTACATAATGTGTTCCACATATCCATGTTGAAGAAGTATGTGCACGATCCATCACACATTATTGAACATGGAGACCTGATAATCCAGAAGGATCTCACGTATGAACAGAAGCCTATGAAGATCTTAGATCATGAAATACGTGCTCTAAGGAATAAAGTTATTCCCATGCTAAAAGTACAATGGAATAAGAATTCAGAACATGAAGCTACATGGGAGACCGAGGAATCTATGAGGAAATAATTTCCAGAGTTATTTTAAAAGGTATATACTCTACGCTCTCCACTTATCTATATATACTATGGAATTTGGGGACCAAATTCTTTTTAAGTGGGGGAGGGTGTAGCAACCCTGATAAAATAAAAAGGAATAAGTAAATCAAAATAGATTAAAAGATCTTGGAATAAAAAGAATTAAACACTGATGAAAATAACGCCTCAGATATAGGCGCTACTTTACAATACAACGCCTTCACCTAAGGCGTGTTTTGAAGAAAGGACGCCCACACTTCAAGGCGTCAAATTTCAAACGACCAAAATAAATAGAAAGGGCAAGTTAGCGTAACGTCCCTTGCGTGGACGCGTTTCAACAAGAAATGACGCTTGACAAGGCGTCAATTTAAATTCGACGCCCTGACCTAGGTCGCTAATTCAGTTTGAGTTTCGTTCGACCCAGGAGTCTATCCAGGGTAAGTTGATAACTATGAGAAATAGTTCGAATGTAGTAATAACTCTATCTTGAAAGTATTACTTCCAATCAAACACTAACTCTATTAGGATTCTAGAAATCCTATAAATAACCTACTGCTCGAACCAAGAACGCTATTTGGCGGTCGGACTATTCTACGGTAGGTGAAGAACCAAGGTTATTTCTTCTTCTTTTCTGTTTACGATGGTATGAAGAACATTAACAGGTTCTTCATCTTCTTCTCTACTTACAGGTTAAGAGGATTCACGTTGTGAAGAACAAAAGTTCTTCATCAGAATAAATCCCTCTTCCGTTAACATAAAGCTCTGCCTGTTGCTGTTTGCTGCTGTTAGAAGTTTTAGAGTCTAGGATTCTCATCAAGTCCTTCACGTTTCTCCATCAGATAATTCTCATAAGGTAGGTTTTCTCAAAGCACTGTAGCCCAAACGAAGTAATTCAAGATATATACTAGCATGGCATGCATATACATCGTTTATTATGGATTTGAAGCGTTTTCTGTGATATTTTGAAAGAAACGCCCATGACAAGGGCGCTACTTTAAAAGAAACGACCTGCCCAAGGTCGTTAATTACATATTTGACGCCCTGCTCAGTAGGCGTCAATTTCATGCAATTTTCTGTAGATAATAAATACCCATGTTTAAAAATTAAATATCGATCAAATACTGCAACTAATGTAATGCATGAGCTCACATGTAAATTCCTGCTATTTTTCTTGTCGTGATTATATATCTTGTCTCCTGAAATTTTATTATCCTGAAATCTATAAAAATTCCTGGAAACTGTGAACTCACGACCTGACTCAGGTCATTTCTTATTGAACCCACGCCCCTTTCCAGGGCGTGAATTTAAATGTAACGCCCCTTCCCAGGGCGCATTTTTTATAAACTCCTGAAATTGTATATCCTGTAAAATATTGTAAATAAAAAGGACGCCTGATACAGTAGGCGTCAAATTTAAGGAAAACGCCCCTATACAGGGCGTGTTTTTGATGAAATAATGAAATATTGAAATTCCTGCAAATAGGAAAAATATATAAACGCCCTTATCCAAGGCGTTAATTTCTTGAGTAGTGACTTTGCTTAAGTCGTTATTTTCCTGTAAAAAAATGTTTTACCTGTTTCTCTAAACCGAGGTTTTCATTATATCTATATATATGTATATCGGCACTATATCTCCACTCCGTGAGTATAGTCCCACGTTTTCATGATGTTTTATCGATCACCCTCAACTCTCATTGACATACAAGCTCTCCATTGGACATTCCGTTCCTTTGGACTAGCAAGTTAGTCATAGAGACCTCCGTAAGTCTCCTCGTAGCCTTGGATTCCCTCAAGGCCGATTGAGCGGGTTGTACACTAAAAACCTATTACACTATTTTGCCATGTCACTCTATAGAAACATGGTATACCGGCCCTCATGTTATGCTAAGTGGATATCATGAGAATATTCTTAATGAGATGAGGACATCATGTTATTAACATGCTGTTCTTGTGGATCTCAATTCTATATAAAAAGAGTGACCATCTACATATGGGCACTTACTTGTCATGGTACCCGAGTTAAGGGAACCTAATTCCACCTAGTTTTATCGTTCATCGTGATTGTACCGTTGTTATCGCCTATCTATGTCCAATATCGTATTTTTGGACTCCATTCTCTCAAAGTTATCCTACGTGTCTACAAGCTTAAATTGTTGAAATTCCATATTGGCTATATATATATACAAGAGTGGATGTCAAATATACATGATAAATGCCTGCGCATATAGGGCCCGATCTGGTCCTGGGAGGAGCACCCGAAAGTACTTATGCCCATGGGAGTTGAATGATAAGGTATCTGGCATTATACCGAGTGCATGACTAGCTTGATTGGACATTCCACACAAATCTTGTACTTGACTCGTACTTGACTTGACATGACTTGCGTGACCCGAAAAAGGGTAATTACTTGCTTGCTTGATACATGATAGCCAAAGTTCTTGACATGACTTGCTAAAGAGTACTTGCTTGAATATCTTGTTATCTTTTCTTGAAAGCTCATGACTAGTTCATCTTGCTGTCTTATTGATAAATTCTCTCTCTAACTTGTCGTTTTATCCGAGCATGCATAGCTACAGTACATACATGAAAGATGTAATTATTTAAACCCCTTGCTAGCGCTTGAGATATAATTTCCTACTGAGCGTTCGCTCACTCCGTGTGTTCCCTACTTTTCAGGTAATTCCGACGACGAGGGAAGTCAATCGGATGGGAATGGTCAAGAGTGAAAGAGATAGAACTTTTCCAAGTGTCATCTAGTCTTTTTCCTATTTTCTTGAGTCAACTATGTACTTTTCCTTTTTAATTGAATAGAGTATTGGATTTGTAATAGTCTATCCATTATGGAATAAAGGATTGGGTTATCTTTCTATTTTGCGCATCTCTGTTTTGGTGTCGAATACACTACTACTCCGATTGACATGATTGATATAAACTCGTCGTGCATATCCGAGTATCTTCCGCGCTCGGGGCGTGACATACGCGGACTACCGAGAAGGTGCCCAGAAGCTGTTGGGGCTGGACCTTGACGGTCAGAAGAACAGGTCAGTAGCCAAGGCATCGATCATGGAGGCGTTAGGGCTTACTGACATTCGTCCACGAGATGACGAGTCCCTGGAGGAATTCATGGAAAGGGCAGTAAGAGGTGCCCGTTGTTGACACCCATTTTTAGCTTGCAAGTTGAGTCATTTCTCTTATTCATCATTTTGATGCCCCGAATTACCCATTGTTTTGGACCCTTCCTTGGATGGATTTCGAGTCCATTTCATTATTCCATTCTATTTGAGCCTTAGAGATCATTATTTCATAGAGCCCTGGAGCCTATCTTGCCACCTTCCGGCTTTCAAAGTCAACTTACGGCCCATTTAGGCCGGCTTCCCTCAAGCATTCAGCCCCCTTTCACTGTGCAGTCTTGAAAACGGTCCTTTTTCACCCCCTTCCTTTCCTCTTTTCAAAATGTGTCCTTCACCAAAGTTGTTCATCTTTTAAATCCCTACAATTCCTTCTTTTATGTCATTGGCCAGTTCTGCACCGATTTCAAGTTATTTACGTTTTTCCGGCAGACTGCACTATTCACCTATGTCCCGGTATTTTCTCTCTCTGTTCTAGCCCCATTTTCTCTCTCTTCTAATCATTTTCTCATCTTACTTCCTTCATGAAAGTTGTTCCTCTATCTGTTATCTACATCTTCTATGTTTACCACTTTTTCTAATTCTACACCGTTTTCAAGATACGCTTCAATTTCTAAAATCGCGCGAGCCTAGCAGCTAAACGGTCAACAGTTGACCGTTCCTTGAGTTGAACGGTCACAAGTTGACCGTCCAACAGTAAAACGGTCAACAGTTGACCGTCCATGAACAATAACTTTTTTTATTTTTTTTATTTTTTCTTTTATTTTTATTATTTTTGAAATGTCAAAGAACGGTCTTCTTGAGACTGTTTATATCAAAAAAACGGTCCGTGGATGACCGTTTATCTCTTTTTTATGGGAAAAGTCCCCCGGTCGCCCCCAGGTATGGGCGGTCTACCCCTAGACCGTCCAACTCAATGAACGGTCTATCGTGCGACCGTCCAACACCAGAGAGTCCAAGAAGTCTTGAACTCTATCTTCTTCGCTGCCGGATTCTAAGGCCGAAACCTGTGCAACGGGGCCTCCTTGTTAGGGCTCTATCTTCTAGAATACTCCACCAAATTGAGCCCCGTTTGTTGCTGTGTCTTCCCCTTTGTATTATCTTGAATTTGGTATATGGAGCACGATTTTTAATTGACTATATCTCTTGGAATCTTGGCCGCAATATCAGTTTTTTCTACTTTTCGTGCAACAAAAACCCTGCAGATTAGGCTCTGGGGCCACCTTACATGGACTCTATCTTCCAGATCCTTCCACCAAAAAGAGTCCCGTTTGTTCCTAACTCTTATCCTATCTATTATCTCGAGATTGATCCATAGATCTCGAGATTTGGTGGACTCTATCCTCTGAAATCGCAGTAGAAAGTTAAGGTTTTCACCCTTTTTTCTATATAAACCTGCCCAGTTCGCCTGCGCGACGGGGGGCTCTTCTTGAACTTGGGGCGAAGCCATGCCAAATCGTCATCTCAAACCTTCGACCCCAGGCTATTGAGGGAAGTATAGGCTTCATTTTGATACTTTATTTGCTGGATTTCATCTTCGTTTACCCTCCTAACTTCGCCCATACTTTTTGCAAATAATCACGAGTTCTTGAACCTGTGCGACGGGGCGCCCTTCGTCGGCTTGGGGCGGAGTCATCCGGCATCCTCTTCGTCCTCCATTGGTCTCATCTTGAAGAGGGGAGTATCTTCTTCATTTTTCATCTCTCCGGGCTCTCTTTCTTCATACCTAGGCTTAGTTCTCTCCCTCTACTTTTCATAAATCGTCACAGTTTTACACTTAGTTTTTTTTTGCACTGTTTCGGCACGTTCATGCATTTTTCTCCATTTTACACAACGTTTTTCTCTCCCATTTCTTCATCAAATTCCATGATTTCAAATCCTATGCATGCACAACACTCCCACCTTATTTTTGCACCCACTCATAGGGGTTAAAAACCCTCCCCCGGTGCGTTCTCCCCCCTTCTTTCATGCTACTTCATCATTTCGGGACATGTGCTACACTTTCATGTTTCTAATGGGTTTTCTCTTATGTTTGTGGCTTTGTTTTGCAGGAGACTATTGATAGAACGTGAGGCCCTCGCTTTCTAGCCGGCTAGGAGGTGAGGAGGTGCACCCACATCGGCTCCCCGCATCCCATTTCAAGCGCGATCACACGTTGTAGCGGCTTCCCGTTAGGCCGCGTCTTCTTCTTCATTTTCCAAGGTACACGGCGCCGTCTTCATCCTTTTGGTGCTGTAGAGCCTTGGTGGCGATCACGGTCAGGTCACTCTTCTTCGTCACCCCTTTCCATTTCATGCACTTTCACGCTAATATGCACGCTTATATTATTTAGTTCGGGGCGGGGTAGATTACATTCACTTCCTACAGTTTTTTGGCGATCACGGTGCGACACCTAGTGCCCATCACGTTATATTTTTAGTCTCTTGCATGTTGGGTGGGAGTTCATGCATGTTTGGATAGTCTTCTCCACGTTTCTCTATCATTCTGTCCATTTTCGGGTCTATCAGGGTTGTACGGTCTATCGTAGGGCCGCCTAACGCGTTAAACGGCCTCTCCAGGACCGCCCAAACCCTCTGGGGTTATAAACGGTCCTCCCTGGACCGTCCATTAGTTGGGCGGTCATCTAGTAGACCGCACAAAGGGTATAAACGGTCATTCAGGGACCTTTTAACCGTTCTGGCCGGGCAGGATTTCTGTTTGGAGGGGCCTTATTCATTTGAGCATAACTTTGTCTCCCGATGTCGGATTGAGCTGATTCTTGTTGCATTGTGTTGTCCTTTGTATTGTCTTTCCATCCATAGGTCATTTACATCATTTGGACATCATTTGCATATTTAAAAGTTGCCTCTATTTTTGCATTTTGTGCATCTAGTCTTAGGCAGATTTGGGATAAATTCACAGGGGCCTTGTTCATTCGGGCATAACTTTGTCTCCCGACGTCGGATTGGACTGATTTTTATTGCATTGTGCTATCCTTTGTATTGTCTTTCCATACATATAGAGTTTGCATCATTTGGACATCATTTGCATATTTAAAAGTTGCCTCTATTTTTGCATTTTGTGCATCTAGTCTTAGGCATATTTTGGGCAAACACAAGGGTACATTTTCCTTTGATGATTTTTCTTATCTTTTAGTGCCTAGTTGTCCCTATTTTAGGTCTTGCATCATTGTTATTCATATTGTTTTACATTTTTCATGCATTTTTGTGATGTTAGCATGATTTCATGATTGTCTTGATTTGCTAGACTTAGGCTAGAAATTGCATGCACCCCGGTGCACATAGGATCATGCATATTGGCATATTGTAGTTACATTCCCCCTCGGTAAGTGATCCTCTCACTCCCATATTCCTTGGGCTCGACTAGGTGATCTTATCCGGGACCTCTGTAAGTCCCCGCGAGCCGTAGGTTCCCACACGGACGCCGGGCCGGTTGTACCGTTCCGCCCCTTAGGCTTGCATTTGCATACATTTTGAAGGAATTAACCATAGTCAAACCAAAGTTTGGACCTTATTCCCTATAGGATACCTATCTTGAGGGAATTAATCTCAATTCAAATCATTAAAAGGCCCACCCAAAACTTTGACAATAAAATATTTCCCATCATATTAACTTGTTTGACTTGGGTGAAATCCTTCATATTGTTTGTGTTGTGTGGGCTTGTCCAAGCCCACTTGTGTTATTTTGTGTTGCATCCCCCATCATCCATATAGGTTTTGTTGTTAGGCCCATTTAGGGTAGTCCATTCTGTGTGTCCATTTGTCTAGTCTCATTGTCCTAGGTTTCTTTCTCTTTTTCTTTGCATTATTGAGTCAACCCCCCTCCTTTGAGCCCTTACTTCCCTCATTGGATTTCTCTGATTTTCCTGTATAAAGTCTCTATTTGCCCTCATGGAGCGTCATTTTTCTCCTGTATATTACCCTTCTTCCTCCTCGTCTTCTTATCCCCGCGTGGATTCCTCTTCCCATGCGGGCCCATCTCCTTATTCCTCCATTGGACCCTATTCTTCTAACGGGCCTTCTTGTCCCGCCCGTGCTACTGTTGGCCCAATCAATTCTCATTCCCACCTTCGTAATTCTTCCAGGCCCATGTATTCCTCAATTCTTGGAGCGGGCTTTCCTTCTTCTCAGGCTGGATCCCCTTATCCGGCCCATCAACATTATCCTGGTCTAAATTCATCATCTCTTGCTCAAGCTGGCCCATATCCTTCTCGGACTCTTCCTACCGAGGAGATGATCGCTCAGGCCCAACGCCAACTTGATGAATTGCAACGGCAAATCAGTCCTCAAACTTCTTTGGATATCCTATTTGCATTCCGAGGTCTTCAGCTTCCCCCACGTCAACAGATTCCAGCTTATCATCGCTATGGTGGAGTCGGTGACCCCTACGTGCATTTGAAGGAGTTCTTATATGAGTCGGCCCAGTTCCAGCATGATCAACGCTTGATGGCCTATTTGTTTGGCCTATCTTTAGAGGGTCCGGCCAAGGATTGGTTCTTCACGTTACCGCAAGAGCAGATGATGAATTTTCAAGCCATTCAAGCAAGATTCATTCAGCAGTACCAGGATCAGGCTGGGCCCAGACATTCTTTGGTTGATCTGGCCCAAGAGAAGATGACGCCCGACGAGGAATTCTCCACGTTTGCCGACCGCTGGCGTCACCTAGCCGCGCAAGTTCCGGGGCATATTCCGGAGGGCGAGCAGATCAAGATGGTTATTTCTAACGTAACGCCCGAGCTCAGATGTATCTTAGCCCTGAACGATATCACATCCTGGAAACAGCTTTACAATCGAGCCCGCTTCGTTAGCCAACAACTCCTAGTTTCCTTTGACCATGAGTCTCCTCCACCGTCACCTTCTACATACACCTTCCCTCCGCCCTCCACCGTAAGTCGGCCCTCCACCTTATATCCCTCCACGAGTCGACCGTCCACTCCCACACACCCCTATACCTCCATGTGCTGCACCGCATACCAACCATCCATGAGTCGGCCCTCCGCTATTTTATCTCCTCACACCCCTCCACCTCCGGTCAAGGAAACACCACACCGCGAGTGGGTAGATGCCATCCATTACAATCCCACTCCCCCCATGCCGCCACATCATTCCAACCCTCCGCCTTCGCCTACGCAATCCCCCTTACCTACGCAACCTCCGCTACCATCCCCACTACCTTCTCACACCCCTCAGCATCCGCCTTGCCCGAAGCGGGCTTCTCACTCTCCATTGCCGAAATTTCTTACAGACGTTTTCAGGGCTTTGATGGCCACCCATGCGTTGCAGCTCCCTCCGGTTGTGCCTTGCCGACCCACAGTCGGGAATTTGCTCCAGTTCTGTGAATTCCACCGTCAGCAGGGGCATTTGATTGAGGACTGTCCCGAGTTCCGAGAGTTTATTTACAGCTTGGAAGACAAGAGGATGATTGATTGGGCTGTCATACGCCAAGTTATTTTGGATCTTAGCAGCAAGCAGCAGCAGCAGCAAGCCGTGCCGCCTAGGCAACCGTCCCCACTTTAAGACCAGGGGCACCCTGGTGTTTCTTTAGTTAATAAGATACCTGCTCCGTTACCTACTTCTTCCTCCATCCCATCTCCTCCACAACCTTTACCTACCCTAGCCTCCGCTCGGGCAACCTCTCTTTCACCCTCCGTTTCCACCACCACACCTATCCCCAACGCCTCTCGACGAGTCGTGAAGATACGTCGAAGAGAGCAACCACCTGCCTCTTCCCCCACTATGCCACTACCTTCCTCTCCTCCTTCTTCCCCACCCTTACCTTCACCTCCATCCCCTTCACCTTCACCGTCTTCATCAACCACATCCCTCCCTTTGCCACCCTCATCACCTTTGCCACCGCCGCCACCACTTCCTTCACTCCCCCTTTCGCCATCATCCTCTGAGCCCGAGCAGGCCGAGCCCAAACCCACACCTCCACTTTTGCCTTTACCTCCACCCATGCCCGTCATCATCATTATTCCCCCATCACTTGCACCATCGCCACCCGCGCCCTTCAAACCTCCTCCTTCTAACCTTCCTCTACCACTTCCCACTTCGCAGAGCAGGTACACGCTACCTTTGGTGCCCCTTGGGTCTGGTCCCCAGGGAGATAATGAGCTGAGCCAGGTTTCGATTGTGCATTTCAAGATTCAAGTTGTCATTTACCGCATGCCAATCTGGGTCCTGGTCCCTGGCTATTTTTGGGATAATGAGCCTGCATTTTCAGAAATGGTTGCAAAGAAGAGTTCACTCGCACTAGTGCCAGTTTCTTCACGAGCGAGGCTGATGGCAATCTCATCGCTCGCCAGGGGATTCACTATCGATGCTGTTATTTCTCCTCGCTCGATTGATGTTCAGTTCACTGGCCGAGAGGGGTTCTCTGCTCGGATTATGCTAACCCATACGGCCGCCCGGAGCCTGATGGATTCCTTATTCAAGGGGAAATTGGCTGCATCTTCTGCACTTTCCAAGGACATTCTGCACTTGCTGTGCAACCTCCCTCAATTTATTAGCATGCCGGCCACATCAACGCCGCGTATTGATCTCTCTCAGCTTTGTCCTGCTCTTCTAGTACGGGAGTTATGCTTCGAGCCTGATTGCCGAGTGGAGTTGCCGAACCTCTATGTTCTAGTGCCAAGAGACAAAACTTTGTGGCTTCATGATATTCATTCAGTTGAGAAGCTGTTTGCCCAAGAATGTCTGCATCTTGTTAGCACTGGGGGTCTAGGGGCAGCCGCCCCAATGAAGCTGCATATTCATGACCGGGCCAGGCCATCTGCTAGGTGGGCCCGCTATTTGAGAAGACATTACAGATTGAGGAGCCCGGGAAGCCGAGCCCGCGCCAGGCGGCGTTCTTTCAAGAAGATTGCGGCTAAGAAGAGGCGGCAACGTAAGTTCAAGGGCCGTCAGTTGTGCACTCAGGGGTCCACTGCCTCATCTCCTTCTTCTGTCCATTCGTCTTTTCTGTTGCTCAGTTCTTATCCGTGGGTGGTGTACCTTCCACCACCTGACCATATTTCCACCATCTTTTCCTATCCTCACCATTCTAGGCCTCGGCCTATGTCTTCCTCTTCCCCTGAGTCAGGGGCATCTTCTAGTTTTTCTTCCCGGACATGTCCGGATTTCACTGCTCGTCTCTTTCCCCCGACCTTGTTAGGAATCCCTTGCGGTCGTTCCCCGACCTTGTCGGGTGATTTTTCTGATCCTTCCCCAATTTTGTCGGGTGGTTTCCATTTCTTTTCCCTGACCTTGTCGGGTGTTCATACATTCTCTTCCCCGCCTCTGTCAGGTGATCGCTATTCCTCTTCTCCGACCGCGTCGGATGATCATTATCCTTCTTTCTTGTTTTCACAGTTATCTTTTCGACGTCTTTCTGTTCTTTCTGTCTCACCCTTTCAAGGTTATTACCCTTTTTCTTGCTGTTTTCGAGGCTTTAGCCCGCCTTGATCTTAGTTAATCACTGGTTATTCTGTATTCAGTTCCTTGTTATCAGGGCCTCAGTGCCTTAACGAGGGAGTTCTAGCCCTCGTCTCTCTTCCTTTTTATCCCTTCTTCGTCCAGTATGATGTCTGCCACTCCTCTATATCGAGGAATCCAATCCTTTGCTCTCCTTTCATCATTTATCCTGGCAAGCGAGGAAAGTGAAGCTCGCACTCCTCAAAGCTCGATGGTCAAGATCATTCCACAGATCTGCAAAGGTATTTTTTTATTTTGTGTAAGAAAATGTTATCATCGCTATTATCTCTACTACTCCTGCACATGCTTATAACGTTGGTTCCTCAACACGATTGAGTGGCTTTAGGAGTCTTTGTTTAAATAGATCTTAACTTTGTGTCAAATAAAAGGTTAGCTTCTGCAGCATCCTTAGGCTGGTGATAACTCCGCGCTGGGAATTTAGTTTCTTTCCCTGATTGTTGAGGGTGACCTTTTGTATGGGTTTTTCACACACTACACGGCAAGCCATAGCCGATCTCTCTAAGGCGCACCGTTGCTGCTTTGGTCATACTTTGGGTATGCACAAAGATGTTTTCTCTTCTCTGCTCGGCCAAGTGCAGGGGCAAGAGATGGATGGATAAGATGACCAACCTAGGCACTCCCTAATACGAGAGAGGTCTCAAATAGGGGTAGTCTTGACCCTCAAAAGTGAGCTTTCATGCTATATCTGGCCAATAAGGGCTGCCAAAATGAGAAAATGAATCAATGCAAAATTATGAATCAAAGGCATGGCAAGAGTGGCAGTATAGTTCCCCGTGGGACGTCATGAGCCCGGTCGCATGCGTGCCTGATAAATATGGGTCTAAAAATTAAAGACACAAAGCCCCGGCGCAACAGACCTACTCTTTGAGGGGTAATGCCCTGGAAGGAAGTCAAGTCTAGATATCTCCCATCCTGCACGAAGCTTGTCTCCAATTTTTCTTCTACTTTTCCCTCTTAGGCTAGGTTGTATCCCGGGTATGGCCTTAGTAGGGGCACAGTTCTTTAGAAGCGGTTGGTTGTGGCGAGCCACCCTCATATGCACGCCCTGCTTAAGGGAGGCCTTTAATGAGAGGGGTCGGAACGACGATCCCTGACCAGCAGTTTGAGCCCGTCTTTAGGTACTGCGGATCGCTATGTCAAAATCAAAAAATCTAAAAAAATCAAATATTATCAAAAATCCAAAAAAATCAAATACCTCACAATTTCAAAAAAAAAATTCAAATATTTCAAAAAACCTAAAAAATCAAATACTTCAAAAAAATCCAGAAAAATGAAATACAATTGAAAATTTCAAAAAAAAATAATAAAAAAAATTACAAAAATCCAAAAAAATGTGTCTTTTTCATACATTTACATTTATTTTAAGGACGGATACGTAATCTGTTTGCTAAGTGTGCAGGTTGCAAGTACTCAGATGTTCCTTGCTATATCTTTGTGCTCTGCCTCCTGTCCACATCTTTGATCTGTTCTTTCCTTCTTCGATCCACTCTCTCGATATGTTCTGAAGCTCATGTCCTTCTCAGTTTTTGTTTGTAATGATCATATCTTTATGAGAGGGCTTTGCCTCACGATTATGATCCTGGCGGTTCTGCTTCATTCTGATCTTGGGTTTTGATTGAAGGGCGTAGCTGTTTATGTCTTTTATCCCGCCGTATCCTTGTCACGTGTTTATGTCCCACCGTGTTGTCCCACACATGTTGTTTTGTCCTTCACCGAGTGTTGTTAGTTGTCTTGCACATGTTGTTAGTCACCCCTTTATGTCCCATGTTCTTATCCCAACCGTGTGGTCATCCGTCATGTTCTTGTCCCAACCGTGTGTTGTCCCACCGCGTTGTTGTCTTGTCACACCGTGTTCATGCATGCATGTTGTTTGTTCATGCCATTGCATATGTGCTCGTGTGCCTTTGTTATGTTATGTTGCATTGTCTCCCATTTCATTTGACCGTTATGTTATGTCGTGTTGTTTGTTGTTCAGTTGATAGTTATGTTATTTTCTCTATGTTTACACTTGCTTGTTTATCATATTTGTCTTATACATGAAAAAATCAAAAGAAATCAAAAAATGAAAATCAAAAAAAATGCCATTTCGCCTGCACAAGTAAGTCAGGTATGGCCTTCTATCCCTACTCATTGTTGCATTACTATATGGTATCTATATTATTATATTATCTCGAGAACCGGTTGGTCATTCACGTGTTCCAGGATCTGATGTTCCCCTTTAACAAAAATGATGATGATCTAGGTGCACATGTTTAATCATCGGATAGGCCGTTAGGTTGGAAAAATAGGGAACGATGGTTCTATCACGCACGCCGTGGTTGCAGATAGTGTCTTGACCCTGATCGTTCCAATCTAGCAATACTATTCTCGAGTACTTTCTATTTTATGATTTCTTTGCATTCGTTTTGATGATTTTTTTATTTTAGCCCAGCATGCATCATGTCATATTTTGAGCATTAACGTCTCGTGATCCATTCAAGGTTTCTCTGGTTAGTTGCACTCCATGTCTCTTGGATAAGAGATCTTTATTCCACTCTGAATTTGAACGATTTCTCTGAACTACCTGCTTAGTTTGGTTGGCCAGCGTGATTCCTGTCTGGATTTTATCCATGTTACACTTTTCCTACTTTTTACGTTATGTTCCTTTTCGACCCCCTCATCGTCTGTGGATTGTGTCCCCGATGGGCCTGGTCGTGCTTCCTTTTTTTCCTGTTAGTTTAGTTCTCCAGACATATCTCATCCACGTCATCTAGTCTTGGTGGTTAGTTCGGCGATTTCGGGAGGATTTATATCGCTTGTTGGTTGTGATGGGTGTCTTTTTTCCTTGATGCCTGCTTATCAATTCTCTCCGCTTCATCTCTGCTTCATCTCCATTTCATGTCGTTGTCGCTTTCGCTCCATCTCCTTCCATTTCACCTCTGCATCACTTTCGCTCATTCCCTTGCAAAGCAGACATCAAGGAGGGGCATCTGTTGACACCCATTTTTAGCTTGCAAGTTGAGTCATTTCTCTTATTCATCATTTTGATGCCCCGAATTACCCATTGTTTTGGACCCTTCCTTGGATGGATTTCGAGTCCATTTCATTATTCCATTCTATTTGAGCCTTGGAGATCATTATTTCATAGAGCCCTGGAGCCTATCTTGCCACCTTCCGGCCTTCAAAGTCAACTTACGGCCCATTTAGGCCGGCTTCCCTCAAGCATTCAGCCCCCTTTCACTGTGCAGTCTTGAAAATGGTCCTTTTTCACCCCCTTCCTTTCCTCTTTTCAAAATGTGTCCTTCACCAAAGTTGTTCATCTTTTAAATCCCTGGCCAGTTCTGCACCGATTTCAAGTTATTTACGTTTTTCCGGCAGACTGCACTATTCACCTATGTCTCGGTATTTTCTCTCTCTGTTCTAGCCCCATTTTCTCTCTCTTCTAATCATTTTCTCATCTTACTTCCTTCATGAAAGTTGTTCCTCTATCTGTTATCTACATCTTCTATGTTTACCACTTTTTCTAATTCTACACCGTTTTCAAGATACGCTTCAATTTCTAAAGTCGCGCGAGCCTAGCAGCTAAACGGTCAACAGTTGACCGTTCCTTGAGTTGAACGGTCACAAGTTGACCGTCCAACAGTAAAACGGTCAACAGTTGACCGTCCATGAACAATAACTTTTTTTATTTTTTTTATTTTTTCTTTTATTTTTATTATTTTTGAAATGTCAAAGAACGGTCTTCTTGAGACCGTTTATATCAAAAAAACGGTCCGTGGATGACCGTTTATCTCTTTTTTATGGGAAAAGTCCCCCGGTCGCCCCCAGGTATGGGCGGTCTACCCCTAGACCGTCCAACTCAATGAACGGTCTATCGTGCGACCGTCCAACACCAGAGAGTCCAAGAAGTCTTGAACTCTATCTTCTTCGCCGCCGGATTCTAAGGCCGAAACCTGTGCAACGGGGCCTCCTTGTTAGGGCTCTATCTTCTAGAATACTCCACCAAATTGAGCCCCGTTTGTTGCTGTGTCTTCCCCTTTGTATTATCTTGAATTTGGTATATGGAGCACGATTTTTAATTGACTATATCTCTTGGAATCTTGGCCGCAATATCAGTTTTTTCTACTTTTCGTGCAACAAAAACCCTGCAGATTAGGCTCTGGGGCCACCTTACATGGACTCTATCTTCCAGATCCTTCCACCAAAAAGAGTCCCGTTTGTTCCTAACTCTTATCCTATCTATTATCTCGAGATTGATCCATAGATCTCGAGATTTGGTGGACTCTATCCTCTGAAATCGCAGTAGAAAGTTAAGGTTTTCACCCTTTTTTCTATATAAACCTGCCCAGTTCGCCTGCGCGACGGGGGGCTCTTCTTGAACTTGGGGCGAAGCCATGCCAAATCGTCATCTCAAACCTTCGACCCCAGGCTATTGAGGGAAGTATAGGCTTCATTTTGATACTTTATTTGCTGGATTTCATCTTCGTTTACCCTCCTAACTTCGCCCATACTTTTTACAAATAATCACGAGTTCTTGAACCTGTGCGACGGGGCGCCCTTCGTCGGCTTGGGGCGGAGTCATCCGGCATCCTCTTCGTCCTCCATTGGTCTCATCTTGAAGAGGGGAGTATCTTCTTCATTTTTCATCTCTCCGGGCTCTCTTTCTTCATACCTAGGCTTAGTTCTCTCCCTCTACTTTTCATAAATCGTCACAGTTTTACACTTAGTTTTTTTTTGCACTGTTTCGGCACGTTCATGCATTTTCTCCGTTTTACACAACATTTTTCTCTCCCATTTCTTCATCAAATTCCATGATTTCAAATCCTATGCATGCACAACACTCCCACCTTGTTTTTGCACCCACTCATAGGGGTTAAAAACCCTCCCCCGGTGCGTTCTCCCCCCTTCTTTCATGCTACTTCATCATTTCGGGACATGTGCTACACTTTCATGTTTCTAATGGGTTTTCTCTTATGTTTGTGGCTTTGTTTTGCAGGAGACTATTGATAGAACGTGAGGCCCTCGCTTTCTAGCCGGCTAGGAGGTGAGGAGGTGCACCCACATCGGCTCCCCGCATCCCATTTCAAGCGCGATCACACGTTGTAGCGGCTTCCCGTTAGGCCGCGTCTTCTTCTTCATTTTCCAAGGTACACGGCGCCGTCTTCATCCTTTTGGTGCTGTAGAGCCTTGGTGGTGATCACGGTCAGGTCACTCTTCTTCGTCACCCCTTTCCATTTCATGCACTTTCACGCTAATATGCACGCTTATACTGTTTAGTTCGGGGCGGGGTAGATTACATTCACTTCCTACACCTGTGCTGTATACTGCGTGGATGCCAGCAACTGGGAGAGAACCAACATGGACCTGAGGAGGTTCCTCCTCTTCCTGTTGGGCAAGTTGCTACTGGGCTCCAAGGGAGACAACATACACTGTCGCTTCCTAGAGCTGCTCGTGGACTTAGAAAGAGTAGGGTAGTACGCCTGGGGAGCTATCGTACTAGCGCATCTATTCACAGGTCTGTCGCAAAGGACAGGCCGAGAGGTGACAATAAGTGGGTTTACGCCCTTCATCCAGGTAAAAGATTATTTTGTGTTGTTTTTGTTTTATGCCTTTTTTTTATTTGTTGATGTGAATGGCCCATGATGATGTAGCTATGGAGCTACTACTACCTTCCAATGGGGAGAGCACGACACTGGCGACCAGTGACGATCCCACTGGCTAGACGGTGGCAACCCATCATGAGTATAGCACCACTATCCTACCAACTAATGGTGTTGAGACGAGAGCTGCAAGAGTTCCCTGCAACGATGGTAGGATACTTTTTTTCTTTTTTTTTGTTATTCATTTTTAGCATTTTTTTGTATTTTAGCTAACCAAGAAGATATGTACAACCCATCATAGGTGAACTGGAGGCCTTACTTGAACATGGTCGATGTCGACCAGCCGTGGGTAATTGGAAGCCGTGCCCGATTCGGACGGGACCTTTGGCTCCATTGTTTGAATGAGATCGAGCCCCTCAGGCTGCAATTAGCCATGAGGACTCTAGGGCTTGCCCAGGAATGGGTGGATATGACCATATCACCCAGCGTCGGAAAGAAGACACGCGGGCCGGCAACTTGTGTTGATTGGAGGGTGCGTTTCCCCGAACAATATGAAGACTGGCAACGGGGAGGCACGCTCGTAGAATCGCAAGCACAAGACAGTGAGGATTACCTACGCCTCTATAGGGAAATGTATGCGGAGAGGTTCCAGCCTGGAGGGATTGTGGAGGTAAAGTAAAAAGAAACCATTTTATTTTATATTTTTTCATTTTTTTTTGATTTTTTTATGAACTCATAAGCCATAACTGTAGGATGCCCGTGACACCATAATAATGAACTTACGAGCTCGTTTGGCGGACACGGAGCAAGAGTTGACTGACACCCGAGCGGCTCTAGGTTCATCAGTAAGTGTGTATGTACACGCTCCTGGTATGATTTGAAATTCATGGCCCTAACCACTTAAATGTCACCTCTTATCTGTCGCAGCGTGCCCAGCTCGATGCAGTTTCATTGGCGATGGGGGCAGACGGTGTTTCTTCCAGTCTATGGATTCCTACTTCAGAGTTAGATCTACTCCACGAGCAGCTTGCTCATGCCACACAATGGGCTGCGGAGGCAGAAGGGATACTTTCTGCACAGCAGAGGGTTTCACCGTTTAATATCTCGTGTTCAAACCTTGCCATATGCCTGAGATGAAACGTATGGCAGGAGAAAGAAACACAGGAGGCACTTGCGCATGCCGCGCAGAAGGAAGCTAGAATAGTTGAGCTGGAAGAGGAACTACAGCGTCGTCCAGGTGAGGACTCTTCTAGGGATGTTGTGGAGCTGAGGATCACCCTTCAGCTGGAGAGGGAAGACAGAGAGAGAGAACAGGCCGAGAGAGAAAGGGATAGGGAAAGAGAGAAGGCCAAGAGATCGATCGAGAAAGAGGAGAAGAGGGCCCTGGAGGCCCAATTATTTGAATTGAGGACCAGTCTCGGCCTCGCCGAGCAGTGGCTGAAGGATGGTGAGGAACGCTACCGAAGTGCATGAGAGCGTAGCTTTCGTGTTAGTAGATATATTTACATTTTTCTTCTTCTTTTTTTGGTGTTTTTGGATTTATTTTTTGTTTTGTTTGCTTTTGATTTGTTCATTTTTGTTTTTTTGTTAACGTATGATGACCATCCCATATAACATCTAACCTGCATGAGAACATGGGTTTCTTGCTAACCTCCCAGGTATCCTAAGTGCACATCTAGGTTGATTTGGGCCTCTAGACTCCTCAAGTACTAATCCCGCCAGCTAAGACTTATCCTGATGATAATACCGACATACCATGCTTAGGCTCCCAGTTGCTTCCGACCGTAGGGATTCACCCTAAAAGTATTCGAGGTAAATGATTTGCCCGACCCGGGTCTATTTCCTCACAACTCTAGATGGTATGTAATGGAATACCCTGGAACCCAAACGACCAACCGCGCGACGCTGACCCGGAATCAGACGCCGTCGCACCCGTAGGTGACGCGCTTGCATTGGTCTAAGCCTGAGGTTAGGCTAAGAAGACATCAAGATGGTAGATAAGGGTCTTAACCGGCCAGAAACACAGAGACTCCTTCACGACAACGGCTTTTACTTTTCAAAAATGGACAACCATATGTTTGTATTGAAATGAGGTTACAAGCTTTGACAAGCTTCACCCTTCAGGAACTCCATTAAGCCTTCATCTTCAGGGGAAGAAGGAAGAATATTGGGGGCAAACAGTTGTTCCCCCAACTCAAGAGCCTACACAGGCAATCCCTTCCTCCTTCCCTCTCGTGTAGATAAGTCTCCAACCTCCCTCTATCCAATTACCTCCCCAGTCTCAAGTTCCACCAATTCTTCATACAACATTTCAGTCAGTTCCATTTACTGACATGCAACAACGTCCCTCTCATCCGGAATTTCCTTCTCAGGCTTCCGTAAGGCCTCAGTGGCCACCACAACCTGCTCCTTACGATGAGGTCACGCAATCTCTCCTTCATAGGCTGAACAAGATGGACGAACAATTCTGAGATTTCAAAAAGATTGTGGATGTCAAATCTACGCCTGAGATCTCTTTACCAATCCTTTCTGTATTCCGTCTCCCTCCTTCTGAAATGCCAACGTACTGACGGTACACCGACATAGGCAACCCCTTCATTCATCTAAAGGACTTTATGTATGAGTCCTCATTTTGGCAGAACGATCAAAGATCCCTGGCATATCTCTTTAAGAGATCATTGGATGGCCCCGCCTTAGAATGGCTCTATTCCCTAGAGCCGAGTGAGGCTGAGAACTTCGACGTAGTGCAACGGAAATTCCTACAGAAATATCGGGATAGGGTCGGTCCCTCCCATTCTATTACCGACCTAGTGGCCGAGAAAATGAAGTCGGACGAAGATTTCGTCCAATTTGCTGATAGATGGAGATCCTTGGCAGAGAAAGTGAGAGACCCCATTTCGGAATCGGAACAAGTGAAGATGATCGTGTCTAATGCCACTCCGCAATTCAGACACGTCTTGACAATGAACAAGCTCACCACTATGGAGGAACTGTATGAGAGGGCTTGATATATCCAAACACAGCTGAAAGATTCCCCCCTCATGCATATGTTCGAGCCACCAAAGCCAAGGGTGTTTAGGAAGCCAAACGTTGGTGCCCAAGGTGGGGTGACAGAAGGGGTCGCAACGAATGAGCTGGTGAGTGTGGTTGGCAATCCCAACCAGCAAGCCAACCGCAGGCCTCCACAAGTCCTACGACTCCCCTTCCAACAAGGTCAACAACCCTATCGTCCTCTCCCACAAAACAACCTCCTCCAGAAAAATATGCCTCAACCACTCCATCTCCAACAACAACAACAGCGACCTCCTCAATATAATCAGGTTCCACCACCCGGGGACTATGGCCCCCAACAACAGAGGAGGCCGATCGGCCCTAGGAGAGCTCACAACCCACCTTTGCCGGAGTCGTTGCCGGACATCTTTAATACTCTCATGGCTGCTAATATACTCACCTTGCCTAAGGAAAGAGCCATATGGCCCCCGAACGTTGACACTTCCAGATATTGTGTCTTCCATAGACAGCCGGGTCATACAGTGGAAAACTGTTTCCATTTCAGAGATTATATCTATGATATGAATGATGAACATCAAATAGATTAGGATGAAATGAGGCGATACGTCGCCATGATGAAGGCCAGGAGACCTTCTCCTAGACAACAACAGCAGTAGCAACAACAACAATAATAAGCACAACAACAACAACAACAGCCTCAGCAGGCACCACAGCAACAGCCAAACATGGGCATCCTCCAAAATCCATTACCGGCGCAGCAACAATCCAACCACCAAGTCAACCCCATCTCTTCCTTCCCCGAAGTTGGAAGAGAGCAAGGTTGGCATACGGAAGGCAGCTCTGTCACGCCCCGAGCGCGGAAGGTACCCGAAGATGCGCGACGAGTTTATATCAATCATGTCAATCAGAGTAGTAGTGTATTCGACACAAAGACAGAGTGCGCAAATATAAAGATAACCCAATCCATTAATTCCTTTAATAAGAATATGTCTATTACAAACCCTTGCAAATACTAGACTCAATAAAATAAAAATACAACGCTTGACTCAAGAAAAATAGAGAAAAGACAGGACTAATTGACGCTTGAATAGCTCTAACTCTTTCACTCTTGACCATCCCCTGCAGATTGAGTTCCATCATCGTCGGACTTACCTGAAAAGTATGGAAACACTGAGTGAGCAAACGCTCAGTAGGAAATTATATCTCAAGAACTAGCAATGGGTTTAAGTAATTACATCTTTCATGAATGCACTATAGCTATGCATGCTCATAAAACGACAAGATAGAGAGAGTGTATAACAATAAGATAGCGATGAACTTTCAAGAACTTATATCAAAAGATATCAAGATATTCAAGCAAGTAGACTCACCATGTTATGTTGGAATTTGGCTATCATGGTTCAAGCACGCAAGTATGCAATTACCCTTTTTCGGGTCACGCAAGTCATGTAATATCAAGTCAAGTACAAGTACAAGATTTGTGGAATGTCCAATCAAGCTAGTCATGTACTTCGGTATAATGTCAATACCGTGATCAATCAACTCCCATGGGCACAAGTACTTTCGGGTGCTCCTCCCAGGACCAGATCGGGCCCTATATGCGCAGGCATTCATCATGTATTTTAACATCCACTCTTGTGTATAGCCAATATGAAATTTCAAGGATAAAGCTTGTAGACATGTAGGATAGACTTTGAAAGAATAGAGTCCAAAAATATGACACTTGACATAGTTAGGCGATAATAACGGTACAATCACGATTATCAATAAAACTAGGTCGAATTGGTTCCCTAACTTGGGTACCATGACAAACAAGTATGGACATTCTTTATATAGAATTGAGGTCCACAAGAACATCAAGTTTAATATAGAATTGGGGTCTACAAGAACATCATAACAATGTTGTTATAGAATTGGGGTTTACAAGAACATCATAACAATGTCATGCTTTACCCCGTTCATTAAGATAATTCTTATATCATACACATGGCATGACATGAGGGCCGCTATACCATGTTTCTATAGAGTGACATGGCAGAGATTGTGTAATGGGTTTTTATGGTACAACCAGCTCAGTCGGCCTTGAGGGAATCCAAGGCTCGAGGAGTCTTACGGAGGTCTCTATGACTAACTCGCTAGTCCAAAGGAACGGAGTGTCCAATGGAGAGCTTGTATGTCAATGAGAGTTAGTGGGTAAACGATAAAACATCCTTAAACATGGGACTATATTCACGGACTGGAATATAGTGCCGATATATATAGATATATATATATATACATATGAAACCCTCGGTTAACAGTAACAGTGTAAAATAGTGTCACAGGAAAATAGCGACTTAATCTAAGTCATTACTTATCAAATTAACGCCTTCTATAGGGGCGTTTATTTACAAATTTGACGACTTGTACATCAGTCGTCCCATCAATATTTCTATTCTGCAGAAAATTAATATTCTGGAATTTTAACAAAAATGCACCCTGGACAGGGGCGTTACTTTTCAATTAGTGCCCTGGTCTGGGGCGTCAGTTCAGTAGGAGACGACCTAGACAAGGTCGTGAATTCAAGAATTTACCAATTTTCAGATAATAAAATTTCAGGAAAAAGGGTACATGATCATGACAGGAAAAATAGCAGGATTTCACAGGTATACTCATGCAATATATTAGATTCATTGTTACATAGATATTAAATTTTAAACGTGGGTATTTATTATTTACATGTAATTGACGACTTCTGGGAAGGGCGTCAAAACAATGATTAGCGCCCTAGTGTGGGTCGCTTCTTTAAATTAGCGCCCTTGTCAAGGGCGTTTCTTTTTAAAATTACATAGAAACCATCTGAAACCACAATAAAACTATATGCATGCACGACCGATGATATTATTAAGATCTTAAGCTAGTTTGGGCTACGATCTTGAGAAAACCTACCTGATGATCTGTGTGAAGACTCGGTTAAGATTTGTGAAGAGAAAAGGACTCTCTGTTAGCAACAGAGTCTTCTGATTACCGGAGGAAGAAGAAGAAGATGATGATGAAGAACTTCACGTCCTTCCACTATATGGGCGTTCCTTCTAGATGCAGGCAACCTGTTCTTCACGTACATAGCAGCAGAGCTTCCTTCAGCCAACAGCTCGCTAGGGTTCGACAGAGAGGGTTATTTATAAGGTTTTGGGAATCCTAATAGAGTTAGAATTTGATTAAGGGTAGTATTCCCTTGATAGAGTCCTTACTATATTCTATCCTCGACGTAGTTATCCAGAACTTGCTCTGGATAGTCTCCTGGGTCGATCGAAACTCGAACAGAATTGACGTCTTTAGTAAGGGCGTTGAATTTAAATTGACGCCTTCGACAATGTCATTTCTTGTGAAAAACACGCCCAGGTGGAGGGCGTTACATTTACTTCCCTTTTTTTTTATTATTTTGGCCGTTTGATAATTGACGCCTTATTGTTTGGGCGTCCCTTTTTAATTAGCGCCTTATCTAGAGGCATTTCTTAATGAAGTAGCGCCTTGACCAAAGGCGTTATTTCCATTCTGTCATTTTATTTATTCTTTTTGATGTTTCTCATTCATTTATTTAATACTTTATCAAATTTGATTAATTTGGGATTTTTATTTCCTTTTATTTTATTTTTTTCCAGGGTTGCTACACCCTCCCCCACTTAAAAGAATTTGGTCCCCAAATTCAATAGTATATATATGTGGAGAGTGTAGAGTATATACCTTAAATAAATTCTGGAAATCGCTTCCTCATGGATTCCTCGGTCTCCCATGTGGCTTCATGCTCGGAACTCTTATTCCATTGTACCTTTAGCATGGGAATAACCTTATTCCTTAGGGTACGTACATCACGATCTAGTATCTTTATGGGCTTCTGTTCATATGTGAGATCCTTCTGGATAACTAAGTCTCCAAGTTCAATAATATGTGATGGATCGTGTACATACTTCTTCAACATAGATATGTGGAACACATTATGTACTTCGGACAATTGAGGAGGCAAAGCGACGCGGCAAGCAACCTCGCCAACTCTTTCTAGTATCTCAAAAGGTCCGATAAACCTTGGTGTAAGTTTGCCCTTAACACCAAATCTCCTTATTCCACGTCCAGGTGATATCTTGAGAAATACGTGATCTCCCACTTGGAATTCGAGATCTCTCCTTCTTGTGTCAGCATAAGTCTTTTGTCTAGACTGAGCTACTTGCAGTCTTTCTCTAATCAACTGTATCTTCTCTGTGGTATCCCTCACCATGTCTGGACCCAATAGTTGATTTTCTCCAACTTCGTCCCAACATAAGGGTGATCGGTAACTCCTTATGTATAAGGCTTCGAAAGGTGCCATTTGCATACTTGCCTGGTAGCTATTATTGTATGCAAATTCAACTAGAGGCAAGTGATCATGCCAGCTTCCTCCAAAATCAATGATGCAAGCTCTGAGCATATCTTCCACTACCTGATTAGTTCTCTCGGTCTGACCATCTGTTTGAGGATGAAAAGCTGTACTAAAGTTAAGCCTTGTTCCCAACGAATGTTGTAGTCCCTTCCAAAAATGAGAAGTAAAACGGGGGTCTCTGTCAGACACGATTGAGACAGGTACTCCATGTAACCTGACTATCTCTTTAAGGTATAATGCAGCAAGAACATCAACTGACCATCGGCTCTTTATTGCCAAGAAATGCGCTGATTTGGTCAATCGATCAATAATAACCCATATTCCATCATGTCCTCCTTTTGATTTAGATAAACCCATGATGAAATCCATACTAATATTCTCCCACTTCCATTTGGGAATATCTAGAGGATGTAATTTTCCAGCAGGCTTTTGGTGTTCCGCCTTGACCTGTTGGCAAGTGAGACAGCGTGATACATAGTCTGCTATTTCCCTTTTCATGTTGGGCCACCAAAAATTCCTCTTCACATCTTGGTACATTTTGGTCGATCCTGGATGAATCGTGTACCTTGATCTATGAGCTTCATCTAAGATCTTCTTCTTTAACTCGGGACAATCCGGTATGCAAGTTCTATTCCTGAACATTAATCTTCCTTCACAAGTTATTTGGAAATCAGATTGTCCTTCCAGTTTGCCTTTGATCTCTACTAATATTGGGTCATTATCTTGAAGCGCTCGTATTTCAGATAATAGGTCTGGATGAATGCTTATATGAGATAATGTGACACATTGAAAGTCTGTGTCCATGCTTATATTGAGTTCAGAGAATTGCTCCAGCAATTTCCATTCTTGAATCATACAATTGGCTAACAGTGCTCTCGGCTTTCGACTAAGGGCATCTGCTACATGGTTACCCTTTCCGGGATGATATTGTATATTGAAGTCGAAGTCCTTAAGATATTCTAGCCAACGTCTTTGCCACATATTCAATTCCTTCTGAGAGAAGAGATACTTAAGACTCTTATGGTCAGAGTATACAATAAACTGCACTCCGTACAGATAATGTCTCCATATCTTCAGTGCAAATACTACCGCAGCCAATTCTAAATCATGAACTGGGTAGTTCTCCTCGTGCTTCTTCAATTGGCGAGAAGAATAAGCTATAACCTTTCCTTGTTGCATTAGAACACATCCGAGGCCAATGCCAGAAGCATCAGTGTATACCTCGAATTTCTCTCTTTCCATTGGTAACGCCAAGACCGGAGCTGTAGTTAGATGATCCTTGAAATTTTGGAAGCTTCTTTCACATTCCTCACTCCATTCATAACAGATCTCCTTGCGAGTTAGCCTAGTGAGTGGTACGGCTATCTTAGAGAAATCCTTGATGAATCGCCGATAGTAGCCCGCAAGACCTAAGAAACTTCGGATCTCGCTAGCATTGGTCGGTCTTTCCCAATTTCTTACAGCTTCCACTTTTGATGGATCTACAGACAAGCCATCTTTTGATATAACATGTCCGAGAAAAGTCACTTCTTCGAACCAGAACTCACACTTACTGAGCTTTACATATAATTGGTTTGTCCTCAATGTTTGTAATGAAATCCTTAAATGCTCCTCGTGCTCTTCCTTAGTCTTGGAATATATTAATATATCATCAATAAAAACCACCACGAATTGATCCAAATAAGGCCTGAATATACTATTCATTAACTGCATAAAGGCAGCAGTGGCATTTGTTAGTCCGAAAGGCATAACAACAAATTCATAATGGCCATACCTGCTTCTGAATGCGGTCTTATGAATATCATCGTCCTTGATTCTTAGTTGGTGATATCCTGACCTGAGATCAATTTTGGAAAAATACTTGGATCCTGAAATTTGATCAAATAATTCATCGATTCTCGGCAGTGGATACTTGTTCTTGATAGTGAGGTGATTCAACTGTCGATAGTCGATACATAACCTCATGGATCCATCCTTCTTCTTCACAAATAGTACAGGCGCTCCCCACGGGGAAGTACTCGGTCTAATGAATCCTTTCTTAAGAAGTTCCATCAATTACTCCTTTAACTCCTTGAGTTCGGCAGGGGACATCCTATAAGGTACCTTAGAAACAGGTCCAGCACCAGGGACCAAGTCGATGGTGAAGGCCACTTCTCTCTGTGGGGGTAATCCAGGCAAATCTTCTGGAAACACGTCCGGAAATTCTTGCACAACGGGAATATCTTCTATCTTAGTTTTCTTAGTCTCCTTAATGGTGACAAAAGCAAGGAAAGATACACATCCTTTCCTTATTAGCTTGCTAACTCGGAGAGCCGAAATAAGAGGTGACTCGCTCCGACTCTTAGGGCTAGAATAGACTAGTTCTGGAAAGTCCTTGAAAGTAACCTTGCTATTGTGGCAATCGACTGTTGCCTGGTATTGGGATAACCAATCCGCTCCCAGTATGACATCATACTCCTTTAGATCTAAACGTATGAGATCGATAGGAAGATTTCTTCCTTTTACCAAGACTTCACAGTTTTGATAATGGTGAGTAATATCGGTTTCGTTTCCGAGAGGAGTAGATACAATTATTTTCATCCATTCCGGTTCCATAGGTAGTGGGTTAGCAAACTTCTTGGAAATAAAAGAATGTGATGCACCCGTATCAAATAAGACATGTGCATACTTGGAACAAACTTTCAGTGTACCTTCTACGAGTCTGCCTTCATCTTGTTCAGTCTCCTTAATCGCGTGAAGACGAGTGTTCTTGGTTACCGGGCGCTTTCCGTCACCGGTTTGATCATTAAGTAATGGGCAATCGGGAATCCGATGCTCACGGCTCCCGCAACGGAGACATGCTCCAAGTTTCCTCTAGCACTCTTCGGCTTTATGACCAGCCTTGTCACAATGCTTGCATATTATATTCGAAGGTGTAGTAGTGATAGAGAAGGGCTTGGTCTTCTTAAATTTTTGGTCTTGAGAAGAAGTACCTCCAGTGCTAGGCCTCTTCTTGAAGTTGGGTTTAAAGGAACCCGAATTTGTAACTTGTTCTTTCTTATCCTTCCCACGTATTCTATCTGATAGCTCCGTGGCATCTTCTAACAATTGAGCTCGGCGTACTATCTCTGAGTAGACCTGAATATCCATTGGCGCCAGCTGGGTAATATATTGGGGCCTGAGCCCATTAAGGAACCTCCTAGCTTTCATCTTCTCGGTGCTAACTAAGTGCTTAGCATACCGCGACAATCTAGAGAATTGTGCCTCGTACTCCGCCACCGATAATGACCATTGCTTGAGTGCGGCAAATTTGGTAGCTTTCTTTTCTTGGACTCGGTCTGAAAAATATTTATTGTTGAAATGTTCAACAAATTCTTCCTAAGTAATTTGGTCCGGATTTATAGTGGCTCCGACTGCCTCCCACCAGCATCTGGCATCTCTCTCTAACTGAAAAGTAGCTAATAAGACTTTCTCTTGATCCGTGCATTGCATAACACGGAATATACGCTCCGTCTCCCTGATCCAGTGCTCTGCGTCGTCTGGATCAGTAGATCCCATGAATTTGGGAGGGTTCATGTATTTAAAGTTCTGGTGGAGACTCCCGGTTCGCTGTGCACCTCCCTGGGCTACATGTTGCAGCACCTGGGTCATTCCTTGGAGTGTACGCTGCATGTTGCGCCATTGAGCACGTTCGGCAGCCATTATCCTACAATTACAATAGCTATATCAGTGTGCAATTTCGTTAAGGCTCTTAAATTTTTCCATGTTAACTCCACCCTTGGTTCTACCCAATCTCACTGGTTAATGGTTTAAACCTATCCTTGGACTTGGGTTTCCTAGGAATTGAACACCCTAGGCTCTGATACCACAAAAACTGTCACGCCCCGAGCGCGGAAGGTACCCGGAGATGCGCGACGAGTTTATATCAATCATGTCAATCAGAGTAGTAGTGTATTCGACACAAAGACAGAGTGCGCAAATATAAAGATAACCCAATCCATTAATTCCTTTAATAAGAATATGTCTATTACAAACCCTTACAAATACTAGACTCAATAAAATAAAAATACAACGCTTGACTCAAGAAAAATAGAGAAAAGACAGGACTAATTGACGCTTGAATAGCTCTAACTCTTTCACTCTTGACCATCCCCTTCAGATTGAATTCCCTCATCGTCGGACTTACCTGAAAAGTATGGAAACACTGAGTGAGCGAACGCTCAGTAGGAAATTATATCTCAAGAACTAGCAATGGGTTTAAGTAATTACATCTTTCATGAATGCACTATAGCTATACATGCTCGCAAAACGACAAGATAGAGAGAGTGTATAACAATAAGATAGCGATGAACTTTCAAGAACTTATATCAAAGATATCAAGATATTCAGCAAGTAGACTCATCATGCTATATTGGAATTTGACTATCATGGTTCAAGCACGCAAGTATGCAATTACCCTTTTTCGGGTCACGCAAGCCATGTAATATCAAGTCAAGTACAAGTACAAGATTTGTGGAATGTTCAATCAAGCTAGTCATGCACTTCGGTATAATGCCAATACCGTGATCAATCAACTCCCATGGGCACAAGTACTTTCGGGTGCTCCTCCCAGGACCAGATCGGGCCCTATATGCGCAGGCATTCATCATGTATTTTAACATCCACTCTTGTGTATAGCCAATATGAAATTTCAAGGATAAAGCTTGTAGACATGTAGGATAGACTTTGAAAGAATAGAGTCCAAAAATATGACACTTGACATAGTTAGGCGATAATAACGGTACAATCACGATTATCAATAAAACTAGGTCGAATTGGTTCCCTAACTTGGGTACTATGACAAACAAGTATGGACATTCTTTATATAGAATTGAGGTCCACAACAACATCAAGTTTAATATAGAATTGGGGTCTACAAGAACATCATAACAATGTTGTTATAGAATTGGGGTTTACAAGAACATCATAATAATGTCATGCTTTACCCCATTCATTAAGATAATTCTCATATCATACACATGGCATGACATGAGGGCCGCTATACCATGTTTCTATAGAGTGACATGGTAGAGATTGTGTAATGGGTTTTTATGGTACAACCAGCTCAGTCGGCCTTGAGGGAATCCAAGGCTCGAGGAGTCTTACGGAGGTCTCTATGACTAACTCGCTAGTCCAAAGGAACGGAGTGTCCAATGGAGAGCTTGTATGTCAATGAGAGTTAGTGGGTAAACGATAAAACATCCTTAAACATGGGACTATATTCACGGACTGGAATATAGTGCCGATATATGTAGATATATATATATATACATATGAAACCCTCGGTTAACAGTAACAGTGTAAAATAGTGTCACAGGAAAATAGCGACTTAATCTAAGTCATTACTTATCAAATTAACGCCTTCTATAGGGGCGTTTATTTACAAATTTGACGTCTTGTACATCAGTCGTCCCTTCAATATTTCTATTCTGCAGAAAATCAATATTCTGGAATTTTAACAAAAACGCGCCCTGGACAGGGGCGTTACTTTTCAATTAGCGCCCTGGTCTGGGGCGTCAGTTCAGTAGGAGACGACCTAGACAAGGTCGTGAATTCAAGAATTTACCAATTTTTAGATAATAAAATTTCAGGAAAAAGGGTACATGATCATGACAGGAAAAATAGCAGGATTTCACAGGTATACTCATGCAATATATTAGATTCATTGTTACATAGATATTAAATTTTAAACGTGGGTATTTATTATTTACATGCAATTGACGACTTCTAGGAAGGGCGTCAAAACAATGATTAGCGCCCTAGTGTGGGTCGCTTCTTTAAATTAGCGCCCTTGTCAAGGGCGTTTCTTTTTGAAATTACATAGAAACCATCTGAAACCACAATAAAACTATATGCATGCACGACCGATGATATTATTAAGATCTTAAGCTAGTTTGGGCTACGATCTTGAGAAAACCTACCTGATGATCTGTGTGAAGACTCGGTTAAGATTTGTGAAGAGAAAAGGACTCTCTGTTAGCAACAGAGTCTTCTGATTACCGGAGGAAGAAGAAGAAGATGATGATGAAGAACTTCACGTCCTTCCACTATATGGGCGTTCCTTATAGATGCAGGCAACCTGTTCTTCACGTACGCAGCAGCAGAGCTTCCTTCGGCCAACAGCTCGCTAGGGTTCGACAGAGAGGGTTATTTATAAGGTTTTGGGAATCCTAATAGAGTTAGAATTTGATTAAGGGTAGTATTCCCTTGATAGAGTCCTTACTATATTCTATCCTCGACGTAGTTATCCAGAACTTGCTCTGGATAGTCTCCTGGGTCGATCGAAACTCGAACAGAATTGACGTCTTTAGTAAGGGCGTTGAATTTAAATTGATGCCTTTGACAATGTCGTTTCTTGTGAAAAACGCGCCCAGGTGGAGGGCGTTACATTTACTTCCCTTTTTTTTATTATTTTGGCTGGTTGATAATTGACGCCTTATTGTTTGGGCGTCCCTTTTTAATTAGCGCCTTATCTAGAGGCGTTTCTTAATGAAGTAGCGCCTTGACCAAAGGCGTTATTTCTATTTTGTCGTTTTATTTATTCTTTTTGATGTTTCTCATTCATTTATTTAATACTTTATCAAATTTGATTAATTTGGGGTTTTTATTTCCTTTTATTTTTTTCCAGGGTTGCTACAAGCTCTGTCCTTGTCGCCAATCATGTTCCTAACCAATCCCCTTGCCTTATCCATCCCGCACCTGTCTATCCTCGACCCGTAGCACAACCTGCAACAACGCCTCACCCATTTCCACCGCCATCACGTCCTCTCATCCGCATCCCTGCTGTTAACCTTCCACTTAGTCCTCAGCAAACGTCATCCACCTCCACCATAACCCCTTTACCCTCGAAACCTCTTGTTACCCACCGCTCATCCGAGGCCCCATCAACCTCTACTATGCCTCCACCTTCCAAACCCCTAATCATCCACCGTCCATCTGAGACCTCATCCACTCCCACCATACCTCCACCTAACAAACCACTCATCAGAGCCCCTACACTTGCCATCGCCCCTGCTTCGTTAACTGTTCCTCCACCAATACCCCTCGAGCCCCTGCTAAATCTCATACCTAACCTCATAGAGGTGCCACCAAACCCACAAGCCATGGTGCTCCGTAGGGGAAGGATGTTCCATCGTATTTTTCCCGAAAACAGTCAGGTCCCCGAGCAGTCTCAGCCAGAGAAAGACACCGAAGAGTAGCCAGAGGAGTCTATCCCCGGGACACAATATGACCTGTTGAAACACTTGGATAAAACACCAGCTCGGATCTCCATTCTCGAGCTAATCAAGAGGTCGAAAACCCATCAGGACGCCTTGATGGAGTATCTTCAGAAGGTTATGGTAAATGAGGATCTCCCAGTGGAGAAGATCTCGTCGGTATTGACGCTGATTGATACACAACCGGCTATTATATTTCACCACCATGAGCTTGCCCCCAAGGAGGCTCGAAAATATGCTTTGTGTATTACAGTAAAGATCAATGGGGCGTCTATAGACCCATGTTTGGTGGACACTAGTGCGTCTATAAATGTGATCTCTATGAGCACCCTCCAATTATGTGGGGTTGACACGGAACAGATAAGGCCTTCATCAATCACGGTTACGGCCTATGACAATAGCAAAAAGCCACCAATGGGGATGGTCATCTTGAATGTAGAATTGGGCCCTGCTGAGAGGATCGGTGCAAGGATTCAGAGGGGGGGGTGAATGAATCCCACCCTTAAAAAACTTTTCTCTCAATAAAAGACTAGAACACTATCCAGGCAGAACAACCAATCTGAAGAACAAGTAGACTATTCTTTTAAACCAAAGAGCAAATATGTAACTCGCGCCCAAATAAACAACTAGCGGAAGCAGCACAGATATAAACGAGAATGCAATGCAACATGTGAAGGGTGGTAGAAGATATAGAAGAGCACACCACAACGCAACCAACCACTGCACAGTAGATTTTTTAGGTGGTTCGGTCACCAAGACCTACATCCACCCCTCACTCCCAACCGGAGTGAGGATTCCACTAGCACGAGCTAGAACGCAGACTCAGTCTGCAAACAAGAGCTGCCACACAGCTTGACCAGGGGAACAACCTCCCCTCTTCCTCCCAACCGGAGGGACACCCCAAGTGACTCCCAGCCACTTGGAAACTAGAGACACACAGTCTCTCTTCCTCCAAACCGGAGGGAACACCTAGTCTTGCAACCCACAAGACTAGAACCGGAGGACCAATCCTCCCTTCCTCCAAACCGGAGGGGAACCTAGAGACCCAAGTCTCTCTTCCTCTGATGTTGGGTTCGGTGCAGTATTCAGAGGGGGGATGAATGAATATAGCCCTTTAAAAATCTTTCGCCCAATTAAAATATGATGCTCACTAGAATTACTAGTTCGCAAACTAGACAAGCTTAAATGCTAATGGGCAGATGCGGAACTGAACAAACACACATTAAGATCACTAGAGTGCTAACAAGACAGATTTAGACAAAATATAGTTCAACTAGAATTTCTCTCTCTTGACAAATTAAAGCACTCTAAGAAGACTAATTAACTCTTCTGCTCAACCAGAAGCCAAACACCTGGAGCGCCCCTATGCATTCATCTAGCGGAAGCAAACCATAAGCAATCAAACCACAATGTAAGAGGGGTTTTTAGGTGGTTCGGTCCTGCAGACATACATCCACCCCACACTCAACCCGAGTGTGGATTCCGCTGACTCACAGCTTGAACAGCTGGGCATCACAGCTTGCCTACAACCGCTGGGCCTCACAGCTTGCCGTCCAGTGGAATCCACCACTGCAACCGCTGGGGATTACAGCTTACCCGTCCAGTGGAAACCTCCACTGCCCGCTGAGCAACACAGCTTGCTGTCCAGAGGAGTCCTCCTCTGCAAACCACTGGCTAACAGCTTGAAAGAAAATGTAAAATAGAAAACAAAAGACAAGATAACAGCATCGGAAAGCTGTAAACGAAAAGCACAATGTGGCTCTTAAAGAGCTGACTGGCCTGGATTTGATCCACGGCCAGTGAAGAGTAATCTTCAGGCAGCTACTCTCCTCCTCTCTCGATTTCACTAATTCTTCACAGCATCTTTCTCTTCTACTTCTTCTAATATCTCACTCTCTGCTCTTCTCTTCTCTCTCTCTTTTCTTTCTTCTTTTGTGCTGGATCGACAGCTTCTCTCCACTCTGCTTTTTCTTCTCTTTTTCTCCTTTTTCTCTTTTTCTGGATCGAAGGGCTTTCTGCTCTTCAGGCTTCTTCTTCGATCAACCTCCATCTGAAGACGAAGGCTTCATTATATACCAGCAGCAGCAGCAGCCAGTGCGCGTGTAGCTTCCACAGCTCTCGCCCTAAAAATTCGGACCACGTGGCAGCATCCTGGTTCACGAGCCTGCCACCTCGGATCACGTGCCCTTTATTAGCACGCTCAGCAACTAGAGTCAGGTGGCGTTAACCCACTTGCTTAAAGGGGTTGACGCATCTGTGATCCAGTGATCAAGTCTTCAACAGATGGGCGTACTGCGTTGACGCTATCAGCCTGCTGCGTTGACGCATCAGTAATCCAGTGATCACGTTCTTCGGCAGACAGACGTGCTGCGTGGACGCTGCTAGCCCATAGCGTTGACGCAGTGGTGTTCCAGCAACTAAGAGTTCTGCTGGTCTGCATGCTGCGTAGACGCTATGATCATCCTGCGTTAACCCTTCTGAGCTGTCTCCGAGCTAGATGCCTATCAGGCTCAATGGCTGCGTTGACGCTGTCTAGCAATGGCGTTGACGCATGGATACGTTCCAGTGAAAAAATAGCCTAGCCTTCTTAACTGTTGCGTCGACGCTGCTTGATGAGTGCGTTGACGCACCAGAGTAATCCAGTAACCCATTGGCTCTCCCTTTGTAACTGCTGCTAAGGGATTCTTGAACCGCTGTGTCTACGCTACTTGCTCACTGTGTCGACGCACCAGAATAATCCAGGAGCTTCTTTCTTGATTGTTTGAACTGCTGTTTCCACGTGTCAGCATTTCAGCCTCTTGGATCACGTGCCAAGTCTTGATGGCTTGAATCATCTGCAGACAGATAGAGGAAAATGAACTTAGTTCAGACGAATGTATATACTTAAGCAGAGTTGCCATTGTATGGACTTGATGCAGTGCAGCGAGTGTACAGACTTGGTAAACCAAGGTCCAGTGTATAGACTTGGTAAAGTTCAGGACTCTAACAACGAGTGTAGAGAGTTGAAGCCTGACAACCCAATGTGTAGACTTGAAGCTCGACAGGCTGACAATGCATGTACTTGCTCAGTGTATGCACTTGATTAAAAGAACATGCAATGTATATACTTCATGTTATGAAGCAAGGAATACACTTAGCTGAAGACTGCCAGTCGATGTATAGACATGGCATCAAACCCAGTGTATAGACTTTGCCTTGAACGAAGGTCAGTGATGAGTGTATAGACTTTCACGATGTGTAGACTTGGATACGTGAAAGTTACAGTGAAGGAATGTATACACTTGACCAAAGCAAGGGCGAATCGAGTGTACAGACTTCATGCCATGAGACGCTGAGCAAGACGCTCCAATGAATAGACTTTGGCTAATGCATGAAGACAGACGCTGTACGGACTTGGGTAGCGTGAGACCCTGGAAGAGACAGTCCAATGTATGGACTTCAACTCATGCGACCAAAGCATCAATGCAATGTGCAAACTTCGCCTGAGACAATGCATGAGACGAACGATGTATAGACTTCAGCAACAATGCATGACTTGTATAGACTTGTGTTCTCAACGAAACACAAACACAACACAATGTATAGACTATGCTGAGTGTCTAGACTTGTGAGATGCATAGAACACACATGAGGCTGTATAGACATGGAAACCAATGCACACGGCTGACAGACATGAAGTGAACTTGAATGAACATGATGTATAGACTTTGGACTCCAAGGGCGATGTATGGACTTTCATATGAAAGGCTGTACAGACTTTGAAGTCTAGGGGCGTCGACGCATGATGCATGAGACGCACTTGCTGCGTTGACGCTGCATGACTTGCGAAATGCATAGAACATACAGAGGCTGCAATGCACCGATCTTAATATAAGCATAAAACACTTTATGCACTCTCATGCATTCTCCACAGAATATATCAGTTATATGCATTCAGATTGTTATGATTCAATGATTCAATGTCAAGCTATTTGCAAAACAAAATGGTGACTCATTCGTGTTGCTATCATTAAAACACCACATTCATCAAAGCACAAGGGGCACAACAATCTCCCGCTTTTTGATGATGGCAACATAATGAGTCACACTGACTCGTCAAACTATTCTTCCCCTTTGACATAATCAAAAAGAAAGGGAATGGTTTGAGAGACACAATGCAGCACACAAAGACACTTATGACAATGAAACATCACTCCCCCTATCAGCATGCAAGATTAACTACTCTCCCCTAGATGCAAAGAAACCATAACTCCCCCCGAAGCACAAGAATGGATTCAGGTTATCCAATAAATCAATCTGAATTCTGCCTTTACAAAGAATCTGAATTCTGGTGAAAAGACCACATAATCAGAACTTATTGTAGAACAAGATGGAAGATTCCAACAGTGTGGAGAGTAAAGTGATTGGTGATAGAAGGGCAATAATAGACAACAATCATCACAAGACATCTCAATGAATAATCAGACTGAATCTGATCAGGCTATCTGGAAAATCTGATCATGAGGGATTTTAATGCATACATCACTTCAATAAGTCTTAAAAGATGTAGACTCTTCTATCATAAAGGGTTATGAAGTGGCAACTTAACCAATCTGATTTAATATTGATGTATACCAAATTCGTCAAGTTAAACTCAATACTCATATCTGAATCCAAGTTTTAATAAAGGTGAACCAAATATTCAGATAACACCCAAAATCAATCATCTTTTATCTTACACAAATGATCTCAATAGCGCCTTTGAAAGATACACAGATTAGTACAGAAGTTAAACACTTTTCAAGAACATGAGTTGACAGATTTTTCAAGATAATTTCATTTGAAGCACATTATATTTTTCCTGAGCAATTTAAGTTGATCAACACCTTTTTACATGAGGCACAACAAGTCTTAGTTGAAGTGACCCAGTTACTTAGTGTGATAACTGTCATTGCCTCTCACTTTGAGAGCAGAGTTAGCAATATGAGCGTCTTTTTACATGAGAAGACACCTTTATCAGAGGCCAGACTCCCCAGCTACTCAACACAGATAAGCTATTGCTCCGTCAGGTTTTGTTTCACTAAATTTTTATCAGAGATAACTATGGCACCTCATGACATGAGTTGCTTTATTTCATTGATAAAGAACTCATTTTCTCAGAGACCGAGTCATTGCTCTGAATTCACAATTTCTTCATTTAGTCAACAATTTCAAATTAATGTTTAACAACAGTACACACTATGTGCATCTTAGCCAAAGAAGCCCTGAATTCAAATTTTTAGATATCTGATGAGAGAGTCTAAGGTTTACATGAAACATGTGGTTAAAGTTTATTAAACCTTATCATTCAGATATCTTCAATTCATTTAACTACAAATCAGAGAATACATTAATCTTATATCAGTCTGATTCAGTGATAATTCTTAAACCTATATGATAGAAATTTCTACAATGTTCTCAGACTGAATTGCATGACATGCAGCTTAAGTTCCTCAGATCAGAAAAATAAGTTTAGCTGACCAACAAATCAATAGTAGAACCAATTCAGTCACACCAGCTGAGAAGAGTGTGAAAGGTGAGTATAGGCTGGAATATAGACAGATAGTATCATGAAGGGAGTTGAAAGAAACTCTTCTTTAACAGCTCAACAAATAGAAGGCAGAATCATTTTTCAAGAGAGAGAATTATGACATCAGATGAGAGTTGATCAATTTTTAGGCAAGAGGTGTTCAAGATGTGACAAACAAAACACCAATTCTAAGTGCTCCCCCTGTCTAGATGCAATTAAATTTCTTTTCAGGTTTTTCAACTCCACTACACTTCATATGCAACATTAGTCAAACTCCCCCTGACAAAGTGCATGAAATACAATTAATGAACTGCTCATGATTTTAGAATATGCTCAAGAAGAATAAATGATTTGTTCAATTAGAGAGAGAATTTTCATCATATGATGTAGTGCACTGTTCTACATGAAGGCAGGACCCATGGTACTCGGCGGAGAACCTGGTCTTAAAGACCATCTCACACATGGTAGAAACCTCCGGGCAGATTTCCTTGCCTTTTAGTAACATACCATTTGATATACCAGAGTTAAGCAAATGATAATGCAGTGCAAAACAGCCCTATTATGCATTGAAAAACATGCAGTCTATGACAATGGGCAAATGACAGTCATGCAAATGATGTATGCAAGTACTAGACACATGCATTGACTGTATGCACTAACTGACCCTTTCAAGCTCAGTCCAAGTATGTAATCAAGCATGCAATGCATTGACACCAGACACATGCATTGACTCTAAAAATGATTGTGCAGAGCATCTATCAGCCTATTTATTCAGTGCAATAATCAGTGAGAGAAGAGCGTCAGATATGTGCAAAGTAAAACTCAGTAGCTGAGTCTGGAATGAAGACTGATCAGCTAGACATAAAGAGAGTATCAGACATCAAACGAACAGTTCAACAATTTCAGATATCAAACAGACAAATCAGCATTTTCAGATGATAAAATTTAAAGACAAGTTCAGAACTAACCTGAAATGTAGAATCCTGGGGCTTCCTTTTTAAGTGCCTTGGCTAAATTACCCCTTTTATTTCTCTCACCAAAGCACACCTGCAACATTTCAATCAATGTGATCTTGCAGGGACCCAAGCAGTCTTGGGTCCTGCACTACCCCTATCAGGTGTTCTAAACATTCTTTTTGCAACATTATCATCAAATTCCATAAAAGAACAATCGGACATGGAATGTCTAAAATTTCCACAATAATAACATGAAGCCACAGAATTTTTGTTTTTATTCTTCATGTTAGCAGAAACATGATGCCCATGTGCATGCATATGAGTATGAAAATTATGTGTATGAGCATGAGTATTTCTTTTATTGACTTGAAAATTTTTCTTTCCATGCTCAGCCAGCCGACAGTTGGCAGCTTTGTGGCCTAGCTTACCACATTCAAAACATGCAAAGTTTTTCTTTTTATCTCTCAAGTTATTTCTAGCAGAATTATAGAAAGCAGGGAATTTGACAGATTTAGAGTTTAATCTATTTCCCTGATCATGCCAGCAATCTTTGACTGCATGCCCATGCTTACCACATTCAAAGCATTTAAGATGCTTTCTTCTTGATTCATTTTTACCCCAATGATTTCCTGACCAGCACTCATTAGCCTTATGCCCAGGCTTGTTGTAAGTGAAACAAATGATATTCTGATTGAATTTGAGTTTGTTTCTTTTGTACTCATGATGATTTGGGGTGTATCTGGCATGCATTCTGTCATCAGATTTCAAAGCATAGCACTCATTCATTAAATGACCATACCTACCACAATAATAGCATGAAGCATCAGATTTCTTAGGGGCATGGTTTCTATCAGATGAATTCACAGATGCATGTGAATGAGTACAAGAAGCATGAGCATTTTGTATTGACCCATCAGATTCAGCAGAGCTAACAAATTTCAGAGTATAACCAGAATTATTCTTTGCCCTTTTTGTTTGACTCTTTCTTGTCAATTTCTGATTATCCTCAACAGGTTTTGTTTGTTTTTCAATTTTCTGAGCTTTAAACTGAAAGACAGATTTTGAAGGTGACTTCTGATTTTCATTTTATTTTGGGGATTGCCTTGAAGTACCAGCTACATCAGGGCTTTGAACAAAAGTTGTATATAGCTGGTTTTTAGTGATTTTCTTAACATCAAAACAGTAATTTGTTCCCCCTTCAGAGTTATCATCCTTCCTCTTCCCAACAGTTTTCATTTTTCCTTTAATCTTGGCAGACTCAATAGCTGAATTTTTCAGATTATGAATTTTATCTTCCAAGCTAGCAATGTGAAGTTCATAACTGGCTATTTCCTGTTCACTGCAATTAACACATTCGCTTAGAACTTGGTTTGTAGTTTTATACTTCTCAATTTCTTGTTCTACACTGTTCAAAATTTTTGAATTTCCATCATAGATAGCTTTTCCTTTTTCTATAGTGAGAAGTCTTTCAGACAAGCCAGTGTTCAACCACTTTAGTTTTTCAACTTTAGCTTTTAATTCAGTGTTTTCTTCCTCAAGATTTTTATCCTGAATTTCATTATTAGCACATCTCTCTCTTCCAGACATATGCTCCAATTTTTCAATCAGTTCATCTTCTCTTTCTTCTGCTTTAATTTTCTCAGCGAGCAGATTTTTGTGATCATCTTTAAGTGAGGCAATTTGTTTATTTAGCCATTCATTCTCACTGAAGAGATCTTCATTACGTTCTCTTAAAGCTGAGCATGTTTTACAATTTGATTTAGCAGAAGAGGACTGTGAAACCTCATTGATTTCATTCATTCTGACCATAAGAGTTTTATTCTTCTTTTGAAGATCTTCATTCTCCAATTTCATTTTGTCCAATTCAGAATTAACTTCAGTGAGTTCCTGCATGCCTTTTAGATACTCCTTTTTCTTATCATTCAACTGATTCTCTATTTCTGACATTTTATCCAACCATGTTTGTTTTTCAAATTTTAGAGAATCATTTTGTTTCTTAAGATTCTGAACATCTAGCATGTAAGCATCATAAGACTTTTTCATATTTGGACAGTTTTCACATGAATCTTTCAGATTTATTCTATCACATTTCTTTTTCAATTTTTTATTTTCAGATTTCAATTTCTTGGAAACTTCTAACAAGTTTTCATACATCTCTATCAATTCATCGAAAGAGTATCCTTCTGATTCAGAACTTACCTCGGATGAAGTTTCATCATCAGCATTTCTATGATCAGCCATTAAGCACTTGCTGTGATTCCTGATTAGCTTCAGTTTATCCAAAATATCTTTGGCAGACCTGCAAGATGAAATGCATTCAATTAGAGATCTGTCAATTGATTCTTTTAATAAAACTGCAGCTCTATTATTGACAGAGTCTTTCAGCTTGTCCTTCTTGGTCCATTTAGATTTATCCTTCGACAGTTTGTATGGGCCGTGAGTCATTACCTTCCACAGTTTTGGATCAGTAGATTTTACATACCGATGGAGGTTTTCGAACCAAGAGACAAAGTTATCACCTCTGAATATCGGAGGATTAGCCATCGAATCAGATAACAACCAAATTCAAAGCACAAAACACTAGACACTAACACCAGATAAGCAAGACACGGCACTAACTCAGTGAAGCTAAACTACGAATACAGAACGCACTCTGAAATGCACCAAACAAATAGCAGGATCCTCTGCAGATTGTTAGATCTGTTAAGTCAGAGACCGCTCTGATACCAATTTTTGGGTTCGGTGCAGTATTCAGAGGGGGGATGAATGAATATAGCCCTTTAAAAATCTTTCACCCAATTAAAATATGATGCTCACTAGAATTACTAGTTCGCAAACTAGACAAGCTTAAATGCTAATGGGCAGATGCGGAACTGAACAAACACACATTAAGATCACTAGAGTGCTAACAAGACAGATTTAGACAAAATATAGTTCAACTAGAATTTCTCTCTCTTGACAAATTAAAGCACTCTAAGAAGACTAATTAACTCTTCTGCTCAACCAGAAGCCAAACACATGGAGCGCCCCTATGCATTCATCTAGCGGAAGCAAACCATAAGCAATCAAACCACAATGCAAGAGGGGTTTTTAGGTGGTTCGGTCCTACAGACCTACATCCACCCCACACTCAACCCGAGTGTGGATTCCGCTGACTCACAGCTTGAACAGCAGGGCATCACAGCTTGCCTACAACCGCTGGGCCTCACAGCTTGCCGTCCAGTGGAATCCACCACTGCAACCGCTGGGGATTACAGCTTACCTGTCCAGTGGAAACCTCCACTGCCCGCTGAGCAACACAGCTTGCTGTCCAGAGGAGTCCTCCTCTGCAAACCGCTGGCTAACAGCTTGAAAGAAAATGTAAAATAGAAAACAAAAGACAAGATAACAGCATCGGAAAGCTGTAAACGAAAAGCACAATGTGGCTCTTAAAGAGCTGACTGGCCTGGATTTGATCCACGGCCAGTGAAGAGTAATCTTTAGGCAGCTACTCTCCTCCTCTCTCGATTTCACTAATTCTTCACAGCATCTTTCTCTTCTGCTTCTTCTAATATCTCACTCTCTGCTCTTCTCTTCTCTCTCTTTTCTTTCTTCTTTTGTGCTGGATCGACAGCTTCTCTCCACTCTGCTTTTTCTTCTCTTTTTCTCCTTTTTCTCTTTTTCTGGATCGAAGGGCTTTCTGCTCTTCAGGCTTCTTCTTCGATCAACCTCCATCTGAAGACGAAGGCTTCATTATATACCAGCAGCAGCAGCAGCCAGGGCGCGTGTGGCTTCCACAGCTCTCGCCCTAAAAATTCGGACCACGTGGCAGCATCCTGGTTCACGAGCCTGCCACCTCGGATCACATGCCCTTTATTAGCACGCTCAGCAACTAGAGTCAGGTGGCGTTAACCCACTTGCTTAAAAGGGTTGACGCATCTGTGATCCAGTGATCAAGTCTTCAACAGATGGGCGTACTGTGTTGACGCTATCAGCCTGCTGCGTTGACGCATCAGTAATCCAGTGATCACGTTCTTCGGCAGACAGACGTGCTGCGTGGACGCTGCTAGCCCATAGTGTTGACGCAGTGGTGTTCCAGCAACTAAGAGTTCAGCTGGTTTGCATGCTGCGTAGACGCTATGATCATCCTGCGTTAACCCTTCTGAGCTGTCTCCGAGCTAGATGCCTATCAGGCTCAATGGCTGCGTTGACGTTGTCTAGCAATGGCGTTGACGCATGGATACGTTCCAGTGAACAAACAGCCTAGCCTTCTTAACTGTTGCGTCGACGCTGCCTGATGAGTGCGTTGACGCACCAGAGTAATCCAGTAACCCATTGGCTCTCCCTTTGTAACTGCTGCTAAGGGATTCTTGAACCGCTGCGTCTATGCTACTTGCTCACTGCGTCGACGCACCAGAATAATCCAGGAGCTTCTTTCTTGATGGTTTGAACTGCAGTTTCCACGTGTCAGCATTTCAGCCTCTTGGATCACGTGCCAAGTCTTGATGGCTTGAATCATCTGCAGACAGATAGAGGAAAATGAACTTAGTTCAGACGAATGTATATACTTAAGCAGAGTTGCCATTGTATGGACTTGATGCAGTGCAGCGAGTGTACAGACTTGGTAAACCAAGGTCCAGTGTATAGACTTGGTAAAGTTTAGGACTCTAACAACGAGTGTAGAGAGTTGAAGCCTGACAACCCAATGTGTAGACTTGAAGCTCGACAGGCTGACAATGCATGTACTTGCTCAGTGTATGGACTTGATTAAAAGAACATGCAATGTATATACTTCATGTTATGAAGCAAGGAATACACTTAGCTGAAGACTACCAGTCGATGTATAGACATGGCATCAAACCCAGTGTATAGACTTTGCCTTGAACGAAGGTCAGTGATGAGTGTATAGACTTTCACGATGTGTAGACTTGGATACGTGAAAGCTACAGTGAAGGAATGTATACACTTGACCAAAGCAAGGGTGAATCGAGTGTACAGACTTCATGCCATGAGACGCTGAGCAAGACGATCCAATGAATAGACTTTGGCTAATGCATGAAGACAGACGATGTACGGACTTGGGTAGCGTGAGACGCTGGAAGAGACAGTCCAATGTATGGACTTCAACTCATGCGACCAAAGCATCAATGCAATGTGCAAACTTCGCCTGAGACAATGCATGAGACGAACGATGTATAGACTTCAGCAACAATGCATGACTTGTATAGACTTGTGTTCTCAACGAAACACAAACACAACACAATGTATAGACTATGCTGAGTGTCTAGACTTGTGAGATGCATAGAACACACATGAGGCTATATAGACATGGAAACCAATGCACACGGCTGACAGACATGAAGTGAACTTGAATGAACATGATGTATAGACTTTGGACTCCAAGGGTGATGTATGGACTTTCATATGAAAGGCTGTACAGACTTTGAAGTCTGGGGGCGTCGACGCATGATGCATGAGACACACTTGCTGCGTTGACGCTGCATGACTTGCGAAATGCATAGAACATACAGAGGCTGCAATGCACCGATCTTAATACAAGCACAAAACACTTTATGCACTCTCATGCATTCTCCACAGAATATATCAGTTATATGCATTCAGATTGTTATGATTCAATGATTCAATGTCAAGCTATTTGCAAAACAAAATGGTGACTCATTCGTGTTGCTATCATTAAAACACCACATTCATCAAACCACAAGGGGCACAACATCTGAAACCCAGAGGGCAGCACAGGTGACCCCAAGTCACCTGCAAACTAGAGGTCTCGGACCTCTCTTCCTCCCAACCGGAGGGACCCCTGGACTCGAAACCTACAAGCCCAGAACCGGAGAAAAATCTCCCTTCCTCCAACCCGGAGGGAACCCGACCTCACACAAGAGAACCGGAGGAATAACTAGAGAATAGTTGAAAAGAAAAACAAAACGCAGCAACAGTAAGCTGGAAAAAATGAAATGCACAAAGGCTCTCGCAGGAGCAGGCTGGCCTGGATTTGATCCACGGTCCAGCAGAAACTGATCTCCAGTTGAGGCTTCCTTTGCTCTAGCTCTCTCTTCTTCTCACTCTTCTTTTTCTTCTCTTTCGCAGGCTCTCTCTGTCTCTTCTTCCTTCTTTCTTTTTCTTCTGCTCACTACCTCTCTGTATCGTGGAGGCACTCACTGCTCTTCAGCTTTTCTTGATGGCTCACTATGTTTCGATCTGCCTCAGCCGATGGAGGAGACTCCATATTTATACCAGCAGCAGGCAGCTAGGGCTTATGCTCTTTTCGATTCCCGCCCAAGCTTCAGTGGTCCACGTGTCAGCATTTCAGCCTCTAGGATCATGTGTCAGTCTTAATAACCTCGTCCATTAATCCTGTCAGATAATCAGTCGAAGACAGTATCAGATGATGTATAGACTTGAAAGTTAACTGAGTGTACAGACTTCGTGTGAAGTAAGAGTGTATAGACTTGAAGCTTGATATCGAGTGTATAGAGTTGAAGCTTATCAAACGAATGTATAGACTTCATGTTAGCGAACGAGTGTATAGACTTAGTTGAGTGAGCATGCAGTGTACATACTTGAAACCCTTCAGCAACCTGAGTGTATAGACTTAGTGTTAACGTGCCAGAGAAACCAGTGTACAGACTTCCTGTTAATCGTGCCAGACAAACCAGTGTACAGACTTCATGTTAACGTGCCAGACAAACCAGTGTACAGACTTGCTGAGCTTTCGCTTAGTCTATATAGACTTGATGAAAGAGTGCCTGGAAAGGCAGTGTACACACTTGATGGCGTGAAGGAACGAGTGTATAGACTTCGTGATGCCAACAGACAATGACTGTGCAGACTTGTTAAACCATGCACACTGTATAGACTCTTCATGCAACAATGTATGGACTTAGTTTATGTGCAGCTAACAGATGTATAGACTTGCTTTCTGAACGATGCACAAAAGCAGTGTATGGACTTAAAGGTTAACACTCGAATGTATAGAGTTGAAGGCCTAACAATCGAGTGTATAGACTTCAAAGGATAAAGCATCCACAGAACAGACGATGTACAGACTTTGCCAATATGAGACACTGTACAGACTTCAAGTGACTGGCTGTACAGACTTCAGAAGATGAAGACTCTGTATCGACTTGAAGACCATGAGCCAATGTATAAACTTGCCTTAACAATGAATGTGTAGACTTTGAAACAGGAGTCAGGCAAACGGATGTACAGAGTTGGCCAAAGCAGCAATGTATAGACTTAAGCGTTCTGAGCATAACAAAAACCAATGTACAGACTTTATTCAATGCAAATGAATGTATGGACTTCGTTTCAAGCAACGTAGGTAAAAGAAGAGACACTGTATAGACTTTCACATAAAAAGTAGACAAAGCAGCATGGCGTCAACCCAGCTGTTCCACTACATCAACGCAGCAAGTAAACCAGCAACTACTGCGTCAACGCAGTGTCCTTGTAGCGTCAACGCAGCTAGTGAACAGACAGCCAATGCGTCAACCCAATCTCCAACTGCGTCAACGCACTGCATGAACAATTAGCCACTACGTTAACCCAATCTAGCCATATTCATGAATTAGCTATTCAAGCAAACAATCAGATATTTAAGCAGTCAAACAGTCATCTAAATTAATTAGCACACCTCAGTGTGACTCATGGTGTGTCAGCCATCATCAAAACCACACAGGGGCACAACAATCTCCCCCTTTTTGAAGATGGCAATACTATGAGTTACACTGACTCAGATTAGATTCTTCTCCCCCTTTGCCTTCATCAAAAAAATGAAATAGGGAAACAATTCAGTAAAGCACAGGAATGTTATACTTCCCTTTGGATTGTTGATGGTTCGAAGGAGGCCTTTTCTTTGGAGACATCTATCTTCCAAATGTATCCTTTCAAGAGCTCTCCCCCTGTAGATATGTCATATTTTCAATCACATAGGAGCACTGAAGTATGAAGAACTCAATCATGTAAAGAGTTAGGAGCTCAATAAAATGCATGAATCAAGTCTCCCCCCTTTTTTTTTTTGGAATTATTGAAAGAGCAGCTATTTTCTGATACCAATTGATAGTTTCTGACATAACAAATTTCCCCTAACGAAGTGGAGCATAGCAGCAAGCACACAGGGAGTTCGAATTGGATCTGATTCCAGGACTTCAGGAGTCGACCCTTGGGGTCGACCCATGAACACAGCAAGCAGTGACTTATGCATCAGAACATAAGGTCATCTCAGCAAAAAAAATATTGAAAATTAACTATATGAGTGCAATTAACTATATGAATGCAATCAAAAATCGTCAACTAGAAAGGTGTTATGAATGCAGTGCAATTAACTATATGAGTGCACAGTCATTGACAATTCATGTAGGATATGAGAACTATGCATGAGTCAAAACCTGAAAGGCATGTTATGCAATTAGTTTGACTAGCTCCCCCTTAGTCATACAACCCTTATGCATCCACCATGCTTATGCAGGCCCAAGATATGAGTGGAAGTCAACAGTTGAGACCAATTGATAGAACTGAGTGCAAATGAATCAGTCAGTTTGGTCTGAACGACTGGAGTCCAATATGAGAGAGAGAAAAAATTCAGAAAGAATGAGAAAGATTTTCAATGGAATATCAAATTTCATAAATCTGATTTAAACAGATGATTACAGACTCTTCCATCATAGAAACCTATGAATGAACCTACGTTGACAAACCAGATCATAATTTTATGTATGCAAGGTTTGAACATGAGCCTTTTCTACTCATATCTGAAATCAGTTTTCTTAATAACAAGTGAACCAAGTTTTCATATTGAGAGACCTTTTTAACCTTCTTCATTCTTACTCACTTAATTTCAAAGATTTCCTCAAGAAATGCAATCGATAGTATTGAGGATAAACAAACAAGAAACCATTTATTTCTGTCAAAGTTTCTATTGAAAGAAGATTCATTTCCAAACAATTTCAGATGATATGCTAGATAGGCAACGAATTTTTAACAACAATATTCAGGAGCAATTAAGTTAAGTACATCCTTACAATTGGAGGATACACGTTGTTTAGACGCCAGTATCCCTAAGCGCTTGGAAGGACTAACTGTCATGCTTCTTAAGAACAGAGATAGCATTTACACCTCATGACACACTGAAACTCATTTCTTTGATGAGGGACATGTATTTCTCAGTGTGTCTGCCATTGCTCTGCCAGATTTTTAATCAACATATTTAAGTAGAATTAACTATGGCACTTCATGACATATCTCAATTCATTTCTTTGATGAATGAGATGTGTTTCTCAGCGACCAAAGACATTGCTCTGACAAGATTTGGTATTTGACATAATCCATATTCCCTGATGTTTAAAAATAATACATATTTTCATACAAATCAGTCAAGGAAAATCATGATTTCAGAATTTTAGATTTCAGAAGAGTTTAAAAGACACAACATGAAAGGGTTGGTTAAAGTTTATTAAGACTAACTCAGATGTTTTCAAGAAGAATTCATAAGCAAACACAAGAAATACATGAAACTTCAACCGGCTGAAAGCTTCAGACATTCATAGTCCTATATGATAGAAATTTCTTTAAAAACAATGTTTTGGGATTTATGATCAAGATATGCGCAGAGAAATCTTTCTGGGACTTCAAGGAAGGCAAGAGCATCTTTCAGGTACAGCCAAGTCAACAAATGCCAATGGATACCAATTGATAGTATGAGTGATAATGGCTGACAAGAGTTGAAGCAAGAGGCTGAAATACAATGCATTTCACAATCACCAAGGAGTTTATCAAGATTGCAGTTCAAACAGGAAGGTGAGTATTAGTCATCAGACATGAGCTTTGATGAGAGGTATGATGGTCACATGCATTTACATGAATGAATAATGAGAAATGCTCCCCCTCACTAAATGCATAAACTGAAACCCTCCCTTTTCTTTTGAAAAATTTCATGATTAAATGATGAAACTCTAAGATACAATTAGATGCATTAACTACTCATGAAGGGCATGAAGACCCTGAAGGGTATTAGACTAGTCAAATGTGCATGATATGCAGTGCAGCTCCCCCTGACGGTATGCATTCAAAACATTTGAAAATCATTCATGAGTCATGAATTCTAGAAGTATGCAGTCACAGAATGAGCATATCCAGACGCAACAACTATTGCATGGAAATGCAAACATGCATGTTTAAACCACTAATTAACAAATCTATCTATATACCTAATGCCATCTAAGCAGACTCATTGAAAAGTCAAGAGACTTACCTGAGAAGTGCATGAGTGGGGTTTACCTTTTTAGGGTGTCTTGATTTATTTGCCCCTTTTATTTCTCGTTCCCAAGACACACCTGCAAAAAGTTTCTCACTTGGCACATTTTGGTACCCAAGTTTCCTTGGGTCCTACAGGGTTAGTGGCATTTTGATGGGATGTTTTCCAAAGCTTCTGAGCCATCATATCATCATGCTTTTTCATATAGCAACTAGGCATGGAATGTCCAGACCGACCACAATAATCACATGAACCACTCGGTCTGAATTTCTTACTATGCATGTAAGCAGGTGTGCTAAATTCATGAGCATGAATGTTTCTGTTTTTACCACCACTTTGTTTCAGATGGTCAGAAAACCAGCAATCAGTCACCTTGTGACCTTACTTTCCACACTCAAAGCATGTGAGGGATTTTCTTGTTTGAACAGATTTGTTCCTACCAAACACACTTTGTTTAACAAATTTAGAGTTGACCTTCTTTCTCTGAGAATGCTAGCAGTCTTTGACTGTATGGCCAGGTTTCTCACAGTGATAGCAGAAGATGGAATTTCTTCTACCAATATTAAGCCAGCAGTCAACCGCCCTATGGCCTGACTTGCTGTAGGTGGAACACACCATGTGTTGGCCCCTGGACCCATTTTTGTTCCTTTTAAAGACATGCTGATTTTCATACAAATTGACATGATTAGAATTTGAAAAATATTTGCCTTTACCTTTGGCAAACCAACATTGTTCACTAACATGACCTGTTTTTCCACAATGATAACAATAACTTTTTCTTTTCTGTTCAACAGGACTGTTTTTGTCATTGTACTTCCTAGCATGCATTCTATCATCCTGTTCCATCAATTTACATTCATGCATCAAGTGACCAAACCTATGACAGTAATGGCATGAAATTTTCTTTTTATTTGCATGAATGTGTTTGTTCAATTTAGGCACAGCATTCTCAGTTTTATCATGAGAGTTCCTTGAATCTTTGTTCTGAACATGAACAGTCTTTTTCTGTTTTTGAACTTGTTTCTCAGACTTAGGGCTGTCAGTGGAATTTTGATTCTTCTTAGCACTAAATTCAAAAATAGGCACATTCAATATGCTGCCAGACTTAGAGCTACTCACGAATGAAGTTTGAAGCTTACTTTCAAAGCTCTTTTTATTTATTGGTTTGTAGCTCAAACCCTCTCTTCGGAGATTCACTTTAGATCCAAGAATTTTATCAAGATTTTCTTTTCCACTGACAAATTTCTCAAGAGATTTCCTCAATTCTGTAACTTCTGATCCAAGCTTTGATACATGGATTTCATATTCATCAGCTTTCTTTTTATAGCAAACAGCATCTTCTTTCAACATTTGATTAACAGTCCTAAGACTTTCAATTTCCTGTTCAGCTTTCATTAGCTCATCAGAGCTATCCAGGCTAACACTCTTCCCTTTTTCAAGAGTGATAAGTCTCTCAGACATAGCTGTATTTAACTGTTTTAGCTTGTAGATCTCCTGTCTCATTTTACCATTTTGTTCCAAGATTTCATCATCAAATTTCAAAACACTTAAGGAGGTCTGACATTCACTAAACACTTCTTGTTCATCTTCAGATCGAAGATTTTCAAGCCTTTTCTGAAGTTCTAAGTTTTCTATTCTGACAGTCTCCAAAGTTTCAGAAATCAATCTATTTTCATTTTCAAGGCTCACTGATTTAGATCCAGATTCCTCAGTTTGTTTTTTGAGTCTAGCATTTTCAGATTTCAGATATTCCAGATCTGAAGTAATAGAATCAAGATCAGTCAGCTGTCTTCTAAATATCTGATTTTCAGTTTTCAGAGTATCACTGTCCTCACCAGTAAGTTTAGAATTCTCAAACCTATCTAACCGTTTTTTCATAGATCTGTTTTTCTTGCTCAGTTTATTGCTAGATCTTAACAGCTTGGAATAAGCATCTACCCAATCATCTAAGGTATAGTCCGCAAAGGGTTTTACCTGAACTTCGTTCTCTTCTTTATCACTGTGGCTGCTGCTATGGTCGCTCCCATCAGCCATCATGCAGTTTTCCTTCCCTGTTCTGCAAGTTAGTTTCATCTTGTCCAGAATGTCCTTGGCGGACCTACAATCATGAATACAAGACCACAAGGCTCTGTCAGTAGCTGCTCTCATCAGGTTAAAGGCTTTCTGATTTTCTCCATATTTTGACTTGTGACTTTTAGTCCATTTGGACTTTTCCTTTGGCAATCTATGGGGACCTTGTGAAATTAACTTCCACAGATCCGGATCAATCAATTTCACATAACTATGAAGACTGCTAATCCATGAGTTAAAGTTAGAGCCATTGAAAGCCGGTGGAGAACCCATTAATTAAGTCGGCAAGCAGATTAATGCAGCAAAGAATAAAATCAGAAATGCACCAATGGACAACAGGATCCTCTGCAGATCGCTGGATCTGATCAATCAGAGAACCGCTCGGATACCAATTGATAGGATCGGTGCAAGGATTCAGAGGGGGGGGTGAATGAATCCCACCCTTAAAAAACTTTTCGCTCAATAAAAGACTAGAACACTATCCAGGCAGAACAACCAATCTGAAGAACAAGTAGACTATTCTTTTAAACCAAAGAGCAAAATATGTAACTCGCGCCCAAATAAACAACTAGCGGAAGCAGCACAGATATAAACGAGAATGCAATGCAACCTGTGAAGGGTGGTAGAAGATATGGAGGAGCACACCACAACGCAACCAACCACTGCACAGTAGATTTTTTAGGTGGTTCGGTCACCAAGACCTACATCCACCCCTCACTCCCAACCGGAGTAAGGATTCCACTAGCACGAGCTAGAACGCAGACTCAGTCTGCAAACAAGAGCTGCCACACAGCTTGACCAGGGGAACAACCTCCCTTCTTCCTCCCAACCGGAGAGACACCCCAAGTGACTCCCAGCCACTTGGAAACCAGAGACACACAGTCTCTCTTCCTCCAAACCGGAGAGAACACCTAGTCTTGCAACCCACAAGACTAGAACCGGAGGACCAATCCTCCCTTCCTCCAAACCGGAGGGGAACCTAGAGACCCAAGTCTCTCTTCCTCTGAAACCCATAGGGCATCACAAGTGACCCCAAGTCACCTGCAAACTAGAGGTCTCCGACCTCTCTTCCTCCCAACCGGAGGGACCCCTGGACTCGAAACCTACAAGCCCAGAACCGGAGAAAAATCTCCCTTCCTCCAACCCGGAGGGAACCTGACCTCACACAAGAGAATCGGAGGAATAACTAGAGAATAGTTGAAAAGAAAAACAAAACGCAGCAACAGTTAGCTGGAAAAAATGAAATGCACAAAGGCTTTCGCAAGAGCAGGCTGGCCTGGATTTGATCCACGGTCCAGCAGGAACTGATCTTCAGTTGAGGCTTCCTTTGCTCTAGCTCTCTCTTCTTCTCACTCTTCTTTTTCTTCTCTTTCGCATGCTCTCTCTCTCTCTGTCTCTTCTTCCTTCTTTCTTTTTCTTCTGCTCACTACCTCTCTGTATCGTTGAGGCACTCACTGCTCTTCAGCTTTTCTTGATGGCTCACTATGTTTCGATCTGCCTCAGCCGATGGAGGAGACTCCATATTTATACCAGCAGCAGGGAGCTAGGGCTTATGCTCTTTTCGATTCCCGCCCAAGCATCAGTGGTCCACGTGTCATCATTTCAGCCTCTAGGATCACGTGTCAGTCTTAATAACCTCGTCCATTAATCCTGTCAGATAATCAGTCGAAGACAGTATCAGATGATGTATAGACTTGAAAGTTAACTGAGTGTACAGACTTCGTGTGAAGTAAGAGTGTATAGACTTGAAGCTTGATATCGAGTGTATAGAGTTGATGAATGTATAGACTTCATGTTAGCGAATGAGTGTATAGACTTAGTTGAGTGAGCATGCAGTGTAAATACTTGAAACCCTTCAGCAACCTGAGTGTATAGACTTAGTGTTAACGTGCCAGAGAAACCAGTGTACAGACTTCCTGTTAATCGTGCCAGACAAACCAGTGTACAGACTTCATGTTAACGTGCCAGACAAACCAGTGTACAGAGTTGCTGAGCTTTCGCTAAGTCTGTATAGACTTGATGAAAGAGTGCCTGGAAAGGCAGTGTACACACTTGATGGCGTGAAGGAACGAGTGTATAGACTTCGTGATGCCAACAGACAATGATTGTGCATACTTGTTGAACCATGCACACTGTATAGACTCTTCATGCAACAATGTATGGACTTAGTTTATGTGCAGCTAACAGATGTATAGACTTGCTTTCTGAACGATGCACAAAAGCAGTGTATGGACTTAAAGGTTAACACTCGAATGTATAGAGTTGAAGGCCTAACAATCGAGTGTATAGACTTCAAAGGACAAAGCATCCACAGAACAGACGATGTACAGACTTTGCCAATATGAGACACTGTACAGACTTCAAGTGACTGGCTGTACAGACTTCAGAAGATGAAGACTCTGTATCGACTTGAAGACCATGAGCCAATGTATAGACTTGCCTTAACAATGAATGTGTAGACTTTGAAACAGGAGTCAGGCAAACGGATGTACAGAGTTGGCCAAAGCAGCAATGTATAGACTTAAGCGTTCTGAGCATAACAAAAACCAATGTACAGACTTCATTCAATGCAAATGAATGTATGGACTTCGTTTCAAGCAACGTAGGTAAAAGAAGAGACACTGTATAGACTTTCACACAAAAAGTAGACAAAGCAGCATGGCGTCAACCCAGCTGTTCCACTGCGTCAACGTAGCAAGTAAACCAGCAACTACTGCGTCAACGCAGTGTCCTTGTAGCGTCAACGCAGCTAGTGAACAGACAGCCAATGCGTCAACCCAATCTCCAACTGCGTCAACGCACTGCATGAACAATTAGCCACTACGTTAACCCAATCTAGCCATATTCATGAATTAGCTATTCAAGCAAACAATCAGATATTTAAGTAGTCAAACAGTCATCTAAATTAATTAGCACACCTCAGTGTGACTCATGGTGTGTCAGCCATCATCAAAACCACACAGGGGCACAACACCTGCATCAATCTTTACGGAATTCCATATCCTTGATATGGATCCCACATTCAAGGCCATACTAGGTTGACCTTACATTGAAGTTATGAATGTTGTGCCTTCCACCAATCATCAGTGCTTAAAGTTTCCATACAAGGCTTGGATTATCAAGGTAAATAGCATGCCCATCTTTTCTACAGTGGATGCAATTAATACCTCTTTCCCTTCTGTTTGGCCGACTCACCGGCCAATTCTTTCACTGCTAGATGTGTGTGACCCTCGTCGCGCCCCTTTAACACAAAAGCCGTTTCAGGCATCAAAGTCATGTCACCCTTCCCATTCTAAGGGATAGGAGATCATGAGAAACATTGGCTACCAACAGGGTAAAGGCTTGGGTGCACAGTTACAAGGGAGACTGAGACTGCCAAACAAGACAAGCTTAACCCTTAGAGCCGGCCTAGGATTTGAAAGGCCACTTGAAGCATATGAGGAACCTCTTACATGGACCTTGTACTCTCATTTCAAGAAGGGGCCGATTATACAGTTGGGGAATTACCCGCAAGAATCACATGGAAAATTACAGATTGCCTATTTAGCTGAAAGTTGCTCGAGAGCTACAAAGAAGGGGAAGCACGGTGACCCGGACTGCGAGTGGAACAAGTGGTTTGATATACATGATATTTTCATTGCGCTACAGCAGATGTTCTCGCCTCTGAATTTAGAGGGGCCACTTTTGATCTCTGAGGTGCCAAAAGATGTCGTTGACATTGTCGAATTCTAAGTTTTCCTCGCCAAGAGGACGTTGCCACTGACGGATCACTTTCTGTCATTCTATCTAATCATTCTCCTCAGCCGTTGTTGCTGAATCTTTCATGTGCCAGACGTTTGTCTGATGATATTCCCAGGTCCCCTTCTCTGCTCACATTCTTGCGCGGGTTTCTCAGCCCGCGCCAAATTTTCAACTATGATCTGCTCAACGAGCCTTACAACCCCTTAGCTATAGTCCGCTCCTCTCATTCCCTAAGTTCTTTCAATTGTTTTGTAATTAAAAATGAAAATAAAAAAAACGTCAATTTTCAAACTCCTCAACAGTGCATTTCCTTTGAGGAGACCTCCTACATCTCCCACGAGTGCACCCCGACCTACGGGCCATTCGTTCAAGGTCCCTTGAGCGACCTTCTTTACCCCTCCACTGAGGGGTCTTTTCCTGTACATTCTTCAACTTCTTCTTCATCTATAGAACAAGTCAGTCAGGTTAGGAATAACGAGTCAAGGGTAGTTCCTAGAAGAAAATTCAAGGGTAGGCAAATTCCTTGTCGATTTCTTCTAGATTTAGCCAATAGGTGTCAAGTCTTTCTATCCATTCCTCAATTGCTAGAAAATCCCATCCATCTACCAGAGATAGAATGTGAGGAGAATTGCACAATTGATGAAGGATATGGAGTTTACGAGCTCACAGATGAAGAATATCCTATTGAAGAAGGGGATGAAGAATATGAGGACGCAGCTGACGCATATGCTAGCGGAATTGATGGGGACATCGCTTACCACTTCCCATTTCTCCATGGGTCCCGATGCTCGCCATTGTGTTCATCTCGATTTTCTGAGTCTAGCTATGTAATTTTCACTTCTTTCTGAGTCTTAATCATGTAATTTTCACTTTTATTGAGTCATGTACCTAAGTTAGTGAGTCATTTATCTAAGTCTAAGTGTCATTAGGTGGCCTAGTGGGTTAATGGGCCCACTTCAATGGGCTTGGCCCATGGGCTCCCCCTACCACCCCTTGGTCTTTTGTCATTAGTCCAAAAAGTGAGGACTTATGTAGAATTGTGGGATTCCTATAAATAGGACCCCAATCCCACCAGTTGAAGCTAATGAAGTATTGAAGAATTTAGCCATTTGAAGTGTTTTCTCTCTCTCTCTCTCTCTCTCTCTCTCTCTCTCTCTCTCTCTAAAGGGGGCGAACCCCTCTCTCTCTCTCCTCTCTCCTCTCTCTCCAAATTGTGCACCACTCTCTCTCTCCTCACCTTGCCACCTCAGCTGCCACATCACCCTCCCACCCCTTCACCTTCCCAAGGCCCTTAACTCCACTTCAATTCCCCCACTTCCCAAGCAACCCTTCCTATTCCCTATACACCCTTTCACCTTCCCAAGGAAGACTCCCCTCTCCCAAGTAACCTTTCCCCTCCCCTAGACAACCCCTCCATCTCCCTAGACCACCATTAACATCCCTCATTAACCCATCTCACCAACTCCAAAGGAAGCCCTCCCTATTCCCCAAGCTACTTGCGCCCCCATCACTCCACCACCTCCCCCCCCTTGGCCATTGCGCACCCAGTCCCTCTCCCTGCTATCTCCGCCCCTAGCCTCCACCTCACCACCCCTGAAACATCCCTCCCCATCAACCATCTACACCTCACCCCCCCCCACCATTGCTAACCCTCCCCTTCCATCAACCTTGTTCCTCCACCATTATCTTCACTCTGTCCAGTCTGCAGGTGGCAGAGAAAGGGCTGTCTTGCAGAAGCACCCACGGATTCATACGGCGTCGTCTGAAGGCGTACCATACCAATCTGGAAAGGTCGTCTAGTTAGCTTTGCAGGAGAGGTGATCTCATCCCGTTCCGAGTTCGGGGCTGTCCAGGAGAGCCGTTCTCCCCCAACTGCGCCGGGCTCCCCCTGCAGAGTACCAGAACCCGGTTCGACGCTGCACCACGCCAAACAGCAGAAGATTCAGACCACGAGACCTTCAACAAACTTCTTCCTCCTCCAGTCCTCTATCAGGAGCAAGAAGCAAAACTGCATTCGGCATCCGGAGGCCAAAGTTCTTATTTTTCTCCCTCGACTGGTCGGGTCTACCTCCCACAGCCTGCAATGACCTTTCTTCACTCTTATGAGTCTCCCCGTCCTCTCCGACATCAGACGGCCGCCCCGTCAGTTTTGCCACGTAGAGGGTTTATCAACGGTTCCAGAAACTCCAACGGCTCATGATTTGGAGTCCGGGAGCGGTCGGGGCAACCTCTACAAGTTGCTGTTAGAAACAGTAAGCTGCTGCGTCCAATTTCAGTCACCCTGTTCGAAGCTCGACCCGGACTAGCAGCTGCAGCAGAAGAAATCGAGAACATTCTGGGCCATCCGCGTGCCAGATACGAAGATTCCCATGCTGTTCTTGCCTCCGGAAGAATTCGGGAACGCGAACTATAGCCCCGGGACCGACCGGCAGTCAGTCATCACAGCTTGCAAGTGGAAACAGCCCCGGCTTCCCTCTTCCGTTCTCCGACGATTCTCCCTTCCCCGCCTGGCCGGCTTACCGCCCCTCCCTGCGTGGCGGTAGTGTTTGCTTGTAAAACTTACTTCCCGACCCCTAGTCCAACCCTCCTATGTGAGGAGTAGTGAATGTAATTTTGAAATAGGGTTCAAGCTACACCAGTGCAGTGTGCGGGGAACCCACACTTCCCCGCTCGCCCTCGTCTCCGACCGGGGTTGGTTTCCTCAAACCAACCAGGTGAGCCTCTACCCTTGCTCATTACTCCTGTTCATTTCATATCTGCAAAACTTATCTGCTGGTCGGTGAGAGAGTGCCCGACCCCGGAGCCACCAACCCTTGTGTGGTCACCGTGGATGATAGTGAGCGAGTGACCTAGTGCCCCAAGGCACCCGGCCACCCTTGTTTGTGGGCTTCATATCCTCGGGAGGGACAACCTTAGCGGTGCTGGTCCTCTAGCCAGCCAGGGGCTTTCTCCACAATCTCGACTCGGCATCACCGAGTCACCCCAGGAAACGTGTGCGCGCGGTGTGACGGCGACTCTCAAGTTGCTCCCAATCTTGTGGTTGTGATTGCGAATTAAGTCCAAGGGTTCATTTTTTGCTTGCTGCATATTTGTGTCACATCAAATGGTATCAGAGCAAGTTCACAACTTGTCTCTCTACAAGTTGGTCCTAGGACGCATTCGCATTTAGAGTCATTTTTGGGCCACCCAATGCATCATCATGTACACTCCACATTGGTTAAGTCCCCTCAACACGGCCGTCCACAAGAGTCCGATTGACCCCCTCCTCATGGACATCATCCTAGAAGGAGACCTTAGTTTTGACGGATCCAATCCTAATGCCTACCTAAAGTGGGAGGCTACCATGGATAAACACTTTGATAGGACTAGGGTCTATGGACATGCTAGGGTCCGCAGGGCCACAGGGTGGCTTCGGGGACAAGCCAAGAAGGAGTGGGATCGCATAGTGAGCTTAAGAAGGATTTGGAGGCAAGAACCCATAGGATCATGGGAAGAGATGAAGATTGAGCTTAGGAAGATCTACGCTCCCCGACCCTCCCACTCCTACCTTGAGCTTAGGAAGAACTACGCTCCCCGACCTTCCCACTCCTACCTTGAGAACCATAACCCGAGGAGCACTCCCACTCCCCCTTTCCCTCCCCGTCAACCCAAGACCTCCCTTAGGGTCCAATCTCCACCACCCCAAATGATTCCAATCCCGATCACCACCACCATTAAAACCAAATTGGCCACCACCCAACCCAACATTCCCCATCAAACCCACACCCCACAAGCTTCCACAAATCCTCATCCCACCCATTTCCAAAAGGAACTTACGGAGGTGACCGAAGACTATGAGGCTCCCCTAGATTGGGAAGAAGAATATGAGGCCCAAATAGGTCAAGAGAACTCATTCCTACCCAAAGAAGTCACATTGAGCCAAATGGGGTGCACCCTCCCCCATGAGTTACAAGATGCCCAACCTAGGCCTCCACTTCTACCCCTCCCCATCCTATCCCAAGTCCCCCATTACCCACCACCCCAAAAGAGCCATATGCCAGTCATCATCACCCCACAAACAATGGACTTACTCACCTCCTTGGTAGAGGAAACCATGATCCCCATACCCGACCCCATAGTGGTGAATACTCCAGACCCAACCCCCGCCATGGAGATCACCCATGTCCAGGAAGAAGAAGAAACTTCACATGGTGGTCTTCACCTTACACCACCCTCCCTAGTAGGGGCCGAGCTCATCTTAGGAGAACCCCTTTCACGTTGGCTAAAGGAGAACCCATTTAGAGATCTCATGGCTCATGTTTACCCTCCTATGGAACAAAACATTCCTATAGTACCCTTACCCACCTATCACACCACAATCCAATCATCATATCAAGTGGAAACATTAGGGGATTTTCTTAAGGGTCTATCTTGGCAAATGGAGTTAACTGGCATGTTGACCACTGTAGCCGACCAACCTAGGAGCCTTGACCTCCTACACCTATGTGTCGGGTCCATCATCTCGATATACACTGTGGGTTGCTACACTAGCGACCTTCTTTTATTCCTCCCAACACCCGAAGAGCCCGATGCTATCCGCGAATTAGAGTTGCTTATTTCGGGTAGGATGCCAAGCCCTCCATTCATGGCCAACCAACCCGCCAAGGACTTCGGTTCAATTACTTCATTTGAGGAGGAGGACTCACCATCATTTGAAGACCCTGAGGAGATAGAATACCCCTTCCTTGGTAACACATTCCATGACCCGTTTGATCCCTCCCTATGGAAGACATTGAACCCATGGGACCTAGCCGCCTTACCCACCACCCACTCCCTCCTACCCTCACCCACCATGTTGAACCCAACCCACCCATTCCACTACTTAGTTCACACTATGAGAGCCATGACCGAGGGTGACATCCACCTAGGAAATGAGGAAGTGACCTATCCCAAAATGTCCACCTTCTTGGACCCCTTCGACCCCTATGAGTGGAAACCCCCAAATCCACCCCCACCTAAAGATGGGACCATCTTGATTGTAATGCATGTGCCACAACATTTTGCCCCACCTGGTAGGGCTAGTCATCTCATTTGTGTCACATACACACTAGGTCCAGTGCATGACAGGTTCACATTTGGATATGTAGGTCCACCCCCATTCATCATCCATCTTATGCATGATAGGAGTCTACATGGAAGTCCAGGTCCTCCGGCATTCATTGCACCCATACCTGATAGAGCCACATTTGGACATGCTGGTCCTCCCCCACTCTTCATCCACCTCAGGAATGATAGGGTCATTTGTGGCTGCCCCGGTCCACCTAAGTGCATCAAGGTCCACATGGTTTCTAAGCATGATAGGTCAAGTCATGGATGCCCTGGTTCTCCTAAGTCTGTCAAAACCAATCTAACACTTGATAGGGCTGAATTTGGTTGTCCAGGCCCTCCCTTCATCCCTATAGGATCATCATTCATGACATTCCATGGTAACATTCGCAAACACAACAACAAGAGCAACAAGGTTCTTAAGGAATTAGCCGATTCCCACTGTCGCCACCAAGAAATCCATGTCGGTGATTTTGTGATGGTGAGGACTGAGATTGTCTCAAAACTGAGGTCTCGTGGAGCAGGCTCCTTTCAGGTGTTGAGGCGCCTTGGCACAAATGCTTATGTGTTGAACCTCCCCGAAGAGTACGGAGTAAGCCCCACTTTCAATGTGGCTGACCTGGTGCCCTACAAGGGTCCCACGGTGACACCCAGTGAGAAGATCCAACCTATCCCACCCCTTGAGAGAGCCCCCACACCAACGAGAGCTCCATCTGGCCAGAGAAACCAGCGTGATCAAGTGGAGCGGATATTAGATGAATAGATCACTACCACACAGAGCAAGGCGTATGAGCGATATCTGGTTAGGTGGAAGAGACGGCCACCTTCGGTTGACGCCTGGGTGAATCGGGAGTATCTCTAGCAGCTGGATCCTGACCTATTGGAGCAGTACCGCAGCAGGGAGGACCCTTACTCGACAGAGTCGAGTTCTCTGCACCCCGGGAGTATGATGGGGACATCGCTTACCACTTCCCATTTCTCCATGGGTCCCGATGCTCGCCATTGTGTTCATCTCGATTTTCTGAGTCTAGCTATGTAATTTTCACTTCTTTCTGAGTCTTAATCATGTAATTTTCCCTTTTATTGAGTCATATACCTAAGTTAGTGAGTCATTTATCTAAGTCTAAGTGTCATTAGGTGGCCTAGTGGGTTAATGGGCCCACTTCAATGGGCTTGGCCCATGGGCTCCCCCAACCACCCCTTGGTCTTTTGTCATTAGTCCAAAAAGTGAGGACTTATGTAGAATTGTGGGATTCCTATAAATAGGACCCCAATCCCACCAGTTGAAGCTAATGAAGTATTGAAGAATTTAGCCATTTGAAGTGTTTTCTCTCTCTCTCTCTCTCTCTCTCTCTCTCTCTAAAGGGGGCGAACCCCTCTCTCTCTCCTCTCTCCTCTCTCTCCAAATTGCGCACCACTCTCTCTCTCCTCACCTTGCCACCTCAGCTGCCACATCACCCTCCCACCCCTTCACCTTCCCAAGGCCCTTAACTCCACTTCAATTCCCCCACTTCCCAAGCAACCCTTCCTATTCCCTATACACCCTTTCACCTTCCCAAGGAAGACTCCCCTCTCCCAAGTAACCTTTCCCCTCCCCTAGACAACCCCTCCATCTCCCTAGACCACCATTAACATCCCTCATTAACCCATCTCACCAACTCCAAAGGAAGCCCTCACTATTCCCCAAGCTACTTGCGCCCCCATCACTCCACCTCCTCCCCCCCCCTTGGCCATTGCGCACCCAGTCCCTCTCCCTGCTATCTCCGCCCCTAGCCTCCACCTCACCACCCCTGAAACATCCCTCCCCATCAACCATCTACACCTCACCCCCCCCACCATTGCTAACCCTCCCCTTCCATCAACCTTGTTCCTCCATCATTATCTTCACTCTGTCCAGTCTGCAGGTGGCAGAGAAAGGGCTGTCTTGCAGAAGCACCCACGGATTCATACGGCGTCGTCTGAAGGCGTACCATACCAATCTGGAAAGTTCGTCCAGTTAGCTTTGCAGGAGAGGCGATCTCATCCCGTTCCGAGTTCGGGGCTGTCCAGGAGAGCCGTTCTCCCCCAACTGCGCTGGGCTCCCCCTGCAGAGTACCAGAACCCGGTTCGACGCTGCACCACGCCAAACAGCAGAAGATTCAGACCACGAGACCTTCAACAAACTTCTTCCTCCTCCAGTCCTCTATCAGGAGCAAGAAGCAGAACTGCATTCGGCATTCGGAGGCCAAAGTTCCTATTTTTCTCCCTCGACTGGTCGGGTCTGCCTCCCACAGCCTGCAGTGACCTTTCTTCACTCTTCTGAGTCTCCCCGTCCTCTCCGACATCAGACAGCCACCCCGTCAGTTTTGCCGGGTAGAGGGTTCGTCCATGGTTCCAGAAACTCCAACGGCTCATGATTTGGAGTCCGGGAGCGGTCGGGGAAACCTCTACAAGTTGCTGTCAGAAACAGTAAGCTGCTGCGTCCAATTTCAGTCACCCTGTTCGAAGCTCGACCCGGACTAGCAGCTGCAGCAGAAGAAATCGAGAAAATTCTGGGCCATCCGCGTGCCAGATACGAAGATTTCCACGCTGGTCTTACCACCGGAAGAATTCGGGAACGCGAACTATAGCCCCGGGACCGACCGGCAGTCAGTCATCACAGCTTGCAAGTGGAAACAGCCCCGGCTTCCCTCTTCCGTTCTCCGACGATTCTCCCTTCCCCGCCTGGCCGGCTTACCGCCCCTCCCTGCGTGGAGGTAGTGTTTGCCTGTAAAACTTACTTCCCGACCCCTAGTCCAACCCTCCTGTGTGAGGAGTAGTGAATGTAATTTTGAAATAGGGTTCAAGCTACACCGGCGCAGTGTGCGGGGAACCCACACTTCCCCGCTCGCCCTCGTCTCCGACCGGGGTTGGTTTCCTCAAACCAACAAGGTGAGCCTCTACCCTTGCTCATTACTCCTGTTCATTTCATATCTGCAAAACTTATCTGCTGGTCGGTGAGAGAGTGCCCGACCCCGGAGCCACCAACCCTTGTGTGGTCACCGTGGATGATAGTGAGCGAGTGACCTAGTGCCCCAAGGCACCCGGCCGCCCTTGTTTGTGGGCTTCATATCCTCGGGAGGGACAACCTTAGCGGTGCTGGTCCTCTAGCCAGCCAGGGACTTTCTCCACAATCTCGACTCGGCATCACCGAGTCACCCCGGGAAACGTGTGCGCGCGGTGTGACGGCGACTCTCAAGTTGCTCCCAATCTTGTGGTTGTGATTGCGAATTAAGTCCAAGGGTTCATTTTTTGCTTGCTGCATATTTGTGTCACATCAGGAATGAGGAGGTTTGACGAACCATCAGCCGCTATAGAAGAACCCACCAAAGAGATCAACCTGGGGACCAAGGAAGACCCTAGGATCATCCTCATAAGTGATAATTTACCGCCATCTGAAGAAGAGGAATTGATCAAGGTTCTAAAGGAGTATAGGGACACGTTCGCATGGAGCTACGAGGATATGCCGGGATTGGATTCCACCCTGGTCGAACATCACCTGACGTTAAAACCAGGGTCCGTCTCGGTAAAGCAAAGGTTAAGACGTTTCCACCCCCAAATGGCTTTTAAAAATGAAGGAAGAGGTCGATAAGCTCCACAAAGCCAGGTTTATTAGAGTCATCCTATATCCTCAATGGGTGGCAAACATTGTCCCGGTCATGAAAAAAGATGGAAAGGTGAGAATATGTATCGATTTTAGGGACCTTAACCGCGCGTGTCCAAAAGATGATTTCCCCTTACCTCACATCGATGTGTTGGTTGATAACACGGCTGGCTATGAAACTCTCTCGTTTATGGATGGATTTTCGGGGTATAATCAGATCCATTTGGCGGAAGAGGATCAGGAGAAAACATCATTCACCACACCCTGGGGAACTTACTGTTATTTAGTCATGCCGTTTGGCTTGAAGAATGCTGGAGCTACTTATCAAAGGGCTATGATGGTAATATTTCATGACATGATGCATGTGTATTTAGAGGTGTATGTGGATGATTTACTGGTGAAATCCAGGACTAGGGAAGAACACCCGAGAGTTCTAGCTAAGGTGCTGCAAAGATCAAGGGATTTCAATTTGAAAATGAATCCAAAAAAGTGCGTATTTGGTGTCTCGTCGGGCAAATTGCTTGGTTTTATTGTGAGTAAGAGGGATATTGAAATAGATCCCAACAAAGCTAAAGCAATTAGGGATATGCCACCTCCGAAAAACCTGAGAGAAGTTCGAGGGTTAATCGGAAGGTTACAATCCATTCGTCGATTTGTGTCCCAGCACTCGCAAAGGTGCAAACCTTTCTACGAGTTGACTAAGTCAGGAGTAGAATTCCTTTGGAATTCTAAATGCCAAAAAGCTTTTGAAGGATTGAAAGAATATCTGGCCAATCCACCGGTCCTAATTCCACCCACGCCAGGTAAACCTTTAATCCTTTACACCTCAGTCCTGCACGACTCCGTGGGAGTTGTCCTAGCACAAGCCGATGAAGCGGGCAAGGAAAGGGCGACCTATTACTTGTCCAAACTCCTCAACCCCTGTGAGTAGAAGTACACGGCTATGGAGAAAACTTGTGCCGCCCTTGTCTGGGTAGTGCAGAAGTTGAAACACTACTTTCTAGCTCATGAAGTCCATCTGATTGCCCGAATGAACCCTATCAAGTTCCTTCTAGAAAAATCTATCCTTACGGATAGATTAGCACACTGGCAAAGCTTTCTTTCTCAGTTTGACATCACCTACATTCAGCAAAAGGTGATCAAGGGTTATGTCATAGCTGAGCATCTCGCTCACCATCCTCTCCCCAAATTCGATCATGTCTAGTCAGAGTTTCCAGATGAGGAACTAATGTCCATCAACCAATCAAATGATTACATGTGGACGTTACATTTTGATGGAGCTCTGAATTCCCAAGAGAAAGGAATCGGCATTGCCCTCCTATCGCCTGAAGGCCTTACATTCTCATTGGCATACCAGCTTAAATTTCCAGTTATCAACAATATAGCTGAATATGAAGCTCTTCTAGCTGGCCTGGAACTCCCTCATTCTTTTTGTATCACCGAATTACGAGTCGTAGGTGATAGTCAACTCATTCTTCGCCAGGTGCTCACCAAATATCGCACTCGCGATCCCAAGGTCAAGCCATACCAAGAACTCACTGCTGCCTTTGCCAAACTGTTCACTAAACTGATCTTTGTCCATGTCCCTCGTCATCAGAATATTCTAGTCGATGCCCTCGCCTCATTGGCATCATCTTTAAGGTTCCCTCTAGGAAGGTGGTTTGATTCCATTTCCATCTACAAGCGTCACGCCCCTGCAATCGATGATGCCTCCTACGTAGATATCAAGGACAAGATGGCAAGGAAGGCCCTACAGGAAGAAATCCTTGAGAAGAGGGAAGTCATGTTGGCAGAGTTAGAAGAAGAATTGGCTGATGAAGAGAAGCCATGGTTTTACGAAATTGCCAAGTATTGCAAAGAACTGTCCTACCCTGGAGAAGCCACACCAGAAGATAGAAAAGCCATAAGGAGGGTGGCACAGAGATACGTGCTGGTCGGAGGAGTATTGTACAACAGAAGTCTTACTGGTGTTCTTCTAAGATGTCTCGATGAAGAGGAGGTCTGGAAATGCGTCGAGGAAGCACACTCTGGTGTGTGCGGTGGCCATGTGAATAGCCAAATGCTTGCCAAGAAAATCCTTTGGCAAGGCTTTTATTGGCCCACCATGGAAGAGGATTGTGCCATCTATGTCCGCAGGTGTGTCAAGTGTCAACTTCACGCTGATAAAATTCATTCCCCATCTTCTTCACTTCATCCAGTGTCTTCCCCATGGCCTTTCTCCATGTGGACTTTCGATGTCATTGGTCCTCTTGGTAATCCCAACTCCCTCACTAAGTAAAAATCATTCATCCTTACTGCAACGGAGTACTTCACCAAATGGGCCGAAGCCGAAGTTTACGTGGAGGTTAAAGCATCAACAGTCTGCAAATTCATCATGAAGAACATCATCGCCAGGTTCGGCATTCCAAGCACATTCATCACCGACAATGGGCCACAATTCATTTCTTAGGACCTTCAGGACCTCTGCAAAAGGTATAAAATTACATTGCATCATTCATCACATTATTATCCACAAGATAATAACCAAGCAGAGGCCACTAATAAAGTATTGATTAAAATCATAAAAAAGACCTGTGAGTCAAACAAGTTCTCGATTGGCCAGAAAAGCTGATTGAGACTTTATGGGCCTATCGCACTTCAATCCGTACTCCCACTGGGCAAACTCCGTTCGCCCTTACTTATGGGATGGAGGCGGTAGTTCCGTATGAAATCTTGGTTCCTTCTCTCAGGGTATAGTTGGACAAGGAGCTTCCCCTCGACGAACGTCGTGATTCACTCCTTGCCCAATTGGAACTCGTAGATGAGAAACGGCTGGCCGCTGCCGAGCATGCACTTGTATATCAGAACAGACTCACACGTTTTTATCAAAAGAAGGTCATTCAAAAGAAATTTCAAGTCGGTGAAATGGTAGTGAAAAGAATGTTTGTAAAGCCTGGTGGGCCGCGTTCTAAACTCCAACCCAATTAGGAAGGACCGTACGTGGTTCAGGCTGTGCATCCTGGCAACACCTACAGGCTAGTCAATGCTGAGGGGATCGAGTTATCCCACCCTTGGAATGGGCTTTATCTTAAGAAGTACTACCCTTAGATAGGTGTACATAGTGTCAAAAAATGATGAAACAAAAAACAACAAACAAATAAAAAATAATGAAAACAACAAAAATATGTATATGTACAACAACAAAAGAAAAAAATAGAAAAAATGAAAAGAAGAAAATAAAATAGAAAATTCAAAATGCCAATGCCTGGAGATTACCATGTAGTTAAGTCATTGCATTCAACCTCCATGTTGGGATAGAGCCTATTAAGACTTGGTAGGTTCCGGGTCTTGGTTTGCCAGAACCGTGGAGATCTCTGTCCAGCTAGTTCGGCTTATACCCCCCCAACATGCATGTACACATGTGTTCTATAAAAGATCGGTAGCATCGCTCATGGTGAGGCCTCACCCAGAAGGTTTCCTGAAGGCTTAAATCTTTATTCTCTCTCTCTTCGACCGAATAAGACAGCCGGCGCCCTTAAAACGTTGAGCATGGGAAACACGAACACAACCCCTAGGGTGAGAGTAGGGCCCAATTCCTCGAACATGGGTCAGAGCACGAGAAGAGGGCAGTGTCCCCGCAGGCATCCAAGAGGGATTCCATAATATCAAAATACTATGTCCCTCGCAAAAATCTGTCAAGAAAAATTGGAAAAGAAGAACAAAATCAAAGTCAAGTGAAAAGCCTGGTCATAACCATGCCTGATCCCACAAATGAAACCCCTTTGACTGAAAGTCAAATTCTATACAAAAGGGGTCATGAGATGTAAATGCTCGAGATTTGGTCTGAAGTTGCCCGAAAGGGGAAGTTAAGTGCGCCCCTACTACCTCGCCGGGTTAACGGTTTTGCCGGTCCTCTCAGGAGGTTTGCCCCCAATATTCTTCCTTCTTCCCCTGAAGATGAAGGCTCAATGGAGTTCCCGAAGGGTGAAGCTTGCCAAAGCTTGTAACTGTTGGGTTTGATGCAGTATTCAAAGGGGGGGGTGAATGAATACTGCCCTTTTAAAATCTTTCGCCCAATTAAAATATGATGCTCACTAGAATTACTAGTTCGCAAACTAGACAAGCTTAAAAGCTAATAATCAGTTGCAGAGCAAAACAAGGATACAGTGAGATCACTAGAATGCCAACTAGGCTGATTTAGACAAGAATCGCTCAACTAGAATTTCGCTCTCTTGACAAATTAAGACATTCTAAGAAGACTAACTAACTCTTCTTCTCAACCAAAATCCAAACACATGGAGCGCCCCTATGCATTCATCTAGCGGAAGCACAATAGAACAAAACAAACCACATTGCACAAGGGGTTTTTAGGTGGTTCGGTCCAGCTGACCTACATCCACCCCACACTCAACCCGAGTGTGGATTATTGTTGCCCAACACAGCTTGCGTCCGCTGGGCAATACAGCTTAGCCTACAACCGCTGGGCCTCACAGCTTGCCGTCCAGTGGAATCCACCACTGCAACCGCTGGGGATTACAGCTTACCCGTCCAGTGGAAACCTCCACTGCCCGCTGAGCAACACAGCTTGCTGTTCAGAGGAGTCCTCCTCTGCAAACCGCTGACTAACAGCTTGAACGAAAATGTAAAATAGAAAACAAAAGACAAGATAACAGCATCGGAAAGCTGTAAACATAAAGCACAATGTGGCTCTTAAAGATCTGGATGGCCTGGATTTGATCCACGGTCCATCAAGAACAGATCTCCCTCGATCTCACTCTCTTTCTTCACTCTCTCTCTTTCTCTTTCTTCTCTGCTGCACTTCTCTTCTTCTTCTTGTGCTGGATCGACAGCTTCTCTTCACTCTTCCTTTTTCTTTCTTCTCTCTTTCTTGCCGGCTCACTCTTCTTCTATTTCTTTTCTTCTCCTGGATCGTGGAAGCTCTCTCTTCCTTTTCCCTTTCTTCTCTCAGCTTCTGCTGGATCGAAGAGCTTTCTGCTCTGCTGTTTCTCTTTCTGCCTCCAGGCTTCTTCTTCGATCAGTCTTCTACAGAGGATGAAGACTCGTATATATAGCAGCAGCAGCAACACACTGGGTGAGTGTGGCTTCCACGTTTCCTGCCCTAGAAATTTAGACCACGTGGCAGCATCCTGGTTCACGAGCCAGGCACCTCGGATCACGTGCCCTTTATTAGCACGCTCAGCAACTAGAGTCAGGTGGCGTTAACGCACTTGCTTCAAGGGGTTGACGCAGCCTTCAAAGACATTCTACCAGCAAAACTCAAGTCTGCTGCATTGACGCTTCCAACCCATGGCGTTGACGCATTGATGCGTTCCAGTGAGCAACCAGCCTAGCCCTATTGACAGTTGCGTCGACGCTGCTCCACTGCTGCATTGACACGTTGGTGATCCAGCATCTGAACTTAGATGGCTTCAGCGCTCTCACGTTTCGTGTGGAGTGCGTTGACGCATTGTGCAACTGCGTCCACCCTCTGGTTACCTGGTCGATCTATCAACCTGCTGCGTCGACGCCACTTGACGAATGCGTTGACACACCAGAGTAATCCAGTAACCCATTGGCTCTCCCTTTGTAACTGCTGCGTCGACGCTCTCAGCATGCTGCGTTGACGCATGGAGCTGCAGCGTCGATGCTGCCAATGTACTCCAGAGGCTGCAATAAGGGATTCTTGAACCGCTGCGTCCACGCTACTTGCTCACTGCGTTGACGCACCAGAATAATCCAGGAGCTTCTTTCTTGATTGTTTGAACTGTTGTGTCCACGTGTCAGCATTTCAGCCTCTTGGATCACGTGCCAAGTCTTGATGGCCTGAATCATCTGCAGACAGACAGAGGAAAATGTTAGTTCAGACGAATGTATATACTTAAGTAGAGCTGCCAGTGTATGGACCTGAACAGTGCAGCGAGTGTGTAGACTTGGTAAAACAAGGTCCAGTGTATAGACTTGCAGATACGAAGCCAATGTACAGACTTAGAAGGATTTGAACCAGTGGCTGTACAGACTTTGAAGGAGGACCAATGTATGGACTTCAGGAGCATATGACACGGCTGTACAGACTTTGTTGCCAAAACGAATGAATAGACTTTGCCACAGTCTAATGTATAGACTTGAATAGCTGAGGCCAGTGTACAGACTTCAAATTCGAAGACAGCCGCTGTATAGACTTTGAAGACAGAAACCAGTGTATAGACTTTCCAATGACTAGTGTATAGACTTCACCAGTGAACGGCTGTACAGACTTGATGTGAACTTGAATGAACACGATGTACAGACTTTATGAGATGCAAACGGCTGAACAGACTTGAATGAGTATAGAGTGTATAGACTTGAAAGTCTGAAGGCGATGTGCATACTTGCTGCGTTGACGCTGCAGCCCAATGAGTTGATGCTGCAACGTATATACTTTACGTTCAACTGATGATGTACAGACTTAATCAAATGAAGAACCTGAACTGAAGAGTCGACGCATCAGCTCAAGGAGTTGACGCACTGGTGTAAGAACAGAGACAAGTATGACTGAAGGGTCGACGCATCAGCACACTGAGTTGACGCACTGGTGTGGAGACTGTGCAGACAGAGTGTAGACAGAATTAAGGTAGAGCATGTTATCTGACAGCCATATGAACTCCATAGAGTATATCAATTATAAACAATCATGTTGTTGTCATTCAATGTGGTGACTCATTCATGTTGCTATCATTAAAACACCACATCATCAACAAAGCACAAGGGGTACAACAATCTCCCCCTTTTTGATGATGGCAACATGATGAGTCCCACTGACCCGTCAAACTATTCTCCCCCTTTGACATAATCAAAAAGAAGGGAAATGGTTTGAGAGACAAATTCAGCATACAAACACAGCACATAAATTCAGAGAATGAGTCATGGTTCATTAAAATGAAGTTCTCTCTTATGATAATGAAACAGCTCTCCCCCTATCAACATGCATGATTGACTACTCTCCCCTTAACTGTAGATAAACCATAACACCCCCTGAAGCACAAGAATGGACTCAGGTTATCCAATAAATCAATCTGAAATCTGCCATTACAAAGAATCTGAATTTTGGTGAAAAGACCACAGAATCAGAATTTGTTGCAGAACAAGATGGAAGATTCCAACAGTGTGGAGAAGAGTACATCTCAAGGAATCAATCAATAGCAAGATGTTAATCAGGCTGACTGAAAAGAATCTGATCATAAGAGATTTTAAAGCATCAATCACAACAATAAGTCTTAAGAAGATTAGACTCTTCTATCATAAGGGGTTATGAATTTGCAGCTTAGCCAATCTGATTTAATTTTGATGTATACCAAATTTGCCAAATTAAACTCAATACTCATATCTGAATCCAAGTTTTAATAAAAGTGAACCAAATAGTTAGAAAACACTCAAAAATAATCATCTTTTATCTTACACATATGATCTCAATTGCACCTTTGAAGAATACACATGTTAGTACTGAAGTTAAACACTTCTTCAAGAACATGAGTTGACAAATTTTTTTGAGATAATTTTATTTGAAGCACATTATATTTTCCTTGAGTAATTTAAGTTGATCAACACCTTTTTACATGAGGCACAACAAGTCTTAGTTGAAGTGACCCAGTTACTCAGTGTGATAACTGTTATTGCCTCTCACTTTGAGAGCAGAGTTAGCAATATAAGTGTCCTTTTACATGAGAAGACACCTTTATCAGAGGTCAGACTCCCCAGCTACTCAACACAAATAAGCTATTGCTCTGTCAAGTTTTGTTTCACTGAATTTTTATCAGAGATAATTATGGCACCTCATGACTTGAGTTACTTTATTTCATTGATAAAGAACTCAGTTTCTCAGTGACCAAGTCATTGCTCTGAATTCACAAATTTTTTATTTAGTCAACATTTTTCAAATTAATGTTTAACAACAATACACACTATATGCATCTTAACCAAAGAAGCCCTGAATTCAAATTTTCAGATATCTGATGAGAGAGTCTAAGGTTTACATGACATATGTGGTTAAAGTTTATTAACCCTTATCATTCAGATCTTTTCAATTCATTTAATTATAAATCTGAGAATATATTAATCTTATATCAGTCTGATTCAGTGGTAATTCTTAAACCTGTATGATAGGAGTTTCTACAAAGTTCTCAGACTAAATTGCATGACATGCAGCTTAAGTTCCTCGGACCAAATACATATCAAAAAAAATTTAGCTGACCAACAAATCACCAATAGAGCCAAAATAGTCACACCAGCTAAGAGGTATATGAAGGAAGAGTACTAGCTGGTGAAAGAATCAATCAGCAAGAGAGAATAAAAGTTTAAAGCCAATAGCAGAGTTGAATTTCAGTCAGACAAAATGAGACACTCCTTCTTCAACAGATTGAGGATTAGTAGCCAAATTCTCAGATTCAAGAAGGTATGAATTCAAAATAGTCAATTGATGATTTGAAAGAGTGTAGAGTGAGAATTTCAAATAGTGTCAACAATGTGATAATGCTCCCCCTTGTCTATATGCAGTGACTCACATAAGACTCAACAAGCTCCCCCTGAATTGATGCAATTTATGCAAGATGATTATTCAAACGTCAGAGCATTCTTTATTCAGAGAGCATCATGCTAGAGCAATCAACTTTTCAAGATAATTCAATTTAGCACAGACAGATTATTATGGTATGCATTGATCAAAAACAGTTGGACTCCCCCTGACTATATGCATGAAATGTATTGAAATCACATCACATGATATCAAATTTAGCATTCAGATATGATTCATGCAAATTAGACAGAAGAGAATTACTATAAGCATGATTGTTCAATTCATATTTCAGAAAACTTCAGTTTAGCACCAACAGATCAACATGATATGCAATACACTGCTCTATATGACTTGACCCATGGTACTGGGCGAAGGACTTGGTCCAAGGACCACCTCACACATGGCAGTAGCATCTAGACATACTCCATCTGCCCTTCAGCACTATTCCATCTAATATACCATGATGGTTGGAGAGGGGGATTTCCGCAGCCCACCACAAAGGCAGCCCAACAAGACCCACAAGGTCCAACCGGGCGAGCCCACCCGAGTGATAGCCCACAGGGCCCACTTAGGGAGAAAAGCCCAATAAATAAGACTCGAGGAACTAACTCTCCCCGGCGGCCTTCTAGGCTCGGAGGGCCCGAGACAACGGTCAGGTCCCGAGGAAGGTCCGGCCTAAAGCCCTCTCCCCGTCCGAGAGAGATAGGCTCCAGCCGACCTATCCGACCCCACCCTCGCCGGGCCATGCCTATCGCTCGGACATGAGCTAGCATCCCCGAGGCTCGGTAAGGCCGGTTGATTATCTGCAGGTGCAGCCGTTCAGAGTCCTCCACCAGCGGGAGAGTCAGGGGAGCCGCCGGACTCCAAGGGGATAATGTTCCCACGATCAGGCCATGAAAGCCCCCGTTAAAGACGTAACTCCCGCCGGGAACCCCTCAGCTTACAGGACTCCTGAAGGCGGCGCACTATTTAAGCAAGGGATCCCCTCCGGAAGATGGTAAGATGAACTAAGCATTCACACACCCTAAGCTCCTGAGCACGATTCGCTTCACCCTTTGGTGGAGAGGATTCTCGCGCATCAGCTCTCTCCTCCCCCCATTATTGCTTCCACCATAGCTCTACTGACTTAGCCATCGGAGGGTTTTGCCCTAGGGAGATCCCCTGAGCCCTCTGATACGTTTCCCTCTCTTGCAGATTCATCTTCTGGTGATCCATAGCCCGCTCAGGATCCTGCGCGAGATCTCGCCTCTTCATCTGGCGCCGTCTGTGGGAAACGCACGCAAAGTCGAGATGGTGAGAAGAAGCTCAGGGAGGAGATCCGCAGGTGGGGCAGGTAAGGCTGTGGCGGCGGCGGGAGGCGCCCCCTCTAGGGTCTCGCAGAGCCCCCCCCCCCCCCCCCCAACGCCAGCATCCCCACCAACAGGCCACCACCCCCCCCCGGCGGAGACAGGGGCACCCCTCGACGGCGGCGCCAACGCCTTCCAGGCCCTCAACGAAAAGATGGACGTCCTCGTGGAGCTCATGAGGGCCCAGGCGGCCAGGGACGCAAGGTCCCGCGCCCCGTCAGGAAGTCCCCCTCGAAGGAGTACGACGTAGCACACCGCCGGAGGCCGCTTCACCCTCCGCGGCCGACAGCTCCTCCGCAACGACGTCGGAGGACCCTCGCAAGCTCCGCCTGCGGAGCAAGAGGCTTCCTCCACGCCGAGGAGAGGGAAGCAGGGGGCGAGGCCGCCGCGCCCGGGCACTAGTGCCCTGGGAGATCGCCAAGACGCCCCCCCCAGCCCCACGGTGCGACTGCAGCCAGAGCTGTCCCTCCGGCTGCGAGATTTCGAGAGACAGTTCGTAGAGCAAGAGCGCGCCCTCCGCGCCCTGTAGAAGACCTCTCTCCCGGAGGACGAGGAGAAATCCCCTTTCTCCGAGTACATCTTGAAGGCAGAGGTCTCTCCCAGAGCCTCCATGATGCGGGACGGGACCACGGACACGACAAGCTCGCGATCGTCCCTTAACGAGGGAAGCGTCGGATGTGCGCGGTTGACAAACCGGCAATGAGCTAGGGTGGTCGGCTCTCTTTTGCGCCCGGATCGGGTCACTGGACGGCTTCGCTCTCTCTCGCAGCAGTGATATTATAAATTGAAGGCGAGCTAGGTATCCCTACACATGCTCTCTAGCAGCGGCATATAAAGCATATAAAGAATTAAGCTAATGCCAAGTGTAAGGGTGAAGGCGATACCTCCACGCTCTCGGCGTGGCGAAGACGGCACCCGGCCAAAGCTCATACTCCCGGGAACTTAGTACATTATGTTTACAGCAGTACAAATAAGCCAACTTCACGCAGGGAGGTAAAGGGCGACACAAGTGGGCCCGGGAGGACCAAGTTCGGGTTGACGGGCGGTTTCGGGCAATGCTTCGGCTTCACGCGTACTCGTGCTAGTGGGGGCCCACGTGTTGACCGGAGGGGTCGTGTGGGGCATGATGACTCCTCTGCTGTGGAGACACCTGGAAAGCGTTCCCCTGGGATGCGAGCTGCTGGAACGACCGCCGGACGCCGGGCGGCCCTCGGACGACGCTCGCGGGAACTCGGCCACGAATCTGAAAATTCTGTTTGCAGGCACGCGACTCGGAGAAAACTGCTGCTGCGATCGGCCCCGTCGTCGGAATGCGACGAGGTTAGCGCCGTTGGAAAGCTGACTCAGAATACCTCGACGTATGGGTCTTCAAAAAAAATAATCAGATCTTTATTTCTGATCATGCATTTTACAAGCTTGCTGGAATCTGGCCAGAACTGCAGGGGCAGATTCTGACTTCTCTGAAGATCGACGTTGACCGGGGAGAAGACCTCCGAATCTGGAAATGATTTCTTCAGCAAAGTTGAATATCTCTGAGAGAGGAATCCGGGACTATTTTTGGTTTTCTGATTGGAGACGAAATGGATTTTCTGGGATTTCTTTACTAGACCTGGGTCTGATCTGGGAAACTGTGGGCAGACTGTTCTTGGGAACTTGGACGAAATTTTAAAAATACTTGGAGGGTGAACCAAAAATTAATAAAATTCCTGGTGGTAGAGGGATGTGGACAGAGATCCCAGTAAATTTGGCCGACCCAAAAAAAATCAAAAGGTGGTTCGAATGGGGTAAACTCAGAGTTGATGAACAGTAAACAGAACCAGGACAGATCTGGAACTTGGATTTCGACGAAAATCAAAAAATAGCTAAAGGATGAATTTTGACGTAATTTTTTTTGTGGGGATAAGGGTTCTAGAGGGGAACCAACCCTGAAATTTTGAGCTTCAGAAGATGAAGAGAGTGATAGCAGGAATTCGGAGAAGAAGGGTCTGTCCTGAGTGGACAGAACACCGAAACCGTTGGCGACGACGCGTCGGCGGCGAGACGATGGTGGCGGCGATCACCGGAGTTGCTTCAGATGCTGGAGGGGATCAAGGGGGAAGGGATTACACTCTAGAAAGGGGGTTGGAGGTGGAGGAACCAGGTAGAGAGAGGGGAGGGGTGCAAATCTCACTTGGGGGCAAATGTCTATTTTCTCTTCATTAATTCCTTCAATATGAAAAATACAACCTTATATATGCAAGGGTTCTAACCTATTCTAAGCCCTTGGATCAAGGGCTGCTTAATGAAGGGTGGGGATGTGGTTTGACAACCACATTAAATCCCATTAAACAACATGGTTCGCCCCCCCCCTTTAAGAGGACAATTTAGAATTGTCTTCTTTAATTAATTCTAGGTCCAAGTCCAAGGTTGCACCATGGACCAGCCACCTTGGACCCAGGAGTCCAGGTGGACCAATAAGGAGGAGGGAGGGGGCCCCTGCAGGGCCTACATGCACATTTGCAAAGAAACCCAATGGCCTTTTGCAAATAAACCTACTAAGACCCACTATTGTGTACCCATATATCACAAGGGCGTACATACAAATACAAAAGGATGTAGATGCAAACACAAAGTGAGCGGGCTGACGTTGATGTCCCCATCAATTCTCCCCGGGTGGGAGGAACTCGACCCCGTCGAGTAGGGGTATGGCTGCTCCGGTACTCCGGCGGACCCGTCACCGTGCTAAGTAGCGCGGGTATGCTCCACTCCAAGTGATCGGCACCTGCTCATTCCATATATACTCGATATGCGCACTGCTATGGCTAAAGGTGGTCACTCCGAAGGGGCACTCTCAAAAGGGAGGAAACAGCTCGAAGACTCACTAGGAATCACCGCTGAGTCCCTATAGGTGACTGATCCGGGTATAGATGTAGAACCGATCCCATACTCATCAAGTGAGTCGACTCGCTTCACACTCATAAGAGAACGACAACGAGCTTACACAAGACACATGCAGACTCACCATGCACTGACACATGAATGAAAATCACACAAACAATCGACTCAAAATCACCACACAAACAAACCACACAAAGAAAACACACTGACTCAACTATGACCCTAGACACACCTAATGTTAGTCCGACCCGTACGTGGGTGACGGCGGACCAGGACACCCGAATATGTGCCATGCATGCATGTTATGTAACCGGAGATGGGTGGCATGAGGTACACCTAAATGTCCAAGTATGACCCAGTCATGCATGGACGGCCCTTTGGATTTGGGAGACTTGAGAGGGCTAGGAAAGCCGGGTGTGGAAGAGCTGGGTGTAGGTGTATCGTGGACAGGCTTGGTGGGTATGGAGGACCCGGCCCGTAGGAAAGGGGTATGAAAGTGGACTTCTCCGATAAGGTATGAGGGAAGTGATGGGTCACGGGGCCCACTAGAGTAGGGGTCAAATGGGTCAAAGAATGTGTGACCCCTTGTGGTGGGTTCCCACAAGTCACGGTCCCACGTGTAGAAGTTTTGAAGGTGTGGATAATCACCTTCTTGAATTGTGATGGGTGGGACGGGGACCGTAGGCAAGAAGTATGATTCCCCCCTCGGACAAAAGGGTATGAATTCAGGCTCGTCCGGTAAGAGAAGGAGTAAGAGAACCTCCGTGGTGATACAACCCACGATGCACTCGGAGGTAATAGACCCTAAGGCCGGATGAGTGAGGCTAAGACTAGTGGGTTGGTCAAAACCTCGGGCCAAAAGGTGCGTCAACTCCCATTGTGAATCCAATCCCATGACAAGATCGTCCAATGTGTCAACATGGTGACGAGATCGAAAGGTGGTATGGAATGAGTTGACTGGCACTAAAGGTAAGGAGGGGTCCATGGACGGGAAGGGATGTGGGACCAAGCCATCCTTGAGCCATCTAAGAAGTGGCTCAGCTATGTAAAGTGTTCCCGTAAGAAACACGGGTGGCTCGGGCTTTGGTAGTTCCCACTTTGATGGTTTTGAATGAAGACCGGAGGTAGATAACAATGGAGCATCCATGGGTGGTGGAGTAGCTTGTGTCCTTTCCCACCAATCCGAAATCATTTTCTTTATTTCCTCTAAGGAGCGGGTTGGAGGAGGGACCTTGGGGTGGACTAGCTCCTTAACTCTCGGCTCGGGTGTGGGCCTCGGCTCTGTTATAAGCGGGACTTCCACTCGGTTGGAGGTGCTTGAGTGGGTTGGGATGGGAGTGCCAAGGGGAGGTTGGTTGGTGGTGCATGGGCGGGCCACTAGAAAGGGGTCACTTTGGTGGGCTTGGACGGCGGTGAAAGGGTGGGATTGGGTAGAGGTGTGGCCCACTTGATTGTGGGTGAGTTGGTGGGGTTGGTGAGTGGAATGACCTCCGTGGTTGGAGGTAGGTGGGCGGGGAACGTAGGCCCTCCTAAGTACTCTCTTCATTTCCCACCATGACTCGATGGGCCTTAGATTCCTATCCTCCCTCCAATATTTGATGTCCCTCCAAGTTGCAGCGGCTTCACCAAAAAGTCACCTTTTGGCAACATCGACTTGCATGGGCCCGTACATGATGTACACCTCGAAGTAATCATCCATAATGGCTTCCCATTCTAGATAGACACTCGGGTCATCGGACCCGTAGAAATCTCGGGTTTCGGGCCTCGTGGGGTGGTTCGGGTGGTCCTTCCATTTGAGATAGTATCGCCACCATCCGGGAGTTTGGGACTCCATGGGACACGGGAAACTAGTGAATGGCCATGCCGACACTCGGACCAAAACACTAGACACGACACTAAGTAATGCAAAGTTGGAATGCACTAACTAATGCACACTAAGGACCCTAGACGTAAACCAAGACTCGGTACGGGGCGGAGACAATCGACCCGAAGGTCACTCGCACAAGTGTGCGGCCTTCCCGATAGGCGTAACCTAACGGTCGGACAACACCTTTTTATATACCGAGTAAAGGGATGTATGCGACCCAAAAACGACTCTTTTTGTTGTTTTAAAAAATGTGATGATCCTAAACACGACTTAGACCGACTAATGACTACATGACACTCTTTTTTTTTCTTTTTGAATGCAAACACCCTAGACTCAACCTGGCTCTGATACCAAATTGATGCGGGACGGGACCACGGACACGACAAGCTCGCGATCGTCCCTTAACGAGGGAAGCGTCGGATGTGCGCGGTTGAGAAACCGGCAATGAGCTAGGGTGGTCGGCTCTCTTTTGCGCCCGGATCGGGTCACTGGACGGCTTCGCTCTCTCTCGCAGCAGTGATATTATAAATTGAAGGCGAGCTAGGTATCCCTACACATGCTCTCTAGCAGCGGCATATAAAGCATATAAAGAATTAAGCTAATGCCAAGTGTAAGGGTGAAGGCGATACCTCCACGCTCTCGGCGTGGCGAAGACGGCACCCGGCCAAAGCTCGTACTCCCGGGAACTTAGTACATTATGTTTACAGCAGTACAAATAAGCCCACTCCACGCAGGGAGGTAAAGGGCGACACAAGTGGGCCCGGGAGGACCAAGTTCGGGTTGACGGGCAGTTTCGGGCAATGCTTCGGCTTCACGCGTACTCGTGCTAGTGGGGGCCCACGTGTTGACCGGAGGGGTCGTGTGGGGCCTGATGACTCCTCTGCTGTGGAGACACCTGGAAAGCGTTCCCCTGGGATGGCGAGCTGCTGGAACGACCGCCGGACGCCGGGCGGCCCTCGGACGACGCTCGCGGGAACTCGGCCACGAATCTGAAAATTCTGTTTGCAGGCGCGCGACTCGGAGAAAACTGCTGCTGCGATCGGCCCCGTCGTCGGAATACGACGAGGTTAGCGCCGTTGGAAAGCTGACTCAGAATACCTCGAAATAGGGGTCTTCAAAAAAATTAATCAGATCTGTATTTCTGATCATGCATTTTACAAGCTTGCTGGAATCTGTCCAGAACTGCAGGGGCAGATTCTGACTTCTCTGAAGATCGACGTTGACCGGGGAGAAGACCTCCGAATCTGGAAATGATTTCTTCAGCAAAGTTGAAGATCTCTGAGAGAGGAATCCGGGACTATTTTTGGTTTTCGATTGGAGATGAAATGGATTTTCTGGGATTTCTTTACTAGACCTGGGTCGGATCTGGGAAACTGTGAGCAGACTGTTCTTGGGAACTTGGACGAAATTTGAAAAATACTTAGAGGGTGAACCAAAAATTAATAAAATTTCTGGTGGTAGAGGGATGTGGACAGAGATCCCAGTAAATTTGGGCAACCCAAAAAAAATCAAAAGGTGGTTCGAATGGGGTAAACTCAGAGCTGATGAACAGTAAACAGAACCAGGACAGATCTGGAACTTGGACTTGGATGAAAATCAAAAAATAGCTAAAGGATGAATTTTGACGTGATTTTTTTTGTGGGGATAAGGGTTCTAGAGGGGAACCAACTCTGAAATTTTAAGCTTCATAAGATGAAGAGAGTGATAGCAGGAATTCGGAGAAGAAGGGTCTATCCTGAGTGGACAGAACACCGAAACCGTTGGCGACGACGCGTCGGCGGCGAGACGATAGCGGCGGCGATCACCGGAGTTGCTTCAGATGCTGGAGGGGATCAAGGGGGAAGGGATTACACTCTAGAAAGGGGGTTGGAGGTGGAGGAACCAGGTAGAGAGAGGGGAGGGGTGCAAATCTCACTTGGGGGCAAATGCCTATTTTCTCTTCATTAATTCCTTCAATATGAAAAATACAACCTTATATATGCAAGGGTTCTAACCTATTCTAAGCCCTTGGATCAAGGGCTGCTTAATGAAGGGTGGGGATGTGGTTTGACAACCACATTAAATCCCATTAAACAACATGGTTCGCCCCCCCCCCTTTAAGAGGACAATTTAGAATTGTCTTCTTTAATTAATTCTAGGTCTAAGTCCAAGGTTGGACCATGGACCAGCCACCTTGGACCCAGGAGTCCAGGTGGACCAATAAGGAGGAGGGAGGGGGCCCCTGCAGGGCCTACATGCACATTTGCAAAGAAACCCAATGGCCTTTTGCAAATAAACCTACTAAGACCCACTATTGTGTACCCATATATCACAAGGGCGTACATACAAATACAAAAGGACGTAGATGCAAACACAAAGTGAGCGGGCTGACGTTGATGTCCCCATCACTCCATTCCAACCTTCAAACTCTACGACGGCGAGGGCGACCCAGCTGATCACTACGATAGCTTCGACGCCCTGGTGACTCTTCATGGAACGCCGGATCCCATCAAATGCCGAGCCTTCGCGGCCACCCTGGTCCAAGGTGCTCAGGCATGGTTCCGGGCCCTCGCCCCTGGGTCCATTCGAGACTTCAGGCAATTCGGGTGAATTTTCAAGGCGGGTTTCGTCGGTAGCGCCCCCCCAAGGTCAGTAGCGGGGCTCCTGGCCCTCAAACAGGCGCAAGGGGAGAGGCTCCGGACATACGTCCACCGATTTAAATCGGAAGCCCTCAGGATCCCCCGCCTGGATGTGGCGTCAGCCACAACCGCACTGACCGGGGGCACCCGGGACGAGAATCTCCGCCGCGAGCTTGTCCTCCACCCTCCCTCGACCCTTGCCGAGCTAGTGACTCTGGCACTGCGCCACGCCGAGTGCGAAGAAGTACTCAGCGCCTGCCGAGACGCAACAGGCTCGGGTCGGGAGGGGGACAAAAAGCGGACGCCCGAGCCAAATCCTGACTCGAGTAAGAAGCGCGATCGAGAAGGAGAGCGCAAAAGAAAGTACGAGCGGTACACCCTCTTGACCGCACCAGTCTACGAGATCTATGAAGACATCAAAGACTCGGGACTTCTCCACCAGCCCGAGCCAATGAGGTCGAAGAACCGCAAGCGGGACAGGCATTGCCTGTTCCACGACGACCACGGGCACCACACCGGAGATTGCCATCTGCTCCAGGACGAGATCGAGCGCCTCATCCATCTGGGGCACCTAGCCCGGTTCACGACCGGGCATAAAGAAGACCGAGACGCCGCAGAGGAGATCGACAACGCCCCCCGAGGGGTCCATATCAACGTCATCTTCGGAGGAGCGGCATCGGGCGGCGACACCAGCCGAGGGAGGAAACGTCATGCCGAGCGAGCCAGCCGAGCCTTAGAGCCCCCCAGAGGCCCGCCGATGGAGCCCCAGGTCATAGTCTTCTCCGACCAAGACCTGGAAGGGCTGAGCACCCCGCATGACGATGCCCTCGTTATCTCGGCCACGATAAATCACTGTAATGTAGACAGGATTTTGGTTGATAATGGGAGCGCCCCCGATGTATTATCTTATGACTGTTTTCTCAAGATGGGGGAAGACCCATCCAAACTCCGCCCGATCCGAACGCCCCTTTGCGGGTTTAATGGCCTGGCCGCCTACCCCGAGGGAGCCCTAAGCCTACCGGTCACTATCGGCACCCCACCCAAAACCGTTACGGTCATAGTGGACTTCATAGTGATTAAAGGTATGATAGCGTACAACGCCATTTTCGGCCGAAAAATTCTCAGCCGAATAAAGGCCGTACCATCTACCTATCACCAAAAAATGAAGTTTCCCACCAAAAACGAGTTGGGGGAAGTCCGAGGTAACCAGGCCACGGCTAGAAGGTGCTACAATATCTCGGTGGAAGCCTCAAGGCCGGACGGGAAGGATAAGGGCCCCAGGGGAGTCGAAGGAAGAGCCGTGACCACCGAGCCCGGTGGCAAGTTATTAACGGTATTCCTGAACGACGACCCGGCCCTAGGAGTAAGGATCGACGCCGACCTACCACCAGAGGAACAGCAGCAATACAAGGAGTTTCTTTCTGAGTATGTTCGGGTCTTTGCTTGGTCCGATGATCAACTCCCTGGTATACCAGAGGAGACTGTGACGCACAAGCTCAACCTCGACACCACCGTGAGACCCGTACAGCAGCGGAGAAGGAAGCATGCGCCCGAGAAACAGGCGATCATCAAGGCGCAGGTCACCGAGGGACAAGAAACTGGTCTTTTCAGACCGGTCCTGTACCCAACGTGGCTAGCCAACGTCGTCCTGGTGCCGAAGACTACAGGCAAGTGGCGAATGTGCGTAGACTTCACCGATCTGAACAAGGCCACCCCCAAGGACTGCTATCCGCTACCGAGCATCGACCAATTGGTTGACTCAACCTCGGGCAACGAGATACTCAGTTTCCTGGATGCCTATTCGGGTTATCATCAGATCCGAATGAGCCCTGAAGATGTCGAGAAGACCGCCTTCATCACCGACTACGGCGTGCAATGCTACACCCGGATGCCCTTCGGATTGAAGAATGCTGGAGCCACATACCAGCGACTGGTCAACCACATGTTCGAGGGACAGTTAGGTGGGAACATCGAGGCCTACATCGACGACATGCTCGTCAAGACCCCGAGGGCCCAAGACCACTTCACCGACCTTGCCGAGACTTTCGGCACCCTCCTGAAGTACAGCATGAAGCTCAACCCCGCCAAGTGCGCCTTTGGAGTAAGATCCAGGAAGTTCCTGGGTTTCCTAGTCACTCAGCGAGGGATCGAAGCCAACCCCGACAAGGTCCAGGCCATCCTGGACATGCGCCCGCCCACGTGCATTAAAGACGTCCAGCGTCTGACGGGGCGTGTCGCTGCTCTCAGTCGTTTCCTGTCCCATGCGGCCGAACGATGCTTGCCCTTCTTCAAGCTGATAGGGGGCCCAAGATAGCATCTGCTACGTTCGCATGGGATGGGGAATGCCAAACAGCGTTCGCCGAGCTCAAAGAGTTCCTGGCTTCGCCCCCGGTGCTTTCCAAGCCCGTCCCGGGCGAGGTCTTGTTGCTCTATCTCTCGGCGACGCCATCAACGGTCAGCTCGGTCCTAGTCAAAAATGACTCGGGAGTCGAGAGGCCGGTCTACTACACCAGCAAGGTGCTCGGCGAGGCCGAGCGGAGGTACCCCGCAACCGAGAAACTCGTGCTAGCGTTGGTTACCTCCGCAAAGCACCTCCGACCCTACTTCCAGGGGCATCCCATCACCGTGCTAACCGGCGAGCCACTGAAGAAGATTCTGGCCCATCCCGAAGCCTCGGGGCGACTCGTCAAATGGGCCATCATGCTCGGGGCCTACGACATCTTGTATCGGCCGCGATCAGCTATCAAAGGACAAGCACTCGCCGACTTCATCGCCGAGAGCACCGTTCCGGTCGAGGACAGGCCTCCGACAACAACCGGGCCAACCTGGGAGCTATTCGTCGATGGATCATCCAACTCGGTCGGTAGCGGCGCAGGGATCCTCTTAAGGTCCCCCGAAGGAATAGAGTTGCACTACGCCCTAAAGTTCAACTTTCTGGCATCCAACAATGCTTCCGAGTACGAGGCCCTTATCTCGGGAGCCCGCATGGCCCGACGGTTGGGGGCCGAGCGAGTCAGGATCCACACCGACTCCCAGCTAGTTGCAAGCCAGGTCAATGGCGAGTACGAAGCTCGAGAGGTACCTATGATCAAATACCTCCAGTTGGTCCGGAGCCTGGCCCAGCAGTTCGAGGAGTTCGAGGTAGTCCGAATAGCTCGGGAGCAAAACTCTCGGGCGGACGCCCTCTCCCGACTGGCCTCCTCCCTAGACCCGGAAGGTACACGATCGGTCCTCCTAGAAGAGCTAGAGCGCCCAAGCATAGACTCGGAGCTCCTCGCCATTGACTCGGCCACTCCCGGTGACTGGCGCTCCCCCTACCTGTCCTGGCTACGGGACTCCCGGGAGCCCTCCGGCCCTCGGGAAGCCCGTCGAATGAAGTACCAAGCCTGGCGCTTCGTCATCCTCGACAACGCTCTCTACCGAAGATCGTTCTCCGGGCCCCTTCTGAAGTGTCTCGGTCCCGACGAAGCAAGCCAAGCTGTTGAAGAGATTCATCAAGGCCTATGCGGAGCACATTCAGGAGGTCGGTCGCTGGCCAGAATCCTGCTAAGACAGGGGTACTGGTGGCCGACCCTGCAGTGCGACTGCACGGCCTACGCACAACATTGCGACCGTTGCCAGCGGTTCAACCATTTGGTCCATCAGCCGGCCACGGAACTTATCACCCTTACCGAGCCCTACCCTTTCGCTCGGTGGGGGATCGACATCCTTGGGCCATTCCCAATGGCTCAATCCCAGAAGAAGTTCATCATCGTCGCCATCGACTACTTCACCAAGTGGATCGAGGCTGAAGCAACAGATAGGATCACCGAGACAGTCGTCTGGGGTTTCGTATGGAAATCGATCATCTGTCGCTTTGGCATCCCCCGAGTGATATTGAGCGATAACGGGCGGCAATTCGACTCTCGGTACTTCCGAGACAGATGCGTCGACCTAAATATCCGCAACCACTTCACTTCGGTCGCCCACCCTCAGGCCAACGGGCTGGTTGAAAATGCCAACAAGACCATCTTGAAGGGCATAAAAACCAGACTCGGCAAAGCTAAGGGCAGCTGGCTCGAGGAACTGCCTAGCGTACTATGGTCGCACCGAACGACCCCCAGGACGGCAACCGGTGAGACCCCTTTTCAGCTGGTATATGGCACCGAAGCCGTCGTTCCGTTAGAGATCGCCAATCTGTCTCTCCGAGTGATCAGCTTTTCGCCCGAGGCAAACGAGCTGAAGTTGCTCGAGAACCTCGACCTGGCAGACGAACTCCGAGAGATCGCGAACGTCCGAGCTACGGAATACCAGCGCCGCCTCACTCGGTACTACAACACCAAGGTCCGAGGCAGACAATTCCAACCAGGGGACTTCGTCCTCAGGAAGACCGAAGCCTCTCGACCACTGGAGGCGGCGGGCAAGCTATCCCCCAACTGGGAAGGCCCCTACCGAGTGATCGAGACGCTCGGGAAAGGTGCGTACAGGTTAGCCACAATGGAAGGGGAACCCATTCCCCGGACATGGAACGCAACCACACTACGTAGATTTTATTTCTGAAAACTGTATCGGCAAATCGGGTAAAATAAACCCCCCTTTTTTTGCATTCATTCAAGATAACTGTTGGTACATCAGAAAGGTAACTGCTAGTACATTACATAGTGAAAAGCAAAAATCCATCTAGCACCGCGGCAAACGGCCATCGCCCGACCGACCCGGTCTTGACCTTCTCGCATCCAGCCACTGACTCTGCCTCGCGTGGAAACTGGCTCGGACAAGAGATGGTCGACCCAGTTGGCTCGGGTGGACCGTGACAAAGGTGACAGAGGGACAGCAAGGAGAAGGCCACCTTTCACGCGAGGAAGGCTACCTTCCAAGTTGGCAACAACCTGGAAAAAGAAGCGTCGTGAAGGTCTCCTCTCTGCCAAACTACCAACTCTTTGGAGGCGAACAGAAAGCAAGCAGCCCCCGAAGAGTGAAAGAAATGAAGAACAAAAGAGAGAGAAAGAGGCTGCGGACAGGGGTGAGGAAGGGACTGGAGCCGCCTCCTCCCCTCCCACGGAGGGGAATGGCGGCCGACATCCCTAACTCCCTCATCCGCCCTCCATCTCGGCGTCCGCCCGGAAGCCTCGCCGGAGCCAAGAGGAGGCAAACGGCGTACCCCCGCACGTCGAAGCCCTCTCCAGATCCGCGCGGCGACCGTCGGACCCGTCTCATGCACGCGCGGCGACCGTAGGACCCGATCGATATTCCAGGATAGCTGGAACCGGCCGCTCCCCGTCGTCTGCGGCGTCATCTTCTGAAGGGTCCTCCATGCTCCGATCGCGGCGGCGCAACGCAGAGCGAAAATGAGGGAACAAGAGCAAACCGCCGGCGAGAGTCCTAAGTGTTAAGAGGGAAGGAGCACCTTTCGGTCCTTTTTATAGGCCAAAGGAGGCCACGCGCCTTAAATGACTCCCCCCTCGAAAACACGCTATAGGACCTCCCTTGGAAGGTCACCTCCAATTCCTCGGCCCTCGCCCTAGCGGGATTCGCGAAGCGCCTCGACTTTCAAAGCATGGTGGAATGAAAGGACGCCCCGCCGGAAGTCTCCCGAATCGGCATGCGAGAACGGTGCAGAAAATATCGGCACCTTCCAACTGCCCCCGATGCGCCAGCCAAATCACGGCAAAGATAACTATCAAACGAAGTAAGTCCTTTATTGCCTCCCATAAAGAAATCCTCTTACAAAAGGAAAAACAGACAAAAAGGGGAAGGGGCAAAATAAAGCATAATACATCAGGCCTCGGGCCCACTTTGAAGCTCGGGAGCAGCAGTAGGGGACCCGTCACCCCCGGTGCCTTCGGTGACGGCCGGCCCGGACACTGACCTCGCCTGTGCGAGAACTGTCTCGGTCGTGAGCCCTCCTGGAGCCTCTGGAGTTGGTGACCCCGCTGGAGGTGACTCCTCCTGTTCTTCCCCGACCGAGGATGAGGAGCCGGAAACTGACTCATCCGAGTCATAACTCTGGCCGTAAGGAAAATCACCCCCGACAAGGTGCTCATTGGCATAGCTCATCGCCCGGCGATAGCCCTGCCTGAATCCCTTTCGGGCACCCCGGCGGAGCGCTACCTCGTAGTAGGGTAGGGCAGCTTCAATCAGGTCGGCCGAGTAAGCTTCCGAGCCTTTGTAGCGCTCGATCGCCTCCGCCTCGACCTGCCCGTCCCGAGCCCGCTCCGCCTCGGCCGCACGCTCTTCCGCCCTCGCCAGACGCTCCTCCAGCTCGGTCAACCTCCGCTCGGCTTCGAACGTCCGACCCTCCGCCCGGGCTCGGTCCGCCTCGGCCTCAGCGCGAAGGCGCTCCGCGTCCTCCGCCCGATCCTGCAACTCGCCGCGCTCAAGCTCCCAGAGGCCGTCCAGCTCGATGTGACGTTGACGCTCGTCCTCTAGACATTTGCTCTACCTCTCGAGCGATTCTCGGGCCCTTGCTAGCTGCTCGGCCAGCGCCTCGGCTTCCCGTCGGCTCGACCGCGCCAACTCCCTGAATGCAAGGAACTCCCGCCGGAGCCCCTCGTGCTCCCCCTCGAGCCGGGCTAGTTTCCCCTCGCATCCACCAAGGGTCCAGGCAAGCCTCGACCGCTCCGCCTCCGTCCGGGCGTGCGCCTCTGCCATCACGGCCACTGTCCGAGCTATGACCAGGCCGCCCTCCATCAGATATCAAGGACCCCGGCGGGAGTGCTGCGCCTTTCTCCCCCCCTTGTCCTCTCGACGATCGACCGGCAGAGCCGGTACAAGTCGCCCGAGATACCGAGCCTGACCAGAGGTTCCGGCAAAGGGGACTGCTCCACCCTGGGCACCCCGCCAGAAGACCCTGTTCGGGCAGCGAAGCTGACCGCCCCGCTCGCCACGGTCGGTTGGGGTTGCAACGCCTCCCCGGGCGAACCCCCACCCTCGACCGGCGCCGCGGGATCAACCGCACCAGCAACTGCCGGCACTTTGGGTTGCGACGCCCTCGCGGGCGAACCCCCATCCGCGCCGACCAATCCCTCGGTCCCAGCGCCAACCGCACCAGCATCGGCCCCCTCTGCCCCCACAGAGGGGAGAGCCGACCCATCACCTCCCTCTGCGGGGCCCCTGGTCTCCTCGGCCCCCTCTCGCCCGGCGGATGGGAGAGCCAGCCCGGAGGGGTCGGCCCCATCCTGCCCCCGAGGGGGGAGCGCCGCCGAGCCAGAATCGCCCCCGACGGCGGTAGGAAAACCGGATTTCTTGGCCCTTTTCCTGGCCTTCGCGGCCTCCCGTAACTTCCCCGCCAGGGGATCTTTGCGCTTCAGGTCAGTCGATCGAGAAGTCCCCTCGGGGGCCGCCCCCTTGCCCTTATCTCGGGCATGGACGCGACCCTCCGAGACATCGGGCTCATCGGCTGCCGAGTCGTCTCCCAGATCGATGACCTCGGTCGCCTCCTCCAGAGGCTCCCGCCTTACGTCTGCAACAAGAAGAAGCCCCAGTCAAGAGCAGGAAAAGAGCTACCACCCCCGAAAAAGAGCCGCAAGAGCCATACCCGTCGACGTCAGTCGCGAGAGAAGACACTGTTCGATGTTCTCCAGCGTCACCAGCTCCTCAGTCGATTGACGGTTCTCCAGCAGACGGGCAGCCTGCTGCTCCACGTGGGGAGGGAACTCCTCCTGGCGAGGGGGCAGATTCGGGTGAAAGTTGGGCGAGGTCCGGCATCTCCAAATCTCGTCCGTCGCCACCGCCTTCACCCAGAAGAATTGGGTCTTCCACCCCTTGTGCGAGGAGTCCTTCGCCGCAAGCGAGATGCAGCTCCTATTCCTCCGCGCCTGAATGAAGTAGAAGCCTTTCCCCTCCGACGGGTGCGCCTTCAACTCAAAAAAGAAGTGGAAGAGGTCCAAAGAAGGAAAAATGCCGCGCTGACGATAAAGAATCCTGAAGGCCGAAAGAAGAAGATAGGAGTTGGCCACCAATTGAATAGGCGCCAACCGGAAAAAATTAAGAAGCTGCAGCACATAAGGGTCGAAAGGAAGCCGAAATCCACTCTTCCAAGCCAGAAGGAAGGTGCAAATGAGCTCATCATGATCATCCAGACTCGTCTCGTATGGAGTGGCGGCGATGAAGCTGTATCTGAGAGGCAGGCGGAAACGATGCTCCAGCCTCCGCACCTCCGCTTCCCCCAACTCACTACAGTTGGGGACGGGTTCCTGCCTCACCGGCACAAGCTCCGGACTCTGATCCGCCATCGAGTCGGGAAGAGATCCCTCGTACGAGCTTGAAGACTCCGGAGGAGAAGGAAGTTGCTGGACCGCCTCTGCGGTTATCCTCGCCAACTCCTCGAACGCCGCCGCAAGGCTCCGCGTCTCCGCTGTGCTCTCACGGCGCATCAAGAAGCAAGGAAAGCCTAAAACCCTGGAAGCCTAGAACGATAAACAGCGCCCCCTATAAACCCCTCAGGGTGGCGGCACGCCGTTTCGTACTCCGAGAAAAGGGGGGCCCCTTCGTTTCGAATCCATCAGGATCATCATTACGGGCCTCGACGACCGCTATAAGCGGCTCCATAACGCCAACGGAATTCCACCCACCTGAGCCACGTCGGTCCAAAGCCTCGAAAAAATACTCATCCGAGCCTCCTTGGCTCGGGAGTAGGAGGGGGACATGTGGAGAGGGGGATTTCCGCAGCCCACCACAAAGGCAGCCCAACAAGACCCACAAGGTCCAACCGGGCGAGCCCACCCGAGTGATAGCCCACAGGGCCCACTTAGGGAGAAAATCCCAATAAATAAGACTCGAGGAACTAACTCTCCCCGGTGGCCTTCTAGGCTCGGAGGGCCCGAGACAACGGTCAGGTCCCGAGGAAGGTCCGGCCTAAAGCCCTCTCCCCGTCCGAGAGAGATAGGCTCCAGCCGACCTATCCGACCCCACCCTCGCCGGGCCATGCCTATCGCTCGGACATGAGCTAGCATCCCCGAGGCTCGGTAAGGCCGGTTGATTATCTACAGGTGCAGCCGTTCAGAGTCCTCCGCCAGCGGGAGAGTCAGGGGAGCCACCGGACTCCAAGGGGATAACGTTCCCACGATCAGGCCATGAAAGCCCCCGTTAAAGACGTAACTCCCGCCGGAAACCCCTCAGCTTACAGGACTCCTGAAGGCGGCGCACTATTTAAGCAAGGGATCCCCTCCGGAAGATGGTAAGATGAACTAAGCATTCACACACCCTAAGCTCCTGAGCATGATTCGCTTCACCCTTTGGTGGAGAGGATTCTCGCGCATCAGCTCTCTCCTCCCCCCATTATTGCTTCCACCATAGCTCTACTGACTTAGCCATCGGAGGATTTTGCCCCAAGGAGATCCCCTGGGCCCTCTGATACGTTTCCCTCTCTTGCAGATTCATCTTCTGGTGATCCATAGCCCGCTCAGGATCCTGCGCGAGATCTCGCCTCTTCGATGGTCATGCAAATCAGTGCAATACAACATGCAGGGAGTTTGACATATCATGCATCATGACATAGATATGTAATGCATTCAGAGGTAAACTACAATTATTTCCATGTGCATTTCAGATTTTCAATTAGATTCAGTTGGATGATGCACAAAAGAATTAATCATGATATGCAGGCATTTAGAGCACACAAATTCAGAAGATAGAATTTAAGCAGAGTTTTCAGAACTAACCTGAAATGTAGTCATGGGGTTTTCATTCTTGAGTGCCTTGGTTGATTAACCCCCTTTATTCATTTCCAAGACACACCTGCAACAACTGGATTATTTTGATCCTGCAGGAACCCAAGAAGTCTTGGGTCCTGAATTAACAGTGACATTCCTAGCAGGTATGGTAGCCAACTTCTGTGCATGAAGGTCATCAATTCTCATCACATGACAATCATTCATTGAATGACCTATCTGACCACAGTAGTGGCATGATGTAGTAGTTCTGAAATTTATTTTGTGCACATTCCTATGAACAGGAGTTCTAAATGCATATGCATGGAAATTTTTGTTAACAGAATTAAAATTCTGTTTACTAAAACCAGTCTGGCTCTGGTATCCTGCCAGCCAACAGGTTACAGCCCTGTGACCTGGCTTTCCACAGTTAAAGCGTGCAATATGCTGAACTTTTGAACCAAGAATATTTCCATGAGAGGCATTGTTTACAAGGAATTTATTGAAACCAAAACCATTTCTGTTTACAGGGAATTTAATAAATTCAGAGTTAGATTTCTTTCCCTGAGCATGCCAACAATTTTCAACCATGTGGCCCAATTTGCCACAATGAAAACATTGAATGTTCCTTTTATGAGATGCATGATTTTTAGCATGGAACAGTTTATCATGCATTTTTCTAGCAGAAAGGTCATCATATTTCATTAATTTGCATTCATGCATGATATGGCCTTCTTTGTGACAGTAAAAACATTTTATTCTTCTCTTTTGATCATGAGAATGTTTCTTCATTTTAGAATTCCTAGCATGAATTCTATTAGATTTCAAATCATCATTTCTCATGACAAAACAATCAGTAATTTTATGACCAAACTTACCACAGTAAAAGCATTTTACACTTTTGACACCAGATTTGTTGGTCTGAACTTTCTTAGCATGCTGATTATTATTATTCTTTTTCAAAACTTTTCTTTTCTCCTTCGTTTTCTTATTTTCCTGATTAGCATGCACACTTAAAGAAAAAGCTGAAGTGCTAGCTAACTCAGAGCTACGCACAAATGTTGTATACAGTCTTTTTCTCTCTTCCTGCTTACTACCTCCATCATAGACTTTCTTCTTAAAAGCATCCTTCAGATTTTCTTTATTCTTAAGAGACTCAAACAGGGAATTGTTCAGTTCAGTGATTTCATTTTTGAGAGAAGAAATGAGCATTTCAGAATCTGTGATCTTTTCATTAAGTAAGACATTAATGGCTTTGTAGCTATCAATCTCTTCTATCAATGTGCTCACACTCTCACATTCATTTTCAACTGAATTCTTCCCTTTTTCAAGCATTAAGAGTCTCTCAGACATGGCAGAATTTAGCAACCTCAATTCTTCATTTTCTTTTCTTATTTGTTCATTCTGAACTAGTTCATTAGTTAAGATTTGATCATTTCCTAATGAATTCAGCTTATCTTCTAGTTCAGAAATCTTGGCAGTAAGTTCATCATTTTTATTTTCCAATAAAGAGATTTGTTCCTTACTCATATTCAGATCAGCTAAGCACATATCATGAGATGTTTTTAGTCTTTGACAGTTTTCACAGGGAACATTAGAGTTAATCTGTTCACATCTCTTTTTCAACCTTCTATTTTCAGATTTTAATTTCTTGGATACTTTGAACAAATCTTCATACATCACTATCAATTCATCAAAGGAGTATCCATCTGATTCAGAGCTTACCAGAGATGAGATCTCATCTTCATCATCCCGGTTGGCCATCAAGCAGCTATCACCTTGCTGATTATGCGCAGAGACGACTCTATCATATATTTCCTTTCCAGATGTGCACCTGAGAGCAAAAGGGTACATATCAGAATTGATTGCAGCTCTTAAGATGTTAAGGATTATGACATTGTCACGGTTCTTTATACTGTCCTCTTTAGACCACTTGGTCTCATCATGAGGCAGTTTGTGTGGGCCTTTAGATAGTAGCCTCCATAGTTTGGGATCTATGGAGTTTACGTACACACATAGGCCTCCTAGCCAACTATCAAAGTTAGAACCGTCATAAACCGGAGGTCGACCCATTTGAGTAAGAGGCAACCAGATTCAGCGCAGTAGACCAGATGACAGGGAATGCGGCAGAACCAGATGAGCAAAGCAATGCACAAGTCGATGAAACAAAATATCGAGCACTAAAAACACACTCTGAAATGCACCAAGGACTAGCAGGATCCTCTGCAGATTGTTAGATCCGTTTAGTTAGAGACCCTCTCTGATACCAATTGTTGGGTTCGATGCAGTATTCAGAGGGGGGGGTGAATGAATACTGCCCTTTTAAAATCTTTCGCCCAATTAAAATATGATGCTCACTAGAATTACTAGTTCGCAAACTAGACAAGCTTAAAAGCTAATAATCAGTTGCAGAGCAAAACAAGCATACAGTGAGATCACTAGAATGCCAACTAGGCTGATTTAGACAAGAATCGCTCAACTAGAATTTCGCTCTCTTGACAAATTAAGACATTTTAAGAAGACTAATTAACTCTTCTTCTCAACCAAAATCCAAACACATGGAGCGCCCCTATGCATTCATCTAGCGGAAGCACAATAGAACAAAACAAACCACAATGCACAAGGGGTTTTTAGATGGTTCGGTCCAGCTGACCTACATCCACCCCACACTCAACCCGAGTGTGGATTACTGCTGCGCAACATAGCTTGCGTCCGCTGGGCAATACAGCTTAGCCTACAACCGCTGGGCCTCACAGCTTGCCGTCCAGTGGAATCCACCACTGCAACCGCTGGGGATTACAGCTTACCCGTCCAGTGGAAACCTCCACTGCCCGCTGAGCAACACAGCTTACTGTCCAGAGGAGTCCTCCTCTGCAAACCGCTGACTAACAGCTTGAATGAAAATGTAAAATAGAAAACAAAAGACAAGATAACAGCATCGGAAAGCTGTAAACGTAAAGCACAATGTGGCTCTTAAAGAGCTGGATGGCCTGGATTTGATCCACGGTCCATCAAGAACATATCTCCCTCGATCTCACTCTCTTTCTTCACTCTCTCTCTTTCTCTTTCTTCTCTGCTGCACTTCTCTTCTTCTTCTTGTGCTGGATCGACAGCTTCTCTTCACTCTGTCTTTTTCTTTCTTCTCTCTTTCTTGCCGGCTCACTCTTCTTCTATTTCTTTTCTTCTCCTGGATCGTGGAAGCTCTCTCTTCCTTTTCCCTTTCCTCTCTCAGCTTCTGCTGGATCGAAGAGCTTTCTGCTCTGCTGTTTCTCTTTCTGCCTCCAGGCTTCTTCTTCGATCAGTCTTCTACAGAGGATGAAGACTCGTATATATAGCAGCAGCAGCAGCACACTGGGTGAGTGTGGCTTCCACGTTTCCTACCCTAGAAATTTGGACCACGTGGCAGCATCCTGGTTCACGAGCCAGGCACCTCGGATCACGTGCCCTTTATTAGCACGCTCAGCAACTAGAGTCAGGTGGCGTTAACGCACTTGCTTCAAGGGGTTGACGCAGCCTTCAAAGACATTCTACCAGTAAAACTCAAGTCTGCTGCGTTGACGCTTCCAACCCATGGCGTTGACGCATTGATGCGTTCCAGTGAGCAACCAGCCTAGCCCTATTGACAGTTGCGTCGACACTGCTCCACTGCTGCGTTGACGCATCGGTGATCCAGCATCTGAACTTAGATGGCTTCAGCGCTCTCACGTTTCGTGTGGAGTGCGTTGACGCATTGTGCAACTGCGTCCACCCTCTGGTTACCTGGTCGACCCATCAACCTGCTGCGTCGACACCACTTGACGAATGCGTTAACACACCAGAGTAATCCAGTAACCCATTGGCTCTCCCTTTGTAACTGCTGCGTCGACGCTCTCAGCATGCTGCGTTGACGCATGGAGCTGCAGCGTCGATGCTGCCAATGTATTCCAGAGGCTGCAATAAGGGATTCTTGAACCGCTGCGTCCACGCTACTTGCTCACTGCGTTGACGCACCAGAATAATCCAGGAGCTTCTTTCTTGATTGTTTGAACTACTGTGTCCACGTGTCAGCATTTCAGCCTCTTGGATCACGTGCCAAGTCTTGATGGCCTGAATCATCTGCAGACAGACAGAGGAAAATGTTAGTTCAGATGAATGTATATACTTAAGCAGAGCTGCCAGTGTATGGACCTGAACAGTGCAGCGAGTGTACAGACTTGGTAAAATAAGGTCCAGTGTATAGACTTGTAGATACGAAGCCAATGTACAGACTTAGAAGGATTTGAACCAGTGGCTGTACAGACTTTGAAGGAGGACCAATGTATGGACTTCAGGAGCATATGACACGGCTGTACAGACTTTGTTGCCAAAACGAATGAATAGACTTTGCCACAGTCTAATGTATAGACTTGAATAGCTGAGGCCAGTGTACAGACTTCAAATTCGAAGACAGCCGCTGTATAGACTTTGAAGACAGAAACCAGTGTATAGACTTTCCACTGACTAGTGTATAGACTTCACCAGTGAACGGCTGTACAGACTTCATGTGAACTTGAATGAACACGATGTACAGACTTTATGAGATGCAAACGGCTGAACAGACTTGAATGAGTATAGAGTGTATAGACTTGAAAGTCTGAAGGCGATGTGCATACTTGCTGAGTTGACGCTGCAGCCCAATGAGTTGACGCTGTAACGTATATACTTTACGTTCAACTGGTGATGTATAGACTTAATCAAATGAAGAACCTGAACTGAAGAGTCGACGCATCAGCTCAAGGAGTTGACGCACTGGTGTAAGAACAGAGACAAGTATGACTGAAGGGTTGACGCATCAGCACACTGAGTTGACGCACTGGTGTGGAGACTGTGCAGACAGAGTGTAGACAGAATTAAGGTAGAGCATGTTATCTGACAGCCATATGAACTCCATAGAGTATATCAGTTATAAACAATCATGTTGCTGTCATTCAATGTGGTGACTCATTCATGTTGCTATCATTAAAACACCACATCATCAACAAAGCACAAGGGGTACAACAGTAACCTCATTTCAATACAAACATATGGTTGTCCATTTTTGAAAAGTAAAAGCCGTTGTCGTGAAGGAGTCTCCGTGTTTCTGGCTGGTTAAGACCCTTATCTACCATCTTGATGTCTTCTTAGCCTAACCTCGGGCTTAGACCAATGCAAGCGCGTCACCTACGGGTGCGACGGCGTCTGATTCCGGGTCAGCGTCGCGCGGTTGGTCGTTTAGGTTCCAGGGTGTTCCATTACATACCATCTAGAGTTGTGAGGAAATAGACCCGGGTCGGGCAAATCATTTACCTCGAATACTTTTTGGGTGAATCCCTGCGGTCGGAAGCAACTGGGAGCATAAACATGGCATGACGGTATTGTCATCAGGATAAGTCTTAGCCGGTGGGATTAGTACTTGAGGAGTCTAGAGGCCCAAATCAACCTAGATGTGCACTTAGGATACCTGGGAGGTTAGCAAGAAACCCATGTTCTCATGCAGGTTAGATGTTATATGGGGTGGTCATCATGCGTTAGCAAAAAAATAAAAATGAACAAATCAAAAGTAAATAAAACAAAAAATAAATCTAAAAACACCAAAAAAAAAAGAAGAAAAATGTAAATATATGCAAAGCAAAAAAAATGGAAACAAAAAAGACCCAAAAAAATAAACAAACAACAAAACACAAAAAAATGAATGAAAACTCCAAAATAAAAAAATCACAATTTGCATGATGGCATTTGTATGCAGCATTCCACTTTTAAATTTCTGCTTGCATCCGTGTGCTTGTCTGTCGCATTCATCATCGTCTTTTATTATTGCCTTTGTTAATAAGGGCTTGCCCCTTGACTCGTTATCAATGACAGTTCAAAACCTCGTTTGCTTATTGAGCAAGGGGCAAGTCAGAACAGAAATACTAACTTGTTTGCTTAAATGTGTGCACAGATTCGAGAGATCAGAAAGAAGCAGAGAATCAAAAAACAAAACATTTTATTCCACTCCTGACCAAAAACAAATAACAAAAAGTCTACATTAGGTTCCACCCTCCTTCTCCACATTACTCACCTTGCCGCTCTCTGGGCAAGAAACTCTAGAGGATGTTCCCAAGCCGTGAGAAGCGGTATTCCTACTACTTTGTACTCCTCTTTCTATCTCCACTCCCCGACGTTGATCTACGGGGGCAGCAAAGAAGCTACTAACACGAAAGCCACGCTCTCGTGCTCTTCGGTAGCGTTCCTCGCCATCCTTCAGCCACTGCTCGGCGAGGCCGAGACTGGTCCTCAATTCAAATAATTGGGCCTCCATGGCCTTCTTCTCCTCTTTCTCGATCGATCTCTTGGCCTTCTCTCTTTCCCTGTCCCTTTCTCTCTCGGCCCATTCATCTCCCTTTCTCTATTGACCAAGGAAGACCATTTTACGTCTAAGAGGGGTTTCAAACAACACCGATCAGGTGCGTGTTTGAACATGATCATGTCACTTTCATTTCAAGGGATCGATACTACACTATTTCCATTCTAATCCACTGCCTATTTGTTTAGTAGATGGTGGCAAATTATCACTTATGAGGACGATCCTAGGGTCTTCCTGGGTCCCCAGGTTGATCTCTTTGGTGGGTTCTTCTATAGCGGCTGATGGTTCGTCAAACCTCCTCATTCCGCTAGCATATGCGTCAGCCGCGTCCTCATATTCTTCATCCCCTTCTTCAATAGGATATTCTTCATCTGTGAGCTCGTAAACTCCATATCCTTCATCAATTGTGCAATTCTCCTCACATTCTATCTCCGACAGATGGATGGGATTTTCTAGCAATTGAGGAATGGATAGAAAGACTTGACACCTATTGGCTATATCTAGAAGAAATCGACGAGGAATTTGCCTACCCTTGAATTTTCTTTTAGGAACTACCCTTGACTCGTTATTCCTAACTTGACTGACTTGTTCTACAGACGAAGAAGAAGTTGAAGAATGTACAGGAAAAGACCCCTCAGTGGAGGGGTAAAGAAGGTCACTCAAGGGACCTTGAACGAATGGCCCATAGGTCGGGGCGCACTCGTGGGAGATGTAGGAGGTCTCCTCAAAGGAAATGCACTGTTGAGGAGTTTAAAAATTGACGTTTTTTTTATTTTCATTTTCAATTACAAAACAATTGAAAGAACTTAGGGAATGAGAGGAGGGGACTATAGCTAAGGGGTTGTAAGGCTTGTTGAGCAGATCATGGTTGAAAATTTGGCGCGGGCTGAGAAACCTGCGCAAGAATGTGAGCAGAGAAGGGGACCTGGGAATATCATCAGACAAACGTCTGGCCCAGGAAAGATTCAGCAACAACGGCTGAGGAGAATGATTAGATAGAATGACAGAAAGCGATCCGTCAGTGGCAACGTCCTCTTGGCGAGGAAAACTTAGAATTTCGGCAATGTCAACGACATCTTTTGGCACCTCAGAGATCAAAAGTGGCCCCTCTAAATCCAGAGGCGAGAACATCTATTGTAGCGCAATAGAAATATCATGTATATCAAACCACTTGTTCCACTCGCAGTCCGGGTCGCCGTGCTTCCCCTTCTTTGTAGCTCTTGAGCAACTTTCAGCTAAATAGGCAATCTGTAATTTCCCATGTGATTCTTGCGGGTAATTCCCCAAATGTATAACCGGCCCCTTCCTAAAATGAGAGTACAAGGTCCATGTAAGAGGTTCCTCATATGCTTCAAGTGGCCCTTCAAAGCCTAGGCCGGCTCAAAGGGTTAACCTTGTCTTGTTTGGCAGTCTCAGTCTCCCCTGTAACTGTGCACCCAAGCCTTTACCCTGTTGGTAGCTAATGTTTCTCATGATCTCCCATCCCTTAGAATGGGAAGGGTGACATGACTTTGATGCCTGAAACGGCTTTTGTGTTAAAGGGGCGCGACGAGGGTCACACACATCTAGCAGTGAAAGCATTGGCCGGTGAGTCGGCCAAACAGAAGGCAAAGAGGTATTAATAGCATCCACTGTAGAAAAGATGGGCATGCTATTTACCTTGATAATCCAAGCCTTGTATGGAAACTTTAAGCACTGATGATTGGTGGAAGGCACAGCATTCATAACTTCAATGTAAGGGCGGCCTAGTATGGCCTTGAATGTGGGATCCATATCAAGGATATGGAATTCCGCATAGACTACTGCAGGGCCCAATTCTACAATCAAGATGGCCATACCCATTGGTGGCTTTTTGCTATTGTCATAGGCCGTAACCGTGATTGATGAAGGCCTTATCTGTTCCGTGTCAACCCCACATAATTGGAGGGTGCTCATAGAGATCACATTTATAGACGCACCAGTGTCCACCAAACAGGGGTCTATAAACGCCCCATTGATCTTTACTGCAATACACAAAGTATATTTTCGAGCCTCCCTGGGGGCAAGCTCATGGTGGTGAAATATAATAGACGGTTGTGTATCAGTCGGCGTCAATACCGACGAGATCTTCTCCACTGGGAGATCCTCATTTACCATAACCTTTCGAAGATACTCCATCAAGACGTCCTGATGGGTTTTTGACCTCTTGATTAGCTCGAGAATGGAGATCCGAGCTGGTGTTTTATCCAAGTGTTTCAACAGGTCATATTGTGTCCCGGGGATAGACTCCTCTGGCTGCTCTTCGGTGTCTTTCTCTGGCTGAGACTGCTCGAGGACCTGACTGTTTTCAGGAAAAATCCGATGGAACATCCTTCCACTATGGAGCACCATGGCTTGTGGGTTTGGTGGCACCTCTATGAGGTTAGGTATGAGATTTAGTAGGGGCTCGAGGGGTATTGGTGGAGGAACAGTTAACGAAGCAGGGGCGGTGGCAAGTGTAGGGGCTCTAATGAGTGGTTTGTTAGGTGGAGGTATGGTGGGAGTGGATGAGGTCTCAGATGGACTGTGGATGATTAGGGGTTTGGGCATAGTAGAGGTTGATGGGGCCTCGGATGAGCGGTGGGTAACGAGAGGTTTCGAGGGTAAAGGGGTTATGGTGGAGGTGGATGACGTTTGCTGAGGACTCAGTGGAAGGTTAACAGCAGGGATGCGGATGAGAGGACGTGATGGCGGTGGAAATGGGTGAGGCGTTGTTGCAGGTTGTGCTACGGGTCGAGGATAGACAGGTAAGGCAAGGGGATTGGTTAGAAACATGATTGGCGACAAGGACAGAGCTACCTTCCGTATGCCAACCTTGCTCTCTTCCAACTTCGGGGAAGGAAGAGATGGGGTTGACTTGGTGGTTGGGTTGTTTGTGCGCCAGTAATGGATTTTGGAGGATGCCCATGTTTGGCTATTGCTGTGGTGCCTGCTGAGGCTGTTGTTCTTGTTGTTGTGCTTGTTGTTGTTGTTGTTGTTGCTGCTGCTGTTGTCTAGGAGGAGGTCTCCTGGCCTTCATCATGGCGGCGTATCGCCTCATTTCATCCCAATCTATTTGATGTTCATCATTCATATCATAGATATAATCTCTGAAATGGAAACAGTTTTCCACCGTATGACTCGGCTGTCTATGGAAGACACAATATCTGGAAGTGTCAACGTTCGGGGGCCATATGGCTCTTTCCTTAGGCAAGGTGAGTATATTAGCAGCCATGAGAGCATTAAAGATGTCCGACAACGACTCCGGCAAAGGTGGGTAGTGAGCTCTCCTAGGGCCGATCGGCCTCCTCTGTTGTTGGGGGCTATAGTTCCCGGGTGGTGGAACCTGATTATATTGAGGAGGTCGCTGTTGTTGTTGTTGGAGATGGAGTGGTTGAGGCATATTATTCTGGAGGAGGTTGTTTTGTGGGAGAGGACGATAGGGTTGTTGACCTTATTGGAAGGGGAGTTGTAGGACTTGTGGAGGCCTGGGGTTGGCTTGCTGGTTGGGATTGCCAACCGCACTCACCAGCTCATTCGTTGCGACCCCTTCTGTCACCCCACCTTGGGCACCAACGTTTGGCTTCCTAAACACCCTTGGCTTTGGTGGCTCGAACATATGCATGAGGGGGGAATCTTTCAGCTGTGTTTGGATATATCGAGCCCTCTCATACAGTTCCTCTATAGTGGTGAGCTTGTTCATTGCCAGGACGTGTCTGAATTGCGGAGTGGCATTAGACACGATCATCTTCACTTGTTCCGATTCCGAACTGGGGTCTCTCACTTTCTCTGCCAAGGATCTCCATCTATCAACAAATTGGACGAAATATTCGGCCGACTTCATTTTATCGGCCACTAGGTCGGTAATAGAAAGGGAGGGACCGACCCTATCTTGATATTTCTGTAGGAATCTCCGTTGCACTACGTCGAAGTTCTCAGCCTCACTCGGCTCTACGGAATAAAACCATTCTAAGGTGGGGCCATCCAATGATCTCCTGAAGAGATATGCTAGGGATCTTTGATCGTTCTGCCAAAACAAGGACTCATACATAAAGTCATTTAGATGAATGAAGGGGTTGCCTATGCCGGTGTACCGTCGGTACGTTGGCATTTCAGAAGGAGGGAGACGGAATACAGGAAGGATTGGTAAAGAGATCTCAGGCGCGGATTTGACATCCACAATCTTTTTGAAATCTCAGAATTGTTCGTCCATCTTATTCAGCCTATGAAGGAGAGATTAAGTGACCTCATCGTAAGGAGCAGGTTATGGTGGCCACTGAGGCCTTGCGGAAGCCTGAGAAGGTAATTCCGGATGAGAGGGACGTTGTGGCATGTCAGTAAACGGAACTGACTGAAATGTTGTATGAGGAATTGGTGGAACTTGAGACTGGGGAGGTAATTGGACAGAGGGAGGTTGCAGACTTATCTACGCGAGAGGGAAGGAGGAAGGGATTGCCTGTGCAGACTCTTGAGTAGGGGGAACAACTGGTGTTGGGTTTTGAGGAGTAGAAGCAATAGATTTCCCTTTTAGGATGGCCTGAAAGGCTCGGACCTACTCGGGATTGAGCTGTGTGTTCGCAAGGACACCTAGTAGGCAGGAAATATCTTGCGGCGGAGATGCTTCCCCGACGGTGGTTCGCACCTCATATGAGGGCTCACGGGAGGAACCTGCGTCCTCAGCAGGGACATGTGTCCCCTGATGACTCGGGGTCGGATTCTGACCGTTCCCGGACATTTCTTGATCTTTTTCGGAATGCGAGATTTTGCCGGAACGTAATAACACACACACTCAAACCAATAACAAAGATTAACAAACAAGTTGATGCTTAACGCCCTTTTTTTTTGTTTTCCTTTTGTTTTACTTTTTTTTTCTAATCTAATGTTCACACCACAGGAGGGACCTTAGTTGCAATATTGATTTTCGCCGTGTGATCTAAGGACACTCGACTCACCACGAATGGGTTGACTATCTCCAGGGAACTTCAGTGGTACAACCAGCCCAGTGAACGAAGAGGGAATCCTTCGATGTCGGGGACTTACGGAGGTCCCAATGGAGGAGATACTAGTCCGTCGAGAGAAATTCCTGACGGAGAGTCCTTCCTTCACCGAGAAAAGGTGATCCTTAGAAAATAAAAATAAAAATAAAAAATAAAATAAAGGGGGATGATATGCAATGCAGTGTTGAATTTAACAAGAGATATGTAAACAGACAACAAATATATGCAACAAGAGCAATTAAACAAACATCACAACACTCCTTTTCCGTAACGACGCGAATCTCTTCAGATCTCACAAGGGACTATGGAGTAATGCACGTAGTGCACGAGAGATGAAACTGGAATGGCAAGAGTGCTACTGGGAGCACGAATGTAGCACGCGGGCGCAATCATGAGGGGCACACGCGGGTACCGAGTGGAGGGGCACACGTGGGTGCCGATGGCAAGAGTGCTACTGGGAGAACGAATGTAGCGCACGTGGGCGCAATCAGGAGGGGCACACGGGGGTGCCGATTAAAGGGGGCACACGTGGGTGCCAATGGCAAGAGTGCTACTGGGAGCACGAATGTAGCGCACGCGGGCGCAATCAGGAGGGGCACACAGGGGTGCCGAGTGAAGGGCACATGTGGGTGCCGATGGCAAGAGTGCTACTGGGAGCACAAATGTAGCGCACGCGGGCGCAATCAGGAGGGGCACACGGGGGTGCCGAATGAAGGGGGACACGTGGGTGCCAATGGCAAGAGTGCTACTGGGAGCACGAATGTAGCGCACGCGGGCGCAATCAGGAGGGGCACACGGGGGTGCCGAGTGAAGGGGCACACGTGGGTGCCAATGGCAAGAGTGCTACTACGAGCACGAATGTAGCGCGCGCGGGCGCAATCAGGAGGGGCACACGGGGGTGCCGAGTGAAGGGGCACACGTGGGTGCCGAAAATATTTGGGTAACCGGAGAAAACAAAAGATGTCCCACCGTGATCGCCAAGAGATGTGGACGTCGAGATCGTACCAAGGAGAGAGAAGGAAACGGGACGAGGATGAATTACAGGGTAGTATGAGAAAGGAATTGGTAAACACGACCTGAAGGAAGCGTTCTAGTGGAACACAAGAAATCTAGACTTACCCACCTTCCGGTACGAGGCGGAGATCGAGATCCAAAGGTCTTCTCACGCAAGCTAACTTCCTCCTCAACAGGCGTAGCCTGTAGTTTCGGGAGTAGCTTTAAAGATACCGGATGTTAGGATGGGATATACTGGGACTCTAGGAATGGGGGCAATCAAAATAGGAATACCAAATTACAACAGAATGCGGCTCATCATGAAATAATAACAATAATACGAACAAAATGAACCAGAATTATAGCAAGATATCACTTAATGGGAGAACATAACAGTAACATAGAAAGAGCAAACCACCACAAGACATTGGTCTTTGTGAGATTTTTATAGCAATATATATATAACAATAAATATATACACGTTCAACAAACCACCACTAGACGTTGGTCTTTGTGGGATTTTTATAGCTAAGATAAAAAATAATGGAAATGAATGACAGAATAAAAATTATGAAAGGAAACCTCCGCGAGGAACTTATTCCATCCAGGGGGTTCGAGTGAAGATTATAAAATAAAACCGCCGCGAGGAACTAGTTCCGTCAACGGGGTTCGAATGAAAGACAGAAGATAAAACCACCGCGAGGAACTAGTTCCGTCAACGGGACTCGAATGAAAGACAGAAGATAAAACCACCGCGAGGAACTAGTTCCATCAACGGGGTTCGAATGAAAGACAGAAGATAAAACTACCGTGAGGAACTAGTTCTGTCAACGGGGTTCAAACAACATATTCTTCTCCATACTATTTTTTCTCTCATTTTTATATTTTCTTCCCTCTAAAACTAAGATATAAGAAAAAAATTCCAGAAAAAAAGAGAAAAAGTTATCTCTCTCTCTCTATTTCTCCTTTTCAGGGCGGCATCCACATTGGGAAGGCCCTGCCGGGTTTCTGAATGTCCGAGCGCATATGGGAGAAGCTGGTCTACTCCACCATGCTCTCGCACCATCCTCGTCCTGGAGAAGCTCCTTCGAGCCCGCCAATCGTCTCTCAATAAGCTTCCTCACTTCTTCGTCTTATTTTCGTTCTTATTTTGTTAGTTGCATTGCATTGCATGCGTTATCTCTCATCCCTATTGCATCTCTCTCCCTAAGAGACCCTCACTTGATCATTCATCATATCATCTGCCTACCTTTGTGTATAAAAGGGGTTTAAAATAACATCGACCAAGTGCGTATTTGTTCATGTCTTTATCATATTCATCACAAGGGATTGATGATGCATTGTCGTTATCCTGATTTATTATTTCGCCTTCTTTTACAAGGGGAACCATCAAAGGGAAACTATCTCCTTCGGCCAGCCGAAGGAAGAGGAGGAGAGAACTCACGTGATTCCTCAATTCGGAGATGAGAAGGGATCATTCCCTCCTATTTTGAGGTACCCAACCGTCCCCCCTCCATTTGACTCTATTTCTCTCTCTTTCTATTGTTATTTATTGTTAAGTCTCCACCCCCGTCCCTCTCTATTTTTGTCTTAAAAAGAGTCTTTCTCTCTCTCTATATATATATTTTCCTAGTGGTCTTTACTAATTTTAATTCTCTATACCTCACTCTCTTTCTCTATCTTTTACATCTCGATTTCTTTCATCATTTTCTCATGTCTCTTTAAAAGAAATAAAAGAATAAAAATAATAAAGACAACACAAACAAAAACCAAAAAAACAACAACAAAAGCTAAAATAAAGAAAAAAAGAAAGAATAACAAAATCAGGATAACAGAAGGAAGCCCTCTTCGTCGGCCGGCCGACAGAAGAGGAAGAGAGGACCCGCGCTGCTCCCGCTCCGGCGGCGAACGCGATCAGAACACTTCCTGTGGGGTTCTCAGCCCCTGGCGATCACACTTCCCCTCCCCTTCTTTCTGTTATTTCTTTTCTGTTCAAACCCCTTTGACGGAACTAGTTCCTCGCGGTGGTTTTATCTTCTGTCTTTCATTCGAACCCCGTTGACGGAACTAGTTCCTCGCGGTGGTTTTATCTTCTGTCTTTCATTCGAGCCCCGTTGACGGAACTAGTTCCTCGCGGTGATTTTATCTTCTATCTTTCATTCGAACCCCATTGACGAAACTAGTTCCTCGCGGTGGTTTTATCTTCTGTCTTTCATTCGAACCCCGTTGACGGAACTAGTTCCTCGCGGTGATTTTATCTTCTGTCTTTCATTCGAACCCCGTTGACGGAACTGGTTCCTCGCGACGGTTTTATCTTCTGTCTTTCATTCGAACCCCGTTGACGGAACTGGTTCCTCGCGGCGGTTTTATCTTCTATCTTTCATTCGAACCCCGTTGATGGAACTGGTTCCTCGCTGCGGTTTTATCTTCTGTCTTTCATCCGAACCCCGTTGACGGAACTAGTTCCTCGCGGTAGTTTTATCTTCTGTCTTTCATTCGAACCCCGTTGACCTTCTGTCTTTCATTCGAACCCCGTTGACGGAACTGGTTCCTCGCGGCTGTTTTATCTTCTGTCTTTCATCCGAACCCCGTTGACGGAACTAGTTCCTCGCGGTAGTTTTATCTTCTATCTTTCATTCGAACCATGTTGACGGAACTAGTTCCTCGCGGTGGTTTTATCTTCGGTCTTTCATTCGAGCCCCCTTGACGGAACTAGTTCCTCGCGGTGGTTTTATCTTCTGTCTTTCATTCGAACCCCGTTGAAGGAACTAGTTCCTCGCGGCGGTTTTATTTTATAATCTTCACTCGAACCCCGCTGGATGGAACAAGTTCCTCGCGGAGGTTTCCTTTCATAATTTTCATTCTGTCATTCATTTCCATTATTTTTTATCTTAGCTATAAAAATCCCACAAAGACCAACGACTAATGGTGGTTTGTTGAACGTGTATATATTTATTGTTATATATATATATATTGCTATAAAAATCCCGTAAAGACCAATATCTTGTGGTGGTTCGCTCTTTCTATGTTACTGTTATGTTCTCCCATTAAGTGATATCTTGCTATAATTCTGGTTCATTTTGTTTGTATTATTGTTATTATTTCATGATGAGCCACATTCTGTTGTAATTTGGTATTCCTATTTTGATTGCCCCCCATTCCAAGAGTCCCAGCATATCCCATCCTAACATCCGGTATCTTTAAAGCTACTCCCGAAACAACAGGCTATGCCTGTTGAGGAGGAAGTTAGCTTGCGTGAGAAGACCTTTGGATCTCGATCTCTGCCCCGTACCGGAAGGTGGGTAAGTCTAGATTTCTCGTGTTCTACTAGAACGCTTCCTTCAGGTCGTGTTTACCAATTCCTTTCTCATACTACCCTGTAATTCATCCTCGTCCCGTTTCCTTCTCTCTCCTTGGTACGATCCCGACGTCCACAGTTATGTGTACTTGTTCGGGGCGGGATATTATATATCTATGATAGGATTGGTGCGATGGATTCAGAGGGGGGGTGAATGAATCCCACCCTTAAAAACTTGTCGCTCAATAAAAATCTAGAACACTATCAAGGTAAAATAGATAATCTGAAGAACAAGTTGAATTCTCTTTTAAACCAATGAGCAAATATATATGAGGCGCTCCTAAACAAGCAACTAGCGGAAGCAGAAGAAGGTAATCAACCTACTGCACAGATAGCAATATGAAAGCTCAGACAACCTGTGAAGGGTGGTAGAAGATATGGAGCTAACGCACAAGGCAAACCACTGCACATGTAATTTTTTAGGTGGTTCGGTCCTCCAGACCTACATCTACCCCTCACTCCCAACCGGAGTGAGGCTTCCACTAGCAACGCTAGAACAGCAGACTCAATCTGCAAACACTTGCTGCCAAACAGCTTGACCAGTGGAACAGCCTCCCCTCTTCCTCCAAATCGGAGGGACACCCCAAGTGACTCCCAGCCACTTGGAACCAGAGACTAGGTCTCTCTTCCTCCAGGCCAGGAGGGAACACCTAGACTTGTAACCCACAAGACCAGAACCGGAGACAAGTCTCCCTTCCTCCAACCCGTAGGAAACCCAACAAGTGACTCCCAGCCACTTGCAACTGGAGACACAATGTCTCCCTTCTCCTGAGTCCACAGGAGGAACCCGACCTCAATCCAGAGAGTCGGAAGAACAATGATGAACAGATAACAAAAGAAAGGAAAAATAAGAAATGATAAAAACATAGCAAGCAGAAAGCTGGAAAACAAAATCACAATTTGGCTATCGCAGGAGCTGACTGGAGTGGATCTGATCCACGGTCCAGCAGGATCAAATCTTCTGATGAAGCTTCTTATCTCTCGATCTCTCCTCTTCTTACTCTTCTTTTTCGTCTCTGCTTCTTTCTCTCACTGTCTACTCTTCTTCTCTCAATCCTCACGAGATCTCTCTCTTTCTCTTTTTCTTCTGCTGCACTCTTCTTCTATTTCTTCTTCTTCTGCTCCCTGCCTCTCTTCTTCTTTACTCACAGTCTCGATCAGCCCTCTTCTATCTTGATAGTCTTCTACAGATGAAGAAACTTCATATATATAGCAGCAGCAACTAGGGCGTGTGTCTTCCACATCTCTCGCCCAATTGACTCTGCCACGTGTCAGCATCTCAGCTCCTTGGATCACGTGCCAGGTGCCAACCTCGGATCACGTGCCCAGACACCTGCAAGATTAATTAAAAGTTCAGTCGATGAACAATATCAGCTGAAGACAGTGTACAGACTTTATTCAGCAGGCAAGACAATGGATGTATAGAGTTAGTCGTGTGAAGGAGGACGAGTGTATAGACTTGATAACACATGCTGTAGAATGCATATGATGCAGTGTATAGGCTTGATGAAAACAATGCATGCACAATGATCCAATGTTCAGACTTTGCTAAAAACTGCCAGTCGATGTATAGACTTACTGCGACAGGCTGTGGGACGCAATGTATAGACATTAGGTAATGCATGCGATGCAACAGAATGTATAGACTTAGTTGCTGTAGAAACTAGCAAATGCATGAAGAAGCAAGCCAATGTATAGACACTATTGTATGGACTCTAAGCGAACGCTGTACAAACTTGACAATCGATGCATGAACATTACAGAAGGGAATGTACAGACTTTTGAAAGCTTGAACACTGCTATGTATAGACTTTGTACTTTGAACGACAAAGCATGATGTACTGACTTTGAGCGATGTATAGACTTTATGAATGCACATGCCAAGTCCATGTACAGAGTTGCTGTGAAGAACAGTGTATAGACTTCAATGCAAATGCCACTGTATAGACTTAACTATGCAAAGGCTGAAGTTAAGCAAACGATGTATAGACTTGGCCCCTTGAAGGATGTACAGACTTTGAAGAACCGAAGCCCACGATGTATAGATTTGGCGTTATGAGGCATGTATGATGTATAGACTTGCGATGCCATGAAGATAATGTGTAGACTTGTGAAGCTTGAGGCCAATGTACAGACTTGGTAAGCCTGAACCAATGTACAGACTTGGAACGCTTGAGGACCAGTGTACAGACTTGGAAACCCTGAGCCAATGTATAGACTTGAAACGAAGACCAATGTATAGACTTCAATGCAAATGCCAAGACCATGTACATACTTGAAAGCTTCGAAGCACACGATGTTTAGACTTTATGATGCATACGCCAAGGCTGTACATACTTGAAGAGACGATGCACTGTAGGCTGCCAGACTCTGTACAGACTTGCAGCTTGAGACGCTGACAGAGACGGTCCACTGTATAGACTTCAAGTCCAAGTGAGACAGTGGATGTACAGACTTGGGCTGTACAGACTTTGACTCAAATATGCATATGAGACGCTGAATAAGACGCAGCTATGTATAGACTTTACAGTGAATGCATATGCCAATGTACAGACTTAGAAGTGAAAACCAATGTATAGACTTGAACATCTTCAAGGCACAATGTGCAGACTTTGCCTATATGCAGTGTGTAGACTTGATGTGTAGCTAAAGCAGCGAACGTAGGAAAAGGTTGGAATGTATAGACTTACGTTCGATCAGGAATGAATAGACTTCAACTAAGCAAGCTACAGTGCAATGTCTAGACTTAATGATGCACGCGATGTATAGACTTCATGTTCAATATGCAACAGGGTGTATAGACTTGAACAAAGCGTGAAGCACAATATACAAGAGTGTATAGACTTGGAAGTGAATTTGTGTGCGAGATAATGTTAACTCTGTACAGACTTAAGCAATGTGCAGACAGGACATCAAATGCAGTGAGCATGCAGCAGTGTATATACTTGGCTGTGTGTGTGCATGCTAGAAGCAATGTATGGACTTAACTGATCGTGTGAGCATGCAGCAGCCAAAGTATAGACATTCGAATCTTGGGGGGTCGACCCACTTCTGTCCAGATGTCAGACAGAACTAATGGAATGCCATTCACAAGCACACATTCACAACACTTCTGTCCAGATGTCAGACAGATATAATGGAATGCCATTCACAAGCACACATTCACAAACACAAGAACACATATGAATGCACTTAAATGAATCAACCAAGATCTTTCATGCACATATGCAAATGGTGACTTATAGTGTTTGCTATCATCAAAACCACAGGGGCACAACAATCTCCCCCTTTTTGATGATGGCAACACTATGAGTCACACTGACTCAAGTCAAAAACATTCTCCCCCTTTGACTTCAGCAAAAAGACATTAGTTAGAGGGAGGAAAAGTAAGCAGATGTGATAACAGTTGATATGACATTTCTCTCTTTAACTACATGAAAGCACATTCTTCCCTAAAGAGCAATATGACTCATACCAATGTCTCCCCCTTTGTATTTGAATGCAGAGATGCGGTTGCAACAAGAAATGCAAGAACTCCCCCTAGATGTATGAATGCAAGACAATTCTCCCCCTTTAGGAATTTCTATGCTGCATAATTCAGATGACAAGGAAGCTCCCCCTCAATAAATGGAACCTTATGAACTGAATGAGAAGGAGACCACAGAGGTAATCAAGGAGAAGTTCATGTCATGATGAAACAAGGACAGTGAGGAAAAGAATTTCAAATAGGCTCCGAGCACAAGGAATTCAACAAGATTTTCAAGGAGATATCAATCTCATAAATCCAAAACATAATTTTTCAAAGTCTTCCATTATAAGGGCTTATGAATGAATTTTATTGATCAGCATGGTTTAAACATGATGTATGTAAAGTTTATCAATAAAATTCTGTATTGATATCTAGAACCATGGTTTAATAAAAATGAACCAAGCCCTCATACACATATCTTGATTAACCTCCTTTTCTCTTACACAATCAAATTTATTGACTTCTTTCAGAATTACATGCACTAGTATTAAGATCAAGTAATAATGAAGTCATATGATTTTATCTAGGGTTGTAGCAATTTGATTTTTACATCAATATTCAAATATTACAATTTGTACAACAAATTTTCATGCTACAAATTTTACGAGCACTCTAGTTCAGTATACACCTTATAACTAGAGGATATACGTTGATCAGACGCCAATATCCCTCAGCACTTAGTGTAACTAACAGCCATGCCTTATATGAACAGAGATAGCATTTACACATCATGACACACTAAAAATCATTTCTTGATGAGTGAGTTGTATTTCTCAGTGTGCATGCCATTGCTCCGCCTGATTAACACTCATTCTTAAGCAGAGTTAACTATGGCACCTCATGACACAGTCCTTTGGACATGTGTTTCTCAGTGACCAAAGTCATTGCTCTGATAGAATTTACCCTTTAGACATTTCAGAAAAATTCATTTGCTTCAAATCAATAATAATTTCATGTACTTAACCAAATAAAGCCATGTATTCAATAATGCAGATTTCAGAAGATTTTACAAGACACAGCATGAAACAGATGGTTAAATTTTATTAAACATGATTCAGATATTTTTTAAGAGATTTTAAAGTCAAACTCAATGAATACATTAAACTTAAACCACCTGAGTTATTTCAGACATTCATAAAAATGTATAATAGAAGATTCCTAGTTCAAGTGTTTTCAGATTTATGATCGAGATAGACCCATTGAAATCTTCATAAGAGACTGATAGAATTCTGATACCAAATGATAGAAGAGATATTGAAGCCCAGAGTTTTCAAAATATGATCAAGGTTTGTCAACAAAAACAATAAGGAAGGATATGCAATGAGTTCTGTCAAGTGTATGCATTTTACAACCTACATGCAAAGCATTGACTCCCCCTCACGATATGCATTCAGTCAATCTTTTTGGCTTTTTCAATGTAATGAAATGCAATGCTATTAACTACATGTATGCAAAGACATGCAATTAACTACCCCTGAAAACATGCAATGTTTGCCATGAAAATTGAACATATGTCTTTGAGACTCATGCACATTCAGACTGCCCTATCAAGCAATATGACCCATGGTACTAGGCGGAGAACCTGGTCTAAAAGACCATCTCACACACAGTAAGAACCTCCAGACAGATTTTCCTGCCTTTTAGTAACTTACCATTTAATATACCATAGTGGTCAATCATGATAATTCAACATGCAGTCCTATAAGCAATCCAGATTTTCAGTGAGCTATGCAGCATGCAGATTTCAAACAACATTCATATGCAGTTCAGATTTTTAGAAGTTACAATTTGTTTTCAGAGATTATGCATATCAACAATTATCAAACAACTGCAATTGGCATATGTATGCATCAGATGCAGACAACCCTTTAAGCTCATATATGCACAGAACACTCAGCAAGTGCATGATCAGAAAATAATGCAAATGGCAGATGATGAATGAATATGCAAAAACAGATTTAATGTGCTATGCAGTAAAACTAAAAACAGGAAATACAAGAAATTTACCTGAAAAGTTCAGAAAGGGGTTTTCATTCTTGAGTGCCTTGGATTAATCTCCTCTTTATTAATCAGCTTCCAAGGCACACCTGTAAGTTAGCAGACTATTTTACACAAATAGGCACCCAAGAGATCTTGGGTCCTGACATGACAGTATCACTCCTAGCAGGTTTTCTCATCACATTTTTAACTTGATGATCATCAAATTTCATCAGAGGATAACCATCCATCAAATGTCCAGATTTGCCATAATAATGGCAAGAGCCAGCAGATTTCTGATTTGATTTATGCACATTCTTATTAGCATGAATTCTATGTGCATATGCATGAACCTTTTTATTAACAGAATAAAAATTCTATTTACCAAAACCAGTTTGGTTTTGATATCCTGCCAGCCAACAGGTTGTAGCCCTGTGGCCTGGCTTTCCATAGTTATAGCACGAAAAACTCACAGATTTTCTGGCATAGAATTTGATAACATGGGGGTTAACATAGTTCTTCTGAGCATGCCAACAATCTCTAGCTCTGTGGCCTACCTTACCACACTCAAGACATGCAAGTGTTTTCCTTTCAAAAATATTTTTGTTGTCATGGAAATTAACAAACTCAGAATGAAATTTCTTCCCCTTAACATGCCAGCAATGAGCTGCAATGTGGCCCATCTTGCCACAATTGAAACAAGCAGAATATTTTCTATTTACAACAAATTTGTTCCTATCATAATCATTTCTGTCTGCAGGGAGATTGACAGTTTCAGAATTAAACATTCTACCCTGAGCATGCCAACATTCAAATGCCTTATATCCAAATTTGCCACAGTGAAAGCATTTAGTTTTCTTTTTCTGAGGTGAAGGATTTTTATCATGAAATTTCTTAGCATTCATATCATCCTTCTCCATCAATTTACACTCATGCATCAGATGTCCGAATCTATGACAGTAATGACATATCATTTTCTTTTTAGATGCATGTGAGTGTGTGTGAGGACTGTGATCAACATGCAGTGATGAACCTTTTTTATTTATTTTCTATTTTCCAATCTTTTTCGAATTTTTATCCTATTTTTCTGTTTTCTTAGCCTTGTACTGAGGTGGAGATGAGATAGAAGGCTTTTCTTGTTCTGAAGATTTAACAAAAACAGTTTTCAGGTTGGATCCATCAACCTTCCTCATGACTGGATTGTAACCCAGTCCCTCTTTCTTACAATTAACCTTTGTTACCAGCATTTTTTGAACAATGGGTTGTTTATCTTTTGATGTAGAGGCTACATTTGAAGCATTTACAAATGATGTCATTACTTTATTCTGAAAAGCCTTTTTATTTAGATTATTGTAGCCCAACCCTTCCTTCCTGACATTGACTTTTACACCTAGTAGCTTGTCTAGGTTTTCTTGCCCACTCACAAACTTAGACAAAGAATCTTTTAAGTCTTGGATTTCATTTTCTAGAGAGAAAATGTGTAACTCATAACTGGCAATCTCTTGCTCACTGCAATTCATAGCTTCATTCAAAACTTTGTTAGCTATTTTATATTTTTCAATCTCTTGTTCCAGATTGCTCAGTTTTTCAGAATCTTCAACGCAAACAGGTTTTCCTCTTTCTAAGGCTAGAAGTCTCTCAGACATAGTGGAGTTCAGTAGTTTTAACTTCTCATTTTCTTCCTTAAGCTTATCATTTTGAATTAACTCATTTATTAGAGTTTGATCTTCTGAGTTAACCTTGCTTTCTCTCCCAGCTTCAAACTCCTTCAATTCTTTTTGTTGTTTTTTAAAATCTTTCTGTAATTCTATATTTACAGATTTTATGGCACTAAATTTTTCAGCAAACAAGTCTTCTCTTGCTCAAGTTTCCCAAATTTTTCTTCATTTTCTTTAAGAGATTGTTTCAGAGAATCATTTTCATATTCTAGCCTACTTAGTTCAGAGCAAGCACATTCAAGCTCCTTCTTCAATTTTCCATTCTGATTTTCATGCATATGGATATCAGACAAGCAGGCATCATGGGATTGCTTGATATTAGAACAATTTTCACATGGAGAGCTTGAACTATCTAACCCAGTACCCTTTTTCAATTTTTTACACTGTTTTCTTAAATGTTCATGAGATTCAAGCAATTCAGCATATGCATTTTCCCAATCATCCAAAGAGAAATTCTCGAAAGGGTTTACCTCTTCATCATCATCTTCTTCATTTTGGCTGCCACTTTGATTGCTTCTGTTAGCCATCATGCAGCTGTCTTCACTTCTCTTCTGAGCTCGCTTCAGCATATCTAGAATGTCTTTAGCAGAGCTGCAATCATGAAAGTAGGAATGTAAAGCCTTATCAGTAGCTGCCTTCATTAGATTCATAGCTATCTGATTCTCTTCATACATTGATCTGTGACTGTCAGTCCATTTGGACTTTTTCTTTGGTAATTTATGAGGACCGTGTGAAATTAACTTCCACATATCAGGATTAACTGATATAGCATAATTTTTCAGACTGACAAACCATACATTAAAATTGCAGCCGTTGAAAACTGGTGGATCACCCATGAAAACAGATCAGATTTAATTCAACTGAAATATTGATGCACCAAAAGCAAATTAGCACCGAAGACTGCAAGATTGGATCTGCAGGTCGCTGGACCTTCTATGCAGACACCGCTCTGATACCAATTGATAGGATCGGTGCGATGGATTCAGAGGGGGGGTGAATGAATCCCACCCTTAAAAACATTTCGCTCAATAAAAATCTAGAACACTATCAAGGTAAAATAGATAATCTGAAGAACAGGTTGAATTCTCTTTTAAACCAATGAGCAAATATATATGAGGCGCTCCTAAACAAGCAACTAGCGGAAGCAGAAGAAGGTAATCAACCTACTGCACAGATAGCAATATGAAAGCTCAAAGAACCTGTGAAGGGTGGTAGAAGATATGGAGCTAACGCACAAGGTAAACCACTGCACATATAATTTTTTAGGTGGTTCGGTCCTCCAGACCTACATCCACCCCTCACTCCCAACCGGAGTGAGGCTTCCACTAGCAACGCTAGAACAGTAGACTCAGTCTGCAAACACTTGCTGCCAAACAGCTTGACCAGGGGAACAGCCTCCCCTCTTCCGCCAAATCGAAGGGACACCCCAAGTGACTCCCAGCCACTTGGAACCAGAGACTAGGTCTCTCTTCCTCCAGACCAGGAGGGAACACATGGACTTGCAACCCACAAGACCAGAACCATAGACAAGTCTCCCTTCCTCCAACCCGGAGGGAACCCAACAAGTAACTCCCAGCCACTTGCAACCGGAGACACAATGTCTCCCTTCTCCTGAGTCCACAGGAGGAACCCGACCTCAATCCAGAGAGTCGAAAGAACAATGATGAACAGATAACAAAAGAAAGGAAAAATAAGAAATGATAAAAACACAGCAAGCAGAAAGCTGGAAAACGAAATCACAATTTGGCTCTCGCAGGAGCTGACTGGAGTGGATTTGATCCACGGTCCAGCAGGATCAAATCTTCTGATGAAGCTTCTTATCTCTCGATCTCTCCTCTTCTTACTCTTCTTTTTCTTCTCTGCTTCTTTCTCTCACTGTCTACTCTTCTTCTCTCAATCCTCACGAGCTCTCTCTCTTTCTCTTTTTCTTCTGCTGCACACTTCTTCTATTTCTTCTTCTTCTGCTCTCTGCCTCTCTTCTTCTTTACTCACAGTCTCGATCAGCCCTCTTCTATCTTGATAGTCTTCTACAGATGAAGAAACTTCATATATATAGCAGCAGCAACTAGGGCGTGTGTCTTCCACATCTCCCGCCCATATGACTCTGCCACGTGTCAGCATCTCAGCTCCTTGGATCACGTGCCAGGTGCCAACCTCGGATCACGTGCCCAGACACCTGCAAGATTAATTAAAAGTTCAGTCGATGAACAATATCAGCTGAAGACAGTGTACAGACTTTATTCAGCAGGCAAGTGGTGCGGACACCCGAGCAGTTGATCGGCACGATACGCCGAGCCACCGGTACCGCACACGGAGCACGACTCGAGCCACCTCAACATCTATTTGGCTCGGAGACAGCCTGGAGACGCCCCCCTGAGTCCCCATTTATTATATTTAGTTAGACTTTATGTGTGTTTAATTTGTATTTATTTCATTGCATTCGGTTTGCCATTTTGAGTGTAATAGGGGCTTATGTGTAATTCGGACCCCGTGGGCCCCACGGGCCCCCCAGGCCCCACCCCATTGGGCCACCTCAGCCTAGGGTCCCACGTGGGGTCAGTCAACATGCCACATGGGGGCATCTAGAAGTTTGAATGCTAAATGGACACATGGGAGACAATGGACTAGAAAAGTCCACATAGGAGGCCACCTACCCCCACCACCTAGTCCACCCTCTCTCCTTGGTCCAAGGGCCGCGCCCCTCCCCTTAGTTTTTTATTATTTTTGTGTGTGTGTGTCACATGCCATCCCAGCCCTTCATTCCTATCCCCTAGATCCAATGGTTGTGGATGGATGTGAGATGTAAGGTATTTAAACTTGTATTTTCTATTTTACTTGAATTAATGCCATTTGATTCACACAAATTCAAGAGTAAAGGGCTGGTGCGCCCCCCTCCTCTCCCCTCCATCTCCCCCTTGGATGCTGTGAAGGCTTCCATTCTGAGGTGTGAAGCCTCATTTATCGGTTCCGACGATCGCCGCCGCCGCCACGAGCCGCCACCGCACCGCCATCGTCTTCATCGGAGTTCTGCCCGCACAGTACCACAGCAACTTCCACGAAATTTGTGTCTCAGCCACGAGCTCAGATAGATCTGGGAATTTTACTGGAGGTTCCAGAGGTGTCAAGGTATCCCATAAATTTTGGTTTGTCATTCAGATCCCGTTTCATAATTTTTGATTTTCGTCCACCCTTCCATTTCAGTTCTGCCAGAGTTCTGTCCACATTTATATCCGCCCTGTGTTTCATGTCTTAGGTCCATCTTTTTATTTTTGTTAGTCCCATAAATTTTACTGGAGTTTCCTTCCATCCACCCCTTCATCCACAATTTTTATAAATTTCTGGTTCTCCCATTTCATATTTTCTAAAAATCGTTCTCAGTCCCATCTACAGTTCTGTCCACCTGTTCCCAGATCCGACCACCAGTCACTCCAAAAATGATATTAAATCGCCACCACCTCCAAATCCAATTCCAAAAATTTTCCCAGTTTCATGGTTTGATGCCCTACAACTTTGAAGAAGAGCTCGAAACCTGATGCCAAAGGAAAGTAGGCGGTCAACGGCTATTTACAGGAAACTCATATGCTGATCTGATATTTTGGGAGCTGTGCAATAGAGGATTGAAAAATAGTTAAAGCCCAGGTCCGCAGAAGTTCAGAAGATTCCACTGGCCCTAGGTTAAAGGATTTTGAATCCTCTTTCCAACGGCACTGGTTTCATCGCATTCCGACGACGGGGCTGATCGCAGCAGCCGTTTTCGCCGGAGCGCGCGCTGCTAAAACAGCAACCTCAGCTCGTGGACAGCAACTTCAAAGCTTAGAGATCGGGACCGATCGACCCCCGATCGGTGTTCCCGGCAGACCGCTGTCCGTGGAGGCGCACCACCAGGGGTCCCCATCATAGTGGGTCCCACCCCCGCAGATCCAGAGGACAGCGCCATCCGTGGGCCCCGCGGGCCCGCAGAACCCGCCGTTCAGAAAGCACAAAAATGCAGAGTTCGGCACCGCCGGGCGACATCAAGATGCTGCCCGTCAACCCAATTCGCGTGATTCCCGGGCCCCGCATGTGACCTTTTACCTCCCTGCGTGGAATGGGTCAAATTATTGCACTGCTGTAAAATTGTGTTAACCGGGGGTCCGTGATTGGTCGGGGTTGTCTTCACCACGCCGGGTGCGTGGAGGTAATGGTCCGAACCTCTTGGCGTTCATTTACTTAGCTAGTATACGGTCTTTTGCCGCTGCCGAGAGCGTAGGTACTAGCCCGTGTGTCCATGTCACCACTGTGAGAGTGAGTGTGACCTGTCCCGTGACTCAATCCGAGTCCGGAAGTTGAGTCGGACTACCCTTGACCTCCGCCGGTTCCTTAACCGCGCACGGTCCGCGCTTTTCCTCGCTTGGGACGACGAGTGAGCTTCCACTTCTGTTAGCGACGTTTCGCCACTAGGAGCTCGTAGTGTCGGGCTTAGTGTCTCCCTGGTGTGTGCTGCTGGCCGCGTCTTCATCTAGAGTCCGAGGGGGGCACCTAATAGTGTCGTCTCCCGTGTCCGCCCCGCATCAGTTTGGTATTAGAGCGAGTTGAGTCTAGGGTAGTCATTGCATAAGTCTTGCATGCATCATGGTCTAAGTCGAGTCTAGGACCATCCTTATTTTCAAAACAACAAAAAAAAAGAGTGTGTTTTAAATTGCATTTGCACCCTTTATTCGGTATCTTAAAAGGTGTTGTCCGAACGTTAGGCTACGCCTACCGGGAGGTCGCACACTTGCGGGAGTGATCTTCGGATCGATTAACTCCGCCCCGTACCGGATATTGGTTTAGGTCTAAGTGCATCATTTAGTGTGTGTTTGCATTAGTCGGTGTCTTCTAGGTCGTGTGTCTTTGCATGCCCACCCGTCGAGGCACCCAGTACTCGCCACCACCACCTATGGTGGAGTCCCGAGCCCGTAGTTCCGATGAGTCTTCCACGGCCGAGATGTTCCGGGCCATCATGGATCGTTTAGATACGCGTATGGATGGTCTTAGTACGCGTATGGATGGCATAGGAACGCGTCTAGAAGGGCGGATGAAAGCCCTCGAGGATCGGGCCGAGTCTTCGGATCAGTCCATCCAGGGCTTAGTTGGGAGAATTGCCATCCTCGAGAGGGGCCCAGTAGCGGCGCAACCCGCGCCGACGAACGGCCAACAGGAGCCGGTTCAGCAGCCTACTGTGCCAAGGGCTCAGGCGGAGAATGTTGGGGTTCAACAGGTGCATGTGGTGGATGATTATGCATCTGATAATGATCATGGGGGTAACGGTCATCGTCATCAACGACGGAATCGTGATGACGAGGATGACGATCGCATTCTTAGGGGTGTGCGTGCGGACCCTCCCACTTTTAGCGGGTCCTTGGACCCTAGGGTGTATTTAGATTGGGAGGCCGGCATGGACCGGTACTTCGAGTGGTTTGAGATGACGGACCACCGAAGAGTCCGATACGCAAAGACGAAGCTGCAAGGGCAGGCCCAAACTTATTGGATCAATGTGGAGAGCCTGCTCAACCAGTGACGTCAACCCCAGATCGGTACTTGGGATGATATGAAAACCAAGTTGAGGGAGAAGTACCTTCCCGCCTCATATCGCCAACGTCTCATAGACAAGTGGCAAAGCATCTCCCAAGGGAACCGATCCGTGACCGAGTACACCGCCGAGTTCGATGAGTATTACTTGCGGTGCGGGGTCACGGAAGAGAGCACCATGATGATATCCCGCTTTCGGAGAGGTCTGCGGCCCAATTATCAATATGAACTCTTTCGCCGCAACGCGACCACTTTGGAGCAGGCGTATCAGATTGCTCTCGAATTGGAGCAGTTCGAGGCCGAGTTCGAGTCACCCCACCGGTTGGGCTCTTTTCCTCTTCGTAGTGTCGAGCCCCGTGGCTCTTCTGGCATGTATCCGAGGGCCCCCATGGCTCGACCTCAGGAGGCCGCTCATCCCGAGCCGTTTGCTCCTAGGCCTCGTCCTCCACCCCCGAGGGACATTCCTCGTCCCCAACATCTTACAGCCCCACCCATAGCCCGTCCACCGGCACCCGCACCTCCTGCACGTCCTTTGTTGCCTATGCCTCCTATCCGTCGGGAGGATAAAGGTAAAGGACCTATGATTGGGGAGCCTAGTGGATCACGGCAGCAGTGTTATCGCTGCAATGGGTTTGGCCATTTCGCCAACCAGTGTCCCACCCGCCCATCTCTTCACATTGGGGACACATAGGCCGAGGTTACCACCCCTACGGGCCTCGAGTTAGTCAGCTATGAGGCAGATGAAGAGCTAGCTGACGAGTACTATGAGATGGGAGGTGAGGCCCAGGATGGCCAGCATTCAGACGATACCCACGTGGGGGTCATCAGGTGTATCCTCACCCAGCCGCAGGTCAGTGATGACTGGCGTCGGACTACTATCCTTCATGTATTCTGTAGGCTGGGGAAGCAAATTTGCAAGGTGGTCATCGATAGCGGGAGTTGTATCAATGCAATCTCCACGAACGCTGTCGCTCGTCTTGGTCTCACACCCGTAGACCATCCTTGTCCCTATCAGGTATCATGGGTGAATACCACTTCCATTTCGGTCAGGCTGCGGTGCTTGGTTCCGCTGCAGCTCCACTCCTACAGTGACGAGATATGGTGTGATGTTCTACCCATGGAAGTGGGCAGTATCATTCTCGGTAGGTCGTGGTTATTCGACCGGGATGCCACACTCCATGGCCGGTCGAACACCTGTACCTTCGACCACGCTGGCCAGCGGGTCACCCTCCAACCCGTTCGGCCCAGGAGCCCATCAGTCAGGGGTCCTACTGGCCCTAGCACTCCGAAGCCTTCCGTTCCCGGGCCTAGTACCCCATCCCCAGCTCGGGCTGTAACCGTTACCTCTGGCCCAGGAGAGCCCTCGACGAGGAGATTAATGATGATTAGCTCCCGGGAAATGGAGCAGGAGCTTAGTCAGGGCTGTCCGGTGCTTGCCATTACGGTCCGAGAGGTGGGGCAGGACTCCGAGGGTGAGCTCCCACCCGAGGTTGTTCCCATTCTACAGGAGTATGCTGATGTATTCCCTGATGAGCTTCCCGAGGGACTCTCACCCATGCGGGATATTCAGCATGCCATCGACCTTGTTCCGGGCTCTTCTTTGCCCAACCTTCCTCATTATCGCATGAGTCCCACGGAGCATGCCGAGCTTAAACGGCAGGTCGATGAGTTAGTGCAGAGAGGGTCTGTTCGGGACAGCATGAGTCCATGTGCTGTGCCCGCGTTACTCGCCCCGAACAAGGATGGCACGTGGAGAATGTGCATTGATAGTCGTGCCATCAACAAAATCACCGTGAAGTACAGGTTCCCTATTCCCCGCCTTGATGACATACTGGACATGATGGCAGGTGCCACTATCTTTTCGAAGATCGATCTTAAGAGTGGCTACCATCAGGTGAGGATTAGGCCAGGTGATGAGTGGAAGACCGCATTTAAGACCAAGGACGGTCTATATGAGTGGTTGGTCATACCTTTTGGGTTGACCAATGCCCCTAGCACTTTCATGCGGCTCATGACTCAGGTCCTTCGACCTTTCATTGGAGTCTTTGTAGTGGTGTATTTTGATGATATCCTTATCTATAGCCGCACCACGGGGGACCACTTAGACCACCTTCGGCAGGTCTGTCTACTTCTTCGGCGAGAGCAGCTGTTTGCGAACCCACAGAAGTGTGCCTTCATGACACCTCAACTTACCTTCTTGGGTTTCATTGTGTCTAGTACGGGGGTCTCCGCCGATCCGGAGAAGGTCCGGGCCATTGTTGAGTGGCCTGAACCCCGTACCGTTCATGATGTCCGCAGCTTTCATGGTCTTGCGACGTTCTATCGTCGCTTTATCCGGGGATTTAGCTCCGTCACCGCCCCGATCACGGATTGCATCCGTAAGGGCACATTTGTATGGACGAAGGCCGCATCTGCCGCCTTCAAGGACATCAAGGAGCGCATGACCCAGACACCTATCCTTCGACTGCCTGATTTCTCGAAGGTGTTTGAGGTCTCTTGAGATGCGTCGGGTGTGGGAATTGGAGGAGTTTTGAGTCAGGAGTCCCACCCGATCGCATATTTCAGCGAGAAGCTGAATGACGCGAAGCTGCGATATTCCACATATGATAAAGAATTCTACGCAGTTGTTCAGGCTCTTAGGCATTGGAGGCACTATCTTTTACATCAGGAGTTTGTCCTATACTCCGACCACGAGGCATTGAGGTACCTCCATTCGCAAAAGAAGCTTAACTCGCGTCACAGTCGTTGGGTCGAGTATCTCCAGCAGTTCACCTTTGTGCTTAAACATAAGGCTGGAGTGGAGAACAAGGTGGCTGATGCCTTGAGTCGGTGAGCATGTTTGCTTACCACCATGAGTGCCGAGGTCATAGGGTTAGAGAAGATGAAGGAGGCCTATGTTGATTGTCCTGACTTCGGTCAGATTTTTACCACCCTCCAGGCCGGACCCTCGAGAGACCTTGATGAGTATGTGCTTCAGGAGGGTTACCTCTTTCGAGGTAGCAGGCTATGTGTTCCCCGAACTTCGGTTCGAGATTTCTTAGTGTGGGAATTGCATGCGGGAGGTCTAGCCGGCCACTTTGGTCGGAATAAGACTATTGAGGCAGTGGAGCATCGATTTTATTGGCCGAGCTTGAAGCGCGATGTTGCTAACATCGTGGCTCAGTGTCGTACATGTGCTACGGCCAAGATGAAGAAGCAAAGCTCGGGCCTTTATACGCCTCTCCCCGTGCCTGATGCCCCGTGGCAGGATGTTAGTATGGACTTTGTTTTGGGATTGCCACGTACCTCCAGGAAGCATGATTCGGTCTATGTGGTGGTTGACCGTTTCTCGAAGATGGCCCTCTTTATTCCTTGCTTGAAGACTTCGGATGCTTCGATGGTAGCCCGCCTTTTTCTTACGCATGTGGTGTGCAAGTTCGGGTTGCCTCGCACTATAGTGTCTGACCGTGATGTTAGATTCACTTCCTACTTTTGGAAGACACTATGGCATATGATGGATACTCACCTCAAGTTTTCCACTGCATATCACCCCCAGACAGACGGTCAGACCGAGGTGGTCAATAGGAGTCTGGGAGATCTTTTGAGGTGTCTAGTTAAGGACCGCATTGGGGATTGGGATCTCATTTTACCTATGACTGAGTTTGCATACAATGATTCGGTGAATAGGTCTACCGGCATGAGTCCATTTGAGATTGTCACAGGTCGTAGGCCTAGGAAACCCGTTGACCTTGTCCCCATGCCTATCCATGCTAGAGTGTCGGAGTCGGCCGAGTCGTTTGCTAGGCACGTTAGGAGTTTGCATGACGACATCCGTCATCACATTGAGGCCAGCAATGCACGGTACAAGGAGTTAGCCGATGCCCACCGACACCACCGAGAGTTCCACGAGGGCGAATACGTCATGATCAGGGTAAGACCTGAACGGTTTCCCTCTGGAACCGTTAAGAAGTTGCAAGCTCGCGGAGCCGGTCCATTCAGAGTGTTGAAACGCGTTGGATCCAATGCGTACGTTGTGGACTTGCCCGAGGAATATGGTATAAGCTCTACTTTCAATGTATCGGATCTTGTTGCATATAGGGACCCAGCGGTGATCCCTAGTGAGCCTTTTGAGCCATCTCCTCCCCTTGAGAGTGATCCCACACCTGAGTGTCCACTTCCACCTCCAGCCCCTTTTTCACGGCAGCGTGAGCATATAGATCGTATACTGGACGAGCAAGTGACAGTTACCAAGAGTGGATCTTACCCGCGCTACCTAGTGCGATGGAGAGGACGGCCCGCTACTGAGGACACATGGATCACACATGGCGAGTTGCAGCGGATTGATCCAGACCTTTTGGAGCGATATAGGAGCGATGCAGACCCTTACTCGACAGGGTCGAGTTTCTCCCACCCGGGGAGAATTGGTGCGGACACCCGAGCAGTTGATCGGCACGATACGCCGAGCCACCGGTACCGCACACGGAGCACGACTCGAGCCACCTCAGCATCTATTTGGCTCGGAGACAGCCTGGAGACGCTCCCCTGAGTCCCCATTTATTATATTTAGTTAGACTTTATGTGTGTTTAATTTGTATTTATTTCGTTGCATTCGGTTTGCCATTTTGAGTGTAATAGGGGCTTATGTGTAATTCGGATCCCGTGGGCCCCACGGGCCCCTAGGCCCCACCCCATTGGGCCACCTTAGCCTAGGGTCCCACGTGGGGTCAGTCAACATGCCACATGGGGGCATCTAGAAGTTTGAATGCTAAATGGACACATGGGAGACAATGGACTAGAAAAGTCCACATGGGAGGCCACCTACCCCCACCACCTAGTCCACCCTCTCTCCTTGGTCCAAGGGCCGCCCCCCTCCCCTTAGTTTTTTATTATTTTTGTGTGTGTGTGTCACATGCCATCCCAGCCCTTCATTCCTATCCCCTAGATACAATGGTTGTGGATGGATGTGAGATGTAAGGTATTTAAACTTGTATTTTCCATTTTACTTGAATTAATGCCATTTGATTCACACAAATTCAAGAGTAAAGGGCTGCTGCGCCCCCCTCCTCTCCCCTCCCTCTCCCCCTTGGATGCTGTGAAGGCTTCCATTCTGAGATGTGAAGCCTCATTTATCAGTTCCGACGATCGCCGCCGCCGCCACCGCACCGCCATCGTCTTCATCGGAGTTCTGCCCGCGCAGTACCATAGCAACTTCCACGAAATTTGTGTCTCATCCACGAGCTCAGATAGATCTGGGAATTTTACTGGAGGTTCCAGAGGTGTCAAGAATATCCCATAAATTTTGGTTTGTCATTCAGATCCCGTTTCATAATTTTTGATTTTCGTCCACCCTTCCATTTCAGTTCTGCCAGAGTTCTGTCCACATTCATATCCGCCCTGTGTTTCATGTCTTAGGTCCGTCTTTTTATTTTTGTTAGTCCCATAAATTTTACTGGAGTTTCCTTCCATCCACCCCTTCATCCACAATTTTTCTAAATTTCTGGATCACCCATTTCATATTTTCTAAAAATCGTTCTCAGTCCCATCTACAGTTCTGTTCACCTGTTCCCAGATCCAACCACCAGTCACTCCAAAAATCATATCAAATCGCCACCACCTCCAAATCCAATTCCAAAAATTGTCCCCGTTTCGTGATTTGATTCCCTACAACTTTGAAGAAGAGCTCAAAACCTGATTCCAAAGGCAAGCAGGTGGTCAACGGCCATTTATAGGAAACTCATATGCTAATCTGATATTTCGGGAGCTGTGCAACAGAGGATTGAAAAATAGTTAAAGCCCAGGTCCGCAGAATTTCAGAAGATTCCACTAGCCCTAGGTTGAAGAATTTTGAATCATCTTTCCAACGGCGCTGGTTTCATCGCATTTCGACGATGGGGCTGATCGCAGCGGCCGTTTTCGTCGGAGCGCGCGCTGCTAAAACAGCAACCTTAGCTCGTGGACAGCAACTTCAAAGCTTGGAGATCGGGACCGATCGACCCCCGATCGGTGTTCCCGGCCGACCGCCGTCCGTGGAGGCGCGCCACCAGGGGTCCCCATCATAGTGGGTCGCACCCCCGCAGATCCGGAGGACAGCGCCATCCGTGGGCCCCGCGGGCCCCCAGAACCCGCTGTTCGGAAAGCACGAAAACGCGGAGTTCGGCACCGCCGGGCGACATCAAGAAGCTGCCCGTCAACCGAATTCGCGTGATTCCCGGGCCCCGCATGTGACCTTTTACCTCCCTGCGTGGAGTGGGTCAAATTATTGTACTGCTGTAAAATTGTGTTAACGGGGGGTCCGTGATTGGCCGGGGTTGTCTTCGCCACGCCGGGTGCGTGGAGGTAATGGTCCGAACCTCTTGGCGTTCATTTGCTTAGCTAGTATACGGTCTTTTGCCGCTGCCGAGAGCGTAGGTACTAACCCGTGTGTCCATGTCACCACTGTGAGAGTGAGTGTGACCTGTCCCGTGACTCGATCCGAGTCTGGAAGTTGAGTCGGACTACCCTTGACCTCCGCCGATTCCTTAACCGCGCACGGTCCGCGCTTTCCCTCGCTTGGGACGACGAGTGAGCTTCCACTTCTGTTAGCAACGTTTCGCCACTAGGAGCTCGTAGTGTCGGGCTTAGTGTCTCCCTGGTGTGTGCTGCTGGTCGCGTCTTCATCTAGAGTCCGAGGGTGGCACCTAATAGTGTCGTCTCCCGTGTCCGTCCCGCATCAGCAAGACAATGGATGTATAGAGTTAGTCGTGTGAAGGAGGACGAGTGTATAGACTTGATAACACATGCTGTAGAATGCATATGATGCAGTGTATAGGCTTGATGAAAACAATGCATGCACAATGATGCAATGTTCAGACTTTGCTAAAGACTGCCAGTCGATGTATAGACTTGCTGCGACAGGCTGTGGGACGCAATGTATAGACATTAGGTAATGCATGCGATGCAACACAATGTATAGACTTAGTTGCTGTAGAGACTAGCAAATGCATGAAGAAGCAAGCCAATGTATAGACACTGCTGTATGGACTTTAAGCGAACGCTGTACAAACTTGACAATTGATGCATGAATATTACAGAAGGGAATGTACAAACTTTTGAAAGCTTGAACACTGCTATGTATAGACTTTATACTTTGAACGACAAAGCATGATGTACTGACTTTGAGCGATGTATAGACTTTATGAATACACATGCCAAGACCATGTACAGAGTTGCTGTGAAGAACAGTGTATAGACTTCAATGCAAATGCCACTGTATAGACTTAACGATGCAAAGGCTGAAGTTAAGCAAACGATGTATAGACTTGGCCCCTTGAAGGATGTACAGGCTTTGAAGAACCGAAGCCCACGATGTATAGACTTGGCGTTATGAGGCATGCATGCTGTATAGACTTGCGATGCCATGAAGACAATGTGTAGACTTGTGAAGCTTGAGGCCAATGTACAGACCTGGTAAGCCTGAACCAATGTACAGACTCGGAACGCTTGAGGACCAGTGTACAGACTTGGAAACCATGAGCCAATGTATAGACTTGAAACGAAGACCAATGTATAGACTTCAATGCAAATGCCAAGACCATGTACAGACTTGAAAGCTTCGAAGCACACGATGTTTAGACTTTATGATGCATACGCCAAGGCTGTACATACTTGAAGAGACGATGCACTGTAGGCTGCCAGACTCTGTACAGACTTGCAGCTTGAGACGCTGACAGAGACGGTCCACTATATAGACTTCAAGTCCAAGTGAGACAGTGGATGTACAGACTTGGGCTGTACAGACTTTGACTCAAATATGCATATGAGACGTTGAATAAGACGCAGCTATGTATAGACTTTACAGTGAATGCATATGCCAATGTACAGACTTAGAAGTGAAAACCAATGTATAGACTTGAACATCTTCAAGGCACAATGTGCAGACTTTGCCTATATACAGTGTGTAGACTTGATGTGTAGCTAAAGCAGCGAACGTAGGAAAAGGTTGGAATGTATAGACTTACGTTCGATCAGCAATGAATAGACTTCAACTAAGCAAGCTACAGTGCAATGTCTAGACTTAATGATGCACGCGATGTATAGACTTCACGTTCAATATGCAACAGGGTGTATAGACTTGAACAAAGCGTGAAGCACAATATGCAAGAGTGTATAGACTTGGAAGTGAATTTGTGTGTGAGACAATGTTAACTCTGTACAGACTTAAGCAATGTGCAGACAGGACATCAAATGCAGTGAGCATGCAGCAGTGTATATACTTGGGTGTGTGTGTGCATGCTAGAAGCAATGTATGGACTTAACTGATCGTGTGAGCATGCAGCAGCCAAAGTATAGACATTCGAATCTTGGGAGGTTGTTGGCACCCAAAATATGATCGTCGGCGACCAAGCCATAAGGATGAATGACCCGGCCTGCTGAAGCACGCAAGCCGATAAAGATCAATATATTGAAGATTTCTCAAGCTGCCAGAGCCTTGAGTCACCCCGTATGGACACGGGGACTTCACCTTAGGAGAGACGAGATAAACTCACAACCAGCCGACAGTGCGATCAAGCCTGCCCAATGAACCGGCATCGACTCTGTCGTGCCGCATACACTACACCCATTGTCCGATCAAGGATGACGATCTACCCAGTGGCTTCCCACCTTATGAAAGGCTCTCTTGAAGATGAAGGAGTCCCCCTGGTTCCCCGAGATGGAGGACCGAAAGCTCTGACGGCAGAAGATCCCGATCACCCGGCACGGGTACGGCTTCCCGCCAAGATGGGCGCGTTAGTGGCCCGAATGATCGCCCAGCTCAGGCGGAACTATCCCTGGTGTTATCCAACCCCCTAAGGAGCTTTGGGCACAAGCCAGGCTGAGCCAGCAGCACGGAGCATAGAGCCGAAGGCCGTCTCAGCGGAAGGCCCGTATGATCAAATCAAAGCTATTTGAAGTCTCGTGAATGGCCGTACGTCAAACTAGGAGCTTCGACAACACATCTCGTCAAGGTTTCGATAAGCATTGGCAGGATGAACTTCACGGTGACTCCCGGAATCATCCCCAGACTCATCGACTGTCTCGAAGCGCACGAGGAGCAATAGCCTGGCGCGCCCTAAACCGGCGCGCCCCTCACTTGATGCCCTTTATCCCGGAGCACTGAACCCCATCCAGGGCCTGGCTATTCCGGCGTGCAAAGACCCATGAAGCCCTTCCGGCGCGCAGTTCTTCACGCCGTATGAGGCTTGGGGCTCGATCATGTATATATACAGATGGCTATTCGAAAGAAAAAAAAAAGAGGGAGAGGGGGCAGTCAGAAGGAAAAAGAAGAGAGTCTTTCGAGAGAGGCCTTTCGAGGGGAGAGAGAGCTTTCTTGGAAAAGGGGGTTCTGTCTGAGCATCCTTTGGCGGCCGTCTTCCTCCGTTCCGATTGAAGTCCTCCGGAGCCGGAGAAGAAGGAGTGGGCCGATACTCTATTTTTGAGAACAGGTGGGCGCCAGTGCCTGTCTTCCTCTGTCTTCCGTAGAATCTTCTCTCTTTTGGGTTTCCGTCTACCAGTTGTAAGCAAGAGAGGGGAGGGATGGCAATGATATGAGCCGACCCCTCCCCTCCTCTGCGATTTCTTCTCTTTTACTGTATATTCCCCTGCGAATGATGAACGGCGGCCGAGCAATGATGCCGGCGCCGAACTCTTAACGTGTAAATGATAGCCCATTCCCGTTTCTGGGATGGCAATGTGTATATGAATGTCTGGACCAGCAGGTCGAATGAATGATTCGAAACTTCTGTCCCCTTCTCTATCTACATCCATGTGTATGTTTAAGGTCTTCCGCGCGTGTTCTCTGATTCTGGTTTCCCCGATGCCCCGATCATGCCCCGAAGCACCGTGGGCTACAGAAACACCCCTCCCCGAGGTTCCCTTCGACCGTGCTCGTGTTTGATTTAAGGGTCTCCGCATCCTCTCCGTGGACAGAGCTGTGCTTCTACGCATGCTTCTTTCTGCCATGCTATCGATGGCCTAACTCCTATTAATTCCTCCCTTCATATTGCCCCGTGGCTTGCGAAGTGGGAGTCGCCCTTGGGATTACAGGATCCGTCGCCTTAACATTGTGCCATAACTGTTCGAGCATATGCCTCTATGTTTGGCTCGTCTCGCCTGTGCATTGATTACCCCTCTGCATTATAGTCATGTGAACCGTTCCGAGATTCCTTTATTTCGTCTTAATCGTCCGGGGAGGGGGACATTCCCCAATACTTCACACAGCTGCTGGGCGATCGAGAACTCTACCCCTCGATGGTAGATGTTTCCCAAAGGCCATAGCAGATAGCAACAGGGGTCTTAGCCTAACAGGCTTAGCCCCGACAATCTGAGACCCAATCAAGGCCAAGAGATGTATGCTCCTCGTAGGCCAGCCCTCGGAGCTTCACCCTCTTGGTGGTCGGTTCCTCCATAGGATGTGCCGTAAGCTGTGTGTTGTCCACCCCTCGCAGGCTAGTCCTCGGGGTGCTGCTCCCATCATCGACGGCTTCGTCCCTCTGTCTCTTCACCCATAGAGTCTTGGTGCCCCTCGCAGGCTAGTCCTCGGGGTATCCTATCCGATGGGATTTTGCTGGATGCCACTGTGCAGACCGGCGATTTAGGGGCGTACTCCATGAGTGAGTATGACCCCGTTTCTCCCCTGCAACTCTTCATGTTCAGGGGAGATGCTGCCAAATTTTAGACAGACTAAGAATGATTAAGCTATAATGAGATGCTTGTTTTGGATCCAATCAACTCAGTGCTCGAGTGGGAACCTCACACTGACTCGTTGCATCATTTCCAAAGGGTCCTGGACTTCAATCAAACGATTAGTTGGTCCAAATAACTCCATAACTTTCAATAAAAACTTAAATAAACTCAAAGGGTTTCAGAAATGCTTAAAAACAAGCTAAAGCGGCGCGGCCCTAAACCGGCGCGCCTTAATATGGCGCGGCCCCCCACCGCGCCGTATTAACATGTGACTCATGATTTCCTTTTTTTTCCTGGGCCCATTCCCAGCGCGCCTTTGACCGGCGCGCCCCATTCCTTGCGCGCCGTTTTAGCTGGTTATAAGGCCGCGCCGGATTAACGCTTCACCTACGCTTTACCACACCGGATTAACCCCTTTTACCTACGCTTTACCACGCCGTGGAAGCTATCTCTCACGTCGTTTCACGTTTTTATGTCGTTCTAATCTCTCGTTCGCTCTCAGGGCAATCCTGGCCTCCCATGGTCGATATTGACTACCCTAATCAGCGGTAGATTAAGTAAGGCAAGGGCTGTTCATGCTCCGAATAACCTCTTTACCATGTTGACTATCATGTGTGTGAACACTTTGCTTTCGTCATCACCCTTGTGCTATCGTTTCCCTCTCTTCTGACGGGGATCAATGAATGTGATTAAGCGTTGTTTACTGTCATAATTCTATTTCCATGCTCAGTATAGTTATCATCATCATGCCTGCATGCTTGCATAGACCTTCGGGTATATCGAATGGCATTGACGGAAGGTCAGGTTACGCCCGATCGGAAGTTTCCGCTATGCGCGATGGTGGTCTTCGGACCTACGTCCTCCGCCACGCACCAAAGGTCTCTAATTATTCAATAAACCATGCCTCTCCTGCATGACAGATAGCCGCATCTCGCATGATTCCGTCATGTTAGTAACGTTGCATCCTTTATTTCGGCCTCGACAGCCCACTATCTCGGCAATTAATCAAAGGTGTTCCCTCCTCGTGGGGGATGTAATTAACGCCGTAACCTTTATGGTATGGCGGACTGCTGGTCCCGACCGAACCTCACTTTCACCCGACACGGGTCAGAATGAGCGCATAATAAACTCGTCACTCACGTGACTGGCACGCCCGCATCGTCAATCAGTCAGTTAATTACCAGTTAGTTAATCGGTTGATCGACACGTGAAATAATAAATAAGATAAAAAAAAGATACGCAACCAAGTCTGGCACGCCCGGTGGGACCGGTGTCACCTTTCATCTCTTTGCCGAGATACTTCAGCTTCGAGGCCCTCTCAAAGGCTACTGATCGTTGGCTTGTTTGTCTTTACAGGCGCACGATGACAACCAATGGATTAACTCGCGTTGGCTTCGGTCCTTCGATCGTTGCTGGACATGCACAAGGGGACCTGGCGGTGCCCATGGAGTTCGGTAGCTTCCCTGCCGCTGTCGGCTTCCCCAACTTCTTGGGGTTAGCCTTTGTTGATATGCTGGAAGTTGTAGCCCCGGCACCTATCGAGGAAGCTGTGGAAAAAATGGAGCCTCTGAAGGCTCCCTGCTGCAACGACTCATCCAAGAGTCCGGCCCCGGCCGCTAGCTGTTTGGTGCACCACGTCATACGTAGGACCCGCCCCAATATCGTCAACAAGCACCCTGGAGGACGTCAACGTCGCCAAGCTCAAAGGAGTGCTGCTGTGATCACCAGGACTCTATCTCAGTCCGGGAAGTCTATGATGGTCGGCGGCATGCGCGTCTTCCTCAACAGACGCAATACACGGGTGGCTCCGGATCGAGTCATCCCCACCATCCCCGTCCACAATGCATACCAGGTCCTCGCTGGAAGGAGGGCAGAAAGAGAAGAAACCGGCCACTATGGCCAAGGAAGAACGGCCCCCAGGCCGAGGAAGGTCAAACAAGGGTGTGTTCCCAAGCGGACCCAACCTGCCCACTAGCTGACTCCCATCCACCGCTGTCCTATGTATGATGGGGCGGAATAGAGAAGAGAAAGGGGCTTGCCCCCGAAGAAGGAAGAAGAAGTGGTCACGGACCCTCCGCGCCGTGAAAGTTTCCGGGCTGCTGCCCGTCAAGCCAACGTCCCAGCTACGGGACGAAGATTCCAACAACCTGCCGACAGAGCTCGACTAGCCTATATCCCTCCTACGGGAGGTCGACAACTATCCCCCGTATTACATCGAGAACGGGGTCAAGAAGAGATGACCTGTTTGGTCAGAAACTATTTTCGAGGGTTAGGCAACCCCTCATTTGGGCAATAGCGACTGATGCAGACAGTCGCCACTGATGAAGATTACTGCCCATCAATGGCAGATGAAGAGGGTATGGGAGAAAGAATGATGGTGTCGTCAGTCGATGACAATGGATATGATAACGGCTTCAAGATCGAAGCCGATGAAGCTGTCCCCGAGCGGGAAGAAAGAAGAAGAGTTTCTGTGTTCGAGAGGCTGACCTTCCCGCAGGAAACTAGAAGGAGGGTCCATCGACAGAGGAGAAGGATGCAGGTCTTCACCTGTAATATGGCTGGTATATCCAACCGATATGGGGAGCTTCCCGAAGACCCCCGAGAATTGGCTCAGCCGGCCGCACGGCCGGGGCCGAGTACTCGCAGAACAGAGGCAGCAAGGGAGCTCCTGATGATGACTAAAGGAAAACAGCCCCAGGTCTACCACCAGTGGGATGACAAGGCCCCGTCCTGACAGCTAATGTAGTGACGGCAGAGGAAGAAGATGACGTCCCCCTCGACATCCTGCCCGAGGGTACGTCCGGGGATACAGCAGAAGTTATCCCCACTACAGCCACTATAGACCCATCGGTCTTGATATTACTTCAACAATATCGGCAAGAGATAGACTTGCTGAAGAAGTAGCTGATGGAGAAAACTGAACAATCCTCAGCTTCCAAGCCACCCGAAGTTCAGGGTGAATCATCTCGGGGAGCAGTCCGTCGTGACGGCCCTCCACCACTCTACACACTGCCCCAGTCGTCAGAGCCAAGCATGGCGACGATGCAATAGCGGCCACCACAGCTCCAGCCGCTGCTACCTCCGGTGCTCCCTCAAGCGCACCAGACACCTCCGCTGCTGCGTCCTCCACAGGCGACCACCCTGGTCACCCCTTACCTACAGCCGGCCCACTTCTATCCCGAGCCAGTTGACCCCACGGTCATGAACCGGATGATGGTGGAGAGGATGATCGAGCTGAAGCTAGCAGAGAAAAGTGAAGGCGACTATATCACATTTGATGCCTATCGGGTGCCCTACCCGCAACACCATGCGGCTAAACGACTTCCCCCGGGGGTCAACAAGCCACCTAAGTTCGACAAATTCAACGGGAAGGGGTCCCCGAGGGAGCACATTGCATATTACATGACCGTCATGGGTGATCTGGCCACCGACGAGTCATATTTGTTGAAGTTCTTCGGGTCCTCGCTGACAGGGCTCGCATTTGAATGGTATTCTGGCCTCTCGGCCGAGTCGATCAACGACTGGCCAGATATGCATAAGAAGTTCAAGGAAAGATTCCATGTCACAGAGAGGGAGGTCACAATGGCCGAACTCTATTCAACAAGGTAGAGGGCCGATGAGACAGCCCTATATTATATCAAGAGGTGGAGGAACCTCGGAATGAGGTGCAAGCGGCCCCCGCATCAGGAGGACGCTGTGCAAATCTGCAAACAAAATCTCATAAGGGAGGTTTTGGAAAAGATGATCGGAATGGAAATACGGTCGTTCGATCGGCTGAATAATGTCGTGGCCGAAGGGGAAGCTTTCCTGGCCAGACCTACCCCTACATCTTCTGCCAGCATGACCCAGAAGGGCAAGGCGGTGGACCGGCGCTCGTCGTCTAAAGAAGCGAACGAGCCAAGGAGGCCGGAGGACCTAAAAAGAAAAGACAGTCCAAGATTCTGTCCCTACCACCAGATGTTGGGACATCCAATCGAAGACTGCTATGTTTTCAAAGACATCATCGAAGGGATGGTGAAGAAAAATGAAATTGAGCTGGGAGAGTACAAAGTGGACCCTCCTCAGCCACATGAAGCCCCTCGGAGGAGGGCAGCGGTCAACATGATCTCCCTCTACCAGGCATTGCCTGAGGAGATCTCTCAAGCAAGCATGCGGAGCACCTACGAAGCTCATTTCTTGGAGCCCGTGAAAGAATAGTAGGGGTGGCAGCAGATCCCTGTGAAACACAAGAAGAAGAGGGCACCCCGCCCGAAAGAGGGGGCACATATCCGTGGTGTTACACCCCGGCCTACTCCGTCAGTGGTAGCACCCGTATGGGTCACTCCACCTACAGCTATCAGGATACATACACATAATCGGAGGAGACAAACTCCGCTGCCAGTGATTAAGGAAACCAATCTTGGAATCCTTCGACTGCAAAACCTCATTGAAGGGCTAGATGAATATGTGCAGCCCGAATTGAAACCTCTACTGGTGCGGGACCACGTCCCGTGGCAAGAATTAGAGTAGCTCTCACTTGAACAAAAGGAGGAAGCTGAAGAGGCACCCGACAGAGAGGGTAGTTTATTCTGGGGGCACCCGCCCGCAGAAGCAAAAAAGAAGAAGAAGAGAAGAAAGGCCGATGGGGCCAATAAAACACAGGTTGTCTCCTGTAATACCCTATCAGCGCTCTTCAACCTACCCGGAGAGGAGGAAGAAGAGGAAATTTGCTTCACACCCCATGCCGGGGGAGGCAAGACCGAGGCCGCAACTGCTGCACATGCCACCCGGTCAGGCCGAAAATGGAGGCGCCAGCCGCCACCCAACCACAATATCATGTTCAGAGGGGAGCAACCCTACAGGACACCTCCGCCGGAGGTCAAGGGAGTCCAAATCCCTCCTCCGTCAGGCCTATACAACAAGAGTGGGGGCAAGGGGGTCCCTTCATTTCTTGAATTTATGAAGATGTCCCATGGCAAACAGCCTTTCCAGGAGGCTAACCCTACGCCCGGGACCGTTCACCCGCAGCTTGCACAATCTGCTGAAGAGCCAAATACAGATGGAGCTTGCCCTACAGCAACTAACAAAGAAGACCCAGAAGTCGGCACCAGCCAGAAAGGCGTCAAATCTGAGGAAGATGAAGCAGGTCCGTCAGGGCCCGCAAATCAAAACCTCCCCAAGCCCAGATGGGCCTAAGAGATGAAGCTCTCCAATGTCCGAGCCGGGAGCCGAATAATGAAGCTACTCAAGAAGCTCCCTGCTCGATTTACAATCTGGGAGATCCTTTCTTTGAGTGAAGAGACTCGACAGGCGATTATTACTACTCTGCAAACGCCTGCTCATTTCGAGACTTGCATAGCTGAAGCTGTACCGGAAGCCAGTATGACCTTCACTCCAGAAGACATGCTACTGCCTACCATCAGCCATAACAGGCCGTTGTATATGAAGGGGCACCTGAATGGAAGGGAGCTGAACAGGATTCTGGTTGATCCCGGTGCAGCGGTCAACATCCTGCCATATAGAATATATGAGAGGCACCACTTTAACGTGCATCTCGAGAAAGTCGGGGATATGCATATCGCCGGCTTCAATCAAAAATGTGAAGTGTCGATGGGAGTGACAGAGTTCACACTGACCCTGACAGATTTCACTACGACGGTGCAGTTTCATGTCATTGACTCTCGCACCTCTTACAAGGCACTGCTCGGCCGCCCATGGCTGCATGAAAACATGGTGGTGCCCTCCACGCTCCACCAATGCATCAAATACAGTCTCCAAGGGAAGGAGGAGATGATATTTGCAGACCCCCACCCGTTCGAGGTGTTTGAGTGTCATTTGGCAGATGCCAACTTATATACAAGGCCTTCCCAGAAGACCTCTGAAGCTAGGACCCCTGCGAGGGCATCCAGAAGAACATCCGGCAGCAGTTGGTATCCACCACCGCCGCGCGGATATGTCAAGCCAAAGGTGGTCTCCCATATCACAGCATCCGGGGACGTGGGCAGAACATCACCTCCAGCATTCTACCCCAAAGCTAATGAAGTGCAGGTCAATCGGCAGCACAATTACATCGGAGTCCCAATCGGCCTCATCAAGCCAGTCCTCGGCGTCGATGACCCCACTGTCGAGCCTTTCAAGACTTGGGAGGTGACACAGGAAGATGGACCCAACAGCTTGTTCTATACAGCTGAGGAGCATCCCACTCAGGAAGACACAGACTGCAGCCTCCCCGAAGATCTAAGCAACCCGCTGGTTCCTGTCCAGGGTCTGGCATTTACAACTGATCGGATGGCCAGGATGTTTCAGAAGCAACACATTCCTCCCGATCAGTCTCAAAAGCGCAAGGAAGCTTTCTAGAAGATGTGGTATCCCGCAAATCTGGACAAGGAAATGAGACGTGTCTCTCAACATCCAGGGTTGGGCTTCACCCTGGAGGAATATTATTACAGTGGGCGGTACGAGGTGGACACTATCTCCGCCTTCTATCCTACTGAAGATAGCCCTCTGGGGGCAACCTTTGATGAATACCCGGTGGAAGCTGAACATGTTGAACTGGCTCGATCCGAAATCAAGAAATAGAGACCTCGGTCCCCTGCCGATGCTGGGAGCGCGTCCACCCTGAAGAAGCGGCCCTTCAAGCCAAATTTGATACGGCTAGCAGCAGTGAAGCCGAAGACATTGAAGAAGCAGGAGTTTCTCCCTCCAGCGGAGTCCTACCAATGACGACTTCAACACCCTTTCTGTCAATCAAGGAAGTCTTGGTCAACTCCAATCAAGGGGAACCAGCTACCAAGAAAGGAAAAGTCACTTCCACGGAAGGTATAACTGCTCCAGAAGGCGAGACCTCCTCAACTTCTGCTACAAAACCGGGATGCTGTCCAAGCCCGGCAATAAACAACTACGAGTCTGTCGCGGCTGCAACCTTATCTACAAACACTGAAGCTGCTCTCTCGTCCCTGGGAGCTGCAACGGCAGCGTATTGGCTAATAAAACCATCCGCGCAGCCGCTGGCACAAGAAATAGGGAAACCTCAAGAAGCTCTGGTGGTGTCTGAAGAGGAAGTCGAAGTACTCGACCCTCAAGACGGTATTCCAAATTTCGTTGACCTCTAACCGGCACCTCCGGAGATAGAAGACGGAGGCCAAGCCACAGTCGATGAACTGATAGAAGTCAACTTGGGAAATGAGGAGGACCCTAGGCCTACCTTCCTCAGCGCCCAACTATCTCCAGAAGAACGGGAGCTGTACATCCAGCTGCTATTAGAGTACCGGGATTGCTTCGCCTGGACTTACAAAGAAATGCTGGGTCTAAGCCCCACTGTCTCACAACATGAGCTGGCAATCAGCCCTGAGGCCGAACCGGTGAAGCAACCACCGCGGCGCATGAGGCCAGAACTCATCACTCAAATTTGTACTGAAGTCGACAAGCTCATTGACGTGGGATTTGTTGAAGAAAACCAGTACACCACATGGCTGGCGAATATCGTCCCCGTGAAAAAGAAGAATGGACAGATCCGGATATGTGTCGACTTCCGAGATCTAAACAAAGCCTGCCCCAAAGATGACTTCCCAGTGCCGATAACAGAAGTCATGATAGATGCTACAACCGGCCATGAGGCCCTGTCATTCATGGACGGGTCGTCCGGTTACAATCAGATTTGGATCGCGGAGCATGACCGGGTCCATACTGCTTTCCGAACCCCTAAAGGCATTTATCATTACAAGAGGATGCCGTTTGGACTAAAGAATGCTGGCGCAACCTATCAGTGCGCAATGACCAAAATCTTTGATGAGTTGCTCTACCACAAGGTCGAGTGCTACATAGATGACCTGGTGGTCAAAACCAGAAGAAAAGAAGATCATCTGCAAGACCTCCGGATCGTCTTTCAGAGGCTGAGGCAGCATGAGCTGAAGATGAATCCCATGAAATGTGCGTTCGGAGTGTCGAGCGGAAAATTCTTGGGCTTCATTGTCTGATATCGGGGAATCGAGATAGACCCCACAAAAATCAAAGCAATTCAGGAGCTACCTCCACCAAGGAATATCTCCGAGCTGAGATCACTACAGGGCCGCATGGCATATATCCGGCGGTTCATCTCCAATTTGTCAGGGCGATGCCAGCCTTTTCACAAGTTGATGATGAAAGATGTCCCCTTTTATTAGGATGAAGATTGCCAAACAGCTCTTGACAAGCTGAAAGACTATGTGAAGACTCCTCCAGTGTTGGGCGCGCTGGTGAAAGGACGGCCATTGATACTATATATAGCGGCTACACACAACTCCCTGGGGGCAATGCTGGCCCAGAATAATGAAGAAGGGAAAGAGCAAGCTCTCTATTACCTCAGTCGGAGATTAGTCAGGACCGAAGAAAAATATACTTACATTGAGAAGGTCTGTTTGGCACTGGTCTTCGCAGTTAAGAAGCTTCGACACTATATGTTGTCACATGAAATCAGTTTGGTGTCCAAAGAGGATCTCCTGAAATATATTATGTCCCAGTCGGCACTCAAAGGTCGCCTGGGAAAATGGGCGGTAATCCTTATGGAGTTTGACATCTCCTATGTACCGCGCAAGGCCGTCAAGGGTCAAGCTATTGCAGACTTCTTTGCGGAGCACCCAATACCCGGGGACTGCCCGTTGGAACCAGAGCTTCCTGAAGATGAAACCTTGGAAGCTGTTCAGGTACTGCCCTCCTTATGGCAGCTATATTTTGATGGCACTTCCAGAATTGACACCTCTGCCACTGGATCGGCCAGAGTCAGGGCAGGAGCAAGCATAGTCCTGAAATCCCCAGAATGAGAAGTAGTGTACACATCCTGCTCCATAAATAAACATTGCACAAATAATGAAGCGGATTATGAAGCCCTAATAATAGGGTTGCAAATTGCTCTATCCATGGGAATTCAGATGCTGGAAGCATTCGGGGACTCCCTGCTAGTTATAAAACAACTGGAAGGAGAGTTCGATGTGCGAAAGCAAGAGCTTCTCCCCTATCACCAGCTGGCAACCCGCCTGATGTCAAGATTCGACTTCATCAGCATTAAGCACATCAACCGAGGCCGGAATGCTCAGGCAGACGCCCTCGCTAAGCTGGCCAGTTCATTGGCAGTCCCGCCAGACACAAGCCTGAATATAACGGTGATCAACCGTCGGCAAGTCCCCAGCATAACAGAAGTCTTAGCCGACGAACAAGAAATCGAGGTGTCAGTCGTCGAAAGGGTTCAGCAGCCCGATTGGCGAGAACATCTCCTGCGGTGGTTCCAACACCAGCAACTTCCAAAAGAAAAAGAAAAAAGAATGAAGCTCCTGAGGGTCAAGGACTCTTACGAGATGAGAAGCGGAACCCTGTTCTGAATAATGGCAGATGCCCGAAGAAAAGTCCTACTTCGTTGCTTGCCTTCAACAGAGGCGGGACAGGTGATGCAAGAGGTCCATGCGGGATCAACTGGAGCACACCAGGCTGGCCCAAAGATGAAAATTGAGATAAAGAAATTGGGCTACTATTGGCCCACAATATTTGATGATTGCTGCAAGTTTGCCAAAGCTTGTCAGAAGTGTCAAGAACACGCTAACGTGGCAAGGAGACCTCCAGTGCCATTACATCCGACCCTTCCAAGCTGGCCGTTTGCTCAGTGGGGCACGGATGTGGTAGGACCACTACCAGCATCTTCCTCAGGGTGCAAATATATCTTAGCAGCTACAGATTACTTTGTTGAAGTTAGATGGAAGGCTCTATCACCACAGGATGTGGATCTAGAGGGGGGGTGAATAGATCAACTGGCTATTTAAAAATTAGGCCTAGAATCAAATGCGGAATTAGAAGAACACTAAACGAACACAGCCAATGCACTGAATGAAACACACAAGATCTGCTGAACAAGCAATCAAACACACGAGAGGCACAAAGACTTTTAGGTGGTTCGGTCAATCCGACCTACGTCCACCCCACATTCAACTCGAATGTGGATTACTGCTGATACACAGCTTCAATCTGATGGGCTCTACAGCTTGCCAACAACGGCTGGGGCTTACAGCTTATCCCGACCAGAGGAACACCCTCTGCAACAGCTGAGCTTCACAGCTTGCTCTACTGGGCACTACAGCTTAGCCGACCAGAGGTAACACCTCTGCAACCCGCTGCCTCACAGCTTGAAACCGCTGACTAACAGCTTGATCGAACAAGAGTTTTCAAAGGAAAATAACAAAGACTGAAAAGCAAGAAAAACACAATCGAATGGAAGAAAATCAAAACGATTGTAGCTCAAAGTTGAGCAATATCAGCTCTGGTAACTGGACCAAGAGACTGATTCACAAGCTCTCACATAGCTCTCTTAACTCATCTCTTCTCACTTTCTTCTTCTCTCCTTTTCTTTTTCTCTGCTTTTCTTCCTCTCACAGTGGATCTCGGTGGCTGCTGCTTCAGGCTGGATGTATATACTTCGCCAACTTCCCTCAGCCTTCAACATAAGATGAAGACTTATATATATAGCAGCAGCAGCAGCAGCAGGTGGATAAGGGCGCGTGGCTTCCACGTTTTCCCGCCCAAATGAATTCGCCAGATTCGAGACAATTCCATCCACGTGTCAGCATCTGCACACCTCGTTCTCCTAGGATCACGTGCCAGACACCAATGGAGTGGTGGAAGGTACGAAAGCTTATCCGCTTGTGACTGATGTGGCAGTTGACGACTGAAGGTGGGATCACCTTAACGTGCTCAGCAACTGGAACTAGATGGCGTCAACCCTCTTGCTCCAAGGAGTTGACGCAGCCTTCTGATATCTTCTTCCTACGAAACTCAAGTCTGATGCGTTGACTCCAGCAGCCAGCTGCGTTAACACATCGACAATCCAGTGATCAAGGTCTTCGGCAGATAACCGTGCTGCGTCGACGCTGCTAATCCATAGCGTTGACGCAGTGGTGTTCCAGAGCTGAATGTATATCAGACTCAATTGCTGCGTGGACGCTGTCTTGCAATGGTGTTGACGCACTGCAGTATTCCAGTGAGCTATGGACTCTGCCTCATTAACTACTGCATCGACGCAGTTGTAGCATGGAGTTGACGCAGCCAGGTGAAGCTCTGAAATCCTCTTCAACTGAAGTGTGGACGCATTGAACTCCCAGCGTCGACCCTGTTCTTCATTGTTGTCATCATCTGAAGACAGTGTATAGACTTTAGAACTGATGCACGATGTACATACTTCATGAGACTCGAATGAAGGCAAGCGATGTATAGACTTCACGACTGATGAATGCAATGTACAGACTTTGCAAACCGGAAGCCTGTATAGACTTGGAAGATCAAGATGCTAAGGAAGACAGTCCACTGTACAGACTTAGATGCCATTGACAAATGAATGCTACAGTCCAATGTATGGACTTACATGAGACGCTCAATGTATACACTTCAATTTCCAGTGTATAGACTTGCCTTAGATGCTAAATGAGACGGACGTTGTGCAGACTTGCTGTGCCATGCATGACCAGTCCAATGTATAGAGTTCATGTGCTGTGCAAACGGATGTATAGACTTGAGCTAAGTAAGCTACAGTGCCAATGTGTAGACTTGGCCAATGTAATGAGTTGACGCAACAGTGTATGTCAATGCAATGAGTTGACGCAGTCCAATGTACAGGCTTTCAAGCCTGAAGGCCAATGTGTGGACTTGCACAGTAGCTTCAAAGTATAGACTTGATATGTGTGCTTCGGCTGTACAGACTTCACTCTAGCAGGTAATGTATAGACTGTGAGACTTTGAGTGTGTGTTCAGTATGAAAACAAGATAAAATGCATAACACACAGACAATCTGATAAGAGTAATTTTATCAAAACATAAATAGTGTTGCCAATCAATCAAAACAATGTGTTGCTATATGAAGTAAAGTTACATGTCAACACCATCAACACAGAGGAGTCACAAAAATCTCCCCCTTTTTGATGATGGCAACCCCCTATCATATAGAGTAGCAACATCCTGTTATACAGATGCATTTTTGATGAAAGACATGATTTGTTATTCAGATTGTTATGCAGATGATGCTGTATGCATGTAGATGCTATGAATGACATGCTGCATGCTACAAAATGTAAGCAACTCTCTGCTAACAAAATTTCCCCCTTTTGCCATACCATGATGCAAATGCATACACTCCCCCTAAATGCAGAATTCCCAATTCAGAATTCTCCCCCTGAACAGAAGGAATGAATTCAGATAATATTCTCCCCCTTTGCCATCAACAAATAGGAGGGAAAGTGAGTGCAAGGGAAGGAAAAAGAAAGTTCAGCTGACTGGCATTCTTAGCAAGTAATTCAGAAATTAAGCAACTAAAGCACAGAACCTTCAGTCACATGAACTGAGAAACGGCTTAGAAATTGAAATTCTGGTTTAAAGGTTATAAAAATGAGAGTTCATGCACTACAGTCATTGGATAAGGTAGATGTGCATGATAAAACAATAAACCAGAGTCATATTTACATGAGAGATTCAGTTTCAGAATATCTTACTTTCATAGACTCAGTAAAATATGTTAAGAGAAACCAGGTCATGTATTGAAATTAAACAATTGACATCCATGAAATTTCTTTAAAGGAACAGCATTTTCAATGTTATTTCATTTAGGGCATTCAGGTACCAAAAGTCTTTTTGCGTAAGGGTATACGTTTATCAGACGCCAATACTCCTAGATACTCAACATGATGGACCGTCTTGCCTATGATCAAACTCAATAGAATTGATTGACACCTTTTTGTGTGAGGGTACACGTTTATTAGACGCCAGTTACCCCCAGGTACTCAGTGAAAACAACCTACTGTTTTGATCATTTTATACAGAGATGGCTGATACACCTCATGACATGAGTGGTGTCCACTTCTTTGATGGATCACTCAGTTTCTCAGTGATTTACCAGTCATTGCTCTGTCAATGCTATTTTTCAAATAATTTTTAATGTTTTTCAATATCTTTCTTAGCTGCCTTTTATTTGTTTCAGAATGACTTGTTTAAGGACAATACACATACTTAACTTCTCTAACATGATTTCAGATGAGTTTTCAGATTTCAGATATAATTCGCTTTGTCTGACATGAAATAAGATAAGGATTGAGAGGTTTATCAATTTTCAGCATCCTTATTTACAGATTGTAGTCTTTCAACTCTAAAGATTATAAATTTAAACCATTAAGTCAGTCTTTAAGCAATTAAAGTTCTTATAAGAGAAGAAGTCTGTTTTCTATTGCTTAATATTAGAACTGACTAAAAGATTGCCATACTGTCAGACTCAACTCTGAATCATATGCAATACTCCCCCTGTCTATGTGCATGTGGTTTTGCGAATAGTGACTGAACAAATGATTTTGAACTTCATGCTTATTCAGACCTATTATGCTATATTATGCAGAGAAATGCAGTGCAATACAATCATGCAGAAATATACACATATCATGCATCTAGACATATATATGCAATGATGATCATGAGTGCAATAAAAAATATGAGAGTCATGCATTATCATAAGTCTGTTGCACAATGTTTATTCAATCTATCAACAGCAAGTCCAAATCAGAAGTTTATTCAGAGCAGCTCAAAAGTTTTATTCAAATCAACAAGGAGTTCACTCATTATGCTGAAATTTACACAAGCCAAGTTCTCTTCTAAAAAATTTAAATTTTTCATTTCCAAGTGGCTTAGTAAAGATATCAGCAACTTGTTTGTCTGTTTCAATGAAGTCCAGTTCAATTTCCTTTTTGTTCATAGCATCTCTTAGAAAATGATATTTTATTTCTATGTGCTTAGTCCTAGAATGATGAACATGATTTTTAGCAAGGCAAATGGCACTAGTATTATCACATAGAATTGGAATACATTCCAGTTTTATCTGATAATCATCTAGTTGGTGCTTAATCCAAAGTACTTAGGCAGCATAATTACCTGCTGCAACATATTCAGCTTCAGCTGTAGACAATGCTACAGTGTGTTGCTTCTTAGATGCCCAAGATACTAGACAGCCACCAAGGAATTGACAATAGCCACTAGTGCTTTTTCTATCTACTCGACACCCAGCATAATCAGCATCAGTGTAAGCTAGAAGCTCTAACTCACACCTAGCCGGATACCATAATCCTAGCTCTTGGGTGCCTAGCAGATATCTAAAAATCCTTTTCACTGCTTTAAAATGATTTTCTTTAGGATTGGCCTGAAACCTAGCACATAATCCTACAACGAATTGAATATCAGGCCTAGATGCTGTTAAGTAGAGAAGGGATCCGATCATACCTCTGTATAACTTCTGGTCAAATGGGTTACCTTTAGTGTCTTCATCCAAGCTTGTAGAGGTACCCATTGGGGAAGCTATCTCTTTAAGGTTATCCATCTTGTATTTCTTGAGTAGATCCCTTGCGTACTTGGACGAAGTGATAAACATTCCATCCTTTGTTTGTGTAACCTACAGTCCAAGAAACAATTTAAGCTCACCCATTGAGCTCATTTCAAACTCATTAGTCATTGTTTTAGAAAATTCCTCACACAATTTGGGGTTAGTTGACCCAAAAATGATATCATCCACATAAATCTGTACAATAAGAATTTCAGAATGACTTACCTTTGTAAACAAGGTCTGATCAACTACTCCTCTAGTGAAATTTTGATCAGTGAGGAACTTGCTCAACCTATCGTACCAAGCTCTGGGAGCTTGCTTAAGACCATAGAGAGCTTTATTTAATTTGTAAACATGATTAGGGAAATCTAGACATTCAAACCCAGGGGGCTGTCTAGCATAGACATCCTCATTAATTTTCCCATTCAAGAATGCAGATTTTGCATCCATCTGCTGGAGGATTATACCTAGGGAACATGCATAAGCTAATAAAATTCTAACAGCTTCTAATCTGGCTACAGGGGCAAATGACTCTTCAAAGTCAATACCAAACTCCTGGTTGTACCCCTGAGCAACAAGTCTGGCTTTATTTTTAACAATATTCCCTAATTCATCAGATTTATTCCTGAAAACCCACCTAGTCCCTATGACTGTTCCATGATCAGGAGGTGGGACCAAGTGCCACACCTTGTTCCTGTCGAACTGATTAAGCTCCTCATGCATGGCATTAATTCAATGCATATCCTTGAGGGCACAGTCAATGGACTTGGGTTCAATTTGAGAGACAAGAGCATATGCATTTAATTCATCCTGAATTCTAAAGTGACCTCTAGTTCTAGGGGGATCATTCAGATTGCCAATGACATTATTCACAGGGTGATCTTTAAGATATCTAACATTAACAATCTGAGTTTCAGGAATTTCACTTACCTCCCCCTGAACTTCAGGTTCTTCTTCATTTTGCTCTTCTTTATCTTCCTTACCATCAGACTGGTCTGCAGAGTTTTCATCTTTCAAAATGTTCCCATTTTCGTTCCTGCAATAACCATGGTTAGTTTCCTTCAAGGTTTCATCAAAGATAATGTGTGGAGATTCTTCAACAATTTTGAGTTTAAATTGAACACTCTATAAGCCCGGGTGTTTTCAGAATAACCGAGGAAGATTCCTGGTTCACCTTTTGGCTCAAATTTATCAAGGTCCCTCTTGTCATTTATATGTATAAAACATTTACAACCAAAGACCTTGAAGTGGGCGATTGAAGGTTTCTTACCTCTCAAAATCTCATAAGGGGTTTTCTGAGTGGAAGATCTTACCATTGCCCTATTAATTACATAACAGGCTGTGTTGACTGCTTCAGCCCAGAATTTTCTTGGCAGTTGACCTTCAACTAAGAGAGTTCGGCCCATTTCTACTAGAGTTCTGTTCCTCCTTTCGACAACACCATTCTGCTCAGGTGTCCTGGGTGAGGAGAACTTATGATGAATCCCACTTGACCTGCAAAATTCTTCAAAGTGTGAGTTTTCAAACTCACCTCCATGATCAGTCAAAATATTTTTAATTTTCTAATTTATTCTTTTACAGAACTCCTGAAATTCTAAGAATGCATCATTCTTATGTGACAGAAAAAATACCCAAGTATACCTAGAAAAATCATCTACTAAGACAAACCCATACCTCTTCCCTGATAAACTGACAGACCCGGTTGGCCCAAATAGGCCCATGTGTATCAGTTCATAAGGTTTAGTGGATAGGTTTTCTGTCCTAGATTTGAATGATTTTCTAGTCAACTTGGACTGAATGCATGCATTACAAAATTTATTTTCCCTTTTAAAAGAGACTTCAGGGAGTCCTCTAACCATGCTATGCTTGTTTAGTTTATGCAGAATAGTATAACTCGCATGGCCTAACCTACGATGCCATAAGAATGCTAAATCTTCTCTACTGGCAGTAAGACATAGGTTAGAATGCTGAATATCATCTAGATCTATCATGTATGTGTTATTTATTCTTTTTCCAGAAAATTTGACAATTTCAGAATCAGGTTCAAAAACCTTGCAGCATTGAGAATCAAATAAGACTTTATGTCCTTTATCACACAACTGGCTGATACTAAGTAAATTGTAAGCTAACCCTTCAACCAGCATAACATCATCAATGCAGCAAGTAGAACACTTACCTACCTTACCTGATCCAATGATCCTACCCTTTGTGTTGCTTCCAAAGGTGACAAGGCCTCCTAACTTTTCAGTTAGCATGCAAAACTTGGCCTTATCTCCTGTCATATGTCTGGAGCAGCCACTGTCCAAGTACCACAAGTTGCTCTTGGCTGCCAGGCATACCTGCACACACAATTAGGGCAAAGAGTTTGGAACCCAAGACTGATTGGGCTCCAGAGAAGATGAAAAGCAGTTAAAACAAGAAAGCAGATTTTTAGGAATCCACATTTGTTTGAAACAGTTCTGTTCAGTGGATTTTTCAGATTTCTTTTTATTTTACCTTTTCTTGTTGACTTTCTTCTTATTTGCACCAACAGAGTTATTTACAAAATTGTTGTTATTGTGCCAATGCTTCGGCCAGGTTGCATTCATAAAGTTTTGGCCATAGTAGTTCCTGGGCTGGCTGTGGAAATGTTGGTAATTCCTAGGCATCCGACTACCATACCCATTTTCCCAATTTCTGACATAGGGTCTGTAAAAGTGTGTAGGTTGATGAACATACCCTGTGTGCATCCCTTGAGTTCTAGTCCACCCATACCCATTAGGATAGATTGGCTGTGTGGGGTAGTAGGACTGAACTCTAGGTGGATTGAATTTGTTGGGCTGACTTCTGAAAATATTTTGTCTTCCTTGCACCCTTGACCCTGCTGACCTATTCATAGGTTTTGGTTGGGTCCTTTTCTGTGATGAAGGTGGTGAAGACTTTTTGACATTGACATGGGGTTTGTTTACCTGAGCAGGCTGACCCCTAACCTTGGGTTGAGCACTAGAGCTAGGTTTGGAAGTCCCAATTCTACTAGGCTCACCTACTTTCTGTTTGCCCTTCTCCTCTGCATTAGGCTTTTTCAGATTCACATTTGCTTTCACAGCATTATTAGAATTCATCTTAATCAGAGGTCCTCTCTCCTTTTGTGCAACGAAGGAAATAGTTTTCATTCCAAAACTCTTAGTTGCACTAGAGTTAAATCCTAGGCCCTCTCTTCTGAAATTTACAATTTGACCCCAATAATGCATCTAAATTTTCAGATCCTTGGGTCATTTTCTCAATTGTTTTTAGCTTATCCTCATTATCTTTCTGAACTTCATCAATAGATTTTTTTAACTCATTATTCACATTGAGGATAGCTTCATATTTTTCAGAAATAATTTTTATCTCATTTTCATAATTCTGAATTTTCAGTTTCCATGCATCGATTTCATTGTCTAATCTCACATTTTCTTCCTTAGAAATTTTCAGTTCTTTATTGATTTCTTCAAATTCAGAACATGTGAGTTTCAGCTTACTGTTCTCAGTTTCTAAGCAGGCAATTTTATCAGACAATGAAGTATCATTTTGCATGATTTTAATTTTTCTTCGTAGATGCCTGTTTTCTTTTCTGACCTCATCTACTCTATCAGTAAGTTCATCATAAGCAACCATCCAATCAGTAATAGTAAAATTTTCATAGCGAGAGGATACCTCATCAGATTCTTCCTCTCTATCTTCTGAGCTAGTTGCCATGAGACAGATTGGCTTCTCAGCTTCAACTTCACTGTCCGAAGTAACGCTCAAAGATCCCTCGTCCTCATCACTCCAGGTACTCACCATAGCTTTCCCTTTTGTGTTCTTATTCTTGGACTTGTCCTTGAGGTTCTGATTTGTCGGACATTCAGCTTTAAAGTGACCCGCCTTCCTGCATTGATAGCAAACATTAGTTTCAGCTTTCTTTACAGGGTTTGATTTATACCTTGTGTCTCGGCGGCCACTGTTGGGATTTCTTCGGCTGAATCTTCTTCCTTCTTTCTTGAGAAATATCCGGAATTCCCTAGTAATCATGGCAATATCAGCATTTGCCACTTCTTCTTCAGACAAGCTCTCTTCAGTTGATGATCCGTTGGGGCTGGATCGACTGGATCTGCTAGCACCAGCCTTCAGAGCTATATGCTTCCTCTTTCTGTCAGCCTCCTCTATCTTCGACATATTCATCTCATAAGCCATTAGAGATCCGATCAGCTCATCTGCCTTAGTATTGTGTAGATCTCTTGACTCTTCCATAACTGTGGCCTTGGTGTGCCAAATTGGAGTCAAGGATCGCAAGATCTTCCTGACTACATCATACTCAGAATACTTTTTCCTGAAGCCTCTGAGACCATTTGTGATAATAGTCAGCCGAACATACATTTCTTTGATCGTCTCATTAGGCTTCATCTTGAAAGCTTCGTATTCTGAAACCAGTAGATTAGTCTTAGTCTCTCTGACTTGTGAAGTCCCCTCATAGATGACTTCAAGTGCATCCCACATTTCCTTCGCTGAGGAGCAGGCAGATATTCGTGAGAACTCGGTGGGATGCAGAGAGCACTGAATTGCATTGATTGCACTCCAGTTGAGCGTGGACCTTCTAATTTCCTCCTTGGTCCATACATCTTCATTTGGGGACAGCTTGAAAGGTCCCTTGCTAACCACCTTCCAAATTTCATAATCTTTAGCCCTCAAGAATACCTGCATACGGTGCTTCCAGTATGCGTAGTTGGTTCCATCGAAGTACGGGGGCTTGGATGTGGAGTGTCCTTCAGCTATCATCCCTCTTCCGTCCATCTGTGCTTATCCTCTTCGGGCGGTAAGTCCCTGTAGAAGAGTCTAGCTCTGATACCAAGTGTTGAAGTTAGATGGAAGGCTCTATCACCACAGGATGTGGATCTAGAGGGGGGGTGAATAGATCAACTGGCTATTTAAAAATTAGGCCTAGAATCAAATGCGGAATTAGAAGAACACTAAACGAACACAGCCAATGCACTGAATGAAACACACAAGATCTGCTGAACAAGCAATCAAACACACGAGAGGCACAAAGACTTTTAGGTGGTTCGATCAATCCGACCTATGTCCACCCCACATTCAACTCGAATGTGGATTACTGCTGATATACAGCTTCAATCTGCTGGGCTCTACAGCTTGCCAACAACAGCTGGGGCTTACAGCTTATCCCGACCAGAGGAACACCCTCTGCAACAGCTGAGCTTCACAGCTTGCTCTGCTGGGCACTACAGCTTAGCCGACCAGAGGTAACACCTGTACAGACTTTGCAAACCAGAAGCCTGTATAGACTTGGAAGATCAAGACGCTAAGGAAGACAGTCCATTGTACAGACTTAGATGCCATTGACAAATGCATGCTACAGTCCAATGTATGGACTTACATGAGACGCTCATTGAGACGCTCAATGTACACACTTCAATTTCCAGTGTATAGACTTGCCTTAGACGCTAAATGAGACGGACGTTGTGCAGACTTGCTGTGCCGTGCATGAACAGTGCAATGTATAGAGTTCATGTGCTGTGCAAACAGATGTATAGACTTGAGCTAAGCAAGCTACAGTGCCGATGTGTAGACTTGGCCATTGCAATGAGTTGACGCAACAGTGTATGTCAATGCAATGAGTTGACGCAACAGTGTATGTCAATGCAATGAGTTGACGCAGTCCAATGTACAGGCTTTCAAGCCTGAAGGCCAATGTGTGGACTTGCACAGTAGCTTCAAAGTATAGACTTGATATGTGTGCTTCGGCTGTTCAGACTTCACTCTAGCAGGTAATGTATAGACTGTGAGACTTTGAGTGTGTGTTTAGTGTGAAAACAAGATAAAATGCATAACACACAGACAATCTGATAAGAGTAATTTTATCAAAATATAAACAGTGTTGCCAATCAATCAAAACAATGTGTTGCCATATGAAGTAAAGTTACATGTCAACACCATCAACACAGAGGAGTCACAACATACTTCTCCAGATGGGCAGAGGCGGTAGCACTAAGAGATGTAACGGGGGAACTAGTTGCAAGATTCTTCCGGCAGAACGTAATATTCCGGTTCGAGATCCCCAGCCGAATCATCTCTGATAATGGCAGCCATTTTAGGAACCAGAAGGTTTATCGGCTAGCCGACAAATACAAGATTTACTGGAGGACATCGTCCCCCTACAACCCTCAAGCTAATGGACTTGCAGAAGCCTTCAACAAGACACTATGCACATTGCTGGCGAAGACTGTCAAGTCTAATAAAAAAGATTGGGAAGAAATGATGTACGAAGCACTCTGGGCCTATCGTACTGTCTACAAAACCCCAACCGGCTGTTCACCTTTCTCCCTCGTCTATGGGTCAGAGGCTATGGTGCCGATTGAACTGGAAGTTCCTTCGCTGCGAGTCGCCATCCAGCATGGACTAGTCAGCGGTGAACAAACCAATGCAGAGAGAAGATTAGAAGAGCTCGCTGAGCTCGAAGAAAAACACCTCCGGGCACAGCAAAACATCCAACTCTACCAAGCTCGCATGGCCCGTGCTTTTGACAAGCTGGTCAAGGGTCGAGAATTCAAGAAAGGAGACCTGGTGATGGTCAAAAGAAGAGAAGTGATGGCCTCCGACCCCAAAGGGAAGTTGGTCGAAAATTGGGTCGGACCATATATCGTCCGCCGAGTATATGAAGGGGGTGCCTACGTCCTGGTAGACCACAAAGGAGTCATCCAGTTCTCTCCCCTCAACGGAAAGCATATAAAGCTGTATCATGCGGCGCAACCGACATTCCCCGAGTGATCGGTCGGAATACCCTTATCTTGGTCTAGTGGCATTCCGCCCTGATCGAGCTACCCTTATCTTGGTCTAGTGGCATTCCGCCCTAGCCGAGCTACCTTTCCTTGATCCAGTGGCATTCTGCCCTGATCAAGCTACCCATACCTTGGTCCAGTGGCACTCCGCCTGATCGAGCTGCCTCTCCTTGGTCCAATGGCACCCCGCCCTGATCAAGCTACCATTATCTTAGTCCAGTGGCACTCCGCCCCGATCGAGCTACCCTTATCTTGGTCTAGTGGCATTCCGCCCTGATCGAGCTACCCTTATCTTGGTCTAGTGGCATTCCGCCCTAGCCAAGCTACCCTTATCTTGGTCTAGTGGCATTCCACCCTAGCCAAGCTACCCTTACCTTGGTCCAGTGGCATTCCGCCCTAGTCAAGCTACCCTTATCTTGGTCTAGTGGCATTCCGCCCCGATCGAGCTACCCTTATCTTGGTCTAGTGGCATTCCGCCCTAGCCAAGCTACCCTCATCTTGGTCTAGTGGCATTCCACCCTGATCAAGCTACCTCTCCTTGGTCCGGTGGCATTCCGCCCCGATCGAGCTACCCTTATCTTGGTCTAGTGGCATTCCGCCCTGATCGAGCTACCTTTCCTTGGTCTAGTGGCACTCCACCATGGCCGAGCTCTCAAAAGAATACACCATATGGCCGTTGCGGGCCTTACGTCCGAATCAGCGAAAGATCATTCCTTTGTGCTAGCATTCAACCCTTGCTAATGAATATACCGTTCTGTTCGGCACAAGGCCCGGTGCTCCGGTCAACAGCTGTCTACTGTCAACCACGGGTCGGATATCACGCTTCGACCTGCCACCCTTCATAGAAATAAAGAAGAAAATAAAATAAAAATGGGGTTAAAAATAGAGATACCCCGTCAGACTTGCTCCTATATTAGGACAAGTGTAAAAAATGGCTATAACCCAGCTGTGGCGAAAACCCGAAAGGGCGCTACAGGCAAAATCAGGTACCCCGCCACGTGAAAATCCGAGAGAGCGCGTGGGCAAAAGCAAGAGGGGGCTGGCTTTGGCGAAAACCCGAAAGGGCGCTTAGGTCAGTAAAGTGGTAATTTTCAAATTCCTCTTCTATTCTCCACCCAATGAAACTCCACAAGGGACAATCATCAAAAGCCCCGGAAATCCTTGGAACAAACTTGTGTTTGACCCTCGTCACCATCGGCGAGATCAGTCGATCTCTACCCCTTAACTTGGACCTTCCATCCCTGTTAATAACCCTACCTTTGCTTCGGCATATAACCTATGCTGATGAATAAACCTGTGTTCGACCCTCGTCATCATCGGCGAGATCGGTCGATCTCTACCGCTTAACTTGGACCTTCCGTCCCTGTTAGTAAACCTACCTTTGTTTCGGCATATAACCTATGATGATTAATAAACCCGTGTTCGACCCTCGTTATCTTCGGCGAGATCGGTCGACCTCTACTCTTAACTCGGATCCTACATCCTTGTTAATAAACCATGTCCTTTGCTTCGACATTTAACTAGTGTCGACGAAATAAACCCAGGATCAATCCTTGTCATCATCGACAAGGACGGTCAGCATCCTAGCGGTCCAGTTCTTCTGTACTCCGAATTCGAAATCAAAAAAAAGAGAAAGAAATGAAAAAATTGGGTTAAAAATAGAGATACCCCGCCAGACTTGCTCCTATATTAGGACAAGTGCAAAAAAAGGCTATAACCCAGCTGTGGCAAAAAATCGAAAGGGCGCTACAGGTAAAATTGGGTACCCCACCACGTGAAAACCCGAGAGGGCGCGTGGGCAAAAGCAAGAGGGGGCTGGCTTCGGCGAAAACCCGAAAGGGCGCTTAGGTCAGTAATGTGAATGAAAAAAAAAAGAAGAGTAAATGAATGATGAATAGTGATGATCCATTCTCCATCCTGAAGACCCTTCACAGGGTTGAGGCGGAGCCTTCGTCCGATATCCCACCTATATGCATCTATTGTCTACCCTTTTCGACCCTTGTCATCATCGACAGGATCGGTCGCTACCCTATCCAGTTCTTGTCACCATCGGTAAGACCGTCTACCCTTTTTTGACCCTTGTACCATCGGCAAGATCGGTCGCTACCCCTATCCGGTTCTTGTCACCATCGGCAAGACCGTCTGCCCTTTTTCGACCCTTGTCACCATCGGCAAGATCGGTCGCTACCCTATCCGGTTCTTGTCACCATCGGCAAGACCGTCTGCCCTTTTTTGACCCTTGTCACCATCGGCAAGATCGGTCGCTACCCCTATCCGGTTTTCGTCACCATCGGCAAGACCGTATACCCTTTTTCGACCCTTGTCACCATCGGCAAGATCGGTCGCTACCCCTATCCGGTTTTCATCACCATCGGCAAGACCGTCTGTCCTTTGTCGACCCTTGTCACCATCGGCAAGATTGGTCGCTACCCTATCCGGTTCTTGTCACCATCGGCAAGATCGTCTGCCCTTTTTCGACCCTTGTCATCATCGGCAAGATCAGTCGCTACCCCTTTCCAGTTTTTATCATCATCGGCAAGACCGTCTACCCCTTTTCAACCCTTGTCACCATCGATAAGGTCGTTCGATATCTGTTGCGGTCTTCGTCGCCTATATACCCTTTTGGGGTCCTCCAGACTCTCGACTTGCATAGGTCATTGATTAGTCCCGAGAATAGTCACAACACGGTGGAGCGAACACCTCACCCCTTTGCTGAAGGCGTGAGCGCTCTCCTGCCCTAGTGACTCACACACTCGGACTAGAATTGACCGGCGAATGGAAATGGAAAAGAAAAGAATAACGACAGGATGGAGTCTTCTTTCGAACAGCGAGACGGAGACTTTTCATTCCTCTGAAATAAAAAGATACATGTTACGCGGGGCATTCCCCTGAATACATGAAGTTCATCAAAAAGGGGGCAAATAGAAAAGGACTACGGCAGAGGGCGTCGGAAGATGTCCTCCAGCGCCGGAATACCCAGGGAAGGATGATGGGTCAGTTCTTGCAGCTTGAACTCAGTGGCCTCCAGTTGGGATAGTCTCTCTTCGAGGGAAGCAGCCTGTCCCTCGGCCATCTCTGCCTCCTCCACCCTCTGGATCTCCAGGTGTGTTACCTCCTGAAGCTCAGCCTCTACCCTTGAGAGTTCGGCATGTAATTCCACTATGCGGGCCGTGAGAAAGCTTCGTCGCTGCAAAGAGGCGTCGGTGTCGTCTCTCATCCTCGCCGCAGTCCCTTTCAGGGAAATGAGAGCAGACCGGCATTCAGCCCGCTCCAGTGTTACGGCTGCCAACTGGTCAGCGGCCTCCCGGCCTAGAAATTCCCTCCGGTTTACATACTTCAAGAGCAAGATCACCCGTGGAGTCCAGTCGTCCATGGGGCAACCAAAGGCCAACAGTGAGCGGGATAGATGCTCTATCAAGCCCCTCAGCTGGACATAAGTTAAATCTCTGCTGGCCGTTATGGTCTGCTGAAGGGTCCCTAGGAACTGCCACACGAGGTCACTTGAAAACTGGAGACCAAGCGGCGACGTCTCGGGTAGTTCAAATTCCACTCTGCTATCCACAGTGGCCCAGATATCGTCGCCCATCCCAGAAGATGACGATGACATGAGCTGCAGTCCACTGCTATGGGGAACAACCAAGCTGGCCGATACGATGGTTGGAGCCTCAATGACAACAATTTCCTTGCCTGCCCCCTGGGATGGAGGTGCAACAGGAATATCAAGAGCCAGGGACGTCTGTTCTTCGACGATCTCTCCGACTTCTATTTCGGAGGGGCCACCCTTCTCCGGAGCTGACTCTTGTGTGACTTCTAAAGGCTGAAAGTCCGCAACTGCTGCCAAACTATCAACCCTCACCAGTGCTCCGGGCCCAGCTGGAGTCATTGCCGCTGCATAGTCCTTAGGGTATCGCAGCGCTATAGGCCGCAGGACGGATGGGAGAGTTGCATGGCCCGCGCCTAGAGCCGGGAGTGGTATCTGCACCGTCATGGTTGGCAGTACCACCTCAGTCTGCACAAGAAATATATACATCAAGAGGCTGAAAGGAAAAGGGAGGAAGGGTGGCATACACCGACCATGGATGAGTCCTTACCTCGGCCGGTACTAAGCTTAAATCTCTAAGGGCCACTTCTCCGGCTCCAGCCTCTCCGCCCACGAGCGAGTCTGACGGCCGAAAACCACTCCACGACAACCGGGGTGGGCTGAAAGTCGGATGATCGCTTTCATAGGCCGAGGACGCCCCGGCATCCTCCGTCTCTGTGTCAACAGGTGGGAACTCCTCATCACTGGAGCCGCCACCATAATCAACCTGTTCAGAGGAGGAGGATCCCTCTGCTCTTTCGGGACGCTCCACCATCAGAGCAGGAGCCTCACCAGCAGAAGCATCACCCTCAGCAGGAACTTCCCCCGTGCTCTCCACACAAGAAGCAACGGTGGGTGGGATCTCGAGGACAGGTTCACCCTGCCCCGGGATAATCGCTTCTTCGGCACTCTCTGAGCCCAGAAGCAGTGACGGTTGTATATCAACCGAAATTTACGGCAGAAAAGGGTCAAGCCGACTGAAGACATGAAGATTTGCGGTGGTATCGCAAGTAAACTATGAATTACCTTCCATCTCCTGTATGGGTGTTGGGGAAGGCAGATCTCTTTCTACAGGAGCAGCAGGGATTTCCTCTGCCCCTTCCCTAGCCGCAACATCTACCGTCACCTCCAGCCCGACGACCGCGGCAACTGCGTCGACAACCGTCAGCATGGGCTAGCCGAGATAGTCAAAGCAAGCTAATGAATTTTAAAGAGAAGAAGAGCCTACCTTCAGCCTCTGGCCTATGTGTGCGAGAAGCTTCAAACTCTTCGAAGGATACAACCGAAGGAAGGACGGTTGCTGATTCCCTCTCTGCAACCTTCTTTCGGCGTGCCCGTGTCACCCGGGTCACCGCCGCTTTCACCTTCCCGACGGCCTCTCTCAACTGGGATCGAGTCCGCTTTCTTGAATCGCCAGGAGGCAGTAGCGTCGTGGTCGGGGCCGGCTCGGGAACCTCGAAATATGCTGGCTTCTGGGCCTTTATTATCAGCTCCCTGAAGTGCCGGGTCTCCTCCGAAGTTGGTCGGACTACACATGCACAAGGGTGAGAATAATGCACCATAATGAAAGAAAGAAGCTGGCCGAAGGGCCTGAATGAAGAAATGAAACATACTTGTCGGCCCCGTATAGAAGGGGAAGAGAGGCCAATAATACAGCGATGTCATTTTGTCTCTTGAAGCTGTCTCGCGAATAAGCCAGCATAAATCTCCGATCTTTTCACTCGGCTCGGCCAGTAGTGCCAGGTCCTCATGACCACGAGAAGATAGGAGATAATATAGGCTCAAGTGGTCCAGCCCCCATCTGTCAGCATATTTGAAAGATATATGAAGAGGTCGGTCCAAGATGGCTTCGCTGGAACCACCCACTGAAAGACCGTGCGAGCGAAGAAGCGCGAATAGCCACGGGGTGTTGTCATATAAGGCGGCCCGCCTGTCTTCCTTGCGAATGAAGGTCCGATAGGGGTACAACCTATCCACCTCGGGACGCCAGTCGGCCATAGCCGTGATAGGCTCCTCTACCGGCAGAGGGAGTTGCTGAAGAATCACCCTCTCGCTGCTTACCCGGCATAAACCCCGAAGGGTTTTCACATAGTCATCCTTATTGATCGGGGGCAGCTTCAGTTCAACCTTCGTCCTGCGACTTTTTACAACCTTGCGGGCCTCCAGATAGGCCTTCACTTCCGTATTGGTCCAGGATTTCAACTTCTTCAAATAAGAAGATTCAATGTCAAGAACTGGCTCTGGCTGCGAATCCAGGAACCTGTGCTCTGCCACGGCCCAACACTCTAGCCGGGAGCTCTTGTAAAACCCAGTCCACACGGTCCACCACTTGATATACTCAGGCGTGACGCGGGGAAAATGGGCGGGGGTTGGCACCCTGAAAGAAACGTCCTCCCGGCGATGGAAGAAGTCCCACCATATGCGGGCATCATCATTTGAAACTTGCCCGGCCCTATGCCTGTTGGGCAATGCAAACTATGAAGAAGAATGTGGAATGTGCTGGTCGTAGCCGAAGTTCCGACTGAAGCGGAACGGGTAGTACGGCTCCAACCACAGAATGCCGCTCTTGCGGAATACAAGGACACTCGGCCTAATAGCCAGCGCCCAATCAACCAACTCCGGATCAAGAATAGGCCTTGTACATTTGGCCTCGGAAAGCGGATGAATATACTCCTCAGTCTCAAAGAGCTTACACTGCCTCGTCCTGTTCACCAGCGGGCTAGAGTGGGCAGCTAAGCTCCAAAAACGAAGGACCCCGGGCGAATCCGTGGGAATACGGGCCAATTTGCCCCGAATGGCGTAGAGTTGCTCCGCTAGTAAAGATGGCTCGGCGCTTGCAAACTCTATCATCCGCGGAACAAGAGGAACCGCTTGTAACGCCTGAGGAGCCGCCTCCGGGAACAGGGTACAAACCCAAGCATTAAAAAAATGTAACGGACCGACCGTCCGAAGACTTCTGGGGAGACGCGTCTTGTGCAGGTCCCCCAACATCTTGTAAATAAGGCATAAAGCCATCGGACAAAGAGATAGCTTGGTACCCCAAGCCATGAGACAGGCTGGATAAATGGCCTCTGCCCTAATCATGCTCTCGTCACCTTGCGGAAGAGCAAAAGAACAGAGCCAGTAAACCAGATATGCAGCACAGTGGGTGACTGCGTCAACACCAGTAGGGTTTGGGTTCTCCCCCTGCCCTCCTCTCGAAGAAGATGATGAAGCGGCCTGGCGTCGCACCCTCTTCTTCCGCTTCTGAGCCACTGGCGCTATCGGGGGAAAGTCTCCGTACTTATTCTTCCCATTGAAGAAATATTGAAGCCATGTGCCCATCCGCACCCTTCGCTTCTCGCCTGGCTTCCGAGCTTCCCTCGTGTCGTGCGACGAATGAAAGAGGGTGCGGTACGTCTTCATCAGATAGCGATAGGCGTAACCCGCCAGATACCTACCGTCACCGTTGGTCTGATCTTTCAGCCAGTCGGGCCAACAAACCTCTTCATACGGTTCCCCATCGATGGGTAAGCCGCTAAGCTGCGAGAGGCTTCAGAGGTCCAGAGAGGTCTCTCCCTCCGAAGTGTAGAAAGTGTTATATTCGGGGCAGAACACCTCGATCATGCCGCAGCACAAGCCTCGGGAGATGGGGTAGCGGTACCTTGAGGCATACACGCTGTGATATACACCAGCCCTGGTCAGAATTGGAGCATAATGATGCAGCACATAGTCTGTGAACTCCACTGCTCCAGGCCTGAATGCGTGGGCGTCGGTGGCCCTCAGCTCGGCAAACCACCCCACAGATATCTGGTGCTTGAAGCGGACCGCCAAGCAATCCAGCAAGAATGATTCTTCTCTGTACCCCCACTTCAGCGGGGCAAGAAATAAGCCAAAGATCGGCTTCTCTCGGTCTACTCTGCCCGCGGAATCATTCCATCGAGCGGGTACAAATTCAGGGGCCCTGGTCAGCAGCCCATCTTCTGGAGCCAAATCTTGCAGTCCCAGCACGACGCTCCATTTCCTAACCTCTCCGGAGAGATAAATGGGTCTTCCCCGCACCATGCAGTCCGTCAGACTGTCTCTCTCCACCAGCAGGGCCTGCTCAACTTTTCGGACAACGAACACGTCCCTCTTCCCTTGAAGGTTGAAGCGTTGGAGAAGGGACATCAGGTGTTTGTCTTTGGGATAGTCCCTCCTGGCGACACCTTCCCTGTCATAATGAAAGGAGTCGCCCCCAAGAATGAGGAGATGGCTGGTATCCACAGTGTCTGTCTCCGAATCTAAAGATTCCGCAACCACGGCCACTTGACCGTGCCCCCGATCAAGGGAATTGACGTTCGCCCAGGTCACCACGGCACGAGAAGAAGAGCCGGATGCCATAATAGCTGCAAAGAAGCACATCAAACGATAAGCAAAAGTCAGAAAATAGCTGATCAAAGGCAGACTTCTGACAAAATTTTGGTAGAGTCTCCCCAGTACGGGAGATTGCCAAAGGAAAGCGGGAACGCGTCAACTAAAGGGACGGCCCCTAAAAGGCAGCCATCGGCATTACACCGAGGCCAAAGGAACACCCGGGGAAATAGCTCCGAGGGCAAGCCCTGCTAGAAGCCTCCCGGGGCCCAAAGAAAGGGTTTGAAACCCAAATGGACAGCATCTCGCTCACCCCGAAGGAAAGAACTATCGCCGCTCTCTCCCTTGGCTCACTCGGCACCAGTGGGAGAGAAGAAAGGGAGGAGAGAGAAAGGAAATCGTCAAATGAGAGGTAATGAAGAAAAAATGAGGAAAAAGAAATAAATAGGGGAGCCTCCCCATTGTTAAACCGACGCGCTATTTAGCGCGCCGGATTAAAAAACTTGTAAGCAAAAGGCGCGCCGGGAAAAGGCGCGCCGAATTAACCACCCTCGGCGCCAAGACCGCGCCGGATCAACAGGAATACACAAAGGGCCGCGCCGGATTAACGTCCAAGGCCAAGGGGGCGCGCCGCATTACTTGCTCCGTATTAACATCTAAACGGTGCCGGGTTAACGTCCATGCCGAATTAAAGGCCATCCCAGGCTCCTGTCAACCGAAGAGGGAATCGTTCTGGGTGAAATTCATCCGTCGGCCCTGCTGCACTCATGCCTTGCTCGCAACACCCACGTCTGGGGGGCATTTGTTGGCACCCAAAATATGATCGTCGGCGACCAAGCCATAAGGATGAATGACCCAGCCCGCTGAAGCACGGAAGCCGATAAAGATCAACATATTTAAGATTTCTCAAGCTGCCAGAGCCTCGAGTCACCCCGTATGGACACGGGGACTTCACCTCAGGAGAGCCGAGACAAACTCACAACCAACCGGCAGTGCGATCAAGCCTGCCCAATGAACCGACATCGACTCTGTCGTGCCGCATACACTAAACCCGTTGTCCGATCAAGAACGACGATCTACCCAGTGGCTTCCCGCCTTATGAAAGGCTCTCCTGCAGATGGAGTCCCCCTGGTTCCCCGAGACGGAGGACCGAAAGCTCTGACGGTAGAAGATCCCGATCACCCGGCAAGGGTACGGCTTCCCGCCAAGATGGGCCCGTTAGTGGCCGAATGATCGCCCAGCTCAGGCGTAACTATCCCTGGTGTTATCCAACCCCCTAAGGAGCTTTGGGCACAAGCCAGGCCGAGCTAGCAGCACGGAGCATAGAGCTGAAGGCCATGTCAGCGGAAGGCTCGTATGATCAAATCAAAGCTATTTGAAGTCTCGCGAATGGCCGTACGTCAAACTAGGAGCTTCGACAAGACATCTCGTCAAGGTTTCGATAAGCATTGGCAGGATGAACGTTCACGGTGACTCCCGGAATCATCCCCGGACTCATCGACTGGCTCGAAGCGCACGAGGAGCATTAGCCCGGCGCGCCCTAAACCGGCTCGCCCCTCACTTGATGCCCTTTATCCCGGCACGCTGAACCCCATCCAGGGCCTGGCTATTCCGACGCGCAAAGATCCATGAAGCCCTTCCCGGCGCGCAGTTCTTCACTCCGTATGAGGCTTGGGGCTCGATCATGTATATATACAGATGGCTATTCGAAAGAAAAAAAAAAAGAGGGAGAGGGGGCAGACATAAGGAAAAAGAAGAGAGTCTTTCGAGAGAGGCCTTCCGAGGGGAGAGAGAGCTTTCTTGGAAAAGGGGGTTCTGTCTGAGCGTCCTTCGGCGGCCGTCTTCCTCCGTTCTGATTGAAGTCCTCCGGAGCCGGAGAAGAAGGAGTGGGCTGATACTCTGTTTTTGAGAACATGTGGGCGCTGGTGCCTGTCTTCCTCTATCTTCCGTAGATTCTTCTCTCTTCGGGTTTCCGTCTACCAGTTGTAAGCAAGAGAGGGGAGGGATGGCAATGATATGAGCCGACCCCTCCCCTCCTCTGCGATTTCTTCTCTTTTACTGTATATTCCCCTACGAATGATGAACGGCGGCCGAGCAATGATGCCGGCGTCGGACTCTTAACGTGTAAATGAAAGCCCATTCCCGTTTCTGGGATGGAAATGTGTATATGAATGTCTGGACCAGCAGGTCGAATGAATGGTTCGAAACTTCTGTCCCCTTCTCTATCTACATCGATGTGTATGTTTAAGGTCTTCCGCGCGTGTTCTATGATTCTGGTTTCCCCGATGCCCCGATCATGCCCCGAAGCACCGTGGGCTACAGAAACACCCCTCCCCGGGGTTCCCTTCGACCGTACTCATGTTTGATTTAAGGGTCTCTGCATCCTCTCCGTGGACAGAGATGTGCTTCTGCGCATGCTTCTTTCTGCCATGCTATCGAGGGCCTAACTCCTATTAATTCCTCCCTTCATATTGCCCCGTGGCTTGCGAAGTGGGAGTCGCCCTTGGGATTACAAGATCCGTCGCCTTAACATTGCGCCATAACTGTTCGAGCATATGCCTCTATGTTTGGCTTGTCTAACCTGTGCATTGATTACCCCTCTGCATTATAGTCATGTGAACCGTTCCGAGATTCCTTTATTTCGTCTTAATCGTCCGGGGAGGGGGACATTCCCCAATACTTCACACAGCTGCTGGGCGATCGAGAACTCTACCCCTCGATGGTAGATGTTTCCCCAAGGCCATAGCAGATAGCAACAGGGGTCTTAGCCTAACAGGCTTAGCCCCGACAATCTGAGACCCAATCGAGGCCAAGAGATGTATGCTCCTCGTAGGCCAGCCCTTGGAGCTTCACCCTCTTGGTGGTCGGTTCCTCCATAGGATGTGCCGTAAGCTGTGGGTTGTCCACCCCTCGCAGGCTAGTCCTCGGGGTGCTGCTCCCATCATCGGCGGCTTCGTCCCTCTGTCTCTTCACCCACGGAGTCTTCGTGCCCCTCGCAGGCTAGTCCTCGGGGTATCCTATCCGATGGGATTTTGCTGGATGCCACTGTGCAGACCGGCGATTTAGGGGCGTACTCCATGAGTGAGTATGACCCCATTTCTCCCCTGCAACTCTTCATGTTCAGGGGAGATGCTGCCAAATTTTAGACAGACTAATAATGATTAAGCTATAATGAGATGCTTGTTTTGGATCCAATCAACTCAGTGCTCGAGTGGGAATCTCGCACTGACTCATTGCATCATTTCCAAAGGGTCCTGGACTTCAATCAAACGATTAGTTGGTCCAAATAACTCCATAACTTTCAATAAAAACTTAAATAAACTCAAAGGGTTTCAGAAATGCTTAAAAACAAGCTAAAGCGGCGCGGCCCTAAACCGGCGCGCCTTAATACGGCGCGGCCCCCCACCGCGCCGTATTAACATGTGACTCATGATTTCCTTTTTTTCCCTGGGCCCATTCCCAGCGCACCTTTGACCGGCGCGCCCCATTCCTTGCGCGCCGTTTTAGCTGGTTATAAGGCCGCGCCGGATTAACGCTTCACCTACGCTTTACCACGCCGGATTAACCCCTTTTACCTACGCTTTATCATGCCGTGGAAGCTATCTCTCACGTCGTTTCACATTTTTATGTCGTTCTAATCTCTCGTTCGCTCTCAGGGCAATCCTGGCCTCCCATGCTCGATATTGACTACCCTAATCAGCGGTAGATTAAGTAAGGCAAGGGCTGTTCATGCTCCGAATAACCTCTTTACCATGTTGACTATCATGTGTGTGAACACTTTGCTTTCGTCATCACCCTTGTGCTATCGTTTCCCTCTCTTCTGACGGGGATCAATGAATGTGATTAAGCGTTGTTTACTATGATAATTCTGTTTCCATGCTCAGTATAGTTATCATCATCATGCCTGCATGCTTGCATAGACCCTCAGGTATATCGAATGGCGTTGACGAAAGGTCGGGTTACGCCCGATCGGAAGTTTCCGCTATGCGTGATGGTGGTCTTCGGACCTACGTCCTCCGCCACGCACCAAAGGTCTCTAATTCAATAAACCATGCCTCTCATGCATGACAGATAGCCGCATCTCGCATGATTCCGTCATGTTAGTAACGTTGCATCCTTTATTCCGGCCTCAACAGCCCACTATCTCGGCAATTAATCAAAGGTGTTCCCTCCTCGTGGGGGATGTAATTAACGCCATAACCTTTATGGTATGGCGGACTGCTGGTCCCGACCGAACCTCACTTTCGCCCGACACGGGTCAGAATGAGCGCATAATAAACTCGTCACTCACGTGACTGGCACGCCCGCGTCATCAACCAGTCAGTTAATTACCAGTTAGTTAATCGGTTGATCGACACGTGAAATAATAATTAAGATAAAAAAAAAGATACGCAAACAGGGGTCGACCCATCTAAGAGGGGGGTCGACCCACTTCTGTCCAGATGTCAGACAGAACTAATGGAATGCCATTCACAAGCACACATTCACAACACTTCTGTCCAGATGTCAGACAGATATAATGGAATGCCATTCACAAGCACACATTCACAAATACAAGAACACATATGAATGCACTTAAATGAATCAACAAGATCTTTCATGCACATATGCAAATGGTGACTTATAGTGTTTGCTATCATCAAAACCACAGGGGCACAACAATCTACATCCCATTTTTTGGTGATCACGGTGGGACGCCTAGTGCCCATCACATTATTCTTGCTCTCTTGCAACTTTGGTGTGTGTGTGTGTCCGTTTAGATAGCGTTTCCTCGGGTTTTCCATTCAATTCTGGTGTTTTTAGGTTCTGGGATCAGAACGCAGTCGCCAGGCAACCACTACCTCCAGGTAGTGGTCCCCAGGAGACCACCTTCTGTTTCTGGCAGGCCCAAGGGCAAACTCTCAGGTACGTCATTTGTTGATGGTTTAACCTAGCTTCCAAGGTCTGATTATGCCTTTTTATGGTCCTACCTTGTTGTCCTTTATATTATCTTGGTTTTCTCATGTTATTTGCATTCATTTTGTCATGTTTTCATAATTTAATATTGTCTTGATTTCTCAGTTTTAGGTTAGAAATCTGCACGCAGACTCTCAGGTACGTCATTTGTTGATGATTTAACCTAGCTTCCAGGGTCTGATTGTGCTTGTTTATGGTCCTGTTTTGTTGTCCTTTATATTATCGTGGTTTTCTCATGTTATTTGCATTCATTTTGTCATGTTTTCATAGTTTAATATTGTCTTGATTTCTCAGTTTTAGGCTAGAAATCTGCATGCACTCCGGTGCGCATAGGATCATGCATTGCATATTGTAGTTGCATCCCACCTTGCTAAGGGATCCTCTCGACTTCATATTCCTTAGAGTAGACTAAGTGATCTTATCTGAGACCTCTGTAAGTCTCCGTGAGCCCTGGATTCCCACACGGACGCCGAGCCGGTTATACATTTCCTCCCTTAGGATTTGCATTTGCATACATGTGAGAGAGTTAACCTTAGGTCAACCCAAAGTTTGGACCCTCTTCCCTTTAGGATACCCATCTGTTGAGGGAATTTGTGCTTAATTAATTCACTAAATGGTCCATTGAAACTCTTTAAATAAATCAACGAACATTCTAACTTGTTTGCCTTTGGCGAAATCCCTCGCATGTTGTTTGTTTGTGTGTTCATATTGAGTCCTCGTGGTTGTGTTGGTCGTGCATTCTTAGGTTAATTTTTACATCCTTTGTGTTATCTTGGTCGTAATTAAGTCCATCACGTTTATTCTCACCCTCACTTCATAGTGCCATCGTCACTACATTTCACCTGCATGAGTCTGTCTATATGTCTGGCCTCAAATCTTGGTCGCTATCAGCCCAGGACCGCCATCTGTTAGTAGGAGTCATCATAGGACCGCCTTCTTCCTTGTGAGTCTGCCCTCCTTCTTAGCTGTCACCCTTTCTTCCCTGGTTGTATTCCCACTGATTTTCCTGTATTGAGTCTCTGCCTCTCTCATGGAGCACCATTTTAATTCTATGTACCCTTCTTCTTCCCAAACTCCATATTCCCGTATGGAATCCTCTTCCCACACAGGCCCATCTTCCCGTGGTCCCTCTGATCCTTCTGAAGAACAAGCCAACCTTATGGGTCACCCATCTAGCCTTGTTCGACAAATGGACCCGGTCCAGGCCCAAAAACTTATTGTTAACCATCTTAATGGGCCTTTTTTCCTCTTCTTCCTATGGTGCTGCTAGTCCAATTGGTCCTCATGCCCATGTTCCTTCCAGGCCCATGTATCCTTCCCTTCCCGGAATGGGTTTTCCCTCTTCTTCTCAGCCCGGATCCCCTTATATGGCCCACTATTCTATTCCTGGTCTAAATTCACAACCCCTTGCTCAAGCTGGCCCACATTATTCTCGATCTCTCCCTACGCAAGAGATGATTGCTCAAGCCCAACGCCAGCTTGATGAGCTCCAGCGTCGAATTGATCCTAAACCCTCTTTAAGTATCCCTTTTGCATTTCAGAATCTTCAGCTTCCACCTCCTTCACAAATCCCTGCATATCACCGTTTTGGTGGAATCGGCGACCCCTTTATGCACTTAAAGGAGTTTATTTATGAGTCGGCCCGATTTCCTCACAACCAACACTTGATGGCTTATCTATTTGGTCTATCATTAGAAGACCCGGCTCGGGATTGGTTCTTTTTATTGCTTCCGGATCAGGTTGTGAATTTCTAGATTGTTCAAGAGAAATTTGTTCAGGAATATCAAAACCAAGTTGGGCCCAGATATTCTATGGTGGATCGAGCCCATGAGAAGATGGAGGCCGGTGAGGAGTTCTCGACCTTTGCCGACCGCTGGCGTCGCCTCGCCGTGCAAGTCCCAGGGCATATTCTGGAGTAAGAGCAGATCAAAATGCTCATTTCCAATGCAATGCCCGAGTACCATTTCATCCTAGCCCTAAATGACATTACCTCCTGGCAACAGCTTTATAGTCAAGCCCACTTCATCCGCCAACAACTCTACAATTCCCTTGACCCTAAGTCTCCTCCACATCCAACGTCCACATACACCTCGACATCTACATATACCTCTTATGCACCCTCCATGAGTCAGCCTTCCACCACCCACTCTATAATGCCCAAGAATTTTCTAGGAATTTTCTGGGATCAAATATAATTATTAAGCAATTAAAAAAGGTTTAATGGACTATTAAGAAAATTATAGGATAATTAAATCAATTTAAAAGCTCTATATTAACCAAAGGGATAAGCCCAACTTAAATAGGCCCAAAGACCCAATTCCAAGACCTTTAGATCCAAGCCCAATTATAGAAACGTAATTGGGGCTATTTTCATATTTAAATGGGATAAATAAACCTATTAGGGGATAAATAGTTGCTAAAATTAAAATTCTAAACTTTTAGGAATAATCGCCTAAACGCAGTCTATCGCGAGACCACCTTCATACAAAAGCAGTCTCAAGGCAACCGCTACTAGGTTCTGTGAATGAAGGTGTTAGAAGAGTGGAAAATTCTAGCTTTTTCCATCCCAATCTCTATTATTCGAAGGTACCTGGCATGGAAACCTACTCTAGAACTCTTTAAGGATCGATCCTACCCCAATTTAGGACTCTAAGTTCAATCTAATCTCCAAAACCCTAGGTAAACCTTATAAATAGGGTTCAGGTTTGACCTGCGTGAACCTTTATTTTAGAGCGCATAGTTCGACGGTAAAGAGACCTCATCGTAGGTTGGTTCTTTAGAACTTTATGTTTTCCTTAGTTTTATCTAACTCACCTCCAATTTTCGTGCTAGAAGATCCAGCCGTTGGAGAGTTAGAACATCTGCAAGTCTCTAGTTCGCAGTAGGCTGCACAGAAAATAGTGCACCAGTCCAGCGAAGAGCAGGAAATTAGAAGCCTTAAACGAGGTTAGTTCAAGTTGAGTTTTTAGAACTTTTTGTTCCCCTTTATATCTTCTACCTACCCTCCAAATTTTATAGATTTAGGTCAAGAGGATCAGGAGATAGAGGGACGAAAAGTTGCTGGTTTAGCACAGGATGTGCAGAAACTAGGGTCGACTTCCAGTCAGAAATTTGAAGTTTAGGGACCGAATCAAAGGTAGGTTATCTCATGAAAAGGCTAAATTAACAAGTTAGGAATAAAAGCCCTCTTGTTTCATGTGATTTCATGCCCTATATGTGACGAATTTCATGTTTTATTTACACTACACAGTTAACTTATTTTTGCATACATGAACCATGCCCTTAATAAAGAAAAGTTAATGATTTTGGCTAAACTCATGTAACCCATGCATCCCCATGAGCTATCTTGTCTTATCTCACTGTCTAGCATGTTTTCATGAGGTTTATTGCCTTAGAATAGGCTTTAGTTGCTTTATTTTTTTCTTCGGGTTGGCAGGATAGAAACGGTCACACAGAGACCGCCAAATTTCCTTTAGCGGTCCCCGACTGACCGTGTACGTATAGAAGCGGTTCTGGCAAGACCGCTACTGTTAGAAACAATCCTCATAAGATCGCTTTTATATTTCGGTTTTATGCATGATGTTAACCCGAAACAGATTGCAGAATAGCCCTATTTATCATATGTTAGGCCTAGATAATTAGGTTCTACTCCTGATTACGATGTTATATTCATAACTTTGGTTATGTTAACTACCCATCTTAATAGATTTCATATTCTTTATGCATTTTAAACCTATTTTTATCTTATGCTATTTTCATGTCAAAACATATACTCTTGTATTAATGATCATATTTTCATGCGATTTATGGAATTGTTTAGTGATGGTTTGATCGTTGTTGTTACACGATCCACTCTCACCTTGAGTCTTTCATAAGTACATATTGTGTACTCCGGTGCATGACTATTAGTTACACTTTGCACTTTATAGGCACACAATCTTGGACTTGTGACCCTCTCCATCGTATATTCCTTCTGCCGGACTGCGTGATCATGTTTCAAGGCCAACATAAGTCTCCGCGAGCCTGGGATTCCCACTAGGACTCCGAGCTGGTTGTACCCTCACAACCCAATTGTCTAGAAAGTACTCATAAGACCACTATTTTTCTGTGTCCTGGATTGTAGCGGCCCTCAGGCGACCACTACTGTCAAGTAGCGGTCATCCCGTGACCGCGTTAGTCCAGACTTCTTCACTGCGTCGACACCTTCTTTCTTCATGTGTCAACTCTATATAGAAACGGTCCTGACCTGACCGCCAAATTCATTTTAGCAGTCCAGCCTTGACCGCCTATGTACAAAAATGGTCCAGTAATGACCGCCTCTAGCCAGTTTCTGTCTAACCCGAGGTTTGACCCAAGGGTTGATTTTCCTAAGTTCCTAGATGGTCTATTGATTATCTAGAATCTAATACCGTATTCAAAAGCTACCTAATGAATTATGAAAGTTAAGGAATATGCTGTTATGCTGGCAAATTTATTCCATAGCATGACCTTGTCATTTATATCATCCTTGACCTCATGATTTCAATTTGTGTACGTTCTTAGCTTGATATTTATTATCATGAAACTATAGTTGAACTTGTACATTATTGGCCTACTTTATTTCTCGTGGAAGTAGCTTGATTTATAACTTGAAGATGCAAGAGTGGGCACGGACAGTGTCCAAGGGCTCGACGCTAGCCCCCTCGGCAGATAGCTGGAAACGTATTGTAAACTATGAGGTATGATGCTTACTGGCATCGCATTGCGCTGGGAGTACTTTTTTTATAAACGGGTGAAAACCACGAGACAATCTTATGAAATTTACATGCTTGCTAGTACATTCTTGTTACATGACTTTCTAGTGCATAGCCTTTATGGTTATAAAAAGTACATTCTAGTTCATGAAAGGCCACTTTACCTTATATCTTGCTTGATCATGCTCTATTATCCCTTCACATTCTTCATAACTCTATGATTGATATCTTGTTGTTAATGTTACTTGGATTTTATTCGTATGATTTACCATATTCCTTTTATCTTGTTTTCTAGAGTTAAAATGTAAATTACTTAAACATTGCCTTCATGTTCATATGAAGATACCTACTGGGCAAGTGTGCTCGTTACCATACTTGTCAAATCTTTCTAGGAAACTCTAGTGGATTAGATTCTGAGTATTCCAATGATGGGTCCGAGAGTGATGATTGAAGACTCGAGGGAAGACTTAGCATGTTATAAGTCCTTGTGTTAGTCTAGAGTCATATGATGTAATTTTTATTTTTATTGAGTCATCCTATGTACTTTTCATTTTTATTGAGTCTAGTTAGTCAAAGAGTCAAGAGTCAATATCCTGTACCTTGATTATTATTCAATAAAAGTAAAGGTTTGTCCAATTATTGTGCATTCATACTTATATGTGGATGTGTTAGCACTCTAAATATATTACTCGCTTGGCATACTAACCGGCTGTTCACGCTCCCGAATATCTTCCGTTGTACATATATCTCGGGGCGTGACACACTCGCCCTCCACGAGTCAACCTTCCGCTTCCACATATCAACCCTCCACGAGTCGGCCATACGCCTCTGCATATCAGCCTCCCATGAGTCCACCACATCAACCTTCCGCGAGTCAGCCTTCCACTTCTTCGTATCCCCATGTGTCTCTGCCTGTGTCTCCACCTCTTGTCAAGGGAACGTCAAACTCCGAGCAAGTGGATGCCGTCCACTACATACCTCCCCGCTCCACTCATCATACGCCATTGCCTAGTCCTTCTGCTAGTTTCCATGTGCCTTTGCCCACGCAACCTCCGCTTCCTTCTCCGCAACCTTCCATTCCGTCTCATACCTCTCGGTGTCCGTCTTGCCCGAAGCGAGCTTATCACCCTCAGTTGCCGGAGTCGTTCATTGACATCTTTCGGGCTTTGATGGCCACTCACGCAATGCAGCTCCCTCCTGTTGTGCCTTGCCGACCCGTGGTCGGGAATTTTCCCCATTTTTGTGATTATCACTGTCAGCAGGGGCATTTGGTTGAGGATTGTCCCGAATTCTGGGAGTTTGTTTATGACTTTGAAGACAAGAAGAGGATTGATTCGTCTACCATTCACAAGGTTGTTCTACATCTCCGCAGCAAGCAGCAGCAACAAGTGCCGCCCAGGTAGCCGTCTCCCTCACTACAAGACCAGGGGCACCCCTGTGATTCTTCGTCTAGCGCTGCACCCGCTCCCCCACCTATTCCATCACACTCACCACCTTTGCCATCTCCACAAACCCCACCAACCCAAGCCTCTGCTCGGGCTAGTGCGTCCACTTCCCTTGCCGCCACTTCCACTACTTCTCCTACTTCTATTACTACCACTTCTACTCCCGTTACCTCTACCACCACTTCCACTCCTAACGTCGCGTGACGTGTCGTGTCGATATTGTTGATATTTTATTCCAAATGTGTGATGGGTGTGAATGAATGTAACTAGTGCGACATCCAATAGGATATAGAATAAAACAAGAAATGCAATGATACTAACACCCACACTACCAGATCGTGATCGCCACGAACGTAAATAGTGCAAAGAGGGATGCACTATGTACCTTGGAAAAAGGGAGCGGATGAAGACTCTCGCCAACCAGGGTAGCCTTGGTACAGGAAGAAGATGGTCTGATGACGGCCGCTGAATGAAGAAGACAGTCGGACGACAAGCCACTACTGTCACTGAAGCAGAACACGGGAGGAAGTCACGGGCGTAGGAACGAGACGGTCTTCGATCAGCCACCACCAAGAGTAAAACGGTCGGAGGAGGGCCGCTAACCCTGACAAACGGTCGGAGGTAGACCGCAAAGCTCTTCCCGAACCCGAACCTGGGAACTTAATCCTCCACCCCTTCCGGCCGGCCAGGAGGGATGGGCCTCGTGTAGAAACGACTGTTGACCAGCAACACAACACAAACAACAAGAAAAGACGACCCAAATTAATTCAAGGACGTACAATATCAATGAACGAGAGCAATGGATGAGACACATGATTAGAAGGGTGAATACCTGGGGGATTATGATTTTTAACTCCTATGGGGCGAGGAAAACAATAGGAGGATGTATGAATGCAAAGATGACAGTGAAAAACGTGAAGAAAAATGAAGAGAAATGGAGATGGGATGACCAAAAGATGATAAAAAATGACTAAGCAATGACATAAAAAAGACAAAGGAATTGGCTACTCTCTGGATCGAAGGCTTAAAGGACGTGGGAAGCCTTTCTCCCTGGCTAAAATCTCACTCTAGGATGCGGCAGCACGTTGACACGAGCTCCGGAATCTCCCCCCCGCGACCATGAGCCAAGGGTTCTAATTATAAACCCTTGAAACCCTAGCTCGAGTTGGAGGCTTTTTGGCAGGAATTAGGCTTCGATTATTTATAAAAATATAAAGATAATATTCTCAGCCGCCAGTAGGATCAAACAGCTCCTCATTTGGCTCCAAATCCGCGGAGAAATCCTTGGATGAAGGAACTGGTTTGACCACTGATAGAGAGAGAAATGCCCGTCGATGTAGGAATCACGGCCGATAAAAATGGTCTCTCGATAGACCGCCAGAGATATGAGCGGTCTATCGAGCGACCACTATTCTCCTGGCCATTGAAAAATAATAAAAAATGAGATAAATATGCTTATTTATCCCAAAGACCAAGTCAAACCAAAGCTCATTAAGCTCAAATTCGAGAAAATGCATGAACAAACCTAGCCAGAGAGAAAATACCCATAAAATAGGCCCAAAAAATCATGTAAAAATGGTCCAATGAATAATGGACAACTTGGGACATTAAAATAAGGGTAAGACAATGACTCAACTTAAAGGTAAAAAAATGGGTGTCAACAGATGCCCCTCCTTAACGTCCTCTTTGTAAGGGAGTGGGCGGAGGTGAAACGAAGGCAAAAATTGAAACATGGAGACGAAGCGAAAATGCAGCGGAGCGGACTGAAAAGCGGGTGTTAAGGTAAACGACACCCGTTCCTCACCAACGAGCCCTAGGAATCTTCTGAAAAACTCCGAACCAATCACAGGAACGATCGGACCAAATGACACCAGCCTGGAGGAACTAAATAAATAAAGGAAAAGGAAAACACGACCAACCTCATCGGAGGGCACAATCCACGGGTCAATGAGGGGATCGGAATAAGCAATAACGGAAAAATAAAAGAAAGCAGACTAAACTCTAGACTGGGATTCCCAGCCAACCAAACCAAGCGAACGGACCAAAGAAAACCTTCCAACTCTGAATGGAATAATCTCTCTTACCCAAGACCATGGACGCACAGTTATCCATCACCAATGAGACATTTTAAACAGATTAGGGAGACATGAATGCTCAAAAATGCGTATGATGCATGCTGGGCTAAAATAAAAGAAATCATCAAAAAGAATGTAAAGAAAGATAAAATAGAAAATACTCGAGAATAATGTTGCTAGATCGGAATAATCAGGGTCAGGACACTATCTGCAACCACGGCGTGCAAGATAGAACCATTATCCCCTAATTCCTCCAACCTAACGGCCTTGACCAATGATTAAACATGTGTACCTAGATCATCATCATTTTTGGTAAGGGGAACATCAGATCCCTGAACACATGAATGACCAGTCAGTTCTCGAGATAATATAACATATATACCATATAGTAATGCATTAAGGGATAAAGGGATGCGAAATTCTTACCTGACTTACCTGACCAGGCAAAGTATAGAACAATGTTGCAAGAGGTCATGAAAAGATTTTGCGACATCTATATCATGGAATAAGCCAATCAAGCCAAAAAAGTTATCAATTAAGCATATGATGCAGCAAAAATTTGGATTATGAAACAAACAATGTTCATTATTTTAGACCAAGGGCCGCATAAAAACGGTCCCATCAAGACTGCCAGATAAATAAAACGGTCAAAATCTGACTACCAAGACCAGCAGAATTTGAATTTTAAGCGTTAGCACTTAAACGGCCAGAGGAAGGACCGTCTAATAACATAACGGTCAGAAACTAACTGCCTCGTGGAATGTGATTCGACATATAAAGAAGGCCATGATTATAAACGGTCTTCGTATAACTGCCTACAAATCCTAATGGTCAGTCGTCCGATCGCCATTTAGACGTCAGTTTCAAAAAAATGAAACTGCCCTCCCCTTCGTCTTCCTCACTTCACACGAATGCCAAAGCCCACCGTCGAGAACCTTTCCCCCCGAGAACCTTCCTCCCAGTTTCTCTTCCCCTCCTAGCCTCCTCTTCTAGCCCTCACGCGGATGCGAACGTAGAGACAAGCGTTGGGGCGATTTATGCGACGGATGGCTGGAGAAGAGGGCCAAGCTCCTCCACCAGCGAACCCACCAGAGGAGGAGGTGCTGCCACCGACTGTGGTCGCGGAGGAAGGACCTTCCATGGCCACCGGAGCGCCGGAGGAAGCAGAAATAATGCAAGAAGGTGGAGAAGCAACAGTAGAGGCCAAGGAACCAGCCAGAAGAGCGCCACCGTCCGAGGTAGGTCGCGGACCTAACCTCCCCTAATTTTCAATTTTCAGTAGATGCATGAGGATTAGACGGAGGGAGAGGAGTCACACCAACCTCAAGAACAAAATGTGAAGGCCCCTAGGGCCAATTCCAGAGATGGGGAAGGGTGGAGCATCGCCCGTAGTGGCCAGTAAAAGACGGTCCTACCAGGGACCGCTTAAGAGGACAAAACGGTCTACTCATGACCGTCAGAACGAAAACGGTCCCAATAAGGCCGTTAAGTATACTGAAGCGGTCTAAGATAGACCGCTATAGAAGTTAACCCACGGGGCATTGGGGGTGAGAGAAACAGTCTGAATCAGACCGTTGGGATGAAGCAAACGGTCTCCAAAAGACAGCTAACTCACTACAAACGGTCTGAGAGTGACCGTTAAATTGAAAAATGGCCATGGGAGTTATTGAAGGTGAAGGACGGTAAAAACGGTCCATAAGTGACCGTTATATAGACAGAAAATGGCCCTAACGTGGCCGCCACTTCAGCAGACTACAATTTTTTAATGCAATGCAATGACTATATGAAATGAATGACTGATATGAAATGTTTAATGTATGCAGGGAAAGAGCCGGACGAGAATTTCATGGCTCCAGGTCCGGGAGGTTTACTTGGCACTACCCGAGTTTCAGAGGGAGAGGTTGATCGCCATGGGATTCACCGAGTTCCTTGGCATGGAGGTGACGAGGCTAGACACCGCTCTCCTCTACGCGCTGCACGACTGGTGGGATCCGGTGAGCTGGGCATTCATCTTCCCGTGGGGGCACATGATCCCCACACTGGAGGACGTGGCGAGGATCACTGGGCTACAAGTGCACGGTGCACCAGTCAGCAGGAGGACGTACACAGACTATCGGGAGCTAGCCCAGAGGCTACTGGGACTCGAGCTGTAGAGACCGGAGCGACATTCTACGATTTTACCGAGAGTGGGCCTGCAGAAGAGCCTAGGCATGCGAGGAACTGGGATCGTCGGCAAAGAGCTGCGAGAGTAGCACCTGGGGCAGTTGACAGACAGAGCGCGACAGCGGGTAGCAGCGGGACCAGGACCCGAGGCGGACATGATCCTACGACGGTTCCTGATACTTTTCTTCGGGAAGCTACTATTCACGACTAGAGCTGACGGGGTGAGCTGTCGGCTACTGCCCCTGCTCGAGGAGGTTGACGGAGTTGGCGAGTATGCATGGGGCGCGGCTGTGCTAGCCTTCCTCTTCGACACCCTTTGCTCCACCAGCCGGTGGACGATGCTAGGCGGGTTCTCCCCACTGCTCCAGGTAAGATTTGACTCCTAAATTGCTTGTGCAATTGCTATATGATTTTATAGAATGCTATATGCGGACACTTAATGCAATAAAATACAGGTGTGGGCTTACATGTACCTCCCCGAACTGGGGAGGGGGCAGGAGGTGCATCCCGACCGGGTGCCCATCGCGAGGTGGTGGACGACAGTCCGAGAGGCGGGATCCCTGCGATGCCAGGTGCGAGCCATCCAGCATGACATCGACACCTTGCCCTATGCCTCGGTAAGACTTAAACTGAAGTTACGTAAATGCAACTATATGCTTGGACACTAATGCAATTGGTCGCCATTTTGCAGGTCCGGTGGACACCGTACTAGGGCGAGGGACACAAGGGCCAGCCATGGGTGGTGGCAGCCCTAGCTTCTGCAGGACGTGACATCTGGCTCCACTGCATGAACGTGGTCGAGCCACTTCACTATCGGTTGATTATGAGGACTGTGGGCTTCCACCAGCCAGAGGTGGAGTTCCCGGTACGAGAGAGACCAAAGGAGCATGTGGGACGCCACTCACACGGGCTCGTAGTGGAGATCGACTGGATCACGAGGGCGGTGGACCAAATCCAGGACTGGACCAGGCTAGGACGAGTGGTACGCACCCGAGCCACTAGTGATGAGGCCTACCTGACGGCCTACGCCCGACGCTACGGAGACCAGGTCTTCCGTGGCGCACGACGACCAGTACGACTCTTAAACTCATGCTCTTTAAAATGCTTATGATTACAATGCACACTAATGATTGACATTCTACATGCAGCTACACCCCCAGGGATGGATCGCGTAGCTTCAGGGGTTACTCCACTCCACAGTTCAGCAGCGGGATGAGCTCCAGCGCTCCTTGGACCTCCTGGTAAGCTTTATCTTAACCCTAGACCAAAAACATGCCAAGCTATGATTGACGAGGCTGACTTGACCCTAAATGCAACGTGCCGAGGGAGTTCAGAGCCAGGGACCAGATGCACCGTCTTCCTCCTCCCAGCCACCAGCGGACCGAGCTGAACAGGACGCAGACTTTGCGCTGGCGATAGCGCGAGCTGAGGAGGCCGCAGCACTCGCAGAGAGGGTAAGCAAATAGTTGTACTTCCCCTTTGACCTTATGATTATGAATGTAAACGATTAACCATGATGAGTGTATGCATAGGCGACAGAGCTGGCGGTAGCGCTGAGTGAGACCACTCGGTAGAGGGAGGAGGCTGAGCAGTTTCAGGTAGAGGCAGAGGCAGAGCATTCTCGTGTAGAGGCAGCAGTGGCGGATCGATACCGTACCGAGGCAGAGCACTCCCGTATAGAGGCGGCGGAACTGAGGGGAGAGGTGCGGTCGTTGAAGGAAACCCTGCGACTACTGAGCAGGAGGCCAGAGCGTAGCGGGAGCCAGAGTGTCGCGTACAGTAGTGTGTACAAAGCCTACCTCACTAGCTCCTCCGGCCATCGGAGGAATGAGGACGACGAGCGGCGGCGACACTGAGATGAGGGGAGCACAGCCATGGAGCTACCGGGGAAGAGACACGAGGGTGCCGGGAACAGCGGGGGTCCAGGAGAGGGACCAGCTTGATGTACTATAGGACATATGCATGTACATGATTTTGACATAATGCAATGACATGACTCTTTTTTCTTTGACTTAGAAAGATGAATGCATGCATGTTGACACTGACTTAACTAATCCTGACGACTTCTTTGACCGACAGCGTGAGAGTACAAGGGAGAGAGAGAGGGGGGAGAGAAACTTAAGTTGGGCAAGACTTGAGAAAGAAATAACACTAAGAGTAGCAGAGAGAGGCGATCACGATCTGGCCGCTAAAAGAGATTGGCGGTCCCTTGATAGACCGCTAAGGACTGAATGAGCCACGACCGGATGGATGCTATAGACGGTTCATTCAAGACCGCTAAGACAGATAGGACGGTCGTATGAAGACCGCTTTCAGATTGAAACGGTCTAGCCGAGACCGTTAACCATACAGATAGACGTAAATGTGGCGGAGATAGAAACGGTCTTTGGACGACCGCTAAGGAGCTTGGCGGTCGCGCGATAGACCGCAAGAGTGGAAACCTGTTGACTCTGATCATGATTCTCCTAAAAGAGTCCTAACCCGTAGATAAACTCGCCCAACTCACAGTAAGGCCTATCCTAACCTCAGTTGGGGTTATCCTACCTCGAGCATAGTGGATAAGGGCTAGGAACTTGGGCTCTATAAGTAGGGAGACACTCCAAATTTGCAACTCACACTAGACCAACCTTTCAAGTCTTGAAAACCTTAAATTCACCACTCAAATCATCATGAAGCGGGTCCTTGAATCTACCATAATGGGGGAGAGCTCCTACAACAGGTCACATCCGAAGGAAACAGAGGATTGGCGTCGTACGGCCATCTTACAGACCTACTGCCGTTTGGGCGGCAGGGTCTACCGTGTTATCATTGATAGTGGGAGTTGCATCAACGCTATCTCCACCAACACGGTTGCCCATTTGGGCTTAGCGACGGAAGATCATCCTTGCCCATATCAAGTCTCGTGGGTGGACACCACTTCAATTCCCGTGCGCCTGAGATGCCTCATTCCTATTCATCTCCAATCATATGAGGCTCAGATCTAGTGTGATGTCTTACCTATGGAGGTCGGGAGTGTTATCCTTGGCCGGCCATGGATCTATGATGTGGATGTGGCTCTCTACGGTCGGTCCAACACCTGTGTCTTCAACCATGGCGGTCACTGCATCACTATCCAATCCTCTCGACCTCGTACCATCCCTTCTCCAGAGAGCCCCGCTCCCAGCACCCCTTCTAGTGCTATCGTCCCTCAGCTGGTCACCCCTAGCGACCCGAGTCCTTTTCAGCCAAACACTACGGCAAGTGCTTCGGTGCCCCTTGCCGGGAAGCCCCCTCCTACTTATTCCCCTAAGACGAGTACCTTGGCAACTATGACGTTACAGTTGATCACCGCCCGAGAGTTCGAGCGTGAACTATTTGATTATGACGTCATATATGCCTTGATGGTTAGGGAAGCCGAAGAGCAAGGTGCCAAGGAGGCACCGAGTGAGCAGCCTGAGGACGTCACCTATCTCCTCCATGAATTTTTGGACGTCTTCCCTAACGAGTTACCTGAATGGTTGCCGCCGATGCGTGACATTCAGCATGCCATCGACCTAATCCCCGGATCTTCCTTACCCAACCTGCCCCATTATCGCATGAATCCCGCAGATCACGCTGAGTTGCAAAGGCAGGTTGAGGAGTGCTTAAAGCAAGGCCGCGTGACTGAGAGTATGAGTCCTTGTGCCGTTCCCGCGTTGCTATCCCCTAAGAAAGATGGAACATGGAGGATGTGCATGGATAGCTGTGCGATCAACCGCATAACGGTGAGGTACCGATTTCCCATTCTCCGCTTGGATGACATGTTGGATATGATGGCGGGAGTTATTCTCAAAAATCGATCTGAGAAGTGGTTATCACCAGGTGAAGATTCGACATGGGGATGAATGGAAGACCGCCTTCAAAACGAATGATGGACTCTATGAGTAGCTGGTCATGCCATTTGGTCTATCAAACGCCCCGAGCACCTTTATGTGGCTTATGAATCAGGTGATGCGCCCATTCATCGGGGTGTTCCTCGTTGTGTATTTTGATGACATTCTCATTTATAGCCATACGAGGGTAGACCACCTGGACCACCTGAGGCAAGTTTGTACCACCCGTGAAAGCCTCTATGGTAACCTCAAGAAGTGTGCTTTCGCAACCACTCGAGTTACTTTCTTGGGGTTTATCGTCTCTAGTAAGGGTGTTTCTGCTGACCCAGATAAAGTCAAGGCAATTGTAGATTGGCCGGAACCGCAAAACCTTCATGACGTTCGTAGTTTCCACGGTTTGGCTACTTTCTACCGTCGATTCATTAGAGGGTTCAGCACCGTAATGGCTTCCATTACAGACTGCATGCGAAAGGGGACCTTTGTCTGGACAAAGGCCGCTGCCTCAGCCTTTCATAATCTTAAGGAGCTTATGACCCAAGCACATGTGCTTAGATTTCCAGACTTCTCTAAGGTGTTTGAGGTTGCTTGTGATGCCTCTGGCGATGGCATAGGCAGAGTTCTGAGCCAAGAGAGTCACCCCGTTCTTCAGTGAGAAGCCAAGTGACGTCAAATTAACGTATTCCACCTATGACAAGGAGTTCTACGCGATAGTCCAGGCTCTGAGGTACTGGAGACACTACCTCCTACCGTAAGAGTTCGTGCTGTTCTCGGAGTACGAAGCTCTCAGATTCCTCCACGCCCAAAACAAGCTTAACCCGAGACACAGTCGTTGGGTGGAGTATCTCCAAGCCTACACATTTACCCTCAAGCATAAGGCTGGCGTAGAGAATCGTGTGGCTGACACCCTGAGTCGTCGCGCCTCGTTGCTGGTCGTCGTCTCCACGGAAGTCACGGGCTTCGAGAAGTTGCAGGATGACTACTCCAGTTGCCCGAACTTTGGCCCCATCCTCTCGGCCCTCCAATCAGGCCCATCACAAATACACAATGAGTATGTCTTCAAGGACGGGTATCTATTCCGGGGGAATAAGCTTTGCATCCCACGTACCTCTGTGCGTGATTTTCTTGTGTGGGAAGTGCATGCTGGTGGTCTGGTAGGACATTTTGGGCGCAATAAGACCGTCGGGTTGGTGGAGTACCGGTTCTACTGGCCGAGCGTAAAACGTGATATGGCCCGAATTGTGGCCCAATGACGCACCTGCGCTGTGGCCAAACAACAAAAGCAGAACATCGGTCTTTATACTCCCTTGCCCATGCCCGACCGCCCTTGGCAAGATGTGAGTATGGACTTTGTCTAGGGTTTGCCACGCATAGTTCGTCGGCATGACTCCATCATGGTGGTGGTGGACAGATTTTCCAAGATGGCCCATTTTATTCCTTGTGCCAGGACATCTGATGCTTCCAGGATGGCCCGTCTTTTTCTCGCTGAGATCGTGCGTCTCCGCGGGCTTCCAAAATCTATTGTGTCGAACAGGGATGTGCAGTTTGTTAGCTATTTCTGGAAGACCTTGTGATACCTTTTAGGCATGAAGCTCAAGTTCTCCACCGCCTACCATCCCCAGATGGATGGTTAGACTGAAGTTGCCAATAGAAGTCTGGGTGATTTGTTGCGTTGCTTAGTGGGTGAGAATGGTCGGAACTGGGATTTGGTCTTGCCTCTGGCTGAATTCGCATACAACAACTCGGTCAACAGGTCCACTGGCATGAGCCTGTTCGAGGTAGTCACTGGGTATAGGCCTAGAAGTCCTGTAGATCTTGTCCTAATGTCTCATCAGTCCCGTGTCTCCGAGTCTGCACAGTCATTGGCCGAGCACATTAGAGGTTTGCATGATAGTATTCGTCACCACATCGAGATCAGTAACGAAAATTATCAGGCTGCAGCAAATTTACATCGTCGCTTCCATGAATTCCAAGAAGGTGACTACGTTATGATCAGGGTCAGACCTGAACGGTTCCCCTCAGAAACCGTAAAGAAGCTACAATCTCGGGGAGCTGGGTCCTTCAAGGTTCTAAAACATATTGGGTCCAATGCATATGTCATTTATTTACCATCAGATTATGGCATGAGTTCCACTTTTAATGTTTCAGATCTGGTAACTTATAGAGAACCAGCAGTGATTCCCAGTGATCCATTCGAGCCTTCACCACCCCTTGAGAGTGACCCCACCCTTGAGTGTCCACCTCTAGCCATAACTCCTGCACGGCGTGAGCAAATTGATCAAATACTTGATGAGCAGGTGGTCACCACCCAGAGCGGAGACTATCAGCAGTACCTGGTGTAAGATTCCACACAGCACAGTACGGGCAGCGCAACGGATAACAAAAAATTAATTGCCCGAACCCGACTTCATGGAATCCTAGATCTGTGCTCTGATCGATGTATAAATAACACCAACCCCTAACTACGGGTTACATATTTCACCTTGCGCGGAACGACGCTGTCCGTAATGTCCGATGCAGAATCTCACGAACACCGAGTCGCACAGAAGTACGGCCTCTAGAGCTGATCCACACGGATCCTTGCACAGCGACGGTATCCCTCAACCACGATCTTTCCTTAGCTTCCCTTTCTAGAGAGAGAGCTTCTAGAGAGAGAGAGGGAGCAAGAGGGAAAAGGGGGGAGGTGTCACGCCCCGAGCGCGGAAGATACCCGGAGACGCGTGACGAGTTTATATCAATCATGTCAATCAGAGTGGTCGTGTATTCGACACAAAGACAGAGATGCGCAAAATAACAAGATAACCCAATCCTTTATTTCATAATGGATAGACTATTACAAATCCAATACTCTGTTTAATAAAAAGGAAAAGAATACATATTTGACTCAAGAAACTATAGAAAAGACTAGATGACACTTGAGCAGCTCTATCACTTTCACTCTTGACCATTCCCATCCGATTGACTTCCATCGTCGTCGGACTTACCTGAAAAGTAAAAAGGGACAAACGGAATGAGCGAACGCTCAGTAGGAAATTATATCTCAAGTACTAGCAAGGGGTGTAAGTAATTACATCTTTCATGAATGCAATAAAGCTATACATGCTCGCATAAAACGACAAGATAGAGAGAATGTAATATCAAGGAAATAAGATGAACTTAATCATGAACTTTCAACAAGATAACAAGTTTATTCAAGATATTCAAGCAAGTACGTTTAACAAGTCATGTCAAGAACTTTGGCTATCATGTATCAAGCAAGTAAATTACCCTTTTTTCGGGCCACGCAATTCATGTCAAGTCAAGTACGATTCAAGTACAAGATGTGTGTGGAATGTCCAATCAAGCAAGTCAAGTACTCGGTATAATGCCAGATACCTTATCATTTTAACTCCCATAGGCACAAGTACTTTCGGGTGCTCCTCCTAGGACCGGATCGGGCCCTATATGCGCAGACATTTATCATGTGTTTTGACATCCACTCTTGTTTATAGCCAACGTAGAATTTCAATAATCAAGCTTGTAGACACGTATGACAACTTTGATAGAATAGAGTCCAAAATATGACAAAGGACATAGAATGGCGATAATAACGGTATAATCACGATATCGATAAAAATCTAGGTAGAATATGGTTCCCTTAACTTGGGTACCATGACAAATCAGTATGGACATTCTTTATATAGAATTGAGGTCCACATGAACAGTATATCAAAGGTAAGATACCCTCATTCCTATCATAGAATTGAGGTTTTTACAAGAACGACATGATATGGCATGATATCATCATCCCATTAAGAATTTCTTATGATATACTCTTTGTATAATCATAAGGGCCGGTATCCCATGTTTCTTTAGAGTGACATGGCATCAATGGTGTAATGGGTTTTTAGGGTACAACCAGCTCAGTCGACCTTGAGGGAATCCAAGGTACGAGGAGTCTTACGGAGGTTTCTATGACTAACTCGCTAGTCCAAAGGAACGGAATGTCCAATGGAGAGCTTGTATGTCAATGAGAGTTGAGTGTGATCGATAAAACAACGTGAAAAGTGGGACTATACTCACGGAGTGGAGAATAGTGCCGATATATACGTATATGTATAATATGAAACTATCGGTTAACAGAATCAGGATAAAAATCAGTTTACAGAAAATAACGACTTAGGTCAAGTCGTTTCTCAAATAATTAACGCCTAACATAAGGGCGTTTACACGTGTTTCCATTTTGCAGAATTTTCATTAATTCAGTAATTTATCTAAAACGCGCCTTGGTCAGGGTCGTTTCTTCAAGATCTGTCGACTACACCAGAAGGCGTCTTATTGTTTACATATTTGACAGAATATAATTAATTTTCAGGAATTATCAAAACGCGCCCTGGGCAGGGGCGTTACTATTTAATTCTATTTTTCAGAATATATAAATTTCAGAATTTTAACCGATGCACGCCCTAGGAAGGGGCGTTATCTTTCAGATTCACGCCCTATGAGGGGGCGCTAATATGTGGAAAACGACTTTATCCAAGTCGTTAATTCAAGTTCCTTCAGAAACTTTAAGGACAGTAATAATTTCAGGATAACAGAGGAACGAATGACAGTAAAGTTAGCAGGTTGAAGACATAGGATCATGCATATATTTATAATCATGATTTCTTAGATAATCAGTTCTTAAGATGGGTGATTAACAGTTTAAAGAAATTAATGCCTGAGTACGGGGCGTTAAACATGAAATTTACGACCTGGGAAGGGTCGTTTCATGTGAATTAGCGCCCTTGACAGGGGCGTCTCTTTCAAAATATTGCAGAAAACGCATGGAAACTATAATAACCGTATGCATGACATGCTTGTATATATATATCTTGCATTAATTTCATTTGGGCTACAGTAACTTGAGAAAACCTACCTGAAGACTTGAAGATTGATATGAAAAGGGGGACGTTGTTGCTTCACAGCAACAATAACCACAGTAGGAGGAAGAGAAGGCTTTGGTGAAGAACCTTTGTTCTTCGGTTCTGTAACTCCTACAAGAACAGAAGAAGAAACATTAGTATTTCTTCATACTACCTGACCGAAAGTAAAAAGGGAAAAAGAACAATACCTTTGTTCTTCGCGTACGCCGCCTTCTTAACCTATAACAGAAGAAGATGAAGAACTGTTAGTTCTTCATGTAACAGATGTAGAGAAAATCAGAGGAACTATTCCTCTCTCACGTACCTTGCAGATTCCGAACGCCAAATAGCGTTGAAGGGTTCGAGCAGTAAATTATTTATAGGGATTTAGGGGGTCCTATTAGGGTTAGAGTCCTAGTGGAAGTAATGCTTCCAATATAGAGTCCTCGCCCTATTTAAATACTTACTAGATTAACATAATCCTTCCCGGGATAAGCTCCCGTGTCGAACGGAACTCGAATGGAATTAACGACTTTGGTCAGGGCGTCGATTCTTGAATTGACGACCTGGTTCAGGTCATTTCTTAAGGAGCGCCTTTCGTTAGGGCGTTTCTTTGTTTAAAACACGCCCAAGATAGGGGCGTTTCTTGGCCTTACCGTTTTTGGCGTTTAGAATTTGACGCCGTGTTGTCAGGGCGTCCCTTCTTGAATCACGCCTTTGCTAGAGGCGTTTATAATTTAAATAGCGCCTTTATCCGAGGCGTTATTTTATATTATTTTATTTATCTATTTATTTGATTTATTTTAAAATCTTTATTGTTATTAATATTTTATCAGGGTTGCTACAGGAGGTGTTAATCTCTTCCTCTCCTGCTTATGTGCTTAATTAGCCAAGAGGAGGAGGAGATTCACGTAGGTAGCATATATATAGAATTAGGTCATTTCTAAAAGAGCTCTAAAGGACCAAAACTATATATATGATCTTTCTATTATTATACATATATATTAAGCCTTTTTTATACTTCTTTCCAAAAGGAATTCAAAGGAATTAATATATACATTTGTACAATAATATTTCATCACCCAAGAATCCATTGTGTGTGATCCTCTAGGCCCAAAGTCACTCCAGTTTAAGGCCCATTAACTTCTAATTCCCAATTAGAAGTAAATTAAACTTATTCTTCGCTTCTACTAGAGTCGAATAATAGTTTAATTTATTACGAACCTTTGATCACGTTGGGTCAAGTAAATCCGCGTAATCCTAGAGGACGCCGGGTTTAAGTCAGCCTGTCTGGTACCTGTAAGTCCACAGTTGTCGCATCGCTCTAATCCCTCGCTCATTCTATGAGTCTGGTTCAATCGAGGGTATGGTTTCTATCAAATCCCATGATCGTGCCATTTGACCATGACCTCCTTTAACATGTATGACGTCCGTTCTAAACGAACTCACACGACCCTGGTCAGGGATTTAACGGAGCGTCAATGTCATAACTCATTAACTATCTGATATATACCCGATAGTGAGCGATCCGCTCTTGACCATTGATGATCTTCACACGTATCCTGGAGTGGTTAATGACTCGGCAACTCATGGCTTATGGTTAAAGTCACTTAGCCAAGTAATTAAACCATTCCAATCCTCGTGTAAGATCCGATCAATGTCTCAGGTCAAAGGACCAACGATGCTACTGAGACTGTTGGATCTTCAGTTGACATTAGGTATAATCAACCATCTGAAGATCCAATAGCAGATCAGTTCAGTGCACTTCCTCCCAGGACGTACACCTACACATATGTGTTGGTGCCCCGCACCAGTGACCATGAGACTGGTCCCTAACACATCATGTGTACTGGTTTAATAGGTAATCAAAGTCCCCGAGTGATTACCCTCCAACCAGGAACAGTTTAAGGTATGTGTCCATGTAAAGTCAGTCTCATGATCGATATCTCATCTCGAGTTGACTTTACAACCACAGATCCTAGGGACATCGTAAAGTAATATACAATCACATATTTATGCTCAAATCCCACTTTATTAATTATGAACAAAATCATACATATATCGGGTCTAGCCGACCCTAAATTGGCCTGTAGCACACTAACACTAACAATCTCCCACTTGAACTACAGCCAATTGCCCACAACTTTGAGGCCCATCTTATCCCGATGGCGCTCAAATACAGTGTGTGTCAAAGGCTTAGTCACTGGATCTACTATGTTGTCTTCTGACGGTACACGCTCTACCGCCACATCTCCACGATCAACAATCTCCCGAATAAGGTGGAAGCGCCTGAGAATATGCTTCGACCTTTGGTGAGATCTCTGTTCCTTCGCTTGGGCGATGGCCCCATTATTATCACAAAATAATGGGATGGGAGCTGATATCTCGAGAACTACGCCAAGTTCCAAGATGAATTTCTTCATCTAGACGGCTTCCTTAGCAGCTTCAGCTGCAGCAATATATTCTGCCTCTGTCGTCGAGTCTGCAGTCGTATCTTACTTAGAGCTTCTCCAACTAACTGCCCCTCCATTCAACATGAATACAAACCCAGACATGGATTTACAGTCATCTGGATCTGACTGGAAACTAGAGTCTGTGTAAGCTCTAAACTGTAGGTCCTCTCCTCCATAAAGTAGAAAAAGATCCTTAGCCCTTCGCAAGTACTTAAGGATGCCCTTTACTGCCTTCCAGCGCTCTTCGCCTGGATTTACCTGATATCTACTGACAATGCTCAAAGCATTGGCAACATCAGGCCGTGTACATAGCATTGCATACATGATTGACCCTATAGCCGAAGCATAGGGTACCTTATTCATGTGTGCCACCTCCTCCGAAGTTTTAGGACTCATCCCCTTGGATAGGCAAATTCCATGTCTCATGGGAATGAGACCTCTCTTGGAATTTTTCATCCTAAACCTTTTGAGGATAGTGTCTAAATACATAGATTGGGATAATCCTAGCATCCTTTTACATCTATCTCGGTAGATCCTTATGCCCAGCACATAGGATGCTTCTCCCAAATTCTTCATGGAGAAGGTCTTGGATAATCAAGACTTAGTTGATATTAACATCTCTACATCATTCTCAATGAGTAAGATGTCATCAACATAAAGGATCAAGAAGGTCACAGAGCTCCCACTGACCTTCTTGTAAACACAGGGTTCATCTTCATTCCGAATGAAGTTAAAAGATTTGACAGTCTCATCAAATCTTAAGTTCCAACTTCGAGATGGCTGCTTTAATCCATAAATGGACCTTTGAAGTTTGTATACCTTATTAGGATGTAGCTTGGAGGTGAATCATTCAGGCTGTATCATGTACACCTCTTCTGACAGATTTCCATTAAGAAAATCTATCTTCACATCCATTTACCAGATCTCATAATCCAGGTATGCAGCAATAGCGAGAAGGATTCTGATTGACTTAACCATGGCTACTAGTGAAAATGTCTCGTCATAGTCAATGCCTTGTCTTTGACGATATCTTTTCGCCACTAGTCTAGCCTTGTATGTGTCAATCTGTCCATCTGCACCGATTTTTCTTTTGAAAATCCACTTGCAGTCGATAGGGACTTTCCCTTCAGGTACATCAACTAAGTTCCAAACTTTATTGGTGTACATGGACTGAATCTCTGAATCCATTGCCTCTTCCCATTTCTCGGAGTCTGCACTACGGATTGCATCCTGGTACGATTGAAGATCTCCATCCTCATCGATACATACCTTAGAGGACCTCTCTGAGACATGTCCAGCATATCTCTCAAGTTCTATTGGTAGTCTATCAGATCTCCGTAGTGTTTGTGTTTCACTCTGAATAGGATCAACCGATACAGTCTCATCTAATGAGTTTGTGTCTACGGGTTGTGGCTCTTGGACCTCGTCCAATTTTATCTGGCTCTCACTATTTTTCTGGAGAAGATATTCTCTTTCTAGAAATACAGCTCTCTTAGCCACTAAGACCCTTTGCTCAGAAAAGTGATAGAAGTAATATCCAAATGTCTCCTTTGGATATCCCACAAACCTACACTTATCGGTTCTCGACTCAAGCTTATCACTATCATTCTTCTTTACATGAGCAGGACACCCCCAAATTTTAATGTGATTAAAATTTGGTTTCCTGCCTTTCCATATTTCATATGGTATAGGGTTTAGGGTTTAGGGTTTAGGGTTTAGGGTTTAGGGTGAAGGAACGGATTTACTTGAGATCATATTCAATAAATAGGCTGCAGTCTCTAAGGCATAGCCCTAAAGAGACAATGGTAGTCCTGACATAGACATCATGGATCGGACCATGTCTAACAAGGTCCTATTTCTCCTTTCGGATACACCATTGTGCCGTGGTGTATATGGTGGAGTCCACTGAGAAACAATTCCATTATCTTTAAGATAAGAAGTGAATTCATGACTAAGGTATTCACCTCCTCGATCCGATCGAAGAGCCTTAATACTCTTGCCAGTCTGTTTCTCTACTTAATTCTTGTATTCCTTAAACTTTTCAAAGGCTTGTGATTTATTTCTCATTAAATACACATAGCCATATCTCGAGAAGTCATCAATAAAAGAAATGAAATAGAGATGACCCCCTTTTGTCTCCATGGACATGGATCCACACACATCCGAGTGTATGAGCTCGAGAAGGTCAACAGCCCTCTCACCATGTCCACTAAAGGGAGCATTGGTCATCTTCCCCGTGAGACACGACTCACAGGTATCAAATGGCTTGTATTCGAATGTATTCAAATACCCATTTGAGTGTAGGTGAGATACTATTTTCTCACCTACATGACCAAGCCTACAATGCCATAGATATACAGAATTCACTTCATCAGCATTGGAAACTTGCATAACATTAGAACGTGTATCTAATACATAAAGACCATTGACTAATGAACCATTGGCTATAACCAAACCATTATTCATTATAGAGCACCCAATGCTATTAAAAGCCAATGTATATCTAATGTTATACAAACCAGATATTGAAATAATGTTCTTAATAATATTAGAAACATAATAACAGTCATTCAGCTCTAGAATGACTCCTGAAGGTAAACTGAGGCGTGCAGTCCTGACAGCTTTGGTAGAAACTAAAGCTCCATTGCCCATCCTCGGTTCAATCTCCTTTTTACCCAGCCGCCTTCTATTTGCCAGCACCTGCACAGAATTGCAGATATGAGATGCACATCCAGTATACAATACCCATGATGTGGATTCCATATATGACAAATTAAGGTTTATGACAAAAATACCTTCATTTAGAATTACCTTGCAATTCCTTTTCCAATGCCATGTTTCCCCGCATCGAAAATATTTGTCTTCTTTTTCATTCGTCTTGCCCTTCCCTTTGTCAACTTTGGCGAGTTGCTTACCCATGACCTTCTTCTTCTTTCCCTTCCCTTTGTCACCTTTGGTGGATATCTGGGTGGCCTTCCTTTTCTTGTTGGCCCGGCCAATAATCATTACAGAAGAAGATGGTTTATCTTTCTGCATAGTTCCTTCAGCACTCTTTAACATGTTGAGCAGCTCCGGGAGAGTTGCATCAATGCTATTCATGTTAAAGTTTGTGATGAAGGAAGAAAAGGAATCGGACAATGACTGGAGTATAAGATCAATGCACAGTTCAAGATCCAACTTGAACCCCAGTGCATTGAGTCTCTCTATCCACTCCATCGTTTTCAGTACATGAGCCTGTACTGAAGCACCCTCTAACATCCGTGTCCTGAAAAGCCTCTTGGAGATGTCATACCTCTCAATCCTACCCTGCTCCCCGAAGAGCTGGCGTAGATTAAGAAGTATGCTTCTACAATCAGTCTTTTCGAATTACCACTACAGCTCGAGAGCCATAGAGGCCAACATGTAACATTGGGCAAGGGAAGAGTCTTTAGACCATTTGGCATAAGTCATTAACTCACCCTCGTCGGCATCCGGAGCTGGCTCAGAATGAACCGTGTCCAACACGTAGGCTATTTTTTCGGCGGTGAGGACTATGCGTAGATTACGTATCCAATCCGAGTAGTTCGGTCCAGTCAGTCTGTTGGCATCCAAGATGCCGCGGAGGGAGTTGGACGACGACATTGTAATCTAGATAAGAAATAAAAGACAACTTAGCATGTGTTCAAATTCTAACTTAGATGTGATTTTCTATCTTAGTTAGTCCCACTATTTTTCGATCGAACTATATAACCCTCAGTATATAGAACGGGAGATCAGCGAGATCATCCTAATGGGTCAGAATCCCAACGAGACTGAGATACGACCTTGTGAAAAGCACAACAAGCCATACACCATCTCAAGGGCAGTCAACAGACACTTGCATCTAATGCAATATCCGATATTTGGCTCCCGAGAAATCATCCCCTTGCGGAAAGCACAACAAAGGATATTCTCGATTAGATCTAACTATCATTACTACAAAGCAATGAGTTCATGACCCGACCCTTGTGGAAAGCACAACAATGTCGAATTCAATTCCTCACCTCATTGAGGCCGAGCCTTGGAGTTTTATCCCGCCCCCAAACTCATGGACCTTGTGAAAAGCACAACAAATCTATGAAATGAAGACGTTCATTCACTCCATAATGATGGAGGGTCACGACGACTCCTAGAGCCACGCTTATATATCTAATATATTTACCGTACCTAGTAGTTTGCACAAAGTAAATGCATCCAATGCAAAATTAAATCGCAAGTGATCATGGACTTTATTCCTAATGTAACTAAGACATCCGGCCCACTTCTAAGCAGCTGGATCGTCCTCGCCGGGTGTGCTCCGCGCTTTCAAACTCCCACGCCGCATTAATTACAACTTTTACATGGCACGCAGGCCGGCAAAGTTTAAATTACATGTCACTAAAATTCCAGCAGCCCTTAGGGCGAGTACAACTGTAAAGAGAAATAGAAGTACATATGAATTTTAACAGAGAGAGAAAGGAGGTTCGCAGATCCCAATTAATTACATTAACCAAGTCCATTATCACTTGCCAACCCATTCATGTAAAATCAATCAAGGGTTATTTTCTGAAAATAATCATTACTTTTTGATTTAAAAATAGGATGTGCAAACAATAAAGGGTTAGCTTTGTTTAATTTTAAAAATCGAAGCAGGATTAATTAAAATTAAACCCATAAGCAAGCCAATGCAAGATAAATTAAGCAAACACCGTAAAGAACCATCATTCATAATAGGGGCATGCATATTTGAATCTGATTCAAATAAGTTAGATAATTGAGATAACTATTTAAATTTAAATTTAAATTTAATTATCTAAAAATCAAATTTAAAATTAAAATTAAAATATTACAATCATTTAAATTTAAATTCAAACTAATTATCCAATAATTTTATTTGAAAGTAAATTTAAATAATGTAATTATCCTCAATTATCATTTTTCTAAAATTTAAATTTTGAATTTAACAATTATCTAATAATTAAAAATTCAAATGTTTGAATTTTATACAAATAACTTCAATGAAATTCAAATTCTGAATTTACTAATTATCTAATAATTAAAAATTCAAAAATTGAATTTCACATAATTACCTTTAATTATTAACCTTTTTATCTCATGATAAAACGATAATTATCTCACCTCATTAAATTCAAAAGTTAAATAAAATTTAAGTTTTGAATTTTCTTTAATGAGAATAGATAATTAATATTTGAGATAAAAAATTAGATTAATTTAATATGCATTTATATATTTATATCATATATATATACATATATTTGCACAATTAAATCAAATAAAAGCAATTTTTTAAATAAAAAAACGCTCAACACGTTTTTTCGGCGCCCGCCTACGCGACCCGCGTGGGCGGCCGCGCCGGCGTTCGCGGGCGCCCGCGTGGGCGGACACCCGCGTGCGCGGACGCCCGCGTGGCAGGCGCCCGCCCACGCGGGCGCACTCGCGTGCGCGGCGCCGACGCAAGCGGCTGGCGCACTGCGCCCAACGGCGCAATGCGCCCAGCGGAAAGCAAATTTTTTTTTATAAAAAAAAATTACTCCAGAGATGCCCAGCATCCTGGAAGAACAGAGATGTCCAGCATCCCCTTCTATCAATAACAATTGAAGATTTTAACTAGCCCCTAAAATATGGTTCTATATGGAGCTAATACACCGACCAGAGCGTTAACCTGGCTCTGATACCACTGTAAGGTTCCACACAGCACAGTACGGGTAGCGCAGCGGATAACAAAAAATTAATTGCCCGAACCTGGCCTCATGGAATCCTAGATCTGTGCTCTGATCGATGCATAAATAACCCTAACCCCTAACTACGGGTTACAGATTTCACCTTGCGCGGAACGACGCTGTCCGCAATGCCCGATGTAGAATCTCACAAACACCGAACCGTACAGAAGTACGGCCTCTAGAGCTGATCCACACGGATCCTTGCACAGCGACGGTATCCCTCAACCACGATCTTCCCTTAGCTTCCCTTTCTAGAGAGAGAGAGCAAGAGGGAGAAAGGGGAGGGGTGTTAATCTCTTCCTCTCCTGCTTATGTGCTTGATTAGCCAAGAGGAGGAGGAGATTCACGTAGGTAGCATATATATAGAATTAGGCCATTTCTAAAAGAACTCCAAAGGACCAAAACTGTATATATGACCTTTCTATTATTATACATATATATTAAGCCCTTTTATACTTCTTTCCAAAAGGAATTCAAATGAATTAATATATATATTTGTACAATAATATTTCGTCATCCAAGAATCCATTGTGTGTGATCCTCTAGGCCCATAGTCACTCCAGTTTAAGGCCCATTAACTTCTAATTCTCAATTAGAAGTAAATTAAACTTATTCTTCGCTTCTACTAGAGCCGAATAATAGTTTAATTTATTCTGAACCTTTGATCACGTTGGGTCAAGTAAATCCGCGTCATCCTAGAGGACGCCGGGTTTAAACCAGCCTATTTGGTACCTGTAAGTCCACAGTTGCCGCATCGCTATAATCCCTCGCTCATTCTATGAGTCTGGTTCGATCGAGGGTATGGTTTATGTCAAATCCCATGATCGTGTCATTTGACCATGACCTCCTTTAACGTGTATGACGTCCGTTCTAAACGAACTCACACGACCTTGGCCAGGGATTTAACGGAGTGTCAATGTCATGACCCATTAACTGTCTGATATATACCCGACAGTGAGCGATCCCCTCTTGACCATTGATGATCTTCACACGTATCCGAGAGTGGTTAATGATTCGGCAACTCATGACTTATGGTTAAAGCCACTTAGCCAAATAATTAAACCATTCCAGTCCTCGTGTAAGATCTGATCAATGTCTCAGGTCAAAGACCAACGATGCTACTGAGACCATTGGATCTTCAGTTGACAATAGGTATAATCAACCATCTGAAGATCCAATAGCGGATCAGTTCAGTGCACTTCCTCCCAGGACGTACACCTACACATATGTGTTGGTGCCCCACACCAGTGACCATGAGACTGGTCCCTAACACATCATGTGTACTGGTTTAATAGGTAATCAAAGTCCCTGAGTGATTACCCTCCAACCAGGAACAGTTTAAGGTATGTGTCCATGTAAAGTCAGTCTCATGATCGAGATTCCATCTCGAGTTGACTTTACAATCACATATCGTAGGGACATCGTAAAGTAATATACAATCACATATTTTCGCTCAAATACTACTTTATTAATTATGAACAAGATCGTATATATATCGGGTTTACCCGACCCTAAATTGACATGTAGCACACCAACACTAACACATGGTTCGCTGGAAGGGTCGACCACCCACCGATGATGCGTGGATCACTCGCACGGAGCTACAACAGATGGATCCGGACCTCTTGGAGCGCCACCAGAGCAGTCAGGACCCTTACTCGACGGGGTCGAGTTCTTCCCAGGCGGGGAGAATTGGTGGGGATACCCGAGCGTTGGACCGGGCCGACCGGGTCCAAGTTTACCGCAGACGGAGGCGACGAGCAGAGACGACGGCGTCAATTTGGTTGGGCGACTTGCTCCCGTGTCACTAGCATGTTTATTTTATGAGTTTGGGTATTTAATTGATGTAATAAGGCCCATTTGAGGCCCATTAGTGTTTTTTTCATTTTCTGTGTATTTTCGGGTCCGAATTTGGGCTCATTTTAGGCTTGAGGGTATATTAGTCCACGTTGAGTCAGTGACGGCCATTAGGGTTCCCTCCCTATAAATTAAGTTATAATCCCTTGTTTTAGACTTAATGAATATTTGAAGTGAGACTTCTACAGCCGCCTCTGAGTCTTCTCCTAAAGCGGGGTGGAATCCCCAGGGTGGAAGCCCGTGTTTTATTCTTCTTCCTCGTCTTTCCTTTTATTTCTCCATCGTGCCGCATCACCTTCTCCTTTGCATTGTAATGGAATGAAAGCACATGGTGTTTTTATATCCCTCCACCAACCATTTATTTGAGACTTATATTTCGAGAATATTTTTTCCTGTAATTGGAGCTGGTTCAAGGCAGAGAAAGCAATATCTAAAGAGACAAGATTCTTCTGTGAAGGATCCAAGTCAAATAACTTTATCTTCAACTTCGGCCAATTTCTAAAATGTGCAGCCTGAAACAGTTTTTTTCCAATCTTTTTGCCGACATCTCAATAGCTTCAACTTGGAGTAAGGAATTGAAAGAACTGAGCCATATGGAGTAGATCAAGCGAGTGGACAACATCAAGTGCTCATGTGAGATTCACGTTCTTTGGAATTTGCCAAGACCTGACAGCCATAAAATAGAAGGCCTTGCAGCTGATATGGAGAGGGAACTGATCTGAAGTGTTCCTATATAAATGTTCTAGTACTGCAACAGGGTACAAGGAACTCCACTCTTGGTTTATCAGATGATCTCGCCCAGATGAGCATGGCTGTGGCTTAGTCAGCCTCTCATGGCTGCCACCGAAGTTCATCAGATTCTTAGATATATTTGAGGTTCTCCACTGGCAGAGGGAACAAGAGATGGCCATCTCAAGGCACATCATAACCTATAGGCAATGCCAGTGAGACCCCAAAAGGCAACCCAATTAGCAGTCATGACCCATAGTACCTGCAGCAAGCTCACATATGGCATGAACATAATCACTTTTTTTCTGAATGCCTAGTGAGTTAAGCGCATGCACCATTCATTTAATGGCAAAAGGCCTTTTCTATCCTTGGACTGGTGCTCAGTGTTTTCAGTAAATCAGTACTGCTAACTATTGGCTGATAAGGAAGAAAGGTCACAGATATTGTATCATCATAGGCAGCAATCCCAGGCTTATGGCTTTTCCTGAGTTTAAGACAACTCTGTCCAACCTTGCTCTAATGCATTAGCCACCTGCTTGGTTATTGCACCAAGTAAAAGTGTTTCCTCTGTACCCCGCATTTGCGAGGTCTGAAGGACACCAGAATTTCTGATGGGTTAGCCGGAGCATGCAAAAGTTGCATTAAAGTCACCAGCAACTGGTCCAATAAAAGTCTGTGGGGTAGCCCAGTAATACCATTTGCCGAAATAAAACATTGCTGATGACCATTGGCTCAAGCTTCCATAGAACTATGTTCTCCGTTGGCAATATATTCATCTAAACCCACAGAAAGTTTTAATTGATTGATTCACCTGCAGAAATTAAAGGTTCTAATTGTCCAACTAGAGAAGTATTTGCACTGGAACCAAATTTTGAACTTTTCTTGAGGAGTTAGCACTGCTAACTCATTTTATTCCATACTAAAAGATTCATATGCAATTGGCACAATTAAACCTCTTTCTGGCTGGCCTGGTGCTTATTCCATAGGTCACATCCATAATCTCTTTGACCTTTTGCAATGTAAATTTGCTTCAAAGCTGTGTAGGAAACCATCCAAGTCACTTGCTCAAATAATTTCCATGTACACAATATCCTTCTCCATGAATGATGCTCTATTCAGAAATCAAGTTGGCTTGGTTATTAGCCTTTGTAGTTGCACATTCATCGATCTTTGACAATTTTGCGGCTTTGCTGCTATCATTTTCCCTTCTTTTATAGCCAGCTCATCTTTTGAACTTTAGAACACTATGTCAATGCTCAATGGAGTGGAACTGAAAGGAGATATCAACCGGTACAGGTACACTATATGACTCTGCAGCAGTTTATTCCCCTCCCAGTTGGCCCAACTCTTAATTCAGAGCAACAGAGCTTAAATCATGTTCTATACTAGGCAGTTGCTCCTATCTACTTCTATGTAATCTGAGGCATGAGGCGACTGAGATGACCAGGGGGTTGCCTCATGCCTCAAACGCCTAGGCGATGGCCTAGGCGTTTGAGGCAAGATTTTATTAAATATTTATATATATAATTCAAAAAATAAACTATATGTCTAAATATCACAAAAATGCCTATATAAAGTCAATAAATTTCCTAAATTCATTCAATCCTATGATTCAAATTATTATGACTCACTACATTCACATAGAATTTAACAAATCAAATTACAACTATGAAGATACCAATAATGAAGAAACTAATAAATTCAGATAACTGACGTAAAACAAATTCTGGTGAGTCAAAAGGTAATCTCTCACATTCCGAAAGAGAAGAAATTAAAAAAAATTATAAATCCTATAGGCAGAGAGAGAGTGAGATAGACCACCGAACCAAATTATGTGTGCGTCTATGTGAGACAGAGAGAGAGTGAGACCAACTGTGATCAGAGCGAGGCGAGACAGGGTGAGGTGAGGCGAGCAATCGCCGCCTTGCCTCACCTCAATGCCTAGGCGCGCCTTTGACTACATAGATCTACTTTGAAGCATCATTGTTGATATCCCTGCCGATCCCAATGTCCAAGCGTCCATAGATTAGATAGAAATGAATTCTCAACTGTTAGAAACAATACACTCAATGCCCTTAGGTATTCTACACTTCATTTAGCATTATAGTCGAGAAAATTCTTGACTTCCTAATCGACAATTCGTCAGACTTCAGTGTTTTCTATCGACGGGGAATGGTCTGTTCAAATGTCTTGAATCTAACTTGAATGAACAGTCTCAAAAAGTGTTTCTGCGAAAAAAATATATTCACATGTTGTTTAATGAAAGTTGGAGACCAATCTAATGCAAGAGCACTCCATAATGCATAAATAAATGAATCTATCGAGCATTTATGTGTAAAATTTAAGAGAATCCTAAAAGGAAATAGCTTCAAGTTTTAGAAAGACTACAATTTTGATGTGCAGATATAAAAGCAATGATGTTTCACTCTCATCTTTAATCCGCTTAAATATTTCAAAAAAAATAAAAAATTGTGGCCTGAAATGCAATGGTTGTCCTAAAAATGCCAAAAGTCAATCAATGCCATGAGATTATTGGTACTGGAGTTCATCCCAAAATCCCCAGAAAGAATGTGGCCTGAAAATAGTCAGTCAAATTATTTAATTCATTGCAATATTTTCTCAAGCTTTCCTGCCTTGTACCAGTCTCTCCAATGCCTTTGTGTCTAATTTGACACAAATCACTCAATTTGATCCCTTGAAATAAATGAGCTTTGTCTTGCATTTGAACAGAAAAAGAGTTCCTGAACTTGATGTAATTGACCCTGAATCTGCCAGAAGTTTTATCAAGTTGAAGACATATCTCTCCACCTGAACCAGCCAAAACCCATCAACACAGAGAGGATCACTGGTCCAATTTTGTAGCACACGTAGCAGTTTACCACCCTAGGCCCATATAATGCAGTAAATGCATGGCCTGTCTGGTCAGTTCACCTTCTTCAACCCCTTGACGGTGGTCATCAGTTAGACAACAATAGGGGGTTTTTGTCCAGAAAAATGGAATCCTGCCATATTTATAATATCACGCCTGTGAAATCTCCTCATGAGGATCACTGAACAATTTATATCTTGAAGATTTCATTTTAGGATTTCCTTCAAATTTGCCCACAATTTCTTAAGCTCTTCACTGCTCATATTATTCTGCCATGCCATATGTTATTTACACATTCAGAAATTGTCATATTACAAGGTTCTCTCTTTTTTATGTCTTTACTTTTTTTATGTATCTGACTGAGAATTCAATTCCTGTTACGCTCCAACTTTCTTTGCAGAATTTCCAGCTTATGTCATTGCAAATAATGGAAGCAGCCTGCCAGCATCTGGGGAAGTGTATATACATCTCCTCGAATTCCATTTCACTGGTAGCAATAGAAGAACATTAATGTCCTTGAAATTTTTCACTATCTCACCAGTAGGCTGGTTGTAGTTAGTTACCCGTGGAAACATTCCAGCTGCAAGCAGTAAAAGCTCCTTCTTCTGTTACCAACAAGTGTCCTTGTTGGAGCAACCAAGAACCATTTTGCACAAGTTTGTAAGCTTAAACTCTGCTATCTATGAAAACCACTTCTATCAGGTTGACACTTTCAGCATTTACTACATGGAACTTCATATGCCCAATTTTCAAGCTTTCTGAAAGGGCATAACCAGAACAAAAAGTTGGATGCATCATAATGAAATACCATGCCATTTTCTTGGTTCTCTTTCTTTGTTTTTCCAAGGAATATCCCATTTTTCCATAATGGAATGACGTCACCCACCATTGAATTTTTCATTTCTAAGCACCAGTGATAATACGCCAGCAAACACATCCATGAGATACTGTCAAAGCTTAGTTAATCATAGATGTGTACACATTAGCACATCCCAGATTCGCACTTGAGACTCACATCTATGAAACTGCAACCTGGTGGCTTTGTTAATCCTCTATATTCAATCAGACTTCTGACATTTACTGCGTCACTCCACCTTCCCAAAGCTGCATACAAGTTTGAAAGAGAAACATAGTAACCCACATTTTCTGGATCGTAGCAGAAGAGATACTCTGCAATTGATTTTCCCATTTCAAGATTAGTACAATCTTTACATGCACTTAAAAGAGCACCCCATATGCCTGGTTCTGCTTTTGTTGACATTTGTTTGATAAACTCATAAGCCTCTTTAAGCTTTCCAGCTCTACCAAGCATATCAACTATACAAACACAATGTTCAGTAGTTGGTTCAATCCCAAATTCCTCTGACATGAGGTTAAAATGCTTCCAACCCTCATGGATCAAGCCAGAGTGGCTGCACGCTGATAAAATACTGATGAAAGTGCTTTTAGTAGGTGCAATACCCATTGCACACATCTTAGCAAATAATTCAATGGCCTCTCTACCAAGACCATGGAAACCATATGCCAAAATCATGGAATTCCAAGTAACAACAGATTTCTCAACTGAATTTCCAAAAACATGCAATGCAATGTCCAACCGTCCACACTTGCTATACATATCAACAAGTGAAGCAGATATATAAGTATTATGGTGAACCCCAAGCCGAATGACATGACCATGAATGTGCATCCCTTGCCTAAGAGCTCCTAACTGGGCACAAGCACATAACAGGCCAACCATGGTGATCTCATCAGGTTTCAAAGTTCCCATCATGTAAAAGAGCTCTAGAGCTTTTATATTTTCATTATTCTGCACATAACCAGACATCATGCAATTCCATGAGCACAAGTTCCAAACTTCACTCTCTTGGAACACAGACTCTGAACTCCTCATGTTCCTGCATCGGGAATACATGGTTATCAATGCATTTCTCACACGAAGGTGTGACCCCATCAATGTCTTCAGAGTGAATCCATGTAGACATTTTCCAAAGAACAATAGTTCAAGTTGACCACATGCTGATAACACACTTACCAATGTGATAGGATCGGGTTTTTCATGGAAATACTTAAGCATTAGCAGGAAAACTTCTAAAGCATCCTTGCAATAGCCATTTTGCACACAGCCTGCAATGAGGGTGTTCCAAGAAATAACATCTGACAGAAACAAGATGCCTTTAAACAAAGAGGAAGAAGCTAACAAATCCCCACAATTTATATACATTAACATAAGTGCATTAACAGCTGAAACACTATTTGACAATCCATACTTGAGCATCCAACAATGAACCAATTTCCCCAGGAAAAGGTCCCTGGGGCAATTAAAAGAGGGAACAATGCCTAGTAGGGTACCTATACTGCATCTCAGTCCTGTTTTGAGCAATTCACAGAAAAGACGCCATGCCTGTTTTTTTAAGCAACCATTATGTGAGCACCCAGAGATCATTGTGTTCCATGAAATGATATCTGTACAAGGCATGATATTGAATAAAATGTCCGCCGATGTTAGATCATTGCACTTGACATACATATGGATCAAGCTGTTCATTACAGAAAGATTCAGGGTTCCCAACTCTCGACGAACTATGAATCCATGAACTGCCATCCCTACACGAAGCAGGGAGAACTCGGTGCATAGTTGGAGAGTGGCAATCACAGTCACTGAATCAGGTTGAATTGTTATCGTTGATTGCATTTCTTGCAAAAGGACAAATGTCTCAGCAGCTCTTCCATTCTGTACAAACCCATTGATCATAGAGTTCCATGAGACAATGCTCTTCCCATCATGATCTCTAAACACCTTCCAAGCAGCTTCTACATTATAACTCCTGGAATAGAACGAAATAAGTGAGTTTGCAACCGAAGTATGACACTCATAACTCGATTTAACTGCCCAACTGTGCACCGATTCCCCGAGGCCATACAACTCTGTCAGGCTAGAGCATGCTGAAAGCACACATGAGAGTGTCACCTGATCTAACCGAGGACCCAAAAAGCTCATCTCTCTGACATACAAAACGACTTTTTCTGGATAACTGTTATGCAAACATCCTGCGATGAGAGAATTCCAAGTCACAACGTCCTTCAATTCAACCTCCCTGAACACGGATTCTGAAGAGACCAAGTCGCCAGCTTTTGCATACAAATCAACAAGAGCATTGCACACGGATGTGTCGGAATCGAAACCCCACTTCGCAGTCATGCAGTGGAGGACCCGCCCTCTCACCAAGTCTGAAGTCTTGGACAGCGCCGACAAGGCGATCACCAGCGCCGTCGAGTCAATCTCTTCCGAATTCCTCACCATTTCCTGGAAAAGATCGATCACTCCATGGAAAAGACGGTTCTTCGAGAATGCATTCATGGTAGCAATCCAAGATACTAGGTCACGGCAGGCTGTTTCCTCGTTAAAGAGGAGCAGAGAAGAACCCATGTCGCCTACCTCGGCATAAGCCAAGAGGAGAGAAATACGGATGGAGCCATGCGAGAGGATACCAGTTTTCAGTGAGAAGCAGTGTGCAGCAGTGGGTGCAAGATCATCGAGAGGGTGGAGAAAGACGAGGGCGTCTCTGTGTGGCATTTTCGCAAACAGTTGGGGTCTCGCAGCGGGGGAACGGGCATGTGAAGCCCAGCCGAAGACCAGGGGAGAAGGGGAGGGTGGCGGACTCGCGGAGGGAGCAACATGGACTGCCGTTGATATGTTGGGGGTTCTGCACGGAGGAAGCGCATGGCGAGGTCTGAGTCCCCTCAGCATCCACCTCTCCCTCCCTCTCTCTCTCTCAACGGACAGGAATGAAATATATTTCCTCCTCATGGACGAGCAGATACATGGTTTATCTCGGACATATTCATATTTTTAAGATGAGAAATGCACTTTGCAACACATACAATAATTACATCTACCATCCACCAGTATAATTAGTATATTTTTTAATTTTTTTTTAAAAAAATTAGTGACTCTCAATCTCTCGTCCTAAGTTATTTAGGCGTGGATGACCTGATTTTTATTTTTATTCGATCTTCAAGTTACTTGTGTCGTCTGATGACGTAACACCACATCGAAATAACTTAGAGTGAAAATTATTAAACAAATAAACATTATACTAACTATACCAATAAATGTAATCAATATATATGTTGCACTAATCATTTCTCCCTCTTAAAGAATGTGTCTCAGCGGTAGCGGTCTTCCCTTCCCTTCGCGCTAACCTACTCGTATGGCACCACGACAAGCTTATTTTATTTGAATATTTAAACATGTGTTTCTCCGATGGTTTTATTTCCTTTCCTACGCAAGGTTTTTTTTTTTTTACTTTTGTCCGTGGGAGTCGGTGAAAAGTTAAGAGTGAAGAGTACAGGTTGTCTAGTGAGTTGGGATGGCGACCAGAGAAGGGAGGGGGTTGTGGAGACCCGGCGGGGAGGGAAACGAAGACGGAGGGGGGAGAAGGCGACCGGAGAAGGGAGGGGGAGGGAGAAGGCGGCCGGAGAAGGGAGGGGGTTGCGGAGGCCCGGCGGGGAGGAAAGCGAAGACGAAGGAGGGAGAAGGCGACAGGAGAAAGGAGGGGGCGGGAGAAGGCGATTGGAAAAGGGAGGGGTTGCGGAGGCCCGGCGGGGAGGGAGCGAAAACGGAGGAGGGAAACACGTGGAGGAAGGCGGAGACTCACCTGACAAGGGGGGAAGGGGGGGAGGGGGAGAACCCGACGGGAACTCCCCCGCCCGGCGAGCCACCGGAGGGAACCGCTGGTGGAGGGGCCGCTGGATCGAGGTCCGGCGAGGGTAGCCACCGTCCGGGGACGGTGAAGTTTCCAGAGGGCAGGTGGGAGCTCCCACCTACCCCTTGTGCTGGATACACATGCCCCCCCCTCCCCGGATCTCCCTTCCCCGTTCCCTCCTCATCCCCCCTCCCACTCCGCTCCCCCCCCCCTTTGAGTCCCGGCCTTCCCCTCTTAGCTCCTGCCCTCCCCGCCCCGGTTTTCTCCACTCGACCCCTGCTTCCCACTGTCGACCCCCCGCCCCTCCCTCCTCCTCCCCCGGCTCCCACCCATCTCCGACCTCCCACCCTCCCCTCGTCCCCGAGCGAGCCGTCGGCCTGGTCTCGCCAACCCACCCACCCGACCCCCCTCCTCTCTCTGCCGTTTTCACCGCCCTCCTCCACCTTCTTCCCCTAACCCCCCCGGCCCTCTGGTCCCTCGCCGACCGCAGTCACCCACCCCCGTCGATCCCCCCCTCCTCTTCCTCCTCCGCATGTCGTCCCCCCTTCCCTATCCTTCGTTCTCCCCCACCTCCGTCCCTGGTCTCTTCCCCAAACCTTTTGAAGCCCATTGTTCCCGTCACTCTGTCCTGGTCCTTTCCCCGCCGATTTGGGAGTCTCTCGGGCATCGACGGAGTATGGGTCCGGTTCTCGTGATGCAGGTTATGAGTCTCTTTCCTCGGTTTCGAAGAAGCTCGGAGATACAGCGCATTCTCCCCGTATCCAATCGGATATCGGCCTCCCGAGCATTCTCTTCTCACCGCATTGTTCAAACGCGGTTCGGCTGCCCAGTGCGTCTCGAGGAAGAACTCTGCCACCTTCAGCATCGGCTGGCTCTTCCTCAGATCCTCTAGAGCTTCCAACGTTGGTGGTTGCCTTCGCTCTACACTGTTCCTAGTAATCGGTATCTTCTATGTTTGTACGTCGCTCTGGTGATAACATGGGCCATGTATGGTATACCTGTATGGTTTGGGTCTTATGTTTCTGCATGTACTCTGGTCATCATGTACTCTGATCGTTTTGACAAGGAATGAAATATCGGCTGATATAACTTTACAAAAAAAAGAGACCGCAGTGAGTTAACTTATGAACTGACCGTACGTGATAGATGCGAGTTGCGATGGTGTGGATGATGTTGTTACCGTTGACATTTTTATCACATCAGTAAAAAAAAATGGGTGGATGTAGACCGAAACATTTTTGTTTGGAGGGATTTTTCTGAAGTTAGCGGTGGGGATGAAATTAGTAAAGAATGAAAGTAGAATTATTATGAAAAAAGTTTATTCATTTGTGTTGGTTGTGATCGTGAAAATAAAATATCCAGAGCTTAATATATTAAGGACATACCTTTTTCAGCGGAATCAATAGTAACTCTTACTCGCGGGGACGTGAAGACTGCTACCAAAGTCGCCTTCATTTTTTTAAGCTTCAAAACCAAGGACTCGGGTGACAACCATATCCGTCACTAGAGACAACCCACTGTGAAAACTCCTTCAAAGAATGCACATACACACTTGATCTTCTTTCTTCTCTCTCCTATCATACAATTGATGTGTGGGAATGCCGGATCTAGAGGGGAAGGGTGAATAGATCAGCCCCCTTTTTCGAGATGAAAGCAACAGAATGTAAACGATCCTTATACAAGGAAGAGACTCACATAGAAGATGCAATATAGAACATAGAGAACAGCATATGTAAGCATCTACCGATAGACAAACACACAAGCACACCACACAAGACAAGATTTTTAAGGTGGTTCGGACTCAACCTATAGTCCTACGCCTACCCCTCACTCAACAGAGTGAGGCTTCCCTAGTGCAACTGCACTAACCCGCTGATACAGCTTCAGGCACACAAGGACTATCACAGACCAGAGACACCCTCTGACTGTCTTCCTACAATACCTGGTAGGGACGGAACACCACAGATCAGAGACACCCTCTGACTGTCTTCCTACAATACCCGGTAGGGACGAAACACCCCAGACAGAGCACACCTCCGTCTGTCTTCCTACAATATCCGGTAGGGACGGTTCAAGGTATCAATAGAGAAGTGTTCAAACTGAAAAAGAGATAACACAAACAAAAACCAAGACAAGAAATTGAACACTTGAGCACAATAGAAAATGGCCCTGTCTGGAATCTGGATGGCGCTCTTCGCTTCTTCCAGATGGATTACTTCCTTGGAGAGCAGCTTCTCCTTTGCCACAGGAAGCTTGGGTTGAAGCCTTCCCTTCTCGTAGGATGAAGACTATGTGCTTCAAGCTTCAACACTTGCAACAGCTTGCTCCAAGTTTTTCAACTTGGCTTTTCCTTCGCAAAGGCTTCTCTCTCAGCAACTCGCTCCACGGGCTCTTCCTTTACCTTTGTCTTCTCTTGGCTTGCTCTAGCACCACTTCTCTTCCCTTGTTTCTTTCTATATAATTCAAACAAGCCCGCCTCTTCGAACCTTCTATGCTACCAGCTCCCTCAAAGTATGTCTCCCACGCGCTGTCATCTTGTTCCAGACAATCTCTTCTTTCTGCATGCAACATACAGGGTAGGTAGTCCTTGATTCGGTAGGAAGGCATCTGGTTCGTCCATCACAGTAGAACACTTCCAGATCCTGAGCAAGGTTGCCACTGATTGGCCCAAAAGTGATAAGATGCTTTGAGTTCCCATTGGCTAGCCAATCCAGTTCAAGCAGTACACGACAGATATGAGGCTTTCTCCTCAAGGCATATGGTGATTTCGAACGAAACCCTCTCTAAGAGTTCTGCCATTGGTTCAGCTATAAAGAGGGGAATTTTCCATACGAGCTCCTTTCGAAGGATGTCATGGTGTGAAATAATGTGCCAGTTGATTAAGTCTTCGAACATAGAAGAAGCTCTCGTGGCACACACACACTGGGTTTAGCTTACCCAGCCATTTGTTAACTCTACTAGGCATTTTTCACCTTTGATGCACATGTATATGCCTTGTCAATGTATTTTTCACCATTATCTTTCACTTTAGCTTCTGCTCGACCCGTCAGCTTTGAATGCCATGGAATTGGGGATAAATCACTTAACTTCATCTTGGATAGGGTTAATTAGTGTCGTCCATTGCTTAATCAACCCTCCAAATCATGATGGTGGGATTAGAAAAACTCTAAATAGTTGATTTCATTGCATCTATGTCACCATTCTTCATTCTTCACTGCAATGACCCATTTTTCACCTTTAACGAGCTATTATTCACCCCAAACAGCTATTTGTCTCCCTTACGGAGCCATTTGTCACCCTTAGTTAAGTATAGCCGTCGCCAGTTCTTCTTCTTCATCTTTCTTTGGCTTGGCAACATGGATGCATCGGCGCGCTTGAGCTCTGCGTCGATGCAGCTTCAGTGCTTTTCAAAGCCTTCAGGGCCGCCACCTATTTGTCACCCTTATGGAGTCATTTATCACCCTTACGACATATTTGTCACCACTATGTAGTCATTTGTCAGCCTTAGACCAAAGAGCCGTCGCCTTATCCTTTTCCTTCTTCTGTTGGACTGTTGCCTTAAGCTATTTGTCACCCTTGGGTGTGTATTTTACACCATTGATGACCCATTTGTCACCCTTAAGGCTTCATTTATCACACTTATCTTCTTCTACTGGCAGAACATTTCTTGGCTCATATGTTGACTCCGAGGTCAGAAAATGTTGACCTCAAGTAATGACTGTGTTAAACCAAGGTTGTTGACCATGTTGACTGCCTACTTTGTTAACTGGTCCATGTTGACTATCTGGCTGATGAATGGGACTGGGCTTGATTCCGTTGATTGTTGACTATTGACCAAGGTTACTGACTACTGATGAAGTTCACTGAAGTCACATGACTAATGTTGACTTTGACCTTTAGTCCACCTTGAGTGACACTGACTTCATCTTCAACCGGGAGAGGCTCTTCTTTATTCTCATAGACTTTCACCCTTGCTGCACTCATTTGTTACTCTTATCAAGTCATTTGTTACCACTATTGAGCATATGTCTACCTTCAACAGCCATTTGTCACTCTTAAACTGTAGCCATTGCTCAGCTTTCACCTTTGCCAGCTTAAGGCCTCATGGCATCAACAAACCTTCAAGGCTTTCCAAGTATGGAGCTATTTGTCACTCTTGGCGACCTATTTGTCACCCTTAGCTGAACATTTTACACCCATGACCAGGCATATATCAGCAATACACTGGCTATGCTATCTGCTTGGCGGAGTCGACTCCAGAGCCTCCTTGAGCCGACTCTACTTCGTTGCCTTTCAAGCTTTCAACACTGCCAGCCATCTGTCACCGGTGTAGGCACCCGTTTTCGGCCCACGAGATGAGCCTTTTTCTTGTTCTCCTAAGTTGATGCCCCAATTGGTCCTTAATTGGTTGACTTTCTAGTCTTTTTTGTGAGATCTTATTATCCATTTTTCAACCCTTGAATCCAATGTTTCTGCCCTGGATATCGGTCGGAGGCCTTGGCCAGCTCATCAATAACGCACCCATATCTGACGTTGTGTTCCTCATTAACGCGCAATATGATCCCACCACGTTAATAAATTTCCAAGGTGCATGCCGTTAATTCTTAATCTAACGACTTTTCACAAAGGCACTATTTCTTTCAAGATTAAAATTTAGTGTCAGACACCTTGGCGTTAAATCTTTTCTGATATTTCCATAATGTGGTGTATCGTGTTACCACGATATTTATTATCGTGGTCAAACCTGAGGGCACGTTCTTTAAAACTTTGACTCTTTGATCAACTCTCTTTAACCAATCAGCATCAATCGCGGTATATCGTGGGGGCGCGTTAGTTAATATCACGGTGCTAACCTTGACCGCATTCTCAGACGGAAACCCTATCTGACCGAAACTTGCCCTTTCTATTTGTTGATCCCTTTTTGAGTAGGTTTCGGAGTTTGAATCGATCATGGAAGGTTTCTAATCCCTTTAGGAGTCTTTCCCCCTCATTAATCAGCAAGATTACCGCAATTTGGGCCTCCAATTCCTCCAATCCTTTGGACTCCGACCTAGAGTTGCGAGGTTCACCTTCTTCTATAAATTCGACCCATGGCCGTCGATTCAAGGGGATGCAACTCAGAGGACTCGACCACAAGGGGAGGGTGAGGCCATGCTTCGTTGAGGATCCACAATTCCTCACCCTTCTCTTGATTCAGGGAGTATTTTAGGGCTTTTGTTTTGTTCTTCCTCGTTCTTCACTTTTTGCCCTTTTAGTGTCTTTTAATTCATTTTAATCTTTGCATATCATTGCATCTCCTCTTCAAGCTATCTCCTTTTATCAAATACACGCATACACACACACACCAAACCTATTTTTGTCTTCCTATAGGGGTTAAAAATAACCAAAACCCCCAGGTGATCTTGCCTTCTTTTTATATGCTTTTATTGACAATAAGAATAGACTCCGCACTTAATCACGATCTAATGGGCTTTCTCTTGGTGGTTCTTGTTGTTTTGCAGGCATAAGAAGAAGGAGACGTGCGGTCCTTGCACCTTGGCTGGCCATGGAGCAAGGAAGGAATGAATCTGCACACCCCCGCTGTTTCTCTAATAACGCCACTGTTGTTCTTACCGCGTTCTTAAGGAACGCGACCCAATGAAGCGGCACATTAATCTTGAGGCCCTCCTTTTGCCTCTTCTCAATTTTTGAGGTAAGTAGTGTGCCCCTCTTCTTAGTTTTACACTATTTGGCATGCTATAGGCTTCGGTGGCGATCACGGTCTTTATTTACATACATGTCATTGCATGTGCCCCCACCCCCTATCATCATTATTTTAACACTTTATTTTACATCATTATTCATCATTACTTTTTGGGTGGTCAATTTTGCGATCTACATCTTTTAGCAATCACGGTGGGACACTTTGTGCCCATCACATCCGTTCTTTTGCCTAGCTGCTTCTTAACTTGTTCGTGTGTGTGTGGTTGTTTTTTTTAGTTGCATTAGTTTCTCCTCTCTGTTGTCATCGCGACCAGACCCAGTACCGCGTCAATTGAAGCGGCTCTCTATGGAGCCGCGTTATATGTGTCTTTGTGCGTCGAGGTTGCATTCTGTTTGTGATGCCCCGACTCGCAAACCCGGTCCAGTCGTAAAGACTCGCGTCAGATCCCGATCGGAACGTCACAGTGGGAACAACCCAAGCGGTACAATTACAATTGAGAATTACACATAAACACTGAGATATCATTGCAGCGGAAATGAAAATACTCAATTCATCAGCTTACAGTCAAATGACTACATCCACATAAATAGAAATAACGATAACAATTTCACACGTCTTTTATTACATAACCAAATTTCACATACTTTTTCTTTTCTTTTTACATAAGACATAACTCATAACATAACTACCTAAGATAAAGACTGGTAGTAAAATCCGAGCCGCGGTCAAACACTGCGAGATCACTTCTCGCTTCCTTCTACCGCTTCTCCTGAAATTGTTCAACGGAGTGAGTCTACGAATAGATCCAGTAAGAGACTAAGCATAGTCCCTAGTCATAACATGTAAGAGCACACCTAAAGTGATTTGCGGTAATTTGTTTCATAAAGTCATTCTATTTTCATTTGACAAAGAAAGTATGTACATTAAAACTTTATTCTACCAATGACAAAGTAAATAAAAATTCATCATTTGTAAACATTAATGAATGATTCCAGTAATGAATCAATGAACAGTAATAATAGTTTCAGTATCAATTCAGTGAGCAGTAATAGTCGTATTAATAACGACTCAGTGAACAATAATAGTAGTTCAGTGTCAATTCAGTCGGCAATAACAGTTATTCAATTTCAGTTCAATAAACAGTAATAGTGGTATAAATAGTCAGACACAGTGCCCAAACCACCACTAGAAGGATAGTCAGTCGGTACTCGATCACCTAGGTAAATAGTGATGAGTCTTGGTTACTGTGCAGAATCGGGAGAAGTCATCTCCACCTTAACATATAGTACTTGTCCACCTCCAGGATTTCATCCCCGTTACCCTCGGGGCCAGTACAGTGTGAACCTCCCCATAGGAACATTTCTATAGTTTGGTTCCAGTCTCCCCCTATGGTGACAGTGTCCATTTGGCATTACTAACGGTACGGTAAAAATATAAATATGACTTATATGAAATAGGCACATGCCACTCAAAATTCATGCTGTGAATATTAATATACCAATACTGAAAATCATTTTCTTTTTCTGAAATTTTCAAGTTATTCAAATATAATGACATATCTATATATCAAAATTTATTAAATCTGTTTACAGGTATCAGAATGTCTTGAAATTTCAGGGAATCAATATATTTACAGAAAGGATCAAAACAGTAAATTTTCATAATTTTTTAGAAAGTATTTAATATTTTTACAGAATTATTTATAATCTATTTATACATCAAAAATTTATAATTCTGTTATCCAAACTCAGAATACATTACAATTTCAGGAATCTATAAATTTACATAAAATATCAGAACAAAATTTTTTAATTATTTTTCAGACAACAATTATAATTTTTTTTGAAGTTACTTATACTCTAAAATACATCATAAATTTACTAAATTTAGCTAATAAGTTTATATGACCATTAAACTTTTACAGAAACTTACATTTATTTGTAATAATACACATAATTTTTTTTCATAATTTTGCATGCAGGAATTAAAATTTTCACAGAATTATTTAAATTATCCAATACATGGAACATTAACTAAATATATCCACAACACTCTAAAAGTCACCATAATTTGTCAAACCATCATTCATAACAGAAATATCATTCTTAAAATTTTTCATTATTTTTCACACTGCATTTCTATTTTTAACACTATATTACTATTTTTCTTACTAAGTAAGAAAAAGATATCCTGAATAATAAATCAACGAAATATATCCAAAATGATCAGATAATTTCTAAAAACTTACAGAATGTTGTGTCAGACAGAAGTATCATATGTAAAAATTTTCATCCTTTTTCATTTAGTATGTCTATTTTCTAATTTCTTTATATCAATTTCTAAAATTTACAATAATAACTTTTAAATGGAGACAATTATCCAGAATACTTACAATGGCCAAAATATACTGAAACTTAACTTACAGATATCAAAACATTAGTTCTGTGATTTGTTTAGAGTTTTCACAGAATATTAGTATTTATTCAAATTTTCTAATTATTTGTTTAAACATTGATAATTATACCAATGATGATTCTGATATCCTAATGCTATGATATTTTCATAAATTAGTTCTAACAAACATTTAAGTCTTCTGGTAAAGTTTAAATATTTCTCATGTATTATTTCTATTTTTCTCATAATTTTATACTTATATTAAAATATCAAAAATTATCTAATATTACTTGCAGATATCAATAATTATTTATATTTTAAGAATACAGCACACTCAATGTCTGGACCATACTGTAAAATTATAAAACTTTTGTGAATATGGTTTCTAATTTCCATAATTTCTATACGATTATTTATATATTTTATCATGTATGAAAATTTATTAAAATAAATATCATGATCCAGAAACTAAGAAAAATTTTATGCATATGGATATCACAGTAAGTACCTTCTGACAATTTATTGTAATTTTATATCATCATTTGGTATTTTAATATAATTTAAACACTTTTAGGATAATATTAAAATATCTTTAAACGTGAAAATAAATTAAATCAGATATATAATTTTTTACAGAAAGTTCATAACATCAGGTTTTAGGATTATGGAAGCTCTCTCAATTTATCATACACCTTTGCTAATTTTAAGACATTAATCACTTAATTATATCATTAATCACATGCTTTAACTTAATGATTTAATACTAATCCGACCAAGACAAGATTATAGATTATGAAACTACGATCTATAGACTTAACTACATATATAGATGCTAATTACACACCATAAATCATTCTAAATACGCTAATACATGCTAATCTAGGGGATAAAGTGCTAATCCCTTACCTTAAAAATACTTAAACACTCCTTAATGACCTTCACACCTCCCCCTGCTGCACTCCATGAACTCAGATTCCAAGAGGGGCAAATGAGCCCCCTATACCCCTCTATTTATAGGGGTTTTTGGCTTAATCAATCCTAACCACCCACTTAATCTAATGGTTGAGATTAAATCATTTAATTTAATGTTATTTTATTAAAATTAGTCATTCAAACTTCACCAACCCATCACCTAACATCTTTTGACTATCTTACATTTTTTCTTTTCTTTTATATATGAGGCATGTGTTATTTGACTAAAGAAGGAAGATAGATTAAGTAACTAATAAAAAGGTTTAACAAAAAAAATTTTTTTTTTTAATAACTCATGCCGCAAAGCGGCAGCAAGGGAGGGGGAGAGGCGCCCGCCCGCGCACCCACCCGCGTGGGGCGGCGCCCCCCATTTTTTTTATTTTTTTTAATTTAAACCTTATATTTTTTTGTATTTATGCCCTTTTCTTTTTGTTTAACCCCTTTCTTTCATTTTTTTAAAACAATCAACATAATTTTTGTTTATGACTAAATAAATATAATAAAATAAAGAATTTAAACATTTGGACATATAAAATTTTTAAACAATTAATAAACTACTAAAAAAATCATAGGGCATTACACCCTCTCCCCCTTAAAGAAAACTCCGTCCTGGAAGTTTGGGGTTAGATCACATACTAAACAGATGAGGGTACTTCTTCTTCATCGCTTCTTCTGGTTCTCACGTGGCCTCCTCATGCGAGAAGTTCCTCCATAGTACCTTCACCAGTGGGATGACTTTAGTCCTCAGCACTTGCTCTTTACGGTCAAGAATTCGAACATGTTGCTCCTCGTAGGATAGGTTCTGCTAGAACTGCATCTGCTCAGTACTGATCACGTGCGTCAGATCATGCACGTACCTCCTCATCATGGACACGTGGAACACCGGATGTACTCTCTCCCGAGACGGAGGTAAAGCCAACCGATATGCCACATTTCCCAATCTCTCCAGAATTTCGAATGGTCCAACGAATCGTGGATTTAATTTTCCACGCTTGCCGAACCGAACGATTCCCTTTGACGGAGACACCTTGAGGAAGACGTGATCACCAATTTCGAATGATAGCTCCTTCCTTCGGTTATCAGCATAGCTCTTCTGTCAGTCTTGTGCTGTCATCAATCTCTGTCGGATCTGCCTGATCTTTTCGGTAGTTTCTTGAACAACTTCGGGCCCCACATACTACCTGTCACCTGTTTCCTCCCAGCACAACGGAGACCTACAAGGTCTACCATATAGTGCCTCGAATGGAGCCTTGCCTATACTCGCGTGGAAGCTATTATTATAATAAAATTCCACGAGAGGTAGATGTCCCTCCCAATCGCCCTTCCAATCAAGAACACAAGCCCGAAGCATGTCCTCCAATGTCTGAATCGTCATTTCGGACTGACCGTCAGTTTGCGGGTGAAAAGCTGAACTGAGCTTGAGCCGCGAAGCAAAAGCTTCATACAACCCTTGCCACAGTCTGGATGTGAACCGGGGATCCCTGTCGGAGATGATAGACTTTGGAATTCCGTGAAGTCTGACAATGTTATCAACATATAGTTTTGTCAAGCTTTCCACCGATTGCTTTACCTTCATAGGAAGGAAATGTGCAGACTTTGAAAATCGGTCCACGATCACCCATATAGAGTCATTGCCTTTTACCGATCTGGGTAACCCGGTCACAAAGTCCATAGTGATTGCTTCCCATTTCCACTGAGGAATTTCCATTTTCTGCATTAGCCCTAATGGCCTTTGGTGCTCTACTTTTACATGCTGACAAACTAAGCATCTAGCCACAAAGTCAGCTACGTCCTTCTTCATTCCCTGCCACCAGAAAGACCGTTTCAAGTCTTGGTACATTTTACCACCTCCTGGATGAATAGAGAACATTGATCGGTGTGCTTCCTCCAGAATCTGTCTTCTCAAATCGGCTATATCAGGTACACAGATCTGGTGCTGAACCGAATCACTCCATCTTCATCACGAGCAAAGCTGGTCTTCCCGATCAATCCTTGCAGCTGGGGATCATCTTTTTGCACCTCTATTATCTTGTCAAGCACTGTTGACCTAATGGTCAGTTGAGACACAAATTCTTGACATAGTTGAGGCTCAATCATAGCCATAAGTTGCGCTGCATCTTCGATCATCTTCCAATCTTGCTACATCATAACTCTTTTCCTGCTGAGAGCATCGGCTACTACATTTACCTTTCCTGGATGGTATCGTAATTCAAAGTCATAATCTTTCAAGAATTCGACCCATCTTTTTTGTCTTAGATTCAACTCCTTCTGAGAGAATAGGTACTTCAGACTCTTGTGGTCAGTGAACACTTCAAACTTGACGCTGTAAAGATAATGACACCAGATCTTCAATGCATGAACCACTGCAGCCAATTCCAAATCATGAGTCGGGTAATTTCGCTCATTCCTTTAGTTGGCGAGAAGCATAAGCGACCACCCTTCCATTTTGCATCAGTACACTGCCTAGCCCAACCTTCGATGCATCAGAATAGATAGCAAAGTCATCCTCATTGTTAGGAAAAATAAGAATTGGTGCCGATGTCAGCCTAGCCTTCAGCTCTTGGAAACTCTTCTCACAGCTCTCAGACCATATATATTTGACTCCCTTTCGGGTCAACTTGGTTAGTGGCACCGCTAGAGATGCACATCCCTCAATAAAGCGACGATAGTAACCAGCTAACCCTAAGAAACTCTGAATCTCTGTGGGAGATTTAGGAGTCTCCCATTCCAGAATTGCCTGGACCTTTGCGGGGTCAACGACAACACCATTGTTTGAGATTACATGCCCGAGGAAATGAACCTCCGTCAGCCGAAAGTCACATTTGCTGAACTTAGCATACAGCTCATGCGCTCTTAGCGTCTCGAGGACGATTCTCAAGTGTTCCCGGTGTGAAGTTTCATCAGGAAAATAAATCAGCACATCATCAATAAAGACAACCACAAAGGTGTCAAGATACGGTCTAAACACCCGATTCATCAAGTCCATAAAAGCAGCAGGGGCATTTGTCAGACCAAAAGGTAGCACTAAGAATTCATAATGACCATATCTCGTTCGGAATGCTGTCTTGGATGTGTCTTCTTTATTTATCCTCAACTGATGGTATCCCGAACACAGATCAATCTTTGAGAACACTATGGCTCCTTGCAACTGGTCAAACAGGTCATCGATATGGGGTAAAGGATATTTATTTTTAATGGTCACCTCATTAAGTTTGCGATAGTCAACGCATAACCTAAGAGAACCATCCTTCTTCTTCACAAATAGAACTGGAGCTCCTCATGATGACACACTTGGACGGATAAACCCCTTGTCTAACAAGTCTTGAAGTTACTTTTTCAACTCTGCCAATTCTGCTGGGGCCATTCTGTAGGGTGCCTTAGAGACCGGTGCTGTGCCAGGTAACAAGTCAATGGCAAACTCTAACTCCCTTGCAGGTGGTAACCCGGGCAAATCCTCTGGAAACACATCAAGGAATTCCCAAACAACCTCAATCTTTGCTACGGTCGATGATTGGTCAACATCCGACTTTGTGACTATGCTTGCCAAGAATGCATCGTAGCCCTTTCTCAACATTCGCACAGTCTTCATTACTGAAACTACTAACTTCTTCCCAGCCATATGCTTCAGTAAGGGATGAGAAAACTTTTTCTCCTTAGGGATGCGAAAAATTACTCTCTTCCTTCGGCAATCTATTAGAGCGTAATGCTCTTCTAACCAATCCAGTCCTAGGATAGCATCAAAGTCTTGCATAGGTAAATAACAAAAATAACCAGGCAGAGTTCTTCCTTCTATATTAACTGATAGTGAGGGGATGTGCCTCTTGGTAGACACTGCTCCTGCAGGTGTGTGTACCAATAGGGGCACGTCTAGTTCTACTGATTCAATTCCAAATTCTTCGTGCAATTGACTAGCAAACTTCTCAGAGATGAAAGTATGTGTGGCACCGGTGTCAAACAATACTCTAGCATGAATACCATTGATAGAAATAGTACCTTCTGTGAGGTCCTCCGCCTGCTCGGCATCCTCTCTCGCAAGTGTAAATACCCGAGCTGGCGCTCGGGGTCTCCCCGCGGGTCTCGCTGCTCCCGGTCTGGCTACTACTATTGTTGGTCTGGCTGTCACTGGAGCTACTGTTGCTGCTACTGGCCGAGCCGTAATAGGTTGCATCATCTTCGGACAATCTCGAATCATGTGGCCCTTCTCACCACAACGGAGGCATCTGCCAATGGCGATCCAGGATACTTCCCCGCCATGACGCTTGCCACATTGCTTGCATTCTGGTTTGTTGCTGCCCCAAATTGGTGGTGTGGTCTTCCTTGCCACGAACGGTCGTGACGGATTGCTCATCACCTTTTTACCTTTATCATTCTGGTGAAAGGGTGCCGATGGTCTTTTTGTTGAAGTCCTCTTCTCCTCCTGATATAACTCTATGTCTCTCTCTTGACGGCATGCCGCGCCAAGAGCCGCCTCCATAGTAGCCAGATCTAGCGCAACTAGGCGGGTCCGAAGCGACGGTCGTAGACCCGTCACAAATTTCTTCACCTTCCTCTTTTCATCTGTCGCAATATGTTGTGCATATTTTGACAATTCGCGAACTTTGCTTCATACTCGAGCACGGTCTTCGACCCATGAGTTAGGGCCAGAAAGTCTTGCTCTAGTTTATCTTGTATATATTCTGGTATGTACTTTGCCGTAAACAACTCCGTGAATTCTTCCCAGGTAATTTCATGCTCCAGTCTGTCTGGCTGATTCCTTAGAACAGACGCCCACCAAACGTCCGCTCTCTCTTGTAGCATGTACGCCGCCAAGCTTGTCTTGTCTTCATCTACACACCGGATGACTCAGAAGATCTTCTCGATCTCGCGGAATCAGTTTTCAGCCATGATTGGCTGACACTCCCCCTTAAAAGAGGGTGGTGCCATCCACCGAAACCTCTCCATCATAGTCACCCCTCCTAAAGCCTGCTCCTGGGGTGATGCTGCCTGAGTCTGGAGTTGCGCCTGTAGTGCTGCCTGCGTCTGCATCTGGGTCTGCATAGCCTGAACCAGGCCTTGCATGAACATCCCATAGTCCACCAAAGGTGGTGGGGGCGGAGCTGGGGGTCTTCTTGGCTCCTCCTGAGTATCGTCATTCTGAGCTGCACGACGACCTCCTCCCGCCATAGTCTGACAATACAATATTCGGTTAAGTTTTCATCATAACTCCCTACCAACTAAGGATTTTTAGAATGTGGATTAAGCTGATGACCATTTATGTAAATTCTTAATCTTGGGCTCTAATACCACTCTCTGTGACGTCCCGACTCGCAAACCCGGTCCAGTCGTAAAGACTCGCGTCGGATCCCGATCGGAACGTCACAGTGGGAACAACCCAAGCGGTACAATTACAATTGAGAATTACACATAAACACTGAGATATCATTGCAACGGAAATGAAAATACTCAATTCATCAACTTACAGTCAAATGACTACATCCACATAGATAGAAATAACGATAACAATTTCACACGTCTTTTATTACATAACCAAATTTAACACACTTTTTCTTTTTTTTTTTTACATAAGACATAACTCATAACATAACTACCTAAGATAAAGACTGGTAGTAAAATCCGAGCCGTGGTCAAACACTGCGAGATCACTCCTCGCTTCCTTCTACCGCTTCTCCTGAAATTGTTCAACGGGGTGAGTCTACGAATAGACTCAGTAAGAGACTAAGCATAGTCCCTAGTCATAACATGTAAGAGCACACCTAAAGTGATTTGCGGTAATTTATTTCATAAAGTCATTCTATTTTCATTTGACAAAGAAAGCATGTACATTAAAACTTTATTCTACCAATGACAAAGTAAATAAAAATTCATCATTTGTAAACATTAATGAATGATTCCAGTAATGAATCAATGAACAGTAATAACAGTTTCAGTATCAATTCAGTGAGCAGTAATAGTCGTATTAATAACGACTCAGTTTCAGTATCAATTGGTGCGGACACCCGAGCGCATGCGAGACACGAGCCGGCGAGCCACCGGTACCGCACGAGGAGCACGACTCGAGCCACCTCAGCATCCCTATGGCTCGGAGATAGTCTGGAGGTTCCCCACTGAGTCATAGCATTTATCATATTTTTTGGGGATTTTTATTTGTGTGTAATGTATTTTATTTTCTTTTCGTCAGTGTGTAATTTAGATAGTTCGAGGGGCTTATGTGCAAAATGGGGATCCCTGGATCCCACGGGCCCCCACTCCACTCCCATTGGGCCACCTTAGCTCTAGGGCCCCTGTGGGGTCAGTCAACCCTCCATGGAGGCTTCTAGAAGGGTGGGCCAAGGGAGGGGGACAATGGACTTGAAAAGTCCACATGGGAGGCCACCAACCCCACCTACCATGTCCCCCCCTTGACCCTCCTTGGTCAAGGTGCGCCCCCCTCCCCTTTTGTGTTTAATATTTTGTTGTATTTTGATCAAACTCCATCCTAGCCATCCATCCCCAACCCCTAGATCCAACGATGGAGGATGAGTTTGGTGGGAGTCATATATAAGGCATGTAATTACCATTTTCTTGAATTAATGCCATTTGAATTGGAAGAAAATCTTGGAGCTCCAGCTTGGTGCGCCCCCTTCTCCTCTCCCTCTCCCCCTTGGATGCTGTGAAGGCTTCCATTATGAGGTGTGACTCATCGTGTATCGGTTCCGACGATCGCCGCCGCCGCCACGAGCCGCCACCGCACCGCCATCGCCATCAACGAGTTCTACCTGCGCAGTATCACAGCAGCTTGTTCGAAATTCACAGGTCTTCCCCGAGCTCATTTGGCTACCAAATTTGGAGGAATTGTTCCTGGGATGTTCCTCTCCACCCACAAAAATCAGGCCAGCATTCAGATCACGTTTCCTATTTTTTGATTTTCGTCCACTCTTCCATTTCGGATCTGCCAGAGTTCTGTCCAGGTTCACCTCCGTCCTGAGTTTCATGTCTTAGGTCCACTTTTTGATTTTTTTTAGTTCGCCCACTTTTACTGAGGGTTCCATCCATCCACCCCTTCATCTACAATGTTTCTCAATTTTTGATTCGCTCATCTCATATTTTCTAAAAATCATTCCCAGACCCATCTACAGTTCTGTCCACCTGTTCCCAGATCCGACCACCAGTCACCCCAAAAATCATAACAAATCGCAGCCACCTCCAAATCTAATTCTAAAAATAGTCTCAGTTCCGTGGTTGGATTACCTACAACTTTTAAGATGAGCTCGAAGTCTGAATCCAACTGTACATAGGCAGTCAATGGCCATTTACAGGAAACTAGTATGTTGATATGAGATTTCGGGAGCTGTGGAGCAGAGAATTGAAAAATAGTTAAAGCCTAGGTCCGCGCAGGTTCAGAAGAGTCCACTGGCCCTAGATTGAAGGATTTCGAATCCTCTTTCCAACGGCACTGGTTTCATCGCATTCCAGTGACGGGGCTGATCGCAGCGGTCGTTTTCGCCGGAGCGCGCGCTGCTGAAACAGCAACATCAGCTCGTGGACAACACTCTCTCCACTTGGGAACCGGGGCACCCGGCCTCCGGTGAGTGTCGCCGGCTGACCGCCGTCCAGGGAAGCGTGCTGCCAGGGGTCCCCATTACAGTGGGACCCACTCCGCCAGACCCGGAGGACAGGACAGCGTGTGGGCCCCACGGCCCATTGATTTCACCGTCCGGAAAGTACGAGAACGCGGAGTTCGGCGCGTCGAGACGACATCAAGATGCTGCCCGTCAACCTGATTTGCGTGATCCCCGGGGTCCACATGTGACCTTTTACCTCCCTGCGTGGAGTGGGTCGAATCTCTTTGTACCGCTGTGAATTATGTTAACCGGGGGCCCGTAAGTCAGCCGGGGTGTCTTCGCCACGCCGGGTGCATGGAGGTAAAGGTCTTAACTCCTTGGCGTTACATTGCTTAGCTAGTATACGGTCTTAGGCCGCTGCCGAGAGTGTAGGTACTAGCCCGTGTGTCCATGTCACCGCTGTGAGAGTGAGAGTGACCCGTCCCGCGACTCGATCCGAGTCCAGAAGTTGAGTCGGACTACCCTTGACCTCCGCCGGTTCCTTAACCGCGCACGGTCCGCGCTTTCCCTCGCTTGGGACGACGAGTGAGCTTCCACTTCTGTTAGCGACGTTTCGCCACTAGGAGCTCGTAGTGTCGGGCTTAGTGTCTCCCTGGTGTGTGTTGCTGGTCGCGTCCACATCTAGAGTCTGAGGTCCACCCCACGTAGAGTCGCCTCCCGTGTCCGTCCCGCATCAGTTTGGTATCAGAGCGAGTCGAGTCTAGGGTAGTCGTTGCATATGTGTTGCATAGTATAAGTCGAGTCTAGGATCATCATTTCAAAACAAAAAAAAAGTGTTTTCAAATTGCATTTCACCTAATAGCTTGGTATATTAAAAGGCGTTGCCCGAACATTAGGTTATGCCTATCGGGAGGGTAGCATACTTGCGCGAGTGATCTTCGGATCGTTTATCTCCGCCTCGTACCGGATATTGGTTAGGTCTAAGTGCATCATCTAGTGAGTGTTTGCATTAGTCGGTGTCTTCTAGGTCATGTGTCTTTACATGCCCACCCGTCGAGGTACCTAATACTGGCCACCACCACCTATGGTGGGCTCCCGAGCCTGTAGCTCCGATGAGTCCTCGATGGCCGAGATGTTCCGAGCCATTATGGAACGTCTTGACACGCGTATGGATGGCCTTAGTACACATATGGATGGCATAGGAACGCGTCAAGAAGGGCGGATGAAAGCCCTCGAGGATCGGGCCGAGAGTTCGGATCAGTCTATCCAGGGCTTAGTTGGGAGGATTGCCATCCTCGAGAGGGGCCCAGTAGCGGCGCAACCCGCGCCGACGAACGGCCAACAGGAGCCGGTTCAGCAACCTGCTGTACCAAGAGCTCAGGCGGAGAATGTTGGGGTTCAACAGGTGCATGTGGTGGATGATTATGCATCTGATAATGATCAAGGGGGTAACGGTCGCCGTCATCAACGACGGAATCGTGATGACGAGGAGGACGACCGCATTCTTAGGGGCGTGCGTGCGGACCCTCCCACTTTTAGCGGGTCCTTGGACCCTCGGGTGTATTTAGATTGGGAGGACGGCATGGACCGGTACTTCGAGTGGTTTGAGATGACGGACCACCGAAGAGTCCGATACGCGAAGATGAAGCTGCAAGGGCAGGCTCAAACTTATTGGATCAATGTGGAGAGCCTGCTCAACCAGCGACGTCAACCCCAGATCGATACTTGGGATGATATGAAAACCAAGTTGAGGGAGAAGTACCTTCCCGCCTCATATCGCCAACGTCTCATAGATAAGTGGCAAAGCATCTTCCAAGGGAACCGATTCGTGACCGAGTACACCGCCGAGTTCGATGAGTATTACTTACGGTGTGGGGTCACGGAAGAGAGAACTATGACTATATCCCGCTTTCGAAGAGGTTTGTGGCCCAATTATCAATATGAACTCTTTCGCCGCAATGCAACCACTTTGGAGCAGGCATATCAGATAGCTCTCGAATTGGAGCAATTCGAGGCCGAGTTCGAGTCACCCTATTGGTTGGGCTCTTTTCCCCTTCGTAGTGTCGAGCCCCGTGGCTCATCTGGCACGTATTCGAGGGCCCCCATGGCTCGACCTCAGGAGCCCGCTCGTCCCGAGCCGTTTACTCCTAGGCCTCATCCTCCACCCCCGAGGGACCTTCCTCGTCCCCAACATCTTACAGCCCCACCCATAGCCCGTCCACCGGCACCCGTACCTCCTGCACGTCCTTTGTTGCCTACGCCTCCTATCCGTCGGGAGGATAAAGGTAAAGGACCGATGATTGGGGAGCCTAGTGGATCACGGCAGCAGTGTTATCGCTGCAATGGGTTTGGCCATTTCGCCAACCAGTGTCCCACCCGCCCATCTCTTCACATTGGGGACACACAGGCCGAGGATACCACCCCTACGGGCCTCGAGTTAGTCAGCTATGAGGCCGATGAAGAGCTAGCTAACGAGTACTATGAGATTGGAGGTGAGGCCCAGGATGCCCAGCATTCGAACAATACCCACGTGGGGGTCGTCAGATGTATCCTCACCCAGCCACAGGTCAGTGATGACTGGCGACGGACTACTATCCTTCATGTATTCTGTAGGCTGGGAAAGCAAATTTGCAAAGTGGTCATCGATAGCGGGAGTTGTATCAATGCAATCTCCACGAACGCTATCGCCCGTCTTGGTCTCACACCCGTAGACCATCCTTGTCCCTATCAGGTATCATGGGTGGATACCACATCCATTTCGGTCAGGCTGCGGTGCTTGGTCCCGCTACAGCTCCACTCCTACCGTGACGAGATCTGGTGTGATGTTCTCCCCATGGAAGTGGGCAGTATCATTCTTGGTAGGCCGTGGTTATTTGACCGGGATGCCACGCTCCATGGCCGGTCGAACACCTGTACCTTCGACCACGCTGGCCAGCAGGTCACCCTCCAACCCGTTCGGCCCAGGAGCCCATCAGTCAGGGGTCCTACTGGCCCTAGTACTCCGAAGCCTTCCGTTCCAGGGCCTACTACCCAATCCCCAGCTCGGGCTATGACCGTTACCTCTGGCCCAGGAGAGCCCTCGACGAGGAGATTGATGATGATTAGCTCCCGGGAGATGGAGCAGGAGCTTAGTCAGGGCTGTTCGGTGTTTGCCATTACGGTCCGAGAGGTGGAGCGGGACTCCAAGGGTGAGCTCTCACCCAAGGTTGTTCCCATTCTGCAGGAGTATGCTGATGTCTTTCCCGATGAGCTTCCCGAGGGACTCCCACCTATGCGGGATATTCATCATGCCATCGACCTTGTTCCGGGCTCTTCCTTGCCCAACCTTCCTCATTATCGCATGAGTCCCACGGAGCATGCCGAGCTTAAACGGCAAGTCGATGAGTTAGTGCAGAGAGGGTCTGTTCGGGACAGCATGAGTCCATGTGCTGTACCCGCATTACTCGCCCCGAAGAAGGATGGCACGTGGAGAATGTGCATTGATAGTCGTGCCATCAACAAAATCACCGTGAAGTACAGGTTCCCTATTCCCCGCCTTGATGACATGCTAGACATGATGGCAGGTGCCACTATCTTTTCGAAGATTGATCTTAAGAGTGGCTACCATCAGGTGAGGATTAGGCCAGGTGATGAGTGGAAGACCACATTTAAGACCAAGGATGGTCTATATGAGTGGTTGGTCATGCCTTTTGGGTTGACCAATGTCCCTAGCACTTTCATGCGGCTCATGACTCAGGTCCTTCGACCTTTCATTGGAGTCTTTGTAGTGGTGTATTTTGATGATATCCTTATCTATAGTCGCACCACAGGGGACCACTTAGACCACCTTCGGCAGGTCTGTCTACTTCTTCGGCGAGAGCAGCTGTTTGTGAACCCACAGAAGTGTGCCTTCATGACACCTCAGCTTACCTTCTTGGGTTTTATCGTGTCTAGTACTGGGGTCTCCGCCGATTCGGAGAAGGTCCGGGCCATTGTTGAGTGGCCGAATGATGCGGGACGGACACGGGAGACGACACTATATGGTGCCACCCTCGGACTCTAGATGAAGACACGACCAGCAACACACACCAGGGAGAAACTAAGCCCGACACTACGAGCTCCTAGTGGCGAAACGTCGCTAACAGAAGTGGAAGCTCACTCGTCATCCCAAGCGAGGGAAAGCGCGGACCGTGCGCGGTTAAGGAACCGGCGGAGGTCAAGGGTAGTCGGACTCAACTTTCGGACTCGGATCGAGTCGCGGGATGGGTCACTCTCACTCTCACAGTGGTGACATGGACACACGGGCTAGTACCTACACTCTCGGCAGTGGCAAAGACCATATACTAGCTAAGCAAATGAACGCCAAGAGGTTCAGACCATTACCTCCACGCACCCGGCGTGGCGAAGATAACCCCGGCCGAATCACGGACTCCCGGTTAACAATTATTACAGCAATACACTAAGTCGACCCACTCCACGCAGGGAGGTAAAAGGTCACATATGGGGTCCGGGAATCACGCAACTCGGGTTGACGGGCAGCATCTTGATGTCGCCCAGCGGTGCCGAACTCCGCGTTTTCGTGCTTTCCGAACGGCGGCTTCTACAGGCCCGTGGGGCCCACGGGCGGCGCTGTCCTCCGGATCTGCGGGGATGGGACCCACTTTGATGGGGACCCCTGGTGGCGCGCTTCCACGGACGGCGGTCGGCCGGGAACACCGATCGGGGGTCGATCGGCCCCGATTCCCAACTCTTGAACTAATAACCCACGGATTTTGGTTGCTGTCTTCCGGCGCGCGCTCCGGCGAAAACGGCCGCTGCGGTCAATCCCGACGTCGGATCGGGATGCATGAGCTATCGTTGGAAAGCTCTCTTCAAATGCTTCAATCTAGACCCAGAGAGATCTGCTGGATCTGGTCGGATCAGAACTTTATTGAATTTACAAATCCCTATTGTACAGTAACCGAAATCTCAGATCTGCAGGGCACTTGTCTAAGAACCACCATTGACCGCCTAGTAAACCTCCGATTCAGCTCTTGAGCTCTTCTTAGAAGTTGTAGGGAATCAAACCACGGAACGGGGAATATGTTTAGAATTTGGTTTGGAGGTGGCTCCGATTTTTTATACTTTTTGGGGTGACTGGTGGTCGGATCTGGGAACAGGTGGACAGAACTGTAGATGGGTTTGAAAACGATTTTTAGAAAATATGAGATGGGCGAATCAAACATTGATAAAAATTTTGAATGAAGGGGTGGATGGATGGAACCCCCAATAAAATTGGGCGAACTAACAGAAATTAAAAAGTGGATCTAAGACATGAAACTCAGGACAGAGGTGAACCTGGACAGAATTCTGGCAGAATCGAATTGGAAGAGTGGACGAAAATCAAAAATTAGCAAACGTGATCTGAATGCTGGCTTGATTTTTGTGGGTGGAGAGGAACATCCCAGGAATAACTCCTCCAAATTTGGTAGCCAAATGAGCTCGGAGAAGACCTGTGAATTTCGAACAAGCTGCTATGGTACTGCGCAGGCAGAACTCTGTTGACGGCGATGGCGGTGCGGTGGCGGCTCGTGGCGGCGGCGGCGATCGTCGGGACCGATACACGAGGCATCACACCTCAGAATGGAAGCCTTCACAGCTTCAGGGGGAGAGGGAGGAGAGAGGAGGGGGGCGCACCAGCCCTTGCTCTTGGAATTTGTTTGATTCAAATGGCATTAATTCTTCCAAAATGGAAAATACAAGCTTAAATAGGTTACATCTCACATCCATCCACAACTGTAGGATCTAGGGGTGGGAGATGAAGGGCTGGGATGGCATGTGACACACACACACAAAAATAAATAAAAAAATAAGGGGAGGGGGTAGCCTATTGACTATGGTGGCAAGGGGGGGACAAGTTGGTAGCCACCTTGGACTTTGAAGTCCACTTGTCTCCCATGTGCCTTTTACCATTCAAACTTCTAGATGCCTCTATTTGACATGTTGACTGACCCCACATGGAGCCCATGGGCTGAGGTGGATCAATGGGAGGGGCCTGGGGGTCCCGTGGGGCCCAGGGGTCCCATTTTGCAAATAAGCCCCTCGTACACTCATAATTACATACCGAATACAATGAAATAAACATAAATTACACACACATAAAGTCTAACTAAATATGATAAATGGGGAGGCTCAAGGCGGAGTCTCCAGGCTGTCTCCGAGCCAGATGGACGCTGAGGTGGCTCGAGTCGTGCTCCGTGTGGGGTATCGGTGGCTCGGCGTGTCGCGCCGCTCAACTGCTCGGGTGTCCGCACCAATTCTCCCTGTGTGGGAGAAACTCGACCCTGTCGAGTAAGGGTCTGCATCGCTCCTGTATCGCTCCAGAAGATCCGGATCAATCCGCTGCAACTCTCCATGTGTGATCCATGTGTCCTCAGTAGCGGGTCGTCCTCTCCATCGCACTAGGTAGCGCGGGTAAGATCCACTCCTGGTAACTGTCACTTGCTCATCCAGTATACGATCTATATGCTCACGCTGCCGTAAAAAAGGGGCTGGAGGTGGAAGTGGACACTCAGGTGGGGGATCACTCTCAAGGGGAGGAGATGGCTCAAAAGGCTCACTAGGGATCACCGCTGGGTCCCTATATGCAACAAGATCCGATACATTGAAGGTAGAGCTTATACCATATTCCTCGGGCAGGTCCACAACATACGCATTGGATCCAACGCATTTCAACACTCTAAAGGGACCGGCTCCGCGAGCTTGCAACTTCTTAACGGTTCTAGAGGGAAACCGTTCAGGTCTTACCCTGATCATGACGTATTCGCCCTCGTAGAACTCTCGGTGGTGTCGGTGGGCATCGGCTAACTCCTTGTACCGTGCATTGCTGGCCTCAATGTGACGACGGATGTCATCATGCAAACTCCTAACATGCCTAGCAAACGACTCGGCCGATTCCGACACTCTAGCTTGGATAGGCATGGGGACAAGGTCAACGGGTTTCCTAGGCCTACGACTTGTGACAATCTCAAATGGACTCATGACGGTAGACCTATTCACCGAATCATTGTATGCAAACTCAGCCATGGGTAAAATGAGATCCCAATCCCCAATGCGGTCCCTGACTAGACACCTCAAAAGATCTCCCAGACTCCTATTGACTACCTCGGTCTGGTCATCTGTCTGGGGGTGATATGCAGTAGAAAACTTGAGGTGAGTACCCATCATATGCCATAGTGTCTTTCAAAAGTAGGAAGTGAATCTAACATCACGGTCAGACACTATAGTGCGAGGCAACCCGAACTTGCACACCACATGCGTAAGGAAAAGGCGGGCTACCCTCGAAGCATCCGAAGTCTTCGAGCAAGGAATAAAGAGGGCCATCTTCGAGAAACGGTCAACCACCACATAGACCGAATCATGCTTCCTGGAGGTACGTGGCAGTCCCAAAACAAAGTCCATGCTAACATCCTGCCACGGGGCATCAGGCACGGGAAGAGGCGTATAAAGGCCTGAGCCTTGCTTCTTCATCTTGGCCGTAGCACATGTACGGCACTGAGCCACGATGTTAGCAACATCGTGCTTCAAGCTCGGCCAATAAAATCGATGCTCCACTGCCTCAATAGTCTTGTTCCGACCAAAGTGGCCGGCTAGACCTCCCGCATGTAGTTCCCACACTAAGAAATCTCGAACCGAAGTTCGGGGAACACATAGCCTGCTACCTCGAAAGAGGTAACCCTCCTGAAGCACATACTCATCAAGGTCTCTCGAGGGTCCAGTCTGGAGAGTGGTAAAAATCTGACCGAAGTCGGGACAATCAACATAGGCCTCCTTCATCTTCTCTAACCCTATGACCTCGGCATTCATGGTGGTAAGCAAACATGCTCTCCGACTCAAGGCATCAACCACCTTGTTCTCCACTCCAGCCTTATGTTTCAGCACAAAGGTGAACTGCTGGAGATTCTCGACCCAACGACTATGACGCGAGTTAAGCTTCTTTTGCGAATGGAGGTACCTCAATGCCTCGTGGTCGGAGTATAGGACAAACTCCTGATGTAAAAGATAGTGCCTCCAATGCCTAAGAGCCTGAACAACTGCGTAGAATTCTTTATCATACGTGGAATATCGCAGTTTCTCGTCATTCAGCTTCTCGCTGAAATATGCGATCGGGTGGGACTCTTGACTCAAAACTCCTCCAATCCCAACACCCGACGCATCACAAGAGACCTCAAACACCTTCGAGAAATCAGGCAATCGAAGGATTGGTGTCTGGGTCATGCGCTCCTTGATGTCCTTGAAGGCGGCAGATGCGGCCTTCGTCCATACAAATGTGCCCTTCTGGATGCAATCCGTGATCGGGGCGGTGACGGAGCTAAATCCGCGGATGAAGCGACGGTAGAACGTCGCAAGGCCATGAAAGCTGCGGACATCATGAATGGTACGGGGTTCCGGCCACTCAACAATGGCCCGGACCTTCTCCGGATCGGCGGAGACCCCAGTACTAGACACGATAAAACCCAAGAAGGTAAGCTGAGGTGTCATGAAGGCACACTTCTGTGGGTTCGCAAACAGCTACTCTCATCGAAGAAGTAGACAAACCTACCGAAGGTGGTCTAAGTGGTCCCCTGTGGTGCGGCTATAGATAAGGATATCATCAAAATACACCACTACAAAGACTCCAATGAAAGGTCGAAGGACCTGAGTCATGAGCCGCATGAAAGTGCTAGGGGCATTGGTCAACCCAAAAGGCATGACCAACCACTCATATAGACCGTCCTTGGTCTTGAAAGCGGTCTTCCACTCATCACCTGGCCTAATCCTCACCTGATGGTAGCCACTCTTAAGATCGATCTTCGAAAAGATAGTGGCACCTGCCATCATGTCTAGCATGTCATCCAGGCGGGGAATAGGGAACCTGTACTTCACGGTGATTTTGTTGATGGCCCGACTATCAATGCACATTCTCCACGTGCCATCCTTCTTCGGGGCGCGTAACGCGGGTACAGCACATGGACTCATGCTGTCCCGAACAGACCCTCTCTGCACTAACTCATCGACTTGCCGTTTAAGCTCGGCATGCTCCGTGGGACTCATGCGATAATGTGGAAGGTTGGGCAAGGAAGAGCCCGGAACAAGGTCGATGGCATGATGAATATCCCGCATAGGTGGGAGTCCCTCGGGAAGCTCATCGGGAAAGACATCAGCATACTCCTGCAGAATGGGAACAACCTCGGGTGGGATCTCACCCTCGGAGTCCCGCTCCACCTCTCGGACCGTAATGGCAAACACCGGACAACCCTGACTAAGCTCCTGCTCCATCTCCCGGGAGCTAATCATCATCAATCTCCTCGTCGAGGGCTCTCCTGGGCCAGAGGTAACGGTCATAGCCCGAGCTAGGGATGGGGTACTAGGCCCGGGAACGGAAGGCTTCGGAGTACTAGGGCCAGTAGGACCCCTGACTGATGGGCTCCTGGGCCGAACGGGTTGGAGGGTGACCCGCTGGCCAGCGTGGTCGAAGGTACAGGTGTTCGACCGGCCATGGAGCGTGGCATCCCGGTCAAATAACCACGGCCTACCAAGAATGATACTTCCCACTTCCATGGGGAGAACATCACACCAGATCTCGTCACGGTAGGAGTGGAGCTGCAGCGGGACCAAGCACCGCAGCCTGACCGAAATGGAAGTGGTATCCACCCATGATACCTGATAGGGGCAAGGGTGGTCTACGGGTGTGAGACCAAGACGAGTGACAGCGTTCGTGGAGATTGCATTGATACAACTCCCGCTATCGATGACCACCTTACAAATTTGCTTTCCCAGCCTACAGAATACATGAAGGATAGTAGTCCGTCGCCAGTCATCACTGACCTGTGGCTGGGTGAGGATACATCAGACGACCCCCACGTGGGTATCGTCCGAATGCTGGGCATCCTGGGCCTCACCTCCCATCTCATAGTACTCGTCAGCTAGCTCTTCATCGGCCTCATAGCTGACTAACTCGAGGCCCGTAGGGGTGGTATCCTCGGCGTGTGTGTCCCCAATGTGAAGTGATGGGCGGGTGTGTGACGGCCCGAGAATCCGATTACCGGGAAGGCCCGATAACCCGAGACTCGCACCGCCGCCCACGAGCCGGGAAGGCTCGGAAGGGCTAAAAGGAGTGTGGAGGCACAAAGAAATAGGAAATAAAGCAGGACAATTCAATAATTAACAGAAATAAATAAACAACTATAACAGAGTCCAGTCCAACAGAAAGTACAGTCTAAAGCAGTAAAACGTACCACATGTCAAGTGAACACTCAGCCCGGCAAGCTGGCAACTGAGAACCTCCGCCCCGTGCCCTCGAACCGCGATCCTCGACCCATCCTCGCCGTCCTCCTCGCCCGCATCGCCCCGCCTCGCCCCCGCCTCGGTCCGTCGGCCGCCGGAGAGGAGAGAGTGAGAGGAGAGAGTGGGAGAAGAGAGAGAGGGTGAGAGTGAGAAATGAGAGGAAGAGAGAGGGTGGGGGGTATATATAGGAAAATCCAAAAAATCAGAAAAATCCTGAAAAATAGAAAATCACACCCTCGCGATACTCGGAACGCACCGATCGCAACGCTACCACACTCGCCTAGGTGAACGGCCTGGTTCACCCGCAACGAGGTTCCGAAGAAAAAGCCGAAACCCACGCCGGGAATCGGAAAACACACGCGGAAAAAGCCGCGGAACGCCTCCGGGCCTCCGAAACGACTCCGGATCGCGCCGATCCGAACACGAAAGATGTCCGAAACGAAATTTCAGACACAACGGAGTCGGACGCTCCGAGAAACCAGATCCGGGACCCAGGAACGAGGATCCAAAAAACCTGGGGCATTACAGCCCTCCCCCCTTAAAGGAATTTCGTCCTCGAAATTCAGGACCAAGCACGAAGTCACAGGGGAAGAACACTGAACCAACTGAAACGCTGTCAGGGCCCCAGCGCAGAAAATCTCGATTCTCACGGAAACACCGATCCTGAGGGACACAGCCAGACTTACAATCACAAACAACACCTCGCTCCTCGCGCTGAGCACACTGGCCAATAGAGCAGGCATATACCGCAGGACACAGTCCGGCATCACCTCAGACAATGAGAGAATCAACCATGGCGCCGCAACCACAATCTCGCTCACCGCGGAAACACAACCCTCGACACGAGCAACAGCTACCGATTCATCCAATGGTCGGTAGACAAATCGCACATCAGCTTCGCAGCCAGCTGACAGGTCGCACGCCCTCTCAAGAGAACAACCAACACAGAGCCTCCATCGGCTCACGCAGCCATCTCGACAGACTGCAACCAGAACATCGGCTCAGCACCAAGGAACACCTCACACATGGCAAGCTGAAAGCCGGACATAACACTGTGCCAACTCTTGTCAGAAGACAAACTTCGACAAAGCCCAGATCCCATCCGGAAAGGCACATCACATAAACGACCACCAAAGGTCTGGCTGGCACACGGCTCTCGCCACGCTCGAGTTCCGATGACCAGCATCTTCTGTCTCTGAAAAGACCATCCACTGGTCACCAACTGCTCGTCAACGGGAAACCTCCGCTTGCTCAGCTTCTTCCTTCTTTCCTGGTCCTCGACCGGGTCCAAAGGAATCATTCCAAACCTCAGCAAGCCATCCGTCGACTCACACACAGACTGAAGCCGCATCTCGAGCAGCACTCCTCTCGGACGCCGCATCCGAGCTCAAACATCGCGCCAACTCGACCCTCTCGAGGAGCACGACGAAACCAAATGACGGATCCTGGTGTCTTCAATCATCACCTCACTAGACTCAGACTCACAGGGGAACCATCCCATGCTGGTCACCAAACCAGGGATAACCATTGCGACACCAACGTCCTATCAATGACCATCCTCCGACGCCCATCTCACAAAAGGCCTCCGCCCACAGGCGTCACTCATCCATCTGGTCTCATCAAATCCTTCGATCAATCCAAGTGGACACCCGCCAATACCGATTCCGCCCTTACCACAGAGCCACGGGACACCACCTGAACAGTGCTCACGTGTCCCCAAAGCAACAAACATCTCACCGTCACAATCCGACAAGACCGTAGAACCAACAGACACTGCTGTGGTCGGTCACACGGTTAGGCTCACCAGCCACTCATAGCCGTCAACCGGGACCCATAGTCTGCCAGAGACCACTTCCCCAAAAATGATCTCATCCGAGGACACGACTGGGAACACAAGTCGGCACCAAGCCACCGACTCTGACCAACACGTCCTCAACCATCGTCAGGCGACATCCTCAACAACCTCATCTAGGTCCAACACCGACGCCTGACACGGCTTCCATCATAGGAACATGGTACTCATGCGGCGCACTAGCCAGCACTTTTCCCAACACTCCATCTTGCCAGTGCCAAGAATCACGATATCTCGGGCAATGGCATGGCAACGACACGTTTCACACCGAGGAACCCATCCTTCGATGCTCAACGCAAACTCAGGAATCCACCCGTAGCAACCAATGCTACGATCCTGAACCAGTGGGTTATGGGCCCACCACGCTTCCGCTGCGCACTCTGATCCACGCGCACAGCCGAGAAAGCAAACACCGCCCAACCAGCACTCGTCCTTCCGGAACAGCGCCAGCACCCTCACACGACAAGGGAATGGGCACGACTTCTCACAGGCAACCGCCTCGCCAAAACACGGATCACGTCTCACACGGACTTCATGGCACACCGAGGCCAACCTAATCCGGACACGCAATGCAAGACGACGAACCTTAGCCAAACACGATTCTCTCCAACCAAAGGAGAACCCAATCACACCTCCGACCAACGGAATGAAAACTCCACATTCGACTTGACCTCGAGCCTCGCGCATGTTGGGAACAGCACCTTCCAGCACCAAGGAAACCATCACCACTTCTGGTCAGCTCCTCCGACAACACTTACCAAGTGTCCCGTCGGACCATGATCACAACATCTCTCGATGCACGACCGCTACAATCCCCCGAACTGCAACATGCCCGCCGGCAACCTCTGCCCAACGCAACACAACCAGGGCCACCAACCACGGGAGAAAGCTCTTGACCTCGATCCGCAGACCCCACGCCGGCACTCCAACGAGAACAGCAACCACCCTCACCGTGCCGCACAGCGCACTCAAGCTCTCAAGCGAGAAACAAAGCGGAAAACATGCACGAAACCCTATGCCAGCTACCGACTGTACTGGACCTTATGGACTCTGATCACTGCAACATTTCGAATTCCTATGTACGTCCACAACCACCGCTCTGATACCAGCTGTGACGGCCCGAGAATCCGATTACCGGGAAGGCCCGATAACCCGAGACTCGCACCGCCGCCCACGAGCCGGGAGGGCTCGGAAGGGCTAAAAGGAGTGTGGAGGCACAAAGAAATAGGAAATAAAGCAGGACAATTTAATAATTAACAGAAATAAATAAACAACTATAACAGAGTCCAGTCCAACAGAAAGTACAGTCTAAAGCAGTAAAACGTACCACATGCCAAGTGAACACTCGGCCCGGCAAGCTGGCAACTGAGAACCTCCGCCCCGCGCCCTCGAACTGCGATCCTCGACCCATCCTCACGGTCCTCCTCGCCCTCATCGCCCCACCTCGCCCCCGCCTCTGTCAGTCGGCCGCCGGAGAGGAGAGAGTGAGAGGAGAGAGTGGGAGAAGAGAGAGAGGGTGAGAGTGAGAAATGAGAGGAAGAGAGAGGGTGGGGGGTATATATAGGAAAATCCGGAAAATCAAAAAATCCTAAAAAATAGAAAATCACACCCTCGCGATCCTCGGAATGTACTGATCGCAACGGTACCACACTCGCCTAGGTGAACGGCCCGGTTCACCCGCAACGAGGTTCCGAAGAAAAAGCCGAAACCCACGCCGGGAATCGGAAAACACACGCGGAAAAATCCGCAGAACGCCTCCGGGCCTCCGAAACGACTCCGGATCGCGCCGATCCGAACACGAAAGATGTCCGAAACAAAATTTCGGACACAACGAAGTCAGATGCTCCGAGAAACCAGATCCGGGACCCACGAACGAGGATCCGAAAAACCCGGGGCATTACAGGGTGGGACACTGGTTGGCGAAATGGCTAAACCCATTGCAGCGATAACACTGCTGTCGTGATCCACTAGGCTTCCCAATCATAGGTCCTTTACCTTTATCCTCCCGACGGATAGGAGGCGTAGGCAACAAAGGACGTGCAGGAGGTACGGGTGCCGGTGGACGGGCTATGGGTGGGGCTGTAAGATGCTGGGGACGAGGAAGGTCCCTCGGGGATGGAGGACGAGGCCTAGGAGCAAACGGCTCGGGACGAGCGGGCTCCTGAGGTCGAGCCATGGGGGCCCTCGGATACGTGCCAGATGAGTCACGGGGCTCGACACTACGAAGGGGAAAAGAGCCCAACCGATGGGGTGACTTGAACTCGGCCTCGAATTGCTCCAATTCGAGAGCTATCTGATATGCCTGCTCCAAAGTGGTTGCATTGCGGCGAAAGAGTTCATATTGATAATTGGGCCACAAACCTCTTCGAAAGCGGGATATAGTCATAGTGCTCTCTTCCGTAACCCCACACCGTAAGTAATACTCATCGAACTCGGCGGTGTACTCGGTCACGGATCGGTTCCCTTGGGAGATGCTTTGTCACTTGTCTATGAGACGTTGGCGATATGAGGCGGGAAGGTACTTCTCCCTCAACTTGGTTTTCATATCATCCCAAGTACCGATCTGGGGTTGACGTCGCTGGTTGAGCAGGCTCTCCACATTGATCCAATAGGTTTGAGCCTACCCTTGCAGCTTCATCTTCGCGTATCGGACTCTTCGGTGGTCCGTCATCTCAAACCACTCGAAGTACCGGTCCATGCCGGCCTCCCAATCTAAATACACCCGAGGGTCCAAGGACCCGCTAAAAGTGGGAGGGTCCGCACGCACACCCCTAAGAATGCGGTCGTCATCCTCATCATCACGATTCCATCGTTGATGACGACGACCGTTGCCCCCTTGATCATTATCAGATGCATAATCATCCACCACATGCACCTGTTGAACCCCAACATTCTCCGCCTGAGCTCTTGGTACAGCAGGCTGCTGAACTGGCTCCTGTTGGCCATTCGTCGGCGCGGGTTGCGCCGCTACTGGACCTCTCTCTAGGACGACAATTCTCCCAACTAGACCCTGGATGGACTGATCCGAAGACTCGGCCCGATCCTCGAAGGCTTTCATCCGCCCTTCTAGACGCGTTCCTATGCCATCCATACGCGTACTAAGACCATCCATACGCGTGTCAAGACGTTCCATAATGGCTCGGAACATCTCGGCCGTCGAGGACTCATCGGAGCTACGGGCTCGGGAGTCTGCCATAGGTGGTGGTGGCGAGTATAGGGTACCTCGACGGGTGGGCATGCAACTGACACACGACCTAGAAGACACCGACTAATGCAAACACTCACTAAATGATGCACTTAGACCTAAACCAATATCTGGTACGTGGCGGAGTTAATCGATCCGAAGATCACTCCCGTAAGTGTGCGACCTCCCGATAGGCGTAGCCTAACGTTCGGACAACACCTTTTAAGATACCGAATTATCGGGATGAAATGTAATTTTAAAACACTCTTTTTTTTTTGAAATTAATGATGACCCTAGACTTGACTTAGACCATGATGCATGCAAGACTTATGCAATGACTACCCTAGACTCAACTCGCTCTGATACCAAAATGATGCGGGACGGACACGGGAGACGACACTATATGGTGCCACCCTCGGACTCTAGATGAAGACACGACCTGCAACACACACCAGGGAGACACTAAGCCCGACACTACGAGCTCCTAGTGGCGAAACGTCGCTAACAGAAGTGGAAGCTCACTCGTCATCCCAAGCGAGGGAAAGCGCGGACCGTGCGCGGTTAATGAACCGGCGGAGGTCAAGGGTAGTCCGACTCAACTTCCGGACTCGGATCGAGTCGCGGGACGGGTCACTCTCACTCTCACAGCGCTGACATGGACACATGGGCTAGTACCTACACTCTCGGTAGCGGCAAAGACCATATACTAGCTAAGCAAATGAACGCCAAGAGGTTCGGACCATTACCTCCACGCACCCGGCTTGGTGAAGACAACCCCGGCCGAATCACGGACTCCCGGTTAACAATTATTACAGCAATACACTAAGTCGACCCACTCCACGCAGGGAGGTAAAATGTCACATGTGGGGTCCGGGAATCATGCAACTCGGGTTGACGGGCAGCATCTTGATGTCGCCCGGCGGTGTCGAACTCCGCGTTTTCGTACTTTCCGAACGGCGGCTTCTACGGGCCCATGGGGCCCACGGGCGGCACTGTCCTTCGGATCTGCGGGAGTGGGACCCACTGTGATGGGGACCCCTGGTGGCGCGCCTCCACGGATGGCGGTCGTCCAGGAACACCGATCGGGGGTCGATCGGCCCCGATTCCCAACTCTTGAACTAATAACCCACGGATTTTGGTTGCTGTCTTCCGGCGCGCGCTCCGGCGAAAACGGCCGCTGCGGTCAATCCCGACGTCGGATCGGGACGCATGAGCTATCGTTGGAAAGCTCTCTTCAAATGCTTCAATCGAGACCCAGAGAGATCTGCTGGATCTGGTCGGATCAGAACTTTATTGAATTTACAAGTCTCTGTTGTATAGTAACCGAAATCTCAGATCTGTAGGGCACTTGTCTGAGAACCACCGTGGACCGCCTAGTAAACCTCCGATTCAGCTTTTGAGCTCTTCTTAGAAGTTGTAGGGAATCAAACCACGGAACGGGGACTATTTTTAGAATTTGGTTTGGAGGTGGCTCCAATTTTTTATGCTTTTTGGGGTGACTGGTGATCGGATCTGGGAACAGGTGGACAGAACTGTAGATGGGTCTGAGAACGATTTTTAGAAAATATGATATGGGCGAATCAAAATTGATAAAAATTGTGAATGAAGGGGTGGATGGATGAAAGCCCCAAAAAAATTGGGTGAACTAACAGAAATCAAAAAGTGGATCTAAGACATGAAACTCAGGACGGAGGTGAACTTGGACAGAATTCTGGAAGAACCGAAATGGAAGATTGGACGAAAATCAAAAATTAGCAAACGTGATCTGAATTCTGGCCTGATTTTTTTGGGTGGAGAGGAACATCCCAGGAACAACTCCTCCAAATTTGGTAGCCAAATGAGCTCGGAGAAGACCTATGAATTTCGAACAAGCTGCTATGGTACTGCACAGGTAGAACTCCGTTGACGGCTATGGCGGTGCGGTGGCGGCTCGTGGCGGCGGCGGCGATCGTCGGGACCGATACACGAGGCATCACACCTCAGAATGGAAGCCTTCACAGCTTCAGGGGGAGAGGGAGGAGAGAGGAGGGGGGCGCACCAGCCCTTGCTCTTGGAATTTGTTTGATTCAAATGGCATTAATTCTTCCAAAATGGAAAATACAAGCTTAAATAGGTTACATCTCACATCCATCCACAACCGTAGGATCTAGGGGGGGGAGATGAAGGGCTGGGATGGCATGTGACACACACACACAAAAATAAATAAAAAAATAAGGGGAGGGGGCGGCCTATTGACTATGGTGGCAAGGGGGGGACAAGTTGGTAGCCACCTTAGACTTTGAAGTCCACTTGTCTCCCATGTGCCTTTTACCATTCAAATTTCTAGATGCCTCCATTTGACATGTTGACTGACCCCACATGGGGCCCATGGGCTGAGGTGGATCAATGGGAGGGGCTTGGGGGTCCCGTGGGGCCCAGGGGTCCCATTTTGCAAATAAGCCCCTCGTACACTCATAATTACATACCGAATACAATGAAATAAACACAAATTACACACACATAAAGTCTAACTAAATATGATAAATGGGGAGGCTCAAGGCAGAGTCTCCAGGCTGTCTCCGAGTCAGATGGACGCTGAGGTGGCTCGAGTCATGCTCCGTGTGCGGTACCGGTGGCTCGGCGTGTCGCGCCGCTCAACTGCTCGGGTGTCCGCACCACCGGAACCCCGTACGGTTCATGATGTCCGCAGCTTTCATGGCCTTGCGACGTTCTACCGTCGCTTCATTCGCGGATTTAGCTCCGTCACCGCCCCGATCACGGATTGCATCCAGAAGGGCACATTTGTATGGACGAAGGCCGCATCTGCCACCTTCAAGGACATCAAGGAGCGCATGACCCAGACACCTATCCTTCGATTGCCTAATTTCTCGAAGGTGTTTGAGGTCTCTTGTGATGCGTCGGGTGTTGGGATTGGAGGAGTTTTGAGTCAGGAGTCCCACCCGATCGCATATTTCAGCGAGAAGCTGAATGACGCGAAGCTGCGATATTCCACATATGATAAAGAATTCTACGCAGTTGTTCATGCTCTTAGGCATTGGAGGCACTATCTTTTACATCAGGAGTTTGTCCTATACTCCGATCACGAGGCATTGAGGTATCTCCACTCCCAAAAGAAGCTGAACTCGCGTCACAGTCGTTGGGTCGAGTATCTCCAGTAGTTCACCTTTGTGCTGAAATATAAGGCTGGAGTGGAGAACAAGGTGGATGATGCCTTGAGTCGGCGAGCATGTTTGCTTACCACCATGAGTGCCGAGGTCATAGGGTTAGAGAAGATGAAGGAGGCCTATGTTGATTGTCCTGACTTCGGTCAGATTTTTACCACCCTTCAGGCCGGACCCTCGAGAGACCTTGATGAGTATGTGCTTCAGGAGGGTTACCTCTTTCGAGGTAGCAGGCTATGTGTTCCCCGAACTTCTGTTTGAGATTTCGTAGTGTGGGAACTATATGCGGGAGGTCTAGCCGGCCACTTTGGTCGGAACAAGACTATTGAGGTAGTGGAGCATCGATTTTATTGGCCGAGCTTGAAGTGCGATGTTTCTAACATCGTGGCTCAGTGCCGTACCTGTGCTACGGCCAAGATGAAGAAGCAAAGCTAGGGCCTTTATAGGCCTCTCCCCGTGCCTGATGCCCCGTGGCCGGATGTCAGCATGGACTTTGTTTTGGGGTTGCCACGCACCTCCAGGAAGCATGATTCGGTCTATGTGGTGGTTGACCGTTTCTCGAAGATGGCCCTCTTTATTCCTTGCTCAAAAACGTCGGATGCTTCTAGGGTAGCCCGCCTTTTCCTTACGCATGTGGTGTGCAAGTTCGGGTTGCCTCGCACTATAGTGTCTGACCGTGATGTTAGATTCACTTCCTATTTTTGGAAGACACTATGGCATATGATGGGTACTCACCTCAAGTTTTCTACTGCATATCATCCCCAGACAGATGGCCAGACTGAGGTAGTCAATAGGAGTCTGGGAGATCTTTTGAGGTGTCTAGTCAGGGACCGCATTGGGGATTGGGATCTCATTTTACCCATGGCTGAGTTTGCATACAATGATTCGGTGAATAGGTCTACCGGCATGCGTCCATTTGAGATTGTCACAGGTCGTAGGCCTAGGAAACCCGTTGACCTTGTCCCCATGCCTATCCATGTTAGAGTGTCAGAGTCGGCCGAGTCGTTTGCTAGGCATGTTAGGAGTTTGCATGACGACATCTGTCGTCACATTGAGGCCAGTAATGCACGGTACAAGGAGTTAGCCGATGCCCACCGACACCACCGAGAGTTCCACGAGGGCGAATACGTCATGATCAGGGTAAGACCTGAACGGTTTCCCTCTGGAACCGTTAAGAAGTTGCAAGCTCGCGGAGCCGGTCCCTTTAGAGTGTTGAAACGCGTTGGATCCAATGCGTATGTTGTGGACCTGCCCGAGGAATATGGTATAAGCTCTACCTTCAATGTATCGGATCTTGTTGCATATAGGGACCCAGCGGTGATCCCTAGTGAGCCTTTTGAGCCATCTCCTCCCCTTGAGAGTGATCCCACACCTGAGTGTCCCCTTCCACCTCCAGCCCCTTTTTTACGACAGCGTGAGCATATAGATCGTATACTGGACGAGCAAGTGACAGTTACCAGGAGTGGATCTTACCCACGCTACCTAATGCGATGGAGAGGACGGCCCGCTACTGAGGACACATGGATCACATATGGAGAGTTGCAGCGGATTGATCCGGATCTTCTGGAGCGATACTGGCGCGATGCAGACCCTTACTCGACAGGGTCGAGTTTCTCCCACCCGGGGAGAATTGGTGCGGACACCCGAGCGCATGCGAGACACGAGCCGGCGAGCCACCGGTACCGCACGAGGAGCACGACTCGAGCCACCTTAGCATCCCTATGGCTCGGAGACAGTCTGGAGGTTCCCCACTGAGTCATAACATTTATCATATTTTTTGTGGATTTTTATTTGTGTGTAATGTATTTTATTTTCTTTTTGTCAGTGTGTAATTTAGATAGTTCGAGGGGCTTATGTGCAAAATGGGGATCCCTGGGTCCCACGGGCCCCCACTCCACTCCCATTGGGCCACCTCAGCTCTAGGGCCCCTGTGGGGTCAGTCAACCCTCCATGGAGGCTTCTAGAAGGGTCGGCCAAGGGAGGGGGACAATGGACTTGAAAAGTCCACATGGGAGGCCACCAACCCCACCTACCATGTCCCCCCCTTGACCCTCCTTGGTCAAGGTGTGCCCCCCTCCCCTTTTGTGTTTAATATTTTGTTGTATTTTGATCAAACTCCATCCTAGCCATCCATCCCCAACCCCTAGATCCAACGGTGGAGGATGAGTTTGGTGGGAGTCATATATAAGGCATGTAATTACCATTTTCTTGAATTAATGTCATTTGAATTGGAAGAAAATCTTGGAGCTCCAGCTTGGTGCGCCCCCTTCTCCTCTCCCTCTCCCCCTTGGATGCTGTGAAGGCTTCCATTCTGAGGTGTGACTCCTCGTGTATCGGTTCCGACGATCGTCGCCGCCGCCACGAGCCGCCACCGCACCGTCATCGCCATCAACGGAGTTCTGCCTGCGCAGTACCACAGCAGCTTGTTCGAAATTCACAGGTCTTCCCCGAGCTCATTTGGCTACCAAATTTGGAGGAGTTGTTCCTGGGATGTTCCTCTCCACCCACAAAAATCAGGCCAGCATTCAGATCACGTTTCCTATTTTTTGATTTTCGTCCACTCTTCCATTTCGGTTCTGCCAGAGTTCTATCCAGGTTCACCTCCGTCCTGCGTTTAATGTCTTAGGTCCACTTTTTGATTTTTGTTAGTTCGCCCCATTTTACTGGGGGTTCCATCCATCCACCCCTTCATCCACAATGTTTCTCAATTTTTGATTCGCCCATCTCATATTTTCTAAAAATCGTTCTCAGACCCATCTACAGTTCAGTCCAGCTGTTCCCAGATCCGACCCCCAGTCCCCCCAAAATCCAATTCTAAAAATAGTCCCAGTTCCGTGGTTTGATTACCTACAACGTTTAAGATGAGCTCGAAGTCTGAATCCAACTGTACATAGGCAGTCAACGGCCATTTAAAGGAAATTGGTATGCTGATCTGAGATTTCGGGAGCTGTGGAGCAGAGAATTGAAAAATAGTTAAACCCCAGGTTTGCGCAGGTTCAGAAGAGTCCACTGGCCCTAGATTGAAGGATTTTGAATCCTCTTTCCAACGGTGGTGGTTTCATCGCATTCCGACAACGGGGCTGATCGCAGCGGCCGTTTTCGCCGGAGCACGCGCTGCTGAAACAGCAACATCAGCTCGTGGACAGCACTCTCTCCACTTGGGAACCGGGGCACCCGGCCTCCGGTGAGTGTCGCCGGCTGACCGCCGTCCAGGGAAGCGTGCTGCCAGGGGTCCCCATTATAGTGGGACCCACTCCTCCAGACCCGGAGGACAGGACAGCGTGTGGGCCCCACGACCCATTGATTTCGCTGTCCGGAAAGCACGAGAACGCGGAGTTCGGCGCGTCGAGACGACATCAAGATGCTGCCCGTCAACATGATTTGCGTGATCTCCGGGGCCCACATGTGACCTTTTACCTCCCTATGTGGAGTGGGTCGAATCTCTTTATACCGCTGTGAATTATGTTAACCGGGGGCCCGTAAGTCAGCCGGGGTGTCTTCGCCACGCCGGGTGCGTGGAGGTAAAGGTCTTAACTCCTTGGCGTTACATTACTTAGCTAGTATACGGTCTTAGGCCGCTGCCGAGAGTGTAGGTACTAACCCGTGTGTCCATGTCACCGCTGTGAGAGTGAGAGTGACCCGTCCCGCGACTCGATCCGAGTCCGGAAGTTGAGTCGGACTACCCTTGACCTCCGCCGGTTCCTTAACCGCGCACGGTCCGCGCTTTCCCTCGCTTGGGACGTCGAGTGAGCTTCCACTTCTGTTAGCGACGTTTCGCCACTAGGAGCTCATAGTGTCGGGCTTAGTGTCTCCCTGGTGTGTGTTGCTGGTCGCGTCCACATCTAGAGTCTGAGGTCCACCCCACGTAGAGTCGCCTACCGTGTCCGTCCCGCATCAGATTTGCGGTAATTTGTTTCATAAAGTCATTCTATTTTCATTTGACAATGAAAGCATGTACATTTAAACTTTATTCTACCAATGACAAAGTAAATAAAAATTCATCATTTGTAAACATTAATGAATGATTCCAGTAATGAATCAATGAACAGTAATAACAGTTTCAGTATCAATTCAGTGAGCAGTAATAGTCGTATTAATAACGACTCAGTGAACAGTAATAGTAGTTCAGTGTCAATTCAGTCGGCAATAACAGTTGTTCAATTTCAGTTCAATAAACAGTAATAGTGGTATAAATAGCCAAACACAGTACCCAAACCACCACTAGAAGGACAGTCAGTCGGTACTCGATCACCTAGGTAAATAGTGATGAGTCTTGGTTACTACGCAGAACCGGGAGAAGTCCTCTCCACCTTAACCAGTGATACTTGTCCGCCTCCAGGATTTCATCCCCGTTACCCTCGGGGCCAGTACAGTGTGAACCTCCCCATAGGGGCATTTCTATAGTTTGGTTATAGTCTCCCCCTATGGTGACAGTGTCCATTTGGGATTACTAACGGTACGGTAAAAATATAAATATGACTTATATGAAATGGATACATGCCACTCAAAATTCATGCTGTGAATATTAATATACCAATACTGAAAATCATTTTCTTTTTTTGAAATTTTCAAGTTATTCAAATATAATGACATATCTATATATCAAAATTTACTAAATCTGTTTACAGGTATCAGAATGCCTTGAAATTTCATAAAATAAATATATTTACATAAAGGATCAAAATAATAAATTTTCATAGTTTTTCAGAAAGTATTTAATATTTTTACAGCATTATTTATAATCTATTTATACATCAAAAATTTATAATTATGTTATCCAAACTCAGAATACATTAAAATTTCAAGAATCTAATAAATTTACAGGAAATATTAGAACAAAAATTTTTCATTATTTTTCAGACAGCAATTATAATTTTTTTTGAAGTTACTTATACTCTAAAATACATCATAAATTTACTAAATTTAGCTAATAAATTTATAGGACCATTAAACTTTTACAGAAACTTACATTTGTTTGTAATAATGCATATAAATATTTTTTCATAATTTTACATGCAGGAATTAAAAATTTCACAGAATTATTTAAATTATCCAATACATGGAACATTAACTAAATATATCCACAACACTCTAAAAGTCACCATAATTTATCAAACCATCATTCATAACAGAAATATAATTCTTAAAACTTTTCATTATTTTTCACAATGTATTTTTATTTTTAACACTATATTACTATTTTTCTTACTAAGTAAGAAAAAGATATCATGAATAATAAATCAACGAAATATATCCAAAATGATCATATAATTTATAAAAATTTATAGAATGTTGTGTCAGACAGAAGTATCATATGTAAAAATTTTCATTATTTTCATTCCGTATGTCTATTTTCTAATTTCTTTATATCAATTTCTAAAATTTACAATAATAACTTTTAAATAGAGACAATTATCCAGAATACTTACAATGGCCAAAATATACTAAAAATTAACTTACAGATATCAAAACATCAGTTCTGTGATTTTTTTAGAATTTTCACAGAATATTAGTATTTATTCAAAATTTCTAATTATTTATTTAAACATTGATAATTATACCAATGATGATTCTGATATCCTAATGCAATGATATTTTCATAAATTAATTCTAACAAATATTTAAGTCTTCTGATAAAGTTTCAATATTTTTCATGTATTATTTCTATTTTTCTCATAATTTTATACTTCTATTAAAATATTAAAAATTATCTAATATTACTTGCAGATATCAATTATTATTGATATTTTCAGAATACAACACACTCAATGTCTGGACCATACTGTAAAATTATAAGACTTTTGTGAACATGGTTTCTAATTTTCATAATTTCTATACGATTATTTATATATTTTATCATGTATGAAAATTCATTAAAATAAATATCATGATTCAGAAACTATAAAAAAAAGTTTGCACATGGATCTCACAGTAAGATACCTTCTGACAATTTATTATAATTTTATATCATCTTTTGATATTTTAATATAATTTAAACACCTTTAAGATAATATTAAAATATCTTTAAACGTGAAAATAAATTAAATCAGACATAAAATTTTTTACATAAAGTTCATAACATCAGGTTTTAGAATTCTGGAAACTCTCTCAATTTATCATACACCGTTGCTAATTTTAAGACATTAATCACTTAATTATACCATTAATCACATACTTTAACTTAATGATTTAATACTAATCCGACCAAGACAAGATTACAGATTATGAAACTACGATCTATAGACTTAACTACCTATATAGATGCTAATTACACACCATAAATCATTCTAAATATGCTAATACATGTTAATCTAGGGGATAAAGTGCTAATCCCTTATCTTAAAAATACTTAAACACTCCTTAATGACCTTCACACCTCCTCCTGCTACACTCCACGAACTCAGCTTCCAAGAGGAGCAAATGAGCCCCCTATACCCCTCTATTTATAGGAGTTTTTGGCTTAATCAATCGTAACCACCCACTTAATCTAATGGTTGAGATTAAATCATTTAATTTAATGTTATTTTATTAAAATTAGTCATTCAAATTTCACCAACCCCTCACCTAACATCTTTTGACTATCTTACATTTTTTTCTTTTTTTTTTATATATATGAGGCATGTGTTATTTGACTAAAGAAGGAAGATAGATTAAGTAACTAATAAAAAGGTTTAACAAATTTTTTTTTTAATAACTCATGCTGCAAAGCGGCAGCAGGGGGGAGCGGCGCCCGCCCGCCCACGGATGGCCGGGTGGGGTGGCGCCCCCCATTTTTTTAATTTTTTTTATTTTTTTTCAATTTAAACCTTCTTATATTTTTTTTTGTATTTATGCCCTTTTCTTTTTGTTTAACCCCTTTCTTTCATTTTTTTTAAACAATCAACATAATTTTTGTTTATGACTAAATAAATATAATAAAATAAAGAATTTAAACATTTGGACATATAAAATTTTTAAACAATTAATAAACTACTAAAAAAATCATAGGGCATTACACTGTTCTTGTGTTTTTTTGTTTCCTTCTGTCGTTGTTTTGAGTTCTCAAGAGACACGCCATGTGTCTCTATCACGATAGTGTCACGCTCCCTGTGTACGCCGCGTTAAGGTAAGTCCCTACCCGAGAGCTCTTTTGTCATATCATTCATCGGGTTCCTGTTTGTCATCCTCTCTGGTTGCATCTTGTATGCTTCTTGTATATTTTTATGCATTCGTTTTTGTCATATTTTTCTTACCACCTTCTAGATTTAGCTTATATCTTCTTGCATTCATAGCGCATTTGGGCTTGGGAGACCTCCTCTCTCTATACTCTTAGGATCTTCTACACTCTCTTGGGAAAGGAAGGACCCTCTATTGAGCACTCTATCTCTTTGGACCAGAATCTCCTTAACTAAGACCTCCATAAGTCCTCACACTCATAGATTCTCTCACGAAGGCTAGGCCGGTTGCACCATTTGAAGTTCCCCAGGTTAGTTGACCTATAATGTGGTGAGAATCAATCTAGTTGGCACCGGAGTTAAACCACATTGAAACTAGGTTCCTACCTTGAGTGAATCAAAAACTTTGTTAAAATCATTTAATTCACCAAGGTTTAACTAAGCGAAAGCCAAGCGTAAACAGCCATTGCTTGCCATCTTTGCAACTTGTTTTGATTAGATTATTGATTGCTATGCATCATGTTTTTCTTTGGTAACCAAATCAACATGTCTAACCATGTTTATAATCATGAGGATAATCAACCTAGTACATCTTATAATCCTCAAGTTTATAATTCTCACTACAATTCCCATAAGAGACTACACACTAATTCTCATGGTCTTGTCCACCCCGTGGGCAATTCTCCATCCCATGGTCCCTTACATCAATTGCGGGTCACTATTCCACTAGAACCACCTCCTCCACATGATGAGAAGGTCTCCCAAGTTTTGCATATATTAGACCATCTCACCCCTCAACAAATCCAAGCCCTTAAGGCTATTGTTGAGGGTGCATCTTCTCCTTCTCGTCCTCCTCCTATTCCATCACGGGTGGCCCATCACCCACCTCCTTCCTCCATGCATCTTCCTTCCACTACTTCTCGGGTGACCCATCACCCGCCTCCCTCTTCTCATCTCTCTTACACACATCCTCCCCCTCGGGTGGTCCATCACCTGCCTCATTCTATTCCTCCTTTTTCAAGTTGCCCCAAGGCCCACATATTCCTTGCGCCCCGGTCCAACCGGGTCCTTTCATGGGTCAACCCATTAACCCCCCTCCACGGCTTTTACATCAAGCCCCTTCGGGCATTCAAGGCCAACCCTCTGTTACTCATGTCACACCCCTCCAACAAACTCTTCTTGATAAAATCGCTTCAATGGAGGAATAACTAAAAAGGGTTTCAAGCCCGTGGCCACCTCCTCTTCCTCCTCAAGTCAATGTCTTTCCTGCATTCATGAACAACATCACCAAGGTAGAGAAAGATTGAAAGGAGAGGAGAGACGATAATGACATCGTATGCACAAGTGAGCTAGATGATTCAATGACTTTCAATAATCAAGTGGACGCCGTCCGTCCTCCCCCCACACATACCACTCATTCATATGGCCCTCCGCATTCATGCACACAAAATCATCCACATTATACACCTCCATTCATCATTACGCTTCCTCCACCCATTATTACGCATTCACCACGGCGTCCACTTGAGTTTAATGATGAAAAATTGGAGACGGCACAACAAAAAGAATATGTTAAAGGGACACTCATTCTGAATTTCCTTCGTTTTCCTCTCTCTCCGTTACCCGATGAACCCCCTGCTCAGGAAGATGCCACCATCCCCAACCCCGTCTATGAAACCAATTGGTGTTACGATGAGGGGTCAATACTCTAATCACCTACATCAGTGCACCATGACTCTTTGCCTACCCTTCAAACCTCTCACCCCACTAAAATCTGATGCTTTATACGAACCAAACCTCCTATTACAGCATTAACATCCACCAATCCATCCGGGCCCTCCATTGTGCCTTCATCAACAACCACTCCATCGGCCTCCACCGAACCCCCCGCCAAACCTTTTTCTAAACCAAGTAATCCTCTTTTGCTGCCACCTCGGCCTTCCATTATCCCCATAACCCAAAAACCAATACTTCCTAACCTTCTACTTAATCCTTTACCCGTGGCTAATCCCGAGTAGGGTCCACCCCTTGTTGCACTCAAGCCAACCCCGTCTCCTTCCGATCAAGGGGAGAGGCCCGACGTGCTTGAACCTCCACTCCCACCAACCCTTTCGTTAACACCTACCATTGAAACGCCATCATCTATTAAGCCTACCGCCTCCACTTCACCTTCTTCCACCACCTCTCGGAGTGGGTGTCTTGTTGCAAATGCATGTGCCGAGGATGTCCAAGAGCCGGGCAAGAAAGATTTTGCTACGGCTATGCTATTCAAGAGTCAAGATTTTATTTACCAGATGCCGATTTGCGTACATGTGCCAGGCATATTTGGAAAGTCTCCGCAACTGATCACTAAAGAAAAATGTCCAGAATTGATGTTGCACCAGCCCAAAACCAAAATCATCAAAGTTACTTTGCTCATTGGGCGTGACGCATTCAAGGCTCTCATTACCCCTTATTCCATTATAGTGCAAGTTCCCAATCAAGAGAAGGGGTTCTCCTCAAACATTGTAATGACACATGCTTCTGCCAAGGAGATGATGAAGCCTATTCTCAAGGGCAAGGTAGGGCACCCCTTGCTAGAAATCCTCAACGTCAAGTCTTCTCCATATTTACTTCCATGCAAGGGGCAGGCAATATCGTCAACAAGCTTGCTCAAGCTCCTCAAAGCTTCCGATGTATCTCTACCAAAGAAGGATGTTGCGAACATCAAAGGCCAAGGGGCGATGATTGCGCCAAATGTTTATCCAAATAGGGCCAGGCCTTCTGCACGGTGGGCCCGTTATGTAAAGAGGCATTTGGGGACAAGAAGCCGAACTACTATAGCAAAGTCGCTACGCTGTCAGATGATAAGGAGACTCAAGGCCCGAAGAGTGTGCGATGGGCGCCCAGTTATACCATCTTCCCCTTGTTCCGCTCTGTCCTCATTTATTTTGTTAAGCTCCTCTCCTTGGGTCATCTATCTTCCCTCTTCCAAATCAATTCTATCATCTTTCCTAAATCATGTCCTACTTTCTCGATCTAATTCCTCTTCTCCGTTTCAATCCTCTCACCACTACCTCCAAGAATTCTCTCATCTTTACCCTTCTTTCTCCCTGGGACCTCCCGATGGTCCCGAATTTGCACCATCATTCCAATGTCTTTTTCCTCTAGGACACCCCAAAAGATAAAACTCCCCTTTCTTTCAGACTCCATGAGTCGCCCATCTAATCCATTTGCCTCTCAGGAGGCTTCAAACTCTCTTTCTCCCGTTCTTTGGGATTCCTCTCTAACTTGTGTTCCGCCATTCTTCATCTCTCCCCTAATAAGGGCCTCTGCCCTTTCTCATGTTGTTTTTGGGACTTTAGTACCCCATAACCCCCTCTGATTCTGGTATCTTCTGTAGACCCTTATATTTTCAGGGATTTATGCCCTAGCAAGGGAGTTCAAGCCCTGCCTTTTTTCCTTTTATCCTCCTTTGTCTGTGTCAGTCGACTTATCACTTTATCATGTTGACTTACCTCCAATCTTCACCCTATCCTTTATCATGCGAGCTACCAAGACAAGAAATGCAAGCACAAGGGACAACATGCTGACTACTTCAGGATTACAAGTTACCTTCGTTAAGGGATGCAAGGTACGATTTAATTGCGTAAGAATGCATCTTTAATTTTCTTATCATAACCTCTTCAATGTGAACAAGCATGGTATTAACCTTGACTATCTTGCTTGCAGGAATAAACTCATGGCAGTCACCTAGTGAACCAAACGTGTGGATAAGCACCCTGCTCCTCTACTATCCAAAACAAGTGGTATATGTCATTTACTATCAAGAACCATTGGTGAGACTCTTACCTTGTCTTAGCATCGATCTCACAATGTGTATCTCATATACCTCTCCTTAATACACCTCATTCATGAACATTAAACATGAAACCCTTCTGACCATCGTGCGCCCTCGCCTGCGGATCGACCTGCGCGGTCAGGTCGCGGGGAACCAAACCCAAAAATGCTCAAATGGTCTAATGCATAAAATGGTCTAATGCATAAACCAAACCCAAAAATATATGGAATTGATAAGGATATGAATATATTGACTTATGGATATGTTTCCTTGGCTAACACTTCAACTTTGCAGGACTAGGTCATTCCGATCAACCAGAATCGCTAAACGCGAAAAGTCTCATACTACAGAACTGGCGGTCGACCGCCCAAGAAGGACCGGTCGACCGGCAGCAGTGGTCGACCGCCACCATATTGCCAGTCGACCGAAAATAATAGCAACCAATTTCCTACAGTGTTTTTACAGAACGGTCGACCGCCAGCCTTTTACGGTCGACTGCCAGCCCCGAGCTTCCTTTTGTTAACTTCGATTTCAAGCTCGTGGAGAGGAATCTTTCTCCTATTTCTTTAATCCCACTGCCCCCAATCTAGGAGGGATTTGTGGATCTGGTCTGGGGGGTGTCCATGGACCATTCAAAGGTTATACAACATCTCATTGGAGCCAAAAACCCTAATCAACCAAGAGGGCTTCAAGAGAGATCAAGGGGGAGGCTATCCAAGGTGAACGGAGAGGGTACTGTAGCTCCGTGAACAGTACTTCGTGCAGCAAGATCTTCATCCATCTCTAAGGTGTTTCAAGTAATATCTAAAGTAAGCAACCTCCAAGGAAGTGAAGAAGCAAGCAAGCATTCAAGGGAGATCAAGGGGAAGCTATCTAAGGAAGAAAAAGGGAAGAAGTAAGTAAGCAAGCAAAAGATCAAGAGAAGATTGCCAAAGTGTGAAAGAACAAGATTTTCACAATCCATCTCCAAGCCATTTAAGTGAAGCAGGAAGCATTGTTCCAAGTTCTACATCATACATTCAAGGGGAAACCAAATCAGGAGATTTCTAAACTCTGCTCTATTCATCTTGGTGTTTTGAATTTCAAGTCTTGTTCTTTGTAATCTTAAGATATATGTGTGAGTGTGTGGATCAAGTTAGATCCGTGGTCGTGTGTGGTCGTCGTGTTCCATTCGTGTGTGTGTAAGTCTTCTTAGATCTACGTGTGTGTGTGGATTTATCCAAATCTTAGTGTTTGTGTGTGTGGAGTGTTGCACTTGTCGCAGCGTGTGTGTGCCTTGTTGATCCGCTTGTTAGATCGTGTTGGAGACCTCGTCTCCCCGTGTGTGTGTGTGTTGGGGTGCATCCCCGTGTGTGTGTGGGCAGACGTCGTCCTGCGTGTGTGGTTGGAGCGTCGTCTCCGTTTGAGGATTTATCCCCGAGTGAAGTCTCACCGGGTTTGGTGAGGGGTAGACGTAGGATTACCGTCGTTGCATCCGAATCACCTTAAAAATCGTTGTGCATTATGATTTGTATTGTGTGGTTTGGTCCATTTCCTCTACCCCTATTCTATGCGAGTGATTAGTGTAAACTGGTTGTCCAGATTTATCCACGTGTTGATTACATAATCTATATCATCATCATATAAAGTTGATAAATCCAATTTGTGTTCAAATAGATTTGTATCTCTTAACTAGCATTCTATCACATATTTCAAAAAGGCCAAAAGTTTTCGTAAAATTTATAATCACCCAATTCACCCCCCTCTTGGGTGTCATTGATCCCGGGACTTCACCTATATCCTTTAAAAAATGTTAATGGGCTCAAAATGTACCCAGAATGAATGGGCCCAAGATCCAGAACTCAATGGATCCTATAGAAAACCCATTAACAGAATTTAAAGAATAAGGTTATAATTAAATGAAATTGAATAAACGATTTTATACTTAAAGGATACAATTAAGCAATATTGGATACGGATATTTAAAAGTAATAGATTTTAATTGGATTCGGATACATAAACGGATCCGGATTCGGATTCCAAATAAGATCCATATAGATCTCAGACCCAATATCCAAACCCAGAACCATTTATCTACTTAAACCCGGATCTGAAAAAAAATCCACAATCCAAACCCAAAACTTAAATCCAAAATTATGATAGGGGGGCCCAAAAATCGGATCCACAAGGTCTATTGGATCCTCTTTTGAATTTCAAAACAGAATTATTAACTTAATGGGGGTAAAAGGGTCAAAGACCCTTCACCTTCTCCACCCCTGCGAAGCCCCATTGCCCCAAACCCTAAACGCATGCAGGAGATGAACCGCCGCTGCCATGGGAGAGGGGAAGAAGGGGGGGGGGGGGCGACCACCGCAGGACCCCCGCCGGCCGGAGACTGCGCCGACAGCGTCGTCTGGTGGGGTCGGCACGCGCTCGGCGTGGAGCCCCTTGCGCAGGCGCAGGAGGCCGCGACGGCGGTGTCCGGCCGCAGGGAACAGCCGGGCGGTGGCCCGTCGGCGACCGCCGACCTCCCCACTGGCTGAAGATGCCGGCGGCGTCGTCCGGTGGGGAGGTGGCTGTCGGGATCCCTCTGCATCTGAAACCCCTTTTTTTTATATAAACCATAACCGTGGAGGTTCCCTGCGCACGCGGCCGCACGCGGCGGTGCGCCTGTGCAGGGAAGCCCCCCACCGCGATGGCGTCCTTGGGCAGGGAACCCTGCCCGTCACTGTCACCCAGGGCCGCTTCCGGCCGTGGTATCCTCCGTGACGGTGGTCGCTGTCCAACAGCAAGAGAATACAAAAAGAAAACCTACTGCATGTTCTTCTTCTCCATACGACGTGACAATAGGAAGAACGGAGAGATCAAAGCCCACATGATCACATGCACGGGCTCTGATACTACATGTTGGGGATGTGTACCTGAAGCGGAAGCCATCCCACAAGAAGGAAGATGACGAAGAAGACGATCCACGCTCACGAACACCGGGAAGGGAGCGACGGAACCCACGTTCTCCCTCTGGTTTCCTCTCTCTATCTCACGTACTGTACGTGTGTGTGTAACCTAATGGGGAGTTGCACACTTATATATAGAGATGAGGGACCAGTCCCTATTAACCTTACATAGGATCCCACCCATAACGGGATCCTAATGGGCTCTCAATGGGTTCAGCCCAATAACGTAATCCTTTAACTGGACCTAATGGTGTGTTTGAGTGTGTATGGCCCAATCACAAGTGGACCACAATATTCGGATAAAACTCAACAAAGATCACTTGCTGGTGGATATTTTTACATGTTGAAATTCAATCCACCTAATTTTGGCTTTTCCATACATTATAAGAACATGTTCGTACATCTCAAAGCAGGTGGCGTTTCGTACACTGTACACTTCCATACTAACGATTGGGATTCGAGATAATGAGTCGATTTTCAGAATGTTTCTACGAGGAAAGCGAAGTAAGTGCTATACATCAAAATGAGACATGATATTCGATGTTCCTTGGTTGAATTTTTAATAAGTTCATGTGATAAATTAAAAAGCATGACTACGTATAGAAATGCAATATAGAAGCGCAGGAAGTACGTGTTGTCAGCAATTGTGAACCTATTATAGAAGAACCAGCAACACCAGAACCAGAATGTACTCAAATTCCGGATATCCCAGACATTGAGGATGCCTTTTGTGAGGATCCTGATGAAATACCTACCATACAACTCAATGCCAAAGAGTTTGCACAAAACCTGCAGAGTTACATGCAACAGAACAATATGGAACTCCAAAACGTTGACTGGTCAAAAGCTTTGGTTACACTAACACCAGATGCTGCTTCTATCCCTATGCCCAAGCTGAAGAATGTGAGCCGTCTAAGAACAGAGCACCAAGTCTATGAGCTTCCAGATTCACACCCGCTATTGGAAGGGCTGGACCAAAGAGAGCCCCCAAGACCCCCGTCCTTACCTTCTTCTTGCGATATGGACACCAGGTGAAACCGCACAATCAACAGAACCACCAGAATCATGCTTCGATGCTCAAGGTGAAGGCAGATTGTGTGACGAGCAAACCTGTTTCTCATGTAGTAGTATACGAGAAGCGCAGGCTCAGATGGTCAGAGGAACGCTTCTGATTCCTTGTCGAACAGCTACGAGAGGAAGTTTTCCACTTAATGGCACTTTAACTTTCAAGTTAATGAGGTATTTGCTGATCATGACTCAAGCCTTACACCGATTGATGTTCCTAGAGCACTTATATGGAATTTGCCAAGGAGAACTGTGTACTTTGGAACCTCCGTACCAACAATATTCAGAGGTCTAGCAATAGAGGATATACAGAACTGCTTCTGGAGAGTGTGCTGCTGATATGCACAATTACTAGAAGTTTGTCTGCCTCATTGCTGTTGAGCCTACCCTGTAGCAAGAACCAAAGACAAACCAAATTATCTGGATACGACGGACAAGTTTCATTAAGAATTCTCGGTACCACCTCAGATGTCCACTATAGACCGAAGGCGGCTGCTCCATTTTAGTCTTTTAACTAAGATTTTCAGTTCAAGATGTTTCATCAGAGAAGTAGGATGCTGAGGTCAATAAGACATGAAAAAGTTGTTTAGTGGAGAATATGTCTTGTTAACAGCGATGTGCAAATTTTTTTACATTGGATCATTGACAAATGGCTGCAATTTTTCTTTTAGAGTTAAGATAACGTAACGAACTGAAGGAAATTGCATGAAGATGGTTTGAGTCTATACGAAATCCTTGTTGTTGTTAGTTAAGAAGAACGGGCTTTGTAACAAGGACTTGCCTTTTCTTGTTAAAAAAAAAAGCCAACTTGACAAGTATTGGGAATATATAGGATGTGTATACGTTTGTTTGGACTGATTTGATTAATGAAATGTACAAACAAAATGATTAATTGGCAAGATGTTTAAGCTGAAAGGTAAGTTGACGTAAAGTTCAACCGAGATCAGGTTTTTTTTGACATTTGGCACTTTACTTTTAGCTTAAACCCCGTGAGAACACGGTATTTTATGTGAATGATATTTTTATTTAAATTATGCTATCATTCAAGACATACTCAAAATAGGAGACTTGACGTCACCGTTGAGATGCAGAGGTCTAACATTCTCCCTTCTTTTCACGATGACAGAGTTTTTGCGAAAAGAAATTTATTTCTCTTTCATATTTTTCTTACGTATGAATTTTAGAATTTGACAGAATATAATGAAAAGTCTAGAGGCTGAAAAATGGTTCCTATGCCACGTACCACCTTCTCTATTTATTTGTTGGGGAAGTCGTCCTGCACCCGTGGAGACCTGCAAACACCAGAAGTCAGAAGAGCGTCAGAAGGAATCCCGGGTGTTACCCCAGGAGACAATCCTCCGATGCTTAAGTCAGCAACGGTCCAATGAAGAACAGAGAAGAGTAAGTGAGAGAGAGATATGGAGGTCGTAATGGAGGATCCGAGAGACGTGTAGGCCTTCACCACGAGTGCTCGCCGCTCCCAGGAGGCACCCGGAGAGTGCTCGCTGTGTGGTAAGGTCGTGCAGGAGGAACTCTCTCTCTGGACGTCGTATGGCGTGGCCTCTCTTATCACTGTAGTTGGACTGGGTGCTCTGTTCTCGGTGAGAAGCTTCGTATAGTAGAAGAATCTCTCACGTGAGAGGTTGGTAGAAGAGTCCACCGTGTCTCTCTTCTCTGTTGATCTCCCTTTTATAGGGGCTGTCCTGAAGCTAGAAACCTCATCCCCTGATAGGGAGGGTGCCCATAGTAGAGTAACCTTCTCCACTATATTGGCAGAAGTTTCCCGTTGGAGGGCGATCGCCCAGGCGTTGGCTGGTCCCGGGGCGAGTCTTACGGCGCTCGTGGAGCGTGCTCGCCCGTTATGGGATCACGGCCGACGTTGTGGGGGCAACGGTCGGTCGTCGGAGGGTCCTCCGGTGATAATTGCACCTGGGCCGCAGTGCTTACGCGCTGTAGAATCCAACGCTCTATTGGACCGGGTCTTCTCTTGTTGGGCCGAGCGCGCGTGCTCGTCCCATGGGTGGGCTTAACGCGCTTGATCCTTAGTGGGCCATCTATCGTTGGGCCGTTCCTGGGCCAAACCGATTTTACCCTCCTCACTTCCCCCCTACTCTCAGTTGTCGAGCACTTTACAGGGGGCTGAAAGTCGATCAGGAAAGGATATTCCCAGAATGTGAGGCCCGATGCCGAACCTCCCATTTATGGGCATTGGAAGCTTTGGGACCGGCTTGGCATGCAAGGCGCTTTTGGCGGTGGCAGGAACACACCTGGTAATGATGACTCGTGTCTTGTCTCGTTCTGGGAGCACGAGCTCTCGAACGATCGTCTGACTTCGACAGCCGTAGCGTCGTAGGAACTGGCGTCCTTTTACCTACCCTTCGAGTGGATAGTGACGGTCCGTCGTGGGTGGTTATAAGAACTACTGCACGATCCCTTCATAGACTCCATCCACGTTCGGCTGGTTGTCGCGTTCATCGTAGGCGTCTTCTTCCCTTTGCCCGGTGAGGATTCTTCCTTCTCCTGCGTCTCCCATCTTCTGTAGTTATGCCTCCTCGTAGGAGAGTCCCCCGGGTCAGTTCTTCTTCTTCTGAAGAAGCACCTGGCGGTCGAGGCGGCGTGCCGAGTACTTCAGGTGCCGGCACTAGTCGACCTGGTTCCCCACCGTTGCTGGCATATAGGGTAATTTATGGCTTGCGGGAAGCTTTCCAGATTCCCCCTGAGTTCAACATCATCTTCCCATCTGTGGGGGATGACATAATGAGTTACCCTTCCGGCGGGATGATGGTCCCGGTGGCCTCCTTCCAGGCGGGCTTCCGTGTTCCTGTTCATCCCTTCATCGCCTCCGTCCTCCATTACTATGGACGGCATCCTGGGGAAATTACCCTGTGGACGCACTTTTCGACACGCTTACTGTGTTCTTAGTTTATTCGGATGGTTTATTCGTCTGTTAAGTGCGTGGACGTGCCAGTCACGAAGTGACAATTTATTTGGGCTCCGAAGAGCCCATGGTGCGCTCGATCTGACTCGGTTAGACGATTGTGTGGTTCGTGTCGGGACCAAAACCCGCCGCGCCATAAAGGTCACGACGTCATTTACATCCCCCGTACGAGGGAACACCCTTGATTAATCGCCGGGATTTAGGGTCTCATGGCCAGAAAATTAATTGCATGGAAATACCTATTAGGGAGCATTGAAATCCCCGTATGAGGGTGAGAAGAAAGCATTCGCGGTCATATCGGTCGTGTACTGACCATTTAATGTTCGGACGAATGTCCGGCTCGAGAAAATCACGGTTATCGCGTGAAAACCGGAACGCATGTATGCCGAGGTGCGGCAAATTTATTGTTCGGAAGAGCGGAAAACATTCGGCTAAGCCTCGGTTGAAGTGGTCACAAACCAGTAAATCTGTTGGCCCGATGCAAGAGCAATCTACGACCATACTGCGGTGGACCCCCCGCGGTCGAAACAAGACTTGCATTAGCGTCATTAATATTTTCGGTGTCAAGGGGCAACGAGGGAATATCCCTTGAATCGGCTGAAAAGCCCTGTGTCTAGGGAAGCGGAAGTTCGAAACGTGTCGGTCATTCGGGAGACCGTTTAATATTCGGACGGGTGTCCAGCTTGAGAATATCATAATCGTCGCAGGAGGACCTGGAACATATGTATGCCGTGATATGGCAAGTACATTATTCTGAGACACTGAAAACATTCTGTTAAACCTCGGTTAGTGTAGCAGGAGACTAGCGAATTTATTGGCCCGGTGCGAGATCGAGTCGGGACCATACCGGGGGCGCCTCCCGCGGTCCAAACGGGGCTTGCGTGGGCATCATTAATGTTCCCGGTGCCGGAGGGCAACGGGGAAGAGTCCCGGGACTAGATTCCAAAACCAAAACATGATCGAAGGAAGCGAGCTATAGGCCGAGGGTGTGGGTCAGACGGTGACCACAATCGGGACGGACCCGAGGTCCAAGCACAGCCCACAAAGGCCTTATTGATATTCCCGTGTATAGGGTCCAGGATGACAGGAGCCATCTCGTTCTATTCAGATTTCTGTCGGTCACTTGCGGACCACTTGATATTCGACAAGGGTCCATATTGAAGGTGCGACGTAGATAGGAACAATCCCGTACAAATATATGTCGAGTTTGCGGCAATTTCGATGAAAGGGCGGGAACGAATCCCGATAGAGTGAATCCGATATGACGAGCTATCGGCCCGGAGCAATACTGGGTCACGACCACGTCGGGGTAGGAGCCGTCGGCCATGTTGGTTGCTCACGGGTCTTTTCATATTCAGACACAGGTCCATAATAGAAACGCGGCGAAAATCGAGGTGAACCCGTTCAAATGTTTGCCGAACGTGCGGCAATTTTAGTAGTGGCTCGGAAGGGATCCGGCCTGAGGAACGAGTCCGGTTTAATCGGAATGTCAGCCCGAGGCGAGGTCAGGCCATGGCTATTTCGGGATAATTTCCAAGACTCGGGTCCAACCTGGAAGGGCGACATTGTTGTTCCTTCAGCATCGGGTCACGGGGGAGACGGGGCTGCAACATAGATTTTATCATTTTTTTATCTGGGCTTTAAATTATGTGCATATATATTTTATTGCTTATTTCCCTTTTATGTATTTATTCTGAATGATTTCTCCATTTTATTTATTATTATTACTATTATATCTTCCCTACCCTTTTTTACTACTATTATTATTATTTCACTTTTTTTTGTTTATTTCTCATATATATATATATATATTCAGGTTTATTTGTTTATCATGATTTTTATTAATTTATTATCATTATCATTATCATGACATATTTATATACATATTTATTTTGGGAGTAAAAGTGGGCCGTTGGGGGCAGAAAGGGGTGTACCGGCGAAGGCTGGGAGAGCGTACCGGAGAGGGGCTGGGAGAGTGTACCGGGTAGGTTAGAGGGTGCCGGAGAAGCGCCAAGAGAGTATGCCGGGGAGGGAGTTGGCGGGCGTGCCGGGCTAACTCGAAGTCTCTACATCGTCTGCTAGCACACGCGCAGAGTCTGTACATCGTCCATTTACTGCAACTCAAAGTCTGTACACTGGCTACTAGCACACACGAAGTCTGTACGTCCCTCAGCCCAAAGTCTATACATTGGCTGGTCACTGCGATCCGAAGTCTGTACATCGTCTGGTTGCTGCATACAAAGTATGTACATCCTTCAGCTCAAAGTCTGCACATTGCAGCTCAAAGTCTATACATTGGCCAGCCCAAAGTCTATACGTTGGCCAGCTCAAAGTCTATACACTGGCCAACCCAAAGTCTATACATTGTGCATTGGCAGCAGCTCAAAGTCTATACATTATCTATTGGCTGCAGTTCAAAGTCTATACATTTGCCAGCTCAACGTCTGTACGTTGGCCAGCTCAAAGTCTATACATTGCAGCTCAAAGTCTGTACATTGCAACTCAAAGTCTATACATTATCCATTGGCTGCAGTTCAAAGTCTATACATTGGCCAACCCAAAGTCTGTACGTTGGCCAGCTCAAAGTCTATACATTGTAGCTCAAAGTCTGTACATTGCAGCTCAAAGTCTATACATTGTCCATTGGCTGCAATTCAAAGTCTGTACATTGGCCAGCCCAAAGTCTATACGTTGGCCAACTTAAAGTCTATACATTACAGCTCAGAGTCTGTACATTGCCCATTGGCTGCAGTTCGAAGTCTGTACATTGCAGCTTAAAGTCTGTACATCAGCCAACCCAAAGTCTACACATTGGCCATTGGCCGGAGTTCAAAGTCTATACATTGGCCAGCCCAAAGTCTGTACATTGGCCAACATAAAGTCTATACATTACATCTCAAAGTCTGTACATTCCAGCTGAAAGTCTGTACATTACGGCTCAAAGTCTGTACATTAGCCATTGGCTGGAGTTCAAAGTCTATACATTGGCCAGTCCAAAGTCTGTACATTGGCCAACCCAAAGTCTATACATTGTTCAAAGTCTGTACATTACAGCTCAAAGTCTGTACGTCAGCCAACCCAAAGTCTATACATCAGCCATTGGCTGGAGTTCAAAGTCTATACATTGGCCAGCTCGAAGTCTGTACGTTGGCCAACTCGAAGTCTATACATTGCAGCTCAAAGTCTGTACATTGCAGCTCAGAGTCTGTACATTGGCCATTGGTTGCAGCTCAAAGTCTATACATTGGCCAACTCAAAGTCTGTACGTTGGCCAGCTCGAAGTCTACACATTGCAGCTCAAAGTCTGTACATTGCTTGTTGCTGCGTTCGTGCCTCAACCTGCCAAGTCTGTACATTGGTTTCTATTTCTGGGAGACGGTGGAAGAAGAGGTAAGACAGGGAGATAGATGAGGGAGAGACAGAGGGTGTACCTGTGGGGGGAGAGAGTATGATGGTGAGGGGGAGAGTTTACCGGTGAGGGGTGGAATGGAGTGTGCCGGTGAGAGGGAGAGTAAGAAAAAGAGTGGGACGGTGAGGAGGTGTGTACCGGTGAGGGAGAGACGGTGGGAGTGTACCGGCGAAGGAGGATGGGAGTGTACCGGTGAGGGGAAGGTTGAAACGGAGGAGGAGTGTGCCGGTGAGGAGCCAAGAAGGTGTGCCGTTGAAGGGCTAATAGGGTGCACCGGTGAAGGCTGGAACAGACGTACCGATGAAGGCCCACTCCCCTGCTACTTGCTTTAAGGTTTTTCTTTTCTTCTTTTCTTTGGGTTTTGAGTAGTTTTATACAAGTCTTTCCTCCTTTTCTCACAGCCTATTCTTTATAATATTTTGTTGTTCCATTTGTTGGTTGCTTCCTTTTATCCTTTTAATATGTTATCGTTTCTAGCAAAAATTCGGCAGCATCTCCCCTTGTCCCGAGCGTAAGGGAGATAAAGGGAACGCGCCCACAGGGAGTGGCGGAACCCGTCAACTGGAGGTGGGCGCCCAAAGGCGGCAGCACCTTTAATGAAACTTCAGAAAACCTCGAAGAAAACAACGAGCGGGAGACCTCTAAGACTGGATAGGGTGGACTGGGGGTTAGCCAAGGCGTACCGGCCAAGGACGAGCACAGGGTGCTTGAGGGGTGTACCGGACTAGGGAGAGGCCAGGCGTACCGCTGAAGCACGAAGGGGAGGTGTACCGCTAGAGGGCTACTATAGGTGTGCCGGCCAAGGTGCCGGAAGGGTGTGTCGCTGGGGGAAAGTGCAGGTGTGCCGCTGAAGGCGCAGAAGGGTGTGCCGGCCAAGGATCCAGAAGGTGTACCACTGGACGGGGGTGCAGGCGCACCGGGCAAGGCCCCCAAAAGGGGCTGGCGTGCTAATGGGGCAGGGGCATTGGGCTGATCAAGCCCACGAGGAAAAGATTTTTGGGAGGTGGCTCAAAGGGCAGGCAAGGGACTTGCAGGTGGGCTTCTACTAGAAGATCACAACGCGGAGGGGCTGTGCACTGGAAAGGCTCATGACCTCATACCACCCGAGGTGGTGCGGTGTCCGGAGGAAACTGTCGGCAGGAGGAGTTAAGGAAAACACCGGGAAGAGGGGGAGGAAGGACAATCAAGCACACAGCGGCACAAATCAATCAAGATGACGAGAAAACCCATCAAAGGGGACAATACTCATTCATGGGGGAACAAAAGGCCGTGGCCAGCCATACACATTACCAATCATGCCCAAGCTAAGGCTACGAACAAGAAATAAAACGGAAGAACAAAAGAACGGGGAAGAAGAAGAAGAAAAGGGGGGAAGTGTTGGGGATCGGAGTAGGGTGACCACCCATTGCCCCTTTCCCCCACTTCCCCCTACTACATCGAGCTCCCTCTCTCACTCTCTCTTACTCTCTCTTGCTCGGTGGTCGTCGGAGAAACCCCACGCCGGAGCCCTCCTTCTTCTCTTCTCTCTTTTCTTCTTTCTTCTCTTTTCTGGCGGCGGCTTTCTCTTGTCCCTGGTTCTGCGTCTGTCTTCTCTCTTTGTGTATCCTTCCCTCTCTCCGCCTCTCTTTTTCGTCAGAGCGAGGGGTTCTTATACCCCTGGTCAGGCCGACAAAAATTGAGGACGGGAGTAGGTGGGGCGAGGACAGCCCAGCAAGGTGCAGGCATGGGCCTGCCATGCTTTCGCTGCACGCCGAGAGCTACGAGCGTTGACCGGCGTGGATGGGCTGAACGCTGTGCCGCTGGGGGCTGAGGAAGGCGTGCCGCTGGAGAGCCTCGCAGGTGTGCCGCTGAAGGCCAATACCCAAGAAGTGTGCCGCTGAAGGCTTGAAATAGTGTGCCGTTGAAGGCTTAAAATAGTGTGCCGTGGAAGGCTTGAAATAGTGTGCCGTTGAAGGCTTGAAATAGTGTGCCGTTGAAGGCTTAGAATAGTGTGCCGTTGAAGGGCTAGAAGGGGTGTGCCGCTGAAGGGCCCAAAGGGCGTGCCGCTGAAGGGCCCAGGGGAGTACCGCTGGAGGGCCAAGGGCTATGCCGCTGAAGGGCCCAGGGGCGTGCCGCTGAAGGGCGCAGGGGCATGCCACTGAAGGGCCAAGGGCTGTGCCGCTGAAGGGCCCAGGGGCGTGCCGCTAAAGGCCTAAATGGGCAGTTATGAGCCCGTTGTGAGCGCGAGTTATGGCTTATTTGATTTTCTTCGAGGCCCATGGATTGTGGGGCTCTCGAGGGTTGAGTTCTCTTCACAGTCGTGACCCCGGAGATAGCTCCATGACAGTGTATGTGCGTTCGGGGAGTCCGGACGGCCCCGCTTTTCCACAGCGTCTTCGGTTGAAGTTGTTATTGGTGCTGGACTAGTTGGGATGTATGGGTGTGTAATTTTGCACGTCCACAAATGCCCCCCACCCACGGGTAGCACAGGCGAAGGATGAGCCGAGCGGTGCCCGTGGGTGTACTGGTCTCTTCTTCTCTTTGTTGGTGCCGACGGGGTGTTGGGAGTTGGCGTAGCATGCTTCTTTCTTCTCTTCTTCATTAGTGCCGACAGGGTGCCGGGAGCTGCCGTAGCATGTTGGTCTCTTCTTCTCTTTTGCATCAGTACCGACAGGGTGTCGGGAGCTGCCATGGTTTATTTGTCTTTTCTTCTCTTTGTCAGTGCCGATAGAGTGACGGGCGCTGACATGGTATGCTGGTCCCTTTTTCTCTTCGTCAGTGCCGACGAGGTGTCGGGAGCTGACATGGTATGTTGGTCGCTTCTCCTCTTCGTCAGTGCCGACGGGGTGTCGGGCGCTGACCTGGTTTGTTGGTCTCTTCTTCTCTTCGTCAGTGCCGATGGGGTGTCGGGAGGTGACATGATTTGTTGGTCTCTTTGTCTCTTCGTCAGCGCCGACGGGGTGTCAGGAGCTGACCTGGTTTGTTGGTCTCTTCTTCTCTTCGTCAGTGCCGACGGGGTGTCGGGGCGCTGACCTGGTTTGTTGATCTCTTTGTCTCTTCGTCAGCGCCGACAGGGTGCCGGGAGCTGACCTGGTTTGTTGATCTCTTTGTCTCTTCGTCAGCGCCGACGGGGTGTCGGGAGCTGATCTGGTTGGTTGATCTCTTTGTCTCTTTTCTTTCTTTTCTTCTCTCTTTTCTCTTCTTTACTTCTTCTTTTTTTCTTCTTCTCTTCTTTGTCGTCTCTTTTTTGTCTTCTCTCTCTTTTGTTGTTTGTTTTTTTTTCTTCTCTCTTTCCCTCTTCTTCTCTTCTTCCCTTTTTTCCTTTCTTTTTTTTTTAAGAACTCCGGGTGGCTGCTGGCGTGGATGCCAATGATATAAGAGTTGTCGGCACAACGGCCGATAATTGGAAGCTGTTGACATGGGAGCCAATAATTGAAAAGCTGTCGACCCGAAGGCCGATGATTGAAAGCTGTCGGCTCAGGGGCCGATAATTGAAAGCTGTTGGCATGGGAGCCAATGATTGAAAAGCTGTCGACCCGAAGGCCGATGATTAGAAAGCTATCAGCTCAGGGGCCGATGATTGAAAAGCTGTCGGCTCAGGGGCCGATGATTGAAAAGCTGTCGACTCAGGGGCCGATGATCGAAAAGCTGTCGGCTCAGGGGCCGATAAATGAAAGCTGTTGGCATGGGAGCCAATGATCGAAAAGCTGTCGGCTCAGGGGCCAATAATTGAAAGTTGTTGGCATGGGAGCCAATAATTGAAAAGCTGTTGGCATGGGAGCCAATAATTGAAAAGCTGTCGACTCGAAGGCCGATGATTAAAAGGCTGTCGGCTCAGGGGCCAATGATTGAAAGCTGTTGACCCGAAGGCCGATGATTAGAAAGTCGTCGGCTCAGGAGCCGATAAGGGAGGTCAAAACAGCCAAGGTTGGGAGCGGGCTTGAAGAGCTGAAGTTGGGGATTAACGAGCCGCGAGGGCAAGAGGTAGGCCATGGGGGCTAAGGTTGGGCTCTATGAGCCGTAGCTGGGAACGTAGGCTTCGATGGCCGAAATTGAGTTTATTATATGCACACATTTTATTATTTATTATTTTTTTAATATATTTCCTTTTATTCAAGCATGTAAACATTCATTAGCAGGCATAACATAAATATAAGTAAGGCAGCTCCCTCTATAGGGGATAGGATAGGGACATCGCCCATAATTCGTAGACACGATGCGGGCCACGAGGCACAATTGAGGGGTAGTGCACCCGTCAAGAGGATATCGCATGTCTTGCATGCATAGCCTAAATTCACGCATTTCACCCGAGGCAATTCTCTGTGGCGTGGCAGTGCAAATGTGTGAACAAAGAGCCCTAACCATAGGGATATGCAGGTTTTCATGGTGACACTCGAGGATCACTCTAGCGCCTACACATTAGTTCCAGGCTTTCGACTTTCGGTAGCTTCACACAGCCCCCATCTGTTTATTTTGGTAGCGGATTTCACCGTTCGGCGCAAGTCTCCTCATGTGTCTCAATGGGGATTCCCGGCTACTAAGATTCGTCCTTATTGCGATTCGCTTCACCATTTCGCGCGAGTCTCCTCATTTGTTTCAGTGGGGATTCCCGGCTACTCGGCTCCGCGTTTCTCTCTCTTTTCTTTTCTTTTTTTTTCTCTCTCTTTTTTTATTTTTTTTCTTCTTCTTCTTTTTTTTACAGCGGGGGTAGGTAACTTTTTCCTCACGATTACTTTTCACGCGAGTGCAGGAATTCAAGTCTCCGTAGAGTGCCAATAAGAAATTCGGGCAATCCCTATAGTCGAAGACTATTGAACACATTAAGTGCTAAGTGTGGGGGCGTTGTCTCAGGTTTATTTTGTGAGTTGGGCTTAGCGATTCAGCCATGACTCTTCCCCTTGACGTGTGCACTCGCCATAGTTGGGTTCCCTTCGAGCATACGCCGCGACGCACGTGCATCCGAAATCAGGGCGATATTATTTAGCGAGGAAACACGGTCCTAGAAAATTTCAAGGAGGTGTATTATTCTATATTAAGCAAGCATGCAAGCAGGGCAATCAAGCATTCTCTTCTTTCTTCTCTTTGTTTTGTTTTGTTGTTTGTTTTGTTTTTTTTGTTTGTTTGTTTATTTTTATTATTTTGTTGTTGTTTTTTTTGTATTTTTTATTATGTTTTTTTCTTTTTTTTTACATAAGAAAATATTATTGTTACGTATAAGTGTAGTGGTATTAAAGGTATTAGGGAAGTAGATCACGAACGGTTGAAAAGGTATTAGGGAAGCGGGCTATAGAACCCAAGGGACATTAGGGGAGTGGGCCATAAGGGCTAAAGGATGCTGGGAAGCAGGCTGTGGGAGCTAGAATTGGGAAGAGAGGAGGGACGGATGGATTACTCTTGATAGTGGGCCCTGGCCGAAATGGCCATGTCGAGGGGCGTTGGGTAGCGGGATATGAGAGTCGAAAAGAAGGGTCTCTTTTGTTCTCTGGTCGGGGAAGGGTCCGGACCAAAATGGAAGGTTTATTCTTTGATTCTCTGGCCGGGGAAGGATTCGAACCAAAGTGAGAGGTCTATTATTTTTTTTAACTGGGAAGCTGTCGGCTGGGGTGCCAATGATGAGGTAGCTGTCGGCTAGGAGCTGATGTCGAGGTAGCTATCGGCTAGGAGCCGATGATGAGGTAGCTGTCGGCCAAGAGCCGATGATGAGGTAGCTGTCGGCCCGAAGGCCGATAATGAGGTAGCTGTCGGCTTGAAGCCCCGATGGCTGAAAGTTGGTCGTTTTAACGCCCCGTCGGCGGAATATTTGTCGGATTGAAGCCCCGATGGCCGAGTATCTGTCGGCTTGAAGCCCCGATGGCTAAATATTTTTTTGTTTAACGCCCCAATGGCTGTTCATTCTCTTCTTCTCTTCTTCTTTTATGAACATGCAGGTGCAAAGATCGCGTCTGCCTCGTGATTCTCTCTTTTTTTTCTCTTCTTCTTTTGTAGAGAGGTAGGTGCAGAGACCATGTTCGCCCCGTGATTGTTCTTTCTCTTCTTCTCTTCTAATTTTATGGAGAGGCAGGTGCAAAGACCATGTTCGCCCCGTGATTGTTCTTTCTCTTCTTCTCTTCTTCTTTTATGGAGAGGCGGGTGCAAAGACTGTGTCTGCCTCGTGACTCTTTTTTTTCTTCTCTTCTTCTTTTGTAGAGAGGCAGGTGCAGAGACCATGTTCACCTCGTGACTCTTTCTTTTTTTTTTCTTCTTTTGTAGAGAGGCAGGTGAAGAGACCATGTTCGCCTCATGACTCTTTCTTCTTTTTTTTCTTTTGTAGAGAGGCAGGTGCAGAGACCGTGTTCGCCTCATGTGCATTCTTTCTTTCCTTCTCTTCTTTTGTGTGATGAGGCGGGCTCGAAGACCACGTCTGCCTCATGTGTCTTCTTTTGGTTCTGCTCTTCTTCTTTTATGTAAAGAGGCAGGTTCAGGGACCACGTCTGCCTCATGTGTCTCTTCTTCTTTTTCTTCCCTTCTTTTGCGTGATGAGGCGGGCTCGAAGACCACGTCTGCCTCATGTGTCTTCTTTTCCTTTTCTTCTCTTCTTTTGTGTGATGAGGCGGGCTTGAGGACCACGTCTGCCTCATGTGTATTTTCTTCCTTTTCTTCTTTTCTTTCGTGTGATGAGGCGGGCTCGAAGACCACGTCTGCCTCATGTGTATCCTTTCTTTCCTTCTTTTCTTTTGTGTGATAAGACGGGCTCGAAGACCACGTCTGCCTCGTGCGTGTCTTTTTCTTTATTCTGCTCTTCTTTTCTCATTAATGCTTCCACGCTGGAGTGTATTCCTCTTAATATGCCCCCAGGTTGGGGTGTAGCTTCATTTGGTATGCATCCCCCCTGAGGGGGTGTGTTTTGCCTCTTCGCTTCTGTGCCCCCAGGCGGGGTGTATTTTTTGCTTCTATGTCCCCAGACCAGGGTGTGTCTTTTTTAATGCCCCCAAGGCGGGGTGTAGCTCTCTTCAAATGCCCCCCTCAAGCCGGGGTATACTCTTCGCGGCTTCTATGCCCCCAGGCGGGGTATGTTTCTTCTTCATGTGCCCTCAGGCCGAGGTGTGTTTTTGTTTCTTATACCCCCCCCTTGACGGGGGCAAATTTTGCTCTCTTTCTACCCCTGAAGGCGGAGGAGTGCTTCTCTTCATATGTCCTCGGCACGAGGGTGTATCTCTTGCTTCTTATGCCCCCTGAGACCGGGGTGTATCTCTTTACGGCTTCTATGCCCCCGAAGCATGGTATGTTGTTTCTTCAAGTGCCGCTTAGGTGGAGTATATCTTCCTTCTTATGTTCCCAGATTGGGGTGTACGTCTCTTCTTCCGACGCCCCTAGGTCGGGGTATATTCTTTCTTCATGTGCTCCCAGGTAGGGATGTATGTCTCTTTGCTTTTTTTTACGCCCCCGGATCGGGGTAAATGCTTCTGCTTCTTATGCGTCAAGGGTGGAGTGTACCTCTTTGTGCCCCCTGAGCGGGGTGGATGCTCTGCATGTGTCCCCGGGCCAGGGTGTAGCTTTGTCTCCCATGGAGGGGGTGTGTTGTTTCTTCAAAAGCCCCCAGACCAGGGTGTATTCTTCTCTTTCTTATACTCCCGAGGTGGGAGGGGTTCTCTTCATGTGCCCCCGTGGCGGGATGTGCTTCTTTCTTCAAGTGTCCCCAGGCCGGGGTGAATTATTTTCTTCTCCCCAGACACACCGGGGGGAATGTTTACTTCTTGTGCTCCCAAGGTGGGGCGTATTGCTGCTTTTGATGCCCCCAAGGTGGGGCGTATTGCTGCTTCTGATGCCCCAGAGCGAGGTATCCTTTTTTTTTATATGCCTCTGGCACAGGGTGTATTCCGCTTCTAGTGCCCCCAGAGTGGAGTGTATTGCCGCTTTTGATGCGGGATGTAGTTCTTACTTTTTATGCACCCAAGGTGGGGTGAATTCTTCTTCTTTGTTTACGTGCCCCCATATCAGGGTGTATTCCTCTCTTCATATGTTTCCCTAAGCCGGGGGATGTTGTTTGTTCTGCTTCAGATGTCCCCGGGGGGGGGGGGATATATGTTGCTTCATGGACCCCTGAGGCCGGGATGTATTCCTTCTTCGAAGGCCCCTAAGTCGGGGTGTATTCTTCTCTTCTTATGCTCTCCGGGGCGGGGTACATTTCTTGCTTCTCATGCCCCCCACGGCGGGGTGTGGTTTCTCTCTTTGTGTGCCCCCATGGCGGGGGGGATCCTGCCTCCTTGCTTCTGTGCCCCGGGCGGGGCATGTTCTTCATGGCTTATATGCCCCCAGTGGCGGGGTTTGTTTCTCCTTCACATGCCCTCAAGCTGGGGTGGACTTCTCTATGGCTTCTATGCCCCCAGCGGGGTGTATGTTGCTTCATATGCCCCCAGGGTGGGGATGTATCCCGCTTCTAATGTCCCCATGGCGGGGTATGTCCTTGGCTCCTTATGCCCCCCAAGGTGGGGTGTGTTTTGCTTCTTGTGCCCTCGAGGTGGGGTGAATTTATTTCTTTGTATGCCCCTAGTCCATGGTGTGTTTTTTTTCTTTGAGTGTCCCCAGGCTGTGGTGAATTCTTTTCTTCTTATGCCCCAATGGTGGGATGTAGCTTCTTCAAATGCCCCTAAGCCAGGGCGTATTCTTTATGGCTTCCATGCCCCCAGGCGTGGTATGTTTCTTCTTCAATCGTCCCTAGGACAGGGTGTATTCTTTTCATTCTTATGCTCCCGAAGCGGGATGTAACTTCTTCAAATGCCCCTAAGCCGGGGCGTGTTCTTCATGGCTTTTATGTCCCCACTGGCGGGGTTTGTTTCTTCTTCAAATGCCCCTAAGCTGGGGTGGACTTCTCTTCATATGCCCCTGAGCTGGGACGTGGCTGTTGCTTCTAGGCCCTCGAGGCGAGGTGGGCTTCTTCTTCAAATACCCCCAAGACGGGGATGTGATTCTTGGCTTCATATGCCCCCAAGACGGGGTATGTTCTGCTTCTTGTGCCCCCAAAGGTGGGGTGTATGTTACTTTTTGCACCCCAAAGGTGGAGTGTATTTCTCTTCGAGTCCCCCAGAGTCGGGGCGTAGCTGTGTCTTGCGTGCCCCCCCTGCGGGGTGAGCTTGGCTTCTTGTGCACCCGAGGCGGGGTGAGTTCTTCTTGTCATGCCCCTGAGTCAGGGCGTGTTCTTTACAGCTTCTAGGCCCTCGAGGCGAGGTGGCTTCTTCTTCAAATACCCTCAAGACGGGGGTGTGATTCTTGGCTTCATATGCCCCGGACATAGGGTATATCTTTTGTTTCTTGTGCTCACGAGCCGGGATGTAGCTTCTTGGCCTCATATGCTGCCGAGGCGAGGGGTATGTTGCTTTACGTGCCCCCGGGGGGAGTGCATTTTGCCTCTACTGCCCCATGGCGGGGTATATCTCTTGGCTTCTTACGCCCCCAAGGTGGGGTGTGTTTTCTTCTTATGCCCTCGGGGTGGGGTATATCTTTCGCTTCTTATGCCTCCCCCTTAAGGCGGGGTGAAGTCTTTGCTTCAAATGCCCCTAAATCGGGGTATAGTTTTGTCTCATATGCCCCTGGAGCAGGGGTGTATTTCTCTTCATGTGCCCCTGGGAATGGGGTGTATCTTTGTTGCTTGTTGTGCCCCCAGAGGGAGGTGCCTTTCTCTTCATGTGCGCCGGGCACCGGGTGTATCTTTGCTTTTCTTTTTTTTTTATATGCCCTCGAGGGAGGAATTCTTCTTCTTCTGCCCCGACACGCTGGGGAATGTTTGCTTCTTGTGCCCCCGAAGTGGGGTGTATGCTTTTTCTTTAGACTCCCCTAAGGCGAGGTGTATTCTTCGTTGCTTCATGTACCCCCGAGTTGGGGTGGATTCTCTTCATGTGCCCCCATGGCGGGGTGTACTCTCTTTATGTGTCCCCAGGAGTGGGGTGTGGTTTGCTTCCTGTGCGCCCTAGCAGGGTGTATCGATGCTTGCAATGTCCCCCCGAGGCGGGGTATCATTCTTCTTCAAATACCCCTAAGCCAGGGCTTATTCTTTATGGCTTCTATGCCCCCATAGCGGGGTGTGTTTCTTCTTCAAATACCCCTAAGATGGGGTGGACTCTTTTCTTCTTATACTCTCAAGGCAGGATGTAGCTTCTTCAAATGCCCCTGAGCCGAGGCGTGTTCTTTACGGCTTCTATGCCCCCAGGCGGGGTATATCTCTTCTTCAAATACCCCTAGGCCGGGGTGTATTCTTGCTGTTTCTCATGCTCCTGAGGCGGGATGTGACTTCTTTAAATGTCCTTAAGCCGGGGCTTATTCTTCATGACTTCTATGCCCCCCTGGCGGGGTATGTTTCTCCTTCAAATGCCCCTAAGCCAGGGTGTGTTCTTATGCTTTTTGCGCCCCTCAGGGCGAGGTGCATTCCTCTCCATATGCCCCTAGCATGGGGTGTGCTTTTGTTTCTTATGCCTCCAGGCCGGGGTAGGTTTCTTTTTCAAATGCCCCTAAGCCAGGGTGAGTTTCTCTTTTCATGTGTCCCCAGGCCGGGGTGAATTCTTTTCTTCTTATGCCCCCATGGCGGGGTATGTTTTTTGCTTCAGGTGCTCCCATATTGGGGTGTATTTCCCCTTCAAATGCCCCTAAGTCGGGGTGCAGCTCTATTTCTTCTTACGTCCACAGGTCGGGACGGATTCTTCTTCAAATGCCCCGAAGCCGGGGTGTAGCTTTTACTTTGTGTGCCCCTCAATCGGGGCGGATTCTCTTCATGTGCCCCTGGGAATGGGGTGTATTCCTTTTTTTGCATCCTATGCCCCCGTAGCAGGGTATATATCTTCTTCTCATCCCCCATGGCGGGGTATGTGCATGCTCTCTTCGGGAGTGGTGGCCGTGCTTGGTCTCATTGCTATAAAGCATTCCCCACAGTGGGCAACCATTCACCAAGCTACAATTGTGGCTCACTGGGTCTTTTAACAACCACTCGGGGGCCGTTTTGTGTCGGATGGAGGCAGCAAGAAGGAGGAACGAGCGGGGTCATTTCACCGCAGACTCGGGACCTCCTAGAGTCGGGCGGGATGCCGGGTTTCTTCTTGCTCTTTCAGTCGGCGATGCTGGCCAACTTTTCTTCCTTTCTTCTTTATTTCTCCCCTTTTTGTATGATTGACCAGGGTGGAGGTGCAGGAGAGCGCTCACCCCCTCAGGGAGGGGATGAGTGGTTCGCTCCATCGCATCAACCCCACAGTGGTAATCCTTGTTCAGCACGGGTCTCGGCGGACGTGGCCATACAACCCTTTCTTGCCGGCTCTTTCTCTTCTATTTTTTCGCTTCTTTCTTTTCTACTTTTCTTCTCTCTTTTTTTTCTTTCCTTCTTTTCTTCTCTTTCTTCTTGAGGAAAGGGGGGGTTTGATTTCCCCTCCCTTCTCTTCTTTTTCTCTTCTCTTTTTTTTTTATAACAGCCCCCCATGATTCCTGGAAGCTGCATATGCTTCGAAGCAGCGTCCTCAAGGCCGCGAAGGCAGCTGCATCGAGTCTGGATTTTCTCCCCATAGGGCTGGCGAAGACAGCACCTGCCATTCATCAAAGCAGGCAAACATCGTTAATTAGGAGGCCATGAGGCCCTAAATCCCGGCGAAGAGATGAAGGGTAGTTTAGGTCCCACCGGGCGTGCCAGACTTGTGGATGCACTTTTCGACACACTTACTGTGTTCTTAGTTTATTCGGATGGTTTATTCGTCTGTTAAGTGCGTGGGCGTGCCAGTCACGAAGTGACAATTTATTCGGGCTTCGAAGAGCCCATGGTGCGCTCGATCTGACTCGGTTAGACGATTGTGTGGTTCGTGTCGGGACCAAAACCCGCCGCGCCATAAAGGTCACGACGTCATTTACATTCCCTGTACGAGGGAACACCCTTGATTAATCGCCGAGATTTAGGGCCTCATGGCCAGAAAATTAATTGTATGGAAAGGCCTATTAGGGAGCATTGAAATCCCCGTATGAGGGTGAGAAGAAAGCATTCACGGTCATGTCGGTCGTGTACTGACCATTTAATGTTCGGACGAATGTCCGGCTCGAGAAAATCACGGTTATCACGTGAAAACCGGAACGCATGTATGCCGAGGTGCGGCAAATTTATTGTTCGGAAGAGCAGAAAACATTCGGCTAAGCCTCGGTTGAAGCGGTCACAAACCAGTAAATCTGTTGGCCCGATGCAAGAGCAATCTGCGACCATACTGCGGTGGGCCCCCCGCGGTCGAAACAAGACTTGCATGAGCGTCATTAATATTTTCGGTGCCAAGGGGCAACGAGGGAATATCCCTTGAATCGGCTGAAAAGCCCTGTGTCTAGGGAAGTGGAAGTTCGAAACGTGTCGGTCATTCGGGAGACCGTTTAATATTCGGACGGGTGTCTGGCTTGAGAATATCATAATCGTCGCAGGAGGACCTGGAACATATGTATGCCGTGATACGGCAAGTACATTATTCCGAGACACTGAAAATATTCTGTTAAACCTCGGTTAGTGTAGCAGGAGACTAGCGAATTTATTGGCCCAGTGCGAGATCGAGTCGGGACCATACCGGGGGTGCCTCCCGCGGTCTAAACGGGGCTTGCGTGGGCATCATTAATGTTCCCGGTGCCGGAGGGCAACGGGGAAGAGTCCCGGGACTAGATTCCAAAACCAAAACATGATCGAAGGAAGCGAGCTATAGGCCAAGGGTGTGGGTCAGACGGTGACCACAATCGGGACGGACCCGAGGTCCAAGCACAGCCCACAAAGGCCTTATTGATATTCCCGTGTATAGGGTCCAGGGATGACAGGAGCCATCTCGTTCTATTCAGATTTCTGTCGGTCACTTGCGGACCACTTGATATTCGGACAAGGGTCCATATTGAAGGTGCGACGTAGATAGGAACAATCCCGTACAAATATATGCCGAGTTTGCGGCAATTTCGATGAAAGGGGGGGAACGAATCCTGATAGAGTGAATCCGATATGACGAGCTATCGGCCCGGAGCAATACTGGGTCACGACCACGTTGGGGTAGAAGCCGTCGGCCATGTTGGTTGCTCACGGGTCTTTTCATATTCAGACACAGGTCCATAATAGAAACACGGCGAAAACCGAGGTGAACCCGTTCAAATGTTTACCGAACGTGCGGCAATTTTAGTAGTGGCTCGGAAGGGATCCGGCCTGAGGAACGAGTCCGGTTTAATCGGAATGTCAGCCCGAGGCGAGGTCAGGCCATGGCTATTTCGGGATAATTTCCAAGACTCGGGCCCAACCTGGAAGGGCGATATTGTTGTTCCTTCAGCATCGGGTCACGGGGGAGACGGGGCTGCAACATAGATTTTACCATTTTTTTTATCTGGGCTTTAAATTATGTGCATATATATATTATTGCTTATTTCCCTTTTATGTATTTATTCTGGATGATTTCTCCATTTTGTTTATTATTATTACTATTATATCTTCCCTACCCTTTTTTACTATTATTATTATTATTTCACTTTTTTTTGTTTATTTCTCATATATATATATATTCAGGTTTATTTGTTTATCATGATTTTTATTAATTTATTATCATTATCATTATCATTACATATTTATATACATATTTATTTTGGGAGGAAAAGTGGGCCGTTGGGGGCAGAAAGGGGTGTACCGGCGAAGGCTGGGAGAGCGTACCGGAGAGGGGCTGGGAGAGTGTACCGGGTAGGTTAGAGGGTGTCGGAGAAGCGCCAAGAGAGTATGCCGGGGAGGGAGTTGGCGGGCGTGCCGGGCTAACTCGAAGTCTGTACATCGTCTGCTAGCACACGCGCAGAGTCTGTACATCGTCCATTTACTACAACTCCAAGTCTGTACACTGGCTACTAGCACACACGAAGTCTATACGTCCCTCAACCCAAAGTCTATACATTGGTTGGTCGCTGCGACCCGAAGTCTGTACATCGTCTGGTTGCTGCATACAAAGTCTGTACATCCTTCAGCTCAAAGTCTGCACATTGCAGCTCAAAGTCTATACATTGGCCAGCCCAAAGTCTATACGTTGGCCAGCTCAAAGTCTATACACTGGCCAACCCAAAGTCTATACATTGTGCATTGGCAGCAGCTCAAAGTCTATACATTGTCCATTGGCTGCAGTTCAAAGTCTATACATTGGCCAGCTCAACGTCTGTACGTTGGCCAGCTTAAAGTCTATACATTGCAGCTCAAAGTCTGTACATTGCAACTCAAAGTCTATACATTGTCCATTTGCTGCAGTTCAAAGTCTATACATTGGCCAACCCAAAGTCTGTACGTTGGCCAGCTCAAAGTCTATACATTGCAGCTCAAAGTCTGTACATTGCAGCTCAAAGTCTATACATTGTCCATTGGCTGCAATTCAAAGTCTGTACATTGGCCAGCCCAAAGTCTATACGTTGGCCAACTTAAAGTCTATACATTACAGCTCAGAGTCTGTACGTTGTCCATTGGCTGCAGTTCGAAGTCTGTACATTGCAGCTCAAAGTCTGTACATCAGCCAACCCAAAGTCTACACATTGGCCATTGGCCGGAGTTCAAAGTCTATACATTGGCCAGCCCAAAGTCTGTACATTGGCCAACATAAAGTCTATACATTACATCTCAAAGTCTGTACATTCCAGCTGAAAGTCTGTACATTACAGCTCAAAGTCTGTACATTAGCCATTGGCTGGAGTTCAAAGTCTATACATTGGCCAGTCCAAAGTCTGTACATTGGCCAACCCAAAGTCTATACATTGTTCAAAGTCTGTACATTACAGCTCAAAGTCTGTACGTCAGCCAACCCAAAGTCTATACATCAGCCATTGGCTGGAGTTCAAAGTCTATACATTGGCCAGCTCGAAGTCTGTACGTTGGCCAACTTGAAGTCTATACATTGCAGCTCAAAGTCTGTACATTGCAGCTCAGAGTCTGTACATTGGCCATTGGCTGCAGCTCAAAGTCTATACATTGGCCAACTCAAAGTCTGTACGTTGGCCAGCTCGAAGTCTACACATTGCAGCTCAAAGTCTGTACATTGCTTGTTGCTGCGTTCGTGCCTCAACCTGCCAAGTCTGTACATTGGTTTCTATTTCTGGGAGACGGTGGAAGAAGAGGTAAGACAGGGAGATAGATGAGGGAGAGACAGAGGGTGTACCGGTGGGGGGAGAGAGTATGATGGTGAGGGGGAGAGTGTACCGGTGAGGGGGGGAATGGAGTGTGCCGGTGAGAGGGAGAGTAAGAAAGAGAGTGGGACGGTGAGGAGGTGTGTACCGGTGAGGGAGAGACGGTGGGAGTGTACCGGCGAAGGAGGATGGGAGTGTACCGGTGAGGGGAAGGTTGAAACGGAGGAGGAGTGTGCCGGTGAGGAGCCAAGAAGGTGTGCCATTGAAGGGCTAATAGGGTGCACCGGTGAAGGCTGGAACAGACGTACCGATGAAGGCCCACTCCCCTGCTACTTGCTTTAAGGCTTTTCTTTTCTTATTTTCTTTGGGTTTTGAGTAGTTTTATACAAGTCTTTCCTCCTTTTCCTCACAGCCTATTCTTTATAATATTTTATTGCTCCATTTGTTGGTTGCTTCCTTTTATCCTTTTAATATGTTATCGTTTCTAGCAAAAATTCGGCAGCATCTCCCCTTTACCCGAGCGTAAGGGAGATAAAGGGAACGCGCCCACAGGGAGTGGCGGAACCCGTCAACTGGAGGTGGGCGTCCAAAGGCGGCAGCACCTTTAATGAAACTTCAGAAAACCTCAGAGAAAATAACGAGCGGGAGACCTCTAAGACTGGATAGGGTGGACTGGGGGTTAGCCAAGGTGATGGGGGCATCCCTCGCCCCTCCACTTTTTTTGAGGCTCGGATTGCTCATCAGCGTGCGCCATTGTGTTCGTCATAATTTTATGAGTCTAGTCATGTAATTTTTATATTTTATTTGAGTCATCAACATGTAATTTTCTCTTTATTTGAGTCATGTACCTAGGTTAGTAGGTTATCTACCAAAGTCTTGTGTCATTATGTTGGTTTGTTAGGCTATTGGGGCCAACTAATGGGCTAGGCCTAGGGGTGCCCCTCCCTTGGAGTGTTTGGTCAATAGTTGTTTAGTCAGGGTCATTTTCATCATAGGAAAAGTCCAATGCCTATAAATAGGCCCCCACTCCTCTCATATGTAACAACTTTGGCATGAATATTGAAATCCAAAATTCCACATCCCTCTAGATCTCTCTCTCATTATCTCTCTCTTTCTCACTCTCTCTCTAAGGGGTCCCCCCTATCTCTCTCTCCCCTTTACCCCAAATTTTGAATTTTTCTCTCTCCTCCCCATTCACCTATCATTAAGACCCCTCCCCCTTCCCCATACACTCATTTAACTCCCCCCCAACCCCAAGGTGGAATCCTCCAATCCTTGCTCCACCCTCCAACCACCAACTACCCTCTTCCCTTCCCCAAGCACCCTTCCCTCTCCCCCATACAACCCACCACTTCCCTAGGCCATTTGAATTCAAATCCACCTTCTCTCCACAGCCCTAGGGCACCCCCAAGACCCCACCCCTTGGTTAGGGTCACCCCCCCTCTCTCTCTCATCTCCACCATTCTCCCTTGCTCCTCTCCATCACCTCTCCCACCTCCATTGATAGATCCTCCAAGCAGCTGGCGACCTACAGAAGACCACCTGCTTGCAGAGGCGACCCCGACCACATCCCAGTGAATCGGAAAGCCCAAGAGGTACCGTTGGAAGCGTCTGCCTGTCCTCTTCGCAACGGCGGTGGTTTCATCTTCGTCCGAGCGCGGTGCTGCCCAGGAGAGCCTTTCTCCCCCGACTGAGCGAATCTTCCCTGGCAGGAGGCCAGAGCCGGAGTGGAAGCTCTTCTGCGACGAACCTATTGGGAATCTGATTGAGAGTTCTTCAGAAAAAGTCTTCTAATGCTAGTCCTCTACCATCCCCATGAAGCAGAGTTCAATTTGGAGACCGGACCAGAAAGTTATCAATTTTCTCCCCCGATCGTGCGGTTCTGCTTCCACTCTATCTGCACCGACCCTCCTTCAGTGTTCAGAAGCCACCGGACTACTCTGACCTCATTTGGCATCCCCGTCAGTTTGGATTCGAAGTGGACCCGTCAACGGTTCCAAAGGCTCTGACGGCACCTAATTCTGAGCTCGGGAGCGTTCGTGGCACCCTCTGCTTCCTGCTGTTAGGAACCTACATCTGTCAGAACAGAGGACCTGCTACCCTGTTCAAGCCCCTACCCCGACCAGCAGAGATACCAGAAGAAATCCAGAAAATTTCGATGTCTTCCCGGTCCAGCTACAAATATTTTCCCATTGGCTTCGTCTTCAGAAAAAATCGGGAGTGGCCGCAGCGTCCAGAGAAGCGACTGTCTGTCCAGAAGCGCAGACAGTGGGCAGAATCAACATCGGCGTCCAATTTCATCTTTAGTCGGTCTCACCCCTCCCCGCTTGGCCGGCTGAAGGCCCCTCCCTGTGTGGAGGTAGTTTTGGGTGTAATCTCAGTTAACCCCCACCCTAAGATCCCCCTCCTGCGAGAGGGGTAGTTCATGTATTAATTCAGGTTGCAGGTTTGAAGCTTCGTCGACGCGGCGTGCGGGTGCATACCCACGCCTCCCCGCTCGCCCCCGTCTCCGGCCGGAGTCGGCGTCTTCACGCCGGCTAGGTGAGCCTCGGTCCCTCTCTTGGCTGGTTTCAATTCATTGCTAGCATAGTATTATCGCCATTGTTTCGTCGGACGGTGAATGAGAGCTCGGCCCTAAATTGCTAGTGCCGTGAGTGACCACCGCGAGCGAGTTGTAAGTGATCCATTACATCCCACACCCTTGGTGCGCTGGCCGCCCATGATTTGGGCATCCCAAGCCCATTTGGGGTTCTCCCCAAGCTAGGCAACCTTTGGAGCCTCAAGGTCCCGCCTCGGACCCTCTCCATCATCGCCGAGTTGCCTTCGGGCACTAGTGTGCGCCAAGCGAGTGAGCTCGCTAGTGTGAGTCCGCTGCGCAACTAAAATGCTTACAAAATAGGTCCAAGGGTGGTGTCACATCACAAGGCGTACCGGCCAAGGACAATCACAGGGTGCTTGAGGGGTGTACCGGACTAGGGAGAGGCCAGGCGTACCGCTGAAGCACCAAGGGGAGGTGTACTGCTGGAGGGCTACTATGGGTGTGCCGGCCAAGGTGCCGGAAGGGTGTGCCGCTGGGGGAAAGTGCAGGTGTGCCGCTGAAGGCGCAGAAGGGTGTGCCGGCCAAGGAGCCAGAAGGTGTACCGCTGGACGGGGGTGCAGGCGCACCGGGCAAGGCCCCCAAAAGGGGCTGGCGTGCTAATGGGGCAGGGGCATTGGGCTGATCAAGCCCACGAGGAAAAGATTTTTGGGAGGTGGCTCAAAGGGCAGGCAAGGGACTTGCAAGTGGGCTTCTACCAGAAGATCACAACGCGGAGGGGCTGTGCACTGGAAAGGCTCACGACCTCATACCACCCGAGGTGGTGCGGTGTCCGGAGGAAACTATCGGCAGGAGGAGTTAAGGAAAACACCGGGAAGAGGGGGAGGAAGGACGATCAAGCACACGGCGGCACAAAGCAATCAAGATGACGAGAAAACCCTTCAAAGGGGACAATACTCATTCATGGGGGAACAAAAGGCCGTGGCCAGCCATACACATTACCAATCATGCCCAAGCTAAGGCTACGAACAAGAAATAAAACGGAAGAACAAAAGAACGGGGAAGAAGAAGAAGAAAAGGGGGGAAGTGTTGGGGATCGGAGTAGGGTGACCACCCATTGCCCCTTTCCCCCACTTCCCCCTACTACATCGAGCTCCCTCTCTCTCTCTCTTACTCTCTCTTGCTCGGTGGTCGTCGGAGAAACTCCACGCCGGAGCCCTCCTTATTCTCTTCTCACTTTTTCTTCTTTCTTCTCTTTTCTGGCGGCGGCTTTCTCTTGTCCCTGGTTCTGCGTCTGTCTTCTCTCTTTGTGTATCCTTCCCTCTCTCCGCCTCTCTTTTTCGTCGGAGCGAGGGGTTCTTATACCCCTGGTCAGGCCGACAAAAACTGAGGACGGGAGTAGGTGGGGCGAGGACAGCCCAGCAAGGTGCAGGCATGGGCCTGCCATGCTTTCGCTGCGTGCCGAGAGCTACGAGTGTTGACCGGCATGGATGGGCTGAACGCTGTGCCGCTGGGGGCTGAGGAAGGCGTGCCGCTGGAGAGCCTCGCAGGTGTGCCGCTGAAGGCCAATACCCAAGAAGTGTGCCGCTGAAGGCTTGAAATAGTGTGCCATTGAAGGCTTAAAATAGTGTGCCGTGGAAGGCTTGAAATAGTGTGCCGTGGAAGGCTTGAAATAGTGTGCCATTGAAGGCCTGAAATAGTGTGCCGTTGAAGGCTTAGAATAGTGTGCCGTTGAAGGGCTAGAAGGGGTGTGCCGCTGAAGGGCCCAAAGGGCGTGCCGCTGAAGGGCCCAGGGGCGTGCCGCTGAAGGGCCAAGGGCTGTGCCGCTGAAGGGCGCATGGGCATGCCGCTAAAGGCCTAAATGGGCAATTATGAGCCCGTTGTGAGCGTGAGTTATGGCTTATTTGATTTTCTTCGAGGCCCATGGATTGTGGGGCTCTCGAGGGTTGAGTTCTCTTCACTGTCGTGACCCCGGAGATAGCTCCATGACAGTGTATGTGCGTTCGGGGAGTCCGGACGGCCCCGCTTTTCCACAGTGTCTTCGGTTGAAGTTGTTATTGGTGCTGGACTAGTTGGGATGTATAGGTGTGCAATTTTGCACGTCCACATACCCCCAATTCTCATAGCATCCTCTGCGAGTTTGTCTATGCGTGCCATAGGGCGTCGGTGGGGCCAAGTGTCGATCTGTTCCGACACATCTTTCTGCTCCAGAGTTGCCCGTCCGATACCTATTTCGCCTATTTTAAGGCTCGCACCTGCCAGCACTTCATCAAGGTTTCCCATACCGCGTCTAACAGCAAAGGCTGGGTGGAGCGGTACGTGTACCTTATCAAGTCGAGAGACTGGGAGGACGCCTCCGATCGTCGGATGTGTAGTGGCTATCGTCACACCTGGCGCGATACGAAGCCCTCTCTCAAGGTCGAGGACCGCCAGAAGCTGAAGGCTATCTTTCGGTTTCCCCTTGTTGACGTAGACTTCATTCTGATCCCTGCGCTTGTGGGGACATGTTTTTATTTTTTTTTAATTTTTTTATGCTTTGATTTATTTATTTATTTTGTTTATTAGGCGTGCGAGTCACCGGGGTGACAGTTTACTATGCACTCGATCTGACTTGATCAGTCGATTGTGAAGTCCGAGTCGAGACCAAAAGTCCGCCACGCCGTAAAGGCCATGACGTTAATTACGTCCGCCCTAAGGAAGACAACCCTTGATTAAACGCCAAAGACAGGAGGAGAATAGCGGCAAAAGCCCAAATGAGAGCGTGCTAGTTTATTTGCTGAACATTAAATAGACTGGATAAAGCCAGAGTACGTCAGGTGCGTGGCAAATCCGACAGCATATCCCCATTATCTTGGACTATGCCAAATGGGAATAGGAAACCATCCATGCAGCGGCAGAATGGGATCCGTGAAAGATCGGGTATATTTGACCCGGAATCTGAAGAGGGACCGACATACCATGATACACTGTATGTCGATGCAATGTTTTACTAATATCCCCCTTTGAGGGACCATCGGAGGACATGCAGTGGCAGAACTCCTTAGGTTCAGCGGGGTTAGAAGAGAATATCACAGTCACTAAGTGTGATGTGGGTGAATTTCGGCAGCATATCCCCTTGTCTTGGAGCATGCCAAGGAGAGATAGACCATCATCCACGGGATGCCGGGATGAAGGCCGAAAGAGGAGGGCACTAGGCCCAAGAACACTGTCTGCATTTGTAGCACCGATTGATATTCCCTTGGAAACCGTCAGAGCACATGCAGTGGCAGAGCTCCTTAGGTTCATAGGGTTATAGAGGAATCTGTGTCGGAATTGAATAACATAGGGGAAGTCCTTCCCCGTGGATGTATCTCCAGAGTATACACGATGGCCCATGGACAGCCCTCAGACGAGTACAGAAGGTGATTAGAAATTAGCATGAAATGCTTCTGGAGGTTCTCGGCACAGTTATCACATGAAAAGGGGGTTCTCGGCGCAAGGGGGTTCTCGGCGCGCAAGTCATCACGTCAGGAACCTTCCGTGCCGAGAAGATCGCCTTGGAGAAAGCCTCTCGGCCAGTAGATTAGTGAAAGAAGGGGGTTGTCGGCGCGCCCAGTTCTCGGCGCGGGAAGTGCCGCGCCGGGGACTATTCGGTGCGCCGGGAAGCTTCCGTGCCGAGAAGGTAGAGGGTTCGAGGGTTTTACGAAGCCCTGTTCTAGAGATTTTGGGGTTTAGGCTTAGATCGAGATAGGATTTGGGATGCATGAGGGAATTAGATCAAGAACCTTGCTGGAGGGATACCGGGGGATTATTAGAAGGCAAAGTCTGTAGAGGGATCGAGACCATCGTTCATTCAAAACACCCTGCAAACATATATATTTATTTACCGCCGGACGTCCGGGAAGATCAAGAGATGACTATCTCTGATTCCTTGGACGACCCTAATGGCATCGAGAAAACAATTCGGAGATAAGAGGTCACAAAACCCACAACACTGGAACTCCTCGGAAGCCCTGGGTCCCAACCATCCATGGGTTAGAATGAGGGACCCTGCAGCCTTTCTTTCGGAGCAGAAACAAAGGGAGAGCAGAGAGTCGCGGCCAATGAGTACGCTGGACTTCTATTTCCAACTGAGCATACATGGAAAAAGGTATTTGTAAAACAAGAACTGGACGCATTCAATATTGAAAACAAGGAAAAGGCCTTGTTCCTCTATACATATATCGTCGATTACATCATCCGACCATGCCCATTCATAAGAAATTGGGGGGGGGGATAAGAGCATTCTTCAGAAGAAGTAAAGAAAAGAAAGAGATACAGAGGATACACATCAGAGAAATGAAAAAGCAAAAGGAAACAAAAGTCGGGGGATGGCGGAGCATTGACTCCTCTCCCTCCCCCTATCGACAGACCTTCTCTTCCTTCGTAGCAGTCGCCCCTCTTCTCTCTCTTTTTTCTTTCAGAGGTGTCTCCCTTGTATATCTCTATCTCTCTCTGTTTTTTTAGTTTCCGCGGGTCTTCTCCTTATCTACTGAGAGTAGAAGGGGGGTTTTATAGCCACTGCTGGATATCCTCTCGGCAGAGGTGTCTCGGCGCGCCACTGTCGATGGGGTACCTCCCGGGGCGAAAGGATGCAGTTTCTCGGCGCGAAGCTTTGGGCCTTGGTGAGGGGATCCCGGTGCCACAATCATAAGCCCATTTAGAGCTCTTAAATGTTTTCGATTCTTCCTGCTAGTGGGTTTCAAATATCAAAGCTATTAGCACTGTCTCTTCATTCACTAATCCCTCGAGTCTTGTCAGAACAGGCGAAGGCCTATTAGTTGGTGAGTTGACATAGTCTTATCAGAACATTTCTGGAGATTTTCATCAGTCAATAGACTGTAATTCTTCATCAGTACTGCCATCTGGGTGATGACAACACCGGACATCAGCTTGGCCGGGGAGGGCTTCAGCCGGGTGGTAGCTTTAGTGATGAATTTTCTGTAGTTCTGGCGTTGCAGGAATCCCTGGGATCTTCATTTCTATTTCAATCTTCTCTTCGGACTCATCTTTATTCTTGATTATATTTCAGGTGTCAACAAATGCCCCCCACCTGTAGGTAGCGGGAATGCAGGATAAATGATACGGTGGCTGCAGGTGTATGTATCATTCAGCATCTGAACCCATTTGTCAGCTTGACATTGTTAGTCATCTTTCATCTTCAACTTGAGAGCATCATTACTTTGGCATTTCTTTTGATTCCTTTCAATTTCTTTGACTTGAACGCTCTTGGCGCGAGCTTCTTGGCGCACGGCCTTTCGGCACAGCCTTCTCGGCGCGTCGGTTCTCGGCGCGTTGGTTCTCGGCGCGCGGCTTTTCGGCAGGGCATATCGGCGTGCTAGGGGAGGGCCTTGGCAGGGCTTCTTGACGCGCCCCTTGTGAAGGGAGGGGGGTTCTCGACGCGCATATCGTCGCGCCGAGAGCCTCACCTCTTGGGCCTCTATTTAAGGCGCCGAGAGCCTCGTTCTTCTTCATTCTTCACTCCCTCTTCTCTCTCTTCACTCTCTCGACGGTGGCGGCGAGCTCTTCCCCTCAGCCATCCAGCTTCCTTCCCGTCTCGTTAGATTTCGCCCGGGTAGGATATTATTTGGGGATTAAATCCCTATTTATTACGGGATCACTCGCTCTTGGTGGGTGGCTCCCTATTCTCTTTGGGCAGACCCTGAATAAGGGGAGATGCTATAGAAATTTTCACAGAGCTTCACACTACAATCTTTATAAGACTGTTTCTTATTTTGGGATTTAATTCACATTTCTTCTTTGACTGCAGACACTGTAATGGCCTCCAGTTCTGCTGCTGCGTCTTCTGGAGCTGCTGGAACAAGTTCGTTAGCCCAGCCAAATATATCACGGGCTGTGGTAAACTGGCTGAACGTGCATAGCTTGGACTTCGGATATGACAAAATCACCGCCGTTGATGAATCTTCTGATTCTGAAACTGATACAGTATCAACATCCATGGTATATTCCACTGCAACGGAGACATGTTTCAGGCGGGGCAACAACTATCGGCCGGATCTTCCGAAGGACCGCCACTTGATGCTGTTCATCCGAACTTTTACAGTGGGCGGCATGCGAGACTATCGGATAGCCCGTGCAGTCGAAGATGCTATTCTTGTCGAGAGAGATAGCCTGAAGGAATCAGTGTACCGCAGTAAGGCTATCTATCTTCCCGGGGAGAAGCGTGACTGGGACGCAATCCTCGGTATATCAGAGCTGGAGCCAGAGAAAAAGATACTGACTCGTGCCCCGGAATTTACAATTGCCCGATGGGACACAGTCAGTGGCAAGGTTCACAAAGAAAAATCTGGCTATGGTCTCTTCCTGGCGCCCATAAAGTGGGGGTATAGAGATGAACCCTTTGTGTTGAACTGTCTGGCCGTCCAGTTTAAATATCAGCTAGCTGCTGGTTGGTTTGGAGATGCCAAGGTAACTGATGCCCACCTATTCCGAGTGGGAGCAGTAGAATTCACCGAGTTTGTTCTGAAGGAATACGCCCCTCTGTGGATAAGAGCCGGGGTATATCACAGTGTCTTTGCTTCTAGATTCCGCTATCCCATCTCCCAAGGTTTATGCTGCGGAATGTTTGAAGTGTTCTGCCCCTTATTCAACACATTTTATACAGCAGAGGGTGAAACATCTCTCGACCACTAGAGCTTATCACAGCTTTCCGGCCTACCCATTGATGGTGAGCCGTATGAAGAGGTTTGCTTGGAAGATTCTGAAAAGGACAGCTCTGATGGCGAAGGCAGGTACTCACTTGGCTACTCGTACCGATACTTAATGAAAGCCTATCGCTCCATCTGTTTGGCTTACAATAGAGGATCCTCCAAGGGTTACCATCCTCGGGAGAAAAGCAGCAAGCTAAGGGTCCGGATAGGACAGTGGATTCAGTATTTCTTCGACGGCCCTTTAAAATATACAGACTTCCCTTCTGTGGGTCCGACCGCTAGTAAGCAGATAAGGGCTCCTCGTTACAAGTCAGCGCTGCCATCTTCATTGCGCCGTATAGGCAAAGATGGTCCGAACCCGGCAGGGGTGGACCCTATCACACATTGTGCGGCTTCTTTCACATTCTGGCTGTGCACCTTCGCTCTTCCTCAAGGGGATGAGACGATCATCCGGCCAGAAGCCATATATCCGGCCTGTCAAATGGCCTGGGGGATGAGGTTGTCACTCTGCCCGGTGGCCTTGTGCTTGATCTACAAATCACTAGGGGACCTGTATAAGCATCGGACTCCTCGCTCTTTGAGGACCGTGGGTCCGTTTCATTTCTTTAATGCTTGGGTGTGCAGTTTGTTTCCCGAGCTGGCTCCTAGAACTTTGCAGTCAGATACATTGTTGCCCAGGATGATCGAGTTTGCCAGTGCCGAACCTGGCTCTTTTTCCGATCAGCTGTTCAAGATAAGGGGCAGGTTGGTAAGGGTACCAGTAGACGCCCCTTGCAGCATTCATTTCTGGAGCTTGGCAGCAGGTTCAGCTCCGTTGGTCCATCCTCAGAGAGAATGTAAGATGGAGGAGGTAGAGACCTATGTGCATCCTGTTTCAGGGGCTAATGCCGTTCGGTCTATTCTGGAGCCGGAGCTGGTCAGGTGGGCCATGGCCATCCGGCCCAGTGTTTTAGTCTTCAGAAAGGGTGGCCTGCTCCTCCTGGAACCATATTACCCATTCCGCTTCGGGAGGAACTTCGGCCATGACCAGCACATCCCCACATCACTCGCTCAGTTCCCCCTGGACAGTCGGGCCAAGCATGGGTCCACCATTGTTGGTGACGGCCGGTTATGGTGGGATTTCTTTCATCGCCAAGATGGCGCAGCCTTCAGAGTTCTGACCATTTCTAACCGTGTTCCCCGTGTTACATCAGAGTACATCAAATGGTGGAACATTCGGACCAACTTTTATAGGGATGGCAGGGGTGCATTCTGGGACGTGGCCGAGCGTTCTTTCTTGAAGCAACAACCCGGGCCAGTATTTGACATCACCGAGGCCCATCTGAAAAGGATTTATTCACAGCACCCGAGAGAGGCAGCAACTTATTTGGCCAAACGCCGGACCTTGAAAGAAGAAGGCTCTGAGCCACCCACTCCGGTCTTTGCTGCTATTAACGAGGATGCTTTTGTAAAGAGCTTAAGGCATCTATGCCATGTAGGGGGTGCTTAGTTGGAGACGCAACATTATCCATTCCCTGTTGAAGAACCGCTCCCGACAGTAGTCCCTTGGAAGGGTCCGATAGACAGATTTCATCCCTACAGGACATTTGTGCGCCGGGAAGATCAAACTCAGACGTATTATAAGCACACGTCTTGGTTGTTTATTCTGTTGAATGTCCATGGGCTATCTGTGGAAAGCCCGATAGCTGGCATCTTGAATAAGCCATTGTTCATTTCTTTTCATTATGTTGACGGCTGGGGCATGGATCACCTCGACTTGTTTCGCTGTCTCGACTTCCACGGTCACAGTGATTTGGCTACATTAGTGGAGAAGTGCCAGACGGTAGGTGACGTCTGCTGGCTTATTAAGGAGTCTACCTCCCGCTCAAAGGAGGTGGCTTATCTGTACTGGCCGCTTTCCACTTTCTATGATGGCCCGGCAGGTACGGTCTTTCTTTTCTGACTATAGTGTCTTTTGCTCAGTGTTGAACTCTGCATCTATTGGCTTTCATTGCTCTCTTTTTGTGTCTTCAACAGACAGACCAGATATAAAGCGGCAAAGACTTTACAAGAAGATTATTGCACAGGCTGAGAAGCCCGCTTATTTTGAAATTCCTGCAGTAGCACCGACCACCACTCCCCTGCCTCCGGGCAAGAAGAGGAAATCTTCTACAGTTAAGACTGCAGTTGTGAAGGCCAAGAAGGCCAAAAAGGTTCATGCTCAGCAACAGGCCTTGACAGTGACGGACACTGGGACCCCTCTCCCTGATATCCCCTCATTTGATGAGTTCAAATCTCAGAGGGAGGCTGCCCAGACATCCGCCGAGGGTAACATTAATAACTTGCAGCTGCATCTTTCATTATCTTCTTTGCTGAATTTCAAGGGGATCTTTGAATCCGACCCTTCCCCTTTCTTTGTACAGCCCAAGAGCCGATTGTGGCGCCTTCTGAGGTGGACCCCAGGTTGCCTTCCCCCACCCCGGCTAGCGAGGCGGAAGGTAAGTGTGCTTTCTCACCTTTTCTTGCACATTTCAATTATTCTTTTGTCATCTCTCTCACAAGCTTTTCACTGCAGTGACGGCTGGAGAGGAGGCTGAAGCTATGGTAGCAGCAAGAGAAGTGCCTCAGCCACAGGAGGGTCATAAAACCCAGACGAAAAGGGGCATCGTCCCTGCGAGGCGCATAGTTACCCGGTCCTCCTCTCGGCATGCTCCGGGAACAAAAGCCCAGCCAGTGGATAGTTTGGAAATATCTTCCAGCAGCTCTGCGACCGCCTCTGATGCAGAGGAAGAAGCAGTTGGTTTTAGCGATAGTGATGCAGATATCTCCAAATTAGAGGTTCCATTCACATCTGCCGAAATTATTTCGCTGTTCCATCCCCCTAAATTGTTGGTGCTGTCTTCTGAGGAGGAGCTACAAGAAGAGTTCACCGGTCTGGACACCGAAGCAGACATAACCCCTCCCTTTGTTGCTTCAGCTGGGGAGCTTTCCCCTCCCCTGCACTCTTTTGAAGACATAGACATCACATTGAGAGTGAGTCTCTTCTCTTTTCTTCCCACATCTCGTCATTTCACCGGTTTTTCTTTCTTTCATTCATTGCCTGATGTCATTTTGATTTGTTTGCAGGAACCTACCGTTACCAGCCTAGTAACAACTGCAGCTTCTGAGATCATTCCATCTGAAGCTTTGGCTATTATCCCAGTTCTGTCAACAACCTGTATGGGTATTTGGGGAATTGTTCGTCCCGTGCTGATGAGGATACAATCCTCCACGGACCTGGCATCATTGGACTTGGGAGCTTCAAGGGAGAGCTCGGCTCCTATCCGAGTTTTAGATTTCAGAGTCGAGGCGGACCCAGCTAGGGGTTCTGCTTTTGTACCGGCCGCAGTGATGACTATTGCACCTGAATCAGCGGTCCCTACAACGGTGATTATGGAGATTGATCCCCTGCCCCTTCGAGTCATAGCCCCTGCGGCCTCATTACTGAAGCAGGTAGCCGCCGCAGAAGAGATGGCCGAGCCGGAGGAAACTGTTAAATAGCTCGGGAAGCATTAAAGCATAAGCCGGCATTCTTTTTAAACCAACAGGCATGTGACGGTCTACCACCCACGCGCCACAGGTAAGTAACGGTCGTGGGTAGGCGTGCTACATGGGAAGTGACGCGCCTAAACCTAGCCGTTACCACCACTGCTGAGCCCAAAAAATCCAAACAAACGGGCATGTAACGCGCCAGCCTACGCGCGTTACATGGCTCTGACGCCCGACCGACTGGCCGTCAGATCCACCTGAGGCTAATTTTACAACTAACAGATAAAATCACATGAAACAGGATGTAACGCGCTAGCCTAGGCGCGTTACAGCCATCTGGCGGTCTGCCGATAGGCCGCCAGAAGAACCGCCTCAACTAGTCAACGATAGTCAATGAGTAAATAACGGTCGAAACCTGGCCGTTACACTCAATGTAACGCCCCTTCATTAGGCCGTTACATTTAAGTAACGTGTCCATCTAGGACCGCCAGACGTGTGACGGTTCCTGGAAGGACCGTCACACCGCCTGGGCCACGGACGGGTTCGGTTTGAAAATCGGTTCCCTCCCGGACGATAGAAATCGTCGGGTAACGACGTAAAAACCTGTTTCCTGTCAAACCATACATCCCAAACAACAATATGACAGCTAAAAACATCACATGCAAAGCCCACAATGCATTAAACTCAAGAATTAAGCTAAAACCCCAAATATGGAAAAATGATCATTATGCATGCTACGGGGTTCTAATCAAACGAACTAGCTACAGGAATTGATCCTAGCAAGTTCAGGAGTCCATCCCCCTACCTCTTGCAAGCCGAAACGGCCGAAAACGCCGCATGCACGGAGGAGGGTTCACGGAGCCTCCACATACCGTCCCGCTCCCACGATCTCCGAACCGCGCCGAAATGGGTATCCACGCATTTCTCTCGACGCGAGGAATCCACCGGCACCAACCACGCTTCAATCCGACGTCGTCTCGCCTGCTTTCCCTAGGAGAGGGGAGGGGGCGATCAGATGAAGAGAGAGAAAGCGTGAGAGAAAGAGATCGACGGGGGAGAGAGAGAGAGAGGGTGAGGGATTAAAAGAAAACAAAATAAAATTAAAATACATTTAATATAATAATTATATATTAAAATCTTATTAATTTCTAATAACCCTCAATTAACTCCAAATAAATCCGAAAAAATACCAGAAAAATTCCTAAAAATTCATAAAAATAGTCGGAAAGTCCAGAATAAATACAAGATCCAAACCACTAAGGATCCACTAAGGCACGGGCCTTACACATGGTGTGTACAACCGCATTTTTTTAGACTAAAATAGAAATAAATAAATATATTCAAAATAAAAAGGATGAGTATGAATTCGTGTTGTAAACTAAGTCAAGTAACTTATCACTCAAGTTATAGATGGGGTCAATCTCTCAGCTTGATTCATGTCCCTTGGTTGGTGACGGGTTAGTCATCCACTCAAGTTATCACGGCTACCTAGCTAAGGTACCGACTCTACCCAGGTTATCGACACGTCATGGTTCTCGTTGGTTTTATCATTATCCATCTAATGTTCTTCCTTGAATTCCGTGGAACCTATCCACGATTCTACCTTGATATCCTACATGGGTTTTTTCTTAGAAATCCATGGCTATCACTAAAGTGGTTGTCTAGATATTACATGTAACAATGTCCGCGCATATAGGGCCCGATCTGGTCCTGGGAGGAGGACCCGAAAGTACTTGTGCCCATGGGAGTTATATTGATCACGGTGTGACATTGCACCGAAGTGCTTGCTTGAATCTACGACACTCCACTATCTCTCTCTCGCGTGCTTGACTTGGATTGACTTGACATGACTTGCGTGGCCCGGAATGGGCAAAGTACTTGCTTGTTAATAGCCATTATCTCATGACATGAAAGACTTCATTGATATACTTGGTACTCGTTCAAATACTTGAAATCTTGAATACTTGAAATTCCCTATCTTGGATCAACAGTACATGTTATTTCCTCTCGTTATCATGTTCAATTCCGTATCATTCTATTTTACATGATTGACATGCTAGGATTGCATTTTCATTTGGAAGAGGTAATTACTTAAACCAATTGCTAGTTCTTGAGATATAATTCCTACTGAGCGTTCGCTCATTCAGTTCTCTTCCAATATTTTTCAGGTAATCATGTGACTAGCAAGACCGAGACTCACATGGGAGGGACAAGTGTGCAAGCGAGCTTCGAAAACTAGTGAACCTGTGTCTTTTATCTTTCTTGAGTCTAGCATGGTGTCTCTTATTTAGTTATCTTGTCTAAGTCTGTTAGAGCGTCATCTCTTTTTCTTTCATAGTGACGTAGTTTAGTCTTCAAGTCCTTGTAAGATATTTATATTTGAAATAAAATTTTTATTGTTGTTCCAAATTATTTGGACATATGCGATTGCTCTTGATTATTCACGACTGTTTAACTGCCACGTTCCGAGTAAACGACACGTTCCGCTGCTATCGGTTCGGGGCGTGACAGAGGTGGTATCAGAGCATCGGCTTTATCATCCTCAAGTTATTAGGTTCCAATGATAGGTCAAGTATCCTTGTCATTTGTACTAGAGCTTCGGCTTTCTCATCCTCAAGTTATTAGGTTCCAATGATAGGTCAAGTATCCTTGTCAGTCATACTAGAGCTTCGGCTTTCAAATCCTTAGGTCATTAAGTCCAAGAGATAGGTTGAGCCATCTTTGTTGGTCATCCTATAGGAATGCCGTGAGAATGGGTAGAGCCTGGGGATATATTATAAAGAATGGATAAAATATTCAAGTCCCATTCCTACTAATTATAGAAAATTCTAAGTCCAAAATTAATCTCCCCATTAATCTTGTAGGAACATAAATAGAATGGAGACATCCAAACTAAACTTTATCCCCGAGATGGTCTTGTGTAGTATCATGAATAAAATTATAACTAGTTGAATGGAAGATGGTGTGAATTTGGGGACCAAATTCTTTTTAAGTTGGGGAGGGTGTAGCACCCCATTTTTTTTAGACTAAAATAGAAATAAATAAATATATTCAAAATAAAAAGGATGAGTATGAATTCGTGTTGTAAACTAAGTCAAGTAACTTATCACAAATATTTAAAATTTAGATAAATTTTTATGTAAATAGATAATAGGGAATGAGGGAAGAAATATTATAAAATTAATCTTCTTATATTTGAATAGTTAATTATTAAAAGGGTTGGTGATAAGAGATGAGTTATTATTTAATTAATGTATAGTTCTTTAAAGATATTAATAAAAAAGAAAGGAACTCGTAAAATAATAATAACAGAGCATGTCCGTTACGTGACTTGACCTTTGGAATGATAAAAACAACAATACTCTAAAATAATTGTTCAATATTATAAATAAATAAATATAAGACCTTAAATGGACCTTATTTAATTACAATAGCCAAAATAATAAGAAAATACTAAATATATGCTTGAAAATAATAGTAATAGATATTGCATTTATGATCGTAATAAGGTAAACAAAATAAATTAGAATGGACTTTTATTCCGTTTATCTCCTTCAGTTATTAAGTTATTAGACTAATGGTTATTGGGCTAATTGAATAGGCCCATTAGGATCCTAACCCCTATAAGAGTCCACTTGGATCGATTAGAGTTTGATTCATAGAGTAATATTAAATAATTAAATCGGGTTGGCTATTTAATTTATCAATAGATAAAAATTAAGTTTTATCGTATTGGGTGTTGATTTGAGAATTTAAATATTACAACCAGTATATATATATATATATATATATATATATATATATACATAAATGAGCCAAGACTAAGTAGCCAACCCACGTATATAATGTGGGCCTCAGATCCATGAAGACAAAAATAAGGAATAAATATATTCCAAATAAATTAAACTTGCATGAGAAGGCCAAATAAAAACAAATAAGTTGTATACACTTAATGGGCTTTAACATATTTATTATCTCTTTCCATCAACAAAAATATATAAAACCTTAGCCCAAATTAAACACAAACCCATATATATACATTAATGGACCTATAATCATGGGGTTACATATACATATATTAACCCATTCATATACACCAAAATCCAAACCACACACACTTTATGCACAACAACCCACGTGTGTGTACAAAGTATATGTATAATATATGTATAAGCACAACCCATAAAACCAACCGAACAAACCTTTCTAACCCAAAACCCATGAATATGCAAAACCCAAGCCCATATATATAACCCGCGTGAGTTTCTCACAAAACCCAAGCCCATATGCCCCACGTACAAATGTACTGGGTGTCATCAAAATCATCCGATCACCACTGTAGCCATCACCCAGGGCATGCATGCTCTTGCGTGAATAACTTTAGGGTTTTCAAACCAAAAGATAGCATGCGGCCATGGTATTGGCAGGAAGAGAAAACCCTGAATCCAACCGTGGGTTCCTTGCTTCCATTTAACTCCTACCCCCTTAAGGTTTCCAGCCACTATAAATAAACTTCCTAAACCGATCAATAGAACCTTGCTGTTACGTTCGAGGGGGAAGCCCGTGCCGTCGTCATCCTCTACATCCTGCTGAACTCTTCTTCCCTCTGCTTCCTGTTGTTGCGGACGTGAGGAAGTGGCAGAAGCACTTCTTCCCCTTCTTCCTCCTGCTACTGCTTCCGGCTGTTGATTCCCCTCTACGTCCTCTTCCTCCTGTGGCGTGAAGGAAGATGCAGAAGTCTCCCTCCTGCTGCTGATTCTTCTCCCTAGCGCTCCTGCTACCCTGGTCACGACAAGAAGAAGGTCAAGATGACTTCTTCCTGCGGTCATCTTCCTCCTCTGTTCAAAGCAGAGTATCATTTCCACCATTCTTCACTGTTCATCATCACGAAAGTCACTAAAAAGGTAGGTTCTCTCGAGTTTCGTAGCCCAAACAAAGATAAATCATGATTGTATTGCAGGTTTTCTCAAGTTTCGTAACCCAAACTAAGTTTAATCATGATTTGAAGCTAAAATCATATATATACATCATGCAGATAGTTTATCGTTGTGTCTCTGTCGAGTTCTGAATTTTTTTTTGTAATTAGCGACCCTCATCAGGGCGCTAATTCATTTTGATGCCCATCAAAACGGTCGTCAATTCCATATGAATTAATAAATTTCACATGTTAAAAATTTAATATCAATGTAACCAAAAATCTGATTTAATGCATGAATAGAGTTTTGGAATCCTGCTATTTTTCTTGACATATCAATATATATATTGTCATAAAAATATTTATATTGGAAAAATACCACTGTTCGTAAATCAATCTGGTGAAAAAAAGAAATGACGCCCTTCACCATGTCATTTCTTTGAATTAACGACCCTGCCTAGGGCGTTATATTCATAGAATATGGCAGCAACCCAGTCGTCAATTAATGAAATTCAAAAAAAAATGACCAACGACCAGTCGTCAATTGAACATATGTTAGTTATGAGTTTTTAGCATTAATACTTGTTCATAGGTATAGAAGTATCCTTTGGCTATGAAAATTTATGGGCATACTATTGGGGTAGAGACCGAGGTAATGAAAGTGATTACACCATTTTTCGTGCCCCTATCGCAAGATCCCCCGTCTCTCAACGAAAAAATTATTTTGAACGTATGGTTAGGTAGTGTTTTTCGAGCCGGTCATTTCGGTATATTATAAGCTAGATTCCGACATGGTTAGGTATAGAAACTGGAGGTTTGAAAATTCAAAATTTTTTAAAATAACGACTCAAAAACGGTCGTCACTTTAAAATTTGACGCCACTGTTCCTAAGCATCAGATTAATTATAAATATATATATAAGTATATATATATATATATCATGTATGCATATCTTTGAAAATCCATTATTATTAAAATATATAACAGAAAATTATGAAAAATATATATTTGGAATCCTTGTATTTTTCTCCTAATTATCATATATTTTTTTTCTTTGAATTATTTTAAATAAATCAATGTGCCTTTTAATGTATGTTTTTAAATTTATTCAATTAAATAGATATAAATGTGAATTCTTGTTAAATAAATTCAGTTAAAAATCATACAATTAACGTCCCTCCAAGAGGACGCTAATTAATAAATGACGCCACCCATGGGCGTCAAATAATATAAGTTTTATTAATTATAGTTAATTATAGAATTGGATGGACATGAATTCTATAATTAACACATTCATGTTCTCACCGTTTTCTCCCGATTTGACCCATACCGCGTGTAGCGACACGGATTCCGGATACCCGGTGTACCCGGTATAAATACCGAATACACGTGATACCACATGGGACCCGCGAGGCCTCCCAAGCGCGGAAAAGCGCCGAAGGGAAAAAGGAGTGTGTGGAATACATTGAAGCCAGCAGATATAACAGTAAGCAATTAAATTTCATTACAATGGATTACTAAAGTAGTAGAAATAAAATTACATTTTCATTAATAATTTCAACAATTACAATTATACCCTAGAGTCAAGTCCTAAGGAAAGACAACAAGTACAGTCTGACAGAAAAGAAACGTACACAAAAGTCGGGAGAAGCCCGACGCAGGTACAGCTGGCAGCTACAGCAAACGCGCACCTCCAAGAGCAGCTGAGGCAGACGGCGAAACCCACCTGAAAAGCAGGGGTGAGTCTCAACAGAAACTCAGTAGGGGTCACGCGGATCCCCACTGGAAAATGCACAGAGCAACGGAAGCAACTACCGAAACAGCAAGTGCAGCAAAGCAGGAAAGGCTACACTAAAAAGCTGTAAACAGACAGGGCACAGTAGGAGTAGGGAACAGGCTAAGAGCAAGGGGAGCTCAACAACAAAGAAGAGTGAGGCCGTAAAACACGGAACAACGACCACCGAGGAGAACTCGGCACTCTAAGCTACTCCAAACGGCAACAGACGGTCAACCCCAAACTCACACAGTAGGGCAACCCAGTCCATCGGCCAAAACAAAGGCGAAGGCAGACGTCGACGCCGAAAACACAGACAAACACGACAGGAGACGTCGTGCACGTAGCCCCACGCATGACGAGAATGTCATGCCAACGACAGAACACCGACCTCGAGTACAGCCACAAGAGGGCAACTCGCAAAGGTCACAACGCACAAGAAAACGCGAGAGTCACCGCACCGAGTGACAGAGCACCCTCCTCCCAGAAGAATAGCCAGATGCGTCCACAGACGTCTTACACTACGCCACAAGTGTCAAGTCTACGCAGGGACTAGACACACCAAGAACCGGGTCCTAGGAACAACAGTTCCAAGGAAACAAGGTACCACAGCACGAAACTACAGCACCAACTGCGAGTGACTAGTCAGGGCCACGCCCGTCGGCGCAAGTCCCCAGTCCCTGACAACGTGTGCACACACTGACCACTACCTAGGCCAGGCCTCTAGCTAGTATTCCCCTCGGTAGGACGCTACCGCTGGCCGGGGCCTACGGAACTAGCTTAAGAACCGTACGTACCAAACGCAATAGGAAACACCCCTCCACCACTCCCGGTGGGTCGGCAAAAGCCTAGGGCTACAACTAGGGGAGGCTCACAAGGCACAGACTCCGAAACACAGGTGCTTCTGCACAGACGGCTCAGGAAAGCCTTGTCTCGTGCACCACAAAGCACCCGGCAGTCAAACAACTGCCAACAGACTCAGGACTAGGCAACTAGACCTACAACGCAACGATCCTTGAGTCGAACGACTCAAAGGCAAGATCGTCACAGACAGCGGAACAAGCCGCCAATCGGTCTAATCCTAAGTCAGAAGAAACCACGCTCCGCATAAAACAACACACGGAGACCTGAGGGAAATGCCAAGAACCCTCAGCACAGCTGGACACGCAGACCGAGGTAGAACAACACCTAGAAGCATCCAGAAGCAGTGTCTCGAACCGGACACAACCACCGAGACACACACACACAAGGTCACACGTCAACCACTAGGTCAAACCGGGTTGACCTGAACCACTCAACCGCATACAAAAGTAGGATCAAGAATCCTACCACAAGTAAGAAGACTCCTGGCTACCTTACAACGTAGTCTTAACCCTCATAGGAAGTCGGGAGACATCCACGGGACAATGGGCAGACCACAAGGCCAAGCCAAGACACACAGGAATCAACTGGCGGAAAACCAAGGCACAAGGAATGTAACGCACCAGCCCTAGACCGCTACAAGCAAAAGACGGTCTAGCCTAGGGCCGTTACTTCCCAAACAACGGACGGGAGACATGCCGTCACTCACACCACCCTGACAACCTACAAAACCACGTAAAGCCAAGTAACGCACAACACCAGGCGTGTTACAACCAAACGACGCACGGGGGTAGGTGCGTTATTTACAACGTGCACAGCCACCCTCAACCCAGCACAAAACAACAAACAACGGCCAGAGACAGGCGCGTTATAACACAACGACGCATGGGGGCATATCCGTTATATCCAACGGGCACAGCCACCCAAGCTCGGCCAAACATAATGTAACGGCCGGGGGCAGGCGTGTTACACTCAAACAACGCACAGGGGCACAACCGTTGGAGGCACCTCCTCAACAGGTCAAACGTCGGTCAAACGGCAAGTAACGGCCAGGACAAGGCGCGTCGCTTCCATCCAACGCGCCGGGTCAAGCGCGTTGGACCAACCGACTCAACCCCAAAATAAAACGACAAAACGAATGTAACGCGCAAGCACTGGCGCGTTACATGGGGATGACGCGCCACCCCAGGGCCGTCGCTTACCCCAGAAGCCCAAAAAGCTCAAAAACTTCAAACGAAGTAGCGGTCAGTCGTCAGGCCGTTATATACAAGTGACGGCCACTGGAATGACCATTACATCGGTCACGGCGGGAAAACAGAGGAACGGCCAAACCGGCCCGTTCCACACCCCATTGACGCCGAAACGCAGGGGAGCAAACCACAACGACAAATAATAACCTTAGAGGACTCAAAACCCCACATGCAAGCTCAAAAACGCACGATTCAGGCGATTTTATCAAATCCACCCTAAGTGGGTCACCGAGGTTCCCGGGCTTCTACCGGCCTCGAATGAACACCAAACGACACGAAATCAACGTGGATGGGATCCTAACATCCCAGCGGTCAGTTAGAAACTAACTACGCCGCAAATGGTCGCCGTTTACCGGCCGACCCTAAAAACCACGAAAATCACGGTTTAGGCAAAACAAGCCAAAACTCGGTCGTTTCCTTGCTGGACGCCGTGCAATGGCAGGGAAAACGAAGAGGACGAAGTGAGGATCAGTCACCCTACCTCCACCGAAGAAACCGTGCCCCGAAGGGACTAAACCACGCCGAAATCCACTCGCGAACCGATTTCACCGGCTTTGAATCCACCGTTCGGGATCGCGCCAGAATCGATCCGATCCTCACCCCATCGCGCACCTCGACAGCTCCACCTCGTCGCCAACCCGCCCACGATCGCTCCGTTTGCAGCCGGGGCCAAAGAGGGGGAAGAACGAGAGAGAACGGGAGAGAGAGAGTGAGATCGCGAGAGTGAGGAGAGAGAGAGAGGAAAAGGAAATAAAAAGAAAAGAAATTAGGAAATTTTCCTAATTTTCGAAAATTCTGAAAATGCGCCGAAAATACACAAATTCAGAAAAATACGCAAAAATAGCCGAAACGACCGGCTCGAAGAGTACATCGTCGCTGCAGCATCCACGAGTTCGAGAATTGACAAACAAACTCACCGTAGGGTTCCGTAACTAGTACGAGAGAAAAACCCACACGGCTCGTCAAACTCAACTCGGAAGCCACAAAAGTGAACCAAAACTCACCGAAACCAATCCGAAACAGATCCGAAAGACCCAACAAAGATCTAACAAGACCTGCAAAGGATCCATCAAGATGCAGGGCATTACATCCTCCCCTCCTTTAAGAAATTTCACCCTCGAAATTAAGGACTAAGAAAGGAGAAGCAAGGGAGAACAACCCAACAACATGAATCTCGAAAAACACAGCTCAGAGGAACACCGTCAGACCACCATTACAGGTACACGCTCTAGCTTCCAAGACAGCAAGTCCACAGCACGAGCATGGCACCAAAGTGAACACATCTGACACCTCCGAAGCAAAGGCAACATCGTTTACGTCTCACCAGATAAGAGACACGACTGCCACGACAATCGATAACCAACACCGAGAAACACAACGATAGCACGGCAAGCGGCAGCTTACACCAGGAGACACAGTCCTCACAGCTGACAGCTCGCAACATCATCGGCTCCAGTGCCAAAGGCAACCGGGAACACCTGGCACACAGAACGCCAACGACAACAACACCACCACTGGACCAGAAACACAATCAAGTCAGCACTCACTCAGATATTTCATCTGATCAAGTCGCAAGCTAACTCTACCCAAGAAAGGGAGTACAACAAGCCAACTGACAAGACAAGACAAGACAAGACAATGGTCCAAGGCAGAAACACAAAATCATAAAGAAACAGCACTTACAAAAACAACACAACGGCAACACCTACAGGATTCCAGTCCTGTACAACACACAGAACCACAGAACACAACTGCAAGCAGGGTCACATCAAGGCACATAAACAGCTGAGCACACGACCACAAAGATAGGTCACGCATCAGACTGCTCACCAAGAGAAGACCCACAACAACGAGAAACGACAATCTCGGGGAACGCATCTCAAGGACCACCAACACGCCTCGAGAGCACAACACCAAAGAAAGAAATGCAGAGCAAAGGGTACTCAATCAGTAGGAAATGCCGACAAATTCCCCAACACTCGCAAATGCCAATGCCAACACCATAAAACCACAAACAATGGCACGGCAACAGACAAAGTCAAGGCACGAGAAGCCAAGACTAAGTCACATCGAGAAAGAACGAACCTCTCGACGAGTGGGTAGCCAACCCACACACTTCCGCTGCACTCTCAACAACGCGCACAGGCAATAGAACAGGACCGGTAATAGCATCTCAGCACACACCAGGCGTCATCGCAATCAACAAAGACCGCAATTAACACGCCACGAGCACCGATCTCGCGAACAACTGATCACAAGGAGCCTAAGTGCAACAAAGGAAGAGCACCAGCTTCAGCACAAAACACGCGGAAAGAGCCAATCTCAGTTTACCTTTACGTCCTGGAACAACAAATGAGCCTTCACAACACACCGGCCGTCAGACACAGCACGACAAATACGGTGCACAACAGCTCTTAACACCATTATGGAGTCCAAAGCCAGGCAACTGTACAACAAAAGAGAGATCAGGCTCAAAATAAAGCTGTCCACACTTAAGCAGACACAGGACAAAAGGCATCACTAAGACAACAATTCCAAGGCTCACCTCGAAAAAGCTTCACCAAGAAGAACGAGAAGCAACAAGCTCGACAACAACAGCTCACCAGGAAGGGAAAATCCTAGGTTCGCTCGAGCAACTTCTCAATCGAGGCAACATAAAAATCGAGACAACCGAAACAACGATGCATCAGGAGCTACACAGACTCAAGCTGGGACAACCAAAGCAACGTAAGAACGCGCATGGCCATCACACCAACGCTAAAAGTCATAAGCCACCTGAGCAAAATCACAGAAAACAGCTCGAACAATGCACTGCAGGTTCATGCCAACCGACAAACACTGCCAAGTGCAACATGATCGAGACAACTTCAAAACCGAACGAAGCACCTCGTCACACCCAGACGAGAGCAAAAATCATCTCGCACAGTGCCAACCAAGCACGCACAAGACCACACGCAAAAAGCACCGCGACAAACCATCGCAACACCTACGCCAGCAAGAGACTATATTGGACCTTAAGGACTCTGGTAACTGTATATATGGATTTCCATGTATCTCACACGACAATGATCTGATAGCTCAGAAAAGAACTCCTAACATCTCAGAACACTGCTCTGATACCAGCTGTAGCGACCCGGATTCCGGATACCCGGTATAAATACCGAATACACGTGATACCACATGGGACCCGCGAGGCCTCCCAAGCGCGGGAAAGCGCCAAAGGGAAAAAGGAGTGTGTGGAATACATTGAAGCCAGTAGATATAACAGTAAGTAATTAAATTTCATTACAATGGATTGCTAAAGTAGCAGAAATAAAATTACATTATCATTAATAATTTCAACAATTACAATTATACCCCAGAGTCAAGTCCTAAGGAAAGACAACAAGTACAGTCTGACAGAAAAGAAACGTACACAGAAGTCGGGAGAAGCCCGACGCAGGTACAGCTGGCAGCTACAGCAAACGCGCACCTCCAAGAGCAGCAGAGGCAGACGGTGAAACCCACCTGAAAAGCAGGGGTGAGTCTCAACAGAAACTCAGTAGGGGTCATGCGGATCCCCACTGGAAAACGCACAGAGCAACGGAAGCAACTACGGAAATAGCAAGTGCAGCAAAGCAGGAAAGGCTACACTAAAAAGCTGTAAACAGACAGGGCACAGCAGGAGTAGGGAACAGGCTAAGAGCAAGGGGAGCTCAACAACAAAGAAGAGCGAGGCCGTAAAACACGGAACAACGGCCACCGAGGAGAACTCGGCACCCTAAGCTACTCCAAACGGCAACAGACGGTCAACCCCAAACTCACACAGTAGGGTAACCCAGTCCATCGGCCAAAACAAAGGCGAAGGCAGACGCCGACGCCGAAAACACAGACAAACACGACAGGAGACGTCGTGCACGTAGCCCCACGCATGACGAGAATGTCATGCCAACGACAGAACACCGACCTCGAGTACAGCCACAAGAGGGCAACTCGCAAAGGTCACAGCGCGCAAGAAAACGCGAGAGTCACTGCACCGAGTGACAGGAGCACCCTCCTCCCAGAAGAATAGCCAGATGCGTCCACAGACGTCTTACACTGCACCACAAGTGTCAAGTCTACGCAGGGACTAGACACACCAAGAACCGAGTCCGAGGAACAACAGTTCCAAGGAAACAAGGTACCACAGCACGAAACTACAGCACCAACTGCGAGTGACTAGTCAGGGCCACGCCCATCGGCGCAAGTCCCCAGTCCCTGACCACGTGTGCACACACTGACCACTACCTAGGCCAGGCCTCTAGCTAGTATTCCCCTCGGTAGGACGCTACCACTGGCCGGGGCCTACGGAACTAGCTTAAGAACCGTACGTACCAAACGCAATAGGAAACACCCCTCCACCACTCTCGGTGGGTCGGCAAAAGCCTAGGGCTACAACTAGGGGAGGCTCACAAGGCACAGACTCCGAAACACAGGTGCTTTTGCACAGACGGCTAAGGAAAGCCTTGTCTCGTGCACCACAAAGCACCCGACAGTCAAACAACTGCCAACAGACTCAGGACTAGGCAACTAGAACTACAACGCAACGATCCTTGAGTCGAACGACTCAAAGGCAAGATCGTCACAGACAGCGGAACAAGCCGCCAATCGGTCTAATCCTAAGTCAGAAGAAACCACGCTCCGCATAAAACAACACACGGAGACCTGAGGGAAATGCCAAGAACCCTCAGCACAGCTGGACACGCAGACCGAGGTAGAACAACACCTCGAAGCATCCAGAAGCAGTGTCTCGAATCGGACACAACCACCTAGACACACACACACAAGGTCACACATCAACCACTAGGTCAAACCTGGTTGACCTGAACCACTCAACCGCATACAAAAGTAGGATCAAGAATCCTACCACAAGTAAGAAGACTCCTGGCTACCTTACAACGTAGTCTTAACCCTCATAGGACGTCGGGAGACATCCACGGGACAATGGGCAGACCACAAGGCCAAGCCAAGACACACAGGAATCAACGGGCGGAAAACCAAGGCACAAGGAATGTAACGCACCAGCCCTAGACCGCTACAAGCAAAAGACGGTCTAGCCTAGGGCCGTTACTTCCCAAACAACGGACGGGAGACAGGCCGTCACTCACACCACCCTGACAACCTACAAAACCACGTAAAGCCAAGTAACGCACAACACTAGGCGCATTACAACCAAACGACGCACGGGGGTAGGCGCGTTATTTACAACGTGCACAGCCACCCTCAACCCAGCACAAAACAACAAACAACGGCCAGAGACAGGCGCGTTATAACACAACGACGCATGGGGGCATATCCATTATATCCAACGGGCACAGCCACCCAAGCTCGGCCAAACAGAATGTAACGGCCGGGGGCAGGCGCGTTACACTCAAACAACGCATAGGGGCACAACCGTTGGAGGCACCGCCTCAACAGGTCAAACGTCGGTCAAACGGCAAGTAACGGCCAGGACAAGGCGCGCCGCTTCCATCCAACGCGCTGGGTCAAGCGCGTTGGACCAACCGACTCAACCCCAAAACAAAACGACAAAACGAATGTAACGCGCAAGCTCTGGCGTGTTACACGGGGATGACGCGCCACCCTAGGGCCATCGCTTACCCCAGAAGCCCAAAAAGCTCAAAAACTTCAAACGAAGTAGCGGTCAGTCGTAGGGCCGTTATATACAAGTGACGGCCACTGGAATGACCGTTACATCGGTCACGGCGGGAAAACAGAGGAACGGCCAAACCGGCCCGTTCCACGCCCCATTCACGCCGAAACGCAGGGGAGCAAACCACAACGACAAATAATAACCTCAGAGGACTCAAAACCCCCCATGCAAGCTCAAAAACGCACGATTCAGGCGATTTTATCAAATCCACCCTAAGTGGGTCACCGAGGTTCCCGGGCTTCTACCGGCCTCGAATGAACACCAAACGACACGAAATCAACGTGGTTGGGATCCTAACATCCCAGCGGTCAGTTAGAAACTAACTACGCCGCAAATGGTCACCGTTTACTGGTCGACCCTAAAAACCACGAAAATCACGATTTAGGCAAAACAAGCCCAAACTCGGTCGTTTCCTTGTCGGACGCCGTGCAATGGCAGGGAAAACGAAGAGGACGAAGTGAGGATCAGTCACCCTACCTCCACCGAAGAAACCGTGCCCCGAAGGGACTAAACCACGCCGAAATCCACTCACGAACCGATTTCACCGACTAGGAATCCACCGTTCTGGATCGCGCCAGAATCGATCCGATCCTCGCCCCATCGCGCACCTCGATAGCTCCACCTCGTCGCCAACCCGCCCACGATCGCTCCGTCTGTAGTCGGGGCCAAAGAGGGGGAAGAACGAGAGAGAACGGGAGAGAGAGAGTGAGATCGCGAGAGTGAGGAGAGAGAGAGAGGAAAAGGAAATAAAAAGAAAAGAAATTAGGAAATTTTCCTAATTTCTGAAAATTCCGAAAATGCGCCGAAAATGCACAAATTCAGAAAAATACGTAAAAATAGCTGAAACGACCGGCTCGAATAGTACATCGTCACTGCAGCATCCACGAGTTCGAGAATTGACAAACAAACTCACCGTAGGGTTCCGTAACTAGTACGAGAGAAAAACCTACACAGCTCGTCAAACTCAACTCGGAAGACACAAAAGCGAACCAAAACTCACCGAAACCAATCCGAAACAGATCCGAAAGACCCAACAAAGATCTAACAAGACCTGCAAAGGATCCATCAAGATCCAGGGCATTACACCGCGGGTGTTCTGGCACTCTCATCTCACGTCCGTAGATGGAGTCCCTGTTTCATGATTGGTTCACATATACACCTCAACTCTCGGTGACATACGAGCCCTCCGTTGGACATTCCGTTCCTTCGTACTGGCAAGTTAGTCATTGGGACCTCCGTAAGTCTCCTCGTAGCCTTGGATTCTCTCAAGGCTGACTGAGCTGGTTATACCTCAAACACCTTGAACTTTTGATTACCACGTCATGTGGTAAACCGGCCCTCTCATGGTGCCATCTTGGTCCAGTAGAGAATAATCCTAGCCGGTGGAATGATAATATCCCACTAGGCAGTTTCTTGGATTAAGTCCCTTATAGATGGGGTCAATCTCTCAGCATGATTCATGTCCCTTGGTTGGTGACGGGTTAGTCATCCACTCAAGTTATCATGGCTACCTAGTTAAGGTATCGACTCTACCCAGGTTATCGACACGTCATGGTTCTCGTTGGATTTATCATTATCCATCTAATGTTCTTCCTTGAATTCCGTGGAACCTATCCACGAATCTACCTTGATATCCTACATGAGTTTGTTCTTAGAAATCCATGGCTATCACTAAAGTGGTTGTCTAGATATTACATGTAACAATGTCCGCGCATATAGGGCCCGATCTGGTCCTGGGAGGAGCACCCGAAAGTACTTGTGCCCATGGGAGTTATATTGATCACGGTGTGGCATTGCACCGAAGTGCTTGCTTGAATCTACGACACTCCACTATCTCTCTCTCGCGTGCTTGACTTGGATTGACTTGACATGACTTGCGTGGCCCGGAATGGGTAAAGTACTTGCTTGTTAATAGCCATTATCTCATGACATGAAAGACTTCATTGATATACTTGGTACTCGTTCAAATACTTGAAATCTTGAATACTTGAAATTCCCTATCTTGGATCAACAGTACATGTTATTTCCTCTCGTTATCATGTTCAATTCCGTATCGTTCTATTTTACATGATTGACATGCTAGGATTGCATTTTCATTTGGAAGAGGTGATTACTTAAACCAATTGCTAGTTCTTGAGATATAATTCCTACTGAGCGTTCGCTCATTCAGTTCTCTTCCAATATTTTTCAGGTAATCTGGTGACTAGCAAGACCGAGACTCACATGGGAGGGACAAGTTTGCAAGCGAGCTTCAAAAACTAGTGAACCTGTGTCTTTTATCTTTCTTGAGTCTAGCATGGTGTCTCTTATTTAGTTATCTTGTCTAAGTCTGTTAGAGCGTCATCTCTTTTTCTTTCATAGTGACGTAGTTTAGTCTTCAAGTCCTTGTAAGATATTTATATTTGAAATAAAATTTTTATTGTTGTTCCAAATTATTTGGACTTATGCGATTGCTCTTGATTATTCACGACTGTTTAACTGCCACGTTCCGAGCAAACGACACGTTCCGTTGCTATCGGTTCGGGGCGTGACAGAGGTGGTATCAGAGCTTCGGCTTTATCATCCTCAAGTTATTAGGTTCCAATGATAGGTCAAGTATCCTTGTCAGTCATACTAGAGCTTCGGCTTTCTCATCCTCAAGTTATTAGGTTCCAATGATAGGTCAAGTATCCTTGTCAGTCATACTAGAGCTTCGGCTTTCAAATCCTTAGGTCATTAAGTCCAAGAGATAGGTTGAGCCATCTTTGTTGGTCATCCTATAGGAATTCCGTGAGAATGGGTAGAACCTGGGGATATATTATAAAGAATGGATAAAATATTCAAGTCCCATTCCTACTAATTATAGAAAATTCTAAGTCCAAAATTAATCTCCCCATTAATCTTGTAGGAACATAAATAGAATGGAGACATCCAAACTAAACTTTATCCCCGAGATGGTCTTGTGTAGTATCATGAATAAAATTATAACTAGTTGAATGGAAGATGGTGTGAATTTGGGGACCAAATTCTTTTTAAGTTGGGGAGGGTGTAGCACCCCATTTTTTTTAGACTAAAATAGAAATAAATAAATATATTCAAAATAAAAAGGATGAGTATGAATTCGTGTTGTAAACTAAGTCAAGTAACTTATCACAAATATTTAAAATTTAGATAAATTTTTATGTAAATAGATAAAAGGGAACGAGGGAAGAAATATTATAAAATTAATCTTCTTATATTTGAATAGTTAATTATTAAAATGGTTGGTGATAAGAGATGAGTTATTATTTAATTAATGTATAGTTCTTTAAAGATATTAAGAAAAAAGAAAGGAACTCGTAAAATAATAATAACAGAGTATGTTCGTTACGTGACTTGACCTTTGGAATGATAAAAACAACAATACTCTAAATTAATTGATCAATATTATAAATAAATAAATATAAGACCTTAAATGGACCTTATTTAATTACAATAGCCAAAATAATAAGAAAATACTAAATATATGCTTGAAAATAATAGTAATAGATATTGCATTTATGATCGTAATAAGGTAAACAAAATAAATTAGAATGGACTTTTATTCCGTTTATCTCCTTCAGTTATTAAGTTATTAGACTAATGGTTATTGGGCTAATTGAATAGGCCCATTAGGACCCTAACCCCTATAAGAGTCCACTTGGATCGATTAGAGTTTGATTCATAGAGTAATATTAAATAATTAAATCGGGTTGGCTATGTAACGACCCAGAGTTCAGGATACCGATATACCGATAACATCGATACACCGATACCAAGAACTGGGGAAGTTACCCAAGAGGCTGATGAGGCCCCTGAAGGGTTAGTAAGGTTATGTCGAGGGAATGTATAACGAACTGCAATTTGGAACGCGTAGATTACAATTAAGTAATAAAATTAACACAAGTGCGGAAGCAATTCAAAATAACCAGAGTGATATATATATATATATACTAGTCCAGATAAACAAGAGTACTAGTCCACAAGGGTACAACTACACGGGGCATACCCCGGCAAAAGTACAACAAAAGCCTCAAAAAGGCGGCTCGACTAGAGCTGGCAGCTAGACGCGGTCTCCGAAACAGCTCACGAAGCACCGGGAGACGACGGGCGCGGCTCACCTGAAAGGAGAAGGGTGAGTCACAGCCAGACTCAGTAGGGGTCGCGCGGATCCCTACCTCGCACTAAACAAGCATTCATGCATAAATAACGGCAATTAGAGCATGCATTTAATTAGAATAACAGGCAATGGCATGAATAAACTACTCAAGTAAAGCTGTAAACTCTAACTAAGCAAGTAGAACAGCTAACACATGCCACAGCTAAATAAATGCAAGCGACTAAAACTAAATCTACCAAAATAGAATAAGCCTTAACTAATCCAAACAATAAGGAAGGACAACCACTGGAGCAGAAACCAGAAGCGTCCACTGATGACTTACACTGCGTCTCAAGCACTCGCAGTCGACAAAGCGACAAGCTGAGCGCGTAAACAGTACCAAACCAAGTGACCAGTCGGAGTGGCACCCATCGGTGTCAGTCCACAGTCTCCGACCATGTGTGCACACACTGACTCTAGCCTGAGCCAGGCCTTCTAGCTAGTTTTCTCCCTTGGTAGGACGCTACCATTGGCTAGGAGCCCACGGAACTAGCTTACAAACCGTGTATGGGAAACACCCCTCCGCTATCCTCAAGCGGGTCGGTACTCAACAGACCTAGGGCAACAACAGTGGCTCCATTGCATGGAAAGAAAAGCTACTCTATTGGTATAAAAAAATATGCCATCGAACAATGAAACAACATAAACATGGCACAATTACGTAAAGGAACGCATAACAAATGGCTGGCAACTTATTAAACCCAACAGGCAAGCGGCGGTCGGATGCCCACGCGCTACATGAAAGTAACGGTCGGAGGCTGGCGCGTTACACCAAGAACGACGCGTCTGTCTCCGTCCGTCACTTCCGCCTGAGTTCCAGCTCAAAAGGCCCAAAAGGGAATGTGACGGTAGGGGCCCTGTGCGTTACATCGATGCAACGCATTGGGTCACCGCCGTTACATCCACCCGAGGCCAAAAACCAACGTATAGCGTTCGAAATCAGACGCAGGTGAAGCGACGCGCTCGCTCAGGCGCGTCAGACGGAAGCGACGGCCGGCCGACTGGCCGTCGGGCTAACCGCCTCACCCGGTCAACGTGAAACGACGGACGAGTAACGGATGGGGATCCCACCGTTACTCACCAAATAACGCACCCTCATCGGGCCGTTGTTTGGAAAAGACGTGTCCACTAAGGACCGTCAGGCGTGTGACGGTTCCTGGCAGGACTGTCACACCACCTGGAACACGGGCGGGTACGGTTTGAAAATCGGAGCCCTCCCGGATGATAAAAATCGTCGGGTAACGTCGTAGAAACCTGTAACCTGTCAAACCATACAACCCAAGCAACAAAATAACACCGAAACATCACACATGCAAAGCCCACAATGCATCAAATTCAAGAATTAAGCTAAAACCCCAAAATTATGAAATATGAACATTAAGCATGCTACGGGGTTCTAATCAAACAAACGAGCTATAGGAAATGATCCTAGCGAGATCAGGATTCCATCCCCCTACCTTTTGCAAGCCGAAACGGCCGAAAAGGCCGCATGCAAGGAGGAAGGGTCACGGAGCCTTCACACACGGACCCGCTCCCACGATCACCAAACCACGCCGAAATGGGTACCCACGCGTTCCTCTCGACGCGAGGAATCCACCGGCACCATCCACGCTTCAATCCGCCGTCGAATGGCCTGCAACCCAAGAGGGGGGAAGAGGACGGCCGCGAAGAGAGAGGGAGCGTGAGGGAGAGTGAGATCGACGAGGGGAGAGAGGGAGTGAGGGTGAGAGATATAATAAAAATAAAATTAATATATATATAATATAATCATTATATATATAAAAATCTTATTAATATTAATAGCCCTCAAACAACCCCAAATAAATCCGGAAAAGTACTAGAAAAATTCCTAAAAATATAGGAAAATAGTCAGAAATTCCAGAACAAATATTAGAACAAAATTCATTAAGGATCCATTAAGGCACGGGCCTTACAAGTTATTTAATTTATCAATAGATAAAAATTAAGTTTTATCGTATTGGGTGTTGATTTGAGAATTTAAAATATTACAACCAGTGTATATATATATATACACATAAATGGGCCAAGACTAAGTAGCCAACCCACGTATATAATGTGGGCCTCAGATCCATGAAGATAAAAATAAGGAATAAATATATTCCAAATAAATTAAACTTGCATGAGAAGGCCAAATAAAAACAAATAAGTTGTATACACTTAATGTGCTTTAACATATTTATTATCTCTTTCCATCAACAAAAATATATAAAACCTTAGCCCAAATTAAACACAAACCCATATATATACATTAATGGACCTATAATCATGGGGTTACATATACATATATTAACCCATTCATATACACCAAAATCCAACCCACACACACTTTATGCACAACAACCCACGTGTGTGTACAAAGTATATGTATAATATATGTATAAGCACAGCCCATAAAACCAACCGAACAAACCTTTCTAACCCAAAACCCATGAATATGCAAAACCCAAGCCCATATATATAACCAGCGTGAGTTTCTCACAAAACCCAAGCCCATATGCCCCACGTACAAATGTACTGGGTGTCATCAAAACCATCCGATCACCACTGTAGCCATCACCCAGGGCATGCATGCTCTTGCGTGAATAACTTTAGGGTTTTCAAACCAAAAGATAGCATGCGGCCGTCGTATTGGCAGGAAGAGAAAACCCTGAATCCAACAGTGGGTTCCTTGCTTCCATTTAACTCCTACCCCCTTAAGGTTTCCAGCCACTATAAATAAACTTCCTAAACCGATCAATAGAACCTTGCTCTTACGTTCGAGGGGGAAGCCCGTGCCGTCATCATCCTCTGCATCCTGCTGAACTCTTCTTCCCTCTGCTTCCTGTTGTTGTGGACGTGAGGAAGTGGCAGAAGCTCTTCTTCCCCTTCTTCCTCCTGCTACTGCTTCAGGCTGTTGATTCCCCTCTATGTCCTCTTCCTCCTGTGGCGTGAAGGAAGCTGCAGAAGTCTCCCTCCTGCTGCCGATTCTTCTCCCTAGCGCTCCAGCTACCTTGGTCACGACAAGAAGAAGGTCAAGACGACTTCTTCCTGCGGTCATCTTCCTCCTCTGTTCAGAGCAGAGTATCGTTTCCACCATTCTTCACAGTTCATCATCACCAAAGTCACTAAAAAGGTAGGTTCTCTCAAGTTTCGTAGCCCAAACAAAGATAAATCATGATTGTATTGTAGGTTTTCTCAAGTTTCGTAGCCCAAACTAAGTTTAATCATGATTTGAAGCTAAAATCATATATATACATCATGCAGATAGTTCATCGTTATGTCTCTGTCGAGTTCTGAATTTTTTTTTGTAATTAGCGACCCTCATCAGGGCGCTAATTCATTTTGACGCCCATCAAAACGGTCGTCAATTCCATATGAATTAATAAATTTCACATGTTAAAAATTTAATATCTATGTAACCAAAAATCTGATTTAATGCATGAATAGAGTTTTGGAATCCTGCTATTTTTCTTGACCTATCCATATATATATTGTCATAAAAATATTTATATTGGAAAAATACCACTGTTCATAAATCAATCTGGTGAAAAAAAGAAATGACGCCCTTCACCATGTCATTTCTTTGAATTAACGACCCTGCCTAGGGCGTTATATTCATAGAAGATGGCAGCAACCCAGTCGTCAATTAATGAAATTCAAAAAAAAATGACCAACGACCAGTCGTCAATTGAACATATGTTAGTTATGAGTTTTTAGCATTAATAGTTGTTCATAGGTATAGAAGTATCCTTTGGCCATGAAAATTTAGGGGTATACTATTGGGGTGGAGACCGAGGTAATGAAAGTGGTTGCACCGTTTTTCATGCCCCCTATCGTAAAATCCCCCGTCTCTCAACGAAAAAATTATTTTGAACGTATGGTTAGGTAGAGTTTTTCGAGCCGGTCATTTCGGTATATTATAAGCTAGATTCCGACATGGTTAGGTATAGAAACGGGAGATTTAAAAATTCAAATTTTTTTGAAATAACGACTCAAAAACGGTCTTCACTTTAAAATTTGACGCCACTGTTCCTAGGCGTCAGATTAACTATATATATATATAAGTATATATATATATATCATGTATGCATATCTTTGAAAATCCATTATTATTAAAATATATAATAGAAAATTATGAAAAATATATATTTGGAATCCTTGTATTTTTCTCCTAATTATCATATATTCTTTTTCTTTGAATTATTTTAAATAAATCAATGTGCCTTTTAATGTATGTTTTTGATTTTATTCAATTAAATAGATATAAATGTGAATTCTTGTTAAATAAATTCAGTTAAAAATCATACAATTAACGTCCCTCCAAGAGGACGCTAATTAATAAATGACGCCACCCATGAGCGTCAAATAATATAAGTTTATTTAATTATAGTTAATTATAGAATTGGATGGACATGAATTCTATAATTAACACATTCATGTTCTCACTGTTTTCTCCCGATTTGACCCATACCGCAGGTCTTCTGGCACTCTAATCTCACGTCCGTAAATGGAGTCCCTGTTTCATGATTGGTTCACATATACACCTCAACTCTCGGTGACATACGAGCCCTCCGTTGGACATTCCGTTCCTTCGGACTGGCAAGTTAGTCATTGGGACCTCCGTAAGTGTCCTCGTAGCCTTGGATTCCCTCAAGGCCGACTGAGCTGGTTGTACCTCAAACACCTTGAACTTTTGATTACCACGTCATATGGTAAACCGGCCCTCTCATGGTGCCATCTTGGTCCAGTAGAGAATAATCCTAGCCGGTGGAATGATAATATCCTACTAGGCGGTTTCTTAGATTAAGTCCCTTATAGATAGGGTCAATCTCTCAGCATGATTCATGTCCCTTGGTTGGTGACGGGTTAGTCATCCACTCAAGTTACCACGGCTACCTAGTTAAGGTACCGACTCTACCCAGGTTATCGACACGTCATGGTTCTCGTTGGTTTTATCATTATTCATGTAATGTTCTTCCTTGAATTCCGTGGAACCTATCCACGAATCTACCTTGATATCCTACATGAGTTTGTTCTTGGAAATCCATGGCTATCACTAAAGTGGTTGTCTAGATATTACATGTAACAATGTCTGCACATATAGGGCCCGATCTGGTCCTGGGAGGAGCACCCGAAAGTACTTGTGCTCATGGGAGTTATATTGATCACGGTGTGGCATTGCACCGAAGTGCTTGCTTGAATCTACGACACTCCACTATCTCTCTCTCGCGTGCTTGACTTGGATTGACTTGACATGACTTGCGTGGCCCGGAATGGGTAAAGTACTTGCTTGTTAATAGCCATTATCTCATGACATGAAAGACTTCATTGATATACTTGGTACTCGTTCAAATACTTGAAATCTTGAATACTTGAAATTCCCTATCTTGGATCAACAGTACATGTTATTTCCTCTCGTTATTATGTTCAATTCCGTATCGTTCTATTTTACCTGATTGACATGGTAGGATTGCATTTTCATTTGGAAGAGATAATTACTTAAACCAATTGCTATTTCTTGAGATATAATTCCTACTGAGCGTTCGCTCATTCAGTTCTCTTCCAATATTTTTCAGGTAATCAGGTGACTAGCAAGAACGAGACTCACATGTGAGGGACAAGTGTGCAAGCGAGCTTCGAAAACTAGTGAACCTGTGTCTTTTATCTTTCTTGAGTCTAGCATGGTGTCTCTTATTTAGTTATCTTGTCTAAGTCTGTTAGAGCGTCATCTCTTTTTCTTTCATAGTGACGTAGTTTAGTCTTCAAGTCCTTGTAAGATATTTATATTTGAAATAAAATTTTTATTGTTGTTCCAAATTATTTGGACTTATGCGATTGTTCTTGATTATTCACGACTGTTTAACTGCCACGTTTCGCTGCTATCGGTTCTGGGCGTGACAGAGGTGGTATCAGAGCTTCGGCTTTCTCATCCTCAAGTTATTAGGTTCCAATGATAGGTCAAGTATCCTTGTCAGCCATACTAGAGCTTCGGCTTTCTCATCCTCAAGTTATTAGGTTCCAATGATAGGTCAAGTATCCTTGTCAGTCATACTAGAGCTTCGGCTTTCAAATCCTTAGGTCATTAAGTCCAAGAGATAGGTTGAGCCATCTTTGTTGGTCATCCTATAGGAATTCCGTGAGAATGGGTAGACCCTGGGGATATATTATAAAGAATGGATAAAATATTCAAGTCCCATTCCTACTAATTATAGAAAATTCTAAGTCCAAAATTAATCTCCCCATTAATCTTGCAGGAACATAAATAGAATGGAGACATCCAAACTAAACTTTATCCCCGAGATGGTCTTGTGTAGTATCATGAATAAAATTATAACTAGTTGAATGGAAGATGGTGTGAATTTGGGGACCAAATTCTTTTTAAGTTGGGGAGGGTGTAGCACCCCATTTTTTTAGACTAAAATAGAAATAAATAAATATATTCAAAATAAAAAGGATGAGTATGAATTCGTGTTGTAAACTAAGTCAAGTAACTTATCACAAATATTTAAAATTTAGATAAATTTTTATGTAAATAGATAAAAGGGAACGAGGGAAGAAATATTATAAAATTAATCTTCTTATATTTGAATAGATAATTATTAAAATGGTTGGTGATAAGAGATGAGTTATTATTTAATTAATGTATAGTTCTTTAAAGATATTAAGAAAAAAGAAAGGAACTTGTAAAATAATAATAACAGAGTATGTTCGTTACCTGACTTGACCTTTGGAATGATAAAAACAACAATACTCTAAATTAATTGATCAATATTATAAATAAATAAATATAAGACCTTAAATGGACCTTATTTAATTACAATAGTCAAAATAATAAGAAAATACTAAATATATGCTTGAAAATAATAGTAATAGATATTGCATTTATGATCGTAATAAGGTAAACAAAATAAATTAGAATGGACTTTTATTCCGTTTATCTCCTTCAGTTATTAAGTTATTAGACTAATGGTTATTGGGCTAATTGAATAGGCCCATTAGGACCCTAACCCCTATAAGAGTCCACTTGGATCGATTAGAGTTTGATTCATAGAGTAATATTAAATAATTAAATCGGGTTGGCTATTTAATTTATCAATAGATAAAAATTAAGTTTTATCGTATTGGGTGTTGATTTGAGAATTTAAATATTACAACCAGTGTATATAAATATATATACACATAAATGGGCCAAGACTAAGTAGCCAACCCACGTATATAATGTGGGCCTAAGATCCATGAAGACAAAAATAAGGAATAAATATATTCCAAATAAATTAAACTTGCATGAGAAGGCCAAATAAAAACAAACAAGTTGTATACACTTAATGGGCTTTAACATATTTATTATCTCTTTCCATCAACAAAAATATATAAAACCTTAGCCCAAATTAAACACAAACCCATATATATACATTAATGGACCTATAATCATGGGGTTACATATACATATATTAACCCATTCATATACACCAAAATCCAACCCACACACACTTTATGCACAACAACCCACGTGTGTGTACAAAGTATATGTATAATATATGTATAAACACAACCCATAAAACCAACCGAACAAACCTTTCTAACCCCAAACTCATGAATATGCAAAACCCAAGCCCATATATATAACTCGCGTGAGTTTCTCACAAAACCCAAGCCCATATGCCCCACATACAAATGTACTGGGTGTCATCAAAACCATCCGATCACCACTGTAGCCATCACCCAGCGCATGCATGCTCTTGCGTGAATAACTTTAGGGTTTTCGAACCAAAAGATAGCATGCAGCCGTGGTATTGGCAGGAAGAGAAAACCCTGAATCCAACCGTGGGTTCCTTGCTTCCATTTAACTCCTACCCCCTTAAGGTTTCCAGCCACTATAAATAAACTTCCTAAACCGATCAATAGAACCTTCCTGTTACGTTCGAGGGGGAAGCCCGTGCCGTCGTCATCCTCTACATGCTGCTGAACTCTTCTTCCCTCTGCTTCCTGTTGTTGCGGACGTGAGGAAGTGGCATAAGCTCTTCTTCCCCTTCTTCCTCCTGCTACTGCTTCAGGCTGTTGATTCCCCTCTACGTCCTCTTCCTCCTGTGGCGTGAAGGAAGCTGCAGAAGTCTCCCTCCTGCTGCCGATTCTTCTCCCTAGTGCCCCTGCTACCCTGGTCACGACAAGAAGAAGGTCAAGACGACTTCTTCCTGCGGTCATCTTCCTCCTCTGTTCAGAGCAGAGTATCGTTTCCACCATTCTTCACTGTTCATCATCACCAAAGTCACTAAAAAGGTAGGTTCTCTCGAGTTTCGTAGCCCAAACAAAGATAAATCATGATTGTATTGTAGGTTTTCTCAAGTTTCGTAGCCCAAACTAAGTTTAATCATGATTTGAAGCTAAAATCATATATATACATCATGCAGATAGTTCATCGTTGTGTCTCTGTCGAATTCTGAATTTTTTTTTTTGTAATTAGTGACCCTCATCAGGGCGCTAATTCATTTTGATGCCCATCAAAACGGTCATCAATTCCATATGAATTAATAAATTTCACATGTTAAAAATTTAATATCTATGTAACCAAAAATCTGATTTAATGCATGAATAGAGTTTTGGAATCCTGCTATTTTTCTTGACCTATCCATATATATATTGTCATAAAAATATTTATATTAGCAAAATACCAATGTTCATTAATCAATCTGGTGAAAAAAAGAAATGACGCCCTTCACCATGTCATTTCTTTGAATTAACGACCCTGCCTAGGGCGTTATATTCATAGAAGATGGCAGCAACCCAGTCGTCAATTAATGAAATTCAAAAAAAAATGACCAACGACCAGTCGTCAATTGAACATATGTTAGTTATGAGTTTTTAGCATTAATAGTTGTTCATAGGTATAAAAGTATCCTTTGACCATGAAAATTTATGGGCATACTATTGGGGTGGAGACCGAGGCAATGAAAGTGGTTGCACCATTTTTCGTGCCCCCTATCGTAAGATCCCCCGTCTCTCAACGAAAAAATTATTTTGAACGTATGGTTAGGTAGAGTTTTTCGAGCCGGTCATTTCGGTATATTATAAGCTAGATTCCGACATGGTTTGGTATGGAAACGGGAGGTTTGAAAATTCAAATTTTTTTGAAATAACGACTCAAAAACGGTCGTCGCTTTAAAATTTGACGCCACTGTTCCTAAGCGTCAGATTAACTATATATATATATATATAAGTATATATATATATCATGTATGCATATCTTTGAAAATCCATTATTATTAAAATGTATAACAGAAAATTATGAAAAATATATATTTGGAATCCTTGTATTTTTCTCCTAATTATCATATATTCTTTTTCTTTGAATTATTTTAAATAAATCAATGTACCTTTTAATGTATGTTTTTGAATTTATTCAATTAAATAGATATAAATGTGAATTCTTGTTAAATAAATTCAGTTAAAAATCATACAATTAACGTCCCTCCAAGAGGACGCTAATTAATAAATGATGCCACCCATGGACGTCAAATAATATAAGTTTATTTAATTATAGTTAATTATAGAATTGGATGGACATGAATTCTATAATTAACACATTTATGTTCTCACCGTTTTCTCCCGATTTGACCCATACCGCGGGTGTTCTGGCACTCTCATCTCACGTCCGTAGATGGAGTCCCTGTTTCATGATTGGTTCACATATACACCTCAACTCTCGGTGACATACGAGCCCTCCGTTGGACATTCCGTTCCTTCAGACTGGCAAGTTAGTCATTGGGACCTCCGTAAGTCTCCTCGTAGCCTTGGATTCCCTCAAGGCCGACTGAGCTGGTTGTACCTCAAACACCTTGAACTTTTGATTACCACGTCAAGTGGTAAACCGGCCCTCTCATGGTGCCATCTTGGTCCAGTAGAGAATAATCCTAGCCGGTGGAATGATAATATCCCAGTAGGCAGTTTCTTGGATTAAGTCCCTTATAGATGGGGTCAATCTCTCAGCTTGATTCATGTCCCTTGGTTGGTGACGGGTTAGTCATCCACTCAAGTTATCACGGCTGCCTAGTTAAGGTACCGACTCTACCCAGGTTATCGACACGTCATGGTTCTCGTTGGTTTTATCATTATCCATCTAATGTTCTTCCTTGAATTCCGTGGAACCTATCCACGAATGTACCTTGATATCCTACATGAGTTTGTTCTTGAAAATCCATGGCTATCACTAAAGTGGTTGTCTAGATATTACATGTAACAATGTCCGCGCATGTAGGGCCCGATCTGGTCCTAGGAGGAGCACCCGAAAGTACTTGTGCCAATGAGAGTTATATTGATCACGGTGTGACATTGCACCGAAGTGCTTGCTTGAATCTACGACACTCCACTATGTCTCTCTCGCGTGCTTGACTTGGATTGACTTGACATGACTTGCGTGGCCCGGAATGGGCAAAGTACTTACTTGTTAATAGCCATTATCTCATGACATGAAAGACTTCATTGATATACTTGGTACTCGTTCAAATACTTGAAATCTTGAATACTTGAAATTCCCTATCTTGGATCAACAGTACATGTTATTTCCTCTCGTTATCATGTTCAATTCCGTATCGTTCTATTTTAAATGATTGACATGCGAGGATTGCATTTTCATTTGGAAGAGGTAATTACTTAAACCAATTGCTAGTTCTTGAGATATAATTCCTACTGAGCGTTCGCTCATTCTGTTCTCTTCCAATATTTTTCAGGTAATCAGGTGACTAGCAAGACCGAGACTTACATGGGAGGGACAAGTGTGCAAGCGAGCTTCGAAAACTAGTGAACCTGTGTCTTTTATCTTTCTTGAGTCTAGCATGGTGTCTCTTATTTAGTTATCTTGTCTAAGTCTGTTAGAGCGTCATCTCTTTTTCTTTCATAGTGACGTAGTTTAGTCTTCAAGTCCTTGTATATTTATATTTGAAATAAAAATTTTATTGTTGTTCCAAATTATTTGGACGTATGGGTTTGCTCTTGATTATTCACGATTGTTTAACTGCCACATTCCGAGCAAACGACACGTTCCGCAGCTATCGGTTCGGGACGTGACAGAGGTGGTATCAGAGCTTCGGCTTTATCATCCTCAAGTTATTAGGTTCCAATGATAGGTCAAGTATCCTTGTCAGTCATACTAGAGCTTCAGCTTTCACATCCTCAAGTTATTAGGTTCTAATGATAGGTCAAGTATCCTTGTCAGTCATACTAGAGCTTCGGCTTTCAAATCATTAGGTCATTAAGTCCAAGAGATAGGTTGAGCCATCTTTGTTGGTCATCCTATAGGAATTCCGTGAGAATGGGTAGAGCCTGGGGATATATTATAAAGAATGGATAAAATATTCAAGTCCCATTCCTGCTAATTATAGAAAATTCTAAGTCCAAAATTAATCTCCCCATTAATCTTGCAGGAACATAAATAGAATGGAGACATCCAAACTAAACTTTATCCCCGAGATGGTCTTGTGTAGTATCATGAATAAAATTATAACTAGTTGAATGGAAGATGGTGTGAATTTGGCGACCAAATTCTTTTTAAGTTGGGGAGGGTGTAGCACCCCATTTTTTTTAGACTAAAATAGAAATAAATAAATATATTCAAAATAAAAAGGATGGATATGAATTCGTGTTGTAAACTAAGTCAAGTAACTTATCACAAATATTTAAAATTTAGATAAAGTTTTATGTAAATAGATAAAAGGGAACGAGGGAAGAAATATTATAAAATTAATCTTCTTATATTTGAATAGTTAATTATTAAAATGGTTGGTGATAAGAGATGAGTTATTATTTAATTAATGTATAGTTCTTTAAAGATATTAAGAAAAATGAAAGGAACTCGTAAAATAATAATAACAGAGTATGTTCGTTGCGTGACTTGACCTTTGGAATGATAAAAACAACAATACTCTAAATTAATTGATCAATATTATAAATAAATAAATATAAGACCTTAAATGGACCTTATTTAATTACAATAGCCAAAATAATAAGAAAATACTAAATATATGCTTGAAAATAATAGTAATAGATATTGCATTTATGATCGTAATAAGGTAAACAAAATAAATTAGAATGGACTTTTATTCCGTTTATCTCCTTTAGTTATTAAGTTATTAGACTAATGGTTATTGGGCTAATTGAATAGGCCCATTAGGACCCTAACCCTTATAAGAGTCCACTTGGATCGATTAGAGTTTGATTCATAGAGTAATATTAAATAATTAAATCGGGTTGGCTATTTAACTTATCAATAGATAAAAATTAAGTTTTATCGTATTGGGTGTTGATTTGAGCATTTAAAATATTACAACCAGTGTATATATATATATATACACACATAAATGGGCCAAGACTAAGTAGCCAACCCACGTATATAATGTGGGCCTCAGATCCATGAAGACAAAAATAAGGAATAAATATATTCCAAATAAATTAAACTTGCATGAGAAGGCCAAATAAAAACAAATAAGTTGTATACACTTAATGGGCTTTAACATATTTATTATCTCTTTCCATCAACAAAAATATATAAAACCTTAGCCCAAATTAAACACAAACCCATATATATACATTAATGGACCTATAATCATGGGGTTACATATACATATATTAACCCATTCATATACACCAAAATCCAACCCACACACACTTTATGCACTACAACCCACGTGTGTGTACAAAGTATATGTATAATATATGTATAAGCACAGCCCATGAAACCAACCGAACAAACCTTTCTAACCCAAAACCCATGAATATGCAAAACCCAAGCCCATATATATAACCCGCGTGAGTTTCTCACAAAACCCAAGCCCATATGCCCCACGTACAAATGTACTGGGTGTCATCAAAATCATCCGATCACCACTGTAGCCATCACCTAGGGCATGCATGCTCTTGCGTGAATAACTTTAGGGTTTTCAAACCAAAAGATAGCATGCGGCCGTGGTATTGGCAGGAAGAGAAAACCCTGAATCCAACAGTGGGTTCCTTGCTTCCATTTAACTCCTACCCCCTTAAGGTTTCCAGCCACTATAAATAAACTTCCTAAACCGATCAATAGAACCTTGCTGTTACGTTCAAGGGGGAAGCCCGTGCCGTCGTCATCCTCTACATCCTGCTGAACTCTTCTTCCCTCTGCTTCCTGTTGTTGCAGACGTGAGGAAGTGGCAGAAGCTCTTCTTCCCCTTCTTCCTCCTGCTACTGCTTCAGGCTATTGATTCCCCTCTACGTCCTCTTCCTCCTGTGGCGTGAAGGAAGCTGCAGAAGTCTCCCTCCTGTTGCCGATTCTTCTCCCTAGCGCTCCTGCTACCCTGGTCACAACAAGAAGAAGGTCAAGACGACTTCTTCCTGCGGTCATCTTCCTCCTCTGTTCAGAGCAGAGTATCGTTTCCACCATTCTTCACTGTTCATGATCACCAAAGTCACTAAAAAGGTAGGTTCTCTCAAGTTTCGTAGCCCAAACAAAGATAAATCATGATTGTATTGTAGGTTTTCTCAAGTTTTGTAGCCCAAACTAAGTTTAATCATGATTTGAAGCTAAAATCATATATATACATCATGCAGATAGTTCATTGTTGTGTCTCTGTCGAGTTCTGAATTTTTTTTTGTAATTAGCGACCCTCATCAGGGCGCTAATTCATTTTGACGCCCATCAAAATGGTCGTCAATTCCATATGAATTAATAAATTTCACATGTTAAAAATTTAATATCTATGTAACCAAAAATATGATTTAATGCATGAATAGAGTTTTGGAATCCTGCTATTTTTCTTGACCTATCCATATATATATTGTCATAAAAATAGTTATATTGGAAAAATACCACTATTCATAAATCAATCTGGTGAAAAAAAGAAATGACGCCCTTCACCATGTCATTTCTTTGAATTAACGACCCTGCCTAGGGCGTTATATTCATAGAAGATGGCAGCAACCCAGTCGTCAATTAATGAAATTAAAAAAAAAATGACCAACGACCAGTCGTCAATTGAACATATGTTAGTTATGAGTTTTTAGCATTAATAGTTGTTCATAGGTATAGAAGTATCCTTTGGCCATGAAAATTTATGAGCATACTATTGGGGTGGAGACCGAGGTAATGAAAGTGGTTGCACCATTTTTCGTGCCCCCTATCGCAAGATCTCCCGTCTCTCAACGGAAAATTATTTTGAACGTATGGTTAGGTAGAGTTTTTCGAGCCGGTCATTTCGATATATTATAAGCTAGATTCCGACATGGTTAGGTATAGAAACGGGAGGTTTGAAAATTTAAATTTTTTTGAAATAACGACGCAAAAACGGTCGTCACTTTAAAATTTGACGCCACTGTTCCTAGGCGTCAGATTAACTATATATATATATATAAGTATATATATATATCATGTATGCATATCTTTGAAAATCCATTATTATTAAAATATATAACAGAAAATTATGAAAAATATATATTTGGTATCCTTGTATTTTTCTCCTAATTATCATATATTCTTTTCCTTTGAATTATTTTAAATAAATCAATGTGCCTTTTATCGTATGTTTTTGAATTTATTCAATTAAATAGATATAAATGTGAATTCTTGTTAAATAAATTCAGTTAAAAATCATACAATTAACGTCCCTCCAAGAGGACGCTAATTAATAAATGATGCCACCCATGGGCGTCAAATAATATAAGTTTATTTAATTATAGTTAATTATAGAATTGGATGGACATGAATTCTATAATTAACACATTCATGTTCTCACCGTTTTCTCCCGATTTGACCCATACCACGGGTCTTCTGGCACTCTCATCTCACGTCCGTAGATGGAGTCCCTGTTTCATGATTAGTTCACATATACACCTCAACTCTCGGTGACATACGAGCCCTCCGTTGGACATTCCGTTCCTTCGGACTGGCAAGTTAGTCATTGGGACCTCCGTAAGTCTCCTCGTAGCCTTGGATTCTCTCAAGGCTGACTGAGCTGGTTGTACCTCAAACACCTTGAACTTTTGATTACCACGTCATGTGGTAAACCGGCCCTCTCATGGTGCCATCTTGGTCCAGTAGAGAATAATCCTAGCCGGTGGAATGATAATATCCTACTAGGCGGTTTCTTGGATTAAGTCCCTTATAGATGGGGTCAATCTCTCAGCTTGATTCATGTCCCTTGGTTGGTGACGGGTTAGTCATCCACTCAAGTTATCACGGCTACCTAGTTAAGGTACCGACTCTACCCAGGTTATCGACACGTCATGGTTCTCGTTGGTTTTATCATTATCCGTCTAATGTTCTTCCTTGAATTCCGTGGAACCTATCCACGAATCTACCTTGATATCCTACATGAGTTTGTTCTTGGAAATCCATGGCTATCACTAAAGTGGTTGTCTAGATATTACATGTAACAATGTCCGCGCATATAGGGCCCGATTTGGTCCTGGGAGGAGCACCCGAAAGTACTTGTGCCCATGGGAGTTATATTGATCACGGTGTGGCATTGCACCGAAGTGCTTGCTTGAATCTACGACACTCCACTATCTCTCTCTCGCGTGCTTGACTTGGATTGACTTGACATGACTTGTGTGGCCCGGAATGGGCAAAGTACTTGCTTGTTAATAGCCATTATCTCATGACATGAAAGACTTCATTGATATACTTGGTACTCGTTCAAATACTTGAAATCTTGAATACTTGAAATTCCCTATCTTGGATCAACAATACATGTTATTTCCTCTCGTTATCATGTTTAATTCCGTATCGTTCTATTTTACATGATTGACATGCTAGGATTGCATTTTCATTTGGAAGAGGTAATTACTTAAACCAATTGCTAGTTCTTGAGATATAATTCCTACTGAGCGTTCGCTCATTCAGTTCTCTTCCAATATTTTTCAGGTAATCAGGTGACTAGCAAGACCGAGACTCACATGGGAGGGACAAGTGTGCAAGCGAGCTTCGAAAACTAGTGAACCTGTGTCTTTTATCTTTCTTGAGTCTAGCATGGTGTCTCTTATTTAGTTATCTTGTCTAATTCTATTAGAGCGTCATCTCTTTTTCTTTCATAGTGACGTAGTTTAGTCTTCAAGTCCTTGTAAGATATTTATATTTGAAATAAAATTTTTATTGTTGTTTCAAAATATTTGGACTTACGCGATTGCTCTTGATTATTCACGACTGTTTAACTACCACGTTCCAAGCAAACGACACGTTCCGCTGCTATCGGTTCGCGGCGTAACAAAAACATTTCAATCAGAATTTGTATTCCTTTTACCCATCACAATTTTTAGTTGGTCACATGGGAGTGTTTCTAATCGACTCAGTTCAACAATCAAACAGACATGGTTTTCTCTTCAGTAAAATCCATTTTAGAGAAAATTCAGGGAATATGAGTGGGATTGCAGATTCAAAGTGAGTTGTGTACTTCAATTGTGGGGGTTCAACAATTGAGTTCTTATAATGCATTTTAAGCATGTAGGCAGACAAGCAAGCATACATAGTTATAAAATCAAGCACAAAGGTCCCTTAGGGATAGGTATAAGAAGAATGCAATGGATTTGAGCAATTATGTCCATGAACCATATTAACATGGTTGTGCTTACAAGTAGACGTACTGCTTAACCATTGATTATCAACTAATTCAGGAAATACATTCAAACAATCAAGCTCAGATTCAACATGTGAACGATGAAGAATGACTTTCAAAACAATATGGATAATCATATGTTCTAAGTAGCACTAACAAGAATCTCTCCTCCCTACATTTCAATACAAAATGCTCGGCTTTTGGTAGCTTCGCATAGTCCCATACAATTTTGTATTTATTTTAAATAGCAACATGACTTTCCTTTTGACACGAGGCATGCCCTTTATCTCAGGGGCAGTTCTCGGCTACTCGGTATCGTCATTTATGATTATGTGGATAAGACATTTTCCGATGCGAGTTTCCTCCTTTATTTCAGGTGGGGATTCCCGATGTACTTGATGTCAAATCACACTTATTCAATTTTTGGAGGGACTGACAACTTTTTCCTCACAAGTCACTTGACTTTAATGTAGGGGTTTAAGAATCCTTAAAAGTGTTTAGTGGAATAACATAGATCCTTATTGAATGAAGTCAGTTGTATCAAGGTTCCATATGAAGTGAGTGATTTAACAGATAGTAGAACATGAATTAGCATTTTCAAGGTTTTGTCTCCCCCTAAGTGTATGCACGGTTGAAAAACCAAAATGACCTTGTTAACATGTGTCATGAGGCATTCATGCCTGAATCAATGCAAGTTTATTTAACAAGGTTGTTTAGTCGTAGAAGAGTTCAAGAAGAAACGGATGTAAATTATATACATTCAAGCATGTCAAAATGATGTATTCAAGCAATTTGATTGTCGGTACGTGACAGAGTACGTAGGTCCGAAGACCACACTCACACATGATGAAAGCTTCCAGGTGGACTTAATCTACCTTTCCACTGACACCATTTTATATACCGGTTAATCATGGCATTCATGCACACGAATATGAAATGTATGCAAGTCAGTGCAGCGAGATGACAGATGATTAAAAAAATTTATTTGTATTCACAAGTATGCAAAAAGATGTGTGTGCTCTATGTGTAAAATTCAACTTTTATCAACAAAAAGAGACTAGTATAGTTAGAAAAGGACTTTGTGAACAACTGTAAAATTATAGTTATTCATACAAGAAAACATGAGTGAAAGCTAATAAACTCTATGAGCAATTGCAAAATATTGTTATTCAAACGTGGAAATAAAAGTGGAATGTATTACCACAATAGCTCATCAAATTTCTTGCCTTGGAGGAGTTTTATTCTATTGACGGCTTCTTCCATCACAAGGCATCCCTGCAAGACAAAATCTTCACTTTGATGTTTTGGGAACCCAAGCCATCTTGGGTCCTTGGGGGTTAGGTGCACCATGATTTGTGGCTCTCCACAATTTCCTTGCATTCATATCATCAAGGTGCGATAACGAGCAATCATTCATGACATGTCCCACATAACCACAGTAATGACAATACACACGTGGTTTCAATTTCTTTGGTTGAACATAAGCATTGAACTTTTGTGAATATCTAGGGGGTCTTTGATTTTGATTATGAAATCTGGGTTTCACCTTTAACGACCAACAATTTTTCATGGTATGGCCCACTTTCCCACAATGAAAACATTCAACTTTTCTTTTCTGATCAGCTTGAAATCTATTGTCATGCATCTTACAAGCATTCAAGTCATCCTCTTTCATTAAACTACGATCATGCATTAGATGTCCAAGCTCACCACAATAGTGACATGATGCATTGTTTTATTTTTGAGCATGGTGTTTCACATCAAATTTCTTTGCATGCATAATGGGCTTTTCTTTGACAGATGAAGACGTATTTGATGTACTTGAGAAACTAGAAGCATGCACAAACGAAGTTTTTATTTTCAGATTAAATGCTTCCTTTTTACTAGGATTGTATCCTAGTCCTTCCCTTTGGAAGTTCACCTTAGTTCTCAAGAGTTTGTTTATATTCTCCTCCCCACTCAAGAATTTTCCCAATGACCTATTCAAGTCAGAAATTTCAGATTGAAGAGATGCTACATGAAGTTCATATGAGATAATCTGATTTTCACAGGAACTGACCTTTTCATTTAGAGTGGTATTTATCGTCTTGTAAGATTCTATTTCCTGTTCTAGAATACTTACATTCTCACTCTCTTGAGAGACCACGGACTTGCCTTTTTCAAATGTCAAAAGTCTTTCACACATGGTCCTATTCAATTGCTTTAGTTTTTCAAGTTTGGATTTCAGCAAATCATTTTCTTTCTCAGATTTCTCATTTTTGTCTAGAAGGGACTTGGCATCAATTTCAGAGTCAAGTAGTTTATCAAACATTTTTTCACCATCTGACAATGAATCTAACTTGTTCTTTAGAGTTCTTTCACTTTTCTCAAGCAAGGTAACTTTACATGACAAGAGTTCATTTTCTTTTTCCAGTTCTTCAATTTTTGAACTTAGATCAAAGCATTTCACACAAGAGGAATTGTCATGGATATTTTCATTAGACTTCTTCTTCAAAGCTTTGTTTTCACATTTTACCTTTTTATATTTTTTTGATAGTTCTTCATAAGCATCTATCAAATCTTCAAAAGATAATTCATCTTCATCAGATTTAGAGCTTACGTCCTCAGCACTTTCATCACAAGTCTGATAAATATCATCAGCCATTAATCCCTTTAGTCCTTGCTTCTCTTGAGCTAGCATCAATTTGTCTATAATTTCTTTGCCGGTTTTGCAAGAGGTGACAAACGTGAACCTGTTAGCATTGACAGAATTTTTCATCAACCTCAAAATTGTAACATTTTCATGACTCTTTAGTCTATCTCGGTTGGACCACTTGGTCTCATCCCGAGACAACTTATGAGGACCATCATTAACTAATTTCCACAAATTTGGATCAATTGACTTTATGGTCCTACACATTCTTCCCAGCCATGAGTTAAAGTCATCACCATTATAAACAGGTAAGGAAGTTAAAGAATCAATATCTGAAGAAGCAGTCATCATTCAAAACTACACTAGGATCCCTCTGAAGATTGTTTGATCTAATATAATAGAACCTGGCTCTGATACCAATTGTTGGGTCTCAAAGTGTAGTGGCACGGATCTAGAGAGGGGTGAATAGATCCCTGTCTAAAAATTAAGACCAATTAAAATAACTAGAAAGGCTTCTCAATCAAACCTCACCAAATGTGTAGGTGACAAGATCACACACGGAGAATTAGCAATTTGAACAAGCCATATACATTAACAAATTTAGCATCGATGTGCAACATAGTTCATAATCCATCCTGTGAATGGTGGTAGAGGATAAGGTACAAACACACAACCAATCACACATGCACAAAGATGTTTTAGGTGGTTCGGGACACGACGGGTACGCTACGTCCACCCCTCACCACCTCGGTGAGGCTTCACTAGAACGCTACTCAAGGTAGCACACGGGGACGAACCCCAATACACCACAAGCTGCTCGACGGTAGCAAACCACACACACACGAGCTCGATGCTCAACACTCTACAGAGCAGCACAGACACGAGGGAGAACCCTCAACACGGTGCTCAACACCACACACACACACCATGACGGGGAACGCACCCTAACAGTCAATCCACACTCGGAGACACCACTCCGAACACGCACATAGTTTTCTTCAGTTTAAGAGATGGACACAGATGTACATTTGCAAGCTCAATAAGCACAAATCTTCAAAGCAATCTCACTAGACATCAACTAAGCACTAGACTGCAGCAAGTAAGAACAAGGATGGGTTGAGAAAACTCCTGGCTAGAGGACGATGGCCTTGGCTTCTTTAATGACTGAGGCGGACTTGACTTTGGAAGGACGATGGAAGTTGATACTTCAACATGTTCATTTCTGAAGGATGGAAGAGGATGAACATCGGACCCTTTCTTCTTCACCTTGAATCACTTTCTGCGCATTGGGTAACTTGGAGATGGTACAGCCATCTTCTTCAACAAGATGGCTTCTGGAAGGTAAAAGACGATAGTCTTCAACCTTGAATCTAGCTCAGCACGACCTGGGAAGAAGCATCATTCAGCTCCGGCTACACTACCTACAAAAACCCCAAAACGAATATATCCTTTAATGCTTTTTTTTTCACAGCATGGAAACCCTATCTCATCCGATTTATACCCAAGAGGAATGGGCGGCCACGTGGAGGATATCATCCCCCAAGGACCAATCATAATAGGGCATAAAAAGAGGGGATCGAGCTAGGGCTCCGGCCGCCGCGCGAACCGGCGTATTTTCCGATCGCCGAAAAGTGTCGACCCCTAAGGTCGACACTCGCGATCGGGAAAGATAGAACAAAGGCTCGAATAGAACCCAGTGAAGAAAGTGTCGACCCATGGGGTCAATACTTTCTACCTGTGGCATTGAAACAAGCCACATCAGAAAGACCCGGAATAAGTGTCGACCTTGTGGGTCGACACTTATGTCCAGTGTTCTGAAAAATGAACCCAGACAGAACCTAGTGATAAAAAGGTCAACCTTTTGGGTCGACTTTTTATACCTATGTTCAAAGACATAAGAGGTCCAGCTGAAAACAGCTTACCCCTGGACAAAGTGTCGACCCATGGGGTCGACACTTTTCCTGACATAAGCAAATTATAACACAGCACACAATGGGGTGACCCTAAAGACATGAAACAATAAGGACACATGCAAGGATGAAAGAATTAAGTATTACCTACCCCTAAATCACAAACTTACAAGGTAGGTATGGATAGGGAATTACCTTGGGATTCGTTCATCCAAACCACACAACAAGTCTCCTCCAACCATTCAACCAAAATAGCTTACCATTCAATACACACTTGAGATCCTTGTCTTGGTCCACATGCATGTGAAGATCCAATTGGAAGGTTTCCAATTGGTCTTTATATTCAATGCTGTTCGATACACCGGTCACATTGCATACTGGAAGTTAGTCTTCCATATCACTCAATTTCTAAAAATTGAAATCTATCTCTCATTATTCACTTAATTTCACACTTAAGATCCTGCATCACAACCGTTAAGTGAATCAAATAGGGAAGAGTTAGAAGAGTTTCACCCAGTTCAGTCGGAGACTATTCTTTCTCACTAGCTCCTGTAAGCATATCAAAGTACATGCCAGTTAACTTCATCAAATTAGTTGGCCGTGACATACACTAGCCCATTCATACAAAGTGGAGTTTGCTCAGTTTATTTCAAATCCACAACAACATATGCAAATTGTTTACATGGAGGGCAGTCACATGGTATTTAGTTCATCATCAAAATTCCTTAAAACATGGTTATGCACGGGGTTCAACACAAAGCAATCCCGATATTCCTGTAGCAGCTGGATATATAGCCCCTGCTCTTCAGTAGATAACTGGGCACTGAGGAAGGTCAGCCTGGGGTCATCCTCGTCTCCCAAGTTGACTTCTATCAGTTCATCGACTGTTGCTTGGCCTCCTTCTTCTATCTCCGGGGGTGCAGGCTGAAGGTCGACAAAGTCTGGTATATCATCTTCGATGTCGAGGACCTCGATCTCTTTATTTTGCATTATCTGAGGTTCGTCAGGAATCTCTGGTTCGACTGGTAGCGGCTGTATGCATTGCTCTGCCAACAAGTCTACCTCAATAGCGGCTTCGAGGGGTGAGTCGATTGCCTCATCCCTTGTTGAGGGGGTTGCAGTCGTTAGGGACTGGTGATTGTTTGTCATTGAGTCAGCGTAGCATTGCAGCTCCATGGCACAGGGTGAGAAGGTCTCACTCCCTTGGATCACCATATCTTCAGTGGAGGTAGCTTTTTCTTTTCTAGTAGTATCTATCTCTTGATCAGACTTGGGAGAAGCTTCCCTGACTGGCCCAAGAAGTGCTGGCATCACCATCAGAGGAGGGCTGCTGGAGGGAGGCAGCCCCGCTTCTTCAACATCTTCAGCTTCACTACTGCTAGCTGTGTCGAATTTGGCTTGAAGAGCTGCTTCTTTAGGGTAAACATGTTCCCAGCATCGGTAGGGGAATATGGCCTCTGATTCCAGACTTCTTGGTTGAGCTGGCTCAATATATTCAGCTTCCACTCGGTGTTCATCAAAAGTTGCCCCGAGTGAGTCATCCTCAGTTGGGTAGAAAGCGGAAATGGTATCCACTTCATAGCGTCCGCTGTAATAGTATTTTCGTCGTGCGAAGCCCAGCCCTGAGTGTTGAGATACACGCCTCATTTCTTTATCCAGGTTAGGGGGATAGCACAGCTTCTGGAATGCTTCTTTCTTCTTGCGAGGCTGGCCGGGGATGTGCTGCTTCTGGAACATCTTGGCCATTCGACTCATTATAAATGTCAACCCCTGTATGGGCACTGACGGGTCTTCTATATCTTCAGGCAGATGCAATCATATCCTCTTGTGTAGGGTGCTCCTAGCTGTGTAGAACAAGCTGCTGGGGCCATCTATCTGTGCCACCTCCCAAGCTTTGAAAGGCTCGACAGTGGCATTATCGAGACCGAGATTGGCTTGGTAAGGCCCTCCGGATCCCGATGTGGTCGTGCTGCTGGTCGACCCTGACTTCATTAGCTTCGGGGTAGATGGCGGGAGGTGCTACCGGCCCACATCCCCGGTGACAGTAATGTGCGAGACCGTCTTGGGATTAACATATCCACGCGGCGGCGGAGGGAACCATTCGGCTCCGGAGGTGCTTTTTGTTGTGCTGGAAGAGGTCTTGGCTTAGGGGCCTTCTGCGACCGTTCTGCATATAGAGGGGCATCCGCCAAGTGGCACTCGAACACTTCGAATGGGTGGAGATCAGCAAATACTCTTTCCTCCTTCCCTTCCAGGTTATATTTGATGCACTGGTGGAGCGTGGAAGGTACCACCATGTTCTCGTGTAGCCAGGGCGGCCAAGCAGTGCCTTGTACGAGGTGCAAGAATCGATGACATGAAACTGCACCTTCGTGACAAAGTCTGCTAGAGTGAGTGTGAACTCCGCTACTCCTAGCGACACCTCACACTTTTGGTTGAAGCCGGCAATACGCATATCCCAACTTTTTGGAGACGCACGTTGAAGTAGTGCCTCTCATATATCCTGTAGGGCAGGATGTTGACAGCCCCCTGGGATCCACCAGGATTCTGTTCAACTCCCGGCCATTTAGATGCCCCCTCATATATAGAGGTTGTTGTGGCTGGTAGTGGGGAGCAACATGTCCTCCTGAGTGAAGGTCATGCTGGCTTCCGGTAGTGCCTCAGCTAGGCAGGCTTCATATCGAGCAGGCGTCTACAAAGCAGTAATAATCGCATGTCGGGTCTCTTCACTCAGAGAGAGGATTTCCAGATAGTAAATCTTGCCGGGAGCTTTTTTAATAGCTTGACCACCCGACTTCCTGCTCAGACATTGGATAGCTTCATTTCTTCTGCCCACCTGGGTTTGGAAGAGTCTTGGACTGTGGCCCCTGATGGGCCTGCTTCATCGGACTCGAAAACTGCACCCTTCTGCTTAGGGTCGTCTCCTTGCTATCCTTCACTAACTGTTGCCGGGCGAGCTTCTGCTTCCTCCAACAATTCGGAAGATTGCTGGAGTTGTGGGTGAATGCCCCAGTTGCTGGTTCGATCCGGCATAGCTGCTTCCCCTTTGACATCTTCACAAATTCTAGGAAGGAAGGAGCAGGAGTGCTGCCCCACTTGGTTGTATAGCCTGTCGGAGGAGGGATTTGGACTCCCCTAACCTCCGGAGGGGGTATTTTATAGGGTTGTTCCCCCCTGAAGATAATGTTGTGGTTGGCGGCGGTTGACGCCCCCATGTCGGCCTGACCGAGTTGCATGTGCAGCAGTTGCAGCTTCGCCTGACTTTCCTTGGCGGTGGGTGTGAAGCATATATCTTCTTCATCCTCCTCCCAGGCAAATTGAACAGAGCAGAGAGGGTGTTGCAAGAAAGGATTATACCCTTTGTGGCCTTGCTGGCCCTTCTTTTGTTTCTTCATCTTCTTTTCTTTTCTTCGGCTGGCGCTTGCCCCCAGAACATCTGCCATCCTTGTCTGATGCTTTGTCAGCTTCCTCTTCCTGCTTCAGTGAAAGCTGTTCTAGCTCCTGCCACGGGACATGATCCCGTACTAGTAAAGGTTCTAGCTCGGGCTGTACATACTCATCTAGCCCATTTATGTAGTCCTGTAGCCACCGGGCTTCTGGACTAATCTCCTTGACTGCCGGCAAAGAGTTGCCTCCTCCGTTGTGGGTAGGTATTCTGATGACTGCAGGTGGGTTGGTCCACACAGGTGTTGCCACTGGCAAAGGGGGTCGTGGTGTGATGCCACGAATATGTACCCCACTGTTGGCGAGACGTGCCCTTCTTCTTAGTTCTTGCAGGGACTTGCTGCCATCCCTCTTGTTCTTTCATTGGGGCCAAAAGTAGGCTTCATAGGTGTGCTGAGTACTGGCTTCTGCGGTCTCCTCAGGCAGTGCTTGATATAGAGAGACCATGTTGACGGCGGCTCTTCTTAGAGGCGCCTCATGTGGTTGTGGAGGGTCAACCTTGTATTCCCCCAACTCTATTTCTTCTTTCCTCACCATGCCTTCGATAATATCCTTGAAAACATAACAGTCTTCAATCGGATGTCCCAGCATCTGGTGGTAAGGGCAAAATCTTGGGCTGTCTCTTCTCTTCAGGTCCTCCGGCCTCTTTGGCTCAGGCAGGGTGATCTTATCATATTGGGTAACCCAGTCAAACAAGATCCTGGTCTTTCCTTCGGGAAAGAGTAGGCCTTTTCATCTTGTCCCGAGTGATGGCCTTCTTTGCCATCTTCGGTCTTAGCAGGCTGAGGAGCAGCTATCTTCTTGCCTTTGTCTTTTTGTTGTTCAAACGCCTTGATATCAAGGGCGTTCGCTTCTTTAGGTGCCTGGCGTCGCTCTGCTGCCTTGCCCTTTTGTACAGTGGCAATATTTGATGTCGGGGAGGTTTCGCCAGGAAGGCTTCTACCTCGGCCACAACATTATTTAGGCGGTCGAACGACCGAATTTCCATGCCAATCATCTTTTCTAGTACCTCTCTCCTGAGGTTCTGCTTGCAGATTTGTACAGCGTCCTCCTGGTGCGGGGGCCGCTTGCATCTCATTCCGAGGTTCCTCCACCTCTTGATGTAGTCAAGGGCCGTCTCATCTGCCCTCTGTCTTGTTGAATAGAGTTCAGCCACTGTGACCTCCCTCTCTGTGACATGAAATCTTTCCTAAACTTCCTCTGCATGTCGACCAGTGCTGATCGACCCGGTCGGGAGCTGGAGTACCATTCAAATGCGAGCGCCCGTGAGTGAGGACCCGAAAAATTTCAGCAAATATGACTCGTCGGTGGCCAGGTCACCCATGACGGTCATGTAGTAGGCGACATGTTCTTTGGGGATCCCTTCCCGTTGAACTTGTCGAATTTTGGAGGCTTGCTAATCCCAGGAGGGAGCCGCTTGGCAGCATGATGTGGCGGGTATGGAACCCTGTACACATGAATGCGACATAGTCGCCTTCACTTCTTTCAGCGAGCTTCAGCTCGATCATTCTTTCCACCATCATCTTGCTCATGACGGTCGGATCAACCGGCTCTAGGTAGAAATGTGCCGGTTGCAAGTAGGGGGTGACCAGGGTGGTCGCCTGCGGAGGAGGACGCAGCAGTGGAGGTGTCTGGTGCACCTGTGGTAGTACCGATGGCGTCAGCGCTGTGGTGGGCGTTGTTGAGTTATCGCCAAGCTTGGTTCAGTCGGCTGAGGCGGGGTGTAGAGTGGTGGGAAGTCATTTTGGTTGACGGCTCCCCGTGATGACTCGGCCTGCATATCAGGCTGCTTGGATGCCGAAAACTACTCCGTCTTCTCCATCAATTGCTTCTTCAGCTGCTCTATCTCTGGCGGTACCTTTGGAGTATCATTAGTACGGTCGGATCCATTGCTGCAGTGCTGGGGATGGTCTCTGTCGTCTCCAGGTGCACCCTCAGGTAGGATGTCGAGCAAGACATCTTCTTCTTCTTCTGCCGTCACCACATTTGCGGTAGAATAATGGCTTTATCATGTTGTTGGAGGTGGCCAGGGTTTGCTTTCCCTTGGTTGCTGCCAACTTTTCTTTTGCGGCTTTCGCCCTTGAGTATCGGCCCGGCCTCCTGGCTAACCGGGCCAGCTCCTGAGGCTCCTCAGGCAATCTTCCATAGTGGCCAGACACCCCAGCCATGTTAGGTGAAAATCTGCATCCTCTCCTCTGTCTGCTGACCCTCCTTCTTGCATTCTCTGGGAAGGTGAGCCTTTCAAATATAGAGACTCTTCTTCTTTCCTCCTAGTAGGGAGTAGCTTCATTGGCTCGAATATCCAGCCGTCTTCATACCCGTTGTCATCGACTGATGACGTCATTCTTTATCTTCTTCTTCTTCCACTGCCATTGATGAGCATGATCTTCTTTAGCCACGGCTGCCTATAACAGCCGTTGTTGGCCCAGGGAGGGGTTGCCTAATCCCTAAAATAGCTTCTGACCATATTGGTCATCTCTTCTTGCCCTCGCCCGGATGTAGGGTCGGGGATAGTTGTCGACCTCCATCGGAGGGATGTAAGCGAGCCGAGCTCTTTCGACAGTTTGCTGAAATCTTCCTCCCAGCGGGGATGTTGGCCTATCAGGCACAGGCCCTAAAGCTTCCACGGTGTGAGGGTCCACGACCGTTTCTTCCTTTTTGGGGCAAGGCCCCTCTGCTTGTTCTCATCGCTCCGGTAAATCTAGCGGTGTTGGACTGGTGCATCTTGGTAGATAGGTTGGACCTTCTTGGGGACCCAAACCTGCTTAAATCTCCTCGTCTGGGGAGCCAACCTTCTCTGGCCATGGTGGCGGCTTCTTCCTCCTCGGCTCTCCTTCCGGAAAGAGCCTGATAAGAGTTGTGGACAGGCACTGTGGGGATCACCCGATCCGGGCTCACTCGAGCTGGGCGTCCATCCAGAAAGACACGGACCCCCCGACCAGCATGGACTTGCCGGACATGGAGAGACGTCCGGTCACAGCAGTAGCAACCTTCCTTCGGGGGTTCCGGTGTCGGCGCCTCCCGAAATTCTTGGTAGGGACGGGGCGGGCCCCGTGAGCAATATGATGCACCATGCAGTTGGCGACTTGAATTGGGCTCGTGGGCGAACCAGCACAGTCGAGCCTCCGGGGCCTCGATTTCTCCGCAATCTTCTCCTCTATAGGCTTTGAGGGTTCCGTCTGCAACATGTCGGCAAAGGCCAACCCCAAGAAGTTGGGAAAGCCTACAACTGGTGGGAAGGAGCCGAAAGCCATGGGTACCACCAGGTACCCGTGTTCAGCGTGGCGACGATCGCAGGGCCGAAGTCAAGACCGTGAGTCCTGATGACGTCATCGTTCACTGAGATAAATAGAAATAGTATTCTTGGGGGAAGCCCCCGAAGGCATCCTCTCTTGGCAAGAGATGAAGGGAGACTCATGTCCCACCGGGCGTGCCAGACTTGTGAGAACGGAATTTTTATTCTCGTATTTATATTAATTTTTTATTTATATGGATTTATTTATTTATTACTATTTTTATTAGGCATGCCAGTCATCGGAGTGACAATTTATTATGTGCTGATCTGACTCAGTCAGTCGATTATGATGTTCGTGTCGGGACTCGGAGTCCGTCATACCATGAAGGTTATGACGTTAATTACGTCCTCTAAGAAAGAGGACAACCCTTGATTAATTGCCAAGAGAGGATGCCCTAGGCTGACTTCATTTGCATGATGTGAAACACGTGTGGATAATCATGCGATGCAAGGTGTCATAATAATGTGCGGAATGAATCCGGCAGCATATCCCCTTATCTTGGTCTATGCCAAGTGCGAATATAGGGCATCCATCCACGGAGTGCCGAGATGGAAGCCAAAGGAAAGATGGGCGTAACCCGAGATCCAGGAGGATCTAAATGTGACGGGACAACATCCACTATCATGGTATCAGTTAATATCCCCTTAAGAAACCATTGGAGGACATGCAGTGGCAGGACTCCAAGGGTAAGCAGGGTTAGTAGAAAACATCACAGTCAAACTATATAATGTGGGCGGGGGGGGGGGGGGGGTAAAACCCCGTTGATTTAGCTCCATTAGAATTGGATAGAGAACCATGATTCCCCATGATATGATGAAGGTTGGCAGGGAGGCTAATAAAGTTAGGACATTGGGTTTAGACTGAGTTTAAGACTCGTTAAGGTTGCTGGGAAGTCGGTGTGTTTAGATGGTAGTTGGTGTTGAGATGATTCGGCGCAAATAGGGATCGACGCGAAGGCAAACCAGCGCGATGGGGTCCCGACGCGATGATGAACACAGGGGGGGCATCGGCACAATGCTCAGTCAGTGCAGTTAGCATCTCGGCACCCCCCTCACTCGGCGCAGAACTCGCGCCGAGAGAAGGCCGCGCCGGGAGGCCATCTGGCGCCGATGAGGGGAGCTTCTTTAGGATTCTGAGTGCTTTGTGAGATTATGGGACTGATGGGTTCTATTGAGGGGATTTCTTGTGTTCAATGGGGTTTCATGGGCTTGTCAACAATGATATTTAGGTAGGGTAGAAGGTGAGGGTAAACTCATCCACAGAAGGTCTAGGGAGACCATGTAACCGTAGTGATTATGTTCCCCTCTTACAGTGAGCAAAGAGCTGTAAGATAGCCTTTCTCAAGGTTTTTGCCACACCAAGTGGGGTTGATTCATCGGTTTAATAAAAACTTCACACGGTACGATAAAGTAAAGACCGTGAATGAATTTTGGCAGCATCTCCCCTTGTTCTGGACGATGCCAAAAGGGGATTATAGGTCATCCATCCACGGAGTGCCGGGATGGAAGCCAAACGAGAAATGGGCGTAGCCCGAGATCCAAAAGGATCACAATCCGATGGGACAATGTCCACTCATCGTGGTGTTTATTAATATTCCCTTACAGAGGCCATAGGAGAGCATGCAGTGACAGAACTCCTTAAGCCAATGGGGCTACATAATGTAGAGGGGTTAACCCCATTGATTTAACTCCCATGAGGGTTGAGTGAAGGTTATTGCTTCTCCTCGGGGTGATAGGGTTTTATACTGATGGATCATAAGGCTCAGAGCTTTTGAGGGCATCGGCACGGTAGGGAGGATGGGTCTCGGCGCGCTGGGTAATGCTCAGTCGGCGCGGGCGACGCTCGGCGCGGAACTCGTGCCGAGAGAAGGCCGCGCCGGGAGGTTTTTAGGATCAGGGTTTTAGGGGGTTTAAACAGGTAATGAGCTGAGGATTTCAGGGACTTCTTTGGGGGATTCTGAGGGGTTCTATTCAGGGATTTCAAGGTGTTTTACCTAAGGCTTTGAGAGGTTTTATTCAAGGGATTTTGAGATGACTTGACAAAGACGAAGAATGGTTTTGGAACACATCACCCCAAGGAGGAGAGGGCTTTCACTCTGGAGCACCACTGGGAGCCAGGATATCGATTGAATCACATGAACTTTGATTTGGATGTATCTCTCACTGTCTCACGAAAGAGGAGCCATGAGATGGACTGTCTCAGGCTCTCACCGTGATTGGGAGGTTGGGAATATAGCTACGTTGCAGTAGAAACACAATCGAGCGGTCTAAAGGGTATGCATACAACAGAGTCAGATCCATTCACAACGGCTATCAAACATAATAGCTTTCAGAGAGGCAGAGAGATATAAAACTCTAGGATCTCATATATCAATTCATTCGAAATGATGCATACATTTAGCACAAAGGGGGGAATCGGACTGCAAAGGTCTGCATGCAAACTGATGCCCCTTTAAGATATACCAGACTACGCTGGCACTCAACATCGACGGAGGAACAAGCCTCAGAAACAAACTACAGAAAATAGAGGCAGACTACAGAAGACAGATCGAAACAAAAAGGAATGGGGAAGGGGAGAATATAGCCCCTGAGGGCATCTGATAGACCACCCCACCTCGAATCTTCTTCCCCGAGCCTCTGCAACTCTTTCTCTCTTTAGATCTCTTAGCAAGCTCTCAAGCTCTCTCTGTTTTCGTGGCTTCTTCAGCTTCAATTTTCTTTCTTCTTTTTTTCATTTTTTCTCATCTCTTTTCCTCTCTCTACGCTTGTCGAAGGCAGCAGCTTTTATAGAGGAGTGGCCCTTTTCCACCGGCATGAGCTCCTTGGCACGCTTGTCCTGCAACATCTCGGTGCGCTCATCCAGTGTTGGGCTTGGGCCCATTTTCTTGTTGTATCGGCGCCAGCCAGGTCTTCATCTAATGGTTCTTCTTCATCGGTCTGGTGAGCTTCTTAGAGTAGATATTTGTTATACCCGAGGCTTGCTCAACACCTTGCATTCACGAACATATGTGAGGCCATGTGCATCCCATTTTTATGAGTATCAGAATTGTCTAAGGATCCTCTTCAGCGGGCAGATGATTGCCCAGAGGTTGTCATAGTTTTTTATCAGCCTGACTATCTGAATGATAGCCGTGCTGGGCAGCGGCCTAGCTAGAGATGGCTTCAGCCGATCAAAGTGTCAGGGGTAGTTGATCTCTTCTATTCTGATTCTCAGAACTTCCAGGGATGGCACAGAAGCCACACCCTTGATTGATCTTCAGAGCCCTGAGCTTGGTTTGGCTTCTTCTTGTATATTTTAGGTGTCAACAACCTACCAAACCTCCCACACCCAATACCAATAGGAAGTCATTACCAGAATGGTTCATACTTGGGTGTCTAGGAGTCCCCCATGATGTCAACCTCCGGTTACGTCAAATGCATGCATGGCACACATTCGGATGTCCTGCTCCACCATTACATATGCATGGGTAAGACTAACAGTAGGTTTGTCTAGGGTCTTGTGTGAGTCCATATTTTTTATTTCTTGTCGAGTGCATAGTGAGTCTGCATGCATCGAGTCGAGTCGGTCTTTGTACGTTCGCGATGATTAGTCCCTTTTGAGTGCGAGGCAAGTCGGATCTATTGCGCACGTTGTAGACTTACTGGCATTTGGGATCAGCTCTACCTTACCATATCGGATCTAGTCACATAAAGGGACCCAGTGGTGATTCCTAGTAAGTCTTTGAGCCGCCTCCTTCCCTTTGAGAGTGACCCCACTCCGGAGTGTCCACCTCTAGCCTCATTCCCCAGCAGCGTGAGCATATCGAATCTATACGGGATGAGCAGGTGTCGATTACTTGGAGTGGAGCGTACACCGTGCTTCCAGGTTCGGTGACGGATCCGCAGGAGCTACTTGAGCAGCCACACCCCTTACTCGACGGGGTCGAGTTTTTCCCACCCGGAGAGAATTGATGGGAATCAACACCGGGCACTAACCTTTTTAGTTTGCATTTGTGTCCTTTATTTGCATTTATATCCTTGGCAAAACATGTTTGCAATTGTAAGGCTTTATAAGCCAAAATGTGAGTCTTTAGGTTTTAGTGGGTTTATGTGTGAAAGTCCAGTAGGACCAGCAAGGGTCCCCCATCTCCTTCTCTATTGATCCACCAAAGCCCTAGGTCCCATGTGGGGCTGGTCAAAGGTCCAAGGTGAGCTTCTAGATGCTTGACCATTCAAGGGGACAAATGGTATTAAAAGTCCATTTTCTCTCCTTCAAAGTCAAGGGGGCGCCCCCCTTAAAATGTTTTTTTATTTGTTGGAAACACATGGGAGAAATAAATTCTTCCATTCCTTGTATACCCTCCCTAACCCTAGATCTGAGGTTAGTTTAGGCCATTTGCATTTTCATATAAATACCTTGTATTTCCCATTTTACTAGAATTAATGAAGAAAACTTTATGTGAAATTAGCAAGAGCCCATGAGTGCCCCTCTCCTCTCTCTTCTCTCCCCCTTGCAGAGGTGTGAAGCCTCCTTCTTCTGATGTGTGAAGCATCCCTTCCAACCTCCTTCCTGAGTGTGAAGCTCAGCGCCGTCGCCGCCGTCGCCGCTGCCACCATCGAGCCGCCATCGCGCCGCCATCGCCACCCGACGGAGTTCTGTCCAAATCCGGATAGAACCTCAAAGCCGTAATTTTATCTTTTTCTCCTATTGTCTGATCGACCCCTAATTTTGAGGGTTTGTTCTCCCTGTCACCTCTAATCTCCAGTTCAAATTTCGTGCCATTTGGCCTTCGTTTGGTATTTTTTCCGTATTATTGTTCTTCCCCCCAGTAATATGCCACAGTTCTATCTAGTATCCCAGCAACCAAGTAGTTCATCCATGAACCCACCTTCACCATGTCTGAATGAGTTGAAAATTTAATTGGGGATTCTGTCCACCTAAGCCCCCTTCCACAAATTTCTTTGAGATTTTTAGATCTCGTTTACATTTCTAAAAATCTGTATTTTCCCAAATCTGTGTTGCCCCCTACAATCCAGATCCGACCACCTAGTGTTAGAAATTCCGTTTCCCCCACCAAACCTCCACCATAAATTACAAAATAAATATCTATGTCTTCCTTACTTCCCCCTCTCCAACTTTCATGAAGAGCCCAACTCCCAGATCCGAAGATTGAGCCGCGGTCAATGCCCTTTCTCAGGCAGATCCATTTCTGCCCGGCCAGATCTGTGACTGAGAGCAGTCCTGTTCAAAATTCCGCCACGGAAATTATGGCCTCAACAAAAATTTTATAACAATAGAGGGTCTAAGTACTTCAAGTTAGTTTCTAACGGCACCAATTTCGCGATGTTCCGAGGTCGGAGCTGGTCACAGCAATGTCTATCGCCGGATCGCGCAGGTCTGAAATAGCAGTTCAGATCCGTGGACAGCAAGCTTCACCGTGACGATTGGAGCCGCCTCACCTTCCACATGAAGTCCCGCGATCAATGACACCCAAGAGGGGGGTGAATTGGGTGTTTACCAATATTAAGAAAACTTTTGGCCTTTTCAAAAAGTGTGATAAAATAATAACTAGGAAGTTGAAATCTATCTAACTATAAGTTAGAAAACAACGTACAATAACGTTCACACATAATGGAGGTAGAAGAAATGAATCACACCACACAGTCCAAACCATAATGCACAGTAATTTTAAGGTGGTTCGGATTCAACGACGGCAATCCTACGTCCACCCCTCACCAAACCCGGTGAGGATTCACTCGGGGATAAATCCCCAATTGGAGACGACGCTCCAAACACACACGCAGGACGAAGCCTGCCCACACACACGGGGACACGCTTCAACCACACACACACACACGGAGACGAGGTCTCCAACATGATCCAACAACCGGATCAACAACACACACACTTGCTGTGACAGATGCAACACTCCACACACAGAAACGACCGGATCTAAACAGATCCACACACACACATGTAGATCTAAGAAGATCTATGCACACACGCGAATGAAGCACGACGACCACACACAACCACGGATCCAAAGCGATCCACACACACACACACGAATGTTTGCAGTTTATATGGAATACAAATATGAAACTTTAAAGCACAAGACACCAATATGAATAAACCACAGTTTAGAAAGCTCCTGATTTGGCTCCCCTTGAAGATATGTTGCAGATCTTTGTGTTGATTCCTTCTTCACTTGAATTGCTTCAGATTAAGCTTGTGATGCGGGATGAACACGGACTCGACTCCAATTGGAAATGCGACCCTCGGATCTTTAAACAAGCTCGCGATCACCCCTAAGAGAGAAGCATACGGACGTGCACGGTTAAGAAATCGACAGTGAGCTAGGGTGGTCAGGCTCTCCTCGTCGTGCCCGGATTGGGTCACGGGACGGTCTCGCTCTCTCTCGCAGCAATGATTAAATTGATATGGCGAGCTAAATTACCCTATCACTCTAGCAGCGTCATATAAAAGTATATATGAATAAAGGAAATGACGAGTAAGGAGTGAACACGGATACCTCCATGCGCGGGCGTGGGGAAGACAGATCCGGCGAACTCGTACTCCCGAAACAGTAACTAATCAAATTACAACAATGAATTTACTACCCACTCCACACAGGGAGGTAAAGGGCTACACGTGGGACCCGGGAGTAGCGGGGTTCGGGTTGATGGGTAACGATTTGTGTAGCTTCGGCGGCACGCGTACCTCACGAACGTGGGACCCCACGGGATGGTCCAGTGAGGCCGAGTAGACCCGGAAGGGTACCACTGCGTCAGTGGCTCCTGGAGGGATGATCCCTGGGAAGGCGACTCGGTAGTTACACCTTGTGGAAGGCGAGGAGGCCGGCCGGGAGCGGTTGTGTTTGTTGCCCACGAGCTGTCGTTTCTATTTTTGTAGTCTGCGACCCTGGCGAGAACGGCCGCTGTGACCAACCCCGATGTCAGATCGAAGCGTGACTGGCGGCGTTGGAAGCTCTCTCAGAGATATACGATTTAGGCTGGAGCGAAAATTTAGACGCCTCTGATACGGCCTTTGCAGAATTTTTCCATGTGCTGGTTCACAGATCTGGATCTGGCTGGGTAGAACTTGGACCTGACTGAGAACATGGTTTGACCGAGGGGATGGCGATGGATCTGGGTGATGAGCTCTTCATGAACGTTGTAGAGGTGGAAGTAAGGAAGACGGGATAATTTGTATTTGACTTTTGGTGGAGGTTTTGTTTTGATGGGGATTTTATAGTGGCTGGGGGTCGGGTCTAGAAAGCTGTGGACAGATAAGAAATTGGGGGTTTGTAGGAATTTTTAGGGAGGGTAAACAAATTTCTAAATTCGTAAAAATTCTGAGTGATGGGCTTTGATGGGAAGAACCTCCAGTTACAATTTCAGCTCAAACAAAATAGTTAAGAGGGGATAAGGTGGCGTGAGGTGGCTGGCTGGAACTGAGATCTGCACAGAAGATAGAATCACATGGTGGAAAGCTGAAAATGGTCAAAATAGAAGGAAAAAGGATTTCTGGGCTCGGTTTTTTTTGTGGAGGTTGGGGTTTGACGTGGGGGGACCTACCTCTGAAAATATCAGCTCCAAAAGATGTGGGAGCTGGGAGCTAAAAATCTCGGAGAAGACCTCTATCTAGTAGAACGGTAATCTGGACAGCACTTCGGAAGTTGCTTCGTGGTGGCTCGCTGGCGGCACGAACGGCAGCGGCGGTGGCAGAGATTGAATTCAAAGGGGGGAAGGGATGAGATAGAAGGGGTTCCACACCCTGGAGATTGAGGAGGAAGAGGGAAACCAGAGAGAGAGAGGGGGCGCATGTTGCTCTTGGGCATTCACTTAATTTTCTTCTCATTAATTCTTGAAAATGAAAAAAATACAAGCATTTATATGACTTGAAAACCCTAGACAAATGACCCATACTACCCTTGGTCAATGGACACATGGGGGGAATCATTGGGATAAAAAAATCCCACGAAATGGACAATGGAGAGTGCGCCCCTTGAAGAAGAAAGGGGAATTTTGCTTCTTTTTTCCCATTTTCACCATGCACCTACCCTTGCACCTACCTTGTCCCCTTGACCATGGGCCAACATTTGGGCCCCTATGTGGAGAGGCCCACATAGGAGGGAGAGGCCCAATTGGGCTCTTAAGATTTTGAGGCCCATTATGGTGAGTTGGACCCTCTAATATTAATTTAGCCCATTTTACAAGTGTGAACCCATTTACACTCATAAAGCTCACAAATACAAATACACACTCAAATATACCCCAAATAAACATGAAAAATATCTAAACCAAAAATAAATGAAGTGGCTCGCTCTGATGTCCCATCAATTCTCCCCGTGTGGGAAGAACTCGACGCAGTCGAGTAAAGGGGACGATTTGCTCGAGTAGCTCCGGCGGATCCATCACTGTTACCCAAGGTAGCGCGGGTACGCTCCACTCCAAGTGATCGTCACCTGCTCATTCCGCATATACTCGATATGTACATGATTGTTGGGGAACAAGGCTAGTGGTTTGGGACACTCCGGGGTGGGGGCACTCTCAAAGGGAAGGAGTAGGCTCAAAGACTCACTAGGAATCACCACTGGGTCCCTATAGGTGACTAGATCCGGGACATGGATGTCGAGCTGATCCCATACTCCTCGAGCGAGTCCACTCGCCTCTCACTCATAAGGGACTGACATCTATGAGCTTGCACAAGACGCATGCAGACTCCTAACAAATCACAAACCCACAAACACGCCACACAAACAAACCACACAAAGAAGAAAAAAGCAGGGCTCATGCATGAGCCTAGACTTAAGGTGGTGACATCAACCCCACTAGGTGGTCATCATCTGAGTGCCGCATCCTGAGTGTCGGCAGGTTCCTCCAGACCTTCTTCATAGAACTCATCAGCTAGCTCCGGTTCGGCCTCGTAGTGGACAGTCACAAGCCGAGAAGGCGAGGCTTCTCCTACCACTAGGGCTAGTGTGGCACGAGTGGGACATTGGTTGGCAAAGTGGCCAAACCCATGACAATGGAACCGCTGTATCTGTGACCTACTGGCCTCTCCGATAAGAGGGCCCTTACCCTTATCCTCCCGACGGGCCGGGGGTGTAGGCAACAGGGGTGGAGGTGTAGGTGCCGTGGGCAACAGGGGTGGGGGTGCCGGTGCCAGAGGGCAGGCAATGGGTGCCGGGGGGGAGCAATGGGTGCCGGTGCTTGGGATGGAGGTAGATCCCGTGGCAGGGGAGGATGAGGTCTAGGAGTGAAGTCCTCCTGATGGGTGGGCTCGTGAGGTCGAGCCAGGGGGCCCCTCGGATATGGGCCTAAGGAGCTACGTGACTCGGCACTACAGAGAGTGATGGGACCCAACCGTTGGAAAGACTCAAACTCTCCCTCGAATTGCTCCATCTCGAGAGCAACTTGGTACGCATCCTCCAACTTGTCCACCTTGCGGCGGAGAAGCTCATACCGTAGGTGCGGTCGTAGACCATGCCAAAATCGGGAGATAATAAGGGAGCTCTCCTCTGTGGCGTCACATCGCAAATAGTATTCATCGAACTCGACGAAGTAATCGGAGAGGGACCGATCTCCTTGGGTAAGACTCTGCCACCTGTGTATGAGACGCTGGCGGTAAGTGGCAGGGAGGTACTTCTTCCTAAGTTTGGACCTCATCTCTTATCACGTCTCTACCTGGGGTTCATGACAGTGAAATAGCAGGTTCTCCATGTTTCTCCAAAAGGTTTGAGCTTGCCCTAGCAATTTCATCTTGGAAAACTTTACTTGCCGTTGGTCCGACATCTCGAACCACTCAAAATATCAGTCCATACCGGCTTCCCAATCAAGATATACCCTTGGGTCTAAGGACCCGTCAAAAGTGGGAGGGTCGGCACGAACGGTCCTGAGGGTGCACTCGTCCTCATCAAAATTCCGTCGTTGAACACGACGGTCACGACCATATCCCCTATTTTCATCCTCGGACTCATAGTCTTGCACCTCAGAGATTTGATGCCTCCTAACATATATCCCTTGAACCGTGGAGCAACAGGTTGCTGAACCGGGTCCTGTTGACCATGTGTAGGTAGGGGGGCACCTCAACTGGGGCTCTTGGGGGCGCCTCGGCTGGGGCTCCCTCTAATGTGGCAACTCTCCCTACCAGGCCCTGAACGAACTGGTCCGACTCGACGGCCTTATCCTCTGAGGCCTTGATCCTTTCTTCCAGACGGGTGCCTAGGCCATCCATCCGCGTACTCAACCCGTCCATCCGATCTACCCGTGTAGTCAACACATCCATGCGTGTACTCAACCCTTTCATTTCTCCCATAATGGCTTGGAACATAGCGGCCACTTCATCAGGACTATGGACTCGGGATTCGGCCATGGGTGGTGGTGGTGGTGACTACTGTGTACCTCTACGAGTGGGCATGCAAATGACGACTAGGACAAGGCACCCCCTAGACTCAAGACCCTTAGACTTAACCGAAGATCCGGTACCTGGCGGAGTTAATCGAACCGAAGATCACTCACACAAGACTGCTACCTTCCCGATAGGCAAAACCTAACGTTCGGGCAATGCCTTTTGATATACCGAGTAAAGGGATGCAAATGCAACCTAGACTGACTTAGACAACGACTCTTTTTTTTGTTTGGAGTTTTACAAATGACTACCCTAGACTCAACTGGTGCTCTGATGCAAAATTGATGCGGGACGGACGTGAACTCGACTCCAATTGGAAATGTGACCCTCGGACTCTAAACAAGCTCGTGATCGCCCCTAACGAGGGAAGCGTATGGACGTGCACGGTTAAGAAACCAGCCGTGAGCTAGGGTGGTCAGGCTCTCTCGTCGTTCCCGGATCGGGTCACGGGACTGTCTCTCTCTCTCTCGCAGTAGCGATTAAATTGATATGCCGAGCTAAATTAACCTATCACTCTAGCAGCGGCATATAAAAGTATATACAAATAAAGTAAATGCTGAGTAAGGGAGCGAACATGATACCTCCACGCGCCGGGCGTGGGGAAGACGATCCCGGCCGAACTCATACTCTCGGAACAGTAACTAATCAAATTACAACAATGACTTTACTGCCCACTCCACACAGGGAGGTAAAGGGCTACACGGTGGGACCCGGGAGTAGCGGGTTCGGGTTGATGGACAGTGTTTTGTGTAGCTTCAGCGGCACGCGTACTCACGAACGTGGGACCCACGGGCTGGTCAGTGAAGCCGAGTGGGCCCGGAAGGGTACCACTGCATCAGTGGCTCCTGGAGGGATGATCCCTGGGAAGGCGACTCGCTGGTTCACCTTGTTGAACGCGAGGCGGCCGGCCCTGGAGCGATTGTGTTTGTTGCCCACGAGCGGTCATTTCTATTTTTACAGCGCGCGACCCAGCGAGAACGAACGTTGCGACCAACCCTGACGTCAGACCGACGCGAGACTGGCGGCGTTGGAAAGATCTCGTAGAGAGATACGATCCCAGGCTGGAGCAAAAATTTAGAACGCCTCTGATATGGCCTTTGCATAATTTTCCATATGCTGGTTCACAGATCTGGATCTGGCTGGGTAGAACTTGAACCTGACTGAGAACACGGTTTGACCGAGGGCATGGCGATGGATCTGGGTGATGAGCTCTTCATAAAAGTTGTAGAGGTGGGAATAAGGAAGACGGGGATAATTGTTTTTTGACTTTTGGTGGAGGTTTTGTTTTGATGGGGATTTTATAGTGGCTGAGGGTTGGGTCTTGAAAGCTGTGGACAGATAGAAAATTGGGGTTTGTAGGAATTTTTAGGGAGGGTAAAAAAATTTCTAAATTCATAAAAAAATTCTGAGTGATGGCCTTTGATGGAAAGAACCTCCAGTTACTATTTAAGCTCAAACTAAAATAGTTAAGAGGGGCTAAGGTGGCGTGAGGTGGCTGGCTGGAACTGAGATCTGCACAGAAGATAGAATCACATGGTGGAAAGATGAAAATGGTCAAAATAGAAGAAAACAGATTTCTGGGCTGGGTTTTTTTGTGGAGGTTGGGGTTCACGTAGGGGAGCTACTCTGAAAATCTCAGCTCCAAAAGATTTGGGAGCTTGGAGCTAAAAAGCTCGGAGCAGACCTCTATCTAGCAGAACAATAATCTGGACAGTACTTCGGAAGTTGCTTCGCGGTGGCTCGATGGCGGCACGAACGGCGGCGGCGGTGGCAGAGATTGAATTCAAAGGGGAAGGGGAGGAGATAGAAGGGGTTCCACACCCTGGAGATTGGAGGAGGAAGAGGGAAACCAGAGAGAGAGAGGGGGGGCGCAGGTTGCTCTTGGGCATTCACTTAATTTTCTTCTCATTAATTCTTGAAAATGAAACAAATACAAGCATTTATATGACTTGAAAACCCTAGACAAATGACCCATACTACCCTTGGTCAATGGACACATGGGGGAATCATTGGGATAAAAAAATTCCACGAATGGACAATGGAGAGTGCGCCCCTTGAAGAAGAAAAGGGGAATTTTTCTTCTTTTTTCCCATTTTCAACCATGCACCTACCTTGTCCCCTTGACCATGGGCCAACATTTGGGCCCCTATGTGGAGAGGCCCACAAAGGAGGGAGAGGCCCAATTGGGCTCTTAAAGACTTTGAGGCCCATTATGGTGAGTTGGACCTCTTATATTAATTTCAGCCCATTTTACAAGTGTGACCCATTTACACTCATAAAAGCTCACAAATACAAATACACACTCAAATATACCCCAAATAAATATGAAAAATATCTAAACAAAAGTAAATGAAGTGGCTCGCTCTGATGTCCCATCATCTTGAATGGCCTTGGAGTGGATGTAGAGTTTGCTGCACGGAGTACTGTTCGCTGCTACAGTACTCTTCCGTCTTCACTTGGATAACCTTCCCTTGATCTTTTCTTTGAACCCTTGCTTGCTTCTTGATGACCTCCCCCTTGATCTCTCTTGGTTGGTTGCTTGCTTTTTCACTTCATAGATGCTTGTTGGCTTTTGAAGTACCTTGAATGGGTTGGAGATAGATGAAGAACTTACTACACGAGGTGCTGTTCACGGAGCTACAGTGCCCTCTTCTTCCTCCTTGGATAGCCTCCCCTTGGATCTCTTGGATGGTTAGGGTTTATGACTTCAAAGAGATGTTTTATAACCTTTGGAAGGTTCAAAGACATGCCCCAAACTAGATCCAGAAATCCTGCCTTGATTGGTGGCAGTAGGATTAAAGAAATGGGTGAAGATTCCTCTCCACGAGCTTGAAATCGAAAGTCAATAAAAGGGGCCTCGGGGCTGGCGGTCGACCGGTAGCATGGGGCGGTCGGCCAGAATTTTACAAGTTTTGGAGATTTAGGTGCTGGGAAAATCGGTCAACCGCCCCTAGGCTGGCGGTCGACCGAAATCTGGAATTTTCTAAATTTTGAACATCGAACCCCTTAAACCCATTTGCAGTCCGTGGATTCAAACTCCTTTGACCTTGTGGATTTATACTGAGTGTCTTTACCTGCAAGAACATAGATAATTGATTAGAACTATAGCTCAAACATCCATATGATAAATGCATGAAGTACATACATGAAAAGCACATGAGCAAGGAGCACATTGAAATGTTTGAAAGCTTGTTCATCCAATTTGGTGATTACGGTTAAGTCAATACATCCACCAACAATAAATCCATATGGTCAAGCATAGAGAACCTTTTCACATTAGATCAAGTCAACTTCCCATGTAGGTAAGTTGGCAATAATTGCTTTAACAGAATGGAGAATTCCATAGCCTTACCAAGGGTTCTTGAAGAGTGTAGACATGATTTACCACCTATTAGAGATTGTAGATAGCAAGGTGCTTATCCATAGGTTTTTACCTTCCAAGCGATCATCATGATGTTTGATCCTACAATCAAGATAGACAAGGTTTAATACTATGCTTGTTCATGTTAAAGAGATTATGAAACCTCTTGTCTCTTGTAAAACCAACTCAACCATATTTAAACAACAACATGAGTGTACACAGTCAGTAAGAACATGTGCAATCAACCATAAATTTAGTCATCATCACTTAATCACACATTAAGTTTAGTTATCATCAAAACCATAACTTAACAATCATAATAATCTTCAAAACCATAACTCAACAATCTCCCCCTTTGTGATGATGACAAACTTATTGATTATGACAAACTTAATGGCAGAGGCAAGGTCATCCTTGCCTTCTCTCACTTTTATGGACATTCTAATAGTTTAATAGCTGAAGCCCGTGCCCTCCTTGATGGCATTAACTATTTGAAGACTGTGGATCCCAAACCAGCTCTGATTGAATGTGACTCCCTCACCCTTGTCCGGATTATCAAAAAGGAAACTCATTGCCCCTGGCCCATTCTCAGCTATGTCAGGGATATCTGGAGCACCATATCTCAGCATGATTCTATTGCTCATATATTCAGAGAAGGCAATACAGTAGCAGATTTACTTGCTTCATTAGCTTGCACCATTAAATGTAATTCTTTTTATTCTTACAGTGAGCTCCCTTCTATTATAAAAGGTGCTGCTCGGTTGGACTCACTAGGCTTGCCTAGTATCAGATTCATGTAATTCTTTATTCTTCATCAATGGAATATAATTTGCCTCCTAGTGGTCTGATGGTGGAGTGGCTTTCTCCTTACCTCTGGTAAGGGGTGCACTCTCCCATTGACCCCTAGGTTAGGTTTTTCTATTAAAAAAAGATTATGACCAACTTAATGATCAACTTATTAATGATGATACAACAGAATGGATACAATAGAATGGCACAAATGTTCTTCTCCCCTTGTCACACACAATCATGAACTTTTCTCCCCCTTTGACATTATCAAAAAGCGGGATAATGTAGATCTTTCTCCCACAACAATATTATCAAACAAACTAGAAGAAGCCAACGAAGAAAGAGCAAATCTTTCTCCCTCTTTGAAACAGCAATGGCTCAGAATTCAGATGAAGCAACAGCAAATCATGGACTAACAAATCAATATGAGTCCAATCAGAGGAGACCAATTGGTGATTATTCTGACACATCAATATGATACTATCGAAAGCAAATGTAGTCAAGCATGTATTGATACCAATTGAAGGTAATGATTGGCCTCAAGGAT